>CP125977.1:429325334-431725334 GCA_030063025.1 Avena longiglumis | reverse complement strand
TGGTCTAAGGGGAGGCTTCTGAGAGGTCTTGTGTTGATGAATGTCAAGTCTTGAGGGGAAAGTGCACCACCTCTCGAGAAGGAAAAATCTAAGTACTTAGTCGTGTCCCCGGTAATGGAAAAATTGAGCATCAAGACACTGAAGCTATCAAGGATCTCCTCATCCCAATTTCTAAGTTAAAAACTTGTGGTTGAACAAGGGTAAAGGTTCACCAATGTCTATTGGTGGTTCCTTGGGAGTTTTTGTCAAACAAAAACTTAGTGATTTCAACTGATAGGCAAAACCTATTTTGAGCAAAGCAAGCCCAAGCTACACTTAGCCAAATTCATATAGAAGCTAGAAACTATTATTCTACTAAGGTATCATTTGCCAATACTATTCCAATGTATTGACCCACTATGGATGTAACTTGTGATGTTGCAGATTACTCTGATGAGGGTTAGGGTTATGAGTCCACACTCAACATGTTTGCCTGTGGCACATGAAGTTGAAGACTTTACTTTATTTTTTTAAGTTGAACTCTTGCTCTAGCCTTTGGCTATGGAGTTGTAAAAGACTATGTTATCTCTGGAATGACGATGTAATAATGACCTTTGTTTCTATGTACTTCATCTTAAACTGTGGATGCTAGCATTTGATCCAGGGACTAGCATTGCAATCACAGGGACCTTTACCTTTACAAAGGTGGGGTCTTACAGATGGTATCAGAGCACTGTGTTTCCTGTAGGATTATGACCCTAGTTTGGATTAGACTAAGAAACCACAAAGGAAAATTTTCAACACTTTGGAAAATTTCCACACTTGTCTTTTTCTTCTCGTAAACTTTTCTAATCTTCTTTCTCATATCTACTTGTAGATGAACTCCATCAACAAAGCCGTTAGGAAGGGACCACTCATGACCATGACTTTGGAGTGTGAGACTGAATTTCCCAAGGCACTCAAGAACCTTATGGTTACCATGGGGATACATGGTGCAGCTGTGTACAAGGGATTCCCTGTGATTGATGAAGGATAAGAGTATTGGTGGGTGCAACTTCACTTGTACAAAAACAAGGAAGACAACCACAAAGAGTCAGGATTCTGCATGGTCACCAACTCTGAAATGCACACAACATTCTATGACTCTGCAAGAAATGCAGCTTGAAATGCCATCAAGGAGCTTGGTGATAGACTCAAGTCTAGAATGCTCAATACTCAAAATGACCTTAGAGAAGAAAAGAAGCATACCCAAGACTTGGAGGCTACCAATCAACGACTAAGGGAAGACATCATAGACTTAATATGGGAGTCTTGTGATCAAGATAGATAGATTGCCACTAATGATGCCCTGATAGCTATTTTTTCTAGTGAGTGAGAATTGTAACGTACTTCGTTAGTTGGACCACCACACTTGTCGTTTTTGTTTCAAAAATTTGTCTAAGTTATGTTGAACCTTGAAGTTTGTAATGGATTTGTGTATGCCATGACTTGTGTGTTTATTGTTAAAATGTGCTTGTGTTATTTTGTCTTGTGATTTTTATCTACTTGTGTTGATTCTAACCTTTCTCTATCTTATAAAAATAGATGCCTAACGTTGTTATCAGCACTGCCGAGGAGTTCAAGGGAACTCTTTTTGGTACTCGTCTTATTGAGCTCACTAGTGTGCTCAACCTTCCACTTCCTAGTATCACGACACTTCAGCTCACCAAGTTTGAGAGGAAGGACCTTTGGGGCTTCAGAGTCACACAGTCGGGACGCCAGGCAGAGCCACCCACGAAGGCTATCACCTTCAAGGTGATGCATGATGACAAGGAAAGAGGCTTAGATGTAGTCATGCAGGAGTTACTTGGACGCCTGGTAGGGAGGCACTCCACCGAGCTTAGAGGTCTCTACTTTCACCCGTTCGGGAGACGCAACGAGGAGGGTGAGGCTGTTGAGTACGATGACGCTACAAAAGGACGATGGAGCCAATCCGTCTGTACCTTCGGGACCTAGAGGGTCTTATTAGACACATTGACACTGATAGGACCAACGTCATGCTTAGCAATGACGAGCTCTAGGTTTAGCTATGGGAGAAGGACAAACTCTTCGCGGAGCAAGGTGAGATCGTCAAAGAGATGGAGGCCAGATTTGAGAGCCAGGACAAGAAGTTCAAGATCTAGGATAAAAGAGTCCAAGACAGGAACAAGAAGATCAGGGAGATGAAGGATGAGTTAGAGGCTAAGGACTTCGAGCTTGAGCACCAGCAGGGAGTGATCGAGAGGCTTTGCTCATAGAAGAGGTCCCTCAGGGCCAAGATTGAGGCCTTGACCACTAGTGTCGAGGAGTAAAAGGCCGCCATGGAGAGTGCAGGTCTTGATCTTGTTGACGAGGAGGTCGACATGGAGGATTAGTGTAGACTACTCGACTATCTTTTCATTTACCATACTTTGATTATTGAGTCGCAGTGACCATCCAACATGTGGATGGCTTGCTATGGTGTGTTTGCATTTTCAAAATTTGTTGTTATGTTGTTCAAACCTTATGTTATTTTGAGCTTGGTTATTGTGATTGTTTCTATGTGATGTATTGTGCATGTTAAGCATCTATGGGTATCTCATTCTTATCCTTATTTAAACCACAGATGCCTCCCTGTCGTGCCAACCCCAACCAAAACAACAACAACGTCACTCCCGAGATGCAGCAGTTGATGACAGCACAAGCTCAACTGATTCAGATGAGGACACAGTTCATGCAGAACCTGAACAACAACAACAACAACAACAACAACGACGACAACAACCACAACAACGACAACAACAACAACGACAACAACAACAACAACAACAACAACAACAACAACAACGACAACAAAAACAACAACAACAACAACAACAACAATAATAATCAGAATAATCCTCCAGGATTCGACATGCTCACCAGATTTCTAAGACTAAGGCCTGCAAAGTTCTCAGGAACCACTGATCCAATGGTAGCCAATGACTGGTTACTTTCAGTGAATAAGGACTTGGTGACTGTTGGCTGCACCGATGAGGAAATGGTCAGATTCGCAGCACATCTGCTTGAAGGACCAGCAGAAACATGGTGGGATAACTTTCAGATCACCACTCCCCTTGAGGATGTGACATGGGCTATATTTGAGGGTGGTTTCGGTACGGCTCACATCTCATCCGGAGTGATGAACTTGGAGAAAAAGGAGTTCCACAATCTAAAGCAGCGTCATCGCAGTGTGGCTGAGTACATTGAGGAATTCAACAATCTGGCGCGTTATGCACCGGATGAAGTTGATATTGATGCCAAGAGGAAGGAAAAATTCCTCGAAGGACTTAATGATGAGTTGAACCTGCAGCTGTATGTGGCCTATGTCCCAACCTACCAATCACTTGGCGACAAGGCTACCATCTTGGAAAACAAGATGAAACTGTAGGGTTCGCAGCATAGAAAACAAAAAATTTCCTACGATGTGAACTATATACCAAGATCTATCTACTAGATACAAACAACGGGCGGATGTATATCCGTAGAGAACATACCCTTGAAGACCGACAAATCTTAACGAGTTCAACTCGTGGTTGATGTAGACGATCTCCTGCCGATCTCAAGATCGAGAGGAAGTCCTAGCACCGCAAATCAGCAGCGCATCCGTGCTCGCACACACGTTCGAGGCACCGAGAAACCTCCGCCTCCTCGCTCCAGCGATGCAGCGGAAGCATAACTCTTTCTTGCCGAATAGCCACCGGGAACATGTATCTCGCTAGTCCGAGACCATGGGGTATAAATTCTAGAGGGGGAGAGAGATCCTTCACGGGGAGGTGTGAGAGACAAGTGAGGAGGGGGGCTCCTTTTATAGGAGGAGGGAACCCAAGGGGTGGCCACGCCATGGGGCTGCCCTCCCCTCCTTCATTCATGTGGGTGGACACTCCACTCACAAAATGCCCTTTAAAATCCCTCCACTCAAAAGTCCACTCAAATTCCCATTAAATTTCCACCAAATTTAATACAAACTCTCATTAAATAAAACAATTTTATTTTATTCAGAATTTTGTCAATTACTTTAATGACAAACATTCACAAATAACCCCTTGCTAGAATTCTATTTCACATGCATAACCACTTTATGCAATTTCACCCGAAAACCTGTTTCGGTATCTAGTGAAATAAATTCCTACGCTTGTTCATTCTTTCGGCATGAAACATTTGCTCCAATTGGATGTCGGTGTCTCTTAAGTGTGTCACCCTACGGTTCGTGAATAATGCGAACATGATCGAGACCCCTCTCGGATCAATAATCAGAAGAGGGATCCGAGACCCATCTCGACTCCCACATTCAACGATGACTTTCTTGTGATCGTTAACCTTTTACGCTAGTATCTTAATCCCTTTGTTTCACGATATATTACATGTCCGAGATTCGATCATCGGTATCTCCATACCTAGTTTTATCTCGCATCACATGCACTCTTTTCTCGTTCCTGTGATATAACATTCTAGTGATCAAATCACTTGCTTGCAAGCTAATCAATGTGATATCACCGAGAGGGCCCAGAGTATATCTATCCGTCATCGGGATGAACAAATTCCACTCTCGATCCATGAGCCTCAACATAACACTTTATTAGTTCTGAATCCATCTTTATAATCACCCTATTACGGTGTGACGTTTGATGTTATCAAGAAACACTTCCGGTGTTAGTGATTGACATGATCTCATGGTCTAAGGATTAGGATCACTTCGTAAGTTGTTATAGCAATATAAACACAATGACTTTGATCGTAATGCTATACTTCGGATGAATGTTCATCACACCATTACACTAATGTTGTGATCCCATTATTAACAACATCCAATGTCCATGATCAGGAAACCTTGATCATCTTGTTAATCAACGAGCTAGTTTATGAGAGAGGCATAACTAGGAACTTTCTGTTTGTTTATTAAACACACATGTATTAACTTTTCCGTATTAATACAATTATAGCATGCAAAATAAACATCTATCATATAATTGGAATATACATAATAAACACTTTATTATTGCCTCTCAGGGCATATTCCCTTCAGTCTCCCACTTGCACTAGAGACAATAATCTAGTTACATAGTGATAAATCTAACACCCATTGAGTTCTGGTGTTGATCATGTTTTGCTCTAGGGAGAGTTTTAGTCAAAGGATCTTCTACATTGAGATCCGTATGTACTTTACAAATCTTTATATCTCCATCCTTGACATGCTCGCGGATGGAGTGAAACCGGCGCTTAATATGCTTGGAATACTTGTGAGACCTTGGCTCTTTGGCATTGGCAATGGCACCATTGTTGTCACAATAGATCACCATTGGGTCCAACGCGTTTGCCACCACTCCTAGTTCGGATATGAACTCCTTCATCCAAACTGCTTCCTGAGCCGCTTCTGAAGCAGCAACATATTCGGCCTTCGTTGTTGATCCCGCTACCACAAGTTGTTTGGAGCTCCTCCAACTAACCGCTCCACCATTCATGAGAAATACGTATCCGGATTGAGACTTAGAGTCATCCGGATCGGTGTCAAAGCTAGCGTCGACATAACACTTAGCAGAGCTCTTCTTCACCCCCGTATACAAGAAACATATCCTTAGTTCTTTGCAAGTACTTAAGGATATTCTTGACCGCTATCCAGTGTTCCGAACCTGGATCCTATTGGTACCTACTAGTCAAACTAGTAGCATGTGCCACATCCGGTCTTGTACATAGCATGGCGTACATTATAGAGCCTATGGCTGAAGCATAGGGGACTTTGTCCATTATCTCTCTTTCTTCCGCCGAAGCCGGACTTTGAGTCTTACTCAATGTCTTGCCTTGCAACATAGGTAAGAACCCCTTCTTACTTCCGTCCATTTTAAACTTCTTTAAAATCTTATCAAGGTATGTACTTTGCGATATCCCTATTAGGCGCCCAGATATATCTCTATAGATCTTTATGCCTAATATGTATGACGCTTCACCTAGGTCCTTCATTGAAAATTTGCTGTTTAGATAACTTTTAACACTGTTTAAAAGATCTATATCATTTTCGATCAATAATATGTCATCCACATATAATATCAGAAATGCCACATTGCTCCCACTCACTTTCTTGTAAATACAAGCTTCTCCATAAGTTTGGACAAATCCAAACTCTTTGATCACCTCATCAAAGCGGAGATTCCAACTTCGTGATGCTTGCTTCAATCCATAGATGGATCACTGAAACTTGCACACCTTGTTAGCATCCTTAGGATCGACAAAACCCTTTGGTTGTATCATATACAACTCTTCTTCAATATTACCATTGAGAAACGCGGTTTTGACATCCATCTGCCATATCTCATAATCGAAATATGCAGCAATTGCTAACATAATCGTAACTGACTTTAGCATCGCTACGGGAGAGAAAGTCTCATCGTAGTCAACTCCTTGAATTTGTCGAAACCCCTTTGCGACAAGTCCAGCTTTATAGACGGTCACATTACCATCAGCATCAGTTTTCCTTTTGAAAATCCATTTGTTCTCCACGACCTTTCGGTCGTGAGGTAATTCCACCAAGTTCCAAACTTGATTTTCATACATGGATTCCATCTCGGATTTCATGGCTTCTAACCATTTGTTGGAATCCGGTCTCATCATCGCTTCTTCATACGTCGGAGGGTCATCATTTTCATCAACCATGAAATTCATGACAGGATTTCCGTACAGCTCCGGAGCTGCACGCGTCCTGTTTGACCTGCGAGGTTCTGTAGTACTCTCTTTCGGAGTTTCATGATCATTATCATTAGTTCCCTCTTCAACAGGTGGAGCCAACTCTGGAAAAACTTCCGGCGCTGTGCTACTCGCCATACTTTGAAGAGAAGGTTCCACAACCTCTTCGAGTTCTACCTTCCGACTACTCACACCTTTCGCGAGAAACTCTTTCTCTAGAAAGGATCCATTCTTGGCAACAAAAACCTTGCCCTCGGATCTGTGATAGAAGGAATACCCAATAGTTTCTTTAGGGTATCCTATGAAGACGCATTTTTCCGCTTTGGGTTCGAGTTTATCCGGTAGAAGTTTCTTCACATAAACATCGCATCCCCAAACTTTAAGAAATGACAGCTTAGGTTTGTTTCCAAACCATAATTCATATGGTGTCTTTTCAACAGATTTAGATGGTGCCCGATTTAAAGTGAATGCAGCAGTTTCTAGTGCATAACTCCAAAATGACAACGGCAAGTCCGTCAGAGACATCATAGATCGAACCATATCTAATAAAGTACGATTACGACGTTCCGACACACCATTTCGCTGTGGTGTTCCGGCAGGTGTGAGTTGTGAAACAATTCCACACTCTTTCATGTGAGTGCTAAACTCGTAACTTAGATACTCACCTCCACGGTCGGACCGTAGAAATTTGATCTTTCTATTACAATGATTTTCCACTTCATTCTGAAATTCCTTGAACTTTTCAAAGGTTTCAGACTTGTGTTTCATCAAGTAGATATAACCGTATCTACTCAAATCATCCGTGAAAGTAACAAAATAACGATATCCACCTCACAGGACACACTCATTGGACCACATACATCGAATGTATGATTTCCAATAAATCATGCCTGCTCCATTGAACGGAAAACGCGTTCTAGTCATCTTGCCCATAAGGCATGGCTCACATGTATAAAATGATTCATAATCAAGTGATTCCAAAATTCCATCCGAATGGAGCTTCTTCATCGTTTAACGCCAATATGACCTAGACGGCAAGCCACATATATGCGGATATATCATCATTAAGTTTAATCCTTTTAGCATCAACATTATGAATATGTGTAACATTATCATCGAGATCTAATAGAAATAAACCATTCATAATCGGTGCATGACCATAAAAGATTTCATTCATATAAATGGAACAACCATTGTTCTCGGTTTAAATGAATAACCACTTCATCAAACACGATCCAGATACAATGTTCATGCTCGGTGCAGCACCAGATAACATTTATTCAAGTTTATAACTAATCCCGACGGCAAGTGGAGAGGCAGCGTTCCGACGGCGATCACATCAACGCTTGATCCATTGCCGACACGCATCTTGACCTCACCCCTTGCTAGCGGTCGCTTGTTCCGCAGCCCCTGATTCGAGTTACAAATATTAGCAACTGAACCAGTATCAAATACCCAGGTGCTACTGCGAGCACTAGTCAAGTACACATCAATAACATGTATATCATATATACCTTTGTTTGCCTTGCCGGCCTTCTTGTTTGCTAGATACTTGGGGCAGTTGCGCTTCTAGTGGCCAGTCCCCTTACAATAGTAGCACTCGGAATCAGACTTAGGTCCAACTCGGGGTTTCTTTTCAGGCGCGGCAACCGGCTTGCCACCCTTACTTCCCTTCCGTTTCCCTTCTTGTCTTTCTTGAAACCAGTGTTCCTATTGATCATCAACACTTGATGTTCCTTTTTGATCTCCACTTCTGCAGTTTTAAGCATTGGCGATGAAGCTCGGGAGAGACTTCTTCATGCCTTGCATATTATAGTTCATCACGAAGCTCTTATAGCTAGGTGGCAGAGACTGCAGAACACGATGGATGCCTAAGTCAATGGGAATCGATATTCCGAAGAACACAAGCTTATCGGCGTAACCCGACATCTTGAGTACATGCTCACTAACGGAGCTGTGCTCTTCCATCATGCAGCTAAAGAACTTTTCTGAAGCGTTGTAGCTCTCTACAGCAGCATGTGTGTCGAAAATTATTTTCAACTCACCCATTGTCTCAAATGCATTGCCGTTTTCAAAACGCTTTAAAAGTTCCGGCTCTAACCCATACAATATGCCGCAATGAACTAAGTTGTGGTCCTCCTGACGAGTCTGATAGACATTCTTCTCCTCGTCAGGGGCATCATCTAAAGGTGGGGGGCCTAACGGCGCTTCTAGCACATATTGCTTTTGTGCAGCAGAGAGGAGAATCCTCAAATTCATGGCCCATTCGGTAAAGTTGCTACCGTTCTTTGCTAGTTTCTCTTTCTCCATGAACACATTGAAATTAAAAGCAGGTGGTGCCATCTACAATAGAATTTGTAAAGTTTAGACTAAGTGTATGATAGATTGTAGGGGTCCCAACCTAATAAGGTAGAGTCCTCCTGTGTTTTACAATGCTAGTCCCTGGATCAATAGCTAGCATCCACAGTTAAGATGTAATATCAAGAAACAAAGGTCATAATATAACTTTATTACCAGGAATAACATAATTTTTATTACATCTTACATAGCTCATTGGCTATTACATTACATTGCAGCGGAATAATTATAATCATGGGGTCCTTCATCTTCAAAGTGCCACATGCAGATGTTGGTTGTAGACTTTGTAATCCTAATCAAACAATCTTCACTAAAATCAATCAAACCTGTAACATACAAGTTACAGCCACAAAGGGTCAATACATTTGAATTGTATTGGCAAGTGATACTATATTAGTATAGTGGAGTCTATCATCTATATGCATTTGGATAAGTGGAGTTGAGGCTTTCATTGCTCAAAATAGATTTTTCCTTAACATTTGAAAATACTAAGTTTTTGCTTTGACAAAATCATTTTTCTCAATCAAAGATTGAAGATCCTTTACAAGGCATCTCTCAATCAAAGATTGAAGATTTCAAACAACCCTTGTTCAAACCACAAGATTTTAACTTAGAAGTTGGAATGATGAGATCCTTGATTGCTTCCATGTCTTGATGCTCAAATTGTCCTTTACCAGGGACATGGCTAAGTACTTAGATTTTACACTCTGCAGAGGTGGTGCACTTTCCCCACAAGACTTGGTTTCCCAAGACAAGATCTTTCAGAAGTCTTCCCTTAGACCAAAATGGACGCGCTCCAACCTATCAAACACTACCACCCACTGTCCATATGGCTAAGTTCTTGCAACCTATATGATCATGGCAGAGCCCATAATGCCAAGTGGTTGCACTTGAAGCTTCTCAACATTTGACATCTCAAATCCCTTTGTTCCTGGGTGGCATACCACAAGTGAGATACACAATCCAAGTCCATGGCATTGTGAACCACTCAACCAATCTCCACCAAGCAAGCCCATTCCACCTGAGGATTCATTAACTTAGTTGTTTTATTAAACAAAATCACAAGTCCTCAGACTTAGAATATTTTTCCATAGTGTGAATATGTTTTCCACCCATGTTTTCTATTAGCTAGGCTAAGCTTGGTAGTAATAGGAAACTTAACTTAGGAAATCCTACTAAGGATTCATCTACTAGGTTTTCCTATAGCAAGATCTATACTTGGCAAAATCCATGCAAGTTTATTTAGCAAAATCACTAATGCATAGAAAAAGTAATGGGATAGAAAGTATGAAGCATCACTTGCCTTTTTGGTAGAGTATGGGTTCACTCCTTGTCCTTGCTACAATCGCACTCTTCAAGTCACTACAAATCAATCAAGCAAGGCACAAACTCAATCTACCAAATACGCAAAACATCACATAAAATAATAAAACAAAACAACATACAAATTATAAAGTCAAAGTAATGCATGCAAGCATGCCAAGCTTTGTTTTGTTTGAAAAAGTGGTTCCTAATGGGTCATGAACATTTGGAAACACCTAATGGTCATTTTGTAAAGTGGTAAAGTCATTTGTAAAAAGGGTTTTATCCATAAACCATTTCAAATCCTTTCATCATTTTATGCGGTGAGAAAACATTTTTATCAAGGCAAAACTTTATGTTTTTCACCAAATGAGTTGTTATTGCACAACTTGGTGTTTTGGGTCAATAGGTTTGGTCCAAAACATTTTCTCCAAAGTTTTTTACTCAAAATTATTTTCATAACAAAACCATTATTTTCATTTGGCTACAAATGGCTAAATGAAGTTTTCCATCCTAAACTTTACCAAATCCATTTTCCAAACTATGGTTTGGTTCATAGGGTCAGTGATTTTACAACAAACCATTTCCCAAAGGTTTTCCTTCAAAATCATTTTCAATAAATAAATCACATTTCTATTTGAATAGGAATGGTTTTAAATCAAAGAATCATTAATTTATTTCACCAAATACATTTTTGAGTCCACAATGTGTTTCCTAGGGTCAGTAGGTTCAAATCAATCCAATTGCCAAAGATTTTAACCCCAAATTCATTTTTAAAAAAAATTACATCCTTAACAAGCATACAAATGTTTCTGCAAATTCAAACAAGCTAACAGATACTATTTGCTAAACTAAGGGCATGGTTGGCTAGGGCTTGATCTACTGAATCCATTGATATAAAATTTGTAATTTTTGGACGTGTCGTTTGAAAGTTGCAGAGGTTTGAAAACTGAATCTATAACAGATTCAAATCTGTTTTTTTTAACTAAACCTGGACACGTGTCTCACTCTGATTTGACGAAAACGGGTTCGCACGGATCACGCGCTGCAGGCCGTTAGATCTAACTGATATCGCACGGCTCAGTTTCTCTCTTACCCCTTCGTTCTACTTTCTATCCTATCCACCGGATCAAGATCGGATGGCTCTCAGTTCCCCGACCATAAGTCGGGCCGATTTGCCTACATGCACGGCTCTGGCGGCGAGGTTGCCGGCGATACAGGAAGATAGGGAAGGTAGGGATATTCTCACAGTGATCGCCATGGAATGCTGGTGCTCAACGTGGTCGTGATAGTCCAAGGGGCGCACGGTGCTGTCAGGGATTGCTCGCCGGAGTTGCTTCGGGCGGCGGTGCTCTCGGGTTGTTGTTGCTGGCGTCGTTTAGGACCGTTCTAAGGCAAAATAGAGGCATGGTTAGGTGCGCACGAGGGTCGCGAGTAAGGGAGCATCATCGGGATGGAGAGGGGAGGTCGGAATTTACCTCGGGAGGTCGTCGGAGTAGCAAACAGACGATGGCGACGGCGGTAGTTGTTGTTGCCGAGCCTGCAGGGCACTCGCGGGCGAGATGAAACTACGAGGGGGTTTGCCAGGATATGGGAAACTTGTCTGCGTGCTTGGGAAGGCAGGGGGCGGCGTGAGGTCGCCGGAATCGGCCGAGAACTTCGTCGGAGACGGCGGCGGTGCAGAAGAAATTCGGAACAGCCTGGTGGCTCTCGAGGCGTGGTGTTTGGGGGGAATGGAGGAGGAGTAAGGGGGTTTTATCACGCGTGATCACTGCGGGTTTTAATCGCGGCATCAAGGCGAATTAAGCCCGAGAAATCAATGGCAGGGGCGGGGGAGAACGGTCGATGCGGGTGAGGACGACGACAGTGTTTGTGGGGCCTACCTGGCAGTGAGGGGGAGAGTGAGGGGTTTGGGGCCACCAGTCAGCTTCTGTGTGGGTGCGGTTCTGAGTGGAGAAGAAAACGCTTCGGGGAGGGGAAGCTGGGCTAGGTGGGCTGCTGCTGGGTTAGTTGGGCCAGATGGTGGGCTGCTCTATTTTTTTCTGTCTGAAACTTTTTCCTTTTCTATTTTCAATTTACTGATTTGAAATTCAAACAAATGATTCATTCAACCAAATCAACTCAAACAAACACCACACTTCACAATTTTGAACTTGGTTCTGTTTATCAGCATAAACCTAAATTCCAAAATAAAATAATATTTTTTATTCATTTTAAGATCCATTCATTAATTAAATAAAATGGACCTTTATTTATTTAATATGGTTTGATTTATTTAATAAAATCTTCATTTGAAATCCAAATACTTTCAAAACCAAATCAGTAGGTTTTATTTGAAAGTAAAGAATATTTGGAAAGCTTGTTTAAAATAAAATAACATTTTTGTTATAAGGTCCTTTAATAATTAATTTAAAATGGGTTTTAGTTATCAAATAGGTTTTGTTTTATTAAAAACTTTATTTTGAAAACTAAAATAGTACTAAACCATTCAGTAGGTTTTATTTGAAAATATAAAATATTTGGAAAACTTATTTAAAATAATTTAATAAATTTTGATGTTCCATTTAAAATGGTAAAACCTTTTATTTAGATAAAATTTGGATATTAATTCCTTATTATTTTATTTAAATAAACCTTTACTATTTTTATTCAAAACAAAATGTTTTTAATTCCAAAGCTTGGCCAAGGTTTAATTTGGCTTTATAAATTATTCTTTATTTATAAACTTCTATTTCATTTGAAAACCAAATCCTTTTGTTTTAAAGATCCAAAATAGTAATTTTAAATATTTTTATTTTCCTTTAATAAAAGTTTATTTTTTTTAAATCTCTTTAGGATTTTATTTGATCCAAATAGGTTTTGAAAGTTTCCAAATGGATTCAAAAGTTTCTTCTGGCTCTGAAATTTAAACAAAGTTTTATTTTATTCATTTATTTTCACATTACAAGATTTGGAAAATCTTGGGATGTGACAGGCTACCACCCTTAAAATAAATCTCGTCCCGAGATTTGGGGAGGCTAGGGTTTCAAGCATGTTCAAAACAACTAGGGTACTACCACCCTTAAAAATTTTCAAACTAAATTACATCTTGGCTTGCTTGGGATCCTGGGGAAACTTCTCTGGGCAAACATCTGCATAGTGTCCTTTGTTTTCACACTTGAAACATGTGACAAGGCTGAGATCTTTTATAGGTTGGTTTATCTTGGGCTTCCTCTTTCCTGGACAGGAGTTTACATAGTGGCCTGGTTCCTTGCATTTGAAACATATCACTTGGCTGATATCTTTCTTTTCCTTTGGTATCATTGCCTTTTGTTTGTTTCTTTGGTTCTTCTTCTTTTCTGGGCACTCATTGGCATAGTGTCCCATCTCTTTGCATTTGAAACATTGCACTTGTGTAATATCCTTCTTGCTAGTGTCGGGGCATTTCTTCTTCTTCTTTTTGGGTCTCTCCAAAGCTAGGAGTTCTTCTAGTTCATGTTCTTCATAGGTGGGAGATCTTTCTCTCTTCTTGGGGTATTGATCTTTATGCTCCTTGGATGTATGGTCCTTGTCTCTAAAATTATTGCTAGCTTGGGTTCCTTCTAGATTAGCATCTTTGTCATCCTTGTTGTCCATAGCTCTTTGGGAAAAGTTTTCTCCCATGTTGATCATTTGAGTAACCAATCCTTGCAACAATTGGGTTTGATGTTTCAAAATCCTTTGTATGGCTGGGTCTAGTCCATTGTTGTTGGCTAAAAGCTGAGTTGTCTCTTGGCTCAACTGGTTTTGGGTTGCTATAATCTCTTTCATGCTGTCCACTTGGTTGTTGTTGTTGTCATCTACCTTGATGTTGGAGTTTCTTGGAGTAGTCATCTGTTTGGGTTGAAGGGAGTTTAGAATAGGTAAAATATTTCTAAGAACTCAATTCTAATCACACACATCACAATTCACACAAACAATGTGCATGCAATCACAAACAAACAATTCACTCAAACAACAAAGTTCAAGCACATACTTAGGCAATAAAATATTTTTATTACACCACATAAGTTGGTGTGTTTGACTTAACTAAAATATGGTGGTCCATCTACATGGTTCATTTGTGATCTTTCCATCATTCTTGGTTCTTCTTGTATGAGATTATGGTTTCCTTGAGAAAAACTCTTGGTTGTAATACTTCAAATGATTTAGGCTCCTTCTAACTTTTGCATTCCCTCAGTCTCTAAATTCTTGTGCAAAATTTCCTTGTTCCACTTGTGGTCCTTAGTAGTTTCCAAGTTGGAAGTCCTTGGTGAACATGCTGAAGATGTTGCAGTCATTAGGGTTGAAGATGTTGAATTCATTAGAGTTGAAGATGTTGAAGTCATTAGAGTTGAAGATGTTGAAGAAGTCCTTTACACATGGTGTAGTCTTTGGTCATGGGGTAGGTTTTTCCATCAAGTTTGAAATAGAAGAGAAGTAGAGTTGAAACCAAAATGGTTGAGGAAAGAGTTTACAAGTGTGTTTGTAAAATAAGTTTATGGAACAAAATACAACTCCTATTTTTCTAAGGGTTTTTGTCCAATTCTAGGTTTCCAAATCCTACAGGCAACACAATGCTCTGATACCATCTGTAGGGGTCCCAACCTAATAAGGTAGAGTCCTCCTGTGTTTTACAATGCTAGTCCCTGGATCAATAGCTAGCATCCACAGTTAAGATGTAATATCAAGAAACAAAGGTCATAATATAACTTTATAACCAGGAATAACATAATTTTTATTACATCTTACATAGCTCATTGGCTATTACATTACATTGCAGCGGAATAATTATAATCATGGGGTCCTTCATCTTCAAAGTGCCACAGGCAGATGTTGGTTGTAGACTTTGTAATCCTAATCAAACAATCTTCACTAAAATCAATCAAACCTGCAACATACAAGTTACAGCCACAAAGGGTCAATACATTTGAATTGTATTGGCAAGTGATACTATATTAGTATAGTGGAGTCTATCATCTATATGCATTTGGCTAAGTGGAGTTGAGGCTTGCATTGCTCAAAATAGATTTTTCCTTAACATTTGAAAATACTAAGTTTTTGCTTTGACAAAATCATTTTTCTCAATCAAAGATTGAAGATCCTTTACAAGGCATCTCTCAATCAAAGATTGAAGATTTCAAACAACCCTTGTTCAAACCACAAGATTTTAACTTAGAAGTTGGAATGATGAGATCCTTGATTGCTTCCATGTCTTGATGCTCAAATTGTCCTTTACCAGGGACATGGCTAAGTACTTAGATTTTACACTCTGCAGAGGTGGTGCACTTTCCCCACAAGACTTGGTTTCCCAAGACAAGATCTTTCAGAAGTCTTCCCTTAGACCAAAATGAACGCGCTCCAACCTATCAAACACTACCACCCACTGTCCATATGGCTAAGTTCTTGCAACCTATATGATCATGGCAGAGCCCATAATGCCAAGTGGTTGCACTTGAAGCTTCTCAACATTTGACATCTCAAATCCCTTTGTTCCTGGGTGGCATACCACAAGTGAGATACACAATCCAAGTCCATGGCATTGTGAACCACTCAACCAATCTCCACCAAGCAAGCCCATTCCACCCAGGGGATTCATTAACTTAGTTGTTTTATTAAACAAAATCACAAGTCCTCAGACTTAGAATATTTTTCCATAGTGTGAATATGTTTTCCACCCATGTTTTCTATTAGCTAGGCTAAGCTTGGTAGTAATAGGAAACTTAACTTAGGAAATCCTACTAAGGATTCATCTACTAGGTTTTCCTATAGCAAGATCTATACTTGGCAAAATCCATGCAAGTTTATTTAGCAAAATCACTAATGCATAGAAAAAGTAATGGGATAGAAAGTATGAAGCATCACTTGCCTTTTTGGTAGAGTATGGGTTCACTCCTTGTCCTTGCTACAATCGCACTCTTCAAGTCACTACAAATCAATCAAGCAAGGCACAAACTCAATCTACCAAATACGCAAAACATCACATAAAATAATAAAACAAAACAACATACAAAATCATAAAGTCAAAGTAATGCATGCAAGCATGCCAATCTTTGTTTTGTTTGAAAAAGTGGTTCCTAATGGGTCATGAACATTTGGAAACACCTAATGGTCATTTTGTAAAGTGGCAAAGTCATTTGTAAAAAGGGTTTTATCCATAAACCATTTCAAATCCTTTCATCATTTTATGCGGTGAGAAAACATTTTTATCAAGGCAAAACTTTATGTTTTTCACCAAATGAGTTGTTATTGCACAACTTGGTGTTTTGGGTCAATAGGTTTGGTCCAAAACATTTTCTCCAAAGTTTTTTACTCAAAATTATTTTCATAACAAAACCATTATTTTCATTTGGCTACAAATGGCTAAATGAAGTTTTCCATCCTAAACTTTACCAAATCCATTTTCCAAACTATGGGTTGGTTCATAGGGTCAGTGATTTTACAACAAACCATTTCCCAAAGGTTTTCCTTCAAAATCATTTTCAATAAATAAATCACATTTCTATTTGAATAGAAATGGTTTTAAATCAAAGAATCATTAATTTATTTCACCAAATACATTTTTGAGTCCACAATGTGTTTCCTAGGGTCAGTAGGTTCAAATCAATCCAATTGCCAAAGATTTTAACCCCAAATTCATTTTTTAAAAAAATTTACATCCTTAACAAGCATACAAATGTTTCTGCAAATTCAAACAAGCTAACAGATACTATTTGCTAAACTAAGGGCATGGTTGGCTAGGGCTTGATCTACTGAATCCATTGATATAAAATTTGTAATTTTTGGACGTGTCGTTTGAAAGTTGCAGAGGTTTGAAAACTGAATCTATAACAGATTCAAATATGTTTTTTTTAACTAAACCTGGCCACGTGTCTCACTCTGATTTGACGAAAACGGGTTCGCACGGATCACGCGCTACAGGCCGTTAGATCTAACTGATATCGCACGGCTCAGTTTCTCTCTTACCCCTTCGTTCTACTTTCTATCCTATCCACCGGATCAAGATCGGATGGCTCTCAGTTCCCCGACCATAAGCTGGCGGCGCTGGACGGCTACGCGCGGCGGCGGCTCTCTGGCGGCGAGGTTGCCGGTGATACAGGAAGCTAGGGAAGGTAGGGATATGCTCACAGTGATCGCCGTGGAATGCTGGTGCTCAACGTGGTCGTGATAGTCCAAGGCGACGGTCTTTGTCGAGGATTGCTCGCCGGAGTTGCTCGGTTGTTGTTGCTGGCGTCGTTTAGGACCGTGCTAAGGCAAAATAGAGGCATGGTTAGGTGCGCACGAGGGTCGCGAGTAAGGGAGCATCATCGGGATGGAGAGGGGAGGTCGGAATTTACCTCGGGAGGTCGTCGGAGTAGCAAACAGACGATGGCGACGGCGGTAGTTGTCGTTGCCGAGCCTGCAGGGCACTCGCGGGCGAGATGAAACTACGAGGGGGTTTGCCAGGATATGGGGAACTTGTCTGCGTGCTTGGGAAGGCAGGGGGCGGCGTGAGGTCGCCGGAATCGGCCGAGAACTTCGTCGGAGACGGCGGCGGTGCAGAAGAAATTCGGAACAGCCTGGTGGCTCTCGAGGCGTGGTGTTTGGGGGGAATGGAGGAGGAGTAAGGTGGGTTTTATCATGCGTGATCACTGCGGGTTTTAATCATGCATCAAGGCGAATTAAGCCCGAGAAATCAATGGCGGGGGAGGAGACGACTTGTGGGGCCTACCTGGCGTTGAGGGGAGAGTGAGGGGTTTGGGGCCACCAACACCTTCTGTGGGTGCGTACGAGTGGAGAAGAAAATGCTTGAGGAGGGAAGCTGGGCTAGGTGGGCTGCTGCTGGGTTAGTTGGGCCAGATGGTGGGTTGCTCTATTTTTTTCTGTCTGAAACTTTTTCCTTTTCTATTTTCAATTTACTGATTTGAAATTCAAACAAATGATTCATTCAACCAAATCAACTCAAACAAACACCACACTTCACAATTTTGAACTTGGTTCTGTTTATCAGCATAAACCTAAATTCCAAAATAAAATAATATTTTTTATTCATTTTAAGATCCATTCATTAATTAAATAAAAATGGACCTTTATTTATTTAATATGGTTTGATTTATTTAATAAAATCTTCATTTGAAATCCAAATACTTTCAAAACCAAATCAGTAGGTTTTATTTGAAAGTAAAGAATACTTGGAAAGCTTGTTTAAAATAAAATAACATTTTTGTTATAAGGTCCTTTAATAATTAATTTAAAATGGGTTTTAGTTATCAAATAGGTTTTGTTTTATTAAAAACTTTATTTTGAAAACTAAAATAGTACTAAACCATTCAGTAGGTTTTATTTGAAAATATAAAATATTTGGAAAACTTATTTAAAATAATTTAATAAATTTGATGTTCCATTTAAAATGGTAAAACCTTTTATTTAGATAAAATTTTGATATTAATTCCTTATTATTTTATTTAAATAAACCTTTACTATTTTTATTCAAAACAAAATGTTTTTAATTCCAAAGCTTGGCCAAGGTTTAATTTGGCTTTATAAATTATTCTTTATTTATAAACTTCTATTTCATTTGAAAACCAAATCCTTTTGTTTTAAAGATCCAAAATAGTAATTTTAAATATTTTTATTTTCCTTTAATAAAAGTTTATTTTTTTAAATCTCTTTAGGATTTTATTTGATCCAAATAGGTTTTGAAAGTTTCCAAATGGATTCAAAAGTTTCTTCTGGCTTTGAAATTTAAACAAAGTTTTATTTTATTCATTTATTTTCACATTACAAGATTTGGAAAATCTTGGGATGTGACATAGATTGAGTTCAACTAATCTATATTACGAATGAACTCCCACTCAAAAACGACATCCCTCGTGCCTTTTTGGTGATTACATGAACCAAATCCACTACACCAAGTCCGATCATCACGTGAGTCGGTATAGCTTCAAAGGCGAGCATCAAATGGGCATCATATCAACTATATGACTCATGCTTAACCTTTCGGTCCGTGTTCCGAGGCCATGTCTGTACATGCTAGGCTCGCCAAGTTAGAACCTTAGTATTCGCGTGTGTAACTGTTTTACACCCGAAATATGGTCGTGGATCCAAGAACACCCGATCATCACGTGATGTCTTGGAGCGACGAAAACATAATCGGTGCATACTAAAGGAAGAACACATTCTTATCTTGATATTTAAATGAGGGATCATCTTATTATGCTAACAAAGCACTAAACAAGCAATATAAGATGCTATCAAACATCATATGTTTATTAGTGAAATGATATGGTTCCCGCAGATGATCTCTATCATGTGCATCGTGGTATGATCACTATCATACCTATATGTGTAAATCCAAGGTCTATGGATTTTTACGCTATGTGTGTTAAGAGTATCATCTCATACTTCTACTTACAACACTTCCAAATCATAACACTAGCCCAGAACAATCTAAACTAGACCTCTAATTTATCCATTGCAAGTTTTACGTGGCTTAGGGCTTCGAGATAGAACCGTTCTTACCTACGAACATGAACCACAACGACGATAATAAAATTGTTGACAACTCTAGCAAAATAGATATTGACTATAGTAGGAGAGATGACACCGCTAGCCACTTATGCAAACTAGTTGCATGTCAAGCGTGGAACAGGTCTCATGTGCGAGGACATGTAAAGTTTGTCCGGGCCGCTTCATCCCACTATGCCACCAATATCCAAAATTACAACAAAGGAGCAACAACATGATCATCATCGCCCACATACTCATATGTGTACTACCCGTGTAAAGTATCTACGCATAGATCCGGCTCTGATACCACTGTAGGGTTCGCAGCATAAAAAACAAAAATTTTCCTACGATGTGAACTATATACCAAGATATATCTACTAGATACAAACAACGGGCGGATGTATATCCATAGAGAACATACCCTTGAAGACCGACAAATCTTAACGAGTTCAACTCGTGGTTGATGTAGACGATCTCTTGCCGATCTCAAGATCGAGAGGAAGTCCTAGCACCGCAAATCAGCAGCGCATCCGTGCTTGCACACACGTTCGAGGCACCGAGCAACCTCCGCCTCCTCGCTCCAGTGATGCAGCGGAAGCACAACTCTTTCTTGCCGAATAGCCACCGGGAACATGTATCTCGCTAGTCCGAGACCATGGGGGATAAATTCTAGAGGGGGAGAGAGATCCTTCACGAGGAGGTTTGAGAGACAAGTGAGAGGAGGGGCTCCTTTTATAGGAGGAGGGGGGCACCCAAGGGGGGGCTGGCCCTCCCCTCCTTCATTCATGTGGGTGGACACTCCACTCACAAAATGCCCTTTAAAATCCCTCCACTCAACATTCCACTCAAATTCCCATTAAATTTCCACCAAATTTAATGCAAACTCTCATTAAATAAAACTCTTTTATTTTATTCAGAATTTTGTCAATTACTTTAATGACAAACATTCACAAATAACCCCTTGCTAGAATTCTATTTCACATGCATAACCACTTTATGCAATTTCACGAAAACTGTTTGGTATCTAGTGAAATAAATTCGCGCTTGTTCATTCTTTCGGCATGAAACATTTGCTCCAATTGGATGTCGGTGTCTCTTAAGTGTGTCACCCTACGGTTCGTGAATAATGCGAACATGATCGAGACCTCTCCGGATCAATAATCGGAAGAGGGATCCGAGACCCATCTTGACTCCCACACATTCAACGATGACTTTCTTGTGATCGCGGAACCTTTACGCTAGTATCTTAATCCCTTTGTTTCACGATATATTACATGTCCGAGATTCGATCATCGGTATCTCCATACCTAGTTTTATTTCATACCGACATGCACTCTTTTCTCGTTCCTGTGATATAACATTCTAGTGATCAAATCACTTGCTTGCAAGCTAATCAATGTGATATCACCGAGAGGGCCCAGAGTATATCTATCCGTCATCGGGATGAACAAATTCCACTCTCGATCCATGAGCCTCACCATAACACTTTATTAGTTCTGAATCCATCTTTATAATCACCTACATTACGGTGTGACGTTTGATGTTATCAAGAAACTCTTCCGGTGTTAGTGATTGACATGATCTCATGGTCTAAGGATTAGGATCACTTCGTAAGTTGTTATAGCAATATAAACACAATTACTTTGATCGTAATGCTATACTTCGGATGAATGTTCATCACACCATTACACTAATGTTGTGATCCCTTTATTAACAACATCCAATGTCCATGATCAGGAAACCTTGATCATCTTGTTAATCAACGAGCTAGTTTATGAGAGAGGCATAACTAGGAACTTTCTGTTTGTTTATTAAACACACATGTATTAACGTTTCCGTATTAATACAATTATAGCATGCAAAATAAACATCTATCATATACTTGGAATATACATAATAAACACTTTATTATTGCCTCTCAGGGCATATTCCCTTCAGAAATAGGTTGAGGGCAGAAAGAGGAATCACAGCTTTGATAAGCACAGCTCGGGATCGTCTCACAAGCGTTCCCATCATGATGATAGTGGAAGTGATTCCACAAACATGGGAAGTACAACAACCACCACAACCACAACCGTCATCATGACAACAAGCATCATCGTAGTCATGATAATGACAAGTACAAGAACCACAAGAGTGGACACAAGAGCCACCACAGTGGAAGTCGGCCTGTGAAGAAAGATCTCAGTCAGGTTGAATTCTTCAAGTGTAAGAAGATGGGACACTATGCTAATGAGTGCCTAGAAAAGAAGTTTGAAGGTGCCAACAAGCCCAATCCCTTCCAAAAGGGACAAGTGAACCACATCAATGTGGAAGAAATATATGAAGAATCTGATGCTGTGGCTGGTAAGTTCAAACTCAATTCTATTCCAGCACTTGTTCTTTTTGATACTAGCGCATCGCATTCATTCATATCAAGAGCATTTTTTGATGAAAATGGATTTCCAACTGAAAATATTGGATGCCCTATAAAAGTAAGCTCTCCCGGTGGAGATATGATAGTGAGCCTTGGATGTCGTGATCTAGTGATAGAATTTGGGAAACATAAGTTTCCAATTAGTCTGATAATACTAGACTCCCAAGGATTGGATGTTATTTTGGGAATGGATTGGATGACCAAGTATGAAGGAGTACTAGATTGTGTCAACCGTACTGTCACACTCACAACCCCGGATAATAAAATGATTAGATTCAAGTCTAACTTTGAATCAAAAGGGAGTAAGCTAAATTCCCTTAAGGGGGTTAGCTTAGATAGTGTGCTAATTGTGAGAGAGTATCCGGATGTGTTTCCGGAGGAGTTACCTGGAATGCCACCAGATAGAGATGTTGAGTTTCTGATAGACTTGCTGCCATGATCTGGACCAATAGCAAAGAGACCTTACAAGATGTCAGTGGATGAGTTGAAGGAACTCAAGAAACAGCTTGGAGAACAGTTACAGAAAGGATTTAGTCAACCAAGTTCTTCATCTTGGGGTGCACCAGTTTTGTTTGTTGAGAAGAAAGATAGAAGTCAAAGGTTATGCATAGACTACCGTTCACTCAATTAGGTAACTATCAAGAACAAATATCCTTTGCCTAGAATCAATGATCTGTTTGATCAGCTAGAAGGAGCCCGTGTGTTCTCAAAGATTGATCTTCGATCATGCTACTTTCAGCTAAAGATAAGGGAACAAGACATACCTAAGACTGCTTTCACCACTAGGTATGGATTGTATGAGTACACCGTGATGCCATTTGGTTTGACAAATGCACCAGCCTACTTCATGAATATGATGAACAAGGTGTTCATGGAATTTCTTGACAAGTTCGTTGTCGTCTTCATAGATGACATTTTGATCTACCCCAATAGCAATGAAGAGCATTTGCGGTTGATACTTGAGAAGCTTAGAGAGCATAAGATGTATGCCAAATTCATCGTGTGAATTTTGGCTGAATGAAGTCGGATTTCTCGGACATATTGTGTCAGGAGATGGTGTAGCGGTTGATCCCGCAAAAGTGTCAGCTGTAACTGAGTGGGAATCTCCTAAGTCAGTGAAAGAAGTGCGTAGTTTCCTTGGCTTGGCAGGATACCGTAGAAGATTCATTGAGAATTTTTCAAAGGTAGCTAAGCCAATGACGGAGTTACTTAAGAAATACAAGAAATTTGATTGGACTAAAGGGTGTGAACTCAGTTTCCAAGAGTTGAAGAAGATACTAGTGACAGCACCAGTCTTATGTCTGCCAGATTTGGAAAAACATTTCCAAGTGTACTGTGATGCATCTCACCAAGGATTATGTGAAGTTTTGATGCAAGAAGGGAAAGTTGTGGCCTATGCCTCAAGACAACTCAAAACTCATGAAGTGAATTACCCCACTCATCATTTGGAGTTAGCCTCTATTGTCCATGCACTCAATACATGGAGACATTATCTTTTGGGAAAGCATTGCGAAGTGTTCACAGATCACAAGAGTTTGAATTATATCTTCACTCAGAAGGAAATCAACATGAGACAAAGAAGATGTCTAGAACTCATCAAGGACTATGACTTGAGTTTGCAATACCACCCCGGTAAAACAAATGATGGGGATACGCCTACTGGGGTATACTCAGACGCGTTCCGAGCCCAAGGGTGGCGAGTGGGCTGCAGAAATGAGTGGATCAAAGCCCAAGGTACCGTACCATCGGAAGTTGAAGGCCCAGGCGAGTAGGTAGGCCCAGTCGGTCTAGGTTAAACGATTACCGAAGCTGTAACCGAATTGGTTGAGATATGTAAACCCTAGGGGAGGTGAGCCTATATAAACCTCCCTATGGGGTGAGTAGAGACACGTTCCTCATACAACCAAGCAACTCGCCGCCTAGCCACCGAGTTCGCCCATTGTAAACACCTCCATAATACAATCTAGCAGGAGTAGGTCTTTACCCTCCGGGGAGCCGAACCTGGGTAAAACCCTGTGTCTTTGCCCTCATCTCGCACCGCAGATGGCTGGCCGCCTGCCCTCGTTCTACTACTCACGCCGATTGCAAGATCTGCCGTGGCCATTCCCACGGCAGTGGCGCCCACCGTGGGCCTGGCGGTCTGGCGGTGTTCTGGCGAGATCCAATCTGCCCATCAACGAGGCGGTCGCCACCGCCGTATGATAGCGATCGACAGATGCTCCGATCTTGCCGAGCTACGTCCGGCGGGCGACCCGTCACGCACAGCGTAATCCTGCCAATCGACACGATCAGCCTCTTCGTCGGCCTCACCGACGTCATCACCTCGGAGGACTCGGCTCGCATCCGCGAGTCGCCACCACACGATCGGCTCTCTGAGAGCCAGGTTCGCATGATCCACCGCCTCCGAGTACAACTCGCCCAACAACGTGGCGGGAACTCAGCGGCCGCGAAGATGCGGCCCTCACCGACGACGCCGACGGCGACCCAGCGTCACTCGCGGATCCATCACCGTGGCCTCGTCCGGGCTCCATCGCCCAGGTCTCCAACGCGAGATTTCGAGGACCCTCCATCCTCGGGATCTTCGAATTCGACTCCGGGTCGGAAAACTCCGCCGACCTCCACGACGGAACCGGTCGCCATGCCGCGACCTACATGGCCACCGGCGCCGATCCGCCGGAGGATCCTTTCTCCACCCCAATCCCTCCTAACGCCACGGCAACGGAGGTCGAGGAACTCCGCCTAAAATTGGCGGAGGCAGTACGCAAAGAGCAGGCCGAGCGCGAAAAATTTCGCCTCGAGCAGGTGACGGCGCAGGAACTGTCACGCTACCACCAGCAGCGGATCAGGTCACGCCTGAACCCCACCGTTCAGGGCGCCACGAACCGGCGACGAACGACCCGGCTCGCATAGCCGAGCGCGCGATCTGCGAGAACGTGCCACCAGGAGGAAGCGCCCGACCCCCGCCAGGATCAACGGCGATGGGTGCCCCACCACCACCCAACTGCACCCCTCCCAGGGACCAGCCACGGATAGTCGTCTCCTCACGGGAGCGAGACGCGAACGGCCCACCGTTTCTCCACCCCGATGGACAACCTCGCAGGCCGAGCAGCAGCCGATAGCATCACGGCCACCGCGACGGCGCCTTAAATCCAAGACGTCAGGCCCCTGCTCAAAGGCCGTGGAGCAAAGAGCGGGCACCGACTCGCAAGGCGAGTATACTCGCTCCTCGGAAGCGGGCGGCCTCAGCGGCCGCCAGCGGCAAACACCCTCAATTGCCCGCCACGAGCCACTGCAGCTCCAACGCCGACCCGTGAACGCGCACTCTCCACCAACGATCCTGGGCGGCGACCAACTTCGCCGCTAACGGACAACCCATCGACGCACTCACATCATCAACAACCAAAACTGGCGACGCCAGCCCGACGACTGCGGCACACCTAACTAATCGCCGCGATGGCGAGCCTATGGGGTCACTCGATCGACTAGGGCCTAAGTGCCCGGACCAATGATCCGAGGAAAAGTACCGCCAAACTTCAAGGCGCCAAAGGAGATAGAAAATACGACTCCTCGACGACCCAGATGCGGCTTGACACATACCTCATGGCGATGGGGATCGCGGGTCACACCGACCTACTACCGCCCGTTACCTCCCGCGATGATGGAGGGACGTGCAGGCAATGGATCAACACGCTCCCCCAGGACAGTATCGACTCCTGGGAGGAAATGCGAGACGCCTTCGTCAGGCACTTCGAGTGCTCCTACACCCGCGCCACCACCATCGAGGACCTGGAACGATGCGTCCAGGGACCTCGCGAGTCGACTCGCAACTGGGTCCAACGGTGGCAAGAGCTCTGGTACAACGCGGTCGGCATCCACCCGGACACCGCGATCCATTGCTTCAAGACCTCGTGCCGCTACGAGCCTCTAGTCGCCAAGCTCAAGCGACACGCCCGCACACTCGACAACATCCCCGACCTCCTCGAGATCGCCAAACGGTATGCCGAGGAGGACCCCAACCAAGAAATCGGCGACGAGTCAGGAGGGCAACGCCGCACGGGCGGCAACGACGGCGGACGCCGAACCGAACTACGCTACAGCGGCACCCGCCTCACAGAAAAGCGCCGCAACGACGGGCGAGTCGACTTCGTCGCCAACGCTGGGCACGCACAACGCGAGCCCAAGAGCTACCGCCGCGACGGAGGGAAACGGCGCGATGGCGGCAATTACAAGAACAAGCCAAGGTTCGATCCCGCGGCACTCCTTAGCCAACCATGTGCGTTCCACAGCAGGGAAGGAAAGCCCGCAACGCACACCACCGCCGACTGCCACACCCTCAGGGAAATCGAGAAGGCACGCGCGGGAAGACACCGACAACGACCCGCCAAATGGCGGAAAATTCGGCAAAGTAGCCGGCTCGCTCCACACCTTCACGGGCTTCAACACGAAGCGTGAGAAGAAGGTCATCGCCCGCGCCGTCGCCGTCAACGCGGTGGCCCAAACAGACGTCCCCCAGTTCCTGAACTGGTCGGAACAACCCATCACCTGGAGCCGGCAAGACCACTCGCCACGCATCGAGTACCCAGGACGAGTCGCCCTGGTGGTCAAGCCCAAGGTTGGCGACTACTGGCTCCCCAAGACACTGATGGACGGCGGCAGCTCCATCAACATCCTCTACCTCGACACCTTCAGGCGGCTGCGGCTCCCGCAGTCGATGATCGAGACAACCCACACTACGTTCCACGGCATCGTCCCCGGTCGGAAGGCGTACCCGATCGGCAAAGTCACGCTGCCAGTCACTTTCGGCAGTCCGGCAAACTTCCGCACCGAGCGGATCGTCTTCGAGCTGGTGCCCTTCGACAGCCCCTACCACTGCGTCCTGGGGCGCCAGGCGTTTGCTAAATTCATGGCAGCCCACCACGCATAACGCAATGAAGCTCCCGCCGCGGCGTCATCACCATCCACGGCGACCCGACATGGCCGCCAATGCGAGGCCAAAGGAGCCGAACTTCGCCGACGCCATCGCGGTAAACTAATCACCGACGAGCTCGCTAAATACGCGAGCGGGGTTAACAATGACGATCCCACGATACTCCAGAACCCAACCTCAGAGGGCGCAAACACCTCAACCTTTCAGGCCACGACGCACACTCGCACCGTCGAGCTGGTCCCAGGCGACTCCAGCCAGACGGTGACGATCGGGATGACAGCATGAGCCCAGCATAGGAAGGCGCTCATCGAGTTCCTCCGTGAGAACAGGACATCTTCGCATGGAAACCCTCCGACATGCCTGGTGTCCCTAGGGAGCTCGCTGAGCACAAATTAAACGCCGACCCCAAAGTGCGACCCGTCAGCGGTCGCTGGCCCTTCAACGAAGAACGCTGTCGAGCAATCGCCGAGGAAGTGCAGTCTACCGCTGCCGCTTCATCCGCCAATCAAATACTCAAGTGGCTGGCAAACCCAGTCCTGGTCGAGAAGAAAACGGACCGGAGAATGTGTATCGACTACACAAACCTGAACAGCGCTGCCCAAAGGAGCGTTCGTCCCACGGATCGATCAGATAATCGATTCAACCGCGGGTTCGGAGTCGCTATGTTTCCTCGACGCCTACTCCGGGTACAACCAGATCAAAATGGCTGTCGAGGATGAGGAGAAGACGGCGTTCATCACGCCATTCGGAGCCTTCTGCTACACCGCCATGACCTTCGGCCTCAAGAACGCCGGGGCAACCTACCAGCGGTGCATGCAAGAATGCCTCGCGAGCCAAATTGGCCGCAACATCCACGTCTACATCGACGACGTGGTCGTGAAATCCGCTCGCCAAGGCGACCTACTCGCCGACCTAGCAGAGACCTTCGCCAATCTGCGGAGGTACAAGATAAAGCTCAACCCAGGCAAGTGCACCTTCGGTGTACCCGCCGGGCAACTACTGGGGTACGTCGTCTCCAAACGAGGGATCGAGGCAAACCCAACGAAGATCGACACGATCGCCCGGCTCGGCAAACCCGAGTGCCTGCGCGACGTCCGTGGCGGGCGTGTAGCGGCTCTCGCCGCTTCATCCCCTGGCGAAAAGGCGATGCCCCTATACCTTTGACAAGAAGAACCCCACCTTCCGGGGACAAGGAGGCGGACGCTCCGCGACCTTAAAGGTGCTACTCGCCGCACCACTACTCGCCGCACCCGACAAAGAGCCTATGCTGGTTTACGTCGCGGCATCCGGTAGCGTCGTCGGTCGTAATGGTTGTCGAATCCAGAGGAAGGAAAGGAGCGCCCGGTCCAGCGGTCGGTGTACTACATCAGCGAGGTCCTCACCGAGTCGCGCCAGCGATACCCACAGTATCAAAAGCTGGTATACGCGGTCTTCAGGGCTCAGCGGCGCCTGCCGCACTACTTCCAGGAGCACCCGATCACGGTCGTCTCCTCAGCACCACTACAAGACATCATCCGCAATCGCGAGGCGACCAGGCGGGTCGCCAAGTGGGCCGTCGAGATCGGCGTCCACAACATTAAATACGAGCCACGAAGGGAGATTAAGTCACAGGCACTGGCAGAGTTCATCGCTGACTGGGAGGAGGCCCAGCAGCCAGAGAAGCCGTCGTACCTCCATTACTGGAGCCTGCACTTCGACGGGTCCAAGAACGCGGACGGTGCAGGAGCGGGGATAGTGCTGACTTCACCAAAGGGCGACAAGCTCCGCTACATCCTCCGCCTCGAATTCACGCCCTGCACCAACAACATGGCTGAATACGAGGTCCTACTCCACGGCATGCGAGCCGCAAAGGAGATGAGCGTCAATCGCCTTCGATGCTACGGAGACTCCGACCTCGTTGCGGGACAAGTCGCCGGCACCTGCGACGCCATCTCCCCCACCATGGCGGCGTATCGCCAAGAGGTGGATAAGTTGGGCGGCCACTTCACCGGTTACTCTGTCGAGTGGATCGACAGGAGGAAAAACGAGGAGGCCGACGCCCTCTCTCGAATCGGGTCGGCTGGACTCGCACCACCCGCCGGCGTGTTCCTCGACACAATATCCAAACCATCGCCTCCCCGAGGAGATCGACATCGAGTCCCACTCCAGCGAGGCAGCCTTGGTCGCACTCATCACCGAGCCGCAGATCGACCAAGCCCTACATCGCCACCGAAACCGCACCGCCAGCAGACGAGACAAACGTCGAATGATTTCGCCGATGCAAGTCCTACACCATCATCGACGGCGAAGCTACACAAGCGCAGCGTCACCGGCGTCTTCCAACGTTGCGTCCAACCGATCAAGGACGCAAAATCCTCCGACATCCACTCAGCGATCGCGGCCACGCCGCCTCCCTGGTCGCCAAGGCTATGAGACACGGCTTCTACTGGCCCACCGCACACGCCGACGCCGTCGATATCGTCCAGCGATGCGCCGGGTGCCAGAAGTACGCCAACCAGACGCACGTACCAAGTTCGGCGCTCAAAACAATCCCCATCACCTGGCCATTCGCTGTGTGGGGCATGGACATGGTAGGCCCCTTCAAGAAGGCCCCCTCTGGCTACACCCACTTGCTAGTCGCCGTCGACAAATTCACGAAGTGGGTGGAGGCCAAGCCAGTCCGGAAATGCGACGAGAAGACCGCCACTAAGTTCCTACACGAGCTCATATGCCGCTACGGGTTCCCCAACAGCATCATCACGGACAACGGCACAAACTTCGCCAAGGGAGTAATGGCCGAATTCTGCGAAGAGCTCCACATCCGGCTCGACCTCGCGTCAGTTGCACACCCGGAGTCCAACGGCCAGGCGGAACGAGCCAACCAAAGCATCCTCCACGGCCTGAAGCCGCGACTCCAAGTACCACTCGAGCGCACCGCTGGATGCTGGGTCGAAGAGCTACCCTCCGTCATCTGGGGAATCCGCACCTCGGTCAACAGGTCGACGGGATTCACTCCCTTCTTCATGGTCTCTGCGCGAAGCAGTCATGCCCACCGACCTCGAACACGACTCGTCGGGTCGTCCACTATATGGAGGCCATAAGCAGCTGGCCCGCCAAGACGGGCTCGACCAACTCGGCGAACCGCGACCTCGCTCGATCGCGTACCGCCATTTATCGGCAAGGGCTCCGCCGCTACCACAGCCGACGGTGAAAACCGCACCTTCCAGAAGGCGACCGGTGCTACGCCTCATCCGGGACAAGAAGGGCATGCACAAGCTCTCCCCTCCGTGGGAAGGCCCGTTCGCTATCGGGCGTGCTCGGCAACGACGCCTACTACCTCATCGACGTCCGGGGGCGGCGAACTCGGCGATCAGCGGCCATGGAATGTAAATCTCCTCCGGAAGTTCTACTCATAGAACCCCACATGTACTCTCCGGTCTCTATGAAATAAAAAGCAGTTCGCAAATTGCGTCTACTCTCCATGCCTTGTGCCACTCGCTTTTCGTAATAAACAGCGTCATGCTAAAATGCGAAGTCAACCTTTGGTACAGCGACCGCACGGCTAAGTAGTGCGATGTAAGAGCACTGAGTCATTTCAGGTCTTGCGTCGTCCACGAAAAACGCCAAACCGGAGCCCCATTGGAGTCGCCTAGCTCGACTGGTTTTGCGAACCAAGACAACTGCCCTCGCTTCTCACAGCGACCTCGGTCCTCCGCATCCTCGGCGTAGCGACTCGAACGGCTAAGTACCACGCTCGGGACTGAATACCGTTAAATCGCGATCGGTCGTGAAAACGCCAAGTAAGAGAGCATGCGGGACTCACCACGCGACCCTCCGGGCCAGGCGGGGACGCGCTCACCAACGCTCAGTCCTCAACCACCCTCGAGTCGCGCCTTGAACTACCAAGTACCACGCTCGGGGACTCGGCCACCCGACCCCGTTCGCGTACGGGAAAACGGTAAAGTATAGAGCACTCAAGGGAGTCGCCTTGCGACTGGCTCTCCGAGCTCGGGCGAGTCGACTAAACCAACAAAACACATGATAAACAACAAACATCATATACGAGGTGAACCCCACAAAAGGGCGGACGCGCTCGGGGACTCATCCAAAATCAATCCAAAACACACAAACAAATAGCAAAATGAACACAACGTTCCATTCAATCGCATATCGCATTGTCTTATATTACAAATTATGCCCGCATGGCAGAACTGCTGCTAACACATCTAGGCAAACTACCCTATTCTGCAGGCTTCGACGACGACGCGCCAGAATCCCGGCGCCTACGGATGAACGCGGTGTACGGATTTGACGGATACGTCGTCAGCTCACCCGCCATCGCCGAGCGGAAAGGTTGCTCAACCTTGAAGTCACGATGCGGCGGCTCGGGGTCGTTCGGCGCGACGACCGTTTCCTGGTAGGGAAGGAGGTCGCCCATCGCCCAGACACGCTCCGAGTACGCGGCGGCACGTTCCTGCAACTTGAGAACCTCGGACAGATCCACCGCGCCAGTCGACGAAGGATACCCACTCGTCACATCGTCGAGGTCGAAATCCTCGGGGAAGTGGGCGAGTCCCAGGCTCAGCGCTGTTGACGCTCCACGCCGAAACGCCGACCGCGTCATGAACTCTACGACCGCGGGCGCCTTCTCCAAATACTCCCACACCTCAACGAGGTCACTGGGAATAACCTCCGTGGGCGACATCTCTTGAAGGTAGGCGCGGATGCACGTCGCCGACAGCGTCGCCGAGTCGACGAGCATGCTTACGCACTCCCTCGCGTCAAGAGAGCTCGCTTCTTCTTGGCTACCAATAACGCGACCTGCGAGAAGGAGACAGTTATGAGCACCACGAAAACCACAAACAATACAACTGAAAGGAAGGGAAGACGGACTCACCAAGCAACGGGCGAGTCCGTGATGAAGCTGAGCGGCGTATGATCGTCCCGAAGCCCAACAATGAGGGCTTCCGACACCTTGCGGTCTTCCTCCGCGGCCGCAATGGCGGCCTTAGCTCGCCCGTTCGCCGAGCTTGCTTCTTCTTTTGCCTCCCGCAGTTCGCGCTCGAGGTCGAACACCCTCTGCTCAGTAGCACTTAACGCAGATCGCACCGCCACCAACTCACCAGCAGGGACAAGCTCCTGGCGAGCCACCTCCGCCTGCGCAGCAACAGCCTGAAGCTCCTTGTTTTCTTCTTGGATAGTGGCCAGCTCCTTCTCAGCACGCTGTTTCGCAGCCAATCGCTCCGCCGACTCCAGCTGCAGACCCTGCACATCATCAAAGTCAGCAAACACGAAAATTACTCAGTGCCCACCCGCTAAAATTTAGCGAGTGCGCACTCGGGGACTGGCGATCACGAAAATTACTCAGTGCCCACCCGCTAAAATTTAGCGAGTACGCACTCGGGGACTGGCGATCATGAAAATTACTCAGTGCCCACCCGCTAAAATTTAGCGCGTGCGCACTCGGGGACTGGATGCGAAAGTACAAAACGAGAAACTATAAGAATCAAGCCGCTACTAAGCACCGACCTGATCCTCGGGGACTGGAGGTACCTGGATGGCTGCGCCAAGCATGCCATGGAGTTGTATTGCGTCGACAGACGCAAGCAGCGCCGGCGTGTGCCCGCGACGTTGGTCGACTTCAGCGTCGGCGGTCCCTGGAGCGAGGCTCGGGGGCGCAGCCCCGCTTGCCGTGGCCGCCTTGGTTACAAAGCGGGGGAAGGTAGCGATCGAGGCACCCGCCCCAAAGGAGGTCGCCTCCTCTAGGGTCAAAGGAAACGCCATCCTTCGAGACGCGGTTGCTTCCATCGCTGGTCTGGCCGGGTCGGCGTAAACAATGACGATGTCGTCGCCCTTGGCCTTCTTGCTGCCTTCCGCTGAGACGGCGACTTCGTCCACTTTCCTCTTACGGGAAGGACCCTCCTCGCTAGCGGCGGAGGGTACCTTAGCCACGGTCGGGTGGCCCATCTTTTTCACTCCGGTCCTGCATATCAAATCAAATCAATAAAAGACAATCGAAGTACTTATAGAAAATAGAGAAGGCCGAATGCACTCACTTGGCGACTGGAATGAAACGCAGCCCGGTACGAAGGCCGGCCGGTTTTTCCAGTTCGGGGCCCAGCTGGCGACTAAGCCCCAGTTCCAGGACGTCGTGGGCCCAAGACACGGACGGCTTCTTCGTCGTTGAGGTCGCGGCTGGCGCCTCTGGGACGCCTTCGGCGGGGGCCTCCTCGCACATTGGAGCCGCTGTGGCGAGACCGCCACGTTCGGGACCTCCTTGCGAGGCGAAGTCGCCACGGCCGGAGCCTTCCCTAACCCAGAGACCGGCGCGAATGGCAGAGGCATTGAGGCCAGCGGCACTTCCAGAGATGGCGCATCTAGCGCGGTTGTCGCCGGGTCCGCGCCTTCACCGGCCGAGCTGTGAGCATCAGAACTGCTCGTTGAGTGCGGCGGCGAGGCCATCTTCGGCGGCTTCGTTTTCCTCCTCGGGGGGCCCTCGCCTCCTTTTCCTTCTTCTTCTTCTTCGAAGGAGTGGCCTGGCGGCGCGAGGTCGTCTCTGGGAGCTCGTCGTCATCGTGGTGCTCGAGGCTCCTGCTCGCTTTGATTTCGCGCTGACGTTGCCCGCGGGTCTTTCGGATCAGTGGGGCTATTTCCTCTTCGGACTCATCCTCGTCGTCCTTGTTGCCCCTGGCGGGTGGCGATTCGCTTTTATCCTGGGCAGATGGCCCCGGGCTCTCGTCGTCGGCGGGTGGGAGCCACCCTTCCACCACTTGGAACAGCTGCGATGAATACGAAACAGAGTTAGAATTACCATGATCGCATACGCGATCGCGAACAAGACAAAGAAATTACGGTCGGAGCCGGACGCTTCGCGGTGTAGGGGGGGACCCCGGCCTGCGCATCCACGTATACTGCCTGGGTGATCTTCTTCAATGCCGAGAGATAGTCCTCCAGCTTCCACTCGTCGAGGCAGGCTTTCGAGTCTCCCGCCCGTATTGGTACATGTAATGATCGCGTTGGGCGAGCGGGACGCCAAGCCAACAATTGTACAAGTTTATTGTCCGAGCCTTTCTTCTTCGCACCACGGATGGTCTGGAGCATCTCATCGACGACCATCCGCTGGTCGCCGGGAAGCTTGCCGACCGGAGATGGCGTGGCTCGAGCGGTTGGCCGAGTACCGCTGGATCGCCGCCTCGCCCTCCCGAGTCGCCGGTCACGTAGAACCATGACTTTTTCGATCGCCGCTGCTTTGGCCGGCAGATCGGTCGAAGAAGGAAGCTTTGGACTTGAGTTGAATGTTAGGCCGCGGCTAGCATTGGGTCATTCCTCGCGGCTGATCCGTCCATGGAACAGATCTTGCCACAAGGGAAAGTAGGGCCGGCAGCCCATAGCACTCGCAGAACGCCACAAAGATGGCGGTAGCTCGATCTTGTGGGGACCCAGATCCGAGGGCTGGATCCGTAGTAGGCGCAAAACGCCGGAAGAACAAAGATGTGGAAACCCTAACCCCGCCGAGATGACGGTGAAGCGGACAAACTCTCTCTCGCGGGTTCGGGGTCGTTCTCCCGCGAGGATGCGCCAACACCGCTCGCAGGATTCCGGCCTCTTTGAAGGAGGCCACCGCGCCTTGTGCACTTGGATCTGCCCAAGGTTCGTGGAGAGGGCCATGGCGAAGAGGTTGGTTGGGGATCAAGGATTTCGGTCGATTGGATCTGGAGCAAAGGAAGGAGATCTGGCCTTTTCGGAAGAAATGGTGGGCGGTTGGCTCGCGATAGCCTACCATTCCTATTATATAGCGTGAGTTGCCCGCCAAATCGGGGGCCGCATGCGATGATTACGCCGAAGTTACCGTTGAGTTACCTTAACGGCTAGTTTGACCACGCCGACGGTCCAACTCCAGCCACTCGGCTCGCTAAGTCACTCGCCGAGACCGCCTCGCTGGCTCGACTCGCCAAGACGCGACTCGGTTCGGCGGATTTTTCCTTTATACAGAGCCGCCGACGATTTGATGGATGCCTACTTGAAGCCAGATACTCGATCGCCAGAGCCACTCACGCCTAATCAACGACGGCCTCGGGACATCGATGGGGATACGCCACCGGGTATACTCGGGACGTTTCCGACCGCCCAAGGGTCATGCAGTGGGCCTGCGTAATGAGTGGATCAAAGCCCAAGAAGGTACCAAAGCGATCGAAGTTGAAGGCCCAAAGCAGTAGGTAGGCCCAGTCGGTCTAGGTTAAACGATTACAAGTCAGAATCAATTGGTTGAGATATGTAAACCCTAGGGGAGGTGAGCCTATATAAACCTCCCTATGGGGTGAGTAGAGACACGTTCCTCATACACCCAAGCAACTCGCCGCCTAGCCGCCGAGTTCGCCCATTGTAAACACCTCCATAATACAATCTAGCAGGAGTAGGTCTTTACCCTCCGGGGGGCTGAACCTGGGTAAAACCCTGTGTCTTTGCCCTCATCTCGCACCGCAGATGGCTGGCCGCCCTTGCCCCTCGTTCTACTACTTGCTGCCGATTGCAGCATCTGCCGTGGCCATTCCCACGACAACAAATGTTGTAGAGGATGCATTAAGCCGTAAAGTTTATGTGAATGGCCTCACTAAGGGAGAATTGTCAGATGATCTGTGTGCCCAATTCAAAGATCTCAGATTGGAGATAGTGCCTGAAGGACATCTCATGTCATTGGATGTTCAACCCACCTTGTTGGAAAAAATCAGGGAAGCCCAAAAGTTGGACAAGTAAATTGAAGATATTAAAGGAAAAAATAGAAAAGGTAAATTCAAAGGATTCCATGAAGACAAACAGGGTACTTTATGGTATGGAAAACGTATCTGCATTCCGCAAGATCCGAAACTTCGGAAACTGATTTTATAAGAAGCACACAACTCACCATATTCCATTCATCCGGGTAACACCAAAATGTACATCGATGTGAAGGAAAGATTTTGGTGGAATAATCTCAAGAAGGACATTGCAGAACATATTGCTTTATGTGATGTGTGTAGTAGAGTGAAAGCGGAACATCAGAAACCAGCAGGATTGTTACAACCACTACCTATTCCTGATTGGAAGTAGGACAAGATTGGCATGGACTTCATCACCGGACTGCCAAGGACTAGATCAGGATATGATTCTATTTGGGTTGTGGTAGATCGCCTAACTAAAGTAGCTCATTTCATACCCGTGAAGACAACCTACACAAGTGCTAAGTTAGCCAAGATATATATGAATAAGATTGTGTGTCTGCATGAAGTACCCAAGAGTATTGTGTCGGATAGAGGAACTCAGTTAACTTCACATTCTTGGCGACAATTGCATGAGTCATTGGGAACGAGATTAGAATTCAGCACTGCTTTTCATCCCCAGACTGATGGACAGACATAAAGGACCAACTAGATTCTAGAGGATATGTTGAGGGCATGTGCCCTAGACTATGGTGCTAGTTGGGATGAAAGTCTTCCTTACGCAGAATTCTCTTACAACAACAGCTATCAAGCCAGCATTGAGATGGCACCGTTTGAATTTCTCTATGGAAGAAAGTGTACTACACCATTACTATGGAGTGGTGTTGGAGAAAGAAATTTCTTCGGACCAGAACTAATCAAGGAAGCTGAAGAGAAAGTCAAGTTGGTAAAGGACAGATTAAAGATAACATAGTCCCAACAGAAGAGTTACGCAGACCCAAAACATAGAGAAGTCACCTATGAGGTAGGTGATAGAGCTTATCTTAGAGTTTCACCACTTCGTGGAGTGAAGAGATTTGGTGTTAAAGGAAAATTGGCACCAAGGTATGTTGGACCATTCAAGATTCTGAGTCGTAAAGGAGAAGTGGATTATGAAATTGAATTGCCTGAATCACTGTATGCCGTTCACAATGTGTTTCACGTAAGTCAGCTAAAGAAATGCCATCCGGAGATGGAAGAAACTTCTTTGAAGGATACTATACCTTTGGAAGAGGTTCAGTTGGAAAGTGATCTCACTTATGAAGAGAAACCTATCAAGATTCTTGAGACTGCAGAAAGAGTTACTCAGACAAAGACTATCAATTTCTGCAAAGTTCAGTGGAACCACCATTTCGAAGAGGAAGCAACTTGGGAAAGAGAAGATGATCTTCGGAAAGACCACCCTCACCTATTTGCTATCCAATCCGAATCTCGAGGGCGAGATTCACCTTAAGGGGGTAAGATTTGTAACATCCCAAAATCATGATTTATAAAGTTTGCATATCATTCATGCATTCATAAGCATTTGATTATTTTCAAACAAGATTTCAAAATCAGAAACCATTTGTATGCATATTATTTTATGCTAGAATAGTAATGGTTCTATTTTATTCTCAAAGTATGAGAAAACCTTGTTTTGATCAGAAATGTTTCTAAGATGAATGCAAAGTTTGCACAAAGATTTTTAAAACAAAAATCAAAACTAAAACCATTCATATGTCTATTATATATAAACATATGGAGCTTGGATTTATTTTTATTTTCAAAGGACCTAAGTGTAATTAAGTAAACAAGTGTGTTGGACGATCGCACTACAAAATTCAGAGGTGGTTTGAATTCAAACTCCTTTGAATTTCATTTGAATTTAGTTTCTGAAAAATCAAATAGAAAAATAAAAGGAGAAAAGAAACAGAAAAAGGTCGGCGCCACCTATTTAGCCTAGCAGCAGAAACAGCCACTAAGCCCACCTGGGCCATTTCCCCTCTGCTCCCTCTCTCACGCGCGCAACTCTACCCACAGACACTGACCCGCGGGCCCCACTGCCACCTCAGCCTTCTTCCCCAAATCTCGCCTGCGGTCTGCGTTGCTGCTGCCGTTGCTGCCAATAATGGCGCGGCGTAATTAGCCATGAATTCCCAGGAGTTTCCTATCACGCCGCTACCTACTTAAGCCCCTACACCCCACGGTCATTTCCCCCCCACACAGCACATTATCTCCGCCACCAGGCTGCCGACAATTCGATTTGCAAACGCCGCTGCCGAGCGACTCCAGTGAGCTATTCCGGCCAACTCAAGCCGCCCTTGCCCTCTGCTACTTACTGCAGTACTCCCCTTGCTCATGCGCTTCACCTAATGCCTCTGGTTTTCCTGCTCGTGACCCAGGTCGTCGTCTTCGTCGAGCTCCGCAAAGGGCAGAAGCGCCGCTCAACTCCGGTGAGGAATCTAGGTAAAATCCGAGCGCCCCTTGCCTTCTGCCTTTCCGTGTCGTGTTCTCCTAGACCCTGCGCACCTCCTAATGCTCCTGGTTTGTGCTAGGGCGATCCAGAGCATCGTCAATGTCTCCGCCACCATGTGCCCGACGCTTCCAGCAACTCCGACGAGCGCTAGCCATCGCTACAACACGCCCCTGTCCACGCCAGCAGCACGTAGAGCTTCCTCGTGCTCTCGCGAGTCTGGTAAGAAACACCGCAACCCCCAGCCCCCTCTGTATTCGCCGGACCGTCGCCGTCAGAGCGTCGCCGCTGCGCAACCATCGCTGGCGCCGCCAGACTTTGGTCGCGTGCACTATAGCCGTTAGATCTAGATCTATCAGATCTAAATAGATCACTTAACGAAGGAGTATGGTTAGATCTGGCCCGTGCATTGCCACTTAAATCCTATTACTCTGGATGATCAATCCAACCAAATCGGTACGGGCCAATCATATGCGTCCACGTGTCTGGGATTTTGTTTTAAAATCTGTTTTTGAACTATTAGTTATTCAAACTTGTAAAATTCATAACCTTTGTTCTGTTTATCCAAAAAATGCAAATAATATATCAATGGAATCAAAAAATTAAATCCTACACATATGTAGGCTTGGTTTTGTATTTTTCCTCTGTTAAACCAGAATTTTATGTAGAGACATTTGTAGGCTTATTTTGTGTATAAAAAATATTTGGAAAATGTTTTTGAAGCCAAATTAAGTTTATTTAGTCTCTAAATGTTTATTTTAGTGATTCAGTGTTGTTTTACTTGTCTTGTTTAGTTTAGAAAAATCATCACATGGCATTTGCATGCATTCATATATTTTATTTTTTTGCTTGATTATTTAAAATATGAATTTGGTGCTATCATTTTATGTGTAGATTTTGGTGCTAGTGGTGATTGTGATTGTGAGGATTGTTTCTACTCCCCCAACTATCAAGGCAAGTGGTGCTTCATATTTTTGTCCCAATATTTTGACTATGCACTAGTGATATTTTGTATAGGGCTTGCATGATATTTTGCTAAGTATCTATATGCTATGCTAAGGGAAATCCTAGTAGTTGTAGACTTGTTAGAATTTTCTCTAAGTTAAGATACTTGCTATATTGCCATGCTTAGCCTAGCTAGTAGAAACCAAGGGTGGATTATATACATGCTATGGAAGATATTGCTAAGTCTTTGACTTGTGTTTTGCTAATAAAACAACGAAGTGAATGAATCACCTGGGTGGAATGGTATGTTTGGGTTATGTTGAGTGGTTACACAAGTCCCATATCTATGGTCTACCTTGTGTATCACACTTGTGGAAAGCCACCCAGGAACAAAGGAATTTGATATACTTAGTGTTTAGAAGCTTCTAGTGCAACCACATGGCATATGGGCTCTACGTTGATCATATAGGTTGCAATAACTTAGCCATTTGGATAGTTGGTAGTAGGGTGATAGGTTGGAGCGCGTCCATTTGGTCTAAGGAAGGCTTCTGAAAGGTCTCATCTTGATGAATGTCAAGTCTTGTGGGGAAAGTGCACCACCTCTCGAGAAGGAAAAATCTAAGTACTTAGTCGTCTCCCTTGTAATGGACAAATTGAGCATCAAGACACTGAAGCTATAAAGGATCTCCTCATCACAATTTCTAAGTTAAAAACTTGTGGTTGAACAAGGGTAAAGGTTCACCAATGTCTATTGGTGGTTCCTTGGGAGTTTTTGTCAAACAAAAACATAGTGATTTCAACTGATAGGCAAAACCTATTTTGTGCAAAGCAAGCCCAAGCTATACTTAGCCCAATTCATATAGAAGCTAGAAACTATTATTCTACTAAGGTATCTGTCACATCCCAAGATTTTCCAAATCTTGTTATGTGAAAAATAAATGAATAAAATAAAACTTTGTTGATTTTCAGGGTGAGAAGAAACTTTTTGATTCCAATTGGAAACCTTCAAACCTATTTTGATTAAATAAATCCTAAAAGGATTTATAAAGATAAACAATTAATAAAGAAAATTTTAAATATTTGGAATTATTATTTTAGTTCTTTTAAATAAAAAGATTTGGTTTTAAATGAAAAGGTAGAAAATAAGGATTATTTTAAGCCAAATCAAAACTTGGCCAACTCTTTGAAATAAAATGTTTCTATTTGATAAAAATAGTAAAGGTTTATTTAAATAAAATAATAAGGATTTAATATCCAAGTTTATTAAAAATAAAGGTTTTACTATTTTAATTAAACATCAAAACTTATTTATTTATTTTAAACAAGTTTTCCAAGTATTTTATATTCTCAAATAAAACCTACTGAAGTGTTTTGGTTTTATTTTTAGATTTCAATTGGAGTTTTTAAATTAAACAAATTTTATTTGAATAAATAACTAAAGACTATTTATTTAATTATTGAATATATCCTAAAAAGAATAAAAATATTATTCTTGTCCTTGGACTTTGGTTTATGTTGTTAAACAGAACCAAAACTCAATACAAGTTTGGAGGAGGTTTGATTTGTTTTGGATATTTGATTTGTTTGATTGAATTTCAAACAGAAAATCGAAATGGAAAAAGATAAAACAATTTGAAAGAAAAAAATAGAAGCAGACCGGACCCAACCCAATAGGCCCAGCAGCCCAGTACCAGCCCAACTACTCCCCCATGCGCGAAAAGTTTTACATCACTCACGATTTAACCAGACCCACCGACGAGCAGCCCCACTCTCCTCTCACTCCCTCGACGCCTGCACCCCCACGCCACCTCATTGTCTTCAACCCCTGCACCCGCCTGCTACAGCATAAGAAACGCCGGCGTTGATTACGCGTTAATGGCCGCATTACTCCACCCCGCGACCACGCCCATTTAACCACCTGCGTCTTACCTCGCTTTCCCCCAGACAGCTCTCTCCCTCTGCCTCCAGGTGGCGACAATTTCGCCTCGCATCACCACTGCCTCCGGCGAGTTCCGCGAACAATTCCGGCGACCCCGCGCCACCCCTCGCCTTCCCGAGCACATAGACACATTCCCCAGACCCAGGCGCACCTTCCCGTGTCGCCAGCTCACTCGCGCGTGCCCTGCAGCATCGACTTCGTCCTCGACTGAACGACGCTGCCGTCCGCTCCAACTCCGACGAGCTCCACAGGTAGTTTCTGTCCGCGCCTCTTCTTCTCCTTCACGCACGCATCATCGCCTTGACCTTACGCATCTAACCGTGCTCCCTGTTTGCCCCCTCGTGACCCGTAGCACCGTCCTCGACGACGATAGAGAGTGGCTGTCGTCAGACGCAACTCCGGCAAGCGATTAACCGCAACCTTGTGCGCCCCTTCATCAACCACGAGCAGGTTGAGCATCCCCACGTCACTGCGATCACGGTGAGCATCTCCACTTCTTTCCTTGCTTCCTGTAGCCGCCATAGCACCACCTCTTGACCGTGCGCTGCCGCCAGCCACCGTCGGCGCCGCTCGTGTTTGGTCAAGTCAACCCGCACCGTTAGATTTCCATCTGGCGTCCCCGATAGATTCATTAAACGAAGAGGTACGGGCTAATCTGAACCGCACCGTCTCACTTAGATCCAACGGCTGTAGTTGCGCGATCCGTGCGAACCGGTACCGACCAGTAATATTGCGCCGCGTGGCCCAGCTTTTGATTTAAAACATAATTAGAATCAGATTTGTTTACAAATTTGAAAAACCCATAACTTTAGTTCTACACGTCCAAATTTTGCAAATTTTATATCAATAGAATCAGTGGAACAATCCCTAGCCAACCACGCGATTTGTCTAGTAAAAAGCTTCTGGTAAAGTGTTTGTTTTTGCAGAAACATTTGTATGCTTGTTTAGGTTATAAAAATTATTCCAAAATTATTTTGGGGTTGAAATCTTTGCAAATTGGTTTGTTGTGAACCTACTGACCCTAGGAACCAACCCATGAATTTAAAAATGTATTTGGTGAAGATTAGGATTGAATAATTGAATTAGCTCATTTCTAGTCAATAAAAATATTGATTTTGATATGGAAATGATTTTTTGAGAAAAACCTTTGGAAAATGTTTTGATTCAAACCTACTGACCCCAAACACCAAGTTTTGTGAATTAACAACTTATTTGGTGAACAATGTAAAATTGTTCCTTTGCTAAAAACATTTCCCACCACTTAAAATAATGATTGGATTTAAAAATGGTTTATAGATAAAACCCTTTTTCAAATGACTTTGCCACTTTGGAAAATGACCACTTTGAGCCTTACAATGTTTAGAGCCTAGTAGAAACCACCTTTGCAAATAAAACTATCTTTTGCATGCTTGCATGCATGACTTTGTTTCTATTATTTTATGTGTGATGATTTGTTTGATTATGGTTTGGAATGCTAGTTGAATTTGTGTTTGCTTGATTGACTTGTAGTGAAATTAGAAGAGTGTGATATTAGCAAGATCAAGAAGTGATTCAACCTTCTCTACCAAAAAGGCAAGTGACACTATCATCCATGTCCTACTATTTTCATTATACTTAGTGGATTTTTGAAACATGCATGAAAAGGATTTCTATACTTTTTTTTGCTATGCTAAATCCTAATAGGATACCCTTATATATTCCTTAGTGAAAACAATGTAGTTATAAAATGCTTAGCCATGCTTTTTATATTTTGAGAAGAGATACATGTTGATATTTTATGAAGTTGAGAAAAGACTTATGTTTTACATAATAAAACAAGTACTCAATGAACCACCTGGGTGGACAAGGATACTCAAGTTTTGGACAAGGTGGCAACAAGAGGAACCATGTTTATATGGCAATCTCTTTTTGTTGTGCACCAGATGAAAACCACCCAGGGACTTAGAGATTGAACATGTTTCTCCAACAGTGGCTTCCGTGTACAGCCACATGCTATATGGCTCTGGCTTAGTCAACTACATTGGGAAGACCCATGCATTGGTCTTCAGGTTAACTGGAAATGAGGGAACTAGGAACCCTACATTGGTGTCTGAAGACAAGCTAGCATTGTGTATGGGAGGACCCTATGGAAAGACTTCGTCACATTCTCAATCTGCCAGTACTCCATCTTGGTGAGTACTTATCCAGCGGCCACTGGTGGCAACAACATGAGATTGTGTCATGTGGGTAAAGTGTACAACTTCTGTAGAAGATCAAAAATTCTAAGTACTTAGTCGTGTCCCCGGTTATGGACAATACTGAGCAACTAAAGCCTGAAGCTATGGGAAATCTCGACATTCCAATTTCTAAAAGAAAAACTTCAAAGTGACAACAAAAGGCTTGAAGCACTTGGGGTGTACCAAGGAGCTCAAGAGATTTTGATAAAAACTTGAAGTACTTGGGGTGTACCAAGGAGCTCAAGAGATTTTGATAAAAACTTGAATTACTTGGGGTGTACCAAGGAGCTCAAGAGATTTTGATAAAAACTTGAAGTACTTGGGGTGTACCAAGGAGCTCAAGGGATTTTGACAAAGACTTGAAACACTTGGGGATTTACCAAGGAGTTCAAAAAGATTTGACAAAAGATCAAAACTATTTTGAAAAGATAGGATAAAGTATTGCTTTCTTCAAATGAACCTTAAACCCTACTTAGCCAAATATGCATGTAATGATAGGATCCACTTATATTCAACATAGTAGTGAAACTTCCAATACAATTCAAATGTATTGACCCTTGTGGATGTAATTTGTTATGTTGCAGGTTTGTTTGATATTAGTGAAGTTGATTGATTAGGATTACAAGACTACAACCAACATGTTTGCCTGTGGCACTTTGAAGATGAAGGACCCCATGCTTATAGATATTCTGCTGCAATGTAATGTAATAGACAACTGAGCTATGTAAGATGTAATAAAAGTATGTTATTCCTGGTTATAAAGTTACATTATGACCTTTGTTTCTTGATATTACATCTTAACTGTGGATGCTAGCTATTGATCCAGGGACTAGCATTGTAAACACAGGGATCTCTGCCTTATTAAAGGTTGGGACCTCTACAGATGGTATCAGAGCATTGTGTTGCCTGTAGGATTTGTAAACCTAGGATTGGACAAAAACCCTTAGAAAAATAGGAGTTGTATTTGTTCCAAAAAAAATTATTAAGAAAACAATCTTGTAAACTCTTTCCTCAATCATTTTGGTTTTGATTCTACTTCTCTTCTATTTCAACTTGATGGAAAAACCTACCCCATGGCCAAAGACTTCACCATGAGCTAAGGACTTCATCAACTCTAATGACTTCAACTTCTTCAACTCTAATGACTTCAACATCTTCAACTCTAATGACTTCAACATCTTCAGCATATTCACCAAAGACTTCAACCTTGGATATCACTAAGGACAAGTGAGACAAGAAATTTTGCTCAAGATTTGGAGACTAAGGAAACACAACTTAGAAGGAGCCATCCTCACCTTTGAAGTTTGTGACCAAGAATTTTTCCTAAGGAAAGAATGATCTCATGCAAGAAGAATCAACAAGAAGGATGGAAAGATCACAAGTGAACCATATAGATGGACTAACATATTCTAGTTAAGTCAAACACACCAACTCATGTGGTGTAACAAAAGTATTTTGTTGCCTAAAAATGTGCTTGAACCTTGTTGTTGAGTGAAATGTTTGACTTGTGATTGCTTGCACATTGCTTGAGTGAATTGTGATGTGCGTGATTAGAATTGATTCCTTGGAAATATTTTGCCTATTCTAATCTCAATTCAACCCAAACAGATGACTACTCCAAGAGACTCCAACATCAAGGTTGATGACACCAACACCAACCAAGAGGACAGCATGAAAGAACTCATAGCAACCCAAAACCAGTTGAACCAAATGACAGCTCAATTCATAGCCAACACCAGTGGGGAAGATCCAACCTTGCAAGGATTTTTGGAAAACCAAGCTCAAATGTTGCATAAGGTGACAGATCAAATGCTCAACATGGAAAGCAACTTTTCCAAAGGAGTTTGTGACAACAAGGATGACAAAGATGTTATTCTAGAAGGAACCAAAGCTTGCAACATTTGTGGAGACAAGGATCACACTTCCAAGGAGCATGGAGATCAATGCCCCAACTGTGAGGAGAAACTCCCAGTTGGCCAATGTCCCACCTCTCAAGCTACTTGCTACCTATGTGAAGGAAATAATCATGTCCTTATTCAATGCCCCATCTATTCCATAGTTGAACAAAGGAAACAAGGTGGAGCGCAACAAATGATTGCAAACTATCAAGAGGGATCCAAATCTACCAAGAAGAATGAGGACAAAGGAAAAGCTCCACTTATACCTCCATGCAATACAACCCAATTCAAAGGACCAAAGAAGAGGCATATGAATTATCCAAGGAGAAATAGAAGGTCAAGGAAACAAGTAGACATTCCTACCTACAAGATAACATATGAACAACATGAACTAGATGCACTCCTAGCTTTGGAGAAACCCAAGAAAAAGAAGGACAAAAGCCATGTGCAATGTCATCATTGTAAAGAAATGGGACACTATTCCAATGAATGTCCAGAGAAACAGAAGTATAAGGATATTGGTCAAGTATGGTGCAACAACTTCAAAGATCTAGGCCATTATGCAGAAACTTGTCCACAAGAGACACGTGAAGAACTCAAGCTTATCACATGTTTAAATTGCAAAGAACCAGGACATTATGCAAGGAATTGTCCAGAAAATATGAAGCACAAGATAAACAAGCCTATGAAGGATCTCAGCCTTGTCACATGTTCCAAGTGTGGAAACAAGGGACACTATGCAGATGTTTGCCCAGAGAAGTTTCCCCAAGATCCCAAGCAAACCAAGATATAATTTAGTTGGAAAATTTTTAAGGGTGGTAGTGCCCTAGATGCTTTGAGCCAACTTGTAACCCTAGCTTTCCCAAATCTCGGGACGAGATTTATTTTAAGGGTGGTAGCCTGTCACATCCCAAGATTTTCCAAATCTTGTTATGTGAAAAATAAATGAATAAAATAAAACTTTGTTGATTTTCAGGGTGAGAAGAAACTTTTTGATTCCAATTGGAAACCTTCAAACCTATTTTGATTAAAAAAATCCTAAAAGGATTTATAAAGATAAACAATTAATAAAGAAAATTTTAAATATTTGGAATTACTATTTTAGTTCTTTTAAATAAAAAGATTTGGTTTTAAATGAAAAGGTAGAAAATAAGGATTATTTTAAGCCAAATCAAAACTTGGCCAAGTCTTTGAAATAAAATGTTTCTATTTGATAAAAATAGTAAAGGTTTATTTAAATAAAATAATAAGGATTTAATATCCAAGTTTATTAAAAATAAAGGTTTTACTATTTTAATTAAATATCAAAATTTATTTATTTATTTTAAACAAGTTTTCCAAGTATTTTATATTCTCAAATAAAACCTACTGAAGTGTTTTGGTTTTATTTTTAGATTTCAAATGGAGTTTTTAAATAAAACAAATTTTATTTGAATAAATAACTAAAGACTATTTATTTAATTATTGAATAGATCCTAAAAAGAATAAAAATATTATTCTTGTCCTTGGACTTTGGTTTATGTTGTTAAACAGAACCAAAACTCAATACAAGTTTGGAGGAGGTTTGATTTGTTTTGGATGTTTGATTTGTTTGATTGAATTTCAAACAGAAAATTGAAATGGAAAAAGATAAAACAATTAGAAAGAAAAAAATAGAAGCAGACCGGACCCAACCCAATAGGCCCAGCAGCCCAGTACCAGCCCAGCTACTCCCCAATGCGCAAAACGTTTTCTGTCACTCACAGACGAACCCGCAAACCCACTGACGAGTAGGCCCCACTCTCCCTCTCACTCCCTCGCTGACACCCAGACCCCACTGTGTCACATCCCAAGATTTTCCAAATCTGGTAATGTGAAAAATAAATGAATAAAATAAAACTTTGTTGAATTTTTAGAGTGAGAAGAAACTTTGGAAATTTTCAAACTTATTTGGATCAAATAAAATCCTAAAGGGATTTAAAAATATAAACATTTAATAAAGGAAAATAAAATTACTATTTTGAATCTTTTAATAAAAAGATTTGGTTTTCAAATGAGAAGGTAGAAATATAAATAAGGATTATTTTATAGAGCCAAATTAAAACTTGGCCAAGCCTTTGAAATAAAATATTTCTATTTGATAAAGATAGTAAAGGTTTATCTAAATAAATAATAAGGATTTAATATCCAAGTTTATTAAAAATAAAGGTTTTACTATTTTAATTAAACATCAAAACTTATTTATTTATTTAAAACAAGTTTTCCAAGTATTCTTTATTTCCAAATAAAACCTACTGATTTGGTTTTCAAAGTATTTAAATTTCAAATGGAGATTTTAAATAAATCAAATTCTATTTTGATTTAATAAACAAGGTCAATTTATTTAATTAATAATGGACCCTAAAATAAAAATATTATTTTGTTTTTAGGACTTTGGTTTATGTTGTTAAACAGAACCAAAAACTTAATACAAAGTTTGGTGAAAGTTTGATGTGAATTGAATGTCTGATTTGTTGTTTGAATTTCAAAACTGAAATTAGATATAGAAAAAGAAAAAGCATTCAGAAAGAAAAAATATAGAAAAGGACACAGCCACCGGTAAGCCCAACAAGCCCAAGAGTAGCCCAGCTTCTTTCCCACGCCAAGCGTTTCCACTGAACCGCACTCAGAGCGACCGACTAGTAGCCCTCTTTCCCCACTCTCCTCGATGTGCAGGCCCCACGCCATCGCTCATCGCCTTCAAGCTACCGATTCCTCCTCGCCGTTTCCTGTCCTTTACTCCGGCGATCAATTCACGCTATTAACGTACATTACTCCCCCTGCAATGATGCCTACTAAAGCTCCAGCACCTCCTCTCTCGTTCCCCTCACGCGCCTCCCTCTCTCTGCCCCCAGGCTGTCGTAATTTCGAGCCGCACCCCCACTGCTCCGGCGAGCCTCTCCAGCCAATTCCGGCCAGCAGACACCGCCCCTCGCCTCCTCGACCAAGCACACACACTCCCCATCCTCCGGAGTTTCCCCATGCGCCATACGTTCACCCGCGGGCGCCCCAAAACGTCGGCAACCACCTCGACTGAGCGCCGCCGCGTCTGATACTTTCTCCGGCGATGTCCCCTGGTAAGCACAGACCTCCCCACGCCCTCCCGTTCATGCTCTTGCACTCGCCACACTCGACTGCATCTAACCGTATCCTCTTTTTGCTTCGGAGTGAACCACAGCGTCGCCCCCGACAACGACCAGAGCCGTCTGGCGCCGTTCCCCACTCCGGCGAGCAATCCCGCTGGAACCAGAGCGCCCCTCGCCAGACCAGCATCACCTCGAGCTTCACCGCGACCCTGCGAACATGGTGAGACCTCCCTCTGCCTTCTTTGCTTCCTGTAGCCACCGGTAGCACCTCTTCCGACCGTGCGCCGCCGCTCACCGCCGTCAACGCCGCTCGAGTATGGTCGAATAGATTCACACCGTTAGATCTTGATCCTATGGCTGATAATAGAACCTGAGCGAAAGGGTACGAGTGGACCTGAGCCGTGCGATTGAATTAAGATCCAACGCACCAGAGAGGCTAATCCGCACGAAGCGGTACCACCCAATAAGAAAACGACGCGTGGCCAGTCTTTGTTCTAAAACAGAATTTGAAATCAGATTGTTTTGCAAATTTGAAACCCTTGTAACTTTTGATCCACACGTCCAAAAATTACAAACTTTATATCAATAGAATCAGTGGAACAAGCCCTAGCCAACCATGCAATTTGTTTAGTAAAAATCCTCTGGTAAAATGTTTGTTTTTGCAAAAACATTTGTATGCTTTTTTAGGTTATAAAAATAATTCCAAAATGTTTTTAGGGTTGAAATCTTTGAAAATTGGTTTTTTGTGAACCTACTGACCCTAGGAACCAACCTATGAATTTAAAAATGTATTTGGTGAAGAATAGGATTGAATAATTGAATTAGCCCATTTCTAGTCAAATAAAAGTATTGATTTTGCTATGGAAATGACTTTGGAGTAAAAACTTTGGGAAAATGATTTGGATCAAACCTACTGACCCTAAACACCAAGTTTTGAGGATTAACAACTTATTTGGTGAACAACATAAAGTTGTTGCTTTGATGAAAACATTTTTCCACCACATAAAATAATGATTGGATTTGAAAAATGATTTATAGATAAAACCCTTTTTCAAATGACTTTGCCACTTTAGAAAATGAGCACTTTGGACTTTACAATGTGTAGAGCCTAGTAGAGACCACCTTTGCAAATAAAACTATTGTTGCATACTTGCATGCATGACTTAGTTTCTATTATTTTATGTGTGATGTTTTGTTTGATTATGGTTTGGAATGCTAGTTGAATTTGTGTTTGCTTGATTGACTTGTAGTGAAATTAGAAGAGTGTGATATTAGCAAGATCAAGAAGTGATTCAATCTTCTCTACCAAAAAGGCAAGTGACACTATCATCCATGTCCTACTATTTTCATTATACTTAGTGGATTTTTGAAACATGCATGAAAAGGATTTCTATAATTTTTTTGCTATGCTAAATCCTAATAGGATACCCTTATATATTCCTTAGTGAAAACAATGTAGTTGTAAAATGCTTAGCCATGCTTTTTATATTTTGAGAAGAGAAACATGTTGATATTTTATGAAGTTGAGAAAAGACTTATGTTTTACATAATAAAACAAGTACTCAATGAACCACCTGGGTGGACAAGGATACTCAAGTTTTGGACAAGGTGGCAACAAGAGGAACCATGTTTATATGGCAATCGCTTTTTGTTGTGCACCAGATGAAAACCACCCAGGGACTTAGAGATTGAACATGTTTCTCCAACAGTGGCTTCCGTGTACAGCCACATGCTATATGGCTCTAGCTTAGTCAACTACATTGGGAAGACCCATGCATTGGTCTTCAGGTTAACTGGAAATGAGGGAACTAGGAACCCTATATTGGTGCCTGAAGACAAGCTAGCATTGTGTATGGGAGGACCCTATGGAAATACTTCGTCACATTCTCAATCTGCTAGTACTCCATCTTGGTGAGTACTTATCCAGCGGCCACTGGTGGCAACAAGATGAGATTGTGTCATGTGGGTAAAGTGTACAACTTCTGCAGAAGATCAAAAATTCTAAGTACTTATCCGTGTCCCCGGTTATGGACAATACTGAGCAACTAAAGCCTGAAGCTATGGGAAATCTCGACATTCCAATTTCTAAAAGAAAAACTTCAAAGTGACAACAAAAGGCTTGAAGCACTTGGGGTGTACCAAGGAGCTCAAGAGATTTTTATAAAAACTTGAAGTACTTGGGGTGTACCAAGGAGATCAAGAGATTTTGATAAAAACTTGACGTACTTGGGGTGTACCAAGGAGATCAAGAGATTTTGATAAAAACTTGAAGTACTTGGGGTGTACCAAGGAGATCAAGAGATTTTGACAAAGACTTGAAACACTTGGGGATTTACCAAGGAGTTCAAAAATATTTGACAAAAGATCAAAACTATTTTGAAAAGATAGGATAAAGTATTGCTTTCTGCAAATGAACCTTAAACCCTACTTAGCCAAATATGCATGTAATGATAGGATCCACTTATATTCAACATAGTAGTGAAACTTGCCAATACAATTCAAATGTATTGGCCCTTGTGGCTGTAACTTGTTATGTTGCAGGTTTGTTTGATATTAGTGAAGTTGATTGATTAGGATTACAAGACTACAACCAACATGTTTGCCTGTGGCACTTTGAAGATGAAGGACCCCATGCTTATAGATATTCTGCTGCAATGTAATGTAATAGCCAAATGAGCTATGTAAGATGTAATAAAAGTGTGTTATTCCTGGTTATAAAGTTACATTATGACCTTTGTATCTTGATATTACATCTTAACTGTGGATGCTCGCTATTGATCCAGGGACTAGCATTGTAAACACAGGGATCTCTGCCTTATTAAAGGTTGGGACCTCTACAGTATCACTTGCCAATACTATTCCAATGTATTGACCCACTGTGGCTGTAACTTGTGATGTTGCAGGTTACTGTGATGAGGGTTAGGGTTATGAGTCTACACTCAACATGTTTGCCTGTGGCACATGAAGATGAAGACTTTACTTTATTTTGTTAAGTTGAACTCTTGCTCTAGCCTTTGGCTATGGAGTTGTAAAAGACTATGTTATCTCTGGAATGACGATGTAATAATGACCTTTGTTTATGTGTACTTCATCTTAAACTGTGGATGCTAGCATTTGATCCAGGGACTAGCATTGCAATCACAAGGACCTTTACCTTTACAAAGGTGGGGTCTTACATCTCCCCTCTCCGAGAAGGAATTATCCCGGTAGAAATCTGTCTGCCGGAGAGATCTTTCTCTCTCGGTGTTTTCCGCCCCACAGAGGCGGCGGAAATCTATCTGTGGTCGCTCCCCTAGACTTAGGGTTCCGTAGAAAAATATAGGCGAAGGGGCGGATTCGGGAGCCGGGAAGGTGGGCCACACCTTCCCTAGGTGCGGCCTAGGGTGGGCTCGCGCCTAGGGGTGTGGGCCCTCTATGGCCCTTCTTCGTCCCTCTTTCTGGCTTCCTCTGTCTTCTGGGAAAATATAATTTTCCCATATTTTTCTGGTATTTTTCTGATCTTCGCGAAATTGCATCAAAACGCCTTCTTTTCCATCAGAATCCAGAATCCGGCAGTCCATCCTCCAAGAATCATCCAACATGCATAAATAGATGAAAAGCCATAAGTAATACCTCATAATAAGACAAATATCAATGAATAGAGGTAGATTATGATATAGAATGGTGATGCAAATTGGGTGTATCAATTATCATGATTGGCATATTGAGGAACAGGATAAAATGAAGAAGAAGAAGATATGGTCCAACCTAAGCTTAGGGATGTATGGAACATCTCGAAAATGATAGTAACACTTAAACTCAAAACTCATTTGTCATTTATGAGAACCCATGCTATGATAATTGTGCAACTAAAAATTCTATGGTCATCTTTGATAACCCATGCTATTATGATGAAACTAATAACACTCCTTCACCTTCTACTAATGCTACTAGTTCTACTATTGATAATGAGGAGTGGTGCTTAGATATGTTATATGATAATGCTTTAGATGATGGTCCTATGCTTCTTGATAACCATCCATGTTTAAAAAATGAAGATATAAATGATGAACTTTCTTCCCATGATGATGCTATTATTAGTAAGAGTCCTATATCATTCTTGAACTCTCCTATGTTAACCATAGAGGAGAAATATAAACTTGCTAGTAAATATATATGTGGTTTGCAAAATGTTCTTTGCAACTATGATCTTGATATTGAAAATATTACTATTAATATTTTTAAAGAGGAAAGAATGCTAATGAATGCCATGATATGTATAATGATACTATTTACATGAATAACTCTTGCATCTTTTGAAGGGTTATAATGATAGATTTGCTTCTAGTAAATGCAACTATTATGAAAGAGGAGGTGATAAGTGCCCACTTTATGCTTCTAGTTATTATATGTTGTGTCCACCTACCGATATTATGCAATGGAATGCCTCTATTTGTTGTGATTTAGTGATATATAAAATACCATTGCATAGGAAAAAAGTGAGACTTTGTTGTTATTATTCCCATATCTTATGTTGCTCTTTACCATGTTTCAACTTGACTATTACTTTGATTGGTATGAGCAAACCATGAGACCCAGGTATTTTGTAATGAAACAGTTTCCAAGGGATAAGGAGATGGCACAAAAGTATAAGTTTACACATGATCTCCATCCACCCTTAATCAAGTAAGTAAAGCCTAGCTATGTGGCTATAAAGAAAGCGCTTTGCGGGAGGCAACCCGGTTTATTTTCTTTTAGATTTTTGCTTTGAACTCTTTCTATAGCAAGAGAGTTTTTTTTCTTTATGTAATTTTAATAAAGTACCAAGTGGAACCCATTTTGGATGTTTTAAAAGTTGCTAAACATATGGAGCAGCAAATTTCTGCAGAACAGTTTTCAGTGCAAGAATTTTATATTTTTTTATGTAAATCCGATTGCACTCAAAGTTATATAGAGTTTACAACTTTGCATCCTTTGTATTCAAAAAAAATTGGCTGAAATTCCTGACATGAATAAGTGGGATAAAAAATTTCCTTTTGCTGCTGCTGAAAATTTGGACAGATTCGGCCATGTTTTGTTTTAACCATTCCCAAGTGTCTTAAAATGATTTGTATGAGTCATAATATATGATAGGGATATGTAGGAACATTATATGCTTGCTGAACATTTAGAAAGAATTTTTTCTTTGATATAAATGCAACAACTATTATACTCTTGTGCTACTAATGTCACCTCTCAGAAAAGAGACGGGAGAACAAGTTTTGTGTTGAAGCTTTTTGACAGAGAATAGAGGAAAAACTCACCAAGAACATTGCAAGTATGGGGAAAACCATAATATTGGGGATTCCCGAGGCATCCCACTAGACCTACTCAACTCTTGGTTTGCAAACCTCTAAACTTTGTTTTTTGAGCAACATAGAACTATCATAGAAACTTAGAGCGTATGTTTTGTCATTTCCCTTTTACTTTTGTTTTGCATTAAAAATACCACCACCATTATTATAAATGATTATTATTAGCTACTGAAAATTAACTTTAACTTACTGAGATTAAAACTGAAAAAATAATGCCATGGAATAAAAGAAAAGGGGAGATAAAAACAGAAGTTGAAATTCATGTTATGTCTAGTTCATTAGCTCAAGAACTTTATATGAAGCATGATCTGCTTTATGACTATTAATATGTATCTCTTGCTTGTGTATATTTATGTTCAACATTAAGGAGCAAGGTGAGAAAATAAATGTTGACATTATAAATTAGATGGCACACTCTTTAGACCTATTTTTTATAAGCCTTTTTCTTCACAAGCTAAGACTTGTTCCAAGCCCCTTAAAACTAGACTAGTCGTATCCACCTACATGTGGGAAAAGCTACTTTTTAAGTATAGTATGTATGTTAATCCTACAAAAATTCTTAAAACACCTTTTTATATATTTTAAAGCCCATAAGAAAGTACGGTTTGGGGTGATACCACTATGGAATTTTTTGTGCTTCACATCTTATTAGTGGTTGTTGGCTAAACCATGATAGCATGGCACAAAGCTTTCAATATTGAATGTTGAATATTAATCATGTTTATGTTCTACCTATGGATTGCACCGATGTGAAATGAAGTTTACACACTGGAGTAGGCATGTTGGTAGAAAACACTCCTAAACCGCTTGTCAAAACCATGCATGACATGTTGGAATCTTACAACATGATGATTCTTGTTGATATGATTCATATGTCTGTTTTTCTTGTTCTTCTGGATTAGAGATACTGCCCCGCTCCTACCTTGAACACAACCAAGGAAATATATTATCTCTTATGCTAAATGAATGAATAAGCAAATAAATAATACAAACATGGGGCATATAGCTACACAGGGGCAAGGGGTACTTGAGTGATGCGGTTTCATAGACCAACATGAGTATACAATGACAGTCCTCAGTTGAGTAGCATGAGGAGTGCAATGTCATAGACTAGGTGCATGAAACAATCAACTTGTAAGATGTTTAGCACATAAACCATATGAAGCTTCAGAAATAAAAGATACTTGGAACCCCATCCTTACTAGTATTGTTGACATGAACTACATAGCTCAAAATCTTATTTTACATTCTTTATGGAGGATTAACATATGTATTCAATGCTTACTTTTGGTACGGGATGCAAAACATCTCAAGGGAATACATAAAACTAAGAAGTGAGTCTTCCAGTCAAGGGCATGAAACTAAGTAGCCCAAAAATAAAGGCATGAAAAATCAATACCAATCATCGAAAGAGTATCTAATTCTATAGGTCCATCAAATGTGCTTGAAGGTTTATTTTGTTCATCATTTGTTTTATCACACCATCACTTATTTTTCAACATATTTATAGATATGTAAAATATACAACTTGATAGTACACTTGCATGTTATGTTTCATTGAAAGGAATTTATCCTATGAACTCTACATGATAATGAAGGAAGCAAAAGTAACAAACTCCAAATTTCATGTTTAATTTTTATCACCTTCATGCTCAAGGACGAGCATAGGTTAAGCATGGGGATGTTGATGCATGTAAAATGATACATGAACTTTGTAGTTTTTTAACATGTTTATCGACATATTTGCAACATATATGATGTTAGATCCATGTTTGACATTGATTTTGGGAATTTTCTAAACAATCCCCTCTCTTTTGGTTCTAACTTTTTTTGGCAGAAAAACCTCCTGTCAGTGTTTTTGACTTTGCAGGAGCTACAGAACTCGGAATGGAGCTAGGTCAATGAGATATGTTAGATAATTTCCATACGAATCCAAAAAGCTAAAGTATAGCCCAAGGGTACCAACGAGATGAAAATTGGAGCCGATATACTACAGGGCATGCCACCTATATGATCTCAGCCGTCGAAACTCCGATGTCGTTCATTCCACCGCCATTCGCTTAGTTTTGACCTAAAACCATCTATATATACCCCTTGACGACATTTCTTGTGATGCACGGAGGCGGTGATCAAAAACCAAGTAACAGAGAGCTAGCAGGCCGCCGCTCGGAGGAAGATTGGAGGGGGAACCGCTGCCGGAATCGCCTCCGGCCACGTTTCCTCCTTCACCAATGCCTCCTCATCACTCTCCATGATGAGAGGGGAGTAGTTCACCCACTGTACTTTGGGTTTATGGTGGTAACTTGATCTAATCTCTCTTTGTATGATCATTGTTGAAGTACATATGATGTGCCTTGCATGAGTATGGATCTATCTATGTAATTTCTATGGTGGATATTGTGTTATGAGATAGTACTTGTTATTCATTTACCGTTGTGTTGGATCTTGTATGGTTTGTCATAATTTGGGAATATTCTATGATGCATGTAATGGTTTAGATCTATTCATAATGCCTTGTTTATCCATATCATGAGGTGATTGACACCACCAAGTGGGGGTAGATGGGAGAGATGTGATAATACTAACAACATATCACAACATATGAATCATTGCACCAGTGTTTAGAATGTTTTCCATTAATAAGTATGATGTTTGTAGGTAATGGGTGGCCGAGTGACAACGACATATGTATTGAGTGGCAGCAATGCAGCCCAACATCCATTATCTAGGGGTAAAAAGGGAGAAGTGTGATGTGTAGCGTGACACAAACCAAATGTTAGCCTTATTGCAAGGGTAACCTAGCAACACAAAGGAGTACGTATTTCACCTATGTGTTTTACGACATGTAGCCACCATAAAAGTACCATTAAAACATTGCAATTGTGTGTAACTTTACTATCCATAACATGATAATCACCATAGATGGAGAAGAGAGGATTAAGTGAACCCATCAACCCATGTCCATTGTTCCCATAATAGAAAACCCCTTGTCTTGTCCTCTTGCATTGTAGAGGATTGGGACACTTTTACATTCTTGTTTTTTTACATCAAATTTGCATCTATTAAAACAACCATCTTATTCCTTCAAACTTGTTTAGTGCATAATCAATTAAAACTTGTGACACTTTCATTGTATAGAATAGATAGATTTTCCTTCTTGCTCCTATGGATCGATACCCTATTTCCACATTGAGAGGTACTACGGTGATCCCCTGCACTTGGGGGTTATTAGGCTGTGCCGGCCCAAAACAATGTAGGAGAGTAGTACCCACGCGCGTTGGGAATGTAGCACTCCCCAAATCAGGGCTAAACAAATCCTAGACCTTAGTCTGGCATAAGCTTAACCTTGAGCTTGAGGATATCCAGTGAAGAATCGGTAACACAGCAGTGACCCTACGACACAAAAATTATTATAATGATCTCATAACTAATCAGAGAACCAAAATATTACAAGCAGAGGTCACTGACTACAAACATCAAACAACAGAAGGAAAATTATGCTATTAAGTATATAAAACTTAACAAATGGCCTAACAGTCCTAAAGCATAACGATGACGTCCCAGCCCATAGATTCCAGGCTGCCGACCGGGAACCCCTAGATACTCGTCGGTGTCGATGTCATACAAAACTTATCTTCAGGGGGAACACTTACTTTGCTATTAAAGTATCAACAAAGCAAGGGTGAGTACAGGGTGTACTCCGCAAGACTTATGGCTGGTGGGGCTGTTTTGCATAAAGCTATCTTTATTTGTAAAATAAGAGAGAAGAAGCTCGTCTAATCAGAATATTTTAAAAGGGGATAAGAGAGAGACATCTCCAAAGCATTGATCATCATCTTTGATATCCACCAAATCATCATCATCTATACCTTTTCTAGGATCACCCCCTCGTACCCATGAGGAAGCATCCTTAAGCACACGTTGTTCTGCCAAGTTTTACGATTAGGTTATGGTTCTCTATGATCTTAGAATCTGGTCACCAAGCATTCATAACCGTGAACACGGCTTTTCGAAAAGATTTAACCCTGCAGGGGTGTACAACTTTACCCATAGGTATCAACTAACTCTTAATGCCAGATCATTAGCCCTCTTTCTTGGAAGGCTGGCAGAGGGTGGTTGACCACGACCTTTACCTTGCTTTCTTCGAGACCATGAGTCACGCCCTAAGGATGGTTCGTCCATAATGGGTCAAATCCCGAAGTCGGTCCCTATATATGTGAGGCAAGGTTGGTGTAGGGTTCACAGCATAGAAAACAAAAAAATTCCTACGATGGGAACAACTATGTACCAAGATCTATCTACTAGATACAAACAACGGGCGGATGTATATCTGTAGAGAACATACCCTTGAAGACCGACAAAGCTTAACGAGTTAAACTCGTGTTTGATGTAGACGATCTCTTTCCGATCTCAAGATCGAGAGGAAGTCCTAGCACCGCAAATCAGCAGCGCATCCATGCTCGCACACACGTCCGAGGCACCGAGCAACCTCCGCCTCCTCGCTCCAGCGATGCAGCGGAAGCACAACTCTTTCTTGCCGAATAGACACCGGGAACATGTATCTCGCTAGTCCGAGACCATGGGGGATAAATTCTAGATGGGGAGAGAGATCCTTCACGAGGAGGTGTGAGTGAGAAGTGAGGAGGGGTGCCTTTTATAGGAGAGGGGGAACCCCAAGGGGGTGGCCGGTGCATGGGGTTGCCCCCTTTCCCTCCCCTCATTCATGTGGGTGGACACTCCACTCACAAAATTCCTTTAAATTCCCTCCACTCAAAATCCCACTCAAAATTGCTATTAAATCTCCACCAAATTTAATGCAAACTCTCATTAAATAAAACTCCTTTTATTTATTCAGAATTTTGTCAATTACTTTAATGACAAATATTGACATATAACCCCTTTCTAGAATTCTATTTCACATGCAAAAACACTTTCTGCAATTTCACCCGAAAACCTATTTCGGTATCTAGTGAAATAAATTCATGCGCTTGTTATTATTTCTGGCATGAAACTTTTGCTCCGATTGGATGTCGGTATCTCTTAAGTGTGTCACCCTATGGTTCGTGAAGCGGGATCTGGAGACCCATACTGACTCCCACACATTCAACGATGACTTTCTTGTGATCGTCGGAACCTTTTACGCTAGTATCTTAATCCCTTTGTTTCACGATATATTACATGTCCGAGATTCGATCATCAGTATCTCCATACCTAGTTTGATCTCGTTACTGACATGCACTCTTTTCTCGTTCCCGTGATATAACATTCTAGTGATCAAATCACTTGCTTGCAAGCTAACCAATGTGATATCACCGAGAGGGCCCAGCGTATATCTATCCATCATCGGGATGAAAAAATTCCACTCTCGATCCATGGGCCTCAACATAACACTTTATTAGTTCTGATCCCATCTTTATAATCACCCTATTACGGTGTGACGTTTGATGTTATCAAGAAACTCTTCCGGTGTTAGTGATTGACTTGATCTCATGGTCTAAGGATTAGGATTACTTCATAAGTTGTTATAGCAATATAAACTTAATGACTTTGATCGTAATGTTATACATCGGATGAATTTTCATCACACTATTACACTAATGTTGTGATCCCATTATTAACAACATCCAATGTCCAAGATGAGAAAATCTTGATCATCTTGTTAATCAACGAGCTAGTTTACGAGAGAGGCATAACTAGGAACTTTCTTTTTGTTTATTAAACACACATGTATTAACGTTTCCGTATTAATACAATTATAGCATGCAAAATAAACATCTATCATATACTTGGAATATACATAATAAACACTTTATTATTGCCTCTCAGGGCATATTCCCTTCAGTCTCCCACTTGCACTAGAGACAATAATCTAGTTACACAGTGATGAATCTAACATTCATGGAGTTCTGGTGTTGATCATGTTTTGCTATAGGGAGAGTTTTAGTCAACGGATCTGCTACATTGAGATCCGTGTGTACTTTACAAATCTTTATATCTCCATCCTTGACATGCTCGCGGATGGAGTGAAAAATGGCGCTTAATATGCTTGGAATTCTTGTGAGACCTTGGTTCTTTGGCATTGGCAATGGCACCATTGTTGTCACAATAGATCACCATTGGGTGCAACGCGCTTGCAACCACACCTAGTTCGGATATGAACTCCTTCATCCAAACCGCTTCCTAAGCCGCTTCTGAAGTAGCAACATATTCGGCCTTCGTTGTTGATCCCGCCGCCACAGGTTGTTTGGAACTCCTCCACCTAACCGCTCCGCCATTCATGAGAAATACGTTTCCGGATTGAGACTTAGAGTCATCCGGATCGGTGTCAAAGCTTTCTTCAACATAACACTTAGCGACGAGCTCTTCTTCACCTCCGTACACAAGAAATATATGCTTAGTTCTTCGCAAGTACTTAAGGATATTCTTGACCGCTATCCAGTGTTCCGAACCTGGATCCGATTGGTACATACTAGTCAAACTAATATCATGTGCCACATCCGGTCTTGTACATAACATGGCGTACATAATAGAGCCTATGGCTGAAGCATAGGGGACTTTTTCCATTATCTCTCTTTCTTCCGCCATAGCCGTACTTTGAGTCTTACTCAATGTCTTGCCTTGCAACATAGGTAAGAACCCCTTCTTACTTCCGTCAATTTTAAACTTCTTTAAAATCTTATCAAGGTATGTACTTTGCGATAGCCCTATTAGGCGCCTAGATCTATCTTTATAGATCTTTATGCCTAATATGTAAGACGCTTCACCTAGGTCCTTCATTGAAAATTTGTTGTTTAGATAACTTTTAACACTATTTAAAAGATCTATATCATTTCTGATCAATAATATGCCATCCACATATAATATCAGAAATGCCACATTGCTCCCACTCACTTTCTTGTAAATACAAGCTTCTCCATAAGTTTGGACAAATCCAAACTCTTTGATCACCTCATCAAAGCGGAGATTCCAACTTCGTGATGCTTGCTTCAATCCATAGATGGATCGCTGAAGCTTGCACACCTTGTTAGCATCCTTAGGATCGACAAAACCCTTTGGTTGCATCATATACCACTCTTCTTCAATATTACCATTGAGAAACGCGGTTTGGACATCCAATTGCCATATCTCATAATTGAAATATGCAGCAATTGCTAACATAATCCTAACTGACTTTAGCATTGCTACGGGAGAGAATGTCTCATCGTAGTCAACTCCTTGAATTTGTCGAAACCCATTTGCGACAAGTCGATCTTTATAGACGGTCACATTACCATCAGCATCAATTTTCCTTTTGAAAATCCATTTATTCTCCACGACCTTTCGGTCGTGAGGTAAGTCCACCAAGTTCCAAACTTGATTTTCATACATGGATTCCATCTCGGATTTCATGGCTTCTAACCATTTGTTGGAATCTGGGCTCATCATCGCTTCTTCATACGTCGCAGGGTCATCAATTTCATCAACCATGAAATTCATAACAAGGTTTTCGTACAGCTCGGGAGCTGCACGCGTCCTGCTGGACCTAGGAAGTTCGGTAGTACTCTCTTTTGGAGTTTCATGATCATTATCATTAGTTCCCTCTTCAACTGGTGAAGCCAACTCCGGAACGACTTCCGGCGCTACGCTACTCACCATATTTTGAAGAGAAGGTTCAATAACCTCTTCGAGTTCTACCTTCCGACTACTCACACCTTTCGCGAGAAACTCTTTCTCTAGAAAGGATCCATTCTTGGCAACAAAAACCTTGCCCTCGGATCTATGATAGAAGGAATACCCAATAGTTTCCTTAGGGTATCCTATGAAGACACATTTTTCCGCTTTGGGTTCGAGTTTATCCGGTTGAAGTTTCTTCACATAAACATCGCATCCCCAAACTTTAAGAAATGACAGCTTAGGTTTGCTTCCAAACCACAATTCATACGGTGTCTTTTCAACGAATTTAGATGGTGCCCGATTTAAAGTGAATGCAGCAGTTTCTAGTGCATAACCCCAAAATGGCAACGGCAAGTCCGTCAGAGACATTATAGATCGAACCATATCCAATAAAGTACGATTACGATGTTCTGACACACCATTTCGCTGTGGTGTTCCGACAGGTGAGAGTTGTGAAACAATACCACACTCTTTCATGTGAGCGCTAAACTCGTAACTTAGATACTCACCTCCACGGTCGGACCGTAGAAATTTGATCTTTTTATTACGATGATTTTCCACTTCATTCTGAAATTCCTTGAACTTTTCAAAGGTTTCAGACTTGTGTTTCATCAAGTAGATATAACCGTATCTACTTAAATCATCCGTGAAAGTAACAAAATAACTATATCCACCTCGCGCTGACACGCTCATTGGACCACATACATCAGAATGTATAATTTCCAATAAATCTGTCGCCCGTTCCGTTGAAACGGAAAACGACATTCTAGTCATCTTGCCCATAAGGCATGGCTCACATGTATCAAATGATTCAAAATCAAGTGATTCCAAAAGTCCGTACGAATGGAGCTTCTTCATGCGTTTAACGCCAATATGACCTAGACGGCAGTGCCACAAATATGCAGATATATCATCATTAAGTTTAATCCTTTTAGCATCAACATTATGAATATGTGTAACATTATTATCGAGATCCAATAGAAATAAACCATTCATCATCGGTGCATGACCATAAAAGATTTCATTCATATAAATAGAACAACCATTGTTCTTGGATTTAAATGAATAACCACTTCGCATCAAACACGATCTAGATACAATGTTCATGCTCAGTGCTGGCACCAGATAACAATTATTGAAGTTTATTACTAATCCTGACGGCAAGTGGAGAGGCAACATTCCAATGGTGATCACATCAACGCTTGATCCATTGCCGACACGCATCTTGACCTCACCCCTTGCTAGCGGTCGCTTGTTCCGCAGCCCCTGATTCGAGTTACAAATATTACCAACTGAACCGGTATCAAATACCTAGGTGCTACTGCGAGCACTAGTCAAGTACACATCAATAACATGTATATCATATATACCTTTGTTTGCCTTGCCGGCCTTCTTGTCTGCCAAATACTTGGGGCGCTTCGATGGCTATCCCTTACAATAGTAGCACTCAGACGACTTAGGGCCAACTCGGGTTTCTTTTTAGAACGCAACCGCTTTCGCCTTACTTCCCTTCTGTTTTCCCTTCTTGTCTTTCTTGAAACCAGTGTTCTTATTGATCATCAAAACTTTATGTTCCTTCTTGATTTCCACTTCTGCAGTTTTAAGCATTGACACAAGCTCGGGGAGAGACTTCTTCATGCCTTGCATATTATAGTTCATCACAAAGCTCTTATAGCTAGGTGGCAGAGACTGCAGAACACGATGGATGCCTAAGTCAATGGGAATCAATATTCCCAAGGACACAAGCTTATCGGCGTAACCCGACATCTTGAGTACATGCTCACTGATGGAGCTGTGCTCTTCCATCATGCAGCTAAAGAACTTTCTGAAGCATTGTAGCTCTCTACATCACCATGTGTGTCGAAAATCATTTTCATCTCACCCATTGTATCAAATGCATTGCCGTTTTCGAAACGCTTTCGAAGTTCTGGCTCTAGCCCATACAATATGCTGCAATGAACTAAGTCGTGGTCCACCTGATGAGTCTGATAGACATTCTTCTCCTCGTCAGGGGCATCATCAAAAGGTGGGGGGCCTAGCGGCGCTTACATATTGCTTTTGTGCAGCAGAGAGGAGAATCCTCAAATTCATGGCCCATTCGGTAAAGTTGCTACCGTTCGTTGCAAGTTTCTCTTTCTCCATGAACACATTGAAATTAAAAGCAGGTGGTGCCATCTACAACAGAATTTGTAAAGTTTAGACTAAGTTTATGATATATTGAGTTCAACTAATCCTTATTACGAATGAACTCCCACTCAAAAACGACATCCCTCATGCCTTTTTGGTGATTACATGAACCAAATCCACTACACCAAGTCCGATCATCACGTGAGTCGGTGTAGCTTCAAAGGCGAGCATCAAATGGGCATCCTATCTACTATATGACTCATGCTTAACCTTTTGGTCTGTGTTCCGAGGCCATGTCTATACATGCTACACTCGCCAAGTAAGAACCTTAGTATTCGCGTGTGTAACTGTCTTACACCCGAAATATGGTCATGGATCCAAGAACACCCGATCATCATGTGATGTCTTGGTGCGACGAAAACATAATCGGTGCATCCTAAAGGAATAACACATCCTTATCTTGATATTTAAATGAGGGATCATCTTATTATGCTAATAAAACACCAAAACAAGCAATATAAGATGCTATCAAACATCACATGTTTATTAAATAAATTATATGGTTCCCGCATATGATCTCTATCATGTGCACCGTGATATGATCACTATCATACCTTTATGTATAAGGCCAAGGTCTATGGAACTTACACGTTATGTGTGTTGTAAGAGTATCATCTCATACTTCTACTTACAACATCACCATATCATAACACTAGCCCAACAACAATCTAAACTAGACGCCTCTAATTTATCCATTGCAAGTTTTACGTGGCTTAGGGCTTTCGAAGATAGAACCGTTCTTACCTACGAACATGAACCACAACAAGATAACCAAATTGTTGACAACTCGTTGCAAAGTAGATATTGACTATAGTAGGAGAGACATACACCCGCTAGCCACTTATGCAAACTAGTTGCATGTCAAGCGTGCAACAGGTCTCATGTGCGAGGACATGTAAAGTTTGTCCGGGCCGCTTCATCCCACTATGCCACCAATATCCAAAATTACAACTAAGAAGCAACAACATGATCATCATCGCCCACATACTCATATGTATACTACCCGTGTAAAGCATCTACGCATAGATCCGGCTCTGATACCACTGTAGGGTTCGCAGCATAGAAAACAAAAAAATTCCTACGATGGGAACAACTATGTACCAAGAACTATCTACTAGATACAAACAACGGACGGATGTATATCCGTAGAGAAAATACCCTTGAAGACCGACAAAGCTTAACGAGTTAAACTCGTGGTTGATGTAGACGATCTCTTGCCGATCTCAAGATCGAGAGGAAGTCCTAGCGCCGCAAATCAGCAGCGCATCCGTGCTCGCACACACGTCCGAGGCACCGAGCAACTGTCACATCCCAAGATTTTCCAAATCTTGTAATGAGAAAAATAAATGAATAAAATAAAACTTTGTTGATTTTCAAGGTGAGAAGAAACTTTATGAATCCATTTGGAAACTTTCAAAACCTATTTGGATCAAATAAAATCCTAAAGGGATTTAAAAAGTTAAATAAACAATAAAGTTAAAAATATTTGGAATTACTATTTTGGATCTTTCAATAAAAGATTTGGCTTTCAAATGAAAAGGTAGAAATATAAATAAGGATTATTTTATAGAGACAAATTAAACCTTGGCCAAGATTTTGAAATAAATTTTTTTGTTTTGATTAAAAGAGTAAAGCTTATTTAAATAAAATAATGAGGGTTTATTAATAAACTAATTTTATTAAAATAAAGGTTTTGCCATTTTAATTAAACATCAAAACTTGTTAAAATTATTTTAAATAAGTTTTATAAGTATTTTATATTCTTAAATAAAACCTACTGAAGTGTTTTTGGTTTATTTTAGATTTCAAAACAAATATTTTAATAAAACAAATCCTATTTGAATTAAATGAATAAAGTCTATTCATTTAATTATTAATAGACCCTAAAATAAAAAAATATTATTTTTGTTTTTGGACTTTGGTTTATGTTGTTAAACAGAACCAAAACTCAACACAAGTTTGGACGAGGTTTGAATTATTTTGGATGTTTGATTTGTTATTTGAAATTCAAAACAGGAAATTCAAACAGAAAAAGAAAAACCAATCAGATCAAAAAAAAGGAAAAGGCCCAACCCATCTAACCTAGCCTAGTCCAGACCCAACCATCCCACTACCTCTCACCCCGCAGAAAAACGCTTCGCACCCAGCAACTCACCCACTCAGCGACTGACTACTGGTACCCGCTTCCCCTCTCTCTCATTCGCTGACGAAGCGGACCCACGCAGCCAGCTCACCATCTTCTACCTCGCGGTGACCACGCCTCCAACGCCTCCTCGCCGTTTTTGGCCGTTGAAGCCGGTGTAAATACGCGTTATTGCCTCCATTAATACCTCACTCGACTACACCTTCTTAATCGCCTGCTTGCCCCCTCTCTTTTCCCCCAGACACCGCACCACCGGAGCCACCAGGCTGCACGAATCGCAACCTCGAACGCCCTCTGCTCCGATGAGATGTCCGGCCAATTCCAGCCAGTACCTGCCTCCCCTTGCCCCTTGGATGCTACGAGCTTGTTCACCATCACCGTGCGCTAATTCCAGTACCTCCCACTTGTCTGCTCGTGCCCCACAGCCTCGCCTTCGTCTTCGTCTGGGAACCACCGCCGTCTGCATCAACTCCGGCGGGCTACTGTCGTCAACTCCGTGTGCCCCTTGCCCTATGGTGAGTTCCATTTCAACCTGTACAAACTTGCACATCCTCTTGACATGATCTCTTGCTCGCTTGCGCCCCACAGGCCCACCTCCGACAACATCTGACCGCACCCGAGGAGAAGTACAACTCCGGCGAGCGATTCAGGACTACCCTGTGCGCCCCTCGTCGAACCAACAACATGTTGAGCTTCGCCACGCTATTGTGAACACGGTGAGCATACGCCCTTCCTTCCTCGTTTCCTACATCACCATTGTCGCCGTCGTCTGACCGTCGCCGCCGCGCGCAGCCGTCGAGCGCCGCCAGAACTTGGTCAAGGCGACGATGGCCGTTAGATGACGATCCGATGGATACGATAGATTCACTTAACGCCGAAGAGGTACGCAACCAGCTCCGTGCGATGTAACTTGATCCTACGGTCTGTGTTAGTCAATCCACGCGAAACGTTTTCGACGAATAGGATTAAGACGCGTGGCCAGACTCTGGTTATAAAAACAGATTTGAATCTATTAGATTTGTGATTTTGTAAAATCCATAACTTTTGATCCACACGTCCAAATTTTGCAAACTTTATATCCATGGAATCAGTGGAACAAGCCCTAGCCAACCATGCCATTTGTTTAGTAAAAAGTTTCTGTTCAATTGCTTGTTTTTGCAGAAACTTGTGTATGCTTGTTTAGGTAATAAAAATTATTCCAAAATGATTTTGAGGATAAAATCTTTTGCAAATGGAGTATTTTTGAACCTACTGACCCTAGGAATCACTTTGTGGTTTCAAAAATCTATTTGGTGAAGAAAAAGAATGATTCTTTGATTTAAAACCAATACTAGTCAAATAAAAATAGGGTTTATTTATTAAAAATATTTTTGGAAGAAAACCTTTGGGAAATGTTTTGTTTCAAACTCTCTGACCCTAAACACAAAAATTTATGGTTTGAAAACATATTTTGTGAACCCTATAGATTAATGCCTTAATAAAAACATTTCTACACCACATAAAATGATACCTTGTTTTGAAAATGGTTTATGAAGTGAAATATTTTGCAAAATGACTTTGCCACTTTATAAAATGACCATTAGGTGTTTACAAATGTTTAAAACCTACTAGAAACCACTTTTACAAATAAAAAAACCTATTGCATGCTTGCATGCATTACTTTGATTTTATCATTTCATGTGATGAATTGCTTGAATGGTAGATTGAACTTGTGCCTTGCTTGATTGAATTGTAGTGAATTGAAGAGTGTGATTGTAGCAAGGACAAGTAGTGAACATATACTCTACCAAAAAGGCAAGTGATGCTTCATACTTTTGTCCCATTACTTTCACTATGCATTAGTGAATTTTCTAAGTAAAACTTGCATGGAATTTTTGCTAAGTATAGACCATGCTATGGGAAAAACTAGTAGATGAAACCTTAGTAGAAAATTTCCTAAGTTAAGATTCCTACTACTATCAAGCTTAGCTTAGCTAATAGAAAACAAGGGTGGAATATACATTCATACTATGGAAAAATTTCTAAGTCTGAGGACTTGTGTTTTTGTTTAATAAAACAACTAAGTTAATGAATCACCTGGGTGGAATGGTAATTGCTTGGTGGTTTTTGGTTGAGTGGTTACACAAGGACCATGGCTATGGTTTACCTTGTGTATCACACTTGTGGATTGCCACCCAGGAACAAAGATATTTGAGATGTCAAATGTTGAGAAGCTTCAAGTGCAACCACTTGGCATTATGGGCTCTGCCTAGATCACATAGGTTGCTAGAACTTAGCCATTTGGACAGTTGGTGGTAGTGGGATGATAGGTTGGAACGCGTCCATTTGGTCTAAGGAAAGGCTTCTGAAAGATCTTGTCTTGGTGAAACCAAGTCTTGTGGGGAAAGTGCACCACCTCTACAGAGTGTAAAATCTAAGTACTTAGCCATGTCCTTGGTAAAGGACAATTTGAGCATCAAGACATGGAAGCAATCAAGAATCTCATCATCCAAACATCTAAGTTAAAAACTTGTGGTTAAACAAGGGTTAAAGGATCTTCAATCTTTGATTGGGAGATGCCTTGGGAAAGATTATTTTGTCAAGCAAAACTTAGTGTTTTCAAATGATAAGGAAAAATATATTTTGAGCAAAGCAAGCCTCAACTCCACTTAGCCAAATGCATATAGATGCTAGTTACCACTATACTACCACAGTATCACTTGCCAATACAATTCAAATGTATTGACCCTTGTGGCTGTAACTTGTATGTTGCAGGTTTGATTGATGTTAGAAAAGTTTGATGATTAGGATTACAAAGTCTACAACCAACATGTTTGCCTGTGGCACTTTGAAGATGAAGGACCCCATGCTTATAGATATTCTGTTGCAATGTAATGTAATAGCCAAATGAGCTATGTAAGATGTAATAAATTATGTTATTCCTGGTTATAAAGTTGTACTATGACCTTTGTTTATTGATATTACATCTTAACTGTGGATGCTAGCTATTGATCCAGGGACTACCATTGCAATCACAGGGATCCTTTTTCCTTTACAAAGGAGTGATCTTATAGATGGTATAAGAGCATTGTGTTGCCTGTAGGATTTGTAAACCTAGGATTGGACAGAAACCCTTTGAAAAATAGGAGTTGTATTTGTTCCAAAAATCATTTACAAACAATCTTGTAAACTCTTTCCTCCACCATTTTGGTTTCAACTCTACATCTCTTCTATTTCAACTTGATGTAAAAACCTACCCCATGGCCAAAGACTTCACCATGTGCAAAGGACTTCTTCAACTCTAATGACTTCAACATCTTCAACTCTAATGACTTCAACATCTTCAGCATATTCACCAAGGACTTCAACCTTGGATATCACTAAGGACAAGTGAGACAAGAAATCATGCCCAAGACTTGAAGGCTAAGGAAATACAACTTAGAAGGAATCATGATCACCTTTGAAGTATTTGTGACCAAGAGTTTTCCCAAGGAAACCATGATCTCATGCAAGAAGAATCAACCAAGAAAGATGGAAAGATCTCAAGTGAACCATATAGATGGACCACCATATTTAGTTAAGTCAAACACACCAACTTATGTGGTGTAACAAAAATATTTTGTTGCCTAAAAATGTGCTTGTACTTTGTTGTTTGAGTGAATTGTTTGTTTGTGATTGCTTGCACATTGCTTGAGTGAATTGTGATGTGTGTGATTAGAATTATTCCCTTAGAAATATCTTGCCTATTCTAATCTCAATTCAACCCAAACAGATGACTACTCCAAGAGACTCCAACATCAAGGTTGATGACAACAACAACAACAACAACCAAGAGGAAAAAATGAGAGAACTTATAGCAACCCAAAACTAGTTGAGCCAAGAGACAACTCAGCTTTTAGCCAACTACAATGGACTAGACCCAGCCATACAAAGGATTTTGAAACTTCAATCCCAATTGTTGCAAGGATTGGTTACTCAAGTGATAAACATGGGAGAAAACTTTTCCCAAAGAGCTAATGATAACAAGGATGACAAAGATGCTATTCTAGAGGGAACCCAAGTTTGCAATATTTGTGGAGACAAGGATCATACATCCAAGGAGCATGAAGATTAATGCCCCAAGAAGAGAGAAAGATCTCCCACCTTTGAGGTGAGATATGAAGAACATGAACTAGAAGAACTCCTAGCTTTGGAGAGACCCAAAAAGAAGAAGAAAGAAAAAAGCCAGTTGCAATGTTACAATTGCAGAGAGATGGGACACTATGCCAGTGAATGCCCAGAAGAGAAGAAGAGCCAAGAAGACAAACAAAAGCTAGTGAAACCCAAGATAAGGAAGGATATTAGCCAAGTGATGTGCAACCACTGCAAAGAGTTAGGACATTATGCATCATATTGTCCAGAGAAGCCACCTCAAGATCTCAGCCTTATCACATGTTTCAAATGCAAGGAACTAGGCCACTATGCAAACTTCTGTCCAGGAAAGTTACACCAAGATCCCAAGAAGGCCAATGTGTAATTTAGTCGGAAAATTTTTAAAGGTGGTAGTACCCTAGTTGCTTTTGAGCCAATTTGTAACCCTAGCCTTCCCAAATCTCGGGACGAGATTTATTTTAAGGGTGGTAGCCTGTCACATCCCAAGATTTTCCAAATCTTGTAATGAGAAAAATAAATGAATAAAATAAAACTTTGTTGATTTTCAGGGTGAGAAGAAACTTTTTGAATCCATTTGGAAACTTTCAAAACCTATTTGGATCAAATAAAATCCTAAAGGGATTTAAAAAGTTAAATAAACAATAAAGTTAAAAATATTTGGAATTACTATTTTGGATCTTTTAATAAAATATTTGGCTTTCAAATGAAAAGGTAGAAATATAAATAAGGATTATTTTATAGAGCCAAATTAAACCTTGGCCAAGCTTTTGAAATAAAATGTTTTGTTTTGATTAAAATAGTAAAGGTTATTTAAACAAAATAATGAGGGTTTATTAATAAACCAATTTTATTAAAATAAAGGTTTTGCCATTTTAATTAAACATCAAAACTTGTTAAAATTATTTTAAATAAGTTTTATAAGTATTTTATATTCTCAAATAAAACCTACTGAAGTGTTTTTGGTTTATTTTAGATTTCAAAAAAAATATTTTAATAAAACAAATGCTATTTGAATTAAATGAATAAAGTCTATTCATTTAATTATTAATAGACCCTAAAATAAAAAAAAATATTTTTGTTTTTGGACTTTGGTTTATGTTGTTAAACAGAACCAAAACTCAACACAAGTTTGGAGAAGGTTTGAATTATTTTGGATGTTTGATTTGTTATTTGAAATTCAAAATAGGAAATTCAAATAGAAAAAGAAAAACCAATCAGATTAAAAAAAAGGAAAAGGCCCAACCCATCTAACCTAGCCCAGTCCAGGCCCAACCAGCCCACTCTCTCTCTCACCCTGCAGAAAAACGCTTCGCACCCAGCAACTCACCCACTCAGCGACTAACTACTGGACCCCGCTTCCCCTCTCTCTCCTTCGCTGACGAAGCGGACGCACGCAGCCAGCTCACCATCTTCTACCTCGCGGTGACCACGCCTCCAACGCCTCCTTGCCGTTTCTGGCCGTTGAAGCCGGTGTAAATACGCGTTATTGCCTCCATTAATCCCTCACTCGACCACACCTTCTTAATCGCCTGCTTGCCCCCTCTCTTTTCCCCCAGACATCGCACCACCGGAGCCACCAGGCTGCACGAATCGCAACCTCGAATGCCCTCTGCTCCAATGAGCTGTCCGTCCAATTCCGGCCAGTACCTTCCTCCCCTTGCCCCTTGGATGCTACGAGCTCGTTCACCATCACCGTGCGCTCCTTCCAGTACCTCCCACTTGTCTGCCAGGTTCTACGCCTCGCCTTTCGCTCGCGGGAACCACCGCCGTCTGCATCAACTCCGGCGGGCTACTGTCGTCAACTCCGTGTGCCCCTTGCCCTATGGTGAGTTCCATTTCAACCTGTACAAACTTGCACATCCTCCTGACATGATCTCTTGCTCGCTTGCACCCCAGAGGCCCACCTCCGACAACATCTGACCGCACCCGAGGAGAAGTACAACTCCGGCGAGCGATTCAGGACTACCCTGTGCGCCCCTCGTCGAACCAACAACACGTTGAGCTTCGCCACGCTATTGCGAACACGGTGAGCATACTCCCTTCCTTCCTCGTTTCCTGCATCACTAGTTTCGCCGTCGTCTGACCGTCGCCGCCGCGCGCAGCCGTCGAGCGCCGCCAGAACTTGGTCAAGGCGACGATGGCCGTTAGATGACGATCCGATGGATACGATAGATTCACTTAACGCCGAAGAGGTACGCAACCAGCGCCGTGCGATGTAACTTGATCCTACGGTCTGTGTTAGTCAATCCACGCGAAACGTTTTCGACGAATAGGATTAAGACGCGTGGCCAGACTCTGGTTATAAAAACAGATTTGCATCTATTAGATTTGTGATTTTGTAAAATCCATAACTTTTGATCCACACGTCCATATTTTGCAAACTTTATATCAATGGAATCAGTGGAACAAGCCCTAGCCAACCATGCCATTTGTTTAGTAAAAAGTTTCTATTAAATTGCTTGTTTTTGCAGAAACTTTTGTATGCTTGTTTAGGTTATAAAAATTATTCCAAAATGATTTTGAGGATAAAATCTTTTGCAAATGGAGTATTTTTGAACCTACTGACCCTAGGAATCACTTTGTGGTTTCAAAAATCTATTTGGTGAAGAAAAAGAATGATTCTTTGATTTAAAACCAATACTAGTCAAATAAAAATAGGGTTTATTTATTAAAAATAGTTTTGGAAGAAAACCTTTGGTAAATGTTTTGTTTCAAACTCTCTGACCCTAAACACAAAATTTTATGGTTTGAAAACATATTTTGTGAACCCTATAGATTAATGCCTTAGTAAAAACATTTCTACACCACATAAAATGATACCTTGTTTTGAAAATGGTTTATGAAGTGAAATCTTTTGCAAAATGACTTTGCCACTTTATAAAATGACCATTAGGTGTTTACAAATGTTTAAAACCTACTAGAAACCACTTTTACAAATAAAAAAACCTATTGCATGCTTGCATGCATTACTTTGATTTTATCATTTCATGTGATGAATTGCTTGAATGGTAGATTGAACTTGTGCCTTGCTTGATTGAATTGTAGTGAATTGAAGAGTGTGATTGTAGCAAGGACAAGTAGTGAACATATACTCTACCAAAAAGGCAAGTGATGCTTCATACTTTTGTCCCATTACTTTCACTATGCATTAGTGAATTTTCTAAGTAAAACTTGCATGGAATTTTTGCTAAGTATAGACCATGCTATGGGAAAAACTAGTAGATGAAACCTTAGTAGAAAATTTCCTAAGTTAAGATTCCTACTACTATCAAGCTTAGCTTAGCTAATAGAAAACAAGGGTGGAATATACATTCATACTATGGAAAAATTTCTAAGTCTGAGGACTTGTGTTTTTGTTTAATAAAACAACTAAGTTAATGAATCACCTAGGTGGAATGGTAATTGCTTGGTGGTTTTTGGTTGAGTGGTTACACAAGGCCCATGGCTATGGTTTACCTTGTGTATCACACTTGTGGATTGCCACCCAGGAACAAAGAGATTTGAGATGTCAAATGTTGAGAAGCTTCAAGTGCAACCACCTTGCATTATGGGCTCTGCCTGGATCACATAGGTTGCTAGAACTTAGCCATTTGGACATTTGGTGGTAGTGGGATGATAGGTTGGAACGCGTCCATTTTGTCTAAGGAAAGGCTTCTGAAAGATCTTGTCTTGGTGAAACCAAGTCTTGTGGGGAAAGTGCACCACCTCTGCAGAGTGTAAAATCTAAGTACTTAGCCATGTCCCTGGTAAAGGACAATCTGAGCATCAAGACATGGAAGCAATCAAGAATTTCATCATCCAAACTTCTAAGTTAAAAACTTGTGGTTGAACAAGGGTTAAAGGATCTTCAATCTTTGATTGGGAGATGCCTTGGGAAAGATTATGTTGTCAAGCAAAACTTAGTGTTTTCAAATGATAAGGAAAAATATATTTTGAGAAAAGCAAGCCTCAACTCCACTTAGCCAAATGCATATAGATTCTAGTTACCACTATACTACCACAGTATCACTTGCCAATACAATTCAAATGTATTGACCCTTGTGGCTATAACTTGTATGTTGCAGGTTTGATTGATGTTAGAAAAGTTTGATGATTAGGATTACAAAGTCTACAACCAACATGTTTGCCTGTGGCACTTTGAAGATGAAGAACCCCATGCTTATAGATATTCTGCTGCAATGTAATGTAATAGCCAAATGAGCTATGTAAGATGTAATAAATTATGTTATTGCTGGTTATAAAGTTGTATTATGACCTTTGTTTCTTGATATTACATCTTAACTGTGGATGCTAGCATTGATCCAGGGACTAGCATTGCAATCACAGGGATCCTTTTTCCTTTACAAAGGAGGGATCTTACAGCAACCTCTGCCTCCTCGCTCCAGCGATGCAGCGGAAGAACAACTCTTTATTTCCGAATAGCCACCGGGAACATGTATCTCGCTAGTCCGAGACCATGGGGGATAAATTCTAGAGAGGGAGAGAGATCCTTCACGAGGAGGTGTGAGTGAGAAGTGAGGAGGGGGTGCCTTTTATAGGAGAGGGGGAACCCCAAGGGGGTGGCCGGCACATGGGGGCTGCCCCCTTTCCCTCCCCTCATTCATGTGGGTGGACACTCCACTCACAAAATTCCTTTAAATTCCCTCCACTCAAAATCCCACTCAAAATTGCTATTAAATTTCCACCAAATTTAATGCAAACTCTCATTAAATAAAACTCCTTTTATTTATTCAGAATTTTGTCAATTACTTTAATGACAAATATTCACATATAACCCCTTGCTAGAATTCTATTTCACATGCAAAAACACTTTCTGCAATTTCACCCAAAAACCTGTTTCGGTATCTAGTGAAATAAATTCCTGCGCTTGTTATTCTTTCCGGCATGAAACTTTTGCTCCAATAGGATGTCGGTATCTCTTAAGTGTGTCACCCTATGGTTCGTGAATAATGCGGACATGATCGAGACCCCTCTCAGATCAATAATCAGAAGCGGGATCTAGAGACCCATACTGACTCCCACACATTCAACAATGACTTTCTTGTGATCGTCGGAACCTTTTATGCTAGTATCTTAATCCCTTTGTTTCACGATATATTACATGTCCGAGATTCGATCATCGGTATCTCCATACCTAGTTTGATCTCAAGCATCGACATGCACTCTTTTCTCGTTCCCGTGATATAACATTCTAGTGATCAAATCACTTGCTTGCAAGCTAACCAATGTGATATCACCGAGAGGGCCCAGAGTATATCTATCCGTCATCGGGATGAACAAATTACACTCCCAATCCATGGGCCTCAACATAACACTTTATTAGTTCTGAACCTATCTTTATAATCACCCTGTTACGGTGTGACGTTTGATGTTATCAAGAAACTCTTCCCGTGTTAGTGATTGACATGATCTCATGGTCTAAGGATTAGGATTACTTTGTAAGTTGTTATAGCAATATAAACTGAATGACTTTGATAGTAATTCTATACTTCGGATGAATGTTCATCACACCATTACACTAATGTTGTGATCCCGTTATTAACAACATCCAATATCCATGATCGGGAAACCTTGATCATCTTGTTAATCAACGAGCTTGTTTACGAGAGAGGCATAACTAGGAACTTTCTTTTTGTTTATTAAACACACATGTATTAATGTTTCCGTATTAATACAATTATAGCATGCAAAATAAACATCTATCATATACTTGGAATATACATAATAAACACTTTATTATTGCCTCTCAGGGCATATTCCCTTCAGTTGGTTCCACCAGGGGATCCATCGACCCCAAGCAACCCGGTCCATGCTTCCCTACCTGTTATGATGCACCTTCACCCTACAAATCTTTCAAAATGTTTTCTATGTGTATGTCAATTGGAACGTCCGAACTATGTGACTCATGGAATATACTAGGCAAGTTAGTCAATCGAGGGGTTCACAAGCCCCATGTGGCTATACGCTCGTCTCGGTTCCAAAGGCAAGAACTCGGTTCCTAGTGGTGGTGAGCATGGGACTACAAAAACCACATCCCATCGTGGCCTCCCATACAAGCCTTAGCATGTTTAACCTTTACCACCGACCTTACTTCATCAGTATATCTCGATCTCCTATCATACTAAATTATGTGCATCTGATAGATCATCTGGATGAACCAGAACTGACAACTAAGCATGGCTAATCAAGACACAGATATAAGTTGTAGCAATGCACACAAGCCAGACGTAGTTATGCTAGGAGAAGTGGATTAGGTAATATAAGATCAAAGGGAGTAATACAACATATAGGATACTCTATCTATCGATAAAATACCACAATAGAATCGTATGCATCATCACAAGAATTGAAATGCTTTTGAAACCATAGGATTGTATAATGGTGGGGCTATGCTTTCCTTTTCCTGTTGATAACTAGAAAGCGGGGCTTTGAACATCTGGTACTTGACTTGGTTATAGTTGGTCAAATATTGTTCGTCGATCTTCGATGGTGTTGATCTCGGTCTATGATATTGATCTCGATATCGTATTCTATTGGGAAGAACCAAACATCGGAAGAAACAATCAACACATGCATCAATGCAATGCTCAACCCTAAAACAGAAAACGTCAGAATCACCTACCGGGTTCAATTAGTTCTTCTGATTAAACTTGTTATGAAAGTTGTCGAATAATGCATGATGTTGATGCTATGAGATAGATCTCATTTTTCTAAACATTTTGATATATTATACATATTTTTATGACTTAAAGATAAATAGTTATTGATTTAACAAGATTATCACATTTTCTTTAATTATTAAACCATTTAAAATTGATTTACTACGTCAGCATGACACAAAGCTGACGTCACCAGGGGAATTGGGTGATTTCTCACTGGGGCAGGTGCTACCCACTGTGGATGACCTATGGGCCAGGGGCCACGTCGACGCCATAGTGGAGCCACATCGACGCCACAGTGGCGCCATGTCGGCTCGCCGACAGACGGTCAAACGGCGGTGGCTGGCGGTGCTAGGGGCAAGTGAGCTAGCACTGACGCGTGTGTTCGAACCAGTGGGGCAAGGCGAACCTAAAGTTGGTGGTGCGGCTTGATTTTGCTCACAGAAGAAGCAAGCACGGCGAGCAGCTGCGGTGGCGCTTGCGGAATAACAACGACCAGCGGATACAACAAGCGAACGAGGCACCGAGAGGGTGCGTGAGCACCAGAAGATCACCCTAGTGTTGATGGAGGGCTCGGGAAGGACATGCGAGGTCGAAAGAAACGAGGGCGGTCATCGGGATCGGAGAAGAGGCTTCAATTCCAGCGATTCTCGAGCTCCCTAGCTTACGTGCTTCGACAGGGAGAACGAGGATGGCGACACAGAGTTTATGGACTGCTCAGCGGGGCTCAGGGTGGCCAAGAACGACGGCGACAAGCGGCACCTACGACGGCTAGGGTTCCGCTAGAGGGGAAAACGCGAGAGGGAGGTCACTAGGGAGAGCGGGAGTGGATGAGGACGGCAGGGGCGTCGGCGCGGGTCTTATCCTTCTCCTGGAGCTCGATAGATGGCGGGGATCGATGGCGAGGTTGGCGACACTGAGTTGTGCGCCAAGGAGGAGGAAGACAACGATTGGAGGGACAAAGCAGTATTGGGCCGGCTATGGGCCCCACTTGGGCCGGGATAGGCTGCTGACTGCTGCGTGTGCAGAAGAGAGAGAAGCGGGGAAGGTTTGGGCTGGCCTGGTTTTGCTGCTGGCTTCGTTTTTATTTATTGAATCCTTTTATTTTTCATTTTCTCAATTTATTTTTGTAAATTCATTTGAAAAATGTTTATGGACATTTCAAAAATGCCACAAGGTTTTGTAAATATTTTGAATTACTGTGTGGTCCTTGTAACAGTTTGGGCTTCACAAACTTTTGAACTTTTCAAAATAATCAAAACCATTTTAAGATGGTTTTCAAAGAGGGAAGGTAAGTTAGGGTTTAGGGTTTGGCATTTATTCTTGTTTGCAAATTTTATCTTAGTAAAATATATGATGCTCATGAATGCACAAACAACCCTAATTACTATTAGAATAAAACTGGGGTGTTACAGCCCTATCCCCCTTAGGAGAATCTTGACCCGAGATTCCAAAGGTAGGAATAGAGAGAAGGAGAACATGGTCACTCTAAGGATAAGAGGGAAACACACTAAACAACACATAGAGTATATCATGGTTAACTCATGGATGGAGTGTTCAAAACAACTCTAATATGAAGACATGAGACACATTAAGGTAATTGAGGAAACAAGTGGAGAAGGTTTCAAGTTGTTAGATAGCTAGTATTCATAATGATTAATACCATGGAACTTAGAAAAGAGTGATATGTCGTAAACGTATCAATAATTTTTGATGTTCCATGCTTGTTTAGTATCTACTTTGCTTTGTTTTGTCTACACTTTGAGGTATTTTTATACACTTTCTGGAACTAACCTATTGACAAGATGCCACAGTGCCAGTTGCCTGTTTTCTGTTGTTTTTTGGTTTTAGAAAGCTAAAAAATGAATATTCTCTGAATTGGACGGGACAAAATCCAAAGTTCATATTTTTCCTAAATGATACGGAAAATAGAACACGAGACAGAGGAGGACACTAGGGTGGCCACACCCTAGGTGGGCGCATGGCCCACCCTGGCTGTGCCCATAGGGGGTGTGGGCTCCCTAGACCTCCACCGACCTTGCCTCCTTCGCCTATAAGAAGCCCCCGACTAATAAACCCTAAAAGATCCAGAAGAAATCCACGAAAACCTCCGTAGCGCCGCCACCACCAACAGGAAAATTCGGGGGACAGAAAGTCTCTATTCTGGCACCCTGCCGGGATGGGGAAGTGCCCCCAGAGCCATCTCCTTCGATCTCCACCATCATCTCCATCGATCTCCATCGCCATCTTCATCGATGTTGCTGATTCCCATGATGAGGAGGGAGTAGTTCTTCTTTGAGACTAAGGGCTCTGTCGGTAGCTATGTGTTCATCTCTCTCTATGCATGATCTTGTTGTGGTCATGAGCTTTGTAATCAAGTAGATCTACCTTGATATTCAAGTGCTTCAATAGATCTCTGCTCTCCCCATGTGTGTGAAAGTGACAGCGTGCACGCCATGGTGGCACTTAGGCTAGAGTCTACATAAATACTCATCGTGCTTTCATAGATCTATGCTTTTACCCACGTGTGTGAAAGTGACAGCGTGCACGCCATGTGTGGAACTTAAGCTAGGTTATATATATATTTGTTATGAGTTATATTTGGAGTTGTATGTCTTTATGAAATTGTGGTGTTTGTTTGAACCATCTAGCGCTCAAGGTGAAAGTGTGGGGTTATCTAGATTGGGAAAGGCAGACTTTGAGGTGTGTTGTCATAGCCCTACCATGGATTAGAGTGTCCAGCCGAAGAGTAGTATCATGAAGATAAGATATTTATATGAGAGAGTGTTCACTAGTGAAAGTATGATCCCTAGGCCTTGTTTCTAAACATTGAAACACCGTTTGCATCTAAATATGTTGCATGTTTGCTTGCTTCCAACTTTATTTTAGTTTGGTTTTAGTCTCTCCCACGTCAACAACAAGTCAGAAGCTCTTTTCTGGCACCGTTACCACTTGTATTTCACTATCTCTTCACCGAACTAGTGCACTTATACACCTGACAAGTGTATTGGGTGTGTTGGGGACACAAGAGACTTCTTGTATCTTGATTGCAGGGTTGCTTGAGAGGGATACCTTTAACCACTTCCTCCCTGAGTTTAATAAACCTTGGGTAATCCACTTAAGGGAAACTTGCTGCTGTTCTACAAAGCTCTACACTTGGAGGCCCAACAACTGTCTACAAGAATAGAAGTGCATAGACATCAAGCTATTTTCTGGCGCCTTTGCCCGGGAGGTTTTGGGATTTTACCTTACCTCGCCATCAAGCTATATTCTGGCGCCGTTGCCAGAGAGGAAAGGTAAAAGCAACTCACACACATTACGCCATGGCAACAGCAAGCCAAAAAGCTATTTTCTGGCGCCGTTGCCGGGGAGGTAAGATAAAAGGTACTCACGTCCTCCAGTGTGAGTGCTCGAAGTTATTTCCTTTAGATTCTGCAATTTTGTCTTTTTATCTCTTGTTTTCACTAGTTAGGCTTAATGGAAAACAACAACAAAATTAGAGAGCTCTATAGTATTTATCTTGAGTTAGGACATGAAGTGTTTGAAGAGAAAATTAAAAAACCTATGGAACTTTATTTTCATGCTAATAGCAATGTTATTAGTATGAATTCTTTGGACACCATTGTTTCTAATTCTATGGAAACGGCTAAGCTTGGGGAAGCTAGTTTTTATGAAAATGATCTTTTTAGTTCCCCAGCTTTGGAAGATAGCTATTCTATTGCTTATGATGATACCAAACCTCCAATTTATGATGATTACAATGATGAGTATGATATTTTCGGTCCACCTACTATTGAGGAGAAAGTTAATTGTGATTACAATATGCCTCCTATATTTGATGATTATGGTTATGAGAATAATAGTGATAGCTATATTGTTGAATTTGCTCCCACTACAATTAATAAGAATGCCTTTGCTTCTGTGGAGAGTAATAATCATTATATGCATGTGGATCATGATAAGAATATTTTATGTGATAGTTATATTTTTAATTTTATTCATGATTCTACTGAAAGTTATTATGAGAGAGGGAAACATGGTTTTATGCATCTCAATAATATTAAGTTTCCCCTCATTATGTTGATAATCTTGAAGTTGCATTTGTTTTGCTTTCCTATGCATGTTGCTTTGTGCTTTCATGAGTTGTTTCTTTATAAGATTCATGTGCATAGGAAGTGGGTTAGACTTAAATGTGTTTTGAATTTGCTTCTTGATGCTCTCTTTTACTTCAATCCATATTTCTTATGTGAGCATCTTCTCAAACTATCAAGCCTAACTTAAAGGCGTTAAAGAAAAGTACTTGTTGGGAGATAACCTAAGAGTTTTCTTGAGTCTTGGAAGTTATTAATTCAGTAATGATCTCTCCTTATCCTTTTTATTTGCTTTTTGTGCCAAGAATGACCTCTAATGAGAGGGAAGTAAGATTTGGGGAGTTGATGTCCCGAAACAGATTTTTATGCTCCACCGTAAAAATTCGTGAGGAATCTCTGTAAGTCGGTTTGACCTGATATTTTGTGAATAACTCCCCCAGTATGTTAGATAAATTTAGTTAGTTCAACACTTTTTTATTTGAGCAACATAAGGTCTTCGAAAAAATCGGTTTCTACCTGCTGGTCTATTTTGACAAATTTTTGCCGTTATTTGCATTTGCTTCTTATTGATTCCTTTTTGGGTTCTTTTTTGGAAAATTGATCTTTTGAGGGAAATCCTACAGTATCTTGTGTTTTTAGTGAAAGTTTTTGCTGTTTCAAAACCAAAACCCAAGGGTCTATTATCTTTTGAATACACTAATGTTGCTAATGAAGATTGTGTGAAGTTTTGTATGAAAGAAAATTTTGAGAGAATGATGTAATGAGATGAAGAATGGGCAAACGATCAAGCTTGGGTATGCCACCCCGTGTCACCCCAAGAAATATTCAATAGGTACAAGCGTCAAATCTTGGGGATATCCAAGGCATCCCCTTCTACATCAATAAAAATCTCAGGTCTTTCTAGACCGTTTTTATTGTTTCATGCACTATTGTGTTGTCCTTGGAGCATCTTAGTTTTGTTTTTGGTTTTAGTTTGCTTAGTTTGCTTGAAAACGTTGGTTTATCACAGCACACTTCTTTTGGAGTGATACACACTCTGTTTTCATTGCCTAGAACACTCTAGTTTTCACTCTTATTGTTCTCTGAGTGTTCACTTTTGCTAGCACTATGTTTCACTACTAGGAAAATGGCTATAAGTAATCAGCACATCCGTGGCTCAAATGGTTGAAGTGCCCCACGGCTAAAACAGGCGTGGCTCACCTATGGGCAGTGCCCTACTAGTAACTAGAACAACCGTGGCGCACATGACCATAGTGCGCCACAGATATGTGTGGGCCAGGGCCCTGTTGGCCGCACGCCAAACATCCGTAGCGCACATAGGGTAGGTGCGCTACGGTTGTTTGTGTCAACCGTGGCGCACATGGAGGGGTTGCGCTACGCCTAAGCGCATGCCCCCCTCTGCTGTGAAACGGCCAGACACATCTGTGGCGCACTATGGCATGTGCGCCACGGATGTTACGCCTCGTAGGGAGAATACACCGGCGGCCAGCACCGCGCCATCAAGCAGCCCTTCCGTCTCTTGCACGCCCGTCGCCGTATGCGGTGCATCGACATTAGCCGATCTCGACGCCATCACGGTAAACAAATTGCTTTAATTACCGCCTTTCATGCCATCTATTACTCTTATGGCATCTCTGACGACGCCGTACATGTTTTTTCGCAGACGGATGTTCCTTGCACTCTCTTATGCTACGTGAACAACGAGCTGAGGGATGTTGCCAAGGGTACCATCGTTCAACCCTTGCAGCGCACGTTCCACTCAAGGCCGATGTCAGATAGCGTGCACAGGGTTAAAATTAGTCGGGTGCTAAGGGGCTGCGACGACCTGGAACCTCCCATTCAACCTCCAGGAGCGGATGAAGAAGAGCCGGCTGTCCTCAGAACTTGCTTCGGCTTATTCTTTCTATGGCCAAAGAGCATGATCCGTTTGGGGACAGCGGGAGCCATCACGCCAGAAACAAGACACCGTCGTGCGGCGACAAGCGGTGGCAAGGCCCCCTTACCGCCCTCGCCGTCACCTCCACGCGGTGGGTCGGATGATCATGTTGATGATATGCACATGACGCAGGATCCGGCCGAGGACGACGAAGACTGGAATGATCACTTCTTCAGCACTCAGTTTAGCAACGAAGACCTAGCTGGTGGCCCCACAAAGAAAGCCACTATCACCAAGCGTCTGTTTGGTTCTCAGGAGACGCCTCCAGCTTGCGCCTTTACAGAGCCAGCTGATACAACCAACCGGCCCTTTATTCTAAGCCCTGGCACACTACATAGGGCGGCCGGTGCTCAGATTGCGGTGCCTGCCCGCTCTCCAAAAGGAAAAAAGGGCAGGAAAAGAAAATCCAGCAGCTCGAGCCAGCCGGTGGCGTCGACAACTGCGAATCCGATTAGGTTTCGGGACGGGGCACCAAGACCCGAGGGTATTATGTGGAGGATTCATGTGGTGGGTGAGCCCATGCTACCTAAGAATTTGCGGAAGCTCGCCAGTTCGGAACTGCAGAGTGTGCATGACGGCGTGCTGACGATAGAGAGACGCCTTCTATCGGAGAGAGATCCCTCGCACCCGGTATTCGTGGTTAAGGTGCCACCAGGCTTGGGCTTTGTCGACAATGCCCCTGCGGATCTGTGGTTCCTGCGGTTCGACGACATCTTCAGTATGTTCCACCTATACCCACTGCACTATACCATGGTCCGTCTGTTTTCTCTCAGCCTGTCCATGCAGATCATTAGAGAGAACACACCGGGCATCGCTATAGTGGACCCCTACTACATGCGTGACGGCTGCTTGGGTTCCCCCGCCGAACGACGTATCGTGGCCTCGTACCTCAAAAGAATCCTCGTGGCGAACAAGACAAAGGAATACATTCTCGTGCCTTACTTTCCCGAGTAAGTCGTTATTCACTCGCCACCGTCGATTGGCTTTATTAGATCATCATCATTCTTTTTCCAACACATTCCATTTGAATTTTTTGCGTAGAGATGAACACTGCACGCTCATCTCCTTATCACCGAAGCATTCCCACGCCACGTATTTCGACTCGGGGAGTCTAGAAAAGAAGAAAAACTACGTCAAGATCAAGGAAGTTCTGGATGATGCTCTCACTAGCTTTGCCTCGACGGAAGGCACCACCTTCGTGCGTACGAAGGTCAAGTTCGGCAGGCACGTCTTCAACCATGTAACGGAGTTCCCCTGCGTGAAGCAGCCGGAAAACAGTAAGAAGGAAGCCTACTACGCACTCCATCACATGAGGGCGTTCCTACTTGACCAGCGAATTCACGCCGGATCATCTCAAACAAGCAGTCAAGCAAAGGCCAAGATCAATGATTCAGATATTAGACAAAAGATGTATCGCATCCAAAGCAGCGTATGCAATCATCTTTCGTGATGTCATGACTTCGGGGGGGATCTTCTACGGAGGAAATATCCCGAATAACCATGACATAGAAGATCGCCTAGAGATGCAGGGTGACTATAGGAAGTTCATGACGAGACAAGGCGTCCTCCCATTCCCTAAGCCGAGTCAGAAGGCTTGATGTTGGCCTAGTTGTAGTTACAAACTATAGATGACCTTTGTGTGTGTGTGGACAAGTGTACATGCTACTATACTTATCTTATTAGGTTTATGAATCATCGCTTACTTATTTTGCTTATTATTATTATATATCAATCAATGCTTGGTTTTTTTGCTTACTCTTTGGTCCTTTGCTCACGTTGGTCCTTCTTTTTTTCCTTTCTCTTTTTTCGAGAATAATGATGATGATTGAAATGTGGTGGCACACTATATATGTGAATGTGCTACGATGGGATTGTGAGCCTTGTGATATGCACAAGTCCAGGTCTTGTGCATCCTACTTGGCTCACGGTTCCATCGTAGCATATTCCTGTGTCCAATGACCTATGTAAATATATGAGGCATTCTTTTCGAGTTATTTTTGTCTTTTTCGAGAATAATGACGATGATTGAAATGTCGTGGCACAATATATATGTGAATGTGCTACGACGGGATAGTTAGCCTTGTGATATGCACAAGTACGGGAATTGTGCATCCTACTTGGCTAACCGTTCCGTCGTAGCATATTCTTGTGTCCAACGACCTATGTATATATATATGAGGCATTCTTTTCAAGTTACTTTGGTCTTTTTCGAGAATAATGCCGATGATTGAAATGTCGTGGAACACTATATGTGAATGTGCTGCGATGGGAATGTTCGCCTTGTGCTATGCACAGGTCCAGGTGTTGTGCATCCTACTTGGCGAATAGTTCCACCGTAGCATATTCCTGTGTCGAACAACCTAGTTATATATGAGGCATGCTTTTTGAGTTTGGTCTTTTTGATTTAGGAGTACTTTCTATAAGTGTATCTTCATATGCGACTTTAATTATATATGTTTTTTTTAATCACCGGTTAATTATTATTGTCAACTTATAGATGAGGTGGTACGTCTTGTACAAGGGACGGGTTCCCAGAGTCTACGTGTAAGATCCCTCTTTTTTAAAGGAAAAAAGGATCCCTGTGATTGCAATGCTAGTCCCTGGATCATTGCTAGCATCCACAGTTTAAGATGAAGTACACAGATACAAAGGTCGTTTATTACATCCATTCCAGAGATAAACATAGTCATTACAACTCAAAGGCCACATGCCTATTACAAGAGTTTGAATAAGTAAATAAATATAAGTCTTCATCTTCATGTGCCATAGGCAAACATGTTGAGTGTAGACTCATGACACCTAATCCTCATCAGAGTAACCTGCAACATCACAAGTTACATCCACAGTGGGTCAATACTTTGGAATAGTATTGGCAAGTGATACCTTAGTAAAGTTTAGATGGACTATATTACTATATGCAATTTGGCTAAGTGTAGCCTGGCTTGCTTTGCTCAAAAATAGGTTTTTTTCCTATTAGTTGAAATCACTAAGTTTTTCTTTGTCAAAACTTTTCCCAAGGAACCATCAATAGACATTGAGGTCCTTCACCCTTGTTCACCCACAAGTTTTACTTAGAATTTGGAATGATGAGATTCTTGATAGCTTCCATGTCTTGATGCTCAAGTTGTCCATTGCCTTGGACTTGGCTAAGTACTTATATTTTTCCATCTGCAGAGGTTGTGCACTTTCCCCACCAGACTTGGTTTCACCAAGACAGGACCTTTCAGAAGCCTTCCCTTAGACCAAATGGACGCGTTCCAACCTATCATTACCACTACCACCAACTGTCCAAATGGCTAAGTTCTAGCAACCTATGTGATCCAGGCAGAGCCCATATTGCTAAGTGGCTGCACTAGAAGCTTCTCAACACTTGGCCTCTAAAATCCCTTTGCTCCTGGGTGGCTTTCCACAAGTGAGATACACAAGGTAAACCATAGCCATGGGCCTTGTGTAACCACTCAACCAAAAACCACCAATCAAGTCCCTTTCCACCCAGATGATTCATTGACTTAGTTGTTTTATTAAGAAAAACATAAGTCCAAAGACTTAGAAATATTTCCATCATAGCATGTATAATTTATCAACCCTTGTTTGCTACTAGCTAGGCTAAGCATGGCATAGATAGTACTTAACTTAGAAATTTCCTAGCAATTCTACCACTACTTAGGATTTCCCAACATGGCATTTGGCAAAAGTAGTAACATGCAAGACTTAGCAAAATATTTCTAATGCTTGTATAAAAATATAGGGATAGAAATATTCATGAAGTACCACTTGCCTTGGTAGTTGGGAGAGTAGCACTCTTCACAATCACAATCACTAGCACCAAAATCTACACATAGAATATAGCCACAATCACATACAAGCCATATACAATCAAAAATATATATGGATGCATGCAATATGCTAAGGGATGATTTTTAAAACTCAACCAAGCAAGTGCATAGTACTGAATCTTAGTCAAGTCAAAAACTTGCTAAACCAGTTTATTTGACACTAAAACAATTTCCTAAACAATTCATATAACCAAATAAGTCCTACACATGTTTTTGCAAAAGAAACCCTTTTAACAGAAACTAAACATTAAACACATTTCATATTTAGAAAGGGCTTATCTTACTTATTCCAACGGTATAAAATTTTCCAAAATCTAACGTGAGAATCAAAAGTTACAAACAAAACAAATTTGAACTAAAATCTGATTCAAAATCTGTTTTAAATCTAACTCACTGCCACGCGGCGCTATCCTATTGGCGCGTACCGATTCGCACGGATCGGTCGACGCAGATCGTTGGATTTAAGTGATCACATACGGCTTAGATCTAGAATACCGTTTCGTTAAGTGATTCTATCGCACGCGTTGGATCTAGATCCAACGTCTCTTGATCAAACGACCAAGGTCTGGCGGCGCGCGGCGACGGCGGGCGGCGGAGCGCTCTATCAGTGGCGGTGTCAGCGTTCTAGGTCACCCGGGGAGGGGAGAGGATGCTTACCAGAACCGCCGTGACGAGGTAAAGCTCAACGTGGCGGTGTCTTTGCAAGGGGCCCACGGGGTCGTCGGAAATTCCTCGCCGGAGTTCGCGAACGCGTCGGGTGCGGCTGCTCGTCGACGTTGGCCAAGGCAAAATAAGCAGTGCGTTAGATGCGCGGAGTGATGCTGGTCATGTGAGTGACAAAGAGAGGACAAGGTGCGGTCAGAACTAACCAGGAAGGTTCGCCGGAGTTGGAGACGACGTCGGATTCTCTCGGTGCTCGTCGAAGTCGAAGCTCTGGATCACAAACAGACAAGCAAAGGGGATCAGGAGGTGCGCGAGGGAGTTGCGAAGCTGCTCGTATGAACCAGAGAGGAAGGTCGCACGAGGTTTACCAGAATTGGTCGCCGGAGCAGATTCTGTCTGCGGCGGCGCAAGAGCGAATACTGGCAGCCTGGTGGCGAGAAGGGTGTGCAGTGTGGGGGAAAATGACCGCGAGGGGGAGAGGTTCTTATAGCCGGAGCTGGGCGTGGAGTTACTCGCGGAATCAAGGGGAATCAACGCGGTAGTGACTGTGGCGAGTAACGGCGGCGTGAGCGGCGCAGGCGCGCGTGATTGACGAAGACGACAACGGGGTCATGGGTCCACCTGTCAGCGAAATAAACAGAGGGGAGGTGGGGTCCTGGCGTCAGCGACTCCGCGGGTGCGTCTATGCGTGCGAGACAGAGAGAAGGGACCCGGGTGGGCTAAATGGGCTGCGTCTGTTGCTGGGCTCAAATCCTGGCGCCGACCCTTTTCCATTTCCTTTCTCTTTTCTTTTTCTAAATTGATTTTCTGGAATGAGTTTCAAATGAATTCAAACTCTATTTGAATTCAAATCTTTTTGGGATTTTTGCAGTGTGCAACAGTCAAAATTTTGGGCATAAAACCAAGTGGTCACTTTGAATTGGCTTGGTCATTTGGGAATAAAATAAAATAACAGTGACATAGCACTTGATTCATATTGGTTTTGAAATTGATTTTCAAATGGTATTTGCTTTGAAAATTTTAGTTTAAACCTTAGCAATCTAGCAACTCATTCTGAAAGCAATAAGGCACAAGGTTTGTTTTCATGAACAACAATCTCTCATAGGAGAGTAGCATTTGTTTCAAATGATGATCACATAAAATAATGAGCTCATATGCTCCTGTTTTTGAATTGTTTGCTTGAAATGAATCCTATATGATCATGGATGCATGGATGATATGCATGAGTTTGAAACATGATTTTAGGGATGTTACAAATCTAACCCCCTTAAGGTGAATCTCGCCCTCAAGATTCGGTTTGGCTAGCAAATAGGTGAGGGTGGTCTTTCCGAAGATCATCTTCTCTTTCTCATGTTGCTTCCTCTTCGGAATGATGATTCCACTGCACCTTGCAAAACTTGATAGTCTTAGTCCTTGTGACTCTTTCTTCAATCTCAAGAATCTTGATAGGTTTCTCTTCATAGGTGAGATCACTTTCCAATTGAACCTCCTCCAAAGGTATAGTATCCTTCAAAGAAGTTTCTTCCATTTCTGGATGACATTTCTTAAGTTGACTCACATGAAACACATTATGAACTGCTGACAGAGATTCTGGAAGTTCAATTTCATAGGCAACTTCTCCTTTGCGACTCAGAATCTTGAATGGCCCAACATATCTTGGTGCCAATTTTCCTTTGACTCCGAATCTTTTCACTCCACGAAGTGGTGACACTCTAAGATAAGCTCTATCACCGACTTCGTAGGTGACTTCTCTATGCTTAGGATCTGCGTAGCTTTTCTGTCGGGACTGTGCTATCTTCAACCTGTCCTTAACCAACTTGACCTTCTCTTCGGCTTCTTTGATAAGATCTAGCCCGAATAAACTTCTTTCTCCCACACCATTCCATAACAATGGGGTGGTACATTTCCTTCCATAGAGAAACTCAAACAGTGCCATCTCAATGCTGGCTTGATAGTTGTTGTTATAAGAAAATTCTGCGTAAGGCAGACTTTCATCCCAACTGGCTCCATAGTCTAGGGCACATGCCCTCAACATGTCTTCAAGAATCTGATTAGTCCTTTCTGTTTATCCATCGGTTTGAGGATGAAAAGCAGTACTGAATTCCAACCTCGTTCCCAATGATTCATGTAACTGTCTCCAAAAATGGGAGGTGAATTCAGTTCCCCTATCAGACACAATACTCTTGGGCACTCCATGTAGACATACAATTCTACTCATGTAGATTTTGGCTAACTTAGCACTTGTATAGGTTGTCTTCACGGGTATGAAATGAGCCACTTTAGTTAGGCAATCCACTACTACCCAAATAGAATCGTATCCTGACCGGGTCCTTGGTAATCCGGTAATGAAATCCATACCAATCTTGTCCCACTTCCAATCAGGAATAGGTAGTGGTTGAAGCAAACCTGCTGGTTTCTGATGCTCCGCTTTCACTCTATTACACACATCACACAAAGCAATATGTTCGGCGATGTCCTTCTTGAGATTATTCCACCAAAATCTTTCTTTCATGTCCATGTACACTTTGGTGTTACCCGGGTGAATAGAATATGAAGAGTTGTGTGCTTCCTGCAAAATCAGTTTCCGCAACTCCGGGTCTTGTGGAACACAGATACGTTTCCCATGCCATAAAGTACCCTGTTCGTCTTCATGGAATTCTTTGGCTTTTCCCTTGCCAATCTTTTCCTTAATCTCTTTAATTTCCTTATCAGTTTTCTGGGCTTCTCTGATCTTGTCCAACAAAGTGGGTTGAACATCCAAAGACATGAGATGTCCTTCAGGCACAATCTCCAACCTGAGTTTTCTGAATTGGGCACACAAATCATCTGGCAATTCTCCTTTGGTAAGGCCATTCACAAAAACCTTACGGCTTAGCGCATCTTCTACAACATTCGCTTTACCGGGGTGTTATTGCAAACTTAAGTCATAGTCTTTGATAAGTTCTAGCCATCTTCTTTGCCTCATATTAATCTCCTTCTGGGTGAAGATATACTTCAAACTTTTGTGATCTGTGAACACTTCACAACGCTTTCCCAAAAGATAGTGTCTCCATGTTTTCAGTGCATGGACAACTGAGGCTAACTCTAAATCATGAGTAGGATAGTTTACTTCATGAGTTTTGAGTTGTCTCGAGGCATAAGCCACAACTTTACCGTCTTGCATAAGTACTGCACCCAAACCTTGATGAGATGCATCACAATATACTTGGAAATATTTTTCCAAATCTGGCAGACACAAGACTTGTGATGTCACAAGTCTCTTCTTCAATTCCTGAAAGCAGAGTTCACAACCTTCAGACCAAGCAAACTTCTTGTCTTTCTTTAACAATTCAGTCATGGGCTTAGCTACCTTAGAGAAATTCTCAATGAACCTTCTGTAGTAACCTGCTAAGCCAAGGAAACTACGAACTTCTTTCACGGACTTGGGAGATTCCCATTCAGTCACAGCTGAAACTTTAGCAGGATCAACTGCTACACCATCCTTTGTCATAACATGAACAATAAATCCAACTTCCTCCAACCAGAACTCACACTTGCTGAATTAGGCATAAATTTTATGCTCCCGTAACTTCTCAAGTATAAAACGCAAATGTCCTTCATGCTCTTCTTTGCTCTTGGAGTAGACTAAGATGTCATCGATGAAAAAGACAACAAACTTGTCAAGAAATTCCATGAACACCTTGTTCATCATATTCATTGTTGGGGTCCCAACCTGATAAGGTAGAGTCCTCCTGTGTTTTACAATGCTAGTCCCTGGATCAATAGCTAGCATCCACAGTTAAGATGTAATATCAAGATACAAAGGTCATATTATAACTTTATAACCAGGAATAACATTATTTTATTATATCATACATAGCTCATATGGCTATTACATTACATTGCAGCGGAATAACAATAAGTATGGGTCCATCATCTTCAAAGTGCCACAGGCAGATGTTGGTTGTAGACTTTGTAATCCTAAACAATCAATCTTCACTAAAATCAATCAAACCGCAACATACAAGTTCTACCACAAAGGGTCAATACATTTGAATTGTATTGGCAAGTGATACTATGGTAGTATAGTGGAGTCTATCATCTATATGCATTTGGCTAAGTGGAGTTGAGGCTTGCATTGCTCAAAATAGATTTTTCTTATCATTTTGAAAATAAATAGTTTTGTCAAAAGCTTTTCCAATGCATCTCTCAATCAAAGACTGAAGATCCTTCTCGAGGCATCTACAAATCAAAGACCTAAGTGCTTGGTAAAATCATTTTCCTCAATCCAAGATTTCAAGATCCTTATATCAAGCCATCTTTCCATCAAAGATTGAAGAATACACACAATCCCTTGTTCACCCACAAGTTTTTATCTAGAAATTTGAATGATGAGATCCTTGATTGCTTCCATGTCTTGATGCTCAAATTGTCCTTTACTGGGACATGGCTAAGTACTTAGGTTTTACACTCTGCAGAGGTGGTGCACTTTACCCACAAGACTTGGTTTCCCAAGACAAAATCTTTCGAAGCCTTCCCTTAGACCAAAATGGACGTTCCAACCTATCAAACACTACCACCTGTCCATTTGGCTAAGTTCTTGCAACCTATATGATCATGGCAGAGCCCATATTGCCAAGTGGTTGCACTTGAAGCTTCTCAACATTTGACATCTCAAATCTCTTTGTTTCTGGGTGGCCATCCACAAGTGAGATACACAAGGTTAACCATAAATATGGGCCTTGTGAACCACTCAACATAACCCAATCTTTCCATTCCACCTAGGTGATTCATTAACTTAGTTGTTTTATTAAACAAAACATAAGTCCTTTAGACTTAGATTATTTTTCCATAGTATGAATATATATTCCACCCATGTTTTCTATTAGCTAGGCTAAGCTTGGTAGTATTAGGATACTTAACTTAGAAAATCCTACTAAGGATTCATCTACTAGGTTTTCTTATAGCAATATCTATACTTAGCAAAATCCATGCAAGTTTTACTTAACAAAATCACTAATGCATAGTGAAAGTAATAGGACAAAAGTATGAAGCATCACTTGCCTTTTGGTAGAGTATAGGTTCACTTCTTGATCTTTGCAACAATCACACTCTTCAAGTCTCCACAAATCAATCAAGCAAGGTACAAACTCAATCTACCAATCAAGCAAAACAACACACATAAATAACCAAGTCAAAGAAATGCATGCAAGCATGCCAAGCTTTGTTTTGTTTGAAAAAGTGGTTTCTAGTGGGTCATAGCCATTTGGGTTCATCTAATGGTCATTCTCTAAAGTGGCTAAGTCATTTGCAAAAGGTTTCACTTAAAACCATTTTCAAAACAAAGTGTTATTTTATGTGGTGTAGAAATATTTTTACTAAGGCATTAGCCCATAGGGTTCACCAAATGAGTTGCTATTGCAAAACTTGGTGTTTTGGGTCAGTAGGTCTGGTCCAAATCATCTACTCAAAAGTTTTTCTTCCATAAACATTTCTATAATTAAAACTATTCTTTTATTTGGCTAGAAAATGGCTTAGTTAAATAATTCAACTTAATTCTCACAAAAATCATTTTTAACACTATTGGTTGGTTCCTAGGGTCAGTAGGGTCACCATAAACCAATTGGCAAAGGTTTGATCTCAAAATTCATTTTAAATGATTTTTCTAATGTTAGCAAGCACACAAAAGAATCTGCAAATTTAAACAAGCTAACAAATACTATTTGTCAAACTAAGGGTAGGGTTGGTTAGGTCTTGTTCTCCTGAATCTTTGATATAAAATTTGTCAAATTTGGACGACGTATGGATCAAAAGTTACAAAGGTTTGAAGTTTGCAATAAAATCGATTCAAATTTCTGATTTAAATCGAACACTGGACACGCGGCTTCCTATTCATGGTACCGTCTGCGGATCACGCCCGATCGTTGGATTGTTAAATCGAGTGGCTCAGATCGAGTACCTCTTCGCTTAAGTCGTTCTATCTCGCCCGGTGGATCTCAAGATCCTACGGTGTTCGCTTGTTCGGCCATTCGCGAGCCGGCGATGGCTAACGGCGGCGGCCGGCGGTGGCGGCGAAACAGGATGCAAACGAGGAGGAAAGCTCACCGAGGTCGCGGGCTGTGGTGAAGCACGTCGTGGTGGTCGGTGTGGCTCGGGCGCATCGTCGGGACGAATCTCTCGCCGGAGTTGTTATCGCGGCGGCTCTGGTCGTGGTCGAGGACGCGTCGGGAGACCACCTAAAGCGAACAGAGGTGCGGTCGACGCGTGAGATCAAGGCAATGTTGTGCGTGTGAACTAGAGTGGAAAAGGCGGAAAACCATCGGGATACTCACCGGAGTTGCGAGGTCGTCGGTGCTCGTCGCCGAGGACTTGGATAGGAAGCGCCCTAAAACCAACGGAGGGTACGATTAGGTTCGTAGGCGGCAGGCGCGTATGTGTGCATCATTGCGACGGAAGGGGGCGGTCAGATGTTACCTGGAAGACTCGCCGGAGTAAGGCGGCAATGGCGCTTCTTTCTTGTCGGTCGACTTCACGAAGCCATGGATGAACGGCAGTTTGGCACCGGAGATGCGCCAAGGAGTGGGAAGCCGTCAGGATGATCGGAAAGGCTCAGGTGGTGTGTCTGGCCGTAAGATCGGTGGAAGCTCGTCGGAGAAGCCGCCGAGGATTTAATTGCGACGGCCTGGAGGCGTAGAGGAAGCTGGGGAATACGTCATGAGGAGTAGGCGATTTTAAGGACGTGATTGCGACGAGGAATTATCGCGGTGTTAAGGCGAATTGATCGCGCGGAGTTACTGCAGCAACGGCAGCGAGGTTAGGGGGAGGAGGAGGTCGCGGGGAGGAAGAAGGAGAACAGTGGATGTGGGGTCCGCTGTCAGTGGGAAACGAAAGGGACGAGTGGTCCACCAGTCAGTTGCTGGGAGGGTTGATTAGTTGGTTCGAACCGTTTTCCTGCGGGGGGAGGAGAGTTGGGCTGGATTGGCTTAGTGGGCTGGGGTAGTTGGGCTGGAGTTGTTGGGCTGTTTATTTTTATTTCCTGTCTGTTTTCTTTTTCCTTTTCTAATTTCAATTTCTGTTTTGAATTTCTAAACAAACAATTCACACTCAAATCAAATCAACATTCAAGAACTTTGAACTTTGAATTTTGGTACTGTTTATCAACATAACCAAATCTCAAAGTAAAATGAAATAATTTTCTTATTTATTTTAGGATCCATCTAATAGTTAAATAAAATGGATCACTAGTTATTTAATACAATAGGGTTTGATTTTATTAATAGAATTTCCATTTGAAATCTAATTATTTTCATAATCAAACCAGTAGGTTTTATTTGAAAATAAGGATGCTTGAAATCTTGTTTTAAAATAAAATAACCTTTTATTTTAGGTTCCATTTATAATTAAATAAATGGTCCTTAGATAATAATCCATTTAGGATTTGTTTATTTGGTTCAAATAATTCATATTGAATTATTTGGAAAGTATTCCAAAGTGATTTAGTAATCATATAAGATTGGGTAATTGTTTTAATTCCAAATATCATTTTCTCATGTATTTTTATTTAGAGATTTGTCCTTATTTAAAATAGAGATAGAATGGTTAATTCCATTTTATTTTATTTAGAATATTCTTTATTTCATATTTTTATTTGAATTGGGATTAATCATCACTCCATTTACTTCATGGATTAGGCCAAGATTTGATTTGGTCTGTAAATATTCTTTATTAATATTTTCATTCTTGTCTTATGAAATTCATATTTTTTTTTTTTTTAGAGATCCAAACTTTGGTGATTCCAATTTATGAAAACTTATTTAAAATAATTTAACAAGCTTTGATGTTTAAATTAAATTGGTAAAACTTCTTATTTAAATAAAGTTTGGATATTAATTCCTTATTAATTTATTTTAAATAAACCTTTGTTATTTCTATTCAAACTAAATGTTTTTAATTCCCAAAGTTTGGTCAAGGTTTAAATTGGCCTTTATTAAATAATCTTTATTTATAAAACTTCTATTTCATTTGAAAACAAATCTTTTCATTTAATTGTTTCAAATTAGTATTTCCCAAATGTTTTTATTTTCCTTTTATTAAATGTTTATCTTTCTAAATCTCTTGAGGTTTATTTTAATTCAAATGGGTTTGAAGTTCCAATTGTATTCAAAAGTTTCTTCTGGTTCTGAAAATCAACAAAGTTTTATTTTATTAATTTATTTTCACATTACAAGATTTGGAAAATCTTGGGATGTGACAGGCTACCACCCTTAAAATAAATCTCGTCCCGAGATTTGGGAAGATTAGGGTTACAAGCATGTTCAGACAACTAGGGTACTACCACCCTTAAAAATTTTCAAACAAAAATTACATATTGGCCTTCTTGGGTCCTGGAATTTCTCTATGTTAAACTTTTGCTTTATTCCTATGCTTGACTCATGGACCAAGATTGAGCTTCTCCATAGGCTTGTTCAACTTGTTCTTCATCCTTTCTGGACAGTTGCTTGCATAGTGTCCTGGATTCTTCAGATTGAAGCAATTAATGTCCTTGAGTTCTTTGTTGCTCTTTTGGGCAAGTTGCTACAAAGTGACCTGGTTCATTACAGTTGTTACACCATACTTGGTCAATTCCTTTGTTCTTTATGTTCCCTGGGCATCCACTGGAATAGTGTCCCATTTCCTTACATTTACGACATTGTACAAGGCTCATGTCTTGCTTGGGCTTCTTGATTTTCCTTGACCCTTTGAATTGGGTTGTCTTGCTTGGAAGTAGTAGTGGTCCTTTTCCTTTGGTAGACTTGGATCCTTCTTGTTTCCTTTGTTCTACCATGGCATAAATAGGACATAGGCCAGGAGTATGATCACTTCCTTCACAAAGATAGCAAGTAGCTTGAGAGGTAGGGCATTCACCAACAGGATGATCTTCATCACAATTTGGGCATTGTCCTTCATGCTCCTTGGAAGTATGATCCTTGTCTCCACAGATAATGCAAGCTGGGGCTCCATCTAGAACAACATTCTTTTCATCCTTGCTATCATACTCTCTTCTAGGTAAGTTTTCTTCCATGCTAATCATTTGATTAGTCACCTTAAGCATCAATTGGGACTGTTCCTCTAAAACCTTTGTAATGCTGGATCTTCATTACTATTGTTGGCTAGGAACTGAGCTCAATTGATTCAATTGATGTTGAGTTGCTATGAGTTCTCCTAGGCTATCAGCTTGGTGGGTGTTGGTGTCATCAACCTTGGAGTCCTTTGGGGTAGTCATCTTTGGGTTTGAAGGAGATTAGAATAGGCAAGATATTTCTAAGGAGTCAATCTTAATTACTCACATCACAATTCACACAAGCAATGTGCATGCAATCATAAACCAAACATTTCACTCAAACAAAGTTCAAGCATATACTTGGGCAACAAAATATTTTTGTTACACCACATAAGTTGGTGGTTTGACTTAACTAAATTATGGTGGTCCATCTAATGGTTTACTTGTGATCTTTCCTTCCTTCATGATTCTTCTTGTATGAGATCTTGGTTTCTTTGAGAAAAACTCTTGGTCACTATACATCAAAGTTGTTAATGGCTTCTCCTTATTTTGCATTCCCTTAGTCTCTAAATCTTGAGTCGGTTTCCTTGTCTCACTTGTGGTCCTTAGTAGTTTCCATGTTGGGAGTCTTTGGGGAATATGTGAAGATGTTGAAGTCATTAGAGTTGAAGAAGTTGAAGAAGTCCTTGCACATGGTGTAGTCTTTGGTCATGGGTAGGTTTTTCCATCAAGTTTGAAATAGAAGAGATGTAGAGTTGAAACCAAAATGGTTGAGGAAAGAGTTTACAAGTGTTTTGTAAATAAGTTTTTGGAACAAAATAGCTCTTATTTGTCTAAGGGTTTTGTCCAATCCTAGGTTTACAAATCCTACAGCAACACGATGCTCGATACCATCTGTTGGGGTCCCAACTGATAAGGTAGAGTCATCCTGTGTTTTACAATGCTAGTCCCTGGATCAATAGCTACCATCCACAGTTAAGATGTAATATCAAGATACAAAGGTCATATTATAACTTTATAACCAGGAATAACATTATTTTATTATATCATACATAGCTCATATGGCTATTACATTACATTGCAGCGGAATAACAATAAGTATGGGTCCATCATCTTCAAAGTGCCACAGTGATGTTGGTTGTAGACTTTGTAATCCTAAACAATCAATCTTCACTAAAATCAATCAAACCTGCAACATACAAGTTACATACAAAGGGTCAATACATTTGAATTGTATTGGCAAGTGATACTATGGTAGTATAGTGGAGTCTATCATCTATATGCATTTGGCTAAGTGGAGTTGAGGCTTGCATTGCTCAAAATAGATTTTTCTTATCATTTTGAAAATAAATAGTTTTGTCAAAAGCTTTTCCAATGCATCTCTCAATCAAAGACTGAAGATCCTTCTCGAGGCATCTACAAATCAAAGACCAAGTGCTTGGTAAAATCATTTTCCTCAATCCAAGATTTCAAGATCCTTATATCAAGCCATCTTTCCATCAAAGATTGAAGAATACACACAATCCCTTGTTCACCCACAAGTTTTTATCTAGAAATTTGAATGATGAGATCCTTGATTGCTTCCATGTCTTGATGCTCAAATTGTCCTTTACTGGGACATGGCTAAGTACTTAGGTTTTACACTCTGCAGAGGTGGTGCACTTTACCCACAAGACTTGGTTTCCCAAGACAAAATCTTTGAAGCCTTCCCTTAGACCAAAATGGACGTTCCAACCTATCAAACACTACCACCCACTGTCCATTTGGCTAAGTTCTTGCAACCTATATGATCATGGCCGAGCCCATATTGCCAAGTGGTTGCACTTGAAGCGTCTCAACATTTGACATCGCCATAGCTCTTTGTTTCCTTGGTGGCCATCCACAAGTGAGATACACAAGGTTAACCATAAATATGGGCCTTGTGAACCACTCAACATAACCCAATCTTTCCATTCCACCCAGGTGATTCATTAACTTAGTTGTTTTATTAAACAAAACATAAGTCCTTTAGACTTAGATTATTTTTCCATAGTATGAATATATATTCCACCCATGTTTTCTATTAGCTAGGCTAAGCTTGGTAGTATTAGGATACTTAACTTAGAAAAATCCTACTAAGGATTCATCTACTAGGTTTTCTTATAGCAATATCTATACTTAGCAAAATCCATGCAAGTTTTACTTAACAAAATCACTAATGCATAGTGAAAGTAATAGGACAAAAAGTATGAAGCATCACTTGCCTTTTGGTAGAGTATAGGTTCACTTCTTGATCTTTGCAACAATCACACTCTTCAAGTCTCCACAAATCAATCAAGCAAGGTACAAACTCAATCTACCAATCAAGCAAAACAACACACATAAATAACAAGTCAAAGAAATGCATGCAAGCATGCCAAGCTTTGTTTTGTTTGAAAAGTGGTTTCTAGTGGGTCATAGCCATTTGGGTTCATCTAATGGTCATTCTCTAAAGTGGCTAAGTCATTTGCAAAGGTTTCACTTAAAACCATTTTCAAAACAAAGTGTTATTTTATGTGGTGTAGAAATATTTTTACTAAGGCATTAGCCCATAGGGTTCACCAAATGAGTTGCTATTGCAAAACTTGGTGTTTTTGGGTCAGAGGTCTGGTCCAAATCATCTACTCAAAAGTTTTTCTTCCATAAACATTTCTATAATTAAAACTATTCTTTTATTTGGCTAGAAAATGGCTTAGTTAAATAATTCAACTTAATTCTCACAAAATCATTTTTAACACTATTGGTTGGTTCCTAGGGTCAGTAGGGTCACCATAAACCAATTGGCAAAGGTTTGATCTCAAAATTCATTTTTAAATGATTTTTCTAATGTTAGCACACAAAAGAATCTGCAAATTTAAACAAGCTAACAAATACTATTTGTCAAACTAAGGGTAGGGTTGGTTAGGTCTTGTTCTCCTGAATCTTTTGATATAAAATTTGTCAAATTTGGACGTATGGATCAAAAGTTACAAAGGTTTGAAGTTTGCAATAAAATCGATTCAAATTTCGATTTAAATCGAACACGCCAGCGGCTTCCTATTCATGGTACCGCTTCATTGGATCACGCCCGATGCGTTGGATTAAGTTAAATCGAGTGGCTCAGATCGAGTACCTCTTCGCGTTTAAGTCGTTCTATCTCAGCCAGTGGATCTGCATCCTACGGTGTTCGCTTGCTCGGCCATTCGCGAGCGGCGCCGGCGATGGCTAACGGCGGCGACGGTCAGACTACGGCGGTGCTGGCGAAACAGGATGCAAAACGAGGAGGGGAAAGCTCACCGAGGTCGCGGGGCTGTGGTGAAGCACGTCGTGTGGTCAGTGTGGCTCGGGGCGCACTGCGTCGGGACGAATCTCTCGCCGGAGTTGTTACTGGCGACGGCGGCTCTGGTCGTGGTCGAGGACGTCGCTGGAGACCACCCTAAAGCGAAACAGAGGTGCGGTCAGACGCGTGAGATCAAGGCAATGTTGTGCGTGTGAACTAGAGTGGAAAAGGCGGACGAAAACCATCGGGATACTCACCGGAGTTGCGAGGTCGTCGGTGCTCGTCGAGGACTTGGATAGGAAGCGCCCTAAAACCAACGGAGGGTACGATTAGGTTCGTAGGCGGAAGGCGAGTATGTGTGCATCATTGAGACGGAAGGGGGCGGTCAGATGTTACCTGGAAGACTCGCCGGAGTAAGGCAGACGGCGCTTTTTCTTGTCGACTTCACGAAGCCGCGGATGAACGGTTGGCACCGGGAGATGCGCCAAGGAGGGAAGCGTCGGGATGATCGGAAAGGCTCGTGGTGTGTCTGGCCGTATTCGTCGGTGGAAGCTCGTCGGAGACGGCCGCCGAGGACGAATTGCACGGCCTGGAGGCAGAGAGGGAAGTGAGCTGGGGAATACGTCATGGAGGTAGGCGATTTTAAGGACGTGATTGCGACGAGGAATTATCGCGGTGTTAAGGCGAATTGATCGCTGGAGTTACCGCAGAAGAGCGGCGAGGTTAGGGGAGGAGGAGGTCATGGGAGGAAGAAGGAGAACAGTGGATGTGGGGTCCGCCGCTGGGAAACGAAAGGACGAGTGGTCCACCGGTCGATTCTTTGGGAGGGTTGATTAGTTGGTTCGAACCGTTTTCTGCGGGGAGGAGAGTTGGGCTGGATTGGCTTAGTGGGCTGGGGTAGTTAATTTGGAGTTGTTGGGCTGTTTATTTTATTTCTGTCTGCTTTCTTTTCCTTTTCTAATTTCAATTTCTTTGAATTTCTAAACAAACAATTCACACTCAAATCAAATCAACATTCAAGAACTTTGAACTTTGAATTTTGGTACTGTTTATCAACATAACCAAATCTCAAAGTAAAATGCAATCATTTTCTTATTTCTTTTAGGATCCATCTAATAGTTAAATAAAATGGATCACTAGTTATTTAATACAATAGGGTTTGATTTTTATTAATAGAATTTCCATTTGAAATCTAATTATTTTCATAATCAAACCAGAGGTTGTATGTGAAAATAAGGATGCTTGGAAATCTTGTTTTAAAATAAAATAACCTTTTATTTTAGGTTCCATTTATAATTAAATAAATGGTCCTTAGATAATAATCCATTTAGGATTTGTTTATTTGGTTCAAATAATTCATATTTAATTATTTGTAAAGTATTCAAAGTGATTTAGTAATCATATAAGATTGGGTAATTGTTTTAATTCCAAATATCATTTTCTCATGTATTTTTATTTAGAGATTTGTCCTTATTTAAAATAGAGATAGAATGGTTAATTCCATTTTATTTTATTTAGAATATTCTTTATTTCATATTTTTATTTGAATTGGGATTAATCATCACTCCATTTACTTCATGGATTAGGCCAAGATTTGATTTGGTCTAAATATTCTTTATTAATATTTTCATTCTTGTCTTATGAAATTCATATTTTTTTTTTTTTTAGAGATCCAAACTTTGGTGATTCCAATTTATGAAAACTTATTTAAAATAATTTAACAAGCTTTGATGTTTAAATTAAATTGGTAAAACTTCTTATTTAAATAAAGTTTGGATATTAATTCCTTATTAATTTATTTTAAATAAACCTTTGTTATTTCTATTCAAACTAAATGTTTTTAATTCCCAAAGTTTGGTCAAGGTTTAAATTGGCCTTTATTAAATAATCTTTATTTATAAAACTTCTATTTCATTTGAAAACAAATCTTTTCATTTAATTGTTTCAAATTAGTATTTCCCAAATGTTTTTATTTTCCTTTTATTAAATGTTTATCTTTCTAAATCTCTTGAGGTTTATTTTAATTCAAATGGGTTTGAAGTTCCAATTGTATTCAAAAGTTTCTTCTGGTTCTGAAAATCAACAAAGTTTTATTTTATTAATTTATTTTCACATTACAAGATTTGGAAAATCTTGGGATGTGACATTCATGAAGTATGCTAGAGCATTGGTCAAGCCAAAAGGCATTACGGTATACTCATACAATCCATACCTTGTGGTGAACGCTGTTTTAGGTATGTCTTGTTCCCTTATCTTGAGTTGAAAATAGCCTGACCTTAGATCAATCTTTGAGAACACACATGCTCCTTCAAGCTGATCAAACAAGTCATTGATTCTAGGCAAAGGATATTTGTTCTTGATAGTTACCTCGTTGAGTGAACGGTAATCTATGCATAACCTTTGACTTCTATCTTTCTTCTCCACAAACAAGACTGGGGCTCCCCAAGATGAAGAACTTGATTGAATGAATCCTTTCTGCAACTGCTCTCCAAGTTGTTTCTTGAGTTCTTTTAGTTCATCAACTGACATTTTGTACGGTCTCTTTGCTATTGGCCTAGATCCTGGTACCAAATCTATCAGAAACTCCACGTCTCTATCTGGTGGCATTCCTGGCAATTCTTCCGGAAACACATCCGGATACTCACTCACAATTGGCACACTGTCCATGCTAACCCCCTTAAGAGAATTAAGCATACTCCTTTTTGCTTCAAAGTTGGTCTTAAATCTGATCCTTTTATTTTCTGGAGTTGTGAGTGAGACGGTATGGTTGGCACAATCTATCACTCCTTTGTACTTAGTCATCCAGTCCATTCCTAGAATGACATCCAATCCTTGGGAGTTTAGAATTATCAAGTTAACGGGAAACTTATACTTCCCAAATTCTATGACTAGATCATGACATCCTGAATTCACTATCATTTCTCCACCAGGAGAACTTACTTTTATAGGAAACCCAATAGTTTCTACCGGTAGTTCATTTTTTTCAACAAATGCTCTTGATATGAGTGAATGAGATGCACCAGTATTAAAGAGTACAAATGCTGGAATATAATTGAGTCTGAACTTACCAGCAACAACATCAGGCTCCTCATAGACCTCCTCCACATTGATGTGGTTTACCTGTCCCTTCTGAAAAGGGTTGGGCTTGTTAGGTCCTTCAACTTTCTTTTCTGGGCATTCATTTGCATAATGCCCCATCTTCTTGCATTTGAAGCATTCAACCTGACTGATGTCTCTCTTAACAGGCTGACTTCCACTTCCACCTCCATTACCACTGTGGTGGCTCTTATGTCCACTCTTGTGGTTCTTGTACTTATCATTGTCATGACTACGGTGATGCTTGTTGTCATGACGGTTGTGGTTGTGGTGCTTGTTGAATTTCCCATGCTTGTGGGATCCTGAGCTTCCACTGTCATCATAATGAGATCGTTTGTGAGACGATCCCGAGCTATGCTTGTCGGAGTGCTTCCTCTTTCTACTCTCAACTTGCTTCATTTTGTTCTCCAAAATAGCAACCTTGTCACAGAGCGACTGATAAGTGGGAACATAGGCCATAGCCAATTGCAGATTCAGCTCATCATTCAAGCCTTCGAGAAAATTTTCCTTTCTTTTGGCATCAGTGTAAACTTCATCCGGTGCATAACGCGCCAGATTGTTGAACTCCTCAATGTATTCAGCCACGCTGCGGTGGCGCTGCTTCAGATTGTGGAACTCTTTCTTTTTCAGACTCATCACTCCTGATGAGATATGGGCAGTGCGAAAGCCATCCTCAAAGATAGCCCATGTCACTTCATCTATGGGAGTGGTGATCTGGAAGTTGTCCCACCAAAGTGGCGGCTGGCCCTTCCAGCAGATGTGCTGCAAATCTGACCTTTTCAAAGATCCGACATTACGGTTACCAATTCCTTGTTTACTGAGCGTAGCCAATCATTGGCCACCATGGGATCAGTCGTTCCTGAGAACTTTGCTAGCCTCAATCTTAGGAATCTGGTAATCATATCAAAGCCCGGAGGGTTGTTGTTGTTGTTATTGTTTTGGTTCTGGATGAACGTTGTCATCATCTGCATCAGTTGTGTTTGAGCAGTCATCATTTGCTGCATTTCTGGAGTGATGTTGTTGTTGTTGTTGGGGTTGGGGTTTGCACGACGGGGAGGCATCTGTGGTTCGTTCAAATAGAGATAAGAATGAGATACCCATAGATGCTTTCATGCACATTACAACACATAAGCATACACAATAATGCAACACAAAGATAAAAATTCACAACAAGATAACAAGTTCATAAAGTAAAACACACAAGTAGCAAGCCATCCACATGTCGGATGGTCCAATAACAAGTTCTCAAATAACAAGTATGATAATAAAAGATAAACGAGTAGTCAAGTCTACTCATCGGCATAAATCTCCTCCTCAACAAAGGTAAGACCTGCGTTCTCCATCGCGGTCTTGTTCTCCTCAATGCTAGTGGTCAAGGTCTCTATCTTGGCCTTGAGAGCCCTCTTCTGGGAATGAAGCCTCTCAATCACCGACTGCTGCTGCTCTAGCTCGAAGTCCTTGGACTGCAGTTCTTCAGTCATGTCCCGGATCTTCTTGTTCCTATCATGGACACGCTTCTCCTGACTCTTGAACTTCCTGTCCTAGGTCTCGAACTTCGCCTCCATTTCCTTGACTATCTCGTCTTGCTGCGCGAAGAGCTTGTCCTTCTCGCGAAGCTGCACCTGGAGCTCATCATTACTGAGCATGACATTGGTCCTGTCCGTGTCCACGTGCCTAATGAGAGACTCTAAGTCCTGGAGGTACAGGCGTATCGGCTCTGCTGCGTCCCTCGAATCGTCCTCGAAGTCGATGGACTCTCCATCCTCATCACGTCTTCCCAAGACGTGGAAGTGGGTACCTCTAACCTGTCAGGAGTGTCGCCCTAGCAGACGTCCTATCAGGTCCTGCATAACTACCTCAAGGCCTCTCTCCCTGTCATCGTGCATGAGCTTGAAAACAATGGCCTCCGTGGTAGGCTCCGTCTGGCGTCCGGGCTGGTTCACCTTGAAGCCCCAGAGGTCCTTCCTCTCAAACTTGGTGAGGGGATGCACCATGATGGTGGGAAGAGGGAGATTGAGAAAAGTGGTAAGCTCAACGATACGAGGACCAAAGCGGGTAACCTGGAACTCCTCAACAGTGTTGATGGTAATAGGCATCTATTTATAAGATAGAAATTTTAGAACAACACAAATCAAGATAAAACAAAAGACAAAACATCACATACATATCCTTTGGAAGCAAAACACACAAGTCATGCATACATGAAACCATTACAACAACCAAGGTTCAAACTTATTTTAAGCAACATTTTGGAAAATAAGGTGATAGGTGGTGGTCCAACTAACGAAGTACGTTTACAATCCTATCTCATTGGATCTGTTGGCTAACACAATATTTCTAGAAGCAATCAGCCTATCTTGCTCACATGATTCCATCACTAAGTCTATAATATCTCCTCTTAAGGTTTGGTTGGTAGCTTCCAACTCTTGGGTATGTTCCTTCTCTTTCCTTAGATCATTTTGGAGGTTGAGCATTCTGCACTTGACTCTATCACCAAGTTCTTTGATGGTCTTCCAAGTTGCATCCCTTGCTGATTCAAAGAATGTAGGGTGCACCACTGAATTGGTGAACATGCAGAATCCTTTTTCCTGATGGTTGTCTTCCTTGTTTTTATACAAGTGAAGTTGCACCCACCAGTATTCCACTCCTTCATCCATCACTGGAAAACCCTTATACCCAGCTGCACCTTGTATCTCTAATGCAACCATGAGGTCCTTGAGAGCCTTGGGGAATTCTATCTCACACTCCAAAGTCATTGTCATGAGTGGTCCTTTCCTTACGGCTTCGTTGATGGAGTTCATCTATAAATAGAGATGAGAGAGAAGATTAGAAAAGTTTACGAGAAGAATAGACAAGTGTAGAAGTTGAAAAAATTTCCTTAGTGGTTTCCAATCCTAGGGTCATAATCCTACAGGCAACACAGTGCTCTGATACCATCTGTAAGATCCCTCCTTTGTAACGGAAAAAGGATCCCTGTGATTGCAATGCTAGTCCCTGGATCATTGCTAGCATCCACAGTTTAATATGAAGTACACAGATACAAAGGTCATTTATTACATCCATTCCAGAGATAAACATAGTCATTACAACTCAAAGGCCACAGGCCTATTACAAGAGTTTGAATAATTAAATAAATATAAGTCTTCATCTTCATGTGCCACAGGCAAACATGTTGAGTGTAGACTCATGACACCTAATCCTCATCAGAGTAACCTGCAACATCACAAGTTACAGCCACAGTGGGTCAATACTTTGGAATAGTATTGGCAAGTGATACCTTAGTAAAGTTTAGGTGGACTATATTACTATATGCAATTTGGCTAAGTGTAGCTTGGCTTGCTTTGCTCAAAAATAGGTTTTTTTCCTATTAGTTGAAATCACTAAGTTTTTCTTTGTCAAAACTTTTCCCAAGGAACCATCAATAGACATTGAGGTCCTTCACCCTTGTTCACCCACAAGTTTTACTTAGAAGTTGGAATGATGAGATTCTTGATAGCTTCCATGTCTTGATGCTCAAGTTGTCCATTTCCTTGGACTTGGCTAAGTACTTAGATTTTTCCATCTGCAGAGGTTATGCACTTTCCCCACCAGACTTGGTTTCACCAAGACAGGACCTTTCAGAAGCCTTCCCTTAGACCAAATGGACGCGTTCCAACCTATCATTCCCACTACCACCAACTGTCCAAATGGCTAAGTTCTAGCAACCTATGTGATCCAGGCAGAGCCCATATTGCTAAGTGGCTGCACTAGAAGCTTCTCAACACTTGGCCTCTAAAATCCCTTTGCTCCTGGGTGGCTTTCCACAAGTGAGATACACAAGTTAAACCATAGCCATGGGCCTTGTGTAACCACTCAACCAAAAACCACCAATCAAGTCCCTTTCCACCCAGATGATTCATTGACTTAGTTGTTTTATTAAGAAAAACATGTCCAAAGACTTAGAAATATTTCCATCATAGCATGTATAATTTACCAACCCTTGTTTGCTACTAGCTAGGCTAAGCATGGAATAGATAGTACTTAACTTAGAAATTTCCTAGCAATTCTACAACTACTTAGGATTTCCCAACATGGCATTTGGCAAAAATAGTAACATGCAAGACTTAGAAAAATATTTCTAATGCTTGTATACAAATATAGGGATAGAAATATTCATGAAGTACCACTTTCCTTGGTAGTTGGGAGAGTAGCACTCTTCACAATCACAATCACTAGCACCAAAATCTACACATAGAATATAGCCACAATCACATACAAGCCATATACAATCAAAAATATATATGCATGCATGCAATATGCTAAGGGATGATTTTTAAAACTCAACCAAGCAAGTGCATAGTACTGAATCTTAGTCAAGTCAAAAACTTGCTAAACCAGTTTATTTGACACTAAAACAATTTCCTAAACAATTCATATAACCAAATAAGTCCTACACATGTTTTTGCAAAAGAAACCCTTTTAACAGAAACTAAACATTAAACACATTTCATATTTAGAAAGGGCTTATCTTACTTATTCCAACGGTATAAAATTTGCCAAAATCTAACGTGAGAATCAAAAGTTACAAACAAAACAAATTTGAACTAAAATCTGATTCAAAATCTGTTTTAAATCTAACTCAACACCTTGGCGCTATCCTATTAAGCGTACCAAGGTCTGGCGGCGGCGACGCCGGAGCTCTGTCGATGGCAGTCTGCGTTCTAGGTCGCCCGGGGAGGGGAGAGGATGCTTACCAGAACCGCCTTGACGAGGTGAAGCTCAACATGGCCATGGCTTTGCAAGGGGCGCACGGGGTCGTCGGAAATTCCTCGCCGGAGTTCACGAACGCGTCGGGTGCGGCTGCTCGTCGATGTTGGCGAAGGTACAGATCGCGCCAAGGCAAAATAAGCAGTGCGTTAGATGCGCGGAGTGATGCTGGTCATGTGAGTGTCAAAGAGAGGACAAGGTGCGGTCAGAACTAACCAGGAAGGTTCGCCGGAGTTGGAGACGGCGTCGGATTCTCTCGGTGCTCGTCGAAGTCGAAGCTCTGGATCACAAACAGACAAGCAAAGGGGATCAGGAGGTGCGCGAGGGAGTTGCGAAGCTGCTCGTATGAACCAGAGAGGAAGGGGCGCATGAGGTTTACCAGAATTGGTCGCCAGAGCAGATTCTGTCTGCGGCGGTGCAAGAGCGAATACTGGCAGCCTGGTGGCGAGATGGGTGTGCAGTGTGGGGGAAAATGACCGCGAGGGGGAGAGGTTCTTATAGCCGGAGCTGGGCGTGGAGTTACTCATGAATCAAGGGAATCAACGCGCAAAGGATCAAGGCGGAGCGCGCAGGCGCGCGTGATTAACGAAGACGATGACGGGGTCATGGGTCCACCTGTCAGCGAAATAAACAGAGGAAAGGTGGGGTCCTGGCGTCAGCGACTCCGCGGGTGCGTCTGTGCGTGCGAGAGAGAGAGAGAAGGGACCCGGGTGGGCTAAATGGGTTGCGTCTGTTGCTGGGCTCAAATCCTGGCGCCGGCCCTTTTCCATTTCCTTTCTCTTTTCTTTTTCTAAATTGATTTTCTGGAATGAGTTTCAAATGAATTAAAACTCTATTTGAATTAAAATCTTTTTGGGATTTTTGCAGTGTGCAACAGTCACAATTTTGGGAATAAAACCAAGTGGTCACTTTGAATTGGCTTGGTCATTTGGGAATAAAATAAAATAACACTGACATAGAACTTGATTCATATTGGTTTTGAATTTGATTTTCAAATGGTATTTGCTTTGAAAATTTTAGTTTAAACCTTAGCAATCTAGCAACTCATTCTGAAAGCAAGAAGGCACAAGGTTTGTTTTCATGAACAACAATCTCTCATAGGAGAGTAGCATTTGTTTCAAATGATGATCACATAAAATAATGAGCTCATATGCTCCTGTTTTTGAATTGTTTGCTTGAAATGAATCCTATATGATCATGGATGCATGGATGATATGCATGAGTTTGAAACATGATTTTGGGGATGTTACACTACGATGATTGGGAAGACCGCCGGAGACAGGTGCACCGTTTCAGCGGCAATAGCTACAAAGGGTACAACACTATGGCGGAGGCGGAAGCTAGATACACGCGCTATCTAGCGGGAGTTAGGACAAGGAACCGGATGAAGACCTACACCTTCGTCGTGGCGGTGATCATGCTTATCTTCTTTGGTTGTTTATCCCGCGTTTGTGTCTAGCTAGTTTAGATGTCTAGGCGAGCTTCCGAGCTCTAACTTGTTCGATCGACACATGTATTCGCATGTCACCAAGTACTACTTTGTAACTTGATCGAAACAATGTAACTTATAATATGTATTCATGTATGAGACTTATCTATATGTATTTGTTTCAATCTTGTTTTTCAAATTGTGTATTGATATATATAATTGTATATCTTGTATCTGTGTGTGTATATCTGCTGTAATATTGTATATAATCTGTATTGTATATAATCTGGCTCAGAAATTAAAAAAAAACAAAAAACACACCTGTGGCGCACATGATCTACCTTCTGTGGCGCACTACACCTAAAGCGCACTATAGAAGCTTAGTGGCGCACTGGGAAGTGCGCCACAGAAGATCCTACGTGTAGCGCACCTGCCCACATAGCCGTGGCGCACTAGCAGGTGCGCTACGCCTATCTTGACACAACCGTGGCGCACTAGGCAGTGCGTCACGGCTGGGAGATAGCCGTAGCGCAAGGCACTAAATGTTGTTTTCCTAGTAGTGTTTAGCCTTAGTTTTCGTGTGCTTTCAGCTTAGAACTTTTTAGTTCTTCTTTGTGGATTTATGAGAAAAGCTCACTGATCTTTGTTGATTATTATCTTTGTGAGTTGTTTCAAATAAGTTGATTGGTGTTGGAAAAGAGTAGAAAGTTTCATTCTTAAGTAGTACAAGAGGAGCTTGCATTGACAGTGACTAAGACTTTAGAATGACATGCTAGGTGTTGTTTTGACCTTATGATTAGTGATTATTGCTATAGCATGACTTGTTCCAAACAATTGGGATTTCTTAGTGTGTCTTGAAGGAATCATGTGTTGTTTTAGAATACAAAAGCATAGTATTATCCTTTGATGTTTTGTTTGGGTTGACTTGGCACATGCTCACACTATGTTATGACTATGAACAAGTCACCATAGACTCTATGATCATTTAGTCCTTGACTTGTAGTACCACTCTATGCTTTGATTAGTAATGTTTTGTCGCTCTGCATGATTATGGCCATTATTGCTCTCTTAGTTGGTTGCTCCCAGTCTTTTGCTAGCCTCCACTTGTATGAGTAAGCTCTACTCATGCTTCCAACTCCCAAGAAACCAAGTTATCCCAAAGTGTCCACTATAAATTCCTATGCATGGTGTGTTACACCATTCCAAGTATATTCTTGTTTTCATCTATCTTCCAATTAAAAAGTATATTGTTATGTGAAAACTTAGTGATTAAAGCTCTCACAAACTTGATGGAACACTTTATTTTTTCATGCCCCTAATAAACTTGAACCATTGTGTCATCTATGTTGTATATGCTTGCACTTATACGTTGGAATTAACAGAACCGTGCTATCATGGGGAACACTTTCAACATTGCACTTGTACTTTATACACAGTTGATATCATGCTCTTTTGTTTTTGGATGTCGTCGGTGTGAAATGAAATTGGAGCTTGTAAGTCCATGGAGTTATGTATGTGTGTTAGAGAAACGCCTGGGCCGCTAGCCTAAGCCATGCCTAATCATGGTGGAAACTTGCAGCATCACCATAATGACATCTATGAAGCTTTCTTCTTATAAAAAAAGAGATATATTGAAAAGAGGAAAGAGAGAAAAAGCACCATATTCCCATGGTAAATAAGAAGATTGCTGAGATGCTCATTGTCTGCTTGCCTTGTCATTTTGATTATGGGATAGCTCCTGTATCATGTGCAAGGGGTACCCCATTGGCGGTTCTCTATGATACACATGTACTTACTATGACAAGAACTTGCAAGTAACTAAAGTTGAGTAGCATGAGGAGCGGCCCTCGTACTCAAGGGACATGAGATTGCCAACTTATACTTTGTCAAGCATATACTCCATAGTTTGTTCACTTTAACTAATCACTTCAAGATGCTTATGATAGGGGAAATGAGAGCTAAAATCTAAAAAGTACCATAATTTTTGGAAGCTCTTTTTGAAACTTGAAATCCCTGCTTCCCTTTATGTAACACCCTCAGAATCGGCCCTATGCAAGTTTTAGCGAAACCCGCTAAACCCGCATAGAAACGATTTGAAGGTGCCCACCAGGCACTTTCGTGCGGGTGGAAAACAAAGTAATAACATTACACAACAGCCCTCGATGGGACCCACAGAACAGATATATATACAGCAGCGACTCAATGAGTCAAGGATACAGATATAATATACAAAGATCCAAATCACCTTGTAAACGATAGAGCGCCCAGCTACGGACAAGATGCAAATGGGGCTAAGAGCCCTGAAGAATAACCAATGGCGTCCATAACTGCCCGAGCCAAGCGGAAGGGTAACCTGCTAACGGCGTCGATCTCAAAACCTGCTTAAACAAAAGGGGTGCCGACAAAGGCAAAGGAAAAAGAGGAGCGTCGATCTTGAGGCCAAGATGCAGCGAGAATTGCCGGTCCTCGCCTACATAGGTATGGTGGATGAGCGGCGGCAAGATGCACTAAACACCCTATAGAGACTCGATACAACTGGCGGATATCAGAGAGGGATAAGAATGACCTAACCGGATCCAACCTGAAGCTATCACCAAACAAACCCATCCTGGTGTTTCCCCCTCGAGACCAAACGAGGAAGTCAACCGAGGAACTCACACGGTTGGCGCTTTACTTATTCGATTATAGTTGCAGACTTTACTAGTCGGTTTAGATAATCGTCACGATAAAGTAAGCGATGGCACTTTTAGTTGACCATTCCGTGACAGTTGCAGCACTTACTAGTCAGATACAATTAGCATGAGATAAACCCAAAACCCAGCAGTTGTTGGTACTTTTACTTAGCCATTCCATTGTAGTGAAGCTGATTACTAATCATATCGGAAACAAGTCAATTTAAAACAATAAACTTTAGTTATAGTCGTCTATGATCAACCTTGTGCTCCAAGTCGTCCATAACGCGGACACGGCTTCGAAAAGATTTAACCTGCAGGGTGCACCAAAGTATCCACAGCACTTGACCCTTTTGCCGGATCAATTAACATACACCCATCGGTATGTCGGCGGGGCCTAAGTCACGGCGTTCCTGCACCCAAAGCAAGCACGGGGAGGGCCACCCACTAAGTCTACCCGCAACAAAGTCGGCCGGTCTCGAGACGGACTTAGGGTTTGGGTGGACGGTCATGAAGCAGCAGATCCCCAATCGGGGACTGTCGACACCGCGAAAACGTGTCCCGATCCTAAACAGTACAGTGTGCTCCTCGCACAAACGTAAATACATAAGTAGCATGGCATAAGTACAGGATAGTAAATAAAACCTCAAACTAGTTTGTGGCCCCCAGTACAATACTTTGAAATCAGGTAATAATCAATGGGGGGCCCATATCTCCCCACCTGTGGTTAGCGCGCTCGATCTCGGAACAGGTGTCAAGAACTCGGGTCCTACGGGACACAAGTGGGCGGTCGGAAACCAAAACTTACCTATCACCCACCGATGCCTCTGCTTAATTCAATTTTAGTTGTTAAACAGGAATTAAAGTGAGCGAAAAGTAAAACCATGATCGTCTCCAACGTCAACATGCGGCAATCCTCCAACAATTGTGGTACTTGACGACAAGCAAAACACTTGAGCAAGCGACTATGACACGCGGGTCCAACTATCTACCAAACAACAGGTAATAGGATGTGTCCAAGGCTATATATGGCTGCAAGGGATATCACGGTACGAAAACTAGAGCATCGCAACACAGTTAGCAAAGATCAACAGGAGGGAAATAAATACTAGAAAAATAAGATAGGTAGAAAGGGGGAGATGCTCGCCTGAAAACATTGTCGAAGGTTCAGCAGAAGATCGGGGCGAAGCTCACATCAACTCAACGGCCCTTTCCGCGAAGAAGCAAAACACTAGAATAAACACCGCGTGCAATATTTAATACAACGGCAGAAGATCGGCATGATGCATGCATGATGGATGACATGGCAAAAGTGCGATGCAATTAGGTCATATTAAGCGGAACCGGGGTCCCGACAATTAATTAGATGGTTCAAGTTATTTAACCACCCTGCAAATTAAATGTTGTTTAACAAGGCAAAAGATAGCACCGGTTCGCTACACAGATTTAGATGAGGCCAATATGAGACTGGATTTGCCCGCATATGGGCCCCATATTTAATTAGAGGTGAATCGGCATAAGGCCCCCATACCACATGAATGTATGCATGCAAGACAATTATTATGCGACAAGTCGTATTATGTTATAAAATAAGGTTCTCGGATAAGAGGTCACACATTAGGGTTCGGCGAACTTGGGGTTCCGGGGTTCGGGGTTGGTCTCGGGGTCCAGGGTTCGACGGGTTCGGCCTCGACGGGATCGTTCTCGGATATCGGGGGGTAGTTCTTGTCATGTCCGGGGAGGCCTTGGTGTTCGGGGTGAAGCGCTTGGCGTTCTGCGGGGAAGGGCTTGGTGGTTCTGACTTCACTTGTCGGTGCCGGACTCGGTTGCGGTAGATCTTGGCCATGCCGAAGTTCATGCCGAAGGTTCGTCGAGGTCACCGGTTCGGTACGGTCTTCATGTGCTAGATCTTGGCGTTCCGGGCATCTTCGGTCCTCGGATCCGAGAGGGAGTTCTTGTCGAAAGAAGAGAGGACAGGTTCTCGTTTGCGGCCTTGCCGTTCCGTGTAGGCATTCTCGAGGTGGATGGCGAACTTGTCCGGTACCGGGGTTCTCGGAGATCTTGGCGCGGCACCGGGTACGGGAACGGCCTTCGGGTTCGCGTGGGGTTCTTGGCGTTCGACTCCACTGTTGAGGACGTTCTTGACACGACGTCGATCTTGTCATTCCCCAGATTCTGTTAGTTCTAGGTGCATGGATGCGGCACCGATTGTGAAGATCTTGGGGTTTTGGTTCCGGGGTCCTCGACGGACTTGTAGCACATGGTATCGGCCGACCTTGGCTGGCGCCTCTCGGATGTCGCTAGCGCTTGCACAAACACGCACGCGGTGCTGCGCCAGGGACAAGGCGGCTAGGAGGAGGCTTGCATGTGCGGGTGCTGGCCGACGCGAGGCCCTCACGGCGGCGGGGCAACGCAGGTGAGGCCGGGAAGAGCTCAGGCGGAGGCGGGCTCCGCGGAGGAAGGGCGCGGCGGGGAGGAGGGGTCGCCGGCGCTGGAGCAGCGAGGCCGAGGGCGGCGGGTCGACGCCGGGCGACGCTGGGGCGATCAGCGCCAGGCGAGACGGCGAACGGCGGTCGGGCGCGTGGCGGGAGGCGAGAGGCGGCTCGCCGGCGTGCGAGTGGGCGGCAGGGGACCAGGGCGACGGGCGACTCGGGTGGTCTGGCGCGCGGCGGAGGCAAGCCGCAGACAGGCGCGCGGAGCCGGGAAGGAGGGTGCCAGCGAGGTGGCACAGGCGGAGGCGGCTCGGTCATGAGGCGGCGCGGCAGGCGACGCAGGCGCCTCCGTGCAGGCGGTGGCGGAAGGGGCAAGCCTTGTGTGGGGTGGGGAAGGGCGGTCCAGGCGGTCGTCGGGCGGACGCTGGGCCGACGACGACGCTGCTCGGGGGGAACGGCCGGCGCTCGAGGTCGAGGGAGGTCGCGGCTAGGGCGGAGGGCCGCGCGCGCGGAGGAAGGCGCTACTGGGAGAGGAGGAGAGGAGGTGGTCGCCGAGTGGCTGGGAGAGAAGCGGGGGCGCAGGAGGGAGAGAAGAGAGCCAGGGAAGGAAGAAGAACAGGGGGGAGCACGGGGCTGTCGGGGTGGGGCCAGTCACAGCTTGGCGGGTGGTGGTGGTGGATAAGGACAGGCGTGGCGTGGCGTCGTGTGTCGCAGTGGCAGGGGCGTGTGGGCAGGGGCCAGGGCCTGGGAGGGGTAGCCTGGCACGTGTGAGTGTGGTGTGGGGGGGTCACGGAGAGTGGGAAGAGAGAGAGAGAGAGGGTGGGGTGAGAGAGGATGGCCAAGTGGCGAGCTGGGATTGGTAGAGGGGAGGGAGAGGGCGAGGTGGCGGCAGGCCATTGGGCAGGGTGAGGTGGAGGGATTGGTGTGGGTAGGTTAGTTGGTAGTTTTAGGAATTGTTGGGGCGAACCGATTTAGAAATGGGGGTGGTCGTTCGGGTCGATTCGGCCTGTTCGACTGCCCCCGCTAAAAACAATTGAACTTTTTATTTGATTTAAACGGGCCGTGTGCAAACCGATAGCGGCCAAAATAATTAATCCGGAGAACCGGGCTTCGCATTAGAAACGGGACGGGGCGTTTTAGAAAACAAAACAGGCTTTGCGAAAATAGTTTTAGGCAAACAATGCATGATGATGACGATGCAATGCACAAATTCAACGCGATTTTCTAGTAGTGGTTTTTGCGGGATGCCACACTTTATGAAGGGCCTTTCTTCCACTATTTTATTGATTCTCCACCTTCTATCCTTAGGCACCAGTTAAGAGAGCATAGTTGCCATTCTTAGTTCTACGTGCATTGTCCCAAAAATTATTGATTGATTCATATTATTGATATTAATTGTTCTTGAACTATTTGTATGTAGTCACTCTTATGAACTTTGAAGGTGTCCTATGCATCTATTTGCTACTCCACGCGGGACAAGCTGAATGCCACTATGTTATGTTTTCCATATGTGAAATAAACAAACATCTTTCAATGCATTGTTATTCATGATCTTTGTTTGTATACTTTCATGTTGCAGCATAGTTGCTATGTCTTACTGTTAGAACTTCATCTTTCATGCTCATGTTTAGAGTTCTTTGATCCCAGCTTTCAATGCTTGCAAATGGTTTGATCTTGATTTTGATGGTGCATGTCACCTCAAAAATTATTCTTTTTATCACTTACCTACTCGAGGACGAGTAAGAGTTAAGCTTGGGATGCTTGATACATCGTAAACATATCTATAATTTTTTATATTCCATGCTTGTTTAGTATCTACTTTGCTTTGGTTATCTAAACTTTGAGGCAATTTTATACACTTTATGGAACTAACCTATTGACAAGATGCCACAGTTCCAGTTGCCTATTTTCTGCTTTTTTGGTTTTAGAAAGCTAAAAAATGAATATTCTCAGAATTGGACGGGACAAAAGCCAAAGTTCATATTTTTCCCCGAACGATACGGAAAATCGAAGACGAGATAGAGGAGGACACCAGGGTGGCCACACCCTAGGTGGGCACGGGACCCACCCTAGCCGCGCCCATAGGGGGTGTGGGCCCTCTAGTGTAGGGGTTCGTAGCATGGAAAACAAAAAAATTCTACCGCATGCAAACAAACAAGCCAAGATCTATCTACTAGATTGTAGCAACGAGTCGATAGAGGAACTCACCCTCGAAGATTCCAAAGCGGTTAACGAGAGCAGATTATCGTGGGTGATGTAGTCGTACTCTTGTCGATCTCAAGATCGCGTAGACGATCCTTTCGGCGCTGCGTTCTGGCAGCGCTTCCACAGTCGGTCACACGTTCGGTACTCGATGAAGACCTTCCTCTCCCTTGTTCTAGCAGGCATCGGAGGTTGTAGCACTCTCCTCGCGATTCCGGCAGCACGACGGCGTGGTACCGGAAGTAGAGGGGAGATCTCGCAGGGCTTCGTCTTAAGCCGGAGCGAGTATAGTGGACTATGAGAGAGGCCTTGGTGATCTAGGGTTTAGAGGAACCAACGGACGGAGCTTGGCCGGCGTCTAGGTCTTGGGGAAGCCCCAACTCGGCGTCTAGGAGAAAACCCTAGGGCGGCGGCGACTTGTAGGAGGCCGGCGGCTAGGGTTAGGGTTTGGGTGGTGTTCGGTGTAGGGAAGAGGGGCAGCCCTTCCCCTCCTTTTATAGGTGGGAGGGAGTGGCCAAGGGGGGGAGTTCTCCCCCAAGTCGGCCTCCTTGACCGGCGGGTGGAGGGAGAGGAACACCTCCCCAAGTAGGTTTCCTACTCTCCCTCCACCAAGCAAACTTGTCGTTTGACTTTTCAAATTGGCGTTTGACTTTTAAAACTAGGATTTGATTTCTTCCTTTATTTTGCTCAGCCATGGTACCTAGTACATGATGCAACCATTCCACATTGTCATGACACATTCATGTACCCTTCCCCTCCGGAGTGTCGGACCTTCCGGAACCTTCTAGAACATTCCCGATGAAAACACCGGAATCATTCCCCAACTCCGAAACAGGACTTTCCTTATATGAATCTTATTCTCCGGAGCATTCTGGATCTCCTCGTGATATCCCGGATCCCATCCGAGACTTCGAACAACATTCGGTCTCTTACTCATCATTCCATAACTACTCAACAACATCGAATCCTTGAGTGTGTCTCCCTACGGTTCGTGAATTATGCAGACATGATCGAGACACTTCTCCAAACAATAACCAATGGAGGAATCTGGAAATTCATATGGCTCCCACATATTTCTATGATTACTTTGCGATCGAATGAACCACTTACATACGATACCAATTTCCCTTTGTCTCACGATAGTTTACTTATCCGAGGTTATGATCGTCGGTATCTCTCATACCTAGTTCAACCTCGTTACCGATAAGTACTCTTTTCTCGTTCCCATGGTATGTGATCCCTTGTGAGCCAGTCACATGCTTGCAAGCTAATTGGATGACATTCCATCGAGAGGGCCCTGAGTATATCTATCTGTCATATGGATGGACAAATCCCACTCTTGATTCATGTGTCTCAACCCATACTTTCCGAACACTCAATTCCACCTTTATAGCCACCCAGTTACGGTGTGGTGTTTGATGTAATCAAAGCATCCTTCCGGTGATGGTGATAAGCATGATCTCATGGTCGAAGGAATTAGGTTACTATGTATCAGAAAGCTTATAGCAATTGAACTATTTAAAATGACTTGATCTTTATGCTACGCTTATCTATATGAATATGTCCACCATACCATTCTCCTAAAGATATGATCTTGTTATTAACAACATCTCAAATGTTCATGATCAAGAAACCATGATCATCTATTAATCAACAAGCTAGTATTATGAAGAGGCTTTACTAGGGACTCTAATTTAGTTTACAAATCACACAAGTATTAATGCTTCTGGTTAATACTGTTATAGCATGAATGTAAACATTTATCATAAACACAAAGATATAATAATAACTACATTTATTATTGCCTCTAGGGCATATCTCCAACAGTCTCCCACTTGCACTAGAGTCTACTAATCTAGATTACATGGTAATATACCGAACACCCATGGCAGTTTGGTGTTGGTCATGTTTTGCCCTCGGGAGAGATTTAGTCAACGGATCCGCCACATTCAGATCTGTGTGTACTTTTAAAATCTTTATGTCACCATCTTGGACATGTTCTCGAATAGCGTGAAAACGCAACTTGATGTGCTTCAGCTTCTTGTGTGACCTTGGTTCTTGCGCATTGGCTATGGCGCCCATGTTATGACAGTAGATAGACATTGGGTCCAGCGCACTTGGAACCACACTGAGCTCTGTAATGAACTCCTTCACCCATATCGCTTCTTGTGAAGCCTCCGAAGCAGCTATGTATTCCGATTCAGTTGAAGATCTCTCCACAACGTTTTGCTTTCACTCCTCCAGCTAACTGCTGCACCATTCAAAGTAAATACGTATCCAGATTGAGATTTAGAATCATCCGGATCGGTGTTCCAACTAGCATCGGTGTAACCATTAACAACGAGCTGTTCATCACCTCCATAAGAAAGAACCATATCCTTAGTTCTTCTCAAGTACTTAAGGATGTTTTTGACCGCTGTCCAATGATCCACTCCTAGATCACTTTGATATCTGCTAGTTAAACTAATAGCATATGCAATGTCGGGTCTAGTACATAGCATGGCATACATTAGAGATCCTATGGCTGAGGCATAGGGAGTCTTACTCATCCTTTCTCTATCTTCTGTCGTTGCTGGACTTTGAGTTTTACTCAACATCGTATTTGGCAACATGGGAAAGAACCCTTTCTTGCTATCTTCCATTCCAAACCTCTTTAGAACTTTGTACAAATATGTACTTTGTGACAATGATATTAGGCGTCTCAATCTATCTCTATAAATCTTTATGCCTAATATGTAAGCTGCTTCACCAAGATCTTTCATTGAAAAACTATTATTCAAATATTCCTTGACACTATTAAGAAGGTCTACATCATTCCCAATCAACAATATGTCATCTACATATAGTATTAAGAATGCTACAGAGCTCCCACTCACTTTCTGGTAAATACAAGCTTCTCCATAAGTTTGTATAAAACCAAAACTTTTGATTACCTTATCAAAACGTTGATTCCAACTTCGGGATGCTTGCTTCAACCCATATATGGACCGTTGAATTTTGCACACCTTGTTAGCATCTTTAGGATCGACAAAACCTTTGGGTTGCATCATATACAACTCTTCATCAATGTCTCCATTGAGGAACGCCGTTTTGACATCCATCTGTCATATCTCATAATCGTAATATGCAGCGATTGCTAACATAATCCTCATAGACTTTAGCTTCGCTACTGGTGAGAAAGTCTCATCGTAGTCAACTCCTTGAATTTGTCGAAACCCTTTTGCGATAAGTCGAGCTTTATAGACAGTAACATTACCATCAGCATCTGTTTTTTTCTTGAAAATCCATTTGTTCTCGACAGCCTTCCGGCCATCCGGTAAGTCCACCAAAGTCCATACTTGGTTTTCGTACATGGATCCAATTTCGGATTTCATGGCAACTTGCCATTTATTGGAATCTGGGCTCATCATCACTTCCTCATACATCGCAGGGTCATCGGTGTTGTCCACCAACATGACACTCATAACGGGATCATACCAATCAGGAGTGGTATGAGTTATCGTTGACCTGCGAGGTTCTGTAGCAACTTCAATGAAGTTTCATGATCATCATTATTAGCTTCCTCTCTTATTGGTGTAGGCGCCACAGGAACTACTTCCGGTGTTGTGCTACTCGCAATTTCGAGAGAAGGTTCAACAACCTCATCAAGTTCTACTTTCCTTCCAGTCACTTCTTTCGAGAGAAATTCTTTCTCTAGAAAGGATCCATTCTTGGCAACGAAGATTTTTCCCTCGGATCTATGATAGAAGGTATACCCAATAGTTTCCTTCGGGTATCCTATGAAGACGCATTTTTCCGCTTTGGGTTCAAGCTTGTCCGGTTGTAACTTCTTTACATAGGCTTCGCAACCCCAAACTTTAAGGAACGACAATCTAGGTTTCTTCCCAAACCATAATTCATACGGTGTCATTTCAACGGATTTAGATGGTGCCCTATTTAAAGTGAATGCGGCTGTTTCTAATGCATAACCCCAAAACGATAGCGGTAAATCTGTAAGTGACATCATAGAACGAACCATATCTAAGAGAGTTCGATTACAACGTTCGGACACACCATTACGTTGTGATGTTCCCGGCGGTGTCAATTGTGAAAGTATTTCGCATTTCTTCAAATGCTCGCCAAACTCGTAACTTAGATATTCACCTCCACGATCAGAACGTAGAAATTTAATCTTCTTGTTACATTGATTCTCCACCTCACTTTGAAATTCCTTAAACTTCTCGAAAGTTTCGGACTTATGTTTCATCAAATAGATATACCCATATCTACTCAAGTCATCTGTGAAGGTAAGAACATAACGATAACCACCGCGCGATGCTACACTCATTGGACCACACACATCGGTATGTATGATTTCCAACAAGTCTGTAGCTTGCTCCATCATACCAGAAAACGGAGTCTTAGTCATTTTACCCATCAGACATGCTTCACATCTTTCAAGTGATTCAAAATCAAGTGATTCAAGAAGTCCATCGGAATGGAGTTTCTTCATACGCTTCACTCCAATGTGACCAAGAAGACAGTGCCACATATAGGTTGAGTTATCGCTCAATTTCAAACGTTTAGCTTCAATGTTATTAATATGTGTATTTCCACTATCGAGATTCAATAAGAATAGACCATCTATCAAAGGTGCATGTGCATAAAACATATTACTCATATAAATCGAACAACCATTATTCTCGGATTTAAACAAGTAACCGTCTCGCAACAAACATGATCCAGATATAATGTTCATGCTTAACGCAGGCACCAAATAACAATTATTTAAGTATAAAACTAATCCCGATGGTAGATGAAGAGGTAGCGTGCCGACCGCGATCACATCAACCTTTGATCCATTTCCAACGCGCATCGTCACCTCATTCTTCGCTAGCTTCCGTTTATTATGCAGCACCTGTTTCAAGTTACAAATATGAGCAACCGAACCAGTATCAAATACCCAGGCACTACTACTAGTACTAGTGAGATACACATCAATAACATGTATATCAGATATACCTTTCTTCTTGATGTTGTCGTTCTTCAAATCCGCCAAGTACTTTGGGCAATTCTGCTTCCAGTGACCCTCTCCCTTGCAGTAAAAGCACTCAGAATCAGGCTTAGGTCCAGCCTTGCTCTTCTTCGCCGGTGCGAAAACTTTCTTACCACCCTTCTTGAAGTTTCCCTTTTGCTTAGACTTGCCTTTCTTGAATTTGGTGGTCTTATTGACCAACAACACTTGATGCTCTTTCTTGATCTCCACTTCTGCAGATTTCAACATGGAGAAGAGTTCTGGCAACGTCTTGTTCATGTTTTGCATATTGTAGTTCATCACAAAGTTCTTGTAACTTGGTGGTAGTGATTGAAGGACACGGTAAATCCCCAAAGCATTAGGAATCACTATACCCAAGCTTTGGAGTTTGTTTGTGTGCCAAGACATCTTAAGCACGTGCTCACTGACGGAGATGCCCTCTTCCATCTTGCAGTTAAAGAACTTTTCAGAAGCCTCATAACTCTCAACTGCCGCGTGAGCCTCAAATATCATATTGAGTTCACGGACAATATCATGTGGGTCATGGTTCTCAAACCTTTTCTGAAGCTCTAATTCCAAACCATACAAGATAGCACACTGAACTGTGGAGTACTGATTCTTCCGAGTGAGGTAAACGTTCTTTACTTCATCGGTAGCATCAGCTGCAGGCGGGTCACCCAGCGGTGCATCCAACACATAGGTCAAATTACCAGCATTGAGGACAATCCTCAAATTGCGGAACAAATCCGCGAAGTTGCTTCCATTATTTTTCAACTTTTCTTTCTCTAGAAACGCATTAAAATTTATGGTAGGGGCCGCCATTGATCTACAACATATTTGCAATAGTTTAGACTAAGTTTATGACAAATTGAGTTCTAATTAATAGTTAAATTAATCTAGGTGAACTCCCACTCAAAAAAATATCCCTCACATTGTTTTAGTGATCACACGAACCAAATCCACCACATCAAAACTGATCATCACGAGAGTTGATGTAGCTTCAATGGCGAACAATCGACATGTTCATCATATCTACTATATGATTCATGCTTTACCTTTCGGTGATCCGTGTTCCGAGACCATGTATGTACATGCTAGGCTCTTCAAGATCAAACCTTAGCTTCCGAATGAGAAAATCTGGCTTGCTCACGTTGTATACACTTGCAGAATCTAACACACCCGATCATCACGTGGTGCTTAGAAACAACAATCTTTAGCAACGGTGCTTATTAAGGATGAACACTTTCAAACTTGAAATTTATGTGCATGAGGGATCATCTTATAATGCTACCGTCGTTAACTAAGCAATACAATATGCATAAAGGATTAACATCACATGCAATTCATAATATGTGATATGATATGGCCTTTATTCTTGTGCTTCCGATCTCCATCTTCAAGCACGAACATTATCTCCATCATCACCGGCATAGCGTCAAGGTCAATGGCACTGTTTCATGGTTGTCGTCCACCAGCTCTAACTATTACAACTACTTTGAATAGACACGTGGGTCTTAACAGAATTTAAAAACAACCATATGGCTCCTGCCGGTTGCCAACTTACAATAAGGAACATTGCATACATCAAATATAATCACAATCATGGCCATATCACATCACAGCACACCCCTGCAAAACAAAGTTAGATGCCTCTAATTTTCTTTGCATATTTTACGTGGTTTGGGGCTTTCAATAAGTGTCGATCTAAATTACGAACAAGAACCACAACGTTGATGTTTGAACTATCAAGTGCCCGTTGTAAATTGGATCTATACTATAATGGGAGAGATAGACACCCGCAAAGCCACTTATGCAATACAAGTTGCATGTTGAGCGTGGAGCAAGTCTCATGAACGATGTCATGTAAGGTTAGCCCGGGCCGCTTCATCCCATCATACCGCAAGATGCAAAGTACACAAGAATCAATTGATAATAAAAGCACCACCGCCCACAATGACCATTGTGTTCTACTCGTGCAACATATCTACATATAGACACGGCTCTAATACCACTGTAGGGGTTTGTAGCATGGAAAACAAAAAAAATCGACCGCATGCAAACAAACAAGCCAAGATCTATCTACTAGATTGTAGCAACGAGTCGATAGAGGAACTCACCCTCGAAGATTCCAAAGCGGTTAACGAGAGCAGATTCTCGTGGGTGATGTATTCGTACTCTTGCCGATCTCAAGATCGCGTAGACGATGCTTCCGGCACTGCGTTCCGGCAGCGCTTCCGCAGTCGGTCACACATTCGGTACTCGATGAAGACCTTCCTCTCCCTTGTTCCAGCAGGCAGCGGAGGTTGTAGTACTCTCCTCGCGATTCCAGCAGCACGACGGCGTGGTACCGGAAGTAGAGGGGAGATCTCGAAGGGCTTCGCCTTAAGCCGGAGCGAGTATGGTGGACTATGAGAGAGGCCTTGGAGATCTAGGGTTTAGAGGCACCAAGGTACGGATCTTGGCCGGCGGATAGGGCTTGGGGAAGCCCCAACTCGGCGGCTAGGAGAAAACCCTAGGGCAGCGGCGACTTGTAGGAGGCCGGAGGCTAGGGTTAGGGTTTGGGTGGTGTTGGGTGTAGGTAAGAGGGGCAGCCTTGCCCCTCCTTAGGTGGGAGGGCGCGGCCAAGGGGGAGGGAGTCCTCCCCCAAGTCGGCCTCCTTGGCCGGCGGGTGGAGGGAGAGGAACTCCTCCCCAAGTAGGTTTCCTACTCTCCCTCCACCAAGCAAACTTGTCGTTTGACTTTTCAAATTGGCGTTTGACTTTTCAAACTAGGATTTGATTTCTTCCTTTATTTTGCCCAGCCATGATACCTAGTACATGATGCAAACCATTCCACATTGTCATGACACATTCATGTACCCTTCCCCTCCGGGGTGCCGGACCTTCCGGAACCTTCTAGAACATTCCCGATGAAAACACCGGAATCATTCCCCAACTCCGAAACAGGACTTTCCTTATATGAATCTTATTCTCTGGATCTCCTCGTGAGGTCTCGGATCCGATACGAGACTCCGAACAACATTCGGTCTCTTACTCATCATTCCATAACTACTCAACAACATCGAATCCTTAAGTGTGTCTCCCTACGGTTCGTGAATTATGCGGACATGATCGAGACACTTCTCCGAACAATAACCAATAGAGGAATCTGGAAATTCATATGGTTTCCACATATTTCTATGATTACTTTGCGATCGAATGAACCACTTACATATGATACCAATTTCCCTTTGTCTCACGATAGTTTACTTATCCAAGGTTTTGATCGTCGGTATCTCTGCATACCTAGTTCAACCTCGTTACCGATAAGTACTCTTTTATCGTTCCCGTGGTATGTGATCCCTTGTGAGCCAGTCACATGCTTGCAAGCTAATTGGATGACGTTCCACCGAGAGGGACTAGAGTATATCTATTTTTCATATGGATGGACAAATCCCACTCTTGATCCATGTGTCTCAACCCATACTTTCCGAACACTCAATGCCACCTTTATAGCCACCCAGTTACGGTGTGGTGTTTGATGTCATCAAAGCATCCTTCCGGTGATGGTGATAAGCATGATATCATGGTCGAAGGAATTAGGTTACTATGTATCAGAAAGCTTATAGCAATTAAACTATTTAAAATGACTTGATCTTTATGCTACGCTTATCTATAGGAGTATGTCCACCATACCATTCTCCTAATGATATGATCTTGTTATTAACAACATCTCAAATGTTCATGATCAAGAAACCATGATCATCTATTAATCAACAAGTTAGTATTCATGATCAAGAAACCATTCTCCTAATTTAGTTTACAAATCACACACGTATTAATGTTTCTGGTTAATACTGTTATAGCATGAATGTAAACATTTATCATAAACACAAAGATATAATAATAACTACATTTATTATTTCCTCTAGGGCATATATCCAACATCTAGACCTCCATCGACCTTGCCTCCTTCTCCTATAATAAGCCCTTGACTCAGAAACCCTAAAAGATCCAGAAGAAATCCACGAAAACCTCCATAGCGCCGCCACCACCGAAGGGGAGATTTGAGGGACATAAAGTCTCTGTTCCGGCACCCTGCCGGGACGGGAAGTGCCCCCAGAGCCATCTCCACCATCATCCCCATCGATCTCCATCGCCATCTTCATCGCTGTTGCTGATTCCCATGATGAGGAGGGAGTAGTTCTTCTTCGAGGCTAAGGGCTCTACCGGTAGCTATGTCTTCATATCTCTCTCTATGCATGATCTTGTTGTGGTCATGAGCTTTGTAATCACTACCTTGCTACTCAAGTGCTTCAATAGATCTATTCTCTCCCCATGTGTGTGAAAGTGACAGCGTGCACGCCATGGTGGCACTTAGGCTAGAGTCTTCATAAATATTCATCATGCTTTAATAGATCTATGCTTTTCCCCACGTGTGTGAAAGTGATAGCGTGCATGCCGTGTGTGGCACTGAAGCTAGGTTACATATATATTTGTTATGGGTTATATTTGGAGTTGGATGTCTTTATGAAATTGTTGTGTTTGTTTGAACCATCTAGCGCTCAGGGTGACAGTGTGGGGTTATCTAGATTAGGAAAGGCGGACTTTGAGGTGTGTTGTCATAGCCATACCATGGATTAGAGTGTCCAATCGGAGAGTAGTATCATTAAGAGAAGATATTTATATGAGATAGTGTTCACTAGTGAAAGTATAATCCCTAGGCCTTGTTTCTAGACATTGAAACACCGTTTGCATCTAGATCTGTTGCATGTTTGCTTGCTTCCATATTTATTTCAGTTTGCTTTTAGTATCTCCCACGTCAACAACAAGTCAGAAGATCTTTCCTTGCATGTAAGATCCCTCCCTTATAAAGGTAAGGATCCCTGTGATTGCAATGCTAGTCCCTGGATCAAATGCTAGCATACATAGTTTAAGATGAAGTACACAGAAACAAAGGTCATTATTACATCGTCATTCCAGAGATAACATAGTCTTTTACAACTCCATGGCCATAGGCCTAATACAAGAGTTTAATCATAACAATATAAATAAAGTCTTCAGCTTCATGTGCCACAGGCAAGCATGTTGAGTGTAGACTCATAACCCCTAATCATCATCAGAGTAACCTGCAACATCACAAGTTACAGCCACAGTGGGTCAATACATTGGAATAGTATTGGCAAGTGATACCTTAGTAGAATATCAACATCTAGTTACTACATGAATTTGGCTAAGTGTAGCTTAGGCTTGCTTTGCTAAAAATAGGTTTTACCTATTAGTTGAAAAAACTAAGTTTTTCTTTGACAAAACTTTCCCAAGGAACCACCAATAGAAATTGGTGAACCTTCACCCTTGTTCAACCACAAGTTTTAACTTAGAAAATTGGGATGAGGAGTTTCTTGATAGCTTCCAATGTCTTGATGCTCAAATTGTCCAATACCAGGGACATGGCTAAGTACTTAGATTCTTCCATCTGCAGAGGTTGTGCACTTTCCCCACAAGACTTGATTTTCACCAAGACAGGACCTTTCAGAAGCCTTCCCTTAGACCAAAATGGACGCGCTCCAAACCTATCATTCCCCTACCACCAACTGTCCATTTGGCTAAGTTATTGCAACCTATATGATCCAGGCAGAGCCCATAATGCCATGTGGCTACACTAGAAGCTTCTTAACATTTGGCATCTCAAATCCCTTTGTTCCTGGGTGGCTTTCCACAAGTGAGATACACAAGGTAAACCATAGAAATGGGCCTTGTGTAACCACTCAACATAAACCATTCTTTCCATTCCACCCACGTGTTTCATTCACTTAGTTGTTTTATTAAGCAAAACATAAGTCAAAGACTTAGAAATAATTCTCATAGCATGAATATATAATCCACCCTTGGTTGCTACTATCTAGGCTAAGCATGGCAATAGCAAGCATCTTAACTTAGAGGAAATTCTAACATTACTACAACTACTAGGATTTCCTAAGCATAGTATATAGATACTTAGAAAAATAATCATGCAAGTCCTATACAAAAATATTTCTAATGCATAAGTAAAAATATTGGGACAAAAATATATGAAGCACCACTTTCCTTGGTAGTTGGGAGAGTAGAAATATAATCTTCACAACCACAATCACTATTAGCACCAAAATATACACATGAAATAATAGCACCACATTCACATATCAAAATATACAAAAAAAATATATGGATGCATGCAAATGCCATGTGATGATTTTTCTAAGTCAAACAAGACAAGCATACAGTACTGAATATATAAAAAAGACAAATACTCACTAAACAAACTTTATTTAGTCTCTAAATCATTTTTCAAATAATTTCTATACTCAAAATAAGACTACAAATGTCTCTGTAAAAATAATCAATTTTACAGAAGCAAAACATTAAACACATTGCATAAATGGATATAATTCTTTCTCCTGATTCCAATGATATAAAATTTACAAAATTTGAATGTGTGGATCAAAATTATGAATTTTACAAGTTTGAACATCTAATAGATCTAAATTCTGTTTTTAAATCTAAACATAGGCCACGCGGCAGCTTCTGATTGGACGGTACCGGTTCGCGCTGGATCACACTCGCGGGCAGTTGGATATAACTAAATACGCATGACCCAGATCAATTTATACCGCTTCGATCAAGATCTAACTGTGGCCTTTGGATCTGGATCCGATGGATCAGATCGATCTGACTAGAAATCAGCGGCGGCGACGCCACTGGCCGTGACACGCCGGCGAGGTCAGAAGGGTAGGTAGGGTGTGCTGGCTCTTACCGAGGTCGCGAGGACGTGGGGATGCTCAACGTGGATGCGGCTGGGGCGGGGGCGCAAGAACACAGCAGCTATTCCTCGTCGGAGTTCGTCCGCGTGTCGGGTGCTTACTATCGGAGTCGAAGATGACGACCTATGGTGCAAGAGGTCAAGCGGCTGGTATCAGGATGCGCACAAGGGCATGTCGAATACAGTCGCGTGAAACAGGGGTCAAGGGGAGCACGGGTTTACCGAATTTGCTCGCCGGAGTTGGGTTGCCTCTCGGGTGTTTGCAAACGACGACGGGGGCGACGACCTAGGGAACCAATGGACAAGCCACGGGCATTAGCAGATGCGCAAGTTCATGGGGAACACGCTCGCGTGAACGACGGGCAGAGGGGCGCACGAGGCTTACCAGAATATCTCGCCGGAGTTCTTCGGTACTGCGGCGGTGCGAGGGAAAATTTGGGGAGCCTGCGGCACTCTGTGCTGGCTGTGTGAGGGGAAATGATCGTGAGGGGGAGGGGATTAATTAGCCAGAGCAGGGGCGGGGATTACGCATGCATTCATCGCCCTTTACTCAAATTGAAATCGCGGCAGTGAAGGGAGGAAGAAACGGCGAAGGCCTGGTCGTGGGCAGGGTTTGGGGACGACGAGCTGACCTGGCGTTGGGTCCAGTTGACAGCGAGGGAGGGTGTGTGTGTGCGGGTGAGAAAGAGAGGGGAAGGGAAATGGCCCGGGTGGGCTTCGCAGGCTGCAACTGTTGTTGGGCTGAAAGAGTGGCGCCGGCCCTTTTTCTATTCTTTGTCTCTTTTCTTTTTCTGTTTGAATTTCCAGGAATCAAATTCAAATGAGTTTTAAACCAAGTTGAATTCAAATTTATTCTGGATTTTTGTAGAGTGAAAATTGTACACATTTGGTTGCAGAACAATGTTGTACTATTTAAAATAATTTGGCACTTTAGATTTTAAAAATAACCAATGTTTTAACCATTTCTTAATAAAGACAAAGAAATGGTTTAAGTTTGTTTCTTTGTTTTGAAATCTTTTTCCAAGATTGGAATTTATCAAACAAACTTAGGAGCAAAACATCTTTGGTTCAAAACAAATAATCTCTCATTAGAGAGTAGCATTGGATCAATGCCTTGCTTACATAAAATAATAGGCATTCAAAATGCTCCTGTTTTGTAATGACTTTGAAAATGATCCTAAAATGATTATGAATGCATGGATGATATGCAAACTTTGAAAATATGATTTTAGGGATGTTACAAATCTAACCCCCTTAAGGTGAATCTCGCCCTCGAGTTTCGGATTGGCTAGCAAATAGGTGAGGGTGGTCTTTCCGAAGATCATCTTCTCTTTCCCATGTTGCTTCTTCTTCGGAATGATGGTTCCATTGAACTTTGCAGAAATTAATAGTCTTAGTCCGAGTAACTCTTTCTGCAGTCTCAAGAATCTTGATGGGTTTTTCCTCATAAGTGAGATCACTTTCCAATTGGACCTCTTCCAAAGGTATAGTATCCTTCAAAGAAGTCTCTTCCATCTCTGGATGGCATTTCTTTAGCTGGCTCACATGAAACACATTGTGAACGGCAGACAATGATTTCGGCAATTCAATATCATAAGCTACTTCTCCTTTACGACTCAGAATCTTGAATGGTCCAACGTATCTTGGGGCCAATTTTCCTTTGACTCCAAATCTCTTCACTCCACGCAGTGGTGACACTCTAAGATAAGCTCTATCACCCACCTCATAGGTGACTTCTCTACGCTTAGGATATGCGTAGCTCTTTTTTCGGGACTGTGCTATCTTCAATTTGTCCTTTACTAGCTTGACTTTCTCTTCAGCCTCTTTGATCAGTTCTGGTCCGAACAAATTTCTTTCTCCCACACCATTCCATAGCAGTGGGGTAGTACACTTTCTCCCAGAAACTCAAACGGTGCCATCTCAATACTGGCTTGATAGTTGTTATTATAAGAGAATTCTGCGTAAGGTAGACTTTCATCCCAACTAGCTCCATAGTCTAGGGCACATGCTCTCAACATATCTTCTAGAATCTGGTTGGTCCTTTCTGTCTATCCATCAGTCTGAGGATGAAAAGCAGTGCTGAATTCCAATCTCGTTCCCAATGATTCGTGTAGTTTCCTCCAAAAATGAGAAGTGAATTGAGTTCCCCTATCAGACACAATACTCTTGGGTACTCCATGCAGACATACAATCCTATTCATATAGATCTTGGACAACTTAGCACTTGTGTAGGTTGTCTTCACGGTTATGAAATGAGACACTTTAGTGAGGCGATCCACTACTACCCAAATAGAATCATATCCTGACCTGGTCCTTGGCAATCCAGTGATAAAATCCATGACAATCTTTTCCCACTTCCAATCAGGAATAGGTAGTGGTTGTAGCAATCCTGCCGGTTTCTGATGCTCCGCTTTCACTCTACTACACACATCACACAAAGCAATGTGTTCGGCGATGTCCTTCTTGAGATTATTCCACCAAAATCTTTCCTTCATATCCATGTACATTTTGGTGTTACCCGGATGAATGGAATATGGTGAGTTGTGTGCTTCTTGTAAAATCATTTTCCGAAGCTCCAGATCTTACGGAACGCAGATACGTTTTCCATACCATAAAGTACCTTGTTCGTCTTCATGGAATCCTTTGGCTTTTCCTTTGCCAGTCGTTTCCTTAATCTCTTCAATTTCCTTGTCTATCTTTTGGGCTTCCTTGATTTTTTCCAACAATGTGGGTTGAACATCCAATGACATGAGATGTCTCTTAGGCACAATATCCAATCTAAGGTCTCTAAATTGGGCACACAGATCATCTGGCAATTCTCCCTTAGTAAGGCCATCCACGAATACCTTACGGCTTAGTGCATCTGCTACAACATTTGCTTTACCGGGATGGTATTGCAAACTCAAGTCATAGTCCTTTATGAGTTCTAACCATCTTCTTTGTATCATGTTGATTTCTTTCTGAGTGAAGATATACTTCAAACTTTTGTGATCTGTGAACACTTCACATCGCTTTCCCAAAAGATAATGTATCCATGTTTTGAGTGCATGGACAACAGAGGCCAACTCTAAATCATGAGTAGGGTAATTTACCTCATGAGTTTTGAGTTGTCTCGAGGCATAAGCCACAACTTTCCCTTCTTGCATTAGAACTGCACCTAATCCATGATGAGATGCATCACAATACACTTGGAAATCTTTCTCCAAATCTGGCAGACATAGGACTGGTGCTGTCACTAGTCTCTTCTTCTACTCTTGGAAACTGAGTTCACATCCTTCAGTCCAAGCAAATTTCTTGTCTTTCTTTAGTAACTCCTTCATTGGCTTAGCTACCTTGGAGAAATTCTGAATGAATCTTTTGTAGTATCCTGCCAAGCGAAAGAAACTATGAACTTCCTTTAATGACTTAGGAGATTCCCATTCAGATACAACTGACACTTTTGCGGGATCAACTGCTACACCATCTCCTGACACAACGTGTCCAAGAAATCCAACTTCATTCAACCAGAATTCACACTTTCTGAATTTTGCATACAACTTATGCTCTCTAAGCTTCTCAAGTATCAAACGCAAATGTCCTTCATGCTCTTCTTTGCTTTTGGAGTAGATCAAAATGTCATCGATGAAAACGACAACAAACTTGTCAAGGAACTCCATGAACACCTTGTTCATCATATTCATGAAATAAGATGGTGCATTGGTTAACCCAAATGGCATCACGGTGTACTCATACAATCCATACCTAGTGGTGAAAGTTGTCTTAGGTATGTCTTGTTCTCTTATCTTAAGCTATAAATAACCTGACCGGAGATCAATCTTTGAGAACACACAGGCTCCTTCTAGTTGATCAAACAAGTCATTAATTCTGGGCAAAGGATATTTGTTCTTGATAGTCACCTCATTGAGTGAACGATAATCTATGCATAACCTTTGACTTCTATCTTTCTTTTCCACAAACAAGACTGGTGCTCCCCAAGATGAAGAACTTGGTTAAATAAATCCTTTCTGCAATTGTTCTCCAAGTTGTTTCTTGAGTTCTTTCAGCTCATCAACTAACATCTTGTAAGGTCTCTTTGCTATAGGTCCTGATCCTGGCAGCAAGTCAATTAGAAATTCCACATCTCTATCTGGTGGCATTCCTGACAATTCTTCCGGAAACACATCCGGATATTCACTCACAATTGGCACACTGTCTATGCTAACCCCCTTAAGAGAATTTAACTTACTCCCTTTTGATTCAAAGTTGGACTTGAATCTTATCCTTTTCTTTTCTGGGGTTGTGAGTGCGACAGTACGATTGGCACAATCTAGTACTCCTTCATACTTGGTCATCTAGTCCATTCCCAAAATTACATCCAGTCCTTGGGAATCTAGGATTATCAGACTCACTGGAAACCTATGCTTTCCAAACTCTATCACTAGATCACGGCATCCAAGACTTACTATCATATCTCCACTGGGAGAACTTACTTTTATTGGACACCCAATTTTTTCAATTGGAAACCCATTTCTATCAACAAATGCTTTTGATATGAATGAATGTGATGCACCAGTATCAAAAAGAACAAGTGCTGGAATAGAATTGAGTTTGAACTTATCAGCCACAGCATCAGACTCCTCATAAGTCTCTTTCACATTGATGTGGTTCACCTGTCCTTTCTGGAAAGGGTTGGGCTTGTTGGGTCCTTCAACTTTCTTTTCTGGGCATTCATTTGCATAATTCCCCATCTTCTTACACTTGAAGCATTCAACCTGACTGAGATCCTTCTTGACAGGCTGGCTTCCACTACCACTTCCACTTCCATTGTGGTGGCTCTTATATCCACCCTTGTGGTTCTTGTACTTGTCATTGTCATGACTATGGTGATGCTTGTTGTCATGATGGCGGTTGTGGTTGTGGTGGCTATTGTAATTTCCATGCTTGTGGGATACAGAACTCCCACTATCATCATAATGGGAGCGTTTGTGAGACGATCCCGAGATGTGCTTGTCAAAGTTGTGCTTCCTCTTTCTGCTTTCAACCTGTTTCATCTTATTCTCTAAGATGGTAGACTTGTCACAAAGATATTGGTAGGTGGGGACATAGGCCACAGATAACTGCAGATTAAGTTCATCGTTCAGACCTTCGAGGAACTTCTCCTTCCTCTTGGAATTGGTATCCACTTCATCCGGTGCATAACGCGCCAGATTGTTGAACTCTTCAATATATTCAGCCACGCTGCGGTGGCGCTGCTTCAAGTTATGAAACTCCTTCTTTAAACTCATCACTCCGGGGATGAGATGTGAGCTGTACGGAAACCATCTTCAAAGATATCCCATGTCACATACTCAATGGGAGTGGTGATCTGGAAGTTATCCCACCAAGTAGCTGTTGGTCCTTCCAACAGGTGTGCTACAAACCTGACTTTCTCCTCGTCGGTACAGCCGACGGTTACCAAATCCTTGTTCACTGAACGTAGCCAATCATTGGCCACCATGGGATCAGTAGTTCCTGAGAACTTTGCAGGCCTCAGTCTTAGGAATCTGGTGAGCATGTCAAATCCTAGTGGATTGTTCTGATTGTTGTTGTTATTCTGATTCTGCATGAAAGTGGTCATCATCTGCATCAGCTGTGACTATGCTGTCATCAGCTGCTGCATCTCGGGGGTGAATTTTTTGTTGTTTGGGTTGGGGTTGGCACGTCGAGGAGGCATCTGTGGTTTTCAATAAGGATAAGAATGAGATACCCATAGATGCTTAACATGCACAATACATCACATAGACAATCACCAAACAAGCATCAAAATAACATAAAGTTCAACGACATAAACAACAAGTTTGAAAAGCAAACACAAGCAATCCATCCACATGTTGGATGGTCATTGCGACTCAATAATCATAAGCATGGTAAATGATAGATAAATGAGTAGTCATCACTACTCCTCTGCATCAACCTCCTCATCAACAAGTGTAAGACATGCATTCTCCATAGCGGTCGTATTCCTCGACATTGGTAGTCAAGGCCTCGACCTTGGCTTTGAGAGCCCTCTTCTATGAACGAAGCCTCTCAATCACACCCTGCTGATGCTCGAGCTCGAAGTCCTTGGCCTCTAGTTTTGCATTCATCTCTCGAATCCTCTTGTTCCTACCTTGGATTCTTTTCTCTTGGCTCTTGAACTTCCTGTCCTGGCTCTCAAACTTAGCCTCCATTTCCTTGACTATCTCGTCTTGCTCCGCGAAGAGCTTGTCCTTCGCACGAAGCTGCACCTGGAGCTCGTCATTGCTAAGCACGACGTTGGTCCTATCAGTATCTAGGTGCCTAAGAAGAACCTATAGGTCCTGAAGGTACAAACGAATCGGCTCTGTCGTCCCTCTAGCAGCATCCTCGAACTCAATAGCCTCACCATCCCCGTCGCGTCTTCCAAAGGCGTGAAAGTGAGTACCTCTAAGCTCCCTGGAGTGCCTCCCTAACAGACGCCCAAGTAAATCCTGCATGACTACCTCTAGGCCTCTCTCCCTATCATCATGCATAAACTTGAAGGTGATAGCCTACGTGGCTGGCTCAGTCTGACGTCCTGGCTGAGTAACCTTGAAGCCCCAAAGGTCCTTTCTCTCAAACTTGGTGAGGGGAAGCATCATGATGCTAGGGAGCGGAAGATTAAGCACACTAGTGATCTCAATAAGACGAGTGCCAAAACGAGTTCCCTTGAACTCTTTAGCCGTGCTGATAGTAACATTAGGCATCTATTTTATAAGATAGAGAAAAGTTAGAATCAATTTCAATAGAGATAAATCACAAGGCAAAGCATCACATGCATAATTTTTGGCAAACAATCTCATTTTGGGTGTTAAGCATTCTGCACTTCAGTCTATCACCAAGCTCTTTGATGGCCTTCCAAGCTGCATCCCTTGCAGAGTCAAAGAATGTGGTGTGCATCACTGAGTTGGTGACCATGCAGAATCCTGATTCCTTGTGGTTGTCTTCCTTGTTTTTGTACAAGTGAAGTTGCACCCACCAATACTCCTCTCCTTCATCCATCACAGGGAAACCTCTGTACACAGCTGCACCATGTATCCCCATGGTAACCATAAGGTTCTTGAAGGCTTTTGGAAATTCAGTCACACACTCCAAAGTCATGGTAATGAGTGGTCCCTTCCTTACGGCTTCGTTGATGGAGTTCATCTACAAATTGAGATGAGAAAGAAGATTATAAAAGTTTACGAGAAGAAAAGAAAAGTGTAGAAAATTTTCAAAGTGTTGAAATTTTTCCTTAGTGGTTTCTAATCCAATCCTAGGGTTATAATCCTACAGGCAACACAGTGCTCTGATACCATCTGTAAGATCCCTCCCTTAAAAAGGTAAGGATCCATGTGATTGCAATGCTAGTACCTGGATCAAATGCTAGCATCCATAGTTTAAGATGAAGTATACAGAAACAAAGGTCATTATTACATCGTCATTCCAGAGATAACATAGGCTTTTACAACTCCATGGACATAGGCCTAATACAAGAGTTTAATCATAACAATATAAGAGTTTAATCATAAAAATATAAATAAAGTCTTCATCTTCATGTGCCACAGGCAAGCATGTTGAGTGTAGACTCATAACCCCTAATCATCATCAGAGTAACCTGCAACATCACAAGTTACAGCCACAGTGGGTCAATACATTGGAATAGTATTGGCAAGTGATACCTTAGTAGAATATTAACATCTAGTTACTACATGAATTTGGCTAAGTGTAGCTTAGGCTTGCTTTGCTCAAAATAGGTTTTACCTATTAGTTGAAAAACACTAAGTTTTTCTTTGACAAAACTTTCCCAAGGAACCACCAATAGAAATTGGTGAACCTTCACCCTTGTTAAACCACAAGTTTTAACTTAGAAAATTGGGATGAGGAGATTCTTGATAGCTTCCAATGTCTTGATGCTCAAATTTTCCAATACCAGGGACATGGCTAAGTACTTATATTCTTCCATCTGCAGAGGTTGTGCACTTTCCCCACAAGACTTGATTTTTACCAAGACAGGACCTTTCAGAAGCCTTCCCTTAGACCAAAATGGACGCGCTCCAAACCTATCATTCCCCTACCACCAACTGTCCATTTGGCTAAGTTATTGCAACCTATATGATCCAGGCAGAGCCCATAATGCCATGTGGCTGCACTAGAAGCTTCTTAACATTTGGCATCTCAAATCCCTTTGTTCCTGGGTGGCTTTCCACAAGTGAGATACACAAGGTAAACCATAGAAATTGTCCTTGTGTAACCACTCAACACAAACCATTCTTTCCATTCCACCCAGGTGTTTCATTCACTTAGTTAAATTTATTAAGCAAAACATAAGTCAAAGACTTAGAAATAATTCTCATAGCATGAATATATAATCCACCCTTGGTTGATACTATCTAGGCTAAGCATGGCAATAGCAAGTATCTTAAATTAGAGGAAATTCTAACATTATTACAACTACTAGGATTTCCCAAGCATAGTATATAGATACTTAGCAAAATAATCATGCAAGTCCTATACAAAAATATTTCTAATGCATAGGTAAAAATATTGGGACAAAAATATATGAAGCACCACTTGCTTTGGTAGTTGGGATAGTAGCAACAACAATCTTCACAACAACAATCACTATTATCACCAAAATCTACACATGAAATAATAGCACCACATTCACATATCAAAATATACAAACAAAAATATATGGATGCATGCAAATGCCATGTGATGATTTTTCTAAGTCAAACAAGGCAAGCATACAGTACTGAATTCATAAAGAAGACAAATACTCACTAAACAAACTTTATTTAGTCTCTAAATCATTTTTCAGATAATTTCTATACTCAAAATAAGCCTACAAATGTCTCTATAAAAATAATCAATTTTATAGAAACAAAACATTAAACACATTGCATAAATGGATAGAATTCTTTCTCCTGATTCCAATGATATAAAATTTACAAAATTTGAACGTGTGGATCAAAAGTTCTAAATTTTACAAGTTTGAACATCTAATAGATCTAAATTCTGTTTTTAAATCTACACACAGGCCACGCGGCAGCTTCTGATTGGACGGTACCGGTTCGTGCTGGATCACGCTCGCGGGACGTTGGATCTAACTAACTGCGCACGGCCCAGATCAATTTATACCGCTTCGATCAAGATCTAACTATGGCCTTTGGATCTGGAACCGATGGATCAGATCTATCTGACCAGAAATCATCGGCGCCAATGGCTCAGGCGGTGGCGACGCCAATGGCCGTGACACTCCGGCGAGGTCAGAAGGGTAGGGAGGGTGTGGTGGCGCTTAACAAGGTCGCGAGGACGTGGGGATGCTCAACGTGGATGCGGCTGGGGCGGGGGCGCAAGAACACAGCAGCTATTCCTCGTCGGAGTTCGTCCGCGCGTCGGGTGCTTATTGTCGGAGTCGAAGACGACGACCTATGGTGCAAGAGGTCAAGCGGCTGGCATCAGGAGGCGCACAAGGGCATGTCGAATACAGTCGCATGAAACAGGGGTCAAGGGGAGCACGGGTTTATCGAATTTGCTCGCCGGAGTTGGGTTGCGTCTCGGGTGTTTGCAAACGACAGCGGGGCGACGACCTGGGGAACCAATGGACAAGCCACGGGCATTAGCAGATGCGCAAGGTCAAGGGGAACACGCTCGCGTGAACGACGGGCAGAGGGGCGCACGAGGCTTACCAGAATATCTCGCCGGAGTTCTTCGGTACCGCGGCGGTGCGAGGGAAAATTTGGGGATCCTGGCGGCGCTCTGTGCTGGCTGTGTGAGGGGAAATGATCGTGAGGGGGAGGGGATTAAGTAGCCAGAGAAGGGGCAGGGATTACGCACGCATTCATTGCCCTTTACTCAAATTGAAATCGCGGCAGTGAAGGGAGGAAGAAACGGCGAAGGCCTAGTCGTGGGCGGGGTTTGGGGACAACGACACAGCGTTGGGTCCAGCATGACAAGGGAGGGGTGTGTGCGGGTGATAAAGAGAGGGGAAGAAATGGACCGGTGGGCTTGGTACAAGCTGTTGTTGAAAAAGAGCGCCAATTTTTCTATTCTTTTTATGTTTGAATTTCCAGGAATCAAATTCAAATGAGTTTTAAACCAAGTTGAATTCAAATTTATTCTGGATTTTTGTAGAGTGAAAATTGTACACATTTGGTTGCAGAACAATGTTGTACTCTTTAAAATAATTTGGCACTTTAGAATTTTAAAATAACCAATGTTTTACCCATTGCTTAATAAAGACAAAGAAATGGTTTAAGTTTGTTTCTTTTTTTTTGAAATCTTTGTCCAAGCTTGGAATTTATCAAACAAACCCAGGAGCAAAACATCTTTGGTTCAAAACAAATAATCTCTCATTAGAGAGTAGCATTGGATCAATGCCTTGTTTACATAAAATAATAGGCATTCAAAATGCTCCTGTTTTGTAATGACTTTGAAAGTGATCCTAAAATGATTATGAATGCATGGATGATATGAAAACTTTGAAAACATGATTTTAGGGATGTTACATTGCACCATTACCACTTGTATTTCACTACCTCTTTGCCGAACTAGTGCACCTATACACCTGACAAGTGTATTGGGTGTGTTGGGGACATAAGAGACTTCTTGTATCATTATTGCAGGGTTGCTTGAGAGGGATACCTTTGACCACTTACTCCCTGAGTTCGATAAACCTTGGGTAATCCACTTAAGGGAACTTGTTGTTGTTCTACAAATCTCTGCACTTGGAGGCCCAACAACTGTCTACAAGAATAGAAGTGCGTAGACATCAAAGAGTTTGAAGCTTATGAGAAAGAAAGCTTCAAATAGAAAGAACATGACCATAGACTTTGTTAGGGAACCTCTACTAAACGACTTAAGTAGAGATTTCAGGTTGCAGAGATATGAGTCAACAAAACCAAGGTGTTGAACTACTTTTGAAACAGAAGGGTCACCTTTCATTAAGAAGAAGGACAAGACAAAAAGGTTGTTTTGTGTCAAGGACTCATTAGAGTCACAAGGAACCTGTAGCAAGAGAAACCGTTGACTGCCAAAATCATAGTCTCTCTTAAAACATGGTCAGGATAACGAAGGAAACTCTTTACTCAACCAGGGTTATCAGGATCTTTGACAAAGATCATGATATCACTTTACACCACTAAATGAATAGGTAAGAAGATTCCTGATGACACGAGAAAAAGAAACTTCATTCTCACATTTCAATTACTTGGAACAACAAGATTCTTGCCAACATAAAAGGGTCTAGAGAATTGATTGAAATACATTTAGGAACTCTACTTTAAATATTCTCCTTGATGTTTGAGAAATTAGACATCAAGTAAAATCCAGACTTCAAAGACAAAGGAAACCATAAGAACAACTTTTAGAATAATTCATGGAAGAAGCCTCATGAAGAGTGGTTATTATTGCTGATTCAAGTAATATGGCGAAAGGTCTTTCTGGTTAATTATGTCAACCATTACATCAATCTTGTCAGATTTTCAAAGAGACCTATGTCAAAACCTTGGGAAACACCAACCATCGTATCTGCTTGAGATTCAGATTTGGTTAGGTGAAACAATAATTCAGGCTCAGCGTGTACAAATAGAAAGTGTGTAACATTTACCACAAAGGTAAAGTCACTAGATTATCAAGATACGGACTATAGTGGTTAGCTCCAAAAGACTGAGATAGATTGCTAGACCCATGTATTAGCAACTTGTTGAAAGACAACCACACACATATTGTAACATCCCAAAAAACATGATTTCAAAGTTTGCATATCATCCATGCATTCATAATCATTCTAGGATCATTTTCAATGTCATATCAAAAACAGAAACATTTGAATGTCTATTATTTATGTCAGCAAGGCAATGGCCCAATGCTATTCTCTAGTATGAGATTATTTGTTTTAAACCAGTAGGATTTGAACTTTGAGTGGATTGATGTTTCCCAAAAGCTTGGACAAAATTTTCAAAACAAAGTATGAATTTAAACCATTCATATGACTTTATTAAACAATTGATAAAGGCATTGTTTATTTTTAAATTCCAATGTACCAATGTATTTCCAAGTGTACAACTTTGTTCTGTAGCCAAATGTGTACTGGTTTCACTTTAAAAAAATCTAGAAGTGGTTTGAATTCAAACTAATTTGAAACTCAATTGAATTTGGTTCCTGAAAATCAAAATAGAAATAGAAAAAGATTAAAGAAAACAGAAAGGTCCTGCGCCAGCCTTTCTGCCCAACAGCAGACTCAGCCCAGCAAGCCCACCCTGTCCTTTCCTCTCTCTCTCTCACGCGACGCAAACCTGCTCCACGCTCGCTGACCGGTGGACCCAAACGCCACGCAGTCATCGTCCCCAAACCCCGCACCCCCCCCCCTCCCCCGACCCCGTCGTCACCGCCGTTACCACCATCACTGCAGCGAATGAAGTGGGCTTAATTGACGATCAATGTCGCATAATCTCCTCTCCCCTCACCGGATATTTAACCCCCTATCCTCTCCGCGTCTTTCCCCTCACTCAGCGCCCCTTCTCCGCCACCAGGCTGCCCGCAATCCCATTTGCACCGCCGCAGTACCGAGCGTTTCCGGCGACGCATTCCGGTGAGTACAGTGCCCCCTTCATCTCTGGTCCATGCGAGTGTGCACGTCTAGTTCATGCGCATCATCTCATGCCATTCATTTATTCTGTAATGCACCAGGACGTCGCCTCCGTCCACCTCTGCAAACGACAGAGCCTCCGCTCAACTCCGACGAGAAATACTGGTAACCTCCAAGCGCCCCTTGTCCCCTCTTTGACCCTGTCGTGTTCGCCATGATTTTGCGCACCTCCTAATACGAATGGTTTGTGCTAGGGCGCTCCAGAGCATCACCGTCGTCTCCATCACCGTGCACCCGACGTCTACAAGCTTTCCGACGAGATTCTCCGGCCAACACAGCACGCCCCCGTCCACACCAGCGAGTCATTGAGCATCAGCGCGACCTCGCGAGTCTGGTAAGCATATCTACCAACCCCAACCCCCTCCGTAGCCTCCGGAACACCGCTGACAGTGTGCCGCCTCCGCGCCGCCGTCGCTAGCGCCGCCCATCCATGGTCGCATGCTCGACAGCCGTTGGATCTAGATCTAGCGCGTAGGATTAGATCACTTAACGAAGGGGTACGAGTAGCTCTGGCCCATGCGATTTCATTTAAATCCTGCGGCTCTCGTTGATCAATCCAGCCGAAACGGTATCAGCCAATCAGAACACGCCGCGTGGCTAGGGTTTAAATTTAAAATCTGGAATTAGATCTACTAGTTGTTCAAACTTGCAAAATTCATAACTTTTGATCCACACGTTCAAATTTTGCAAATTTTATATCATTGGAATCAGGAGAAAGAATTCTATCCAATTATGCACTTTGTTTAATAAATTGCATCTATAAAATGGGTTGTTTTTGCATAAACATTTCTAGGCTTATTTTGTATATAAAAATTATATGGAAAATGTTCTAAGGGCCAAATCAATTTTATTTGGTGTATAATTTTTTTTGTTTATGATTCAGTACTGTTTCACTTGTCTTGTTTGATTTAGAAAAATCATCACATGGCATTTGCATGCATTCATATATTTTTTCTTGTATATTTTGATATGTGATTTTGGTTCTATCATTTTATGTGTAGATTTTGGTGCTAGTAGTGATTGTGGTTGTGAAGATTGTTGCTACCCCCCCAACTACCAAGGCAAGTGGTGCTTCATATTTATGTCCCAATATTTTGCCTATGCATTAGAAATATTTTGTACAGGGCTTGCATGAATATTTTTCTAAGTATCTATATGTTACGCTTGGAAATCCTAGTAGTTGTAGAAATGTTAGAATTTCCTATAAGTTAAGATACTTGATATTGCCATGCTTAGCCTATCTAATAACAACCAAGGGTGTAATATATTCATGCTAAGAAAAATATTGCTAAGTCTTTGACTTATGTTTTTGCTTAATAAAACAACTAAGTGAATGAAACACCTGGATGGAATGGAAAGTATGGTTGTGTTGAGTGGTTACACAAGGCCCATTTCTATGGTTTACCTTGTGTATCTCACTTGTGGAAAGCCACTCAGGAACAAATGGATTTGAGATGCAAAATGTTAAGAAGCTTCTAGTGCAGCCACATGGCATTATGGGCTCTGCCTGGATCATATAGGTTGCAATAACTTAGCCATTTGGATAGTTGGTGATAGTGGGATGATAGGTTGGAACGCGTCCATTTGGTCTAAGGGAAGCCTTCTAAAAGGTCCTATCTTGGTGAAAATCAAGTCTTGTGGGTAAAGAGCACCACCTCTTCAGATGGAAGAACCTACGTACTTAGCCATGTCCCTGGTATTGGACAATTTGAGCATCAAGACATGGAAGCTATCAAGAATCTCCTCATCCCAATTTTCTAAGTTAAAACTTGTGGTTGAGCAAGGGTGAAGGTTCACCAATTTCTATTGGGGGTTCCTTGGGAAAGTTTGTCAAAGAAAAACTTAGTGTTTTCAACTGATAGGTAAAACCTATTTTGAGCAAAGCAAGCCTAAGCTACACTTAGCCAAATTCATGTAGTAACTAGATGTTGATATTCTACTAAGGTATCACTTGCTAATACTATTCCAATGTATTGACCCACTGTGGCTGTAACTTGTGATGTTGCAGGTTACTCTGATGATGATTAGGGGTTATGAGTCTACACTCAACATGCTTGCACATCGGCACATGAAGATGAAGACTTCTATTTTATATTGTTAAGTTAAACTCTTGTACTAGCCTATGGCTATGGAGTTGTAAAAGACTATGTTATCTCTGGAATGACGTTGTAATAATGACCTTTGTTTCTGTGTACTTCATCTTAAATTGTGGATGCTAGCAATTGATCCATGGACTAGCATTGCAATCACAGGGATCCTTACCTTTATAAGGGTGGGATCTTACAGATGGTATCAGAGCACTGTGTTGCCTGTAGGATTATGACCCTAGGATTGGATTATAAACCGCTAAGGAAAAATTTTCAACAATTTCCACACTTGTATTTTTCTTCTCGTAAACTTTTCTAATCTTCTTTCTCATCTCTATTTGTAGATGAACTCCATCAACGAAGCCGTGAGGAAGGGACCACTCATGACCATGAGCTTGGAGTGTGAGACAGAATTCCCCAAGGCCCTCAAGGACCTCATGGTTTCCATGGGGATACATGGTGCAACTGTGTACAAAGGATTCCCCGTGATGGATGAAGGAGTAGAGTATTGGTGGGTGCAACTTCACTTGTACAAAAACAAGGAAGACAACCACAAGGAATCAGGATTCTGCATGGTCACCAACTCAGTAATGCACACGACATTCTTTGACTCTGCAAGAAATGCAGCATGGAATGCTATCAAGGAGCTTGGTGATAGACTCAAGTGCAGAATGCTTAACACCCAAAATGACCTTAGGTACGAAAACAAGCATACCCAAGAGTTAGAAGCTACCAACCAACGTTTAAGAGAGGACATCATAGACTTAGCAATGGAGTCATGTGATCAGGATCGACAGATTGCCTCTAGGGATGCCCTGGTAGCCAACTTGGCAAGTGAGATGGGATTGTAATGTACTTCGTTAGTTGGACCACCACACTTATCGTTTTATTTCCAAAAAAAATATCTAAGTTATGTTGAACCTTTGATGCTTGTAATGGATTTGTGTATGCCATGACTTGTGTGATTGTTACCAAAGATATGCTTGTGATACTTTGTCTTGTGATTTTTCTCTATTGATGTTGATTCTAACTTTCTCTATCTTATAAAAAATAGATGCCTGCTGTTATTATCAACACGGCCGAAGAGTTGAAGGGAACTCGTTTTCGCACTCGTCTTATTGAGCTCACTAGCGTGCTCAACCTTCCGCTCCCTAGCATCATGACGCTTCCCCTCACCAAGTTTGAGAGGAAGGACCTTTGGGGCTTCAGAGTCACTCAGCCCTCGCCAGACAGAGACGACCACGAAGACCATCACCTTCAAGTTAATGCATGATGACAAGGAGAAGGGCTTAGATATAGTTATGCAGGAGTTACTTGGGCGACTGGTAGGGAGACACTCCAGAGAGCTTAGAGGTCTTTACTTTCACCCCTTTGGGAGACGCGACGAGGAGGGTGAGGCTATTGAGTTCGAGGATGCTGCTAGAGAGATGGTGGAGCCGATTCGCCTGTACCTCCAGGACCTAGAGGTTCTTATTAGGCACCTAGATACTAATAGGACCAACGTCATGCTTAGCAATGACGAGCTCTAGGTGCAGCTTCGTGAGAAGGACAAGATCTTCGCGGAGCAAGACGAGATAGTCAAGGAAATGGAGGCCAAGTTTGAGAGCCAGGACAGGAAATTCAAGAGCCAAGAGAAGAGAGTCCAAGACCGGAACAAGAAGATCCGGGAGATGAAGGAAGAGCTGGAGGCCAAGGACTTCGAGCTCGAGCACCAGCAGGGTGTGATTGAGAGACCTCGCTCACAGAAGAGGGCTCTTAGGGCCAAGGTAGAGGCCTTGGCTACCAATGTCAAGGAGTACAAGACCGCTATGGATAATGCAGGTCTTACACTTGTTGATGAGGAGGTTAATGCAGAGGAGTAGTGATGACTACTCATTTATCTTTCATTTACCATGCTTATGATTATTGAGTCGCAATGACCATCCAACATGTGGGTGGCTTGCTATGGTGTGTTTACTTCTTCAAACTTGTTGTTTATGTCGTTGAACCTTATGATTATTTTGATGCTTGTTTTGGTGATTGTCTATGTAATGTATTGTGCATGTTAAGCATCTATGGGTATCTCATTCTTATCCTTATGAAAAACCACAGATGCCTCCTCGACGTGCCAACCCCAACCCAAACAACAACAATGTCACCCCCGAGATGCAAGAATGATGATGACAGCACGGTGATGCGGATGATGACCACTTTATGCGGAATCGAATAACAACAACAATAATAACAACAACAACAACAACAACAACAACAACAACAACAATAAACAACAACAACAACAACAAATAAACAACAACAACAACAACAACAAATAAATAACAACAACAACAACAACAACAACAACAACAACAACAAATAACAACAACAACAACAACAACAACAACAACAACAACAACAACAACAACAACAACAACAACAACAAAGAATAAATAACAAAGAATAACAACAGCAACACCAGAATAACAACAGCAACAACAGAATACAACAATAAAGAAGAACAATAACAAAGAAGAAGACAACAACAACAACAACAACAACAACAACAACAACAACAACAACAACAACAACAACAACAACAACAACAACAACAACAACAACAACAACAACAACAACAACAACAACAACAACAACAACAACAACAACAACAACAACAACAACAACAACAACAACAACAACAACAACAACAACAACAACAACAACAACAACAACAACAACAACAACAACAACAACAACAACAACAACAACAACAACAACAACAACAACAACAACAACAATAAATAACAACAACAACAACAACAACAACAACAACAACAACAACAACAACAACAACAACAACAACAACAACAACAACAACAACAACAACAACAACAACAACAACAACAACAACAACAATAGCAACAATAACAACAACAACAACAATCAGAACAATCCACCAGGATTTGACATGCTCACTAGATTCCTAAGACTGAGGCCTGCAAAGTTCTCGGGAACTACTGATCCCATGGTGTCCAATGATTGGCTACGTTCGGTGAACAAGGATTTGGTAACGGTCGGCTGCACCGATGAAGAGAAAGTCAGGTTTGCAGCACATCTGTTGGAAGGACCAGCAGCCACTTGGTGGGATAACTTCCAGATCACCACTCCCATTGAGGATGTGACATGGGCTATCTTTGAAGATGGATTCCGTACAGCTCACATCTCATCCGGGGTGATGAGTTTGAAGAAGGAGTTCCATAACCTGAAACAGCGTCACCGCAGCGTGGCTGAATACATTGAGGAGTTCAACAATCTGGCGCGTTATGCACCGAATGAAGTTGATACTGATGCCAAGAGGAAAGAGAAATTCCTCGAAGGACTGAATGATGAAATGAATCTATAGTTATCTGTGGCCTATGTCCCCACTTACCAATCACTTTGTGACAAGGCTACCATCTTGGAGAACAAGATGAAACAGGTTGAAAGCAGAAAGAGTATGCACAGCTTTGACAAGCACAGCTCGGGATCGTCTCACAAGCGTTCCCATCACGATGCTAGTGGGAGTTCTGGATCCCACAAGCATGGAAAACACAACAACCACCATAGCCACAACTTCCATCATGACAACAAGCATCACCGTAGTCATGATAACGACAAGTACAAGAACCACAAGGGTGGATACAAGAGCCACCACAATGGAAGTGGAAGTGCTAGTGGAAGCCAGCCTAGAAAAGAAAGTTGAAGGTGCCAACAAGCCCAACCCTTTCCAGAAGGGACAGGTGAACCACATCAATGTGGAAGAGATCTATGAGGAACCTCATGCTGTGGCTGGTAAGTTCAAACTAAATTCTGTTCCAGCACTTGTTCTTTTTATACTGGCGCATCACATTCATTCATATCAAGAGCATTTGTTGATATAAATGAACTTCCAGTTGAAACTATTGGGTGTCCTATAAAAGTAAGTTCTCCTGGTGGGGAAATGATAGTGAACTCGGGATGTCATGACCTAGTCATAGAGTTTGGGAAGTATAAGTTTCCCGTTAATTTGATAATTCTAAATTCCCAAGGATTGGATGTCATTTTGGGAATGGACTGGATGACTAAGTACAAGGGAGTGCTAGATTGTGCCAATCATACTGTCACACTCACAACCCCGGATAATAAAAGGATTAGATTCAAGACTAAATTTGAATCAAAAGGGAGTAAGCTAAATTCTCTTAAGGGATTAGTATAGACAGTGTGCCAATTGTGAGAGAATATCCGGATGTGTTTTCGGAAGAATTGTCGGGAATGCCACCAGATAGAGATGTGGAATTTCTGATTGACTTGCTGCCAGGATCAGGACCAATAGCAAAGATACCTTACAAGATGTCAGTTGATGAGTTGAACGAACTCAAGAAACAACTTGGAGAATAGTTGCAGAAAGGATTTATTCAACCAAGTTCTTCATCTTAGGGAGCACCAGTATTGTTTGTGGAAAAGAAAGATAGAAGTCAAAGGTTATGCATAGATTACCGTTCACTCAATGAGGTGACTATCAAGAACAATATCCTTTGCCCAGAATCAATGACTTGTTTGATCGGTTAGAAGGAGCCTGTGTGTTCTCAAAGATTGATCTCCGGTCAGGTTATTTTTAGCTTAAGATAATAGAACAAGACATACCTAAGACAGCTTTCACCACTAGGTATGGATTGTATGAGTACACCGTGATGCCATTTGGTTTGACCAATGCACCAGCTTACTTCATGAATATGATGAACAAGGTGTTCATGGAGTTCCTTGAAAAGTTTGTTGTCGTTTTCATCGATGACATTTTGATCTACTCCAAGAGCAAAGAAGAGCATGAAGGACATTTGTGTTTGATACTTGAGAAGCTTAGAGAGCATAAGCTGTATGCCAAATTCAGCAAGTGTGAATTCTGGTTGAATGAATTTGGATTTCTTGGACACATTGTATCAGGAGACGGTGTATCAGTTGATCCCGCAAAAGTGTCAGCTGTAACTAAATGGGAATCTCCTAAGTCAATGAAGGAAGTTCGTAGTTTCCTTGGCTTGGCAAGATACTATAGAAGATTCATTGAGAATTTCTCCAAGGTAGCTAAGCCAATGATGGAGTTACTAAAGAAAGACAAGAAATTTTCTTGGACTAAAGGATGTGAACTCAGTTTCCAAGAATTGAAGAAGAGACTAGTGACAGCACCAGTCTTATGTCTGCCAGATTTGGAGAAGGATTTCCAAGTCTATTGTGATGCATCTCATCATGGGTTAGGTGCAGTTCTGATGCAAGAAGGGAAAGTTGTGGCTTATGCCTCGAGACAACTCAAAACTCAAGAGGTAAATTATCCTACTCTTGATTTAGAGTTAGCCTCTGTTGTCCATGCACTCAAAACATGGAGACATTATCTTTTGGGAAAGCGATGTGAAGTGTTCACAGATCACAAAAGTTTGAAGTACATCTTCACTCAGAAAGAAATCAACATGATACAAAGAAGATGGCTAGAACTCATCAAAGACTATGACTTGAGTTTGCAATACCACCCCAGTAAAGCAAATGTTGTAGCGGATGCACTAAGTTGTAAGGTATTTGTTAATGGCCTTACTAAGGGACAGTTGCCAGATGATCCGTGTGCCCAATTTAGAGACCTCGGATTGGAGATTGTGCCTGAGGGACATCTCATGTAATTGGATGTTCAACCCACCTTGTTGTACAAGATCAAGGAATCCCAAAAGACGGACATGGAAATCGAAGAGGTTAAGGAAAAGATTGGCATGGGAAAAGCCAAAGGATTCCATGAAGACGAATAGGGTACTTTATGGTATGGAAAACGTTTCTGTGTTCCGCAAGATCCGGAGCTTCAGAAACTGATTCTACAGGAAGCACACAACTCAACATATTCCATTCATCCGGGTAACACCAAAATGTACATGGATATGAAGGAAAGATTTTGGTGGAATAATCTCAAGAAAGACATTGTTGATCATATTGCTTTGTGTGATGTATGTAGTAGAGTAAAAGCGGAACATCAGAAACCAGCAGGGTTGCTACAACCACTACCTATTCTTGATTGGAAGTGGGACTTCATCACCGGATTGCCAAGCACAAGGTCAGGATATGATTCCATTTGGGTAGTAGTGGATCATCTCACTAAAGTGGCTCATTTCATACCCGTGAAGACAACCTATACAAGTGCTAAGTTGGCCAAGATCTATATGAATAGGATTGTGTGTCTGCATGGAGTACCCCAAGAGTATTGTGTCTGATAGGGGAACCCAATTCACTTCACATTTTTGGAGGCAACTACATGAATCATTGGGAACGAGATTGGAATTCAGTACTGCTTTTCATCCCCAGACTGATGGACTGTAAGGTTCCCAACCTTTAATAAGGTAGAGATCCCTGTGTTTACAATGCTAGTCCCTGGATCAATAGCTAGCATCCACAGTTAAGATGTAATACCAAGAAACAAAGGTCATAATACAACTTTATAACCAGGAATAACATAATTTATTACATCTTGCATAGCTCATTTGGCTATCTTATTACAATGCAGCAGAATATAACAATATCAGGGGGTCCATCATCTTCAAAGTGCCACAGGCAGACATGTTGGTTGTAGACGTGTAATCCTAATCATTAAACTTCACTAACATCAAACAAACCTGCAACATAATAAGTTACAGCCACAAGGGTCAATACATTTGAATTGTATTGGCAAGTGATACTATGGTAGTATAGTGGAGTCTATCACCTATATGCATTTGGCTAAGTGGAGCTTAGGCTTGCTTTTCTCAAAATAGATTTTCCTTATCATTTGAAATCACTAAGTTTTTGCTTGACAAAAATCTTTCCCAAGGCATCTCCCAATAGAAATTGGTGATCCTTCAACCCTTATTCAACCACAAGATTTTAACTTAGAAATTGGGATGAGGAGATTCTTGATAGCTTCCATGTCTTGATGCTCAAATTGTCCTTTACCAGGGACATGGCTAAGTACTTAGATTTTACACTCTACAGAGGTGGTGCACCTTCCCCACAAGACTTGGTTTCACAAAGACAAGATCTTTCAGAAGCCTTCCCTTAGACCAGAATGGACGCGCTCCAACCTATCATTCCCCTACCACCAACTGTCCATTTGGCTAAGTTATTGCAACCTATATGATCCAGGCAGAGACCATAATGCCAAGTGGCTGCACTTGAAGCTTCTCAACATTTGACATCTCAAATATCTTTGTTCCTGGGTGGCCATCCACAAGTGAGATACACAAAGGTAAACCATAGAAATTGGCCTTGTGAACCACTCAACACAAACCAGTCCTTCCATTCCACCCAGGTGATTCATTCACTTAGTTGTTTTATTAGACAAAACACAAGTCCACAGACTTAGAAATATTCCATAGTATGAATATATATTCCACCCTTGTTTTCTACTAGATAAGCTAAGCATGATAGTAGTAGGAATCTTAACTTAGTAAATTCTACTAAGGTGTCATCTACTAGGATTTCCCATGGCATAGTTTATACTTAGCACAATTCCATGCAAGTCCTACTTAGAAATATCACTAATGCATAGTAAAAATAATGGGACAAAAGTATGAAGCATCACTTGCCTTTTTGGTAGAGAATATAAGTTCACTACTTGTCTTTGCAATGATCACACTCTTCAAATCACTACAATTCAATCAAGCAAGGCACAATTTCAATCTACCATTCAAGCAATTCATCACATAAAATGATAGAACCAAAACAATGCATGCAAGCATGCTAAAGATTTTTTTATTTGGAGAAGTGGTTTATAATAGGTTATAAACATTTTAAAACACCTAAAGATCATTTTATAAAGTGGCAAAATCATTTGAAAAATATTTTACTCATAATTCATTTTTAAACCAATCATTATTTTATGTGGTTAAAAATGCCTTTATCGAAGTAGCAATTTTTATAGAGTTCATCCAATACATTTTTAAATAATAAAACTTGGTGCTTGGGGTCAGAGAGTTTATTCCAAAACATTTCCCAAAGACTTTCTCCCAAAAGCATTTTTAATAAATAAACATTACTTTTATTTGTCTAGAAATGGTTTAAATCAAAGATTTATTCTTTTGCTTCACCAAATATATTTTTGAAATCACAATTTGTTTCCTATGGTCAGTAGGTTCAAAACAAACCATTTTCCAAAGGTTTTATCTCAAAAACCATTTTAGAACAAATTTTATATCCTAAACATGCATACACAAGTTTCTGCAAAAACAATCAATTTAACAGAAGCATTTTACTAAACAAAGTGCATGGTCATAAAGTACTTGTCTTGCTGAATCCATTGATATAAAATTTGCAAAATTTGGATGTGTGGTTTTAAAGTTATGAATTTTTCAAATTGGAACAACACATAGATCATTTCTGGTTTTATTCAAACAAACAAGGCCACGTGGCGTGTTTTTATTCGTCGGTACCGCTTCGGTTGGATCAATCGCTGTGGAGCATTGGATCTAAGTTTAATCGCTCGGCTCATAACACTCGATACCCCTTCGCTTAGTCAATCTATCATGGCCACGCGATCAAGATCGGACGGTGCACAGCGTGCTTGCCAGAGATGGGCGGCGCTGGCGGCGGCTGGTGGCGGTGGAGTGGTCAGACGGTGGCGTTGTTGGCGATGCAGGAAGCAAGATAGGGTGGGGATAAGCTCACCAGGTTCGCCGTGGCATGGGGAAGCTAAAGGCGGTCCTTGCTGGCGAAGGGGCGCACGAGGTTGCTGTCAATCTATCGCCGGAGTTCAAGACGGCGTCGGGTACGGTCTGTCGTCGTCGGGGGCGATGATACGGTGCGCGCTGAGACGAAATAAGGTTGCCATTAGATGCGCACAACGCTGGGATCATACGCGTGTCAATGAGAGTGAAGGGGATGGACGGAAGCTACCTGGGGAGTTCGTCGGAGAAGGAGCAGACGACGGCGACGTTCAGTCAAAGACGGAGTCGACGATACAGGGCACGCGCGAGTGAGCTGAGGGTGCAGAGAGAAGCGCCAAGGAATGAAGAGCAGAATCGCGTGCACGGGGGGCGAGGAGTGGTCAGACAACGCCGGAATTGGCCGGACAGGTCGTCGGAGCAGAGGGCGTTCCAGGTCAAAATTTGCTCGGCCTAGGGGCAGAGAGGGGGAGGCGAGTGAGGGGAAATGGGGAGGAGGAGCAGGGGTTTAAGTGTGCGTGATCGGGGCGGGGTTTACTCCAGCATTTAGAGGCGAATTTAACGGGTTTGATTCTCGGCCAGAAACGGCAGCGAAGTTGGCGCGGGTGGGAACGACGATGAGGTGGCGGTGGGGTCATTTTGTCAGCGAAGGAGAGAAAGGGGAGGTGGGGTCCAAGCGTCATAGACTCAGCGGGTTCGTTTGCGAGTAAAAAAACGAATCGCTGCGGGTGGGAGTTGAGCTGGGGAATGGGCTGGACTGTTGGGCTTAGTGGGCCTATTGGCTGGGTCGACTTTTGTTCTTTTTTTATACTATGTTTTTCTTTTTCTGTTTCTAATATTCTGTTTTGATTTGGTTTAATTATTTCAAACATCAATTTGAATTCAAATTTCTCTCCAACTTTGTGAGGATTCAAACAATGATTATTTATACATTCTGAAGTCAATTTTGGAATAAAATTTTATTCTTTTTGGGGTCTTTTTAATTGTTCAAAAAGGCCCTTGTTTTAAATCAAATAAGATTTAATAATATTTTCAAAACACCATTTGAATTCTTAAACCTTCCAAATCATTTTAGTAGGTTTTTATTTGTTTAATAGGGTGTCAAATAATTCATCTTGAATTATTTGGAAAGTATTTAATATGATTCATAAATCATTTGAATTGGGTATTTGTTTTATTTCCAATGATATTAAATATAGTTTTAATTCCATAATTTTATTTAGAAGTTTCCTTTGATGTTATTATTTAAGTTAGTTAAACAAATTTTAAGCCACTTGGGTAAATTCCAAATATCTTTTCCCATGATTTAATTAATCATTTCTAATAGGGATTTTGTCTTTATTCAAATGGAAATGAAATTTGGTTAATGCCATTTTATTTTGGAAAATTATTTATCCATTTATTTTATTTGGGTTTTGGATTATATTCATTCCATTTGCTTATGGATTTGTCCAAGATTTAATTTGGTCTTTAATATTCCTTTTTGAATAATTTCTTTCTTCATCATATAAAATCCATATCTTTTTATTTATTGATCCAAACTTGGTGACTCCAATTTGTAAAATCTTATTTGATATTTGTTTATCCTTTTAAATTTTTTTAGGATTAATTGCTCACCATTTGGTATGGATTTTATATAAGTGCTTCATTAGCTTTGGAAATTACTTTTCCTTATCTTATTAAATTCATAAGATTTTATCCATGGCTCCAAATTAAGTGAAACCAGTTTATAGGGTTTTAATATATTTCTATTTATCATTCTTGATCATTTATAAATGTTTGATGATAAATTTTTATATGGATCAAATCCATAGGTTTGGAGATAACTTGGAAATGATCTTTATTCCATTAGGGTTTAGGGTTTGGATTTATTTTCCAAGTGTTTAAATTTCCAGATGCATTTTATGATGAATGCATTCCACTTTGATTTGAATTTAGTTGGATTCAAACATTAACCAAAGTTTTTTCCAGATGGGATTTTAAAGTTTCCATTTAAAAACAAAAGTTTCTTTTCACCCTAAATTTCAACAATTGTTTATATATTTTTCACATAACAAGATTTGGAAAATCTTGGGATGTGACAGGCTACCACCCTTAAAATAAATCTCGTCCCGAGATTTGGGGAGGCTAGGGGTTACAAGTTGGCTCAAAGCAACTAGGGTACTACCACCCTTAAAAATTTTCAAACTAGATTACATCTTGGCTTGCTTGTGGTCTTGATGAAATCTATCTGGGCAAACATCTGCATAGTGTCCTTTGTTTCCACACTTGAAACATGTGACAAGGTTGAGATCCTTCATAGGCTTGTTTATCTTATGCTTCATCTTTTCTGGACAATTGCTTGCATAATGTCCTGGTTCTTTGCAATTGAAACACATCACTTGGCTGATATATTTCTTTTCCTTTGGTATCATTGCCTCTTGTTTGTTTCCTTGTTTCTTCTTCTTTTCTGGGCATTCATTGGCATAGTGTCCCATTTCTTTGCAAGTGTAACATTGCTCTTGGGTAATATCCTTCTTGCTTGGGTTGGGGCATTTCTTTTTCTTGGGTCTCTCCAAAGCTAGGAGTTCTTCTAGTTCATGCTCTTCATACTTCACTACAAAGGTGGGAAATATTTCTCTCTTCTTGGGGCATTTACTAGAGATATGACCTTCTTCTTCACAAGAGTAGCAACACTTTTTGATCACTTTGGATTTGGCCTTATGATGCATAGTTTTGACTTTGTCTTCATCCTTCTTGGTAGAAGTTGTTCCTTCATGAGGGCTTACAAACTGTTGTTGTATTCCACCTTGTTTCCTTTGTTGAACTATGGAATAGATGGGGCATTGGATAGGGACATGGTTATTTCCTTCACATAGGAAACAAGTAGCTTGAGATGTGGGACATTGATTAGTTGGATGTTTCTCTTCACAGTTGGGGCATTGATCTTCATGCTCCTTGGAAGTGTGATCCTTGTCTCCACAAACATTGCAAGCTTGGGTTCCTTCTAAAATATCATCCTTGACATCCTTGTTGTCACAAGCTCCTTGGGTAGAGTTGTCTCCCATGTTGATAATTTGAGTGGCCATCCTTTGCAACAATTGGGATTGAATTTCCAAAAACTTTTGTATGGTTGGGTCTAATCCATTGTTGTTGGCTAAAAACTGAGTTGTCACTTGGTTCAACTGGGTTTGGTTTGCTAGTAGTTGTTCTCTCGTGCATCTCTTGGTTGTTGATGTTGTCATTCTTGATGTTGAAGTCTCTTGGAGAAGTCATCTGTTTGGGTTGATTGGGATTAGGATAGGCAAAATATTTCTAAGGGAATAATTCTAATCACACACATCACAATTCACTCAAGCAATGTGCAAGCAATCACAAACAAACATTCCATTCAAACAACAAGTTCAAGCACATTTTTAAGAAATAAAATATTTTGTTACACCACATAAGTTGGTTGATTTACTTAACTAAATATGGTGGTCCAACTATATGGTTCACTTGAAATCTTTCCATCTTTCTTGGTTGATTCCTCATGAATGAAATCATGGTTTCCTTGGAAAAAATTCTTGTGTCTTGGTCACTAAGCTTCAAAGGTGATGATCCTTCCTTCTAAGTTGTGTTTCCTTAGTCTTCAAGTCTTGGGTAATATTTCTTGTCTCACTTGTAGTCCTTAGTGATATCCAAGTTGAAGTCCTTGTTGAGACTAAGGTTGAAATTTCTTGAAGATGTTGAAGTCATTAGAGTTGATGAAGTCCTTTGCACATGGTGAAGTCTTTGGCCATGGAAAAGGCTTTTTCCATCAAGTTGAAAATAGAAGAGATGTAGAATCAAAACCAAAATGGTTGTAGAAAGAGTTTACAAGATTGTTTGTAAATAAGTTTTGGAACAAATACAACTCCTATTTTTCTAAGGGGTTTTGTCCAATCCTAGGGTTACAAATCCTACAGGCAACATAATGCTCTGATACCATCTGTAAGGTTCCCAACATTTAATAAGGTAGAGATCCCTGTGTTTACAATGCTAGTCCCTGGATCAATAGCTAGCATCCACATTAAGATGTAATACCAAGAAACAAAGGTCATAATACAACTTTATAACCAGGAATAACATAATTTATTACATCTTACATAGCTCATTTGGCTATCTTATTACAATGCAGTAGAATATAACAATAGCATGGGGTCCATCATCTTCAAAGTGCCACAGGCAGACATGTTGGTTGTAGACTTGTAATCCTAATCATTAAACTTCACTAACATCAAACAAACCTGCAACATAATAAGTTACAGCCACAAGGGTCAATACATTTGAATTGTATTGGCAAGTGATATTATGGTAGTATAGTGGAGTCTATAACCTATATGCATTTGGCTAAGTGGAGCTTAGGCTTGCTTTTCTCAAAATAGATTTTCCTTATCATTTGAAAACACTAAGTTTTTGCTTGACAAAAATATTTCCCAAGGTATCTCCCAATAGAAATTGGTGATCCTCCAACCCTTGTTCAACCACAAGATTTTAACTTAAAAATTGGGATGAGGAGATTCTTGATAGCTTCCATGTTTTGATGCTCAAATTGTCCTTTACCAGGGACATGGCTAAGTACTTAGATTTTACACTCTGCAGAGGTGGTGCACTTTACCCACAAGACTTGGTTTCACCAAGACAAGATCTTTCATAAGCCTTCCCTTAGACCAGAATGGACGCGCTCCAACCTATCATTCCCCTACCACCAACTGTCCATTTGGCTAAGTTATTGCAACCTATATGATCCAGGCAGAGACCATAATGCCAAGTGGCTGCACTTGAAGCTTCTCAACATTTGACATCTCAAATATCTTTGTTCCTGGGTGGCCATCCACAAGTGAGATACACAAAGGTAAACCATAGAAATTGGCCTTGTGAACCACTCAACACAAACCAGTCCTTCCATTCCACCCAGGTGATTCATTCACTTAGTTGTTTTATTAGACAAAACACAAGTCCACAGACTTAGAAATATTCCATAGTATGAATATATATTCCACCCTTGTTTTCTACTAGATAATCTAAGCATGATAGTAGTAGGAATATTAACTTAGGAATTTCTACTAAGGTTTCATCTACTAGGATTTCCCATGGCATAGTTTATACTTAGCAAAATTCCATGCAAGTCCTACTTAGAAATATCACTAATGCATAGTGAAAATAATGGGACAAAAGTATGAAGCATCACTTGCCTTTTTGGTAGAGAATATAAGTTCACTCCTTGTCTTTGCAATGATCACACTCTTCAAATCACTACAATTCAATCAAGCAAGGCATAATTTCAATCTACCATTCAAGCAATTCATCACATAAAATGATAGAACCAAAACAATGCATGCAAGCATGCTAAAGATTGTTTTATTTGGAGAAGTGGTTTATAATAGGTTATAAACATTTTAAAACACCTAATGATCATTTTATAAAGTGGCAAAATCATTTGAAAATATTTTACTCATAATTCATTTTTAAACCAATCATTATTTTATGTGGTTAAAAATGCCTTTATCAAAGTAGCAATTTTTATAGAGTTCATCCAATACATTTTTAAATAATAAAACTTGGTGCTTGGGGTCAGAGAGTTTACTCCAAAACATTTCCCAAAGATTTTCTCCCAAAAGCATTTTTAATAAATAAACATTACTTTTATTTGTCTAGAAATGGTTTAAATCAAAGATTTATTCTTTTGCTTCACCAAATATATTTTTGAAACCACAATTTGTTTCCTATGGTCAGTAGGTTCAAAACAAACCATTTTCCAAAGGTTTTATCTCAAAAACCATTTTAGAACAAATTTTATATCCTAAACATGCATACACAAGTTTCTGCAAAAACAATCAATTTAACAGAAGCATTTTACTAAACAAAGTGCATGGTCATAAAGTACTTGTCTTGCTGAATCCATTGATATAAAATTTGCAAAATTTGGACGTGTGGTTTGAAAGTTATGAATTTTTCAAATTGGAACAACACATAGATCATTTCTGGTTTTATTCAAACAAACAAGGCCACGTGGCGTGTTTTTATTCGTCGGTACCGCTTCGGTTGGATCAATAGATGTGGAGCATTGGATCTAAGTTTAATCGCGTGGCTCATAACACTCGATACCCCTTCGCTTAGTCAATCTATCGTGGCCACGCGATCAAGATCGGACGGTGCACAGCGTGCTTGCCAGAGATGGGCGGCGCTGGCGGCGGCTGGTGGCGGCGGAGCGGTCAGACGGTGGCGTTGCTGGCGATGCAGGAAGCAAGAGAGGGTGGGGATAAGCTCACCAGGTTCGCCGTGGCGTGGGGAAGCTCAAGGCGGTCCTTACTGGCGAAGGGGCGCACGAGGTTGCTGTCAATCTCTCGCCGGAGTTCAAGACGGTGTTGGGTACGGTCTGTCGTCGTCGGGGGCGATGCTACGGTGCGCGCTGAGACGAAATAAGGTTGCCATTAGATGCGCACAACGCTAGGGATCATCGCGTGTCAACGAGAGTGAAGGGGATGGACGGAAGCTACCTGGGGAGTTCGTCGGGGAAGGAGCAGACGGCGGCGACGTTCAGTCGAAGACGGAGTCGACGATACAGGGCACGCGCGAGTGAGCTGAGGGTGCAGAGAGAAGCGCCAAGGAATGAGGAGCAGACTCGCGTGCACGGGGGGGCGAGGAGTGGTCAGACAACGCTGGAATTCGCCGGACAGGTCGTCGGAGCAGAGGGCGTTCCAGGTCAAAATTTGCTCGGCCTGGGGGCAGAGAGGGGGAGGCGAGTGAGGGGAATGGGGAGGAGGAGCAGGGGTTTAAGTGTGCGTGATCGGGGTCGGGTTTACTCCAGCATTTAGAGGCGAATTTAACGGGTTTGATTCTCGGCCAGAAACGGCAGCGAAGTTGGCGCGGGTGGGAACGACGATGAGGTGGCGGTGGGTCGTTTATCGTGAAGGAGACAGGGAGGTGGGGTCCACGTCATAGACTTAGCGGTTCGTTCATGGTAAAAACGATTCATTGCGGGTGGGAGTTGAGCTGGGGAATGGGCTGGACTTGGGCTTAGTGGGCCCTCTTGGGTCGACTTTTGTTCTTTTTTTATACTGCTTTGTTTTTCTTTTTCTGTTTCTAATATTCTGTTTTGATTTGGTTTAATTATTTCAAACATCAATTTGAATTCAAATTTCTCTCCAACTTTGTGAGGATTCAAACATTGATTATTTATACATTCTAAAGTCAATTTTGGAATAAAATTTTATTCTTTTTGGGGTCTTTTTAATTGTTCAAAAAGGCCCTTGTTTTAAATCAAATAATATTTAATAATATTTTCGAAACACCATTTTAATTCTTAAACCTTCCAAATCTTTTTAGTAGGTTTTTATTTGTTTAATAGGGTGTCAAATAATTCATCTTGAATTATTTGGAAAGTATTTAATATGATTCATAAATCATTTGAATTGGGTATTTGTTTTATTTCCAATGATATTAAATATAGTTTTAATTCCATAATTTTATTTAGAAGTTTCCTTTGATCTTATTATTTAAGTTAATTAAACAACTTTTAAGCCACTTGGGTAAATTCCAAATATCTTTTCCCATGATTTAATTAATCATTTCTAATAGGGATTTTGTCTTTATTCAAATGGAAATGAAATTTGGTTAATGCCATTTTATTTTGGAAAATTATTTATCCATTTATTTTATTTGGGTTTTGGATTATATTCATTCCATTTGCTTATGGATTTGTCTAAGATTTAATTTGGTCCTTAATATTCCTTATTGAATAATTTCTTTCTTCATCATATAAAATCCATATCTTTTTATTTATTGATCCAAACTTGGTGACTCCAATTTGTAAAATCTTATTTGATATTTGTTTATCCTTTTAAATTTTTTTAGGATTAATTGCTCACCATTTGGTATGGATTTTATATAAGTGCTTCATTAGCTTTGGAAATTACTTTTCCTTATCTTATTAAATTCATAAGATTTTATCCATGGCTCCAAATTAAGTGAAACCAGTTTATAGGGTTTTAATATATTTCTATTTATCATTCTTGATCATTTATAAATGTTTGATGATAAATTTTTATATGGATCAAATCCATAGGTTTGGAGATAACTTGGAAATGATCTTTATTCCGTTAGGGTTTAGGGTTTGGATTTATTTTCCAAGTGTTTAAATTTCCAGATGCATTTTATGATGAATGCATTCCACTTTGATTTGAATTTAGTTGGATTCAAACATTAACCAAAGTTTTTTCCAGATGGGATTTTAAAGTTTCCATTTAAAAACAAAAGTTTCTTTTCACCCTAAATTTCAACAATTGTTTATTTATTTTTCACATAACAAGATTTGGAAAATCTTGGGATGTGACATGGACAGACAGAAAGGACCAGCCAGATTCTAGAAGATATGTTGAGGGCATGTTCCCTAGACTATGGAGCTAGTTGGGATGAAAGTCTGCCTTACGCAGAATTCTCTTATAACAACAGCTATCAAGCCAGTATTGAGATAGCACCGTTTGAGTTTCTCTATGGGAGAAAGTGTACTACCCCATTGCTATGGAATGGTGTGGGAGAAAGAAATTTGTTCAGATCAGAACTAATCAAAGAGGCTGAAGAGAAAGTCAAGCTAGTAAAGGACAGATTGAATATAGCATAGTCCCGATAGAAGAGCTACGCAGATCCTAAGCATAGAGAAGTCACCTATGAATTGGGTGATAGAGCTTATCTTAGAGTGTCACCACTTCGTGGAGTGAAGAGATTTGGAGTCAAAGGAAAATTGGCCCCAAGATATGTTGGACCATTTAAGATTCTGAGTCGTAAAGGAGAAGTAGCTTACGAGATTGAATTGCCAGAATCATTGTCCGCCGTTCACAATGTGTTTCATGTGAGTCGACTAAAGAAATGCCATCCAGAGATGGAAGAGACTTCTTTGAAGGATACTATACCTTTGGAGGAGGTCCAATTGGAAAGTGATCTCACTTATGAGGAAAAACCTATTAAGATTCTTGAGACTGCAGAAAGGGTTACACGGACAAAGACTATCAAATTCTGCAAAGTTCAGTGGAACCATCATTCCGAAGAAGAAGCAACATGGGAAAGAGAAGATGACCTTCGGAAAGACCACCCTCACCTATTTGCTAGCCAATCCGAATCTCGAGGGCAGGATTCATCTTAAGGGGGTTAGATTTGTAACATCCCAAAAATCATGATTTCAAAGTTTGCATATCATCCATGCATTCATAATCATTCTAGGATCATTTTCAATGTCATATCAAAAACAGAAACATTTGAATGTCTATTATTTTATGTAAGCAAGGAAATGGCCCAATGCTATTCTCTAGTATGAGATTATTTGTTTTAAACCAGTAGGATTTGAACTTTGAGTGGATTGATGTTTCCCAAAAGCTTGGACAAAATTTTCAAAACAAAGTATGAATTTAAACCATTCATATGACTTTATTAAACAATTGATAAAGGCATTGTTTATTTTTAAATTCCAATGTACCAATGTATTTCCAAGTGTACAACTTTGTTTTGTAGCCAAATGTGTACTGGTTTCACTTTACAAAAATCCATAAGTGGTTTGAATTCAAACTCATTTGAAACTCAATTGAATTTGGTTCCTGAAAATCAAAATAGAAATAGAAAAAGATTAAAGAAAACAGAAAGGGCCTGCGCCAGCCTTTTGGCCCAACAGCAGACTCAGCCCAGCAAGCCCACCCGGGCCTTTCCTCTCTCTCTCACGTGATGCAAACCTACCCCGCGCTCGCTGACCGGTGGACCCAAACGCCATGCAGTCATCGTCCCCAAACCCCGCACCCCCCCCGACCACGTCGTCGCCGCCGTTACCACCATCACTGTAGCGAATGAAGCGGGCTTAATTGCCGATCAATGCCGCGTAATCTCCTCGCCCCTCACTGGCTATTTAACCCCCTCTCCTCTCTGCATCTTTCCCCTCACTCAGCGCCCCTTCTCCGCCACCAGGCTGCCCGCAATCCCATTTGCACCGCCGCAGTACCGAGCATCTCCGGCGACGCATTCCGGTGAGTACAGCGCCACCCTTCATCTCTGGTCCATGCGAGTGCGCACGCCTAGTTCCTGCGCATCATCTCATGCCATTCGTTTATTCTGTAATGCACCAAGACGTCGCATATGTCCACCTTTGCAAACGACAGAGCCGTCGCTCAACTTCGACGAGAAATACTGGTAATCGCCGAGCGCCCCTTGTCCCCTCTTTGACCCTGTCGTGTTTGCCATGATTTTGCGCACCTCCTTATACAAATGGTTTGTGCTAGGTTGCTCCAGAGCATCACCGTCGTCTCCGTCACCGTGCACCCGACATCTGCAAGATTTTCGACGAGCTTCTCCGGCCAATACAATACGCCCCCGTCCACACCAGCGAGTCGTTGAGCATCAGCGTGACCTCGCGAGTCTGGTAAGCATCTCTACCAACCCCAGTCCCCTCCATAGCCGCCGTAACACCGCTGACAGTGCGCCGCCGCCGCGCCGCCGTCGCTAGCGCCGCCCATCCATGGTCGCATGCTTGACAGCCGTTGGATCTAGATCTAGCGCGTAGGATTAGATCACTTAACGAAGGGGTACGAGTATATCTGGCCCATGCGATTTCATTTAAATCATGTGGCTCTAGTTGATCGATCCAGCCGAAATGGTATCATCCAATCAGAACACGCCGCGTGGCTAGGGTTTAAATTTAAAATCTGGAATTAGATCTACTAGTTGTTCAAACTTGCAAAATTCATAACTTTTGATCCACACGTTCAAATTTTGCAAATTTTATATCATTGGAATCAGGAGAAAGAATTATATCCAATTATGCACTTTGTTTAATAAATTGCATCTGTAAAATGGGTTGTTTTTTCAGAAACATGTCTAAGCTTATTTTGTATATAAAAATTATATGGAAAATGTTCTAAGGGCCAAATCAATTTTATTTAGTGTATAATTGTTTTGTTTATGATTCAGTAATGTTTCACTTGTCTTGTTTGATTTAGAAAAATCATCACATGGCATTTGCATGCATTCATATATTTTTGCTTGTATATTTTGATATGTGATTTTGGTGCTATCATTTTATGTGTAGATTTTGGTGCTAGTAGTGATTGTGGTTGTGAAGATTGTTCTACTCCCCCAACTACCAAGGCAAGTGGTGCTTCATATTTATGTCCCAATATTTTTCCTATGCATTAGAAATATTTTGTATAGGGCTTGCATGAATATTTTGCTAAGTATCTATATGCTATGCTTGGGAAATCCTAGTAGTTGTAGAAATGTTAGAATTTCCTCTAAGTTAAGATACTTGATATTGCCATTCTTAGCCTAGCTAATAGCAACCAAGGGTGTAATATATTCATGCTAAGAAAAATATTGCTAAGTCTTTGACTTATGTTTTTTCTTAATAAAACAACTAAATGAATGAAACACCTGGGTGGAATGGAAAGAATGGTTTGTGTTGAGTGGTTACACAAGGCCCATTTATATGGTTTACCTTGTGTATCTCACTTGCGGAAAGCCACCCAGGAATAAAGGGATTTGAGATGCCAAATGTTAAGAAGCTTCTAGTGCAGCCACATGGCATTATGGGCTCTGCCTGGATCATATAGGTTGCAATAAATTAGCCATTTGGACAGTTGGTGGTAGTGGGATGATAGGTTGGAACGCGTCCATTTGGTCTAAGGGAAGGCTTCTGAACGGTCCTATCTTGGTGAAAATCAAGTCTTGTGGGGAAAGTGCACCACCTCTGCAGATGGAAGAACCTAAGTACTTAGCCATGTCCCTGGTATTGGACAATTTGAGCATCAAGATATGGAAGCTATCAAGAATCTCCTCATCCCAATTTTATAAGTTAAAACTTGTGGTTGAACAAGGGTGAAGGTTCACCAATTTCTATTAGTGGTTCCTTGGGAAAGTTTTGTCAAAGAAAAACTTAGTGTTTTCAACTGATAGGTAAAACCAATTTTGAGCAAAGCAAGCCTAAGCTACACTTAGCCAAATTCATGTAGTAACTAGATGTTGATATTCTACTAAGGTATCACTTGCCAATACTATTCCAATGTATTGACCCACTGTGGCTGTAACTTGTGATGTTGCGGGTTACTCTGATGATGATTAGGGGTTATGAGTCTACACTCAACATGCTTCCCTGTGGCACATGAATATGAAGACTTCTATTTTATATTGTTAAGTTAAACTCTTGTACTAGCCTATGGCTATGGAGTTGTAAAAGACTATGTTGTCTCTGGAATGACGTTGTAATAATGACCTTTGTTTCTGTGTACTTCATCTTAAACTGTGGATGCTAGCAATTGATCCAGGGACTAGCATTGCAATCACAGGGATCCTTACCTTTATAAGGGTGGTATCTTACACATATAAAGTACTGACAACACAATACACATGTGTCCTTAAGAGGACAAAGATAACTCTACTCGAATCCATTAAGATGGACTCATATGTTGCATGGACAAGACAAAAATACTGGTCAAAACAAAGGACACGAAGATGTACTCAAGTGAAATCTCACAAGAAGAAACATCATCAAGATAGTCCTTGGAACTGAGTTTGATTTCACGATAACGCAAATCAAATCAAATCAAATCAAAGGTGGGGGAATATAAAATATCCATGAAGGAAATATTATATTTCTTCAACACGAAAAAACTAGACACCCCTTTAAGGAGTAACTAAGTCGGGTAGAACATTTGTCTTACAACTCTCCGAGTTGTTGCTTAAGCTCAACCAACTAGTTCAGGGGTATCCAGTATTGATCCTTGGAGAAAGGAGTAGTTTAGAGAACTATCTTGCTCAAGAACTTTACAGCACGATCATGTGGAAACATGGCGATACTTACAGTAGACACCTAGAATATCATGAACCACCGATATGTCACTTAGTTCGAGAGGAAACTTTCTTGGTAAGGCAAGAGGACATAGTCTCAGAGCTTCGACAGAAGCCTAATCCTTTGACCTAAGAGGGTGTACCATAATAACGTACTAGGTAACACAAGCATCCTTTGCTTAATGATAGGGTTAATCAATCATTCTAAGAATGAAACAAATGTCCTTAGAGTTCAAAGCTTTAAGAATTGCTAAGAATCTCAGATAGCCACATCATATGCACACACATCATTAACGAGCGCGAGACCTCGAGGAAGTGTAGATAAAGATGTGTGAAGCATCACTTCGTTAATAGGGTCATGAATCTTAGCACAACCTCTTAGTTTAAAAGGGTCTGATACTTTAAGGTAGAACAGACAGAAGCTAATCAATGCCTCTTGATCTGCGGATTACAATGCTTTGACCTGGTCCTAGAAATGACGAGGCACTAGAGTTTGTTTCTACTGATGTCCCGAAATGGTTTGTCTTGATGGACGACATGAGTATCTTACATCAGAAGACACCAATCCAGGTTTACATCTTGTCTTCCAACTGGTAGAGAAAGGTCGAAAAACAACAAGGGGGAAGGAACATACTTAGGATAGAATCCCGAGAGGTGAATGCATAAGTCGACAACCTTCCGAAAACCAATGCTAAGAAAGGGAAAGATATGGCAGAGTCACGAATATAGATGTGAGACTCTTGAGGAAAACTCCTGTCGTTATCTGTTTGGTTCCATTAAAGAACATCTACCATAGCTAGTGGTAGGGGAAAGTCCTTAGTTGTCACAATTCAATCATGACAAAGACCACAAGCTTGAAGGCTGGAGTTGTAGTACTAGCCATCCTGAGGTAATGTGTGAACATTAATGATAGGGGTCAAAGGACTGGATCTTAGGTTAAAGATCAGCTTCATGTACAAGATTCACAACACTAGAATCTAGCACAATCCGGGACCTTCAGTTCAAGTCCAAGAGTTAAAACCTAAGAAAAGAGTAACTACTATTTGAGTCACATCATACAGGGGTCACATGTGATCAAGATACTCATTCGGTGTTAGTGATTAACATGATATCATGGTCTAAGGACTAAGATTACTTCGTATGATGTTATAGCAATATAAACACAATGACCTTGATCGTAATGCTATACTTCGGATGAATGTTCATCACATCATTCCAACAATGTTGTGACCTCGTTATTAACAACATCCAATGTCCATGATCAGGAAACCTTTGATCATCTTGTTAATCAACGAGCTAGTTTAGAAGAGAGGCATAACTAGGAACTTTCTTTTTGTTTATTAAACACACATGTATTAACGTTTCCGTATAATACAATTATAGCATGCAAAATAAACATTTATCATAAATAAGGAATACGATAATAACCACTTATTATTGCCTCTTGGGCATATTCCCTTCAGTCTCCCACTTGCACTAGAGACAATAATCTAGTTTAGAAACTTTGCGTATTGAACACCTATGGCTTTCTGGTATTCCATATACGCGATTGCAAGTGGTTAACATAATCTATGGATCTGACACTTTCAGGTCCGTGTGTATTTGCATGTTTGTGCATCTTCACGCATCACTCATTCTCTAATGAGATGGCATTGTATAAATTTGGTATTTTGGTGAGACCTTTAGTTCCTTGGGGTTAAATCATGTCGATACTATTGTCGTATAATATATCTTTAGTTTTAGCCCATTGTGAACCACACCTTAGTTTGATAACAAACTACTTGACACAAATGCCCTCCTTTGCTGCTACTATAGCAGTCCTATACTTAGCCTTTTGTTGTAGTATCCGTCACAATATATTAACTTTGGAAATCATGAAAATCCGTCATGGAAAATTCTTTCCATTACATTGTGCCACCCATAGTTTAAATTGAGATAAACTTAATTTGTATCTTGTGATAGAACTAGTGTCATTTTACAATGAACTATTTGTCTCTTACACAAATATATTATATTCTTAATTCTTCCAAAAGATTATAAGAATATCCTTACTATCGTCCAATGATCACTTTATGATTCATTCTGGTATATGCTCATAACGCTTAGAGAATAGGACATATCTGGATGTGTATATATGATGGTATGATTGATCAAAACATTCTTGTGATTTCACTCATCAAGTGTCAAAGCACTTGAATCTTGTTTCACTTATCAAGTGTCGATACACTTGAATCTTAATTCAATTCTTTTCCATGCGACAAGAACCTTTTATCATCGTTTCCATATTGTATTCCTTCAATATCTCATATATGTACGTTTGGCATATAGACATATTATGCTAAATATTCGGGTTTTTCCTAAGTCTTTCATCGAAATGAAATTTTCAACCTTTGTCAATAAAAGATACATCATTTACAATCAACAAGATGTCCTCCACATAATGTATTAAAAATATGTCTCAGTGCTCCCACTTAATTTCTTGCAAATTCAAGCATCTTCATCGTCTCCTGATGAAAACTCCTTTAATAGTTTCATCACGATGAAGATTCCAACTCCGCGATGCTTACTTCAACCATTGAATTTTGCATGCCCTTTTTAGCATCCTTTGAATTAACAAAACCCTTTGGACCGTGTCGTGTACACGTCCTAGGTAACCATTCTATTATAAGAACTTTGTTTTGTTTTTTCAACTACCATATACCAAATTATATGTAGTGGTTGCTACATTAATCCGTCCAGACTAAATATCGCTATGAAAGATCAAATCTTGTCATAGTCAACTCCTTGAACATTGTCGTAAAATACTTTACGGCATGTCGACTATTTCATAGATGTGAAACATCCATATCTCTTTCTTTATAGATTGAAATACGACCGATAGGTTTTTACACCTTTCCGGAGGGTCTCCCAAGTTCAAAAAACTTGATTTATCATGTATGGAACTATCATGGATTTTATGGCTTCAAGCCATTTGAAAGAGTCAGGGCCCATCATCGCTTATTTGCATGTAGTCAGTTCATCATTGTCAAACAACAATGATTTACTCTCAAATCTTAGCATTTGATTATTTATCCGACCTACTTGGTTCAATAGGAACTTAGACCTCTGTGACCTCAACCTTTGAGGCACGTGAGCCATGAGCATTTTGGCTACCTCCGGAACATTTTCTGGCGCTGCACAACTCTGATCATATAGCTAAGGTTCATTAACCTTACCATAGTTCTATTGTCCTCCCACTTAACTTTTGTGAAAAAATTCTTTTTCAAGAAACTTCATGTTTCAAGCGACAAACCCTTTTGTCCTCGGTGTTATGGAGGAATACCCAATGGTTATTTGAAACAACCTACAAAGAAATGCTTATCCGACTTTGGTTGTAAACATCTTACTTATGCTTAGCATACCAAAATTTAAGAAAGGAAAACTTGGGTTTTACCCCAAACCATAACTTACATGGTGTAATTTCAATAGATAAATATGGAGCTCTTTTCAGTGTAAAAGCGGTAGTCTCTAAAGCTTTAATATTTTAAAACATAATGGCAGTTTTATAAATAACACCTTTGATCCAACCATGTCAAACAAGGTTTCATTACAAATCTCAAACACTCCATATTCCTATGGTGTTTTGGGAGATGCAAATCTACGTGTTTTGCTAAACTTGCAACTCAAATAAATCCCTTTATGATAAAATCATAAATTAATTATTTTCGTGTTACAATGATTTTCCACTTCATCTTGAAAATCTTTGAACGTTTTCAAATATTTCATACTTCTTTCTCATTAAGTGATTATTCACTCAAATTTCCGGAGAAAGCATATGAAGTTCAAATCCATCTCTTACGACTACACATATAGGACTACATACATCGATATGTATAAATTCCAATAATTTAGTCAATCGTTCTTCTTTGGACTTTGAACGAAGTTTTAATTATCAGTAGGAAAGTCTCACAAGCGTCACTTGATCAAATCAAAGACTCCAAAAATCCATGAATATGGAGTTTCTTCATGTTTTCTTTCCAATATAATTTAAACAGCGATGGCGCTTCATAAGTGATCATTCAACCATTCGTCTTGCGACATTTTAGCATTAGTTTTTATGGATATGATTTCTCCAACTAGATTTGTAAATCATCCATCTTATATGGAATATGGTAATTGTATGAACAAACTTTGTTCTCATAATACCGGAGTAAAACAAATCTTGAAGGCGGGGTTTGATGTCAATGAGAAATACAAACAACAGCTTGTTTGTTTTCGATGAACATCATCACATATTCTCTTGCTAGTTACTTAGGCCATTGCAGTTCATGAATTGCGTTGTTCTATGAATTTTCGTACCAACCAATTCGGTATTCAATACCTAGGAACCACATTGTTTAACAAGCAAAGAATACAACCATAACATGTATATCATCTATATACCTAAACTGGATATTTCCAGTCTTTTCTTTTCTGCCAAATATATTTTATGGATTTTCTTTTAGCATTTTCTTTTCCTTTTTAAAAGAATCTATAAACATCAAAAGTGGCGCAATATACATGACACATAGTCTAAAGTGTGTATATTCAAATACTAAAACCTTTTGACTTGCACTCTGAAGTAGATCATCATCATCAAATGATTGGCGTTCTTTCAAAATCCATTATTTAGTAATCTTTTAGTGTAGTAAACACTTTACATACATCTCCTATTATCATGACGACTTTCATGATCAAGCTAATGTAGCTTATAAAGGCAAATCGTGAGTATAACGTTACTTTCCAAACCCCTTTTGGATGATTAGGATGTCTAGCATCTCCAACCTTTGCAAATTTTCATCCAATATGAGAATATACATTATACTCTAGCATATTACAACCAAAACATTGTTTCAGATATCGTTATATCTGCCACACATTATGGTTTCTAAAACAATTCTTTCAGCTCCTAGATAACCTTGATATTTAAAAACAATCAAGAATCATGGAGGAAAACATGATACTTTAGATACTAACACTGGAAATGTTACTCTTGATTTAATACTAATTATTAAACTTCACGGAGTAAATGGAGTTTGATGAAAGTTTGCAATAGGACTTTTAAACTTTAGGCTGACAGTCAACACAACACGATACCAGTTCGTAAAGTAAATATCTAGAATTCTATAGTTCTATTATCTCAATTACAACTAATCATAAAGTGGTGAACAAATTCCAATGACTACAAAAAGTTATGCAAATTCACTTTGATTTAATTTATGATAAATTGAGTTCTACTAATCCAAATTAGAAATGAACTCCCACTCAAAACTGACATCCCTCATGTCTTTTTGGTGATTACATGAACTAAATCCACTACACTAAGTCTGATCATCACGTGAGTCGGTGTAGCTTCAAAGGCGAGCATCTATATGGGCATCATATCAAACATATGACTCATGCTTAACCTTTCGGTCCATGTTCCGAGGCCATGTCTGTACTTGTTAGGCTCGCCAAGTAAGAACCATAGTATTCGCATGTGTAAAACTATCTTACACCCGAGATATGATCGTGGATTCAAGTACACCCGATCATCATGTGATGTCTTGAATCAGCAAAACATAGTCGGTGCATACTTAAGGGAGAACACATTTTTATCTTGATATCTAAATGATGGATCATCTTATAATGCTACCAAAATGCTAAACAAGCAATATAAGATGCAAACAAACATCATATGCTACAGTGATATGATATGGTTCTTGCACTTGATCACTATCTTATGCATCGTGGAATGATCTTTATCATTCCTATATGTGTAAGGCCAAGGTCTATGTAACTTACACTTTGTCATATTATAATTTTCAATAGTATCAATCCATACTTCAAATTATAACACTACCATATCATAGTACTTGCCCGGCAAAACCAAAAACTAGACACCTCTAATTTATCTTTTGCATGTTTTACATGGCTAAGGGCTTTCGGAGATAGAACCGTTCTTACCTACGAACATGAAACCACAAAAATGATAATAAAATTATTGGCAACTTGGTGTAAATCAGATATTGACTATAGTAGGAGAGATAGTCACCCGCAAGCCACTTATGCAAAACTAGTTGCATGTCAAGCATGGAATATGTCTCATGTGCGAGGACATGTAAAGTTTGTCCGGGCCTCTTCATCCCACTATGCCACCAATATCCAAAATACACATAAGAAGAAATAACATGACCATCAGCGCCCACATACTCATATGTGTACTACCCGTGCAAAGCATCTACGCATAGATTCGGCTCTGATACCACTATAGGGTTCGCAACATAGAAAACAAAAAAATCCCTATGATGGGAACTATAAGAGCTAAGATCCATCTATCTAGATACAAGCAACGGGTGGAGATACATGCATAGAATACATACCCTTGAAGACCGAAAGCTTTTTCAAGTATGAACTTGTTGGTGATGTAGTCGATCTCTTGCTGGTCTCAAGAGCATGATGGAAGTCCATCTGGTCTAGCCGGTCCAGCACCGCAAAGCAGTGATGCATCCGTGATCGCACACACATTCATGTACCCCGACAACCTTCGCACCCTCGCTCCAGCGAAGTAGCGGAAGCAACAAATCCTTCCAGAAAAAGCCATCGGGAACATGTATCTCACTGATCCAAGACCATGGGGGAATTCTAAAGGGGGAAGAGATCCTTCGCGAGGAGGTGTGAGAGTGGAGGAGGAGGAGGTGCTCCTTATATAGGGGAGGGGGCAGCCCAAGGGGGCTTGGATGCCGGCCATAGAGGGTGCCCCCTCCTCTCCCTCATTCATGTGGTGGAATCTCCACTCACATAAAACACACCTCCACTCACATGTCCACTCACATGCATTAATTTTCCACCAAAATTAATGCAAACTCTCATTTAATAAAACTCTTTTATTTATTTTATTCAGAATTTTGTTAATTACATTACTTAACAAATATTCACATAAAACCCCTTGCAACATTTCAATATCACATGCAGAACCAGTTTCTGCAATTTCGCCCGAAACAATTCCGGTTTCTATTGAAATAATTCCTGCGATTTCTTTTTCTTTATCTGGCATAAATATTTGCTCCGAATGGTGTCGGTATCCCTTAAGTGTGTCAACTTACGGTTCGCGAATAATGCAGACATGATCGAGACACCTCTTCGATCAATAATCAGCAGCGGGACCTGGAGATTTGTACTGACTCCCACACATTCAACGGTGACTTCTGTGATCGTGTGAACCTTATACGCATGTAACTTAATCCCTTTGTCTCGCGATATATTACATGCCCGAGATTTGATCATCGGTATCTCCATACCTAGTTTGATCTCGTTACCGACATGTACTCTTTTCTTGTTCCTGTGATATAACATTCTAGTGATCAAATCACTTGCTTGCAAGCTAACTAATGTTATATCACCGAGAGGGCCTAGAGTATATTTATCCATCATCGGGATGGACAAATTCCACTCTTGATCCATGAGCCTCTACATAACACATTCGTAGTACTGAACCCACCTTTATAGTCACCCTGTTACGGTGTGAAGTTTGATGTTATCAAGATACTCTTCCGGTGTTAGTGATTGACATGATCTCATGGTCTAAGGACTAGGATTACTTTGTATGATGTTATAGCAATATAAACACAATGACCTTGATCGTAATGCTATACTTCGGATGAATGTTCATCACATTATTCCAACAATGTTGTGACCTTGTTATTAACAACATCCAATGTCCATGATCAGGAAACTTTTGATCATCTTGTTAATCAAAAAGCTAGTTTATAAGAGAGGCATAACTAGGAACTTTCTATTTTTTTATTAAACACACATGTATTAATGTTTCCGTATTAATACAATTATAGCATGAGAAATAAACATTTATCATAAACAAGGAATAAGATAATAACCAATTTATTATTGCCTCTCAGGCATATTCCCTTTAGGAACAAGAGATCACGTTCAGTAGAGCGGATCATCCTCTTTAGGTCCCACATCCGGGTCATTCTGTGCTAATAATAGAAGCACAAATTGGCGGGTTCGACATGAGCAATAAGATAATAACCAATTTATTATTGCCTCTCAGGCATATTCCCTTTAGGAACAAGAGATCACGTTCAGTAGAGCGGATCATCCTCTCTAGGTCCCACATCCGGGTCATTCTATGCTAATAATAGAAGCACAAATTGGCGGATTCGACATGAGCAAAGTTTTCGTGGATGTAGGAAGCAGTATAAACCCTATATATGCCAAAACCTTGCGGGCGATGAATTGCTCCCTGTCCAATCTGGCTCCAACATGCGTTGTGTAATGTCAAGTTCTGGGCAAAATCAGAATTCCTTTAGGAAATATCTATCTCGATGTTTTCTTCGGAACGCTAGATAATTTCAGGCATGAGAAGCTCGAATTTGAGGTCATAGATTGGCCATCGCTGTACCACATGATCCCCGCCCAGCTTTCGCACGATTCATGGCAGTACCACATTAAGCATATCTCGTGATGAAAGTGCAGCACCCAACGAAATCATAATAGTGATAGGAAGCTTCACCCACTCCGACAATTATGACCGAGAATTCAATAAAATCTCTAAATCGTCATTCGGGATGGAAGCGGAGTTTGCATTGCTAAAAATATCGACTGACACCAATGTTCTAACTGACGTCCGGGTTCTAGCTGATATATCCTTCGACACTACAAAGGAAACGAAAGAGATCCAGGTCCACCCAACATACCCGAAGAAGACAACCTTTGTGACCTCCAACCTTGGTACCACATTGGAAAGTGTGCTCATCGAGTTCCTCCATGAGCTCTAGGATATTTTTGCATGGGTCCCAGCCGACATTCCAGGAATCCCCAGCGAATTATCTGAGCACGCACTCAACTTATACCCCAATGCTAGACCGATGAAGCAATCACTCCGCCATTTCATGGAATCCAAGTGCCTGTCCATTGGAAGAGAGCTCCATCACCTCATGGACTCCAAATTTAGCAAGAAGATCAAGAAAGCAACATGGTTCGCCAACCTGGTGTGTGTCCTGACGAAAAATACGGACATCCTCCGCATGTGTATTGACTTCACCGCGCTAAACAAGCACTGCCCAAAGGATCACTTCCTTCTCTTGTGAATCTATCAAATCATCAATGCAACCGCCGGATGCGAGCATCTTTCCTTTTTGGATGCATATTATGGATATCAACAGATTTGGATGAAGGAGGAGGATCGGAACAAAACACCATTTATCACACCTTATGGTGTATTCTGCTACACTACAATACCCTTCGTACTGAAAACGCAGGTGCTACATACCAACGGATGATACAAAACAGCCTCGGGAGCCAAATTGGCAGAAATGTTCAAGTCTACATCGACGACTTCATAATCAAGACAAGGCAAGATTCGACCTTTATCGATGATCGCCATGAAACATTCAATAATCTCGACAAGTACCGTATCAAGCTCAACCCGACAAAGTGCTCCTTTGGAGTCACCGTGGGGCAACTCCTTAGGTACCTCATGTCGGTTAGAGGAATAGAGGCAAATCCTGAGAAAATACATGCGATCCTCACAATTAACAGACCAAAAATCTCCATGGCGTTCAACAGCTGGTGGGACGCATGGTGGCGCTAAGCCGATTCATTGCTCGGTTGGGCAAAAAAGCGCTCCCTTTTTATGCACTCATGAAAAAATTGGACAAATTCAAGTGGACCGATGAAGCCCAGTGAGCCTTTGAATACCTCAAGAAGATACTTTCGACATCCCATGTCATCTTGTCACCAAAAGAAAAAGAACCTCTGCTGCTCTACATCGCTGCCACTAATTAGGTGGTTAACACAGTTTTGGTCGTCGAGCGACCCAAAGAAGGGAAAACCCACGGTGTCTAGCGACCGGTCTACTACCTCAGCGAGGTCCTCTCTCCATTCAAGCAAAGGTACCCGCACTACCAGAAACTTGCATATGGAGTCTTCATGACAGCGTGAAAACGGCGCCACTACTTCTCAGAGCACCCAATAGTGGTGGTCAATGATGCTCCCCTCTCCAACATACTCAATAATCCAGAAGCTACATTGCATCTCTCTCTTTGGGGCATTGAGATATACCCTCGAGATATCACGTATGAGAAGTGAAAAACAATAAAGTCTCAAGTCCTCCTAGTGTTGAACATACTGTTGATCAAGGTCAAGCTATTGGTCGAGACGAGGACTGGAATGTTGAAGAAAATCCTCCAAGAAACAATAAGGAAATAGAAACTCGTCGCAAAGCTCGAGCTGAAAGAAATCAAGATATCAGAGGTCACACACTTGACAAAGTAGTGGCTGGGCTAAGAAAAAGGGTGTCCATAAGAAGAGAGTTGGCAAGCTTTAGTGACCATCAAGCTCATATCTCTATGGTGGAACCTAAAAAGGTTTTTGAATCGCTTGAAGATCTGGATTGGGTGGTTGCTATGAATGAAGAACTCAACAATTTTGAGCGCAAAAAAGTGTGGAAGTTAGTAGAGAAGCCCAAAGAATGATGCAAGGTTATCAGCACAAAGTGGATATTCAATAACAAGCAAGATGAGAATGAAATTGTAGTATGAAACAAGGCAAGATTGGTATCACAGGGTTTCTCTCAAGTGGAAGGCATCGAATTTTGCGAAAATTATGCTCCAGTGGCTCTCCTTGAGTCTATTTGTATCCTTCTTGCATATGCAGCGCATCACAATTTTAAATTATAGCAAATGGATGTTAAGAGTGTCTTTCTTAATGGTCCTCTACATGAATTGGTGTATGTTAAGTAACCCCCGGTTTTCGAGGACCCCAATTTCCCGAACCATGTCTACAAACTCGATAAGGCACTCTATATGTAGGGTTTGCAGCATAGAAAACAAAAAAATTCCTATGATGGGAACATCTAAGTACCAAGATCTATCTACTAGATACAAGCAACGGGTGGATATACATCCATAGAATACATACCCTCGAAGACTGAATAGCGTTAATGAGGTTGTACTCGTGGATGATGTAGACGAACGCTTGCCGATCTCAAGATCGTGATGAAGTTCATCTGGGCCAGCCGGTCCAGCACTATCAAGTCTAGCACCTCAAAGCAGTGGTGCATCCCTGATCGCACACATGTACGGGTACCCCGAAAACCTCCGCGCCCTCGCTCCAGCGAAGCAGCGGAAGCAACAAATCCTTCCAGAAAAAGCCACCGGGAACATGTATCTCGCTGATCCGAGACCATGGGGGAATTCTAAAGGGGGGAGAGAGATCCTTCGCGAGGAGGTGTGAGAGACAAGTGAGAGGAGGGGGTCCTTTTATAGGGGAGGGGTAGCCCAAGGGGTCATGGCCGCTGGCCATGGAGGGTGCCCCCACCTCTCCCTCATTCATGTGGTGGAAGCTCCACTCACATAAAAACCTCTCCACTCACAATTCCACTCACGTGCATTAATTTTCCACCAAAATTAATGCAAGCTCTCATTTAAATAAAACTCTTTTATTTATTTATTCAGAATTTTTTTAATTACTTTAATTAACAAACATTCACATAAAACCCCTTGCTAGTATTCCATTTCACATGCAGAACCAGTTTCAGCAATTTCAACCGAAACAGTTCCGGTGTCTAGTTAAATAAATTCCTGCGCTTTCCTTTTATTTTTCTGGCATATCATTTGCTCTGAATGGTGTCGGCATCCCTTAAGTGTGTCACCCTACGGTTCGCGAATAATGCGGACATGATCGAGACCCTTCTCCGATCAATAATCAGTAGTGGGACCTGGAGATCCATACTGACTCCCACACATTCAACGATGACTTCTGTGATCGTGTGAACCTTTTACTCTAGTATCTTAATCCCTTTGTTTCACGATATATTACATGTCCGAGATTCGATCATCGGTATCTCCATACCTAGTTTGATCTCGTTACCGACATGCACTCTTTTCTCGTTCCCGTGATATAACATTCTAGTGATCAAATCACTTGCTTGCAAGCTAATCAATGTGATATCACCGAAAGGTCCCAGAGCATATCTATCCGTCATCATGATGAACAAATTCCACTCTCGATCCATGGGTCTCAACATAACACTTTAGTAGTTCTAAAGCCATATTTATAATCACCCAGTTACGGTGTGACGTTTGATGTCATCGAGAAACTCTTCCGGTGTTAGTGATTGACATGATCTCATGGTCTAAGGATTAGGATCACTTCGTAAGTTGTTATAGCAATATAAACTCAATGACTTTGATTGTAATGCTATACTTCGGATGAATGTTCATCACATCATTACACTAATGTTGTGACCTCGTTATTAACAACATCCAATGTCCATGATCAGGAAACTTTGATCATCATGTTAATCAACGAGCTAGTTTATAAGAGAGGCATAACTAGGAACTTCCTTTTTGTTTATTAAAAACACATGTATTAATGTTTCCGTATTAATACAATTATAGCATGTAAAATAAACATTTATCATAAATAAGGAATACGATAATAACCACTTTATTATTGCCTCTCGGGCATATTCCCTTCAGTCTCCCACTTGCACTAGAGACAATAATCTAGTTTGAAAACTTTGCGTTTTGAACACCTATGGATTTCTGGTGTTCCATATACACAACTGCAAGTGGTTAACATAATCTATGGATCTAACACTTTCAGGTCCGTGTGTATTTGCATGTCTTTGCGTCTTCACGCATCACTCATTCTCCAATGAGATGGCATTGTATAAATTTGGTCTTTCGGTGAGACCTTTAGTTCATTGGGGTTAAAACACGTCGATACTATTGTCATACAATATATCTTTAGTGTTAGCCCGTTGCGAACCACACCTTAGTTTGATAACAAACTACTTGACATAAATTCCCTCCTTTGCTGCTACTATAGCAGTCATATACTTAGCCTTTTGTTGTAGTATTCGTCACAATGTCTTAACTTTGGAACTCTTCCAAATCCATCATGGAAACTTTCTTTCCATTTCATTGTGCCACCCATAGTTTAAATTGAGATAAACTTAATTTGTATCTTGTGACAAAACTACTATTAATGTAACGCTTTACAATGAACTATTTGTAATTGTTTTTCTTAGTTCTTCCAAAAGACCATAAGAATATCCTTACTATAGTCCAATGATCATTTTACGATTCATTTTGGTATATGCTCATAACACTTAGAGCATAGAACATATCTGGATGTGTACATATCATGGTATGATTGATCAAAACATTCTCGTGATTTCACTCATCAAGTGTCAAAGCACTTGAATCTTGTTTCACTTATCAAGTGTCGATACACTTGAATCTTGATTCAGTTCCTTTCCATGTGACAAGAATCATTTCTAGTCGTTTCTATATTGAACTCCTTCAATATCTCATATATGTACGTTTGGCACAACCATATTAGCGTCACAGTCTATCCACTATAGACATTCATGCTAAATATTTGATTTTTGCATAAGTCTTTCATCGAAATGAAATTCTTAACCTTTGTCAATAAAAGATACATCATTTCTAATCAACAAGATGTCCTCCACATAATGTATTAGAAATATTTCTTAGCGCTCCCACTTAATTTCTTGCAAATGCAAGCATCTTCATCGTCTCCTGATGAAAAACTCCTTTTTCATTATGGTGAAGATTCCAACTCCGTGATGCTTAATTCAACCATTGAAGTTTGCATGCCCTTTTAGCATCCTTTGAATTTAACAAAACCCTTTGGACCGTGTCATGTACACGTCCTGGGTAACCATTCTATTAGAAGAACTTTGTTTTGTTTATTCATCTACCATATACCAAATTATATGTAGTGGTTGCTACTTTAATCCGTCCAGACTAAATATCGCTATGAAATATCAAATCTTGTCATAGTCAAATCCTTGAACATTGTCATAAAATACTTTACGACATGTCGACTATTTCATAGATGTGAAACATCCATGTCTGTTCCTTTATAGATCCAAATACGACCGATAGGTTTTTACACCTTTCCGGAGGGTCTTCCAAGTTCAAAACTTGATTTATCATGTATGGACTTATCACGGATTTTATGGCTTCAAGCCATTTGACGGAGTCAGGGCCCATCATCGCTTCTTTGTATGTATTCGGTTCATCATTGTCAAACAATAATGATTTACTCTCAAATCTTAGCATTTGATTGTTTAACCGACCGACTTGGTTCAATAAGAATTTAGATCTCCGTGACCACAACCTTTGAGGCACATAATCTATGAGAATTATGGCAGCCTCCGGAACGATTTCTGGCGCTGTGCAACTCAGCACATTTAGCTAAGGTTCGCTAACCTTATCAAAGTTCTATTGTCCTCCCACTTAACTTTTATGAAAAATTCCTTCTTCAAGAAATTTCATGTTTCAAGCGACAAACCCTTTTGTCCTTGGTGTTATGGAGGAATAACCAATTGTTATTCGAAATAACCTACAAAGACATGCTCATCCCACTTCGGTTGTAAACATCTTACTTATGTTTAGCATACCAAAATTTAAGAAATGACAACTTGGGTTTTACCCCAAACCATAACTCATATGGTGTCATTTCAATGGATCAAGATGGATCTCTTTTCAGTGTAAAAGCGGTAGTCTCTAAAGCTTTAATCTTTTTAAAACATAATGGCAGTTTTATAAATAACACCTTTGATCCAACCATGTCAAACAAGGTTTCATTACAAATCTCAAACACTCCATACTCCTATGGTGTTTCTGGAAATGTAAATCTAGGTGTTTTGCTAAACTTGCAACTCAAAAAAATCCCTTTATGATCAATCATAATTCATTTATTTTTCTTGTTACACTTGTAACTCAAATAAATCCCTTATGATAAAATCATAAACCATTTATTTTCTTGTTACAATGATTTTCACTTCATCTTGAAAGTCTTTGAACATTTTCAAATATTTCACACTTCTTTCTCATTAAGTGAATATTCACTCAAATTTCCGGAAAAAGCATATGAAGTTGAAACCCATCGCTTACGACTACACATAATGGACTACATACATCGATATGTATAAATTCCAATATTTTAGTCGTTCGTTCTTCTTTGGCCTTTGAACGAAGTTTTAATTATCCCGAGGAAAGTCTCACAAGCGTCACTTGATCAAATCAAAGACTCCAAAAATCCATGAAAATGGAGTTTCTTCATGTTTTATTTCCAATATAATTTAAACAGCGATGTCACTTCGTAAGTGATCTTCCAATCATTTGTCTTGCGACATTTTAGCATTAGCTTTATGGATGTGATTTCTCCAACTAGATTTGTAAATCATCCATCTAATATGGAATATGGTAATTATTTGAACAACCTTTGTTCTCATAATACCTGATTTAAATAACAATTATTAAAATAAATCTTGAAGTCAAGCTTTGATGTCTACGAGAAAGACAAACAACGGTTTGTTTGCTTTCGATGAACATCATCACATATTCTCTTGCTAGTTACTTCGGCCATTGTGTTTCATGAATTGCATCGTTCCGTATGAAATTTCATACCAACCAATTCGGTATCCAATACCCAAGAACCACATTGTTTAACAAGCAAAGAATACAACCATAACATGTATACCATCCATATACCTAAATTGGATATTTCCAATCTTTTCTTTTCTGCCAAATATATTTTATAGATTCTCTTTCAGCATTTCCTTTTTACTTTTTAAAAGAATCTATCAACACCAAAGTGGCGTCATATACATGACACATAGTCCAAAGCCTGTATATTCAAATAAATCTTTGGACTTGCACTTTGAAGTAGATGACCATCATCAAAATCATCGGTATTCTTTCAAAATCCATTCTTTAGTAATATTTTAGTGTAGTAAACATTTTACATACATACCCTTATCATGAAGACTTTCATGATCAAGCTACTTTAGCTTATAAAGGCGAATCGTGAGTATAACATTACTTTCCAAAACCCTTTTTGGATGATTAGGATGTCTAGCATCTCCAACCTTTGTAAATTCTCATCCAATATGAGATCACATATTATACTCTATCATATTGCAACCAAAACATTGTTTCAGATATCGTTATATCTGCCACACATGATGGTTTCTGAAACAATTCTTTTAGCTCCTAGATAATCTCGATATTTAAATCAAGAATCATGGAGGAAAACATGATACTTAAGATACTAACACTGGAATTGTTACTCTCGATTTAATACCAATTATTAAATTTCACGGAGTAAATAGAGTTTGATGAAAGTTTGCAATAGGACTTTAAACTTTAGATCGACACTCAACACAATACGATACCAGTTCGTAAAGTATATATCTAGAATTCTATAGTTCTATTATCTCAATTACAACTATGCATAAGGTGGTGAACGAATACCAATGACTACAGCAAATTATGCAAATTCACTTTGATTTAATTTATGATAAATTGAGTTCTACTAATCCAAATTAGAAATGAACTCCCACTCAAAAACGACATCCCTCATGCATTTTTGGTGATTACATGAACCAAATCTACTACACCAAGTCCGATCATCACGTGAGTCGGTGTAGCTTCAAAGGCGAGCATCCATATGGTCATCATATCAAAACGTATGACTCATGCTTAACCTTTCGGTCCGTGTTCCGAGGCCATGTCTGTACATGCTAGGCTCGCCAAGTAAGAACCTTAGTATTCGCGTGTGTAACTGTCTTACACCCGAGATATGCTCATGGATTCAAGTACACCCGATCATCACGTGATGTCTTGAAGCGATGAAACATTGTCGGTGCATACTTAAGGAAGAACACATTCTTATCTTGATATATAAATGAGGGATCATCTTATTATGCTAATAAAACGTCAAACAAGCAATATAAGATGCTATCAAACATCACATGTTAATAAGTGAAATGATATGGTTCCCGCATATGATCTCCATCATGTGCACAGTGGTATGATCACTATCATACCTTTATGTGTAAGGCCAAGGTCTATGGAACTTACACGATATGTGTGTTGTAAGAGTATCATCTCATACTTCTACTTACAACATCACCTTATCATAACACTAGCCCAGCAACAATCTAAACTAGACGCCTCTAATTTATCCATTGCAAGTTTTACGTGGTTTAGGGCTTTCGAAGATATAACCGTTCTTACCTACGAACATGAACCACAACGAGGATAACCAAATTGTTGACAACTCGTTGCAAATTAGATATTGACTATAGTAGGAGAGACAGACACCCGCTAGCCACTTATGCAAAACTAGTTGCATGTCAAGCGTGGAACAGGTCTCATGTGCGAGGACATGTAAAGTTTGTCCGGGCCGCTTCATCCCACTATGTCACCAATATCCAAAGTACAACTAAGAAGTAATAAAATGATCATCATCGCCCACATACTCATATGTGTACTACCCGTGCAAAGCATCTACGCATAGATCCAGCTCTGATACCACTATAGGGTTCGCAGCATAGAAAACAAAAAAATTCCTACGATGGGAACATCTAAGTACCAAGATCTATCAACTAGATACAAGCAACGGGTGGATATACATCCATAGAATACATACCCTCGAAGACCGAATAGCGTTAACGAGGTTGTACTCGTGGATGCTGTAGATGAACGATTGTCGATCTCAAGATCGTGATAAAGTTCATCTGGTCCAGCCGGTCCAGCATGATCAAGTCTAGCACCTCAAAGCAGTGGTGCATCCGTGATCGCACACACGTACGGGTACCCCGACAACCTCCGCGCCCTCGCTCCAGCGAAGCAGCGGAAGCAACAAATCCTTCCAGAAAAAGCCACCGGGAACATGTATCTCGCTGATCCGAGACCATGGGGGAATTCTAAAGGGGGAGAGAGATCCTTCGCGAGGAGGTGTGAGAGACAAGTGAGAGGAGGGGGTCCTTTTATAGGGGAGGGGGAATCCCAAGGGGGCATGGCCGCCGGCCAAGGAGGGTGCCCCCACCTCTCCCTCATTCATGTGGTGGAAGCTCCACTCACATAAAAACCTCTCCACTCACAATTCCACTCACATGCATTAATTTTCCACCAAAATTAATGCCAGCTCCCATTTAAATAAAACTCTTTTATTTATTTATTCAGAATTTTGTTAATTACTTTAATTAATAAACATTCACATAAAACCCCTTGCTAGTATTCCATTTCACATGCAGAACCAGTTTCAGCAATTTCAACCGAAACAGTTCCGGTGTCTAGTGAAATAAATTCCTGCGTTTTCCTTTTCTTTTTCTGGCATATCATTTGCTCCAAATAGTGTCGGCATCCCTTAAGTGTGTCACCCTACGGTTTGCGAATAATGCGGACATGATCGAGACCCTTCTCCGATCAATAATCAGTAGCGGGACCTGGAGATCCATACTGACTCCCACACATTCAACGATGACTTCTATGATCGTGTGAACCTTTTACGTTAGTATCTTAATACCTTTGTTTCACGATATATTACATGTCCGAGATTCGATCATCGGTATCTCCATACCTAGTGTGATCTCGTTACCGACATGCACTCTTTTCTCGTTCCCGTGATATAACATTCTAGTGATCAAATCACTTGCTTGCAGGCTAATCAATGTGATATCACTGAGAGGGCCCAGAGCATATCTATCCGTCATCAGGATGAACAAATTCCACTCTCGATCCATGGGTCTCAACATAACACTTTAGTAGTTCTGAAGCCATCTTTATAATCACCCAGTTACGGTGTGACGTTTGATGTCATCGAGAAACTCTTCCGGTGTTAGTGATTGACATGATCTCATGGTCTAAGGATTAGGATCACTTCGTAAGTTGTTATAGCAATATAAACTCAATGACTTTGATCGTAATGCTATACTTTGGATGAATGTTCATCACATCATTACACTAATGTTGTGACCTCGTTATTAACAACATCCAATGTCCATGATCAGGAAACTTTGATCATCATGTTAATCAACGAGCTAGTTTATAAGATAGGCATAACTAGGAACTTCCTTTTTGTTTATTAAACACACATGTATTAACGTTTCCGTATTAATACAATTATAGCATGTAAAATAAACATTTATCATAAATAAGGAATACGATAATAACCACTTTATTATTGCCTCTCGGGCATATTACCTTCACTATAGCCTTAAACAAGCCCCACGTGCATGGTATGAGAATATTAAAGAGGTATTGTTAGACCGTGGCTTTGAGGTTGGTGATACGTCGGAAACGTATCTATAATTTTTGATGCTCCATGATTGTTTAGTATCTACTTTGCTTTGCTTGTTTACACTTTGAGGTGCTTTTTACATGTTTTCTTGTACTAACCTACTACCAAGTTGCAACAGTGCCAGATGCATGTTTTCTGTTGTTTTTGGTTTCAGAAAAGTTAGTAAAGAAATATTCTCAGAATTGGACGGTACAAACGTCAAAGTCAATTACTTTCCGTGGGAAACAAGAAGTCTAGAGGGGAGATGTAGAGGCCGGCCAGGGCGGCCAAACCCACCCTAGGCGCGGGTGGGACCTGCCCCATGCCTAGGATGGGTGTGGGGCCCCTGGCCGCCGCCTCGGCCTCCCCCTTCGCCTATAAGAAGCCCCCGATGCAGAAACCCTAAGTACCCGATCAAATCTCCACGAAACAGTTTGTAGCCGCCGCCACCATTGTCCCTAGATCGGGGGATCTGAAGTTCTTCCCGGCACCCTGCCGGAGGGGAGATCATCCCGGAGGCCTTGTAAGTCCATGGAGTTTGTATCCTGTGTTAGAGAAACGCCTGGGCCGCTAACCTAGCCATGCCTAATCATGGTGGAAACTTGCAGCATCACCATAATGAGCTATCTATGAAGCATCCTCAATAAAAAGCTATGCATATGGTAAATAAAAAGATTATTGAGATGCTCATTGTCTGCTTGCCTTATCATTTTGATTGTGGGAAAGCTCTTGTACCATGTGCAAGGGGTACCCCGTTGGCGGTTCTCAGTGATATGCAAATACTTACAATGACAAGAACTTACTTGGGCCCAAAGTTGAGTATGCATGAGGTGTGGCCCTCGTACTAAGGGACTTGAGATTGCCAACTTATACTTCGACAAGCACATACTCCATCTTTGCCACTTTAACCTTAATCACTTCAAGATGCTTATGATAGGGGAAATGAGGGCTAAAAGCTAACAAGTACCATAATTTTTGGAAGCTCTTTTTGAAACTTGTAATCCCTGCTTCCTTTACAAAAAGGCCTTTCTTCCACCATTATTGAGTCTCCACCTTCTACCTTTAGGCACCATTAAGAGAGCATAGTTGTCATTCTATGTGCAGTGTTCCAAAGCTTATTAATTGATGCATATTGTGATATTAATTGTTCTTGTGCTATTTGTTTCTAGTCATCCTTGTGAACTTTGAAGGTGTCCTATGCATCTATATTGCTACTCTATGAGAGACAAGATGATTGCCACTATGCTATGTTTTCTGTATGTGAAACAAACAAATGTTCTTCAATGCATGTTATTCATGATCTTTGTTTGTAGCTTGTCATGTTGCATGCATAGTTACTATGTCCTATTGTTAGAACTCCATCTTTCATGCACATGTTTAGAGTTCTTTGATCCCAACTTCCAATGCTTGCAAATGGTTGGATCTTTGTTGTGAGGGTGCATGTCACCTCAAAAATTATTCTTTTATCACTTACCTACACGAGGACGAGCAGGATTTAAGCTTCGGGATGTTGATACGTCGGAAACGTATCTATAATTTTTGATGCTCCATGCTTGTTTAGTATCTACTTTGCTTTGCTTGTCTACACTTTGAGGTGCTTTTTACATGTTTTCTGGTACTAACCTACTAACAAGTTGCAACAATGCCAGATGCCTATTTTTTGCTGTTTTTTGTATCAAAAAAGTTAGTAAATAAATATTCTCGGAATTGGACGGGACAAACGTCAAAGTCAATTACTTTCCGTGGGGAACAAGAAGTCTAGAGGGGAGCCGGGGAGGCCGGCCAGACCCACCCTAGGCGTGGGTGGGCCCTGCCTTGTTCCTGGGAGGGGTGTGGGGCCCCTGGCCGCCGCCTCGGCCTCCCCCTTCGCCTATAAGAAGCCCCCGATGCAGAAACCCTAAGTACCCAATCAAATCTCCACGAAACTGTCTGTAGCTTCCACCACCATCGTCCCTAGATCGGGGGGATCTGAAGTTCTTCCCGGCACCCTGTCGGAGGGGAGATCATCCCGGAGGCCTTCTCTCTGGTATGATGTGTGAGTAGTTCCACCTTAGACTATGGGTCCGTGTAGTAGCTAGATGGTTGTATCTCCTCCTTTGTGCTTTCATGTATAGATCTTGTGAGCTCTGTTCATGATCAAGATCTAATCTATTTGTAATCATGCATGTTGTGTTTGTGGGGATCCGATGGATATTGAGATCATTATGTTGGTTTGATTAATGGTTTTGTCTTTATGATTCTATCATGTCTATGTTGTTTGTGATCTTGCATGATCTCCGTTGTTAGTAGATATCTTGGCCAAGTAGTTGCTAGTGACTCCAAGAGGGGGTATTTATGCTCGATAGTGGGTTCATGCCTCTAGTTTCCAAGGGAAGTGTCACATCCCAAGATTTTCCAAATCTTGTAATGTGAAAATAAATAAAACAAAATAAAAAAAATTGTTGAGAATCGGGGTGAAAAGAAACTTTGTTCCAAAAGGAAACTTAAAATCCCATCTTGAACAAACTTTGGTTAAAGTTTGAATTTAACAAAATCCAAATCATGTGAATTGCATTCCTCAATGAATGTATCTGGAAATTTAAACACTTGGAAAATAAATCCAAATCCTAAAACCCTAATGGAAGAAAATCATTTCCAAGTTATCTCCAAGCCTATGGATTTGATCCATATAAAATCTTGCCAACAAACATTTACAAAAGATCAAGAAAGACAAATGGAAATATTATAAAACCATATAAATTGGTTTCACTTAAATTGGAACCATGGATAATTTTTTTTGAATTTAATAAGTTAAGGAAAAGTAATTTCCAAAACTAATAAAACACTTATCTAAAATCCATACCAAATGGTGAGCAAATAATCCTAAAGGTATTTAAAAATATAAATAAATATTAAACAAGATTTTACAAATTGGAATCACTAAGTTTGGATCTCCAAATAAAAATATATGAATTTTATAAAATGAAGAAATAAATATTAAATAAAGAATATTTGAAAGACCAAATAAATCTTGGCCTAATCCATTAAGCAAATGGAATGGTTATAATCCAAATCAAATAAAATAAAAGGATAAAGAATTTCCAAGATAAAATAAAATGGCATTAACCATTATATCCCTATTTTATAAAGACAAATCTCTAATAAGAATAACTATTTAATTCATGAGAAATTGATATTTGGAATTTACCCAAGTGGAATAAAAGTTGTTTAATCAACTTAAATAAAATAAATCTTTCAAATAAACTTTAGGTAATTAAAACTATAACAAAATTCCTTTGAAATCAAAACAAATACCCAATCTTTAATGATTAATGATTCATATTAAAATACTTTCCAAATAACTCAAGATGAATTATTTGACACCCTTTTAAGTAAACAAAACTTACTGAAAGATTTTGGGAGAATTCAGAAGTCAAATGGAAATTAAAAACATTATTAAATCCTATTTGATTTAAAAACAAGGGCCCTTTTATTAATTAAAAAGACCCCAAAAAGAATAAAATAAATTCCCAAAATTGACATCAGAATGTGCTACCAATCAATATTTAAACCTACACAAAGTCTGGCAAAGTTTGGAAATCAAATGAGTGTTTAAATTGGTTGTTCAAAATCAAAACAGAAAAACCAAATGAGAAAAAGAAAAAGAATCAGGAACAAAAAAAAATGGAACCAGACAGCGAGCCCACTAGGCCCAGCCCAGCCCACCTCTTCCCCCTCCCACGAAACGTTTTTCCTCACCACAGACCTAACCCGCAAATACGCTGACTGGTGGACCCTATTCCCTCTCTCTCTCTCTCGCTGCCAGGGGACCCCACAGCCACGTCACCTTCTTCCTCACCCGCGGAATATGCCCCTCACCTCGCCGGCCGTTGCAGGCAAATAACGCTCGTCTTAATTCGCGTTAATGGAACAGTTAAACCCCCCTTGACGACGCCCTCTTAACCGCCCACGTCTCCTCTCCATTTCCCCTCTGCCGCCTCAACCTTGCACGCCCCTAGGACGCAAAATTTCGCCCTACACTGCCACTGCTCCTACGACCTTCCCCAGACAATTCCGGCGAAGCCAGACCGCCCCTCGCCTCCTAGAGCATGCGGACATCTTCCCCAGACTCTGGCGCACACTCCAGTGCCTCCAACTCTCTCTCGCTTGCCCCACAACCCCGCCTCCGTCTTCGTCTGAGCGCCACCGAAGAACCCCGCAACTCCGGCAAGCACTACTGGTGAGTCTAGACCGCCCCTTTCCCCCTCTTGGATACTCACAAGATCGCGACTTCCATACGAACCTAACGGTGCCTTTTATTTGCATTAGCACGCCGTATATCGCCGCCCCCGTCGACGACCGTACGAACCCGAGGCGCAGCGCAGCTCCGGCGAGCGATTGTCGTCACCTCCGTGCGCCCCTCGACGAGATATCAACATGTTGAGCATCGTCGTGACCTCCTGAATCTGGTGAGCATCTCCCCTTCCTTCCTCTCTTCCTGTAACATCGCCACCGTCGTCGTCTGACAGCTCCGCCGACAGTCGCCGCCCCCAGCACCGCTAGTTAATGGTCAAGAGTTGTACGTCGTAGGATTTAAATCCAACGCTCGCGATAGAAACTAACCGAAGGGGTACGCTCGCCTCTGTGCCATACAATCTAACTTAGATCCAACGCATCCCAGTGCTTGATCCAACCAAAGCGGTACCGGCGAATTAAAATATGACACGTGGCTCAGCTCGTTTGATTTGAGACAGAATTGTTCTATTAGATATGCCAATTTGAAAAATCCATAACTTTCAAACCACATGTCCAAATTTTGCAAACTTTATATCAATGGATTCAGAAAGTCAAGCCCTAGCCAACCATGCACTTTGTTTAGTAAAAAGCTTATGGTAAAATGTTTGTTTTTGCAGAAACTTGTGTATGCATGTTTAGAATATAAAAATTGTTCTAAAATGATTTTGAGGATAAAATCTTTTGAAAATGGTGTGTTTTGAACCTACTGACCATAGGAAAGAAATTGTGGATTCAAAAATGTATTTGGATAAACAAAAGAATGAATCTTTGATTTAAACCATTTCTAGTCAAATAAAAATATGGTTTGAATATTAAAAATGGTTTTGGAAGAAAACCTATGAGAAATGTTTTGGAAATAAACTCTCTGACCCTAAACACAATATTTCATGGTTTGAAAACATATTTTGTTAAACCTATAGAATGTTGCAATATTAAAAGCATTTCTTCACCACATAAAATAATGACATGGTTTAAAAATGATTTATGGAGTAAACACTTTTGCAAATGATTTTGCCACTTTATAAAATGACCATTAGGTGTTTTCAAATGTTTATGAACCATTAGAAACCACTTTTACAAATAAAACAATCTTTTGCATGCTTGCATGCATTACTTTGATTTTATCATTTTATGTGATGAATTGCTTGAATGGTAGATTGAAATATTGTTTGCTTGATTGAATTGTAGTGACTTGAAGTCTGTGAACATTGCAAAGATCAAGAAGTGAACCTATACTCTACCAAAAAGGCAAGTGATGCTTCATACTTTTGTCCCATTATTTTCACTATGCATTAGTGATATTTCTAAGTAGGACTTGCATGGAATTTTTGATAAGTATAAACCATGCTATTGTAAATCCTAGTAGATGAAACCTTAGTAGAAATTTCCTAAGTTAAGATTCCTACTACTATCATGCTTAGCTTAGCTAATAGAAAACAAGGGTGGAATATATATTCATACTATGGAAAAATTTCTAAGTCTGAGGACTTGTGTTTTATTTAATAAAACAACTAAGTTAATGAATCACCTGGGTTGAATGGAAGGAATGGTTTGTGTTGAGTGGTTACACAAGGCCAGGGGACTAGTGAACCTTGTGTATCTCACTTGTGGATGGACACCCAGGAACAAAGAGATTTGAGATGTCAAATGTTGAGAAGCTTCAAGTGCAGCCACTTGGCATTATGGGCTCTGCCTGGATCATATAGGTTGCAAGAACTTAGCCAAATGGACAGTTGGTGGTAGGGGATTGATAGGTTGGAGCGCGCCCATTTTGGTCTAAGGGAAGGCTTCTGAAAGATCTTGTCTTGGGAAACCAAGTCTTGTGGGGAAAGTGCACAACCTCTGCAGAGTGTAAAATCTAAGTACTTAGCCATGTCCCTGGCAAAGGACAATTTGAGCATAAAGACATGGAAGCTATCAAGAATCTCATCATCCAAATTTCTAAGTTAAAAACTTGTGGTTGAACAAGGGTTTAATGTTCACCAATTTCTATTGGTGGTTCCTTGGGTGATATTTTTGCCAAGCAAAAACTTAGTGTTTTCAAATGATAGGGAAAAACTATTTTGAGCAAAGCAAGCCTAAGCTCCACTTAGCCAAATGCATATAGATGATAGACTCCACTATACTACCATAGTATCACTTGCCAATACAATTCAAATGTATTGACCCTTGTGACTGTAACTTTTTATGTTGCAGGTTACTCTGATGAGGATTAGGAGTCATGAGTCTACACTCAACATGTTTGCCTGTGGCACATGAAGATGAAGACTTTTATTTATTTACTTATTCAAACTCTTGTAATAGGCATGTGGCCTTGGAGTTGTAAAGACTATGTTTGTCTCTGGAATGCCTGTAATAATGACCTTTGTATCTGTGTACTTCATCTTAAACTGTGGATGCTAGCAATGATCCAGGGACTAGCATTGCAATCACAGGGATCCTTTTTCCTTTATAAAGGAGGGATCTTACAGGAAGTGACAATAATCTCTTCGGTTGTAGATGTGCTTGCTACTAGGGAGAAAACAATGGTCTCTTGTTCATGGAACATGTGGACTATTTACCTTACACACTTTGCTTAAAGCAGTTGTCTGTTGCTTGCAACTTAATACTGGAGGGGGTTCGGATGATAACCTAAAGGTGGACTTCTAGTCATAGATGCAGTTGGATGGCGGTCTATGTATCTTGTTGTATTGCCCAATCGAATCTCATAGGATCTTTCTGACTAGTAATTGCATTGTTATGCCTTGCTCAGTTCCTGTCAATTGCCCTGCTGTAATTTTTTACCCTTCATGCCATGTTGTTTATCTAAGGAGAGCACCTATAGTGAACTATAGACCCCGGTCCAACCTTTACCATTGATACATCTTCCACTATTACTTGTTTACTTGATGCAAACATTACCTTCCACACCATACGTTTAATCCTTTGTTATAGCAAACCGGTGAGCTTGACAACCTCACTGATTCGTTGGGGAAAAGTCTTGAGTTTGTGTCGTGCAGGTCTCTGTGTTGCTTGCAACACCTATGTGACATTTCCTTACTCCTTATGGTTCGATAACCTCGGTCTCAACTGAGGGAAAACTTGCTTCTTGCTCTTCACACCCTACGCTTGGGGTTACCAACGAAGTCCCACGTCAACTAGGCGTCATCAACAAGTTTTCTAGCGTCGTTGCCGGGGAGGCTAAGGACGTATTCACTAGGGGATTCCTACAATTCCTTTCTCTTTACTTTGTTTTTAGTTTGCTTGGTTTTGTTTGCCTCTTTTCAAAAAACCCAAAAAATAGTCTAGTTTGGTTTGCTTGTTTTTTTTCAAAAACCCAAAAAAATTATTTCCTTCCCTAGTTGCCACCTTTCTCTAGCTCACCATGTTGCTCCCAAAGTTCGCCCTGAAAGACCTTGCAATAGGTAGTGGCTCCATAATTGGGAAAGATAATATTGAAGAATTCTTTAATCATATTAGAAAGCATGAAGATATTGAGGAAAAATCTATAGAAGATCTTGCTCCTAATTATGATGTTGCTCCTAATTATAAGATCTTTCTGACTAGTAATTGCATTTTTATGCCTTGCTCAGTTCCTGTCAATTGCCCCGCTGTAATTTGTTTACCCTTCATGCCTTGTTGTTTATCTAAGGAGATGACCTCTAGTGAACTATGGACCCCGGTCCAATCTTTACCATTGATACATCTTCCATTTTTATTGTTTACTTGTTGTAAACCACCATTACCTTCCACACCATACGTTTAATCCTTTGTCACAGCAAACCGGTGAGCTTGACAACCTCACTGATTCGTTGGGGCAAAGTCTTGAGTTTGTGTTGTGTATGTCTCCGCGTTGTTTGCAACACCTGTGTGACGTTTCCTTCCTCCTACTGGTTCTATAACTTTGGTTTCTTACTGAGGGAAAACTTGCTGCTGTGCTACTTCACACCTTTCTCTTGGGGTTCCCAACGAAGCGCTACTACATCAACCCAGCGCAGCCAACAAGCTTTTCTGGCGCCGTTGCCGGGGAGGCTAAGGATGTCTTCACAAGGGGAGTCCTTCACTTCCTTTCTCTTTACTTTGTTTATTTTGCTTGGTTTTGTTTGCCTCTTTCCAAAAAACCCAAAAAAATAGTCTAGTTTGGTTTGCTTGCTTTATTCAAAAACACAAAAAAATTAGTTCCTGCTCTAGTTGCCACCTTGCTGTAGCTCACCATGTTGCTCCCAAAGTTTGCCCTGAAATATCCTGCAATAGGTAGTGGCTCCATAATTGGGAAACATAATATTGAAGAATTCTTTAATTATGTTATTGAGGATAAATATATAGCAGAGCTTGCTCCTAATTATGAGATTGCTGCAGCTTCTTTAGTTCATATGTTGGAGGCTAGGTTTGTTATCCTTAACCCCTTCATACAATTCTTGTTCCTAAAACTAAAAGAAGAAAAGAATGCTGAAAAGAGAGAATTCATCCTTGAAACTTTATCAAAGGAATTTCATGATGTTGCTAGGGAGGCCAAAAAGGTTTTTGAGCATTTCAATATGCTAGGCTCAAGTGTAGATATTGTGGGTATTTCTGATAAAACTAAGCCTAGAGAAGAATTTAAGATACCCATACCCTTTAAGCTTGTTGGAATGCATGAAGCCTTTGAAAAGAATTTTTATTGGATTGCTCCCGAAAACCTTTTTGATGAAAGAAGTAGACCAAAGAGAGATGATAAGGGATACTCCAAAACCCATTTGTATGAGATACATTTCATAGTTGAAGACTTTGCAAGTATAAATGTTAATGCTTCTTCATTTGGAAATACTTGATTCTTTTTGCTTCTTATGCCTAACTTAAAGGCGTTAAAGAAAAGTACTTGTTGGGAGATAACCCAAAAGTTTCCTTGAGTCTTGGAAGTTATTAATTCAGTAATGACCTCTCCTTATCTTTTTTGTTTGCTTTTTGTGCCAAGAATTACCTCTAATGAGAGGGAAGTAAGATTTGGGGAGTTGCTGTCCCAAAACAGATTTCTGTCCTCCACCAAAAAAGTTCATGAGGAGCCTATGTAACTCGGATTGCTCTCAAAATTTACGAATAAATCACCCAGTATGTTATCTAACTTTCCTTAGTTCAACACTTTTTTATTTGAGCAACGTAAGATGTTCGAAAAAATCGGTTTTTACCTGCTGGTCTGTTTTGACAGATTTCTGCCATTATTTGCATTTGCTTCTTATTGATTCCTTTTTGAGTTATCTTTAGGTGAACTGAGCTTTTTGAAGGAGTTACTACAGTAGCTTGTGTTTTAGTGAAAAGTCTTTCTGTTCCAAAGCTTTTCCAGAGGTCTAATATCTTTTGAATAAACTAATGTTGCTAATGAAGATTGTGTGAAGTTTTGTATGGAGGAAAAATTTCAGGTGTAAAGAGAGAATGATGCAACGAGATGAATAATGGACAAAATCTCAAGCTTGGGGATGCCACCATGGTGTCACCCCAAGAAATATACAAGAGGTACAAGCGTCAAAGCTTGGGGATGCCCAAGGCATCACCTTCTTCATCAATAAAAAGCTCAGGTCTCTTTAGACACTTCGTTTTTATTGTCTCATGCACAGTTGTGTTGTTCTTGGAGCGTCTTAGCTTTCGTTTGCTTTGCTTAGGTTGTTTAATTTGCTTGAATAAAGAAGTTTGGACCCCCTTTCTCGCTGTGTTGTTTTGCAAATAAGTTGCTTGGCGTTGGAAAGGAGTAGTAAGTTCTTGCTTGAAGTGCAAGAGGAGCTTGCATTGACTATGACTTAGACTTTAGCATGACATGCTAGGTGTTGTTTTGACCTTATGCTTAGTGATTATTGTTGTAGCATGTATTTTTCCAAACAATTGGGATTGCTTAGTGTGCCTTGAAGAAATTATGCATTGTTTTAGCATGCAAAAGCATAGTATTGTAGTATTCTCCTTTGATGCTTTGCTTGGGTTGACTTGGCACATGCTCACACCATGTTATGACTATGAAAAGTCACCATTATCCTATATGGTCATTTAGTCCTTGACTTGTAGTACCACTCTTTGCTTTGATTAGTATGCTTTGTTTCTCTGCATGATTATGGCCATTATGCTCTCTTAGTTGGTTGCTCATAGTCTTTTGCTAGCCTCCACTTGTATGAGTAAATTCTACTTATGCTTCCAACTCCCAAGAAACCAAGTTATTCCAAAGTGTCCACTATAAACTCCTATGCATGTTGTGTTGCACCATTCCAAGTATATTCTTGTTTTCAACTATCTTCCAATTAAAAACTATTTTGTTATGTGAAAACTTAGTGATTAAAGCCCTCACGAACTTGATGGCACACTTTATATTATTTGCCCCTAATAAACTTGAACCATTGTGACAACTTTGTTGTATATGATTGCACTTATAAGTTGGAATTAGCAGAATCGTGTTGTCACGGGCTGCGTTTTTAACATTGCACTTGTACTTTGTACTCAGTTGATATCATGTTCTTTTGTCTATGGATGTCACCGGTGTGAAATAAAGAGGGAACTTGTAAGTCCATGGAGTTTGTATCCTGTGTTAGAGGAACGCCTAGGCCGCTAGCCTAAGCCTTGCCTAATCATGGTGGAAACTCGCAGCATCACCATAGTGAGCTATCTATGAAGCATCCTAAATAAAAAGCTATGCATATGGTAAATAAAAAGATTGCTGAGATGCTCATTGTCTGCTTGCCTTATTATTTTGGTTATGTGAAAGCTCTTGTACCATGTGCAAGGGGTACTCCGTTGGCGGTTCTCAATGATATGCAAATACTTACAATGACAAGAACTTACCTGGGCCCGAAGTTGAGTATGCATGAGCTGTGGCCCTCGTACTCAAGGGACTTGAGATTGCCAACTTATACTTCATCAAGCATATTCTCCATATTTGCCACTTTAACCTTAATCACTTCAAGATGCTTATGATAGGGGCAATGAGGGCTGAAAGCTAACAAGTACCATAATTTTTGGAAGCTCTTTTCGAAACTTGTAATCCCTGCTTCCTTTATAAAAAGGCCTTTCTTCCACCATTATTGAGTCTCCACCTTCTACCTTTAGGCACCATTAAGAGAGCATAGTTGTCATTCTATGTGCAGTGTTCCAAAGCTTATTAATTGATGCATATTGTGATATTACTTGTTCTTGTGCTATTTGTTTCTAGTCATCCTTGTGGACTTTGAAGGTGTCCTATGCATCTATATTGCTACTCTATGAGGGACAAGCTGATTGCCACTATGCTATGTTTTCTGTATGTGAAACAAACAAATGTTTTTCAATGCATGTTATTCATGATCTTTGTTTGTAGCTTGTCATGTTGCATGCATAGTTACTATGTCCTATTTTTAGAACTCCATCTTTCATGCACATGTTTAGAGTTCTTTGATCCCAAATTTCAATGCTTGCAAATGGTTGGATCTTTGTTGTGAGGGTGCATGCCACCTCAAAAAAATTTCTTTTATCACTTACCTATTCGAGGACGAGCAGGAGTTAAGCTTGGGGATGTTGATATGTCGGAAACGTATCTATAATTTTTGATGCTCCATGCTTGTTTAGTATCTACTTTGCTTTGCTTGTCTACACTTTGAGGTGCTTTTTGCATATTTCTGGTACTAACCTACTAACAAGTTGCAATAGTGCCAGATGCCTGTTTTCTGCTGTTTTTGGTTTCAGAAAAGTTAGTAAATAAATATTCTCGAAATTGGACGGGACAAACGTCAAAGTCAATTACTTTCCGTGGGGAACAAGAAGTCTAGAGGGGAGCCGGAGAGGCCGGCCAGACCCACCCTAGGAGCGGGTGGGCCCTACCCTGTGCCTGGGAGGGGTATGGGGCCCCTGGCCGCCGGCTCGGCCTCCCCCTTCGCCTATAAGAAGCCCCCGATGCATAAACCCTAAGTACCCGATAAAATCTCCACGAAACTGCCTATAGCCGCTGCCACCATCGTCCCTAGATTGGGGGGATCTGAAGTTCTTCCCGGCACCCTGCCGGAGGGGAGATCATCCCGAAGGACTTCTCTCTGGTATGATGCGTGAGTAGTTCCGCCTTGGACTATGGGTCCGTGTAGTAGCTAGATGGTTGTATGTCACATCCCAAATTTTTGATTTGGTCTTGCATATCATTCATATCATTGCATCATATCTTTCCATGCAAAACCGTCGAGTAGAAAGGCTCGTGAACGCTATTTAAAAAAATTTTTTTTTGTTTCGCCACGGTTCCTACGGGAAGCTTTAGTAGGACTTTGCAACCAACCACCCCTGTTCGAGTTTTTCGCTAAACTTTGACGCTAGTTGTGTTCTCGACGATCTGAACCCGTGGCGCGAGAATCGCTCAATCGGATCGTATGCAAAAGCCTCGGACGTTTAGTAATTAAACGGAAACCGAAAATCCGGACCGATTTCCGAGTTGGAGTCAACTTTGACCGGAATTGGAGTAGGACGCAGGAGGCCCACTTAAAGGAACCACCTGGCCTCGCCTCCGTGCCCTACACTACGCCCGCCCCCCCCCGCGCCCTCCCGCCTCGATCGCCTCCGTCATCACCCGAGTCCGCCTCGCCGCCCTTCCCATCCACGCCGCCCGTCTCGCGCCGCCACCGCCGCCGCCGATGGCCCGCGCCGCCCGCCCTCCCTGCCGCCCACGCCGCCGGCCGCGCCGCCGCACGCCTTGCCGCGCCCGCCCGCCGCCCCGCCTCGCCCGCCACGCGCCACGCCGCTGCCCGCCACGCCACACGCCATGCATGCATGCGCGTCATCGCATGCGCATGCATGCACGCACGCGCCGCGTTGATTTTCTTGACCCGTTCGTTGACGTGTACGTCCGTGCAGGAAGAACCACGTCGCCGGATTTGATCGTCGCCGCCGTCCGGAACTCGCCGCACCTTCCGGAGTCCGTTTCCGGTAAGACAGCAGCCACCGTCAGATCTCAGATCAGTCGCCTAGATCGTTAGTTGACCGGTCAGACTCAGGCGTTGACTAGTCAGACGCCAGTCAGCGCCCAGTCAGCAGACGCTTTGACCAGTCAACAGACACAATGGACTGGTCAATTTCGTTAATCCTTTTAGTTGGCAGATTTCGGTAGAATCTTGTAATTGCATAGAAATTCAACCGCTTGGCCAAAAATTGCAAATAAACTATGTGTACATTCAATGAGTCGTGTGAAATCTCGTTGTACCTTTGGTTCAGACTTTTACTGCCAGGTTTAGTACAGTTTAATCAAACTAGTTAGTGGCCTTTTTGGAGTAATAAATTCGTAGAAAAAGATCCGTAGCTCTAAAAATCGCGTATGATATGTCCCTGAACTCGTATGAACGAGGGGAATCTCATCGTGAATTAAAAAGGTAGGCTTACAGTAAAAACTTCTGCAGTATTTGTCTAATGGCTTTCTGCAGTGTTTTAATTACTCGGGGAGTTTTATAATTCCTTTTCGAGTAATTCCAATTGTACTGTTTCTAATCAGCGATGCCTATGCGGTAGAATTTTCCCAAGATTTTACAAACAGTATACTACCGCTAGTGAATTATTTAAGTTCTAGCTCTAGTTGTGAGCTTTACTTTTACTTAATAGTTTTCCTAGCGCTAAAACTATTTTCCATGCATACAATCGGTAGTATTATGGTATAGGATGTTATGGTGCAGCTGTAGCACCAATTCACTTGTCGTTCTTGCATTCATGCATCATATTTGTTGCATATGTTGTGGATTGTTTGTTTATGATTGCAATTGTATCGTGTAGATTGTGTTGAGTGCAACGCTTGCTCGTGTGAGGATTGTGCTCCAGACCGCTAAAACCAAGGCAAGTAGATGCTACTTTGTTCATGATATCGTCCTACTATTTTCAATGCATTGTCGCGTATTTTGTAGATGCATGTGTAGGATGATACTATCGCTATGCTATGTCCTATTATGTGGTAGGACACTCTTTGTAGATGAGCCACCGTTGATAGATGTGCTTAGCCATGCTTTGTTAAACGAGGGTTGGGTTACATCATTGATACTTGTTTTCTCAAAGTATTGGTTTGTGAAAACAAAAACAACTTAATCAATGAACCCCCTGGGTGTGATGGTATTGATAATTTTTGGTGGTTTCATTGCGGAAAGGCACCCAGGTATCAAGAGAGAATGATTGGCTTCTTTATTGTGTAGCTTACGTGTACAACCATGTGCCAATAATGAAATGGGCGGTTGGTTGGACTTAGTAGGTTGTGGTAACTCGAACCCGCGTACCCAGAGATATAGAATTTTGGTAGGTTGGACCGGTGCGCATCGGGATTGAGGAGCTACTTCCCGAACAGTCTCTTCTTGGTCTTCTCCCTATCATCACCCAAAATGAGAGTGATGGTACGAGCTGGGCTGGCCAAGTCACATGGGTAAAGTGTACTAACCTCTGCAGAGTGTATAATCTAATCGATTAGCCGTGTCCCCGGTTATGGACATCTGAGTTGCTAGATATTGATTCCATGACATGTTTCTCACTCATTCTAATCATAATTGTTTTAATGTTGTTGGGTTAACTTAATTGGGATCTTTTCAAAGAAAGTCAAAAACTATTTATGAAAGTAGGACAAATGTATTTGCAAATGCAAGTCAGACACAGCTCCACTTGCCAAATATGCATGTAGATGTTAGTACTATTGTCTCCTTTACTAGCTCTACTTGCCATACATTCCATGTATTGACCCTTCGGGGCTGCTACGTTTCATGTTGTAGGTTATACCGATTATGATTGATCGTTATAGGCCACGGTACTCCACTCGGCACTTGTTCACTTGTGGGCAATTTGAAGAATGGAGGATTTACATGTTTATGTTGCTACCTGAATGATTTGAGCTAGCTTTATGCTAAGCTTTTATTGTAATAATGGTACTCTGGATCTTTGTAGATCATGATACACGGATATTATGCTATGTTATCTATCTTACTCTATTGTGGGCCAATGAACCGATCCAGGGATTGGCATGTCACATAGAGGCCACGGTCTTTTCAGAACCGGGGTGTTACAGGATGGTATCAGAGCCCATGTGTCGACTGTAGGATCGTGACCTAGGATTGGATTAGAAAGCCATAGAATTATTAAGCCTATATTAACTCTGTCTTTCCTCTTATGCCTTTCACCCTCGTAAATTCTTACCATATGCTATTCTCACACTTTCCTCTTTTACTTGATAGATGGGAGACGTCAGATCGAGTATGTCACCATGGAGTCACCAAGGCCCTTTGCAAGGCAGTTAGCTCAGCTCTCTCAGTCATTGGGATTGCCACTGCCTATGTTCAAGGGAAGAAGGCTGTACACCTATGGATATGGAGAGGATGCATGGGAGATCACTACCTTCATATTCAGAGATGCCGCCTTGCCAAACCCCGCGCACTTGGTCTACACCAAGACATACTGCAACTGGGGACTTGGAATCAACTTGGCCGTACATGAAGCCTTGTCTCGCCAGTGCCACTATGTCCGACACCTACTGCCCGCAGATTCACCCTACCGTGACTATGGAAGACGTGATGAAGATGGGAACATTGTGGTTACCCCGGGCGACAGGAACAACATGCCGCCCCGTCAGAGGCACATAGAGGACATGGAGAGGGAGAATGGAGCTCTAGCAGAGAAGGTGAGGATGATAAAGGAGATTGCAGACTTTACTAGCAATGGAATGGTGGTCCAAGGATAGGAGATTGACACTTTGCATGAGGCTGTGGGAGTTCTGGAGAATGCCCTGATAGCCAGAGATGAAACCATAGCACATCTTCATGGTACTGTGCAGGAGAACACCCAGAACATACAGCAATTGCAAGGGACCGTCCAGGAAAGGGATCAAACTATTGAAGCTATGACAGCCCAGATTGCCGCTCTCCAGGCACAACTGAATCCACCCTCTGATGATGACAATGGAGATGATGGCAACAATGGGGATGATGATGACAGTGGAGATGATGATGATGAGGACGAGGATGATGATGATGGAGACGATGATGGTGGAGGAGATGAAGCTGTTGCTGTTGCAGCTGAGGATGAAGAAGAAGAGGAGGATCCAGAGGAGGTGGAGTTTGAGGTTTCAAGTGATGGTTCAGGGGAAGTGTACACTCCGCCGCCATGGTTGTACCGCGAGCCGAAGCGCTAACGCATGACCGCAAGGACCTACCTCAACCTCTTCAAGAAATAGATAGAAGTCCACCAATTAGTCCACGTTAGGCGAACTCGTTAGGATTAGTCTCGATCGATGTGAAGCTTAGTTCGTGTTAGTTTAAGAGTGATTAGTTGCTTATTTGTGTACTCCAATATTCCAGGAATTTTTGTGCGAATTTTAATGAAAGAGTTATGGCAATTTGGTTACTATCTGTGTTATTTTCGCTGCAGTTTTTCTGCTGATACAGCAGTACTGCGCGATTTTTCATATTTTTCTGGTAACTCGGAAAAATCTGAAAAAAATTGGGCTGATGCGAAACTCTCTTTGATATACGCACAAAAATTGTCTTAATTTTCTGACGAGTTTAAGTCAGGCAGAAAAATCCGTGAACGCTGCTGGACTGTTCTGGCAGAATTGCTATTTTGTGGATTAGTTGATCTATTGTTTAGTTAACCATTGCCAACTCTTGCAAAACTATTTCAGTAGTTATATACTGCTAGGATAACACCTGGGATGTTGCTGGATCGCTTGTTTGTTGATGTGTTGCTTGCTTGTGATTGTCTGCTATTGTTTGTTGTTGATTGCTCATATGCATGGGTAGAATCTTATTACCGTAGATGATTCTTTCTAAACTTACCTGTGCTGAACCGCAGATGCCTCCCCGCCGCCAACCCACTGAGTTGGAGCAGCTCATGGCAGCTCAGGCACAGCTGACCCAAGTGATGACCCAGTTCATGGCAAACCAGAACAACAACAATGGAAACAATCAGCCTCAGGGAGATGCTCTTACCAGATTTCTGAGGCTAAGGCCAGCTAAGTTCTCTACTGCAACGGAACCAATGGTTGCTCTCGATTGGTTGCGTTCAGTCAACAAGGATCTAGTAACTGTCGGATGCACTGATACTGAGAAGGTGAGGTTTGCCGCTCACCTACTGGAGGGACCAGCCGCTTCTTGGTGGGACACATTTCAGATCACCCACCCGCTGGATACCGTGACTTGGGCAATGTTTGAGGAAGGTTTCAGGACCAACCACGTGTCTTCGTGGAGTTCGAGCCTGAAGAGGAAGGAGTTCCGCAACTTGCGCCAAACCAATCGCACCGTGGCCGAGTACATTGAGGAGTTCAACAACCTGTCCCGTTATGCACCTGAGGATGTTGACACTGATGCCAAAAGGAGGGAGAGATTCCTGGATGGCCTCAGTGATGAGCTTTAAGTACAGCTACTTGTGGTTTATTGCCCCACTTTCCAGGAGCTTATGGACAAGGCTAGGATCTTGGAGGGGAAGCACAAGCAGGTGGATAACCGCAAGAGAAAGAGCAATACCCACCACTCTGGTTCACACCACAAGTCTCGCACTTCATATGATGGATACTCCAAGCATGGAGGGAGTGACCATGGGAGCCATGACCGCCGCGATGGACATCGCCATGACAACCATAGGAGCAACCACCACAGCCACAAGGGAGGACACTCTCACCACTCTGGAGGACACGGTGGACATGACCGCAACCGTGATCGCAACTTCGTGAAGAAGGATCTGAGTGAGGTGACGTGCTTCAAGTGTAAGCAGAAGGGACACTATGCTGACAACTGTCCGGAGAAGAAAGGACTGAAGCCAACCAACGGCGAGAATGCCACAGTGAACCACATTAATGTGGAGGAGATTCCAGATGAGCCTGACCTTGTGATTGGTAAGTTCCGAATCAACACTTACCCTGCACTTATACTTTTTGATACTGGTGCATCGCATTCATTCATATCAAGGGAATTTGTGGATAATTATAAGTTACCTACTGAGTCTATGAAAAGGTCTATTAGAGTGAGTTCACCTGGAGGAGATATGATAGCTAGCGCGGGATGTCGCTACTTAACTATGAGGATTGGAACACACAACTTCATTGCACATCTAGTAGTACTGGATTCACAGGGATTAGATGTCATTCTGGGTATGGATTGGATGTCTATGCATGGGGGACACATAGATTGTGCACAGCGAGCTGTTTCACTCAAAACCCCGGATGGTAAGAGAATTAGATTCAAGTCAGCTGTACGACCAGGAAGGTGTAAGTTGAATTCTCTTAAGGGGGTTAGCATGGATACTGTGCCAGTGATTAGGGATTACCCCGACGTGTTTCCAGAAGAGCTGCCAGGGATGCCACTTGACAGGGATGTAGAGTTTCTTATCGACCTAATGCCGGGAACAGGACCAATAGCAAAGAAACCATATAAGATGGATGTGGATGAGCTGAAGGAATTGAAGAAGCAGTTGAAGGAGCAGCTGGAAAAAGGATTCATTCAGCCTAGTGCGTCGTCATGGGGAGCACCTGTTCTGTTTGTGGAGAAGAAAGATAGCAGCAAGAGATTAGTGGTAGACTATCGCTCGCTGAATGAAGTAACCATCAAGAACAAGTACCCTCTGCTGAACATAAATGATTTGTTTGATCAACTGGAAGGAGCGAAGGTGTTCAGCAAGATTGATCTGCGATCAGGCTACTTCCAATTGAAGATCCGAGAGGAGGATGTACCGAAAACCGCCTTCACCACTAGGTATGGTTTATATGAGTATACAGTTATGTCTTTTGGACTAACGAATGCCCCGGCATACTTCATGACCATGATGAACAAGGTATTTATGGAGTATTTGGACAAGTTCGTGGTGGTGTTTATTGATGACATACTGATATATTCCAAGGATGATGCCGAGCATGAGAAACATCTGAGACTGATTATGGAGAAGCTGAGAGAACACAAGATGTATGCCAAATTCAGCAAGTGTGAATTCTGGCTTAACACTGTTGGGTTTCTTGGACATGTAGTGTTGGGAGAAGGAATTGCTGTTGATCCAAACAAAGTGACTAAAGTAACTGAGTGGGAAGCACCCAAGAATGCGGGAGAGATTCGAAGCTTTTTGGGACTTGTTGGATATTACAGGAGGTTCATTGAAAACTTTTCCAAGATTGCTAAGCCGATGACTGAACTTCTGAAGAAGGAGAGGAAGTTTGAATGGTCAGACGTATGTGAAGCCAGCTTTCAGGAACTGAAGCGTCGACTAGTGACTGCGCCTGTTCTGTGTTTACCTGATCTTCAGAAGGATTTCCAAGTGTACTGTGATGCTTCTCGACAGGGGCTTGGGAGTGTGCTGATGCAAGATGGGAGAGTAGTGTCATATGCCTCGCGACAACTCAAGCACCATGAGCGGAATTACCCCACATACGACTTGGAGTTAGCGTCAGTGGTTCATGCGCTCAAGGTATGGAGGCATTACTTAATGGGAAAACACTGTGATGTGTACACCGACCACAAGAGCCTGAAATACATATTTACACAGAAGGAACTGAACATGAGGTAAAGGAGATGGTTGGAACTTATCAAGGATTATGATATGAATCTACAATACCACCCGGGAAAGGCCAATGTAGTAGCAGATGCTCTGAGCCGGAAGGTTTATGCCAATGGATTGACAATTGGTGAATTGCCTGAGGACTTGTGCAAGCAATTCAAGGACCTTAGACTGGAGGTAGTGTCTGAAGGATACCTAGCAACAATGGAAGTCCAACCAACGCTACAGGACAGGATCATAAAAGCTCAGATGGGAGACAAAGAGATAGATGAAGTTAAGGAAAAGATGAAGGAAGGTCGAGCAAGGGAATTCCGCGAGGACGAGCAAGGAACCCTGTGGTACGGAGATCGTTTGTGCGTTCCCGACGATCCCGAGATAAGGAAGTTGATTCTGCAGGAGGCTCATGACTCGCCATATTCCATACATCCGGGCAATACGAAGATGTATATGGACCTAAAGGACAGATTCTGGTGGAATAACATGAAGGGAGACATCGCGGAGAATATTGCCCTATGTGATGTATGCAATGAAGGTGAACAGCAGCAACACTGTGCTGCTGCAGCCATTGCCGTGCAGTTGGAAGTGGGATAGAGTGGGAATGGATTTTATCACAGGATCCCTGAACCAGGTCGGGGATATGACTCTATTTGGGTAGTGGTCGACCATTTGACCAAGGTAGCCCACTTTATACCGGTAAAGACGACCTATACGAGTGCAAAGTTAGCCAAGATTTACATGGACAGGATTGTGTGCCTACATGGAGTTCCCAAGAGTATCATATCTGATAGAGGCACCCAATTTACCTCACACTTCTGGCGCCAGCTGCACAAGTCACTTGGTACTAGATTGGAGTTTAGCATGCTTCACCCATGCATCGATGGATGACCGAGAGGGTGAATCAGATTTTGGAAGACATGCTGAGAGCTTGCGCTTTAGCTCATGGATCTAGTTGGGATGAGAATTTGCCGTATGCGGAGTTTTCCTACAACAACAGCTATCAAACCAGCATCAAGACGTCGCCGTTCGATGTGATGTATGGGAAACGATGCCGAACGACATTGCTATGGGATGGAGTAGGAGAACGACAGCTGTTTGGACCTGATTTGATCAAGGACGCTGAGGAGAAGGTCGCCTTGATTAGGGACAGGCTGAAGGTAGCACAATCAAGGGAGAAGAGCTACCCTGACGCCAAGCGCAAGGAAGTGGTGTATGAGATAGGGGATAGAGCATACCTCAGAGTGTCGCCACTACGTGGAATCAAGAGATTTGGAATTAAGGGTAAGCTGGCACCTCGATTTATTGGACCGTACAGGGTCTTAGCACGCAAAGGAGAAGTTGCTTATCAGTTGGAGTTGCCAGAGGCTCTGTCTGCTATTCACAACGTGTTCCACGTATCCCAGCTGAAGAAGTGCCATCCGGAGATGGTGGATACGCCATTGAGAGACACCGTACCGCTAGAGGAGGTTCAGCTGGAGAATGATTTGACCTATGAGGAGAAACCGGTCAAGATTCTAGAGACAGCAGAAAGAACTACCCGTACTAAGACAATCAAGTTTTGCAAGGTACAGTGGAGTCACCACACCGAAGAGAAGCCACTTGGGAGCGTGAGGATGACATCCGAGAGGACTACCCACACCTATTTGCTAGTCGCGTCGAATCTCGAGGACGAGATTCATCTTAAGGGGGTTAGTCTTGTCACATCCCAAATTTTTGATTTGGTCTTGCATATCATTCATATCATTGCATCATATCTTTCCATGCAAAACCGTCGAGTAGAAAGGCTCGGCGAAACGCTATTTGCAAAACCCTATTTTGTTTCGCCACGCGGTTCCTGCGGGAAGATTTAGTAGGACTTGCGACAACCACCCCTGTAGGTTCGAGGTTTCGCTTAAACTTTGACGCTAGGTTGTTCCCCTCGACGATACGAACCCGTAGGCGCGAGAATCGCTCCAATCGGAGTTCGTATGCAAAAGCCTCGGACGTTTTAGTAATCCGCCGGAAAACGGTCCGAAAATCCGGACCGATTTCCGAGTTGGAGTCAACTTTTGGACCGAATTGGAGTAGGACCCGCGCAGGAGGCCCACTTAAAGGAACCACCTGGCCTCGCTCTCCGTGCCCTACACCTGCCCCACGCGCCGACCCGCCGCCCCGCCTCGATCCGCCAGAAGCGACTCCCGAGGAGCCGCCGCGCCTCGCCGCGGTCGCCTCCGTCGCCGCCGCCAGTCCGTCTCGCCGCCTCTCCGTTCGCCGCCCTTGGCGCCGATGGCCACCGCCGCCATCACCGCTGCCACGCCGCCTCCCGCATCGCCGCCTTGCCGCCAGCGCCGCCGCCAGCACCGCCGCCGCCGCGCCACCCGCCACGCCGCTGCCGCTGCGCCACACGCACGTGCACGTGCGCGTCATCGCATGCGCACATGCATGCACGCATACACGCACGTACGCGCGCCGCATTGATTTTCTTGACCCGTTCGTTGACGTGTACGTCCGTGCAGGAAGAACCACGTCGCCGGATTTGATCGTTGCCGCCGTCCGGAACTCGCCGCACCTTCCGGAGTCCGTTTCGCCATCCGTTTCCGGTAAGACAGCAGCCACCGTCAGATCTCAGATCAGCGGCCTAGATCGTTAGTTGACCGGTCAAACTCAGGCATTGACTAGTCAGACGCCAGTCAGCATCCAGTCAGCAGACGCTTTGGCCAGTCAACAGACACAATTGACTGGTCAATTTCGTTAATCCTTTTAGTTGGCAGATTTCATTAGAATCTTGTAAATTGCGTAGAAATTCAACCGCTTGGCCAAAAATTGCAAATAAAATATGTGTAGATTCAGTGAGTCGTGTAGAATCTCGCTGTACCTTTGGTTCAGACTTTTACTGCCAGGTTTAGTACAGTTTAATCAAACTAGTTAGTGGCCTTTTCGGAGTAATAAATTCGTAGAAAAAGATCCGTAGCTCTAAAAATCGCGTATGATATGTCCCTGAACTCGTATGAACGAGGGGAATCTCATCATTAATTAAAAAGGTAGGCTTACAGTAAAAACTTCTACAGTATTTGTCTAATGGCTTTCTGCAGTGTTTTAATTACTCAGGGAGTTTTATAATTCCTTTTCGAGTAATTCCAATTGGTACTATTTCTAATCAGCGATGCCTATGCGGTAGAATTTTCCCAAGATTTTACAAACAGTATACTACCGCTAGTGAATTATTTAAGTTCTAGCTCTAGTTGTGAGCTTTACTTTTACTTAATAGTTTTCCTAGCGCTAAAACTATTTTCCATGCATACAATCGGTAGTATTATGGTATAGGATGTTGTGGTGCAGCTGTAGCACCAATTCACTTGTCATTCTTGCATTCATGCATCATATTTGTTGCATATGTTGTGGATTGTTTGTTTATGATTGCAATTGTATCGTGTAGATTGTGTTGAGTGCAACGCTTGCTCGTGTGAGGATTGTGCTCCAGACCGCTACAACCAAGGCAAGTAGATGCTACTTTGTTCATGATATCATCCTACTATTTTCAATGCACTGTCGCGTATTTTGTAGATGCATGTGTAGGATGATACTATCGCTATGCTATGTCTTATTATGTGGTAGGACACTCTTTGTAGATGAGCCACCGTTGGTAGATGTGCTTAGCCATGCTTTGTTAAACGAGGGTTGGGTTACATCATTGATACTTGTTTTCTCAAAGTATTGGTTTGTGAAAACTAAAACAACTTAATCAATGAACCCCCTGGGTGTGATGGTATTGATAATTTTTGGTGCTTTCATTGCGGAAAGGCACCCAGGTATCAAGAGAGAATGATTGGCTTCTTTATTGTGTAGCTTACGTGTACAACCATGTGCCAATAATGAAATGGGCGGTTGGTTGGACTTAGTAGGTTGTGGTAACTCGAACCCGCGTATCTAGAGATGTAGAATTTTGGTAGGTTGGACCGGTGCGCGTCGGGATTGAGGAGCTACTTCCCGAACAGTCTCTTCTTGGTCTTCTCCCTATCATCACCCAAAATGAGAGTGATGGTACGAGCTGGGCTGGCCAAGTCACATGGGTAAAGTGTACTAACCTCTGCAGAGTGTATAATCTAATCGATTAGCCGTGTCCCCGGTTATGGACATCTGAGTTACTAGATATTGATTCCATGACATGTTTCTCGCTCATTCTAATTTCATAATTGTTTTAATGTTGTTGGGTTAACTTAATTGGGATCTTTTCAAAGAAAGTCAAAAACTGTTTATGAAAGTAGGACAAATGTATTTGCAAATGCAAGCCAGACACAGCTCCACTTGCCAAATATGCATGTAGATGTTAGTACTATTGTCTCCTTTACTAGCTCTACTTGCCATACATTCCATGTATTGACCCTTCGGCGCTGCTACGTTTCATGTTGCAGGTTATACCGATTCTCATTGATCGTTATAGGCCACGGTACTCCACTCGGCACTTGTTCACTTGTGGGCAATTTGAAGAATGGAGGATTTACATGTTTATGTTGCTACCTGATTGATTTGAGCTAGATTTATGCTAATCTTTTATTGTAATAATGGTACTCTGGATCTTTGTAGATCATGATACACGGATATTATGCTATGTTATCTATCTTACTCTATTGTGGGCCAATGAACCGATCCAGGGATTGGCATGTCACATAGAGGCCACGGTCTTTTTAGAACCGGGGTGTTACATTGTATCTCCTCCTTTGTGCTTTCATGTATAGATCTTGTGAGCTCCGTTCATGATCAAGATCTAATCTATTTGTAATCATGCATGTTGTGTTTGCAGGGATCCGATGGATATTGAGATCATTATGTTGGTTTGATTAATGGTTTTGTCTTTATGATTCTATCATGTCTATGTTGTTTGTGATCTTGCATGCTCTCCGTTGTTAGCAGCTATCTTGGCCAAGTAGTTGCTAGTGACTCTAAGAGGGGGTATTTACGCTCGATAGTGGGTTCATGCCTCTAGTTTCCAAGGAAAGTGACAATAATCTCTTCGGTTGTAGATGTGCTTGCTACTAGGGAGAAAACAACGATCTCTTGTTCATGGAACATGTGGACTGTTTACCTTACACACTTTGCTTAAAGCAGTTGTCTGTTGCTTGCAACCTAATACTAGAGGGGGTTCAGATGATTACCTGAAGGTGGACTTCTAGTCATAGATGCAGTTGGATGGCGGTCTATGTATCTTGTTGTATTGCCCAATCGAATCTCATAGGATCTTTCTGACTAGTAATTGCATATGCCTTGCTCAGTTCCTGTCAATTGCCCTGCTGTAATTTGTTTACCCTTCATGCCATGTTGTTTATCTAAGGAGAGCACCTCTAGTGAACTATGGACCTCGGTCCAATCTTTACCATTGATACATCTTCCACTGTTACTTGTTTACTTGTTGCAAACCATTACCTTCCACACCATACGTTTAATCCTTTGTTATAGCAAACCAGTGAGCTTGACAACCTCACTGATTCGTTGGGGAAAAGTCTTGAGTTTGTGTCATGAAGGTCTCCGCGTTGCTTGCAACACCTATGTGACGTTTCCTTCCTCCTTATGGTTCGATGACCTCGGTCTCAACTTAGGGAAAACTTGATGCTTGCTTTTCACACCCTACGCTTGGGGTTACCAACGAAGTCCCACGTCAACTAGGCGCCATTAGTTGGGAAAATTGATCCCACTCTTTTTACTAAGAAGGTTCAGGGGGAGCTTTTCATGTGCCAATTATATGTAGATGACATTATATTTGGCTCCACTAACCAAGCTTTTAACGATGAATTTTCAAAGCTTATGACTGACAGGTTTGAGATGTCTATGATGGGAGAGTTGAGATTTTTTCTTGGATTCGAGATTTAGCAACTAAGAGAAGGAACCTTCATTAATAAATCAAAATACATCCAAGACATGCTCAAGAGATTCAAGATGACAGATCTTAATGGTGCTGCTTCACCAATGCAAACTAAATGTCATCTTGAGTTAAATCCCAATGGTAAATATGTGGATCAAAAGGTATACCGATCCATGATCGGCTCCTTGATTTACCTTTGTGCATCTAGACCCGATATTGTGTTGAGTGTAGGAGTGTGTGCAAGGTATCAAGCGGCTCCTAAAGAAATCCACTTGGTCGAGGTCAAGAGAATCTTCCGATATTTTGTTCATTCCCCTAACTTTGGTCTATGGTATCCCAAAGGCTCTAATTTATCACTAGGTGGGTATACAGATTCATATTGGGCTGGTGATAAGGATGACAGAAAATCGACTTCTGGAGCTTGTCATTTCTGGACAGATCCTTGGTATGTTAGTCTTCTAAGAAAAATTGCATATCTCTCTCCACCGCCAAAGCAGAATATGTGACTGTTGTAAGTGTTGTTGGAGATATGCCCTAGAGGCAATAATAAATGTAGTTATTATTATATCTTTGTGTTTATGATAAATGTTTACATTCATGCTATAAATAGTATTAACAAGGAAACATTAATACTTGTGTGATTTGTAAACTTAAAATAGAGTCCCTAGTAAAGCCTCTTTATAATACTAGCTTGTTGGTTAATAAATGATTGTGGTTTACCTATCATGAACATTGAGATGTTATTGACAACAAGATCATATTGTTAGGAGAATGATATGGTGGACATACTCCTATAGATAAGCGTAGCATAAAGATCAAGTCATTTTAATAGTTCAATTGCTATATGCTTTCTGATACATAGTAACCTAATTCCTTCGACCATGAGATCATGCATATCACCTTCACCGGAAGGATGCTTTGATGACATCAAACACCACACCGTAACTGGGTGGCTATAAAGGTGACATTGAGTGTTCGGAAAGTATTGGTTGAGACACATGGATCAAGAGTGGGATTTGTCCATCCACATGATGGATAGATATACTCTGGACCCTCTCGGTGGAATGTCATCCAATTAGCTTGCAAGCATGTGACTGGCTCACAAGGGATCACATATCACGGGAACGAGAAAAGAGTACTTATCAGTAACGATGTTGAACTAGGTATGCAGAGATACCGACGATCATAACCTCGGATAAGTAAACTATCGTGAGACAAAGGGAAATTGGTATCGTATGTAAGTGGTTCATTCGATCGCAAAGTAATCGTAGAAATATTTGGGAGCCATATGAATTTCCAGATTCCTCTATTGGTTATTGTTCGGAGAAGTGTCTCAATCATGTCCGCATAATTCACGAACCGTAGGGAGACACACTTAAGGATTCGACGTTGTTTGAGTAGTTATGGAATGATGAGAAAGAGACCGAATATTGCTCGGAGTCTCGGATGGGATCCGGGATATCACGAGGAGATCCAGAATGGTCCGGAGAATAAGATTCATATAAGGAAAGTCCTATTTCGGGGTTGGAGAATGGTTCCGGTGTTTTCATCGGGAATGTTCTAGAAGGTTCCGGAATGTCCGGGACTCCGAAGGGGAAGGGCACATGAATGTGTCATACCAAGTTGGAATGATTGCATCATGTACTAGGTGTCATCGCTGAACAAAATAAAGGGTTTAATCAAATCCTAGTTTGAAAAGTCAAACGCCAATTTGAAAATTTAAACGGCAATTTTGGGAAGTGGAGGGGAAGGTGGAAACCGAGTTGGGGAGGAGTTCCTCCCCTCCACCGCCGGCCCCCTTGGGAAACCGAGTTGGGGAGGGACTCCCCTCCCATGGTGCGGCCCCTCCACCTATATAAGGAGGGGCAGGGTTGCCTGTAACACCCTCAGAATCGGCCCTATGCAAGTTTTAGCGATTCCCGCCAAACCCGCATAGAAACGATTCAAAGGTGCCCACCAGGCACTTGCGTGCGGGTGGAAAACGAAGTAATAACATTACACAACAGTCCTCGATGGGACCCACAGAACAGATATATATACAACACGACTCCATGAGTCAAGAATACAGATATACATAACAGAGATCCAAATCACCTTGAAAATGATAGAGCGTCCAGCTACGGACAAGATGCAAATGGGGCTAAGAGCCCTGAAGAATAACCAATGGCGTCCATAACCCTGCCCAGGCCAAGGAAGGGTAACCCCGCTAACGACGCCGATCTCAAAACCTGCTTAAACAAAAGGTGCCAAAAGGGCAAAGGAAAAAGAGAGAGCGGTCGATCGAGGCCAAGACAGCGATGAGGCTAGAATTCGGCGGTCCTCGCCTACATAGGTATGGTGGACTGAAGCGGCAGCGGCGCAGCATGCACTAAACAACCTATAGAGACTCGATACAACTGGCGGCTATCAGAGAGGGGTAAGAAAGACCTATTCGGAACCATCCTGAGACCACCATCAAACAAACCCATCCTGGTGTTTCCCCCTCGAGACCAAACGAGGAAGTCAACCGAGGAACTCACATAGTTGGCAGTTTTACTTATTCAGTTATCGTTGCAGCAATTACTAGTCAGGTATAGATAGTCATCCTGATAAAATAAGCAGTGGGCACTTTTAGTTAACCATTCCGTTATAGTTGCAACACTTACTAGTCAGATACAATTAGCATGAGATATCCCAAAACCCAGCAGTTGTTGGTACTTTTATTTAGCCATTCCGTTGTAGTTGCAATACTTACTAGTCAGATACAATGGTCGCAAGCGACAACCCAAACAAGCAATTGTTGGCAGTTTTATTTAGCCATTCCATTATAATGAAGCTGATTACTAGTCATTATAAAGTCAAATTTATAGCACTACTTTAGTTATAGTTGTCTATGATCGAGATACTGTGCTCCAAGTCGTCCATAACCGCGGACACGGCTTTCAGAAAGTTTTACCCTGCAGGGGTGCACAAATAGCAACACACACTCGATCAACCTCGGAAAAACCAAATCAAAACCCAACGAGGCTTTCACGACAAAGCAATCACAAGATTCAGAAATATTTCAGGGGGCCACCCCATTAAGTATACCCGCAACGAAGTTAGCTGACTTCGAGACGGACTCAAGGTTTGTGGGGCTGGCTATAAACGACTGGGAACCCAAAACTGGGCTTGTCAATACCGCGAAAACGGGTCATGATCCTAAACAGTACAGGTGCTCCTCGCACAATCGTAAATAAAGCAGTAAAGCATGGCATAAGTACAGGATAGTAAATAAAACCTCAAACTAGTTTGTGGCCCCAAGAAATAAGAATAAATCAAGCTCGTGGGGTCCCATAATCCTCCCGGATGTGGATAGCGCGAATATTCAAGGAACAGGTATCAAGTACTCGGGGTCCTACGGGACACAAGTGGACGGTTAACAACCAAATAACATCTATTGCCCACCTGTGCCTCTGCTTACCTACTTCAATTTTAGTTGTTAAACAGTAATTAAAGTTAACGATAATTAAAGCCATGAACATCTCCAACATTAAACATGCGGCAAGACTCCAACAACTGTGGTATTGGACGACATGCAACTTCACTTGAGCTAGCGACTACGACGCGCAAGTCCAACTATCTACCAAACAACAGGTAATAGGATGTGTCCAAGGCAATATAAGGCTGCAAGGGATATCACGGGCACGAAAACTAGAGCATCGCAACACGGATAGCAATAGATCAACAGGAGGGAACAAATACTATAAAAGTAATATAGGTATAAAGGGGGGAGGTGCTCGCCTGAAAACATTGCCGAAGGTTCATCCGAAGATCGGGGCGAAGCTCACATCAACTCAACGGCCTTATCCGCGAAGAACCAAAACACTAGAATAAACACCGGGTGCAATATTTAATACTACGGCAAAAGATCGGGCATGATGCATGTATGATGCATGGCATGGTAATATGCGGTGCAATTAGGCTATATTAAGCGGAACCGGGGTCCCGACATTTAAGTATTAGGTTCGAGTTGTTTAGGTACCCCACAATTTAAATGTTGTATTAACATGGCAAGATGAGTTACCGGTTTGCTACTCAAATTTAAATGGAGTCCGGAATAAGACAAAGTTATTCCGCATATCAACTCCTTATTTAATTATGCGGTGAATCGGCATAAGGCCCCCAAACCACACAATATGCATGCGAGTATGACAATTTAATATGCAACAATTTTATATCATTTATAAAAATAGGCTCAAGAAAGGGGTCACACATTAGGGTTCGGCGAACTTGGGCTCCGAGGGGTTCGGGGTTGGTTTCAGGGTTCAAGGTTCGATGGGATCGGTCTCGGCAGAAACATTCTCGGACATCGGAGTAGGTCTTGTCGCAACCGGGAAGCAGGACTTGGTTTCGGGTCGGGCGCGTCCGTGTCCGCTCGGTGTCGATCTTTGTCGCGTCGATGCCGAACTGGAGGGGAGTGGGTGGGGTTATGATCTGATCGGATCTTGTCTTCTGTCGCGTCAATGCTTCCGGGAAGGAGAACTTGGCGATCCCGAGGGTCTTGGTGTTCGACAGGGTTCGGACGCGCCGGGATCGGGCTTCGCATCTGAGAAGGTGGCCTTGATGTTCATGCCGGAGTTCTTGGCATCTGAGACGAAGACCTTTAGGTCCAGGAGGAAGATCTTGAGGTCCCATGTCAAAGTACTTGTTCGTCCGTATTTTGTTAGTGGCGAGGTTCTTGTACACTTGTTGGTTCTATTCTTCGGGAGGCATACAACGATTCACTAGAGCGGTGGCCACGACACGTTAGCACGTAGCTGCTGGCCCGAACTGCAGTCCTGCACCACACACACCAGAGCACCTGCACATGAGCCCCCAAACCAAACACATGCGCGGGTGATGACCGGCAGCGGAAGCAGAGCAGGGAGGCCGGCATGGTCTTGCAGCGGAGGAGGTCACAGGGCCGGAAGATTGCAGCACGCGGGGTGGGGGTCGCCGGAGAGGGTGCTCGCGAGTAGGAAGGGCGGCGGCGCCGGGTTCGACGCGTAGATGGACGCGGGGCCGGCCAGGCTCGCGCGGCGCGGAGGCAGACGCGGGGCTTCCAGGGGCGGCGTAGGACGCAGAGTCATGGCGGCGGGGAGGAGTCCGACGTGGTGGCGGCCAGCTTCCTGGCGGCGGGGTGGGGGTCGCCAGCGAGCCGGAGAGAGGAGTTCGGGCGGCTCGACGGAGAGGCGCGGGGGCGCGACGGCGAGGCACAGAGGAGGGCGAGGAGGCGGTGGCGGGGCGCTGTCGACAGCGGGGAGAGCTCGGCGGCGAGGTCAGGGCCAGCGGCTCGACGGGCGACTTCAGACGTTCTTGGCGAAGGCTGGTCTGGGCGGCAGAGCGGGCAAGGCGGGCGCTGGGAGGAAGGAGGCCGCGGGGGAGGTGGGGCCAGGGTAGGGCGAGGCAGGCCGAGCGGCGAGAGAGGAGGCGCGAGCGGGGGCGGGGGTTGTCGGACTCGGTGCCGCGGGGAGCGGCCGGTGTGGAGGAGGACGGTCGGTCGAGGCGGTTGAGGGCGCCGGAGAGGGCAGCGGGAGGAGGGTCGCGGCAGCGGTCGGTGGTGGTTGAGCGGGCCGACGGGAGGATGAGAGAAGGCGGCGGCGTCGGGGTAGGGCGGAGCAACACGGGCTGGACGAGGGAGAGGAGGCGGCGGGGAGTGGGGCGAGGGGAGCGCCGGCGGTGAGGGAAACGAGCAGAGGAGAGGATGATGCGGGGGAGACGAGGTCGCGTGGAGGGGACGCGGGGTTCGTGGGGAGCTGCGGGTCGCGTGCGGGAGGAGGACGGGGGCACCTGGGGAGCGTTGGGGCCAGACGGGGAGAGAGAGAGGGGGGTTTGGGGCCAGGTGGCGTTACGGGAGAGGGTGGAGCAAGGATTGGTGAGGTGGCGGGTGGAGTGCTGAGGTGGAGGGACGGTGAGGTGGCAAGCTGGGGTTGGTGGGTAGACTAGGTTTGGGTAGGAATAGATTAGGGTTTGGGTTTTTATTAGTTTGTAAAGTATTTATGGTGTTGTCTTGTTTTAAATCTTTTTAGCAAAATAATTTTTAGGCAATTAATTTAACAGATAATTATAAGACTTGTTTTGAAATAAGAGAAGAGGTATTTTAGAAAACAAAAATAGGCTTATTGAAAATAGTTTCAGACAAACAAATGCATGATGATGACGATGCTCAAATGCAATGCACAAAAACAACGCGATTTTCTAGTAGTGGTTTTGCGGGATGCCACACTGCCCCTTCCTAGCACCCAACACCTCCACCCGCAAACCCTAGCCCTAAGCCGCCGGCCCTCCTGCAGCCGCCGCCGCCTAGCTAAACCTAGCCGCCGACCAAGCCTCCTCCTTGGTGTGTCTAAACCCTAGATCGCCGAGGAGCTCTCTCATAGTCCACCATACTCGCTTCGGCTTAAGGCGAAGCCCTGCGAGATCTCCCCTCTACTTCCGGTACCACACCGTTGTGCTGCCGGAATCGCGAGGAGAGTGCTACAACCTCCGCTGCCTGCTGGAACAAGGGAGAGGAAGGTCTTCGTCGAGTACCGAACGTGTGACCGACTGCAGGAGCGCTGCCGGAACGCAGCGCCGGAAGGATCGTCTACGCGATCTTGAGATCGGGAAGAGTACGACTACATCACCCACGAGAATCCGCTCTCGTTAAACACTTTGGAATCTTCGAGGGTGAGTTATTCCATCGACTCGTTGCTACAATCTAGTAGATAGATCTTGGCTTATTTATTTGTATGCGGTAGAAAATTTTTGTTTTCCATGCTACGAAACCCTACAGTGGTATCAGAGCCGTGTCTATATGTAGATCTGTTGCACGAGTAGAACACAATGGTCATTATGGGCATTGATGCTTTTATTATCGATTGCTTCTTGTGTACTTTGCATCTTGCGGGATGTTGGGATGAAGCGGCCTAGGCTAACCTTACATGACATCGTTCATGAGACTTGCACCACGCTTGACATGCAACTTGTATTGCATAAGTGGCTTTGCGGGTGCCTGTTTCTCCCAACATAGTTAAGATCCAATTTACAACGGGTGATTGACAATACTAGTATCAATGTTGTGGTTCTTGTTCGTAAGTTAGAACGACACTTATTGAAAGCCCCAAACCACGTAAAACATGCAAAGAAAGTAGAGGCGTCTAACTTTGTTTTGCAGGGGTGTGCTGTGATGTGATATGGCCATGATTGTGATTATATTTGCTGTATGCAATGTTCCTTATTGTAAGATGGCAACCGGCAGGAGCCATATGGTTGTCTTTAATTTATATTAAGACCCGCGTGTCTATTCAAAGTAGTTGTAATAGTTGAAGCCGGTGGACGACAACCATGGAGCAGCATCATTGAACTTGATGCAATGCCGGTGATGATGGAGATCATGTTCGTGCTTGAAGATGGAGATCGGAAGCACAAAGAAGAAAGGCCATATCATATCACATATTATGAATTGCATGTGATGTTAATCCTTTATGCATCTTGTATTGCTTAGTTAACGACGGTAGCATTATAAGATGATCCCTCATGCACATGAATTTCAAGTTCTAAAGTGTTCACCCTTAGTAAGCACCGTTTCTAAAGCTTGTTGTTTCGAAGCACCACGTGATGATCGGGTGTGTTAGATTCCGCAAGTGTATACAACGTGAGCAAGCCAGATTTGCTCATGCGGAAGCTAAGGTTTGATCTTGATGAGCCTAGCATGTACATACATGGTCTCGAAACACGGATCACCGAAAGGTAAAGCATGAATCATATAGTAGATATGATGAACATGTCGATTGTTCACCATTGAAGCTATATCAACTCTCGTGATGATCGGTGTTGATGTGGTGGATTTGGTTAGTGTGATTGCTAAAACAATGTGAGGGATATTGTTTTGAGTGAGAGTTCACCTTGATTAATTTAACTATTAATTAGAACTCAGTTTGTCATAAACTTAGTCTAAACTATTGCAAATATGTTGTAGATCAATGGCGGCCCCTACCATCAATTTTAATGCGTTCCTAGAGAAACAAAAGTTGAAAAACAATGGAAGCAACTTTGCGGATTGGTTCCGCAATTTGAGGATTGTCCTCACAGCTGGTAATTTGACCTATGTGCTGGATGCACCACTGGGTGACCCACCTGCAGCTACTGCTACGATGAAGTAAAGAATGTTTACCTCGCTCGGAAGACTCAGTACTCCATAGTTCAGTGTGCTATCTTGTATGGTTTAGAATCGGAGCTTCAGAAAAGTTTTGAAAATTCAGACCCACATGATATTGTCCGTGATCTCAAATTGATCTTTGAGACTCACGCGGCAATTGAGAACTATGAGGCTTCTGAAAAGTTCTTTAACTGCAAGATGGAAGAGGGCAGCTCCGTCAGTGAGCATGTGCTTAAGATGTTTGGGCACGCAAACAAACTTCAAAGCTTGGGTATAGTGATTCCTAATGCTTTGGGGATTTACCGTGTCCTCCAATCACTACCAGCAAGTTACAAGAACTTTGTGATGAACTACAATATGCAAAACATGAACAAGCAGTTGCCAGAACTCTTTGCCATGTTGAAATCTGCAGAAGTGGAGATCAAGAAAGAGCACCAAGTGTTGATGGTCAATAAGACCACCAAATTCAAGAAAGGCAAGTCTAAGCAAAAGGGACACTTCAAGAAGGGTGGTAAGAAAGTTACCGCGCCGACGAAGAAGACCAAGGCTGGACCTAAGCGACATCGAGTGCTTTTACTGCAAGGGAGAAGGTCACTGGAAGCGGAATTGCCCAAAGTACTTAGCGGATTTGAAGAACGGCAACATCAAGAAGAAAGGTATATCCGATATACATGTTATTGATGTGTATCTCACTAGTACTCGTAGTAGTGCCTGGGTATTTGATACTGTTTCGGTTGCTCATATTTGTAACTCAAACAGTGTCTTAGAATAAATGGAAGCTAGCGAAGAACGAGGTGACGATGCGCGTTGGAAACGGATCAAAGGTTGATGTGATCGCGGTCAGCACGCTACCCCTTCATCTACCATCGGGATTAGTTTTATACTTAAATAATTGTTATTTGGTGCCTGCGTTAAGCATGAACATTATATCGGGATCTTGTTTATTAAGTAGACGGTTACTTGTTTAAGTCCGAGAATAATGGTTGTTCGATTTATATGAGTAATATGTTTTATGCACATGCACCTTTGATAGATGGTCTATTCTTATTGAATCTCGATAGTGGAAATACACATATTAATAACATTGAGGCTAAACGTTTGAAATCGAGCGATAACTCGACCTATATGTGGCACTGTCGTCTTGGTCACATTGGAGTGAAGCGTATGAAGAAACTCCATTCCGATGGACTTCTCGAATCACTTGATTTCGAATCACTTGATAGATGTGAAGCATGTCTGATGGGTAAAATGACTAAGACTCCATTTTCTGGTATGATGGAGCGAGCTACGGACTTATTGGAAATCATACATACCGATGTGTGTGGTCCAATGAGTGTAGCATCGCGCGGTGGTTATCGTTATGTTCTTACCTTCACGGATGACTTGAGTAGATATGGGGGTATATCTATTTCATGAAACATAAGTCCGAAACTTTCGAGAAGTTTAAGGAATTTCAAAGTGAGGTAGAGAATCAACGTAACAAGAAGATTAAATTTCTACGTTCTGATCGTGGAGGTGAATATCTAAGTTACGAGTTTGGAGAGCATTTGAAGAAATGCGGAATACTTTCACAATTGACACCGGGAACACCACAACAGTAATGGTGTGTCCGAACGTCGTAATCGAACTCTCTTAGATATGGTTCATTCTATGATGTCACTTACAGATTTACCGCTACCATTTTGGGGTTATGCATTAGAAACAGACGCATTCACTTTAAATAGGGCACCATATAAATCCGTTGAAACGACACCGTATGAATTATGGTTTGGGAAGAAACCTAAATTATTGTTCCTTAAAGTTTGGGGTTGCGAAGCCTATGTAAAGAAGTTACAGCCAGACAAGCTTGAACCCAAAGTGGAAAAATGCGTCTTCATAGGATACCCAAAGGAAACTATTGGGTATACCTTCTATCATAGATCCGAAGGCAAAATCTTCGTTAAGAATGGATCCTTTCTAGAGAAGGAATTTCTCTCAAAGAAGTGACGGAAGGAAAGTAGAACTCGACGAGGTTGTCGAACCTTCTCTCGAACTTGCGATTAGCGCAACACCGGAAGAAGTTCTGTGGTGCCTGCACCAATAAGAGAGGAAGCTAATGATGATGATCATGAAACTTGCCAGTTGCTACAGAGCCTCGCAGTCAACGAGAACTCGTACCACTCTGATTGGTATGATCCCGTTATGAGTGTCATGTTGGTGGACAACACCGATGACCCGCGACATATGAGGAAGCGATGATGAGCCCAGATTCCAATAAATGGCAAGAATCCATGAACCGAGATTGGATCCATGTACGAAAACCAAGTATGGAATTTGGTGGACTTACGGATGGCCGGAAGGCATCGAGAACAAATGGATTTTCAAGAAGAAAACAGATCTTGATGGTAATGTTATCGTTTATAAAGCTCGAATTGTCGCAAAAGGGTTTCGACAAATTCAAGGAGTTGACTACGATGAGACTTTCTCACCAGTAGAAAAGCTAAAGTCTGTGAGGATTATGTTAGCAATCGCTGCATATTATGATTATGAGATATGGCAGATGGATGTCAAAACAGCATTCCTCAATGGAGACATTGATGAAGAGTTGTATATGATGCAACCCAAAGGTTTTTTCGATCCTAAAGATGCTAACAAGGTATGCAAACTTCAACGGTCCATCTATGGATTGAAGCAAGCATCCCGAAGTTGGAATCAATGTTTTGATAAGGTGATCAAAAGTTTTGTTTTTATACAAACTTATGGAGAAGCTTGTATTTACAAGAAAGTGAGTGGGAGCTCTGTAGCATTCTTAATACTATATGTGGATGACATATTGTTGATTGGGAATGACGTAGACCTTCTTAATAGTGTCAAGGAATATTTGAATTATAGTTTTTCAATGAAGGATCTTGGCGAAGCAGCTTACGTATTAGGCATAAATATTTATAGAGATAGATCGAGACGCCTAATATCATTGTCACAAAGTACATATTTGGACAAAGTTCTAAAGAGGTTTGGAATGGAAGATAGCAAGAAAGGGTTCTTGCCCATGTTGCCCAATACGACCTTGAGTAAAACTCAAAGTCCGACAACGGCAGAAGATAGAGAAAGGATGAGTAAGACTCCCTATGCCTCAGCCATAGGATCTCTAATTTATGCCATGCTATGTACTAGACCCGACATTGCATATGTTGTTAGTTTAACTAGCAGATATCAAAGTGATCCAGGAGTGGATCATTGGACAGCGGTCAAAAACATCCTTAAGTACTTGAGAAGAACTAAGGATATGGTTCTTTCTTATGGAGGTGATGAACAGCTCATTGTTAATGGTTACACAGATGCTAGTTGGAACACCGATCCGGATGATTCTAAATCACAATCTAGATACGTATTTACTTTGAATGGTGCAGCAGTTAGCTGGAGGAGTGCAAAGCAAAGCGTTGTGGCGAGATCTTCAACTGAATCGGAATACATGGCTGCTTCGGAGGCTTCACAAGAAGCGATATGGATGAAAGAGTTCATTACAGAGCTGGGTGTGGTTCCAAGTGCGCTGGACCCAATGTCTATCTACTGTGATAACATGGGCGCCATAGCCAATGCGCAAGAACCAAGGTCACACAAGAAGCTGAAGCATATCAAGCTACGTTTTCATGCTATTCGAGAACATGTCCAAGATGGGGACATAAATATTTGCAAAGTACACACAGATCTGAATGTGGCGGATCCGTTGACTAAACCTCTCCCGAGGGCAAAACATGACCAGCACCAAAGTGCCATGGGTGTTCGGTATATTACCATGTAATCTAGATTAGATGACTCTAGTGCAAGTGGGAGACTGTTGGAGATATGCCCTAGAGGCAATAATAAATGTAGTTATTATTATATCTTTGTGTTTATGATAAATGTTTACATTCATGCTATAAATAGTATTAACAAGGAAACATTAATACTTGTGTGATTTGTAAACTTAAAATAGAGTCCCTAGTAAAGCCTCTTTATAATACTAGCTTGTTGGTTAATAAATGATTGTGGTTTCCCTATCATGAACATTGAGATGTTATTGACAACAAGATCATATCGTTAGGAGAATGATATGGTGGGCATATTCCTATAGATAAGCGTAGCATAAAGATCAAGTCATTTTAATAGTTCAATTGCTATATGCTTTCTGATACATAGTAACCTAATTCCTTCGACCATGAGATCATGCATATCACCTTCACCGGAACGATGCTTTGATGACATCAAACACCACACCGTAACTGGGTGGCTATAAAGGTGACATTGAGTGTTCGGAAAGTATTGGTTGAGACACATGGATCAAGAGTGGGATTTGTCCATCCACATGACGGATAGATATACTCTGGGCCCTCTCGGTGGAATGTCATCCAATTAGCTTGCAAGCATGTGACTGGCTCACAAGGGATCACATATCACGGGAACGAGAAAAGAGTACTTATCAGTAACGAGGTTGAACTAGGTATGCAGAGATACCGACGATCATAACCTCGGATAAGTAAACTATCGTGAGACAAAGGGAAATTGGTATCGTATGTAAGTGGTTCATTCGATCGCAAAGTAATCATAGAAATATGTGGGAGCCATATGAATTTCCAGATTCCTCTATTGGTTATTGTTCGGAGAAGTGTCTCGATCATGTCCGCATAATTCACGAACCGTAGGAAGACACACTTAAGGATTCGACGTTGTTTGAGTAGTTATGGAATGATGAGAAAGAGACTGAATGTTGTTCGGAGTCTCGGATGGGATCCGGGATATCACGAGGAGATCCGGAATGGCCCGGAGAATAAGATTCATATAAGGAAAGTCTTATTTCGGGGTTGGAGAATGGTTCCGGTGTTTTCATCGGGAATGTTCTAGAAGGTTCCGGAATGTCCGGCACTCCGAAGGGGAAGGGTACATGAATGTGTCATACCAAGTTGGAATGATTGCATCATGTACTAGGTGTCATAGCTGAACAAAATAACGGGTTTAATCAAATCCTAGTTTGAAAAGTCAAACGCCAATTTGAAAAGTCAAACGGCAATTTTGGGAAGTGGAGGGGAAGGTGGAAACCGAGTTGGGGAGGAGTTCCTCCCCTCCACCGCCGGCCCCCTTGGGAAGCCGAGTTCGGGAGGGACTCCCCTCCCCTGGCGCGGCCTCTCCACCTATATAAGGAGGGGCAGGGCTGCCCCTCCTAGCACCCAACACCTCCACCCGCAAACCCTAGCCCTAAGCCGCCGGCCCTCCTGCAACCGCCGCCGCCCTAGGGCAATCCGCCGCCGCCTAGCTAAACCTAGCCGCCGGCCAAGCCTCCTCCTTGGTGTGTCTAAACCCTAGATCGCCGAGGAGCTCTCTCATAGTCCACCATACTCGCTCCGGCTTAAGGCGAAGCCCTGCGAGATCTCCCCTCTACTTCCGGTACCACGCCGTTGTGCTGCCGGAATCGTGAGGAGAGTGCTACAACCTCCGCTGCCTACTGGAACAAGGGAGAGGAAGGTCTTCGTCGAGTACCGAACATGTGACCGACTGCGGGAGCGCTGCCGGAACGCGGCGTCGGAAGGATCGTCTACGCGATCTTGAGATCGGGAAGAGTACGACTACATCACCCACGAGAATCCGCTCTCGTTAAACACTTTGGAATCTTCGAGGGTGAGTTATTCCATCGACTCGTTGCTACAATCTAGTAGATAGATCTTGGCTTGTTTGTTTGTATGCGGTAGAAATTTTTTGTTTTCCATGCTACGAAACCCTACAAGTGCTTGCACCCAATTGTTATGGATGAGTCAAAATTTAAAGGAATACAATGTCAATTGTGACGAAGTTCCTCTTTTATGTGACAATGAAAGTTCCATCAAAATTGCTTACAATCCGATGCAACATACAAGAACCAAGCATATTGAGATTTGCAACCATTTTATTTGATATCATGTTGCTCGTGGTGATATTGACCTATATTTTGTGAGCACGAAGGATCAACTTGCAGATATATTCATGAAGCCACTTGATGAAGCAAGATTTTGTTATTTGAGGAATGAGCTAAATATTGTAGATTCAAGGAGCTTGACTTAATTACCCTTGCATACTCACATAAATATCATCCTTTATTTGTTTTAGATGTGGACATGGACATAGGGGGAGTGTGGTCCTAATTAACTGGGCTAACCCTCCCCCATAGTGCCAAAAGTAAGACAAATAATTTCTCTTAATATCATTGTGTGATATGTGAGCTTATTGCCGAGTATTGGTCATGAACCCTAGATACATCTTCACGGTGTCATAACATTCACTCCGACATGGTGGCTTCGGCCACCTCACTCTTCTACGTGAAGAGTTGGTTCTTTGTGGGTCTTATTGCTTTTTCATGTCTATCTTTTGTTCTTATGGGAAACACATCAAATATTGTCTTTTCTTTGTTTTTGGTTCTTGCAATTTTGGTTGTGTAGTAATACCATCTCAGTTTGATCGTCTAAACCTAAGCCCATTCCCACCTCAAGACATCCATCTCTCTTGCACACAATTATGTTTGTCAACTTGTGAGGGTGTTTTTAGATTGTGTTGGCCTGAATCCTGTGTAAACAGGAAAGTTCAGAGAGGCCGGATTATCTGGCTCGGGCAGTTTTTGTCTTCTTAGTGCAGGGCGTCGGGGGAAGAGGATCAAACAAAGCAACTCTCCTCTCCCCGACCCCCTCCTACTCCCCAGCAGCCACCGACCTTCTTGCCCCTCCCCGGTGCTCCTTTAGCCGCTGGATTTTCCGGTTTTCGACCGGATCCGCTCCCTCATCCTCCCGGGTACCTTATCCTCCAAGTAAATCTTCCAATGAGTGAGGGAAACTCCCCCATTCTTTGATTTTGTGTGGAAGTTGCTATTTTGTTGTTGATTCTTGGAGTAGACGACTCCCATTGATCCATATGCATGTTAATAACAGTAGAAAATCAACCATTTTTATCGATCTATATGCATGCCATCAATCTGAGTTGGATTGCAAAATTTTGCCAGGGCTGGATTGTCCGCCCTTCGCTGGGCCGGATTATCCAACCTGGAAGATTCCAACCTGCTGCCTTTTTGACTCACATTGATGCGGCGTATAATTGCTTCGTGGTTGCCTCTCTACTGATTTTAGCAATCCTTCCTGGACTTGTGTGTGCTTATCTTTTGCTACCTACCTTACTCATTTCACAGGTGGCTCTCGTGGTGTCTCTCAGAATTAAGAAGACAGAAAAGAGAGGCATACTGTGGCATCCCGCAAAACCACTACTAGAAAATCGCGTTGTTTTTGTGCATTGAATCTTCATCATCATGTAATGTTTGTCAAAAACTAATTTCGAAAACCTATTTTTGTTTTCCAAACGCCTCGTCTTCGTTCAACACGCAAACCCCGGGCCTCCGGATTATTTTTGTTTGTCTACTATCGGTTTGCAAACGGTGTTTTTAAAACAAATAAAATATTATATTATTTTTAGCGGGGCAGTCGAACGGGCCGAATGACCCGAACGACCACCCCAGAAAATACAAACGTTCTACCTCTAAATCCTATTCCTACCCAACCTATCTACCCACACCCCCCTCCACATCACCGCACCCAATAGCAACCTGACACCTCACCCTCACCCTCTCCTCTACCCAATCCCAGCTTGCCACGTGGCCTCCCTCCTCTCTCCCTCTCCCTTTTCTCTCTCCACCTGCCCACGCAAGCCACCCACGCGGTCAACCCCCACTGCTCACACGCCACCAACCCACCCCTGAACACACGCACAGCCACACAACCCGCACGCCAGCGCCCCGGCCCCACACCGCCCTGGCCCACCTCTGCTCCCCGTCCCTTCCTTCCACCTCTCTCACCGCCCGTGCACCTCCTCAGCCACGCGCCTCCCCGCAGCTCACCCTCTCCTCCTCCTCATGGCGTCCATCTGCCTTGCCCCGCCCCGCCTCTCCCCTCTCCGCGCCCCCCCAAGCTTCTGCCTCCTCCTCGCCACCCTGCCTCGCTTCCCTCTCCTCCGTCCATGGCGCCGTCCCCAGCCTGCCTCATGTTCCTCCTCGCTGCCTGCTGCTTCTCCCGCCTGGCTCGAGCCTCCCCCTCCTCCTCTTCCCCGCCTCCTGTGGCCCCCTCTCCTCGAGCAGCCTCCGCCCGCTGCCACTGCCCGCCCGGCCACTGCCCTCTCCGCCGCCCGACCTCTCCTCACAGGGCGTGGCACCACCGCCTTCCTTCCGCGTCGCCCTCCACCGCTGCGGCGTCTTCCTTCCCGCCTCGCTGCCAATGGCCGACCGCCTCCGGCGAGCCGCCTCGCCCGACCTCCTCCTCCGCCTCGCCAGTCCCTCCACCCGCCCGCTAGGCCCCCATATCCTCCCGTCGAGCTCCCGCCGCCGCGGTCAAGCGTGTCCGCCGCCCTGCAGGCCCCGCAGCCTCGCCCGGCCAACCTCCCCGCGGCAGAGCTCCGCGTCCGCTGTCCACAGCACCGGCTCCAGGACCTCTGCCGCCATGGACTTCTCGACCTCGTGCCCTGCCACTCGTCTTCCTCCTGCCGGCCTTCTCTCGCCTCCCCGCGGTTGTGTCCCGAGCCGCCATCTCCGACGCCCACGCGCGCGTTCCCCTTCGCCGCGACCTCGTGCCCGCCAAGTGCTTGCCTCGCGGTGCTCTCGTGTTGGGTGAAGTCCCGTTGATGTGGTGGGGAGCATGATGAGTAGTTGGCACAGGCAGCTGCAGATCCCTGCTGATATGATGTACACGTGAAGTGCTTCCTCTGTGCGATCCAAGACCGTCGTTGTTTCCGTCGACAAGAACTTCTTCCTCGATCCTCGAGCCTTCGATACAGAGGACCGAGACCACAGAACGACAAGGGCGTCGATCGGACCCGAAGACAGGAAGATCGCCATCACGGAACGCCAAGATCTCCTTCACAGATCTGATGACCGAGACCCCGAAGCCGATCCCGGTGATCCAAAGGCCACGCCAAGACCCGGATCCGAAGACCGCCAAGATCGTCATCGGAACGACAAGTGGAACACCATGATCTCCAACCCGAAACACCGAGTGCACCGACATGGATCCGAAGGCCGAGCCCTCGACACGCCAAGGTCTTCTCCCCGGAACGCCGAGTTCTCCATCGTGGACGCCGAGCACCTCGACATGAAACCGAAGGACGCCGAACGCCAAGCTCTACCCCGTCAATCGAGAACGATCCCGGAGTCCGAACCCCGTTCCGTCGAACCCTGAACCCTGAGACCGAACCCCGAACCCCGGAACCCCAAGATCTACCGAACCCTAATGTGTGAACCCCTTCCCGAAACCCTGTTTTATAGTATAATACAACTTGTCGCATCTTAATTGTTCATGCATGCATTCTTATCATGTGGTTTGTGGGCCTTATGCCGATTCACTGCATAATTAAATATGGGGCCCATATGCGGGCAAATCTAGTCTCATATTGGCCTCATTTAAATTGGTGTAGCGAACCGGTAACTCATCTTGCCTTGTTAATACAACATTTAAATTGCGGGGTAGCTAAACAACATGAACCTATTAATTAATTGTCGGGACCCCGGTTCCACTTAATATGACCTAATTGCACCGCATCTTTGCCATGTCATACATCATACATGCATCATGCCGATCTTCTGTCGTGTATTGAATATTGCATCCGGTGTTTCTTCTAGTGTTTTGCTTCTTCGCGGATAAGGTCGTTGAGTTGATGCGAGTATCGCCCCGATCTTCGGTTGAACCTTCGACAATGTTTTCAGGCGAGCATCTCCCCCTTTCTACCTATCTTACGTTTATAGTATTTACTTCCCTCCTGTTGATCTATTGCTATCTGTGTTGCGATGCTCTAGTTTCCGTGCCCGGATATCCCTTGCAGCCTTATATTTGCCTTGGACACATCCTATTACCTGTTGTTTGGTAGATAGTTGGACTTGCGCATCGTAGTCGCTGCTCAAGTGCTGTTGCGTGTCGTCAAGTGCCACAGTTGTTGATATATTGCCGCATGTTGATGTTGGAGATGATCATAGTTTTACTTATCGTTCACTTTAATTCCTGTTTAACAACTAAAATTGAAGTAAGCAGAGGCATCGGTGGGTGATAGATAACATTTGGTTTCGACGCCCACTTGTGTCCGTAGGACCCGAGTACTTGATACTGTTCCTTGATTTATCGCGCTATCCACATCCGGGAGGTATCTGGGACGCCCCTGAGCCAGAGCTTGATTCATTCTTATTTCTTGCGGCCACAAACTAGTTTGAGGTTTTATTTACTATCCTGTACTTATGCCATGCTACTTATGTATTTAAATTGTGCGACGGATAGCACATCGCATCTTGTTTAGGTAAGCGGAGTGATTACGCTATCGACACCCCGAGTTTTCGGTTCCCAATGCCGCTGACCATTGACGCAAACCTTGAGTCCGTCTCAAGCTTGCTTACTTCGTTGCGGTTCTACTCAATGGGTGGCCCCCGAGATATTTCTGAATCTGTGATTGCTTAGTCGTGAAAGCCTCGTTGGGTTTGATTTGGTTTTTCCGAGGTTGATCGGCGTGTGTTGCTATTGGTGCACCCCGACCGGTAAAACTTTCTCGAAAGCCGTGTCCGCGGTATGGACGACTTGGAGCACGATATCTAACCATAGACAAGCATAACTAAAGTTTATTGCTATAAATCTGACTTTATAATGACTAGTAATCAGCTTCACTATAATGGAATGGCTAATTAATACTGCTCACAACTGCTTGTTTGGAGTGTCGCTATGACCTTTGTACCTGACTAGTAAGTATTGCAACTACAACGGAATGGCTGAATAAAAGTACCAACAACCGCTGGGTTTTGGGATTATATCATGCTATCTGTATCTGATTAGTAATTGCTGCAACTATAACGGAATGGTCAACTAAAAGTGCCCACTGCTTACTTTATCAGAATGATTATCTACATCGACTAGTAATCACCATAACGATAATCGAATAAGTAAACGCCAACGTGTGAGTTCCTCGGTTGACTTCCTCGTTTGGTCTCGAGGGGAAACACCAGATGGGTTGGTTTGGAGTTAGCTTGTGTTGGATCCGGATAGGTCATTCTTATCCCTCTCGATAACCGCCATTGTATCGAGTCTCTATAGGTTGTTTAGTGCATCTGCTGCCGCTCGATCCACCATACCTATGTAGGCGAGGACCGTCAATTCTAGCCTCGCCGTAATCTTGCCTCGATCTTGACGCCTCTTTTTCCTTTGCCCTTGTCGGCACCCTTTGTTGAAGCAGGTTTTGAGATCGACGTCGTTAGGTGGTTACCCTTCCGGCTTGGCCTGGGCAGGGTTATGGACGCCATTGGTTATTCTTCAGGGCTCTTAGCCCCATTTGCATCTTGTCCGTAGCTGGACGCTCTATCATTTTCAAGGTGATTGGGATCTTTGTATATTATATCTGTATTCTTGACTCTTTGAGTCGTTGATGTATATATATCTGTTTTGTGGGTCCCATCGAGGACTGTTATGTAATGTTATTACTTCGTTTTCCACCCGCACGAAATTGCCTGGTGGGCACCTTTGAATCGTTTCTATGCGGGTTTGGCGGGTTTCGCTAAAACTTGCATAGGTCCGATTCTGAGGGTGTTACAGAGTGGTATCAGAGCTCAGCAGCCATGATACCCCACAAGTCCAAATTTCAGGATAACCTAGCTAACGGCCGAAGTAGAGTGTCAAAACTATTTTTGAAAATCGGTTGGATAGTTCTGATTAGGTCTGATTTTACTCCTTACCCCTCTGTTGTTCTCCTCTTACCTCTACGTGTTTTGAATCCGCTCTCGTCTCTTTCTTCGAGTCCAGGAATTCTCGTGGTTGGGTTTCCGTCGTACCTTCAGGGTTTCGCTTCCTCCTTTGATAACGGTGATCTACCGTCCAGTGTTCAAGCTGCCTGAGGAATCCGTCTATTGTGGTACCATTCTTTGTTCCTTGTTTGTGCTATCCGGTGTTTCCCGACGCGACGACATCATCTACGTCAGCTCCGATGCAGAGTCTGCATCACCCCTTTGTTTCCGAACCTCGATTGTCGAGATCTTCAGTCTGATTCCGAGAATGGTTGCACGCTTTTCCACTGATTGTGCAGAGTAATAGTTTGGGTGCGTGATGGATTGGCCCCCATGCCGACTACCCTTTCTATTCGCTCGCGTACATTGAAGTGGATGAGAATGCATCGGTTCCCCTTTTCCACCGGAGTTAGAGGTGGCTTTATTTGTTGATGCCTCTACCTTCGACCTTTTGTTTCCGGAGTGTTCTCTCGGCGAACACGGACAACGACCTCTTGTTAGTGGTGTCGCGAGGATCTACACGAAGCGCGAAGGATCCGACCGCCGACCTTCTTTCCGGTACCATGAGGCGGATCTCGAGGGCGAGATCCCTTGTTAGTGGTGTCGAATTGTGGCATCCCGTAAAACCAGTACTAGAAAATCGCGTTGTTTTTGTGCATTGCATCGTCATCATCATGTATTGTTTGTCAAAAACTAATTTCGAAAACCTATTTTTGTTTTCCAAACGCCTCGTCTTCGTTCAACACGCAAACCCCGGGCCTCCGGATTATTTTTGTTTGTCTACTATCGGTTTGCAAACGGTGTTTTTAAAACAAATAAAATATTATATTATTTTTAGTGGGGCAGTCGAACGGGCCGAATGACCCGAACGACCACCCCAGAAAATACAAACGGTCTACCTCTAAATCCTATTCCTACCCAACCTATCTACCCACACCCCCCTCCACATCACCGCACCCAATAGCAACCTGACACCTCACCCTCACCCTCTCCTCTACCCAATCCCAGCTTGCCACGTGGCCTCCCTCCTCTCTCCCTCTCCCTTTTCTCTCTCCACCTGCCCACACAAGCCACCCACGCGGTCAACCCCCACTGCTCACACGCCACCAACCCACCCCTGAACACACGCACAGCCACACAACCCGCACGCCAGCGCCCCGGCCCCACACCGCCCTGGCCCACCTCTGCTCCTCGTCCCTTCCTTCCACCTCTCTCACCGCCCGACCGCGTGCACCCTCCCCTGCATCTCCGGCGCGCCTCCCCCCGCAGCTCACCCTCTCCCTCCTCGCCGGCGTCCATCTCCACGCGCCCCGCCGGCCCCGCCTCTCCCCTCTCCGCGCCCCCCCAAGCTTCCGCCTCCTCCTCGCCACCCTGCCCCGCTTCCCTCTCCTCCGGCCATGGCGCCTGGCCCCAGCCTCGCGGTTCCTCCCCTGCCCCAAGGCTTTCTCCCGCCTCGAGCCTCCCTCCTCCTCTTCCCCGCCTCCTGTGGCCCCCTCCCCGAGCTCCGCCTTCCGCCGTGGCCACCGCCCGCCTCCGGCCACTGTTCTCGCCGCCCGACCCTCTCCTCGCCAGGCCCCCAAGCACCACCGCTCCTTCCTCCGGCGTCGCGCCCTCCACCGCCTGTCGTCTCCTTCCTCGCCCTGCCCCGCCAGCGTCGGCCGCCCTCTCCGGCGAGCCGCCTCCGCCCGACCTCCTCCTCGGCCGCCTCAGTCCCTCCACCCGCCAGTTCCCATATCCTCCCGTCGAGCTCCCGCCGCCGCGGTCAAGCGTGTCCGCCTCGCCCTCAGCCCGCCTGCCAACCTCCCTGGCAGTAGCTCGCGTCCGCTGTCCACAGCACCGGCTCCAGGACCTCTGCCGCCATGGACTTCTCGACCTCGCGCCCTGCCACTCGTCTTCCTCCTGCCGGCCTTCTCTAGCCTCCCCGCGGTCGTGTCCCGAGCCGCCATCTCCGGCGCCCACGCGCGCGTTCCCCTTCGCCGCGACCTCGTGCCCGCCAAGTGCTTGCCTCGTGGTGCTCTCGTGTTGGGTGAAGTCCCGTTGATGTGGTGGGGAGCATGATGAGTAGTTGGCACAGGCAGCTGCAGATCCCTGCTGATATGATGTACACGTGAAGTGCTTCCTCTGTGCGATCCAAGACCGTCGTTGTTTCCGTCGACAAGAACTTCTTCCTCGATCCTCGAGCCTTCGATACAGAGGACCGAGACCACAGAACGACAAGGGCGTCGATCGGACCCGAAGACAGGAAGATCGCCATCACGGAACGCCAAGATCTCCTTCACAGATCTGATGACCGAGACCCCGAAGCCGATCCCGGTGATCCAAAGGCCACGCCAAGACCCGGATCCGAAGACCGCCAAGATCGTCATCGGAACGACAAGTGGAACACCATGATCTCCAACCCGAAACACCGAGTGCACCGACATGGATCCGAAGGCCGAGCCCTCGACACGCCATGGTCTTCTCCCCGGAACGCCGAGTTCTCCATCGTGGACGCCGAGCACCTCGACATGAAACCGAAGGACGCCGAACGCCAAGCTCTACCCCGTCAACCGAGAATGATCCCGGAGTCCGAACCCCGTTCCGTCGAACCCTGAACCCTGAGACCGAACCCCGAACCCCGGAACCCCAAGATCTGCCGAACCCTAATGTGTGAACCCCTTCCCGAAACCCTGTTTTATAATATAATACAACTTGTCGCATCTTAATTGTTCATGCATGCATTCTTATCATGTGGTTTGTGGGCCTTATGCCGATTCACTGCATAATTAAATATGGGGCCCATATGCGGGCAAATCTAGTCTCATATTGGCCTCATTTAAATTGGTGTAGTGAACCGGTAACTCATCTTGCCTTGTTAATACAACATTTAAAATGCGGGGTAGCTAAACAACATGAACCTATTAATTAATTGTCGGGACCTCGGTTCCACTTAATATGACCTAATTGCACCGCATCTTTGCCATGTCATACATCATACATGCATCATGCCGATCTTCTGCCGTGTATTGAATATTGCATCCGGTGTTTCTTCTAGTGTTTTGCTTCTTCGCGGATAAGGCCGTTGAGTTGATGCGAGTATCGCCCCGATCTTCGGTTGAACCTTCGACAATGTTTTCAGGCGAGCATCTCCCCCTTTCTACCTATCTTACTTTTATAGTATTTACTTCCCTCCTGTTGATCTATTGCTATCTGTGTTGCGATGCTCTAGTTTCCGTGCCCGGATATCCCTTGCAGCCTTATATTTGCCTTGGACACATCCTATTACATGTTGTTTGGTAGATAGTTGGACTTGCGCATCGTAGTCGCTGCTCAAGTGCTGTTGTGTGTCGTCAAGTGCCACAGTTGTTGATATATTGCCGCATGTTGATGTTGGAGATGATCATAGTTTTACTTATCGTTCACTTTAATTCCTGTTTAACAACTAAAATTGAAGTAAGCAGAGGCATCGGTGGGTGATAGATAACATTTGGTTTCCGAACGCCCACTTGTGTCCCGTAGGACCCCGAGTACTTGATACCTGTTCCTTGATTTATCGCGCTATCCACATCCGGGAGGTATATGGGACCCCCCTGAGCTAGAGCTTGATTCAGTCTTATTTCTTGGGGCCACAAACTAGTTTGAGGTTTTATTTACTATCCTGTACTTATGCCATGCTACTTATGTATTTAAATTGTGCGACAGATAGCACACTGTACTGTTTAGGTAAGCGGAGTGATTACGCGGTATCGACACCCCGAGTTTTCGGGTTCCCAGTCGCTTCATGACCATTGGCGCAAACCTTGAGTCCGTCTCAAGCTTGCTTACTGCTATGGTCTACTCAATGGGTGGCCCCTCAAATATTTCTGAATCCTGTGATTGCTTAGTCGTGAAAGCCTCGTTGGGTTTTGATTTGGTTTTTCCGAGGTTGATCAAGCGTGTGTTGCTATTGGTGCACCCGGCGGTAAAACTTCAAAGCCGTGTCCGCGGATATGGACGACTTGGAGCACAGTATCTCGACCATAGACAAGCATAACTAAAGTTTATTGCTATAAATCTGACTTTATAATGACTAGTAATCAGCTTCACTATAATGGAATGGCTAATTAATACTGCCCACAACTGCTTGTTTGGAGTGTCGCCATACCATTGTACCTGACTAGTAAGTATTGCAACTACAACGGAATGGCTGAATAAAAGTACCAACAACTGCTGGGTTTTGGGATTATATCATGCTATCTGTATCTGATTAGTAATTGCTGCAACTATAACGGAATGGTCAACTAAAAGTGCCCACTGCTTACTTTATCAGGATGATTATCTACATCTGACTAGTAATCGCTGCAACGATAACTGAATAAGTAAAACTGCCAACTGTGTGAGTTCCTCGGTTGACTTCCTCGTTTGGTCTCGAGGGGGAAACACCAGGATGGGTTGGTTTGGAGTTAGCTTCAGGTTGGATCCGGATAGGTCATTCTTATCCCTCTCTGATAACCGCCAGTTGTATCGAGTCTCTATAGGTTGTTTAGTGCATGCTGCCGCTGCCGCTCAGTCCACCATACCTATGTAGGCGAGGACCGCCGAATTCTAGCCTCGCCGTGCATCGCCTCAAGATCGACGCTCCTCTTTTTCCTTTGCCCTTTGTCGGCACCCCTTTGTTTAAGCAGGTTTTGAGATCGACGTTCCGGCTTGGCCTGGGCAGGGTTATGGACGCCATTGGTTATTCTTCAGGGCTCTTAGCCCCATTTGCATCTTATCCGTAGACGGACGCTCTATCATTTTCAAGGTGATTTGGATCTTTGTATATTATATCTGTATTCTTGACTCATTGAGTCACTGCTGTATATATATCTGTTCTGTGGGTCCCATCGAGGACTGTTGTGTAATGTTATTACTTCGTTTTCCACCCGCACGAAAGTGCCTGGTGGGCACCTTTGAATCGTTTCTATGAGGGTTTGGCGGGTTTTCGCTAAAACTTGCATAGGTCCGATTCTGAGGGTGTTACACATACCGGATGGTTGAATAGGCAAGGAAGTACAAGAGGTCCATGGCAGCTTCCAAGAGGAAGGGCAAGCAAACTCGGGTAAATTATAAGAACATGGATATTATTGAGTACTCTACCTTTCGATAGCGTGACTGGTTTATGGATGCTCCGCGATATGAGGATCTTCAGGATATCAACTTTTGGTATGCGCATCAGAAGTATATCTTTGACGACATCTACTCCAACTTGAAGATTCACCCCATGTGTGCACTGGATCTGACAACCACAAAGAACAAGCCTCACTTTTCTCATGCTCTTGCCGTGACTGAAAAGATGGGGATACATCATCTTATGGAGATTTAGTACCCCTATGATACTATGCTGGTTAAGCAGTTTTTCTCCACCCTTGTGATGCGTGGGGATGACGCCTGCACTATAAAGTGGATGACTGGTTCTCAAATCCTCTAGGCTAACTTCTACATCTTTGCTCAGATGTTTGCATACCCCTTCCTTGTTCAATATCATCCCTGTGGGCATCACATCCTTAGCCCCACCAAAGCCAGCAAGGATACCTTAGCATGTTATGGAACCAATGGTGTGGTTGGTAAGGTTGATGGTATTAACCCACCCTTCGCTCAGCTGGTTCTCATGTTCCGTGATTATACTATTCCAAGTGGATGGAACAATGATATCATTCATGGTCATCTAGTTAACTTACTTGGCTTTGCATATGAATGTGACTTTTGTGAAGACCCCTTTATGGATTACACCTTGGATGTTATGGACTTCATTTTTCATGGGATGCCTGACACACTGTGTAGTAGGCACTCCATTCCATATGCTCCCTACATTATGATGCTCATCAAGGCCATGCTTCCAAATGAGGATTTTACCGGGCCACTTGATGGGGGACACAAGGTCAAGAAGCCCTATGTCAAGCAAAGGATGGACACTCATACTCCTGCAACGTCCGATTATTTCATGGGAGATGCCTGGGCTAGTGGTATCTCTCATGGGAGGAAGCCCCAGTGTCATCCATGGCTAGAGAGGTCAAGCAACTCAATTGGTTTCAATGCAAAATTGTTTGCATGGGTGTCGATACTCACAAGGGGCAATACGAGGCTTACCGGAAGTGCCATGACATGGCTCATACTCAGAAGCTCATTCTTCACCCTCTAGGGCATTCGGCAATCCTCAGTCTGCTCCCACTCCTTATGCTCAATGGAACACTTCTGGCATCAACCATGGAGAGATGGAGCATCACTTGTTCCCTGCCCCAGCGTAGGAACCTACTCCGCCAGCTGATGATGAGGAGGAGTACGATGATGACGAAGAGGGTTCATAAGACAAGGACAAGTACGAGGAGTGATATCTCGGGTCGTTAGCATCGCTCTTTTCCCTTTTTGGCGTTGCGATGCCAAAGGGGGAGAAGTAGTTCTATTAGGTTGTCGAGGGGATTTGCATGGGTCAAGTACAAGCACATTTGCAATTTTTTCGCTCTTTTATCCTTACTTGTGCAAATTTAGCGTTGAACCTTTATTTGCTATTTGGTTTGTATTGTGATACTATGCCGGTTGGTTGTGAGACTATCACTATGGTTATCTATGGATTTTTCACTATGGAATTCTGTATATATCTAATCTTTGGAATTATCTATAGGGATTTATTGAGATGGCGTTATCCTCGGAATTCTCAATATGGAGTTATTAAAATGTGTCTATCTTTATACTATTGAGAACTTCGTTATGGTTGGTATGATGCATCTGTCACTAACTCATCATTTGTTCTTAGTTTCCAATACATGAAAAGTCTTGAACCTTTATGTGTGCATTTGTATTCAAATGCAAACTAGTTATATGCACACATTTAGGGGGAGTCTTTTTTATTCTTGGAATGATGATGTTACTAGGGCTCTATTGCAAATCCTATCATTGTCATCTAACACCAAAAAGGTGGAGATTGGAAGAACATTTCATGATCTCTATAGTTTTGTGTGTTAGATAACAATACCAAGGGGAACTACAAGCTAAGTGCAGCAAAACATGAGTTTTGGGGGCAGATTATCCGCCCCTGCCTCGAACGTCAAATGAAGCCAAGGCGCGTCATGCAGTATGGGGGCGGAGAATCTCCCGGATTTTCTGACCAGGGCCGAAGTTTTGCCTTGGACGGATAATGCGTCCCTCCGGGGGCCGAATAATCCGCCCCCTAAGGATTTTTCTCAAAGGAGACAAGGCACATCACGTGGTATGGGAGGCGAAGATTTCCCTAGATTTTCCGACCAGGGCTGGACCTTTTGCCCTGGCCAGATAATCTCCCCTCCGGGGGCACGAATAATCTGCCCCCAGGGATTTTTCTCAAAGGAGCTAAGGCGCGTCACGCGGGATGGGGGGTGGACATTTGGTCTGAATTTTCCATTTCTGGGTCGGATGTTTGTCCCAGCCAGATTTTCCGCCCCCCACTTAGGCCGAATTATCTGGCCCAAGTTTGTTCCAACGACAGCTTTTTGGCAGGGGTATATATAACCCATTTGATCCTTTTTCCAGCTCTCTTGGATCAAATGAAAAGTGCAGTACTGTTCATATCAATTCTCACAAGATCTCCACTTTTATCCACCTGAAGGCTTCGATCTTTGGGGAATCGAAAGAGGAGGCCTTGATCTACATCAACACCAATCAAGATCTTCATTTCCCCTCCATTTTCTTGGGGCCTCTTGATCAAGAGTTTCTTATGAATATCTAGATCTTGGTTTCGTTTATTGATAAACTTTTTTGTTGTGGCAGCTTGTTGTCATCTCAGGAGCCTCTAATTCAGTTGTGGATATGTGCCCCGGTAGTGTTGTAAAGGCATCGGTTCCCGCCTCGAAGGGTACCATATCGTGGAAAGGTGGATCAAGCCAGTTGTGGCGATATCCATCGGAAAACAGGGTGAGGCATATTATGGCATCGTGGTCTTAGTACCGCCCGCCCCTCCAACACAAACGTACCTCCCTTAACAAGGAAGGAATTGTGGTAAAACAAATCCCGTGTCTCCGCTTGCTCCACTACGGTTACCTCGTTCCTCTCACTGCCTTTACTCACTTAGTAGCTAGGTTGGCATATATGGAAATTCACCTTAGTTGCATATATAGAGAAATTACCTTTATGTCAGCCTAAGTTTGAAAAAGAATTAAAATTTTGAGTGGCACCTATTCACCCCCCCTCTAGATGCCCATACAATCCATTCCAAGGTGGATCTCCCACACGCCTTAGCACAGGTCGTCCTCCATGGGCAATGTCACGACCCGGGATCAGGGCTAGACAAATACCAGACCCTCATCTGATATAAGCCTAACCTAAATTCCGAAACACGCAGGGAAAGATCGGTAACATTACAAAACATACAAACCATACATTAATAAGGTAAACTCTTAAGAGAGTTACAAAACAGTCGTACAAGCCAGGGCTCACAGACCCATCATTACATCAAACAACGGAAGCAAACAAGTTGTTCTAAACAACAAAATTAGCAAAAGGCCTAAGAGGCCATAACAAAAGTAGCGACCCTTCCATAGATCCTAGGCTGCTGCCCGGGAACCCCGACTACTCATTGACTTCGACGTAGAAACCACCTTCAGTTGGAGTAGCATCATCTGTAGAAAACATCCACGAAGCAAGGCTAGGTACAGGGTGTACTCCGCAAGACTTATGGCTAGTGAAGTTGTTTTGCATAAAGCCATCTTTTGTTTTCAAAACTAGAGGGAGAAGAAACTCGTCTAGTCAGATCATTTTCAAAAGGGGATAAGAAGACTTTAACTTTAGCTCTTAAATTCATCTTTGATATACACCAAGCATCATCATCAACTGAACCACTCTTCCCGAACTACCCCCTCAAAAACCCCGAGGAAGTATTCCGGATCTCACTTTATTTAACAAGTTTTAACATTCGGTTATAGTTCTCTATGATCTTCACGTTCGTTCCCAAGTCGTCTATAACCGTGGACACGGCTTTTTTAAAAGATTAATAACCCTGCAGGGGTGCACAACTTTACCCACACATACCAACCGATTCTGAATGCCAAATTATTAGCCCTCTTCCTTGGAAGGCCGGCAGAGAGTGGTTGACCACGACCTTTACCCTGCTTTCGCCGAGACCATGAGTCACGCACTAGGGAGATGCCGCCATAACGGGTCAAGTCCCAAAGCCGGTCCCTAATGATGTGTGCAGGGTTCAAGATTACGGATGCCAGGCATCTTTTGTTCCCGGCCACGCTTACCTACCTGTTATGAATGCACCTCCTTCACCTCCATTCAAGAACAACCAAGATGCGTATGTCGAATGGAAAGCCCAAACTATGTGACTCATGGAATCTACTAGGCAAGTTAGTTGGTCGAGGGGGTTTCCAGGCCCCCGTGTGGTTGTACGCTCCTCTTGGTTCAAGAGGCAAGAACATCGGGTCCTAGGGTTGGCAAGTATGGGACTACAAAAACCACAACCCACGTGGCCTCCCATACGAGCCTTAGCATGTTTATCATTCATCTCTGATCACATCACCACAACCTACCATACTAGATTCATTTGCATCTCCGGTGCATCACTTGAATGATCAGCATCGAAACACTAAGCATGGCTAAGCTTGACCGAAATTGTGGCACTAGCGATGCTCATAAGCCAAACCCTAGTTATGCTAGGAGCGGTGGATCAGGTAATATAGTTCACAAAGGATAACATGCATCAGATAGGATTACTCTGTCTATTGACAGAAGACTATTTGAACCGAATGCATATGACGAGAATGAAATACTTTGTAATCATAGGATTCATATGTATGAGTGGGACTTCGCTTGCCTTGCCGGTTGTTGGTCTGGTACTGCCCTTCGGTGGCGTTGACTTCAGCTTAAGGTTCGGTTCCTATTCGCGAGAACCAATCACCGGAAAAGAGAAAGCAACACTCAACACATGGCATGTGCAATGCTCATACAATATGGATGATATGACAAGTTAAACAGTGTTGGATTGAACCCTAAGGCATGCTTGATCACTTTAAAGGGGGTTCCAAAGATCCAAACCCTAAAACAGGGAAATCATCGGAATCACCTATGGGGTTCAATTGGTTCTTCTAATTAAACTTGATGTCAAAGTTGATTAACAATGTATGATTATAGCTTAGTTGGATAGGTTTCATTTTTCTGAAATTTTTGGTATATTATTTGTATTTTTCTGATTTAAAATGAATTAGTTATGAATTTCCCAAATTTTAATTCATTTTAAACATTTTTGGAATATTTAAATTAATTTCCAAACTTGGGCCCACATGTCAGACTTTTATTCATTTCAGAAAATATTTACAGAAATTATTAAAATCCTGACAAGTATGGCCCACCTGTCATATTATTTTCTATTTACAGAAATGATTTACAAAATAATTAATAAAATAAAAGGATTACTGCATCAGCATGATGCAATGCTGATGTCAGCAATGGAGAGGAGCTCCAGATCGAGCTTGGCTCGACGCTAGGGGAGATGCGGGGCTGCGAGAGCGGGTGCGTTAGACGGAGGGGAGCTAGGCGAGCCAAAAAGAGGCGGTGCCGCCCTGGAATGGTCGTCGGAGCACGGCACACGGCGGCGCGCGGCAGCGGTGGCATCGGGCTCTCGCGGGGAGGGGGATACATAGGGAGAGGGAGCAAATGGATGGGTGCTGGAGCACCACAAGCTCACTGTGAGCACGACAGAGGTGGTGGCGAGGCTTGGGGAGGCCAGACGGCGGCGAATCGACGGTGTGAATGGCGGCGGCCATCGGGGCTTCGAGCTTGATTCCGGGGAGAATAGGGCGTCCCAGCACGCGAGCTTCGAGGATGAGGACGAGGGCGGTGAGGCGTGTCCAGCGGTGGTGTCGGCTTGAGCTGGGGTGGAAGGAGACGACAGGGACGAGAAGGACCTGGCGAGCTAGGGTTCGGCCATGGCGCTAGAGAGCTAGGGAGAGGGGGAAATGGCGGGCTAGGGTTTCTCCGCAGCAGCTCTAGGTTCAAATAGACACTCGGGGGTGGCGGCGTTGATCGCGGCGCACGGCGTAGCATCGGGTGGCCGGCGGCGAGCCACCGAGCTACTTGCGTCGGGAAGGAACAAGACAGAAACAGAAAGGCCGAAGGGGTACGGGCCTGGCTGGGCTTCTCTTGGGCCCCGGGTGGGCTTCCTGCTGGCGCCAGGGAGAGAGAAGGAGAGGTGGGCTCAGCCCAGTAGCTAGGTTAGATACATTTTTATTTCCAGAAATGTTTTTCTATTTCTATTTATGATTTCCCTTTTGTAATTTGAATTTCAAATTTGTTTTTGAATAATTTCAGATCATAGAACTTTGTATAATTATCAGAGAACACTAAGGGGCACTTATATCTATTTGAGCTCCATGCATTTTGAGAATTTTCAAAATATGGGAACCATTTGAATTGATTCAAAGAGAGAAGAAAAACTATTAGGGTTTTAGGGTTTTGTTATTTGTTCTTCTTTAGTTGAATCTAAGTGCAAGTGTAATGCATGCATGAGATGCTCAAACACATCTTATTTATATTACACAGAAGGGTGGTATGTTACAGCTCTACCCCACTTACAAGAATCTCGACCCGAGATTCCTAGGTTTTAGAGAAGAAGGCAGGGTACTCAGATCGAAGACGATCTTCGTGTTCCCAGGTTGCTTCTGACTCAGAGTGATGATACCATTGAACTTTCAGAAACTTGATGGTTTGACGATGAGTCTTACGCTCGGTTTCATCAAGAATACGAACAGGGTACTCTCAGTAGGTTAGATCATCTTGGAGATCCAAAGTTTCATGGTCCACACCACGAATAGGATCTTTGAAGCAACGCTTGAGTTGAGACACATGAAAAACATCATGAACCTCTGGAAAAGTTGAAGGTAGATCCAATTGGTAGGCAAGCTCACCCAGCTTGGAGAGAATGCGAAAGGGACCAATGTAGCGAGGACCCAATTTGCCTTTGATACCGAATCGATGGACACCCTTCAGAGGGGTGACCTGAAGGTAAACTTGATCACCAACTTCATAATGAACATCAAGATTATGACGATCGTAGTTGGTCTTCTGACGAGATTGAGCGGCCTTCAGACGCTCTCGAATTATGTGAACTTGATCTTCTGCTTCTTGGATCATGTCCGGACCAAAGAATTGTCTTTAGCCGGTTTCTGTCCAGTTCAGCGGTGTTCGACATGTTCTCCCATACAGAAATTGGAAAGGTGCCATGCCCAAACTAGATTGAAAACTATTGTTATAGGAGAACTCCGCAAAAGGAAGACATTTCTCCCAGTTCTTTCCAAAGGATATGACACACGCTTTGAGCATGTCCTCAAGAATTTGATTCACTCTTTCAGTTTGACCACCGGTTTTAGGATGATAGGCTGTGCTGAAGGAGACACGAGTTCCCATTGCTTCTTGCAAGATTTGCCAGAATTTGGAAGTAAACAAACTTCCACGATCAGAGATGATCTTCTTGGGAACACCATGAAGAACGACGATCCGAGAGATGTAGAGATCAGCCATTTGACTAGCACGGATAGTTTCTTTAACCGGAAGGAAATGAACAACTTTAGATAATCGATCAACTATTACCCATATGGCATCATTTCCAGCTTGTGTCCTTGGAAGTCCAGTGATAAAATCCATACCAATTTAATCCCATTTCCACTCAAGGATTTTCAACGGTTGCAGTAGTCCAACAGGCCTTTGATGTTCAGCCTTTACACGACGGCAAACATCGCACTCTGCAACAAAGCGAGCGATTTCTGGTTTCATTCCACTCCACCAGAATATTTGATGGAGATCTCGGTACATCTTGGTACCACCAGGATGGATAGACAGAGGGGATTCGTGAGCTTATAGAAGAATTAAATCTTTGATTTTTTGACTATTTGGAACCACTAGCCGGTTACTGAAGTATAGAATACCTTGATCATTGACGGAGAAACATTTATCTTCACCGCTTGCAACACGTTCTTTGATCTTGGTAACTTCATCATCTTGCTTTTGAGATTCCTTGATTTGGTCCTCTAGAGAATATTTTATTTCAAGGTTAGCGAGGAATCCACAAGGAACTACTTCAAGGTTAAGACGCTTGATTTCCTCGTAGAGAACAGATTGGGCTTGTGAAATCATCAGATTGTTGCAATAAGACTTCCGACTTAGCGCATCAGCTACGACATTGGCTTTGTCGGGTTGATAGTTGAGACCCAAATCATAATATTTGATGGGTTCCAACCATCATCTTTGCCTGAGATTCAGATCTGGCTGGGTAAAGAGGTACTTTAGGCTTTGATGATCCGAGTAAAGTTCACAACGGTTACCGATGAGGTAATGTCGCCATTGCTTAAGAGCATGAACAACAGCAGCGAGCTCAAGATCATGGGTTGGATAAATGTTCTCGTGTGGCTTCAACTGCCGAGAATCATAGGCCACTACATGACCATCTTGCATCAACACACAGCCTAGCCCTTGAAGAGAAGCATCACAATAGATGATGAAGTCCTTTCTTGTATCCGGAAGAACAAGCACAGGAGCGGTGGTTAGCTTGGTTTTCAAAGCTTGGAAACTTTCTTCTGCCTTTTCTGACCATTCAAACTTCTTATCTTTCTTAAGAAGGTCTGTCATAGGCTTGGCTATCTTGGAGAAGTTCTCGATGAATCAGCGGTAATATCCAGCCATTCCGAGAAAACTTTGGACTTCCTTGACTGAAGTAGGTGACTTCCATTCCAGAATGGTCTGAACCTTATCCGGTATGACATCGACACCACTTGCAGACACGACATGACCAAGGAAGACGAGCTCTTGTAACCAGAACTCACATTTGGAAAACTTGGCGTAGAGACGATGTTCACGAAGTTTAGTCAATACCAAACGTAGATGTTCGGCATGCTCTTCTTCGGTCTTGGAGTAGATTAGAATGTCATCAATGTATACCACGACGAACTTGTCGAGATACTCCATGAATACGGAGTTCATGAGCCTCATAAATGTGGTAGGGGCATTGGTTAACCCGAAGGACATCAATGTATACCCGTAAAGACCATAACGAGTTGTGAATGTTGTCTTTGGGATATCTTCCTTTCTGATCTTGATTTGATGATACCCTAATCTTAAGTCCATTTTGGAGAAGACAGTGGCACCACTTGATTGATCAAAGAGGTCATTTATCTGATGAAGTGGGTACTTATTCTTAATTGTTACCGCGTTGAGTGGACGGTAATCAACCACCAATCTTGGAATATTTGTATCCCGCTTCTTGACAAAGAGGGTAGGGCAACCCGAAGAGGATGTACTAGGTTGGATGTATCCTAGACCCTCTAACTCTTCAAGTTGCTTCTTCAACTCAACCAACTCATGAGGAGGCATGCAATAAGGTCTTTTGGAGATAGGAGAAGTTCCAGGAACTAGCTCTATGACAAACTCCACACTTCGATCAGGTAGCATGCCAGGCAACTCTTCAGGAAAGACATCCGGGAAATCATAGACTACATGGACATCTTGGACCTCGAGAGCAGGTAGGACATACATGGCATACAACTCCGAGAAAGGTTTAAGAACTGCTGATGGAGACTTTGAACCATCAGTCCAATACTTGACAGTTATGCCAGCAGGAGAGGTCACAGAAACTGTTATGAGTGCACAGTCAATGACGGCTTGATACTTGGTTAACCAGTCCATGCCCAGAATGACATCTATGTCAGTTGACTTGAGTGCAATGAGAGAAGTGGGAAACTTCTGGTATGCTATATCTATCTCAACCCCATGAGTAATCCAGATGGTCTGCCAACGAGACCTAGGAGTACTAATCTCTATAGGGGAAGACATTGCTTCAAAAGGTATACCATGCTCCCGTGCAAACTCTTGTGATATGAATGTATGCGATGCTCCAGAATCAAACAAAACTGTTGCGAGAATTGAATTGACATGGAGCGTACCCAGAATGATGCGTGGATCTTCCCGAGCTTCCTCAACACTGACATGGGTCAGACGACCACATCCAGCACCTTGAGATTTATCATTCTTCTTTGCCTGCTGATCATTGCGTCCGGCAGCCCTTTGAGAGCACTCCCTTGAGTAGTGACCAGGCTGACCACAGGAGTAACAGGTAACCCCAGTGTGAGAACCAGCGGGAGGATGATAGTTTGATCCACCAGTATTTGACTGTGGCTGACAATAATTATTGCCAGAAGACTTGGGTGCATAAGGAGGACGAGGAACAACACTGTATGGAACAAAGACACGGCGCTTCTTGTTACCAGAGGAAGAAGCACGAGAATTTCCTTCTTCACGCTTCTGAGATACTTCCATATCCTTCCTTCCATGTTCCAAAGTAAGAGCCTGATTGTGCAGGTCCTGAAAAGACTGGAACTTGAAGGGCAGCAACTCATAACGAAGTGCATGGTTAAGTCCCTTACGGAACAGTTCTTGCTTATCTTCATCATTGGTCACATCCCTGGTTGCATAACGAGCCAGGCGAGTAAACTCACGCCCATAGGTTTCAATATCCTTGCGCCCCTGAGTCAGATCCAAAAACTCCCTCCTTTTGAGATCCATGACGGGCTTAGGGATATATGAGGCACGAAATGCTGCAACAAACTCCTCCCAGGTAACGACATGTCCCTGAGCTTGTAGATTCTGAAAGCCTTCCCACCAAACACCAGCCTCACCTTCCAGTTGATAGGTGGCGAAGTTGACACGGTCAGCGGGACGGACACGAAGAGCACTGAACTTGCGTTCTATGGTGTGGAGCAAATCATCAGCTTCAAGGGGCTCCTTGGGGTGGGTGAAGATTGGAGGAAAAGAGCAGATGAAATCTCCAAGTGTGACACAGTCGTCAGGACGACATTCAGTGTTTTGGCCACATGCTCCAGAAGGCGTTCATTCCGCAGACGGTTGGTCTCAATGTTGTTGAGAACCTCGGCCATTGTGGGAGGTGGCAGAAGTTCCTGATCAGCATCGTTGTGTCCTCGACGGCCAACAAAACCACAAGTACCAGCCGGCATCCTGAGGAGAAAACAGAAACCATGAGAATGGATTCACCAAAAAGGGTACAACAAAGGATGGCAAAACCATATCAAAAGATCATGGTAGAGGTGAACATGTGGAATAAAACTATATCAATGCATTAAGTATGACAGTAGAACAAGCATACGAAACGTATACACTACCAACTTAGATACAAACCATAACAATGGAAAGCAAGCATGATATGATACCAACAAGTCACAAAAGAGTTGAGAGCAGAATTGAAGGCATCCTTAGCAAAGTTGAAAAACAATGCTTCGGTTACACGGATATATCTCGGAAACTCTGAGCCTTGCAACCAAGTACGGAGTACTAGGGAAAAACAACCCAAACCCGTATATCCTAAGAGTTTAAAATGATAGACGAGAAGTGGAAACTTTGCAAAGCAAACGAGGTAAGATAACTCAGTAATAGAACAACCTTGGATAAGAAGTAAAAGGAGTCATATTCAGAGTTTTGCAAATAGTTTTTAGCTTTCAAATAGTTTTCTCAAACTCTAGACTCAACATCGACCAGCTAGAAGGGTTTCCTACAGGCAGTCCTGCTTTGATACCAAAATCTGTCATGACCCGGGATCAGGGCTAGACAAATACCAGACCCTCATTTGATATAAGCCTAATTTATATTCCGAAACGCGCAGGGAAAGATCGGTAACATTACATAACATACAAACCATACATTAATAAGGTAAACTCTTAAGAGAGTTACAAACTAGTCGTACAAGCCAGGGGTCACAGACCCATCATTACATCAAACAACGGAAGCAAACAAGTTGTTCTAAACAACAAAATTAGCAAAAGGCCTAAGAGGCCATAACAAAAGTAGAGACCCTCCCATAGATCCTAGGCTGCTGCCCGGGAACCCCGACTACTCATCGACTTCGACATAGAAACCACCTTCAGTTGGAGTAGCATCATCTATAGAAAACATCAACTAAGCAAGGCTGAGTACTGGGTGTACTCCGCAAGACTTATGTCTAGTGGAGTTGTTTTGCATAAAGCCATCTTTTGTTTTCAAAACTAGAGGGAGAAGAAACTTGTATAGTCAGATCATTTTCAAAAGAGGATAAGAAGACTTTAACTTTAGCTCTTAAATTCATCTTTGATATTGTCAACACCCGGATTCTTAATCCCAGATGCCTGTTATGCCATACATCGCAATCCCAGGATTACCATTTTTGCGAGACATAACAGAATTGGATACCATAGTACATCATCCATTACAAACGGTACATAAGTTCTTACACAAATAGGGATCTCATGATCCAGTTCTTAATACAACTTTAGGCAGCGGAATACGTAATAATAATGGTAGCATAGGCGAAGCTCCATCTTCGGGGTCACAGGCAATGCTGACGATGGGAGATGATCCTAGTTGTCGTAACCTTCCTGGGGTCCATCCTCCAGGTACTCCTCTTCATAGTCTGGCCATGGGAATAGCCAGGGACAAAGCCATGAGTACTCTTTAAGTACTCGCAAACTAGTACTAACAGGTAAAGGGGTTTTTGGATAATAGGACACTAGGCTCTAGGGTTGTTTTGCAAAAGCCAGATTTATCTCTACTAGGTTCCAAAGCTGGTCACAATTTTATAACTCCTAAGTGGGATCTTGTAACTCATGTCACAACTCTGTTGTGGTCAAGTCAAAGTCTCAATTCATTTCACAAGTCATTTTGAAAAGTCTGACGGGGGAACAATATGGCCACTCCAAGCTCCATAACCATGACGCGGCTATTCGAATAGTTTGACACTCTGCAGAGATTGTACACTTTCACCACAACATTCGATACATCCATCAGGAACAAATCCTGAATTCACCATACTCAGTATGCGGATAATCAATCCTAACCTTTCAATTACACGCCCTAGTATAAGTACCTCTCCTGTGAGTTTGGCCTCCCAACCATGACCAATTGTCATCTTGGGTACTGCACAGGTGGACAATCTTCACAAGGTAGCCTCAGCTCATACCTTGGCCGTGAGGGAACTAGTACTAAGGTATATAAGTTTCCAGTCAAGCCCTACCCAATCTTCGGGTATTGTGGTTGTACGATAAAATTGGAATGGTATCGCATCCAGACAACCATCAGTTTTATAAAGGGCTAAGGCTCATGCCTCAACGTTTTCATCACCAAAATCATCAGGTGTTCGGAAACACATGTCCAAAACATTTCAACAGAATGATCCATCATTCCAAGGTTTTCATAACCATTTTTCCACCAAGTATTCCCATCTAAAAGTTGATCAAGTTTTATGCTTAGCACTAGCATCTATAAGTGGGGGTAGACACTAATGAGGGGTGGTAGACTAGTGGAGTTTCAACTAAGTACAACCTTATGTCTTAGGCTGATATCAAGGTTTCTAACTTAGGCCAAATTTTATGCTCTTTATGCAACCTTCACATATATTGCTAGAATCTACAAGTCACTTAGGTAAACTCTAAGTAATAGCTTTGATAAAGAAATAAAATAGAGAGCTTGTAAATAAAACTAGGATTGGGTTATCAAGTGGGTAAGATCACATATGCTCAAGGCATATAGTTGGCATGGTAACAAGCAAGTATTATCTTGCATAGGTCAACTTGATTAGTAAGGCTTGCAAGTATGGGCTTGCACAATATCAGTATAAGCTTGCAATTATGGGCTTGCACAATATCAGTATAAGCTTGCAATTATGGGCTTGCACAATATCAGTATAAGATTGCAATTATGGGCTTGCACAATATCAGTATAAGCTTGCAATTATGGGCTTGCAAAATATCAGTATAAGCTTGCCTTGAGCAGAGCAGTGGTTGAAGTTTTCCTCGGCTTCTTCTTCGTAGAATCCTTCTTCCTCCTCGTATCCTTGGTCGGTACTAGCGTCTATAAATAAATATGAGGTACACAATCACCAAACAATACTTAACTACTTGCAATCATCACACACAAGGGTCCTATAGATGATCTAACAAAATCTCTAACATTACAATATTAAGGCTTGGTTTAATTCCTTTTATTTTTAGAAAAGTAATTTCTACTCATTAAAAAACTAGTTAAGATTTAATATTTTCCAATCCAAACATGGGATCATGTTGACACATGTCATCACCACATATTTTAGTCCATGGAAATATGATTTAAAGTGGTGTCGCAATTTAATAAGGTTTTACCCTTTTATTTTAATTAATTAAAGTGGCTAGAAATGCCTATGTGGCATTCTTTTATTACTTGAACATTATTTCTGTAAGTAAACCTATATATTATTATATATTCTGAAAGGTATGGTTAAATGTGATTTTTGAGAGTTGGAATCAACTCAAAAGCTATTATGGTTTAAATTTGAAAATGTTTGAATGTAGAAAAGCTTCTTCCTTGTTATTTTTACCATGGGTGATCTACAGATCCAAATGACTTGAATCCAATGGGCTTGGATTCAGCATTTCTAGACCTTTCTAACAAAATTAGTTTCATTCAATTTGGGGCACTGAATCAATCTGGAATGATTTTTGAAACTGGGTACAGAAGTGTGTTTGAAATAAAATGGAAAAGGTTTAATTTGAATAATTGGGCTGCACGGGAAAAGTTAATGGGCCGGCCTGCTAAGCATAGCGCTTCCACGGGCTGCTTAAGTGGCTGTCCCCACTCGTCAGTGAGACAGGGGGTGCGAAGCGGTATGGGGCAATGTGGGTCATTCGATCTGGTTCTAATCCAATGGCTGGGAGTCATCGTCGACGTTGAGCAACGCCGACGAGATAGAAACCTAGCGCGGCCAGTGGGGGTTGCTGGGAGCTCACCGGGGTGCTGGCGAGGGTCGGCGAGGCGGGCGAACGACGAAGTCGACGACGGCAAACTCAGGGGTGGTCGCGGCAGCTCTTGGGGTGGACGAAATCGATGGCGCCCTTCTTCTCCAGAGGCGGCAGGCTCCGGTGAAATTCCGGTGATGCGCAGATTGCCTTGCTCCGTGAATGAGGTGGGGTGGTTCTGGGTGAGAGAGGAGTGGAATGGTGTGAAGAATTCGAGCGGGGGAGTCCTCTATTTATAGTATCGACGGTGAGACCGAACGGCATGGGTGGGCGATGGTGGCGACATGGCTACGGGCTGTTAGAGGCATGGTCGGTGGTGGCGATCGCTTGGTGGTCTCCTGGCGATGCTCTACGGCTTTAATGCGCTTGTAGGGGCGGTGCGGTTTGGTCTGGAACACGCGACGCTCTGCGTGGCAGAGGCATCGTCTTCGACGGCGAGCGGTGGCTGTGTGTCACGGGGCGGCGAACGGGGATGTCTGTCGGTCTCCTGGGTCGGTGGCGATCGTGTATGCACGCGGCGAGGGCGGCGCGCGGTCTGTGGGCTTCGGTTGAGGGTGGCGCTCTGGCGCATGCCCGGCATGGTCGCTGGCGAGCTGGGCGCGGTTCGTGCGTGTGGTCCAGTGGCTGGCAGGGTTCGAGCGATGGACATGGGTTGGCGATGGACGGTGGGCTTCCTCCCAGACATGCTGGCTAGGCTTGTTTCTCCTCCTAGCTTGCTGTTGACATGGGGGTGACAAGGGTGTGCTCGGCTGTTCACCATTGATGGCAATGCCAAGCTTACAGTGAGGCTAGTGCTTGGTTTAACTTGCTAGATGATCTACTGAGATGGTTGTGAGCCAAAGAGGGAACAGGTTAGGCTTCAATCACTGCTCACAATAGTGTTTGGATTTTTTTATTTGTGTCTGCAACCTGTTTGATGAAATGGCCGCATGAATTCAAGTTTTGAATTTTGAAAATATTTTTGGTGGGTGTGCTAGATTGGTGCTGGTGAGTCTGCATATGCTTGGGTTTTGAAAGTTGAGCTTGTTTGAGTGGTTTTTGAAAAAGGTGGGATCTTCCCATATGATAAAGATTCAATTTTGAATTGTCATTTAAACTATGCATTTGAAAGTTTCTGGATGATCACAAAGTGGGCCTTGATACTTTGTAATGAGTACATTCAAGGGGTGCAAAGATCCAGAAAAGTTTATGTTAGGTTTTGAAAGTTTGAGACAGCCAAAGTAGGCATGGGAGTTAATTTGGTCAAAATGATCATTCCCTTATTTTATTTGTTTTGATTTACTTGTCTTTAGGAAAAGTGTGGGAAATGTTTAGATGATGTTTATTTCACCTAAGCATCCATTTACAAGCAATGGAACACATAAACAAGGTGGTTCAAAAGAATTTAAAATTAAATGCATACACATATGCATGCTTCCATAATTTTATTTAGCAAAGTTTTTGTTAACCCTAAATTTGATGATTAGAGTTTGATGATCCAAGTTTAGTATTTTTGGGATGTTACAGATATACACCAAGCATCATCATCAACTGAACCACTCTTCCCGGACTACCCCCTCAACAACCCCGAGGAAGTATTCCGGATCTCACTTTAGTTGACAAGTTTTAACATTCGGTTATAGTTCTATATGATCTTCACGTCCGTTCCCAAGTCGTCCATAACCGTGGACACGGATTTTCGAAAAGATTAATAACCCTATAGGGGTGCACAACTTTACCCACACGTACCAACCGATTCTGAATGCCAAATTATTAGCCCTCTTCCTTGGAAGGCCGGCAGAGAGTGGTTGACCACGACCTTTACCCTGCTTTCGCCGAGACCATGAGTCACGCACTAGGGAGATGCCGCCATAACGGGTCAAGTCCCGAAGCCGGTCCTAATGATGTGCGCAGGGTTCAAGATTACGGATGCCGAGCATCTCTTGTTCCCGGCCACGCTTACCTACCTGTTATGAATGCACCTCCTTCACCTCCATTCAAGAACAACCAAGATGCGTATGTCGAATGGAAAACCCAAACTATGTGACTCATGGAATCTACTAGGCAAGTTAGTTGGTCGAGGGGGTTTCCAGGCCCCCGTGTGGTTGTACGCTCGTCTTGGTTCAAGAGGCAAGAACATCGAGTCCTAGTGTTGTTCCAGGCCCCCTAAGGCGTGCTTGATCACTTTAAAGGGGGTTCCGAAGATCCAAACCCTAAAACAGGGAAATCATCGGAATCACCTATGGGGTTCAATTGGTTCTTCTAATTAAACTTGATGTCAAAGTTGATTAACAATGTATGATTATAGCTTAGTTGGATAGGTTTCATTTTTCTAAACATTTTGGTATATTATTTGTATTTTTATGATTTAAAATGAATTATTTATGAATTTCCCAAATTTTAATTCATTTTAAACATTTTTGGAATATTTAAATTAATTTCCAAACTCGGGCCCACATGTCAGACTTTTATTCATTTCAGAAAATATTTACAGAAATTATTAAAAACCTGACAAGTATGGTCCACCTGTCATATTATTTTTTATTTACAGAAATGATTTACAAAATAATTAATAAAATAAAAGGATTACTGCATCAGCATGATGCAGTGCTGATGTCAGCAATGGAGAGGAGCTCCAGATCAAGCTCGGCTCGGTGCTAGGGGCGATGCGGGGCTGCGGGAGCGGGTGCGTTAGACGGAGGGGAGCTAGGCGAGCCAAATAGAGGCGGCGCCGCCCTGGAATGGTCGTCGGACCACGGCACATGGCGGCACGCGGCGACGGTGGCATCGGGCTCTCGCGGGGAGGGGATATAGAGGGAGAGGGAGCAAACGGAGGGGTGCTGGAGCACCACAAGCTCACCGTGAGCACGACAGAGGTGGTGGCGAGGCTTGGGGAGGCCGGATGGCGGCGAATCGAAGGTGTGAACGGCGGCGGCCGTCGGGGCTTCGAGGTTGATTCCAGGGATAATAGGGCGTCCTAGCACGCGAGCTTCGAGGATGAGGACGAGGGCGGCGAGACGCGTCTAGCGGTGGTGTCGGCTTGAGCTGGGGTGGACGGAGACAATGGGTACGAGAAGGACCTGACAAGCTAGGGTTCGGCCATGGCGCTGGAGAGCTAGGGAGAGGGGGAAAATGGCGGGCTAGGGTTTCTCCGCAGCGGCTCTGGGGTTCAAATAAACACTCGGGGGCGGCGGCGTTGATCGCGGCGCACGGCGGAGCATCGAGTGGTCGGCGGCGAGCCACCGAGCTGCTTGCGTCGGGGAGGAAGAAGACAGAAACAGAAAGGCCGAAGGGGTACGGGCCTAGCTGGGCTGCTCTTGGGCCCCGGGTGGGCTTCCTGCTGGCGCCAGGGAGAGAGAAGGAGAGGTGGGCTCAGCCCAGTAGCTAGGTTAGATACATTTTTATTTCTAGAAATGTTTTTCTATTTCTATTTCTGATTTCCCTTTTGTAATTTGAATTTCAAATTTGTTTTTGAATAATTTCAGATCACAGAACTTTGTATAATTATCAGAGAACACTAAGGGGCACTTATATCTATTTGAGCTCCATGCATTTTGAGAATTTTCAAAATATGGGAACCATTTGAATTGATTCAAAGAGAGAAGAAAAACTATTAGGGTTTTAGGGTTTTGTTCTTTGTTCTTCTTTGGTTGAATCTAAGTGCAAGTGTAATGCATGCATGAGATGCTCAAACACATCTTATTTATATTACACAGAAGGCTGGTATGTTACATGCAAGGTCTCCTTGAGCAACGAGATGTGGTAGTAGATGGCCAATGACAGCATGTCGCCCTAGTCACGGAAGAATCGTCAGATGGGTGGCACGTTGTAACGCCGCGGTTCTGAAAAGACTGTGGCTTCTATGTGACATGTCAATCCCTGGATCGGTTCATTGGCCCACAATAGAATAAGATGAATAACATAGCAAAATATCTGTGTATCATAAATAACGAAGATCAGAGTACCATTATTACAATAAAAGCTTAGCTCAAGGCTAGCTCAAATTATTCAGGAAGCAACATAAATAAAGTAAATCCTCCATTCTTCAAATTGCCCACAAGTGAACAAGTGCCGAGTGGAGTACCGTGGCCTATATCGTTTACTCAGAATCGGAATATCCTGCAACATGAAACGTAGCAGCCCCGAAGGGTCAATACATGGAATGTATGGCAAGTAGAGCTAATAAAGGAGACAATAGTGCTATCATCTACATGCATATTTGGCACGTGGAGTTGTGGCTAGCTTGCATTTGCAAATACCTTTGTCCTACTTTCATAAACAGTTTTTGATTTTCCTTTCAAAGGATCCCAATTAAGTTAACCCAACAATATTAAAGCAATTATGAAATTAGAATGAGCGAGAAACATGTCATGGAATCAATATCAAGCAACTCAGTTGTCCATAACCGGGGACACGGCTAATCGATTAGATTATACACCCTGCAGGGGTTAGTACACTTTACCCATGTGATGTGGCATCCCGCAGAAACCACTACTAGAAAATCGCGTTGTTTTGTGCATTGCATTATCATGACACCATCATGCCGCTCAATGACTAAAACTATTTTGTTCAAACCTACTTTTGCTTTCTACAAAGATCCCTCTCTATTTCAAAATAATCCCCGGACCCTTCCGGATATTTTGTTTGTCTAAAAATAAATTGCACAAGTCTTTTAAACAATGCATAAAATTTTATATTATTTTTAGGGGGCAGCCGAACCGGGCCGATCCGACCCAGTTGGCCACCCCCAGTACAAAATCAGCCACCCAAAATCCTTTTCTACCCCAACTAACCTACCCAGCCCCCCTCCACCTCACCCCACCCAATAGCCGGTCGACACCTCACCTCTCCCTTCCCCCCTAACCTATCCTAGCCTGCCACCTGCCCAACCTCTCGCCACCTCACCCCCTGGCCCCACTCCCTCTCAGCCAAACACCACACACGCCACACACTCCCCAACCGCCCCCTGCCCCAATCCCCACGCCCTCTCCTGGCCCACCCCGGTCCCACCTCCCCAACCCGACGCTCCTCTCCCCTGGCTACCTCCCCCGCTCGAGCCTTCCCCACCTACCACCACCCCGCCGCCGGCCTCCCTCGAGCTTCTCTACGCCGCCACCGCGTCCTCCCTCTCCTGGCCCCGCCGCCTCCCTCAAGCTCGGCGCCCAGGCCTCCGCTCCCGTCGGCTCGCCCGCCGCCTCCTCCGCTCCCGTCGGCCTGGCCACGCCTCCGCTCCCCGTCGGCCTCGCCGCGCCCGGCGCTCGCCGCCTCCCTCCTCCACCATCTCCGGTCGTCTACCTCGCCCCGCGTCTCCTCCACGCAACCCTCGCCTCACCCGTCCCTGCTTGGTGCGCCGTCGCCTCTGCAGTCGGCTGCACCGCCTCGTCCTTCGCCCCTCAAGCCACCGCCACCGCTCAGTCCCTCCCTCACCTTCCTCGGCTCCCTCCTCCCCGGGCTCGAGCTCGCCCCGCTCGATCTCCGTCCTCCTCCCGCCATGGCAACGCCGACCACGTCCTCTGCCCCGCCGTCGTTGGCCGCGAGCAGCCCGAGCCCGCGCCTCTGCGAGCCAGGCAGGCCTCTGCCTCTCCTTCCCGGGGCCCACCTCCTCTGCAGCGGCTCGTCCCGAGTCTCTCTGTTCGATCCGACCACAGCGCCCGAGCCGTACGCCCAAGACGTCCTCGTGGAAGGATGACCTTGAACATGTGTTGGTGAGACCGGCCCTGGAGAACATGAAGCCGAACCGCGGCCCTCGAAACGCCATGATCTACTACGCGGATGAGATGGCGAGGCCGACCAAGACCACCTCCTCGAGCATAAAGTTCACCGAGACCCCCGTACTTGGAGATCTCCGTCTCAGAACCCCAAGACCTTGGGGGTGGAACCGACAAGATCTACCTCACGGAGCACAAGAACTCCTTCCTATAACCGAAGACCGGTCCCACCGAGACCCCAAAGACCGATCCTTGTCGAACCCCGAGACCTCCAAGTTCGCCGAGAACCCGGATGCCAAGGTCGCCGACCTGGTACGATAAGACCGCCTTCCTGCACCGACGCCCGGGAGTCGGATGCCAAGTTCTACTTCCAACGAGTTGACCAATGATCGAGATGGCACCCCAAGGTCTTCATCCCGGTACGACAAGCACTTCGCCGTGGAACGCCAAGATCTTCATCCCGAACGCCAAGACCGATCTGATTCGAGGACCCGACAAGATCTTCGCAGCGACAAGATCGGCACCGACCAGGGCGAGGCCGATGTGCCCCGACGCCAACCAAGTTCTTCTTCTCGGATGCGTCAAGATCGACTTCCGTTGTCCGAGACCGAACTCGTCGAGCCATTCTCCCGTCGAACCCTGAGACCGACCCCGAACCCCTCGGAGCCCAAGTTCGCCGAACCCTAATGTGTGACCCCTTTCTCGAGCCCTATTTTTATAAATGTAATATCAGACTATTGCATATTTAATTGTCATACTCGCATACATAATTTGGTTGTTGGGGGCATTTAGGCGAATCACCTAAATTAAATATGGAGTCTATATGCGGGATATCTTTGTCTTATTCCGGACTCCATTTAAATTTGTGCAGCGAACCGGTGCTATCTTTTGCCATGTTAATGCAACATTTAAATTGATGGGTATCTAAACAACATGAACCTATTAATTAGTTGTCGGGACCCCGGTTCCGTTTAATATTGCATAATCGCATCGCATCTTTGCCATGTCATACATCATACATGCATCATGCCCGATCTTTTGCCGCAGTATTAAATATTGCATCCGGTGTTTATTCTAGTGTTTTGGTTCTTCGCGGATAAGGCCGTTGAGTTGATGCGAGTGTCGACCCGATCTTCGGTTGAACCTTCGGCAATGTTTTCAGGCGAGCACCTCCCCCTTTCTACCTATCTTACTTTTATAGTATTTATTCCCTCCTGTTGATCTATTGCTATCCGTGTTGCGTTGCTCTAGTTTTCGTACCCGTGATATCCCTTGCAGCCTTATATTGCCTTGGACACATCCTATTACCTGTTGTTTGGTAGATAGTTGGACCTGCGCGTCGCAGTCGATTGCTCAAGTGCTGTTGCGTGTCGTCAAGTACCACAGTTGTTGGAGTATTGCCGTATGTTAAATGTTGGAGGTGATCATGGCTTTAATTATCGTTTACTTTAATTACTGTTTAATAACTAAAATTGAAGTAGGTAAAGGCAGAGGCACCGGTGGGTGGTAGATAATATTTGGTTTCCGACCGCTCCGGTGTCCGTGGGACCGAGTTCTTGACACTGCTCCAGATCGAGCGCTAACCACATGTGGGATGTATGGGCACCCCATCGATTTAGTACTGATTCCAAATCTTGTCGGGGCCACAATTAGTTTGGGGCTTTATTACTATTCTGTACTTATGCCATGCTTTCTTGCTTTATTTACGATTGTGCGAGGAGCACTGTCGTTAGGATCGTGACCGTTTTGTTGTCGACAAGCCCGAGAGTTTGGGTTCCCGATCGTTACAACCGGCTCCACAAACCGAGTCCGTCTCGGAGCCCTACCGACTTCTTGGGTGTACTTAGTGGGTGGCCCCCTGCTTGCTTTGGTCCGAAACATCGTGTCAAAACCCGTCGACATACCGTTGTGTGTATGTTTTTGATCTTGTACCTACGATCCGACAACAAGGGTGTAGGTGCGTGGAAACTTTGGTGCACCCTCAGTTAAATCTTTTCGAGAAGCCGTGTCCGCGGTTATGGACGACTTGGAGCACAGGTCTCGATCATAGACAACTATAACTAAAGTTTACTGTTATAATATGACTCGTATCCGATATGACTAGTAATCAGCTTCACTGTAACGGAATGGCTAAATAAAAGTACCAACAACTGCTGGGTTTTGGGTTATCTCATGCTAATTGTACCTGGCTAGTAAGTGTCCCAACTACAACAGAATGGTTAACTAAAATTGCCCACTGCTTATTATATCAGGATGATTATCTATACTTGACTAGTAATTGCTGCAACGATAACTGAATAAATAAAACTGCCAACTGTGTGAGTTCCTCGGTTGACTTCCTCGTTTGGTCTCGAGGAGGAAATACCAGAATGGGTATGTTGGGTGGTAGAATCAGGTGAGTTCCGAATAGGCCTTTCTTATCCCTCTCTGATAGCCGACAGTTATCCCGAGTCTCTATAGGTTGTTTAGTGCATGCTTTAGCCGCTTGATCCACCATACCTATGTAGGCGAGGACCGAATTCTAGTCTCGTGTCTTGGCCTCGGTACTAACCGCTCTCTCTTTTCCTTTGCCTTTCGGCACCCCTTTTGTTTAAGCAGGTTTTGAGATCGACGTCGTTAGCAGGTTACCCTTCCGGGCTGGGCGAGGGTTATGGACGCCATTGGTTATTCTTCAGGGCTCTTAGCCCCATTTGCATCTTGTCCGTAGCTGGACGCTCTATCGTTTTCAAGGTGATTCGGATCTTTATTCTGTATATCTGTATTCTTGACTCTTGGAGTCGTGTTGTATATATATATCTGTTCTGTGGGTCCCATCGAGGACTGTTGTGTAATGTTATTACTTCGTTTTCCACCTGCACGCAAGTGCCTGGTGGGCACCTTTGAATCGTTTCTATGCGGGTTTGGCGGGAATCGCTAAAACTTGCATAGGGCCGATTCTAAGGGTGTTACATGTGACTTGGCCAGCCCAGCTCATACCATCACTCTCATTTTGGGTGATGATAGGGAGAAGTCCAAGAAGAGACTGTTCGGGAAGTAGCTCCCCAATCCCGACACGCACCGGTCCAACCTACCAAAATTCTACATCTTTGGATACGCGGGTTCGAGTTACCACAACTTACTAAGTCCAACCAACCGCCCATTTGATTATTGGAACATGGTTGTACACGTAAGCTATAAAATAAAGAAGCCAATCATTTTCTCTCGATACCTGGGTGCCTTTCCGCAATGAATCCACCAAAATTTATCAATCCCGTCACACCCAGGAGATTCATTGATTAAGTTGTTTTAGTTTTCACAAACCAATACTTTTAGAAACAAGTTTCAGTGGTGTAACCCAGCCCTCGTTCATCATAGCATGGCTAAGCACATCTACCAACTGTGGTTCATCTACAAGGAAAGCCCTACCACATAATAGGACATAGCATAGCGATAATGTCATCCTACACATGCGTCTACAAAATACACGACAATGCATAGAAAATAGTAGGACAATATCATGAATAAAATAGCATCTACTTTCCTTGGTTGTAGCGGTCGGAAGAACAATCCACACACGAGCAAGCGTTGCACTCGTCACAATCTACACGATACAATTGCAATCATAAACAAACAATCCACAAGCATATGCAACAAAGATGATTCATGAATGCATGCATGACAAGTGGGGTGACGCTATAGAAACACCACATAATAGTAATCAGTAGAGGTACTGATTGCATGCATGGAAAATAGTTTTAGCGCAAGGAAAACTATTATGCAAAGTATAATACTCAAAACTAGAGCTAGAACCCAATTAATTCACTACCGGTAGTATATTGTTTGTAAAATCTTGGGAAAATTCTACTGTATAGGCATTGCTATTTAAGAACAGTACCAATTGGAATTACTCAAAAAGGAATTATAAAACTCCCTGAATAATTAAAACACTGTAGAAAGCCACTAGACAGTTTCTGCAGAAGTTTTTACTGTACGCCTATCTTTTTAATTCACTTTGAGATTCCCTTCGTTCTACTGAATCTAGGGACATATTATACGCAATTTTTGGAGTTACAGATCTTTTTCTACGAATTAATTACTCCAAAAAGGCCATTAATTCTTTTAATTAATCTGGACAAAATCTTGCTGCAAAAGTGTTGAGCAATGATACAGCAAGATTCTACACATCCTACTGAATATACACATATTTTATTTGCAATTTTTGGCCCACCGGATTAATTTCTATGCAATTTACAAGTTTCTACAAGAATCTGCAATTTCTAAATCGATTTAAATCAAAAGGGAATATTCCAGAATATTCCCTGCTGACTCAGCGCTGACTCAGCGCGGGTTGACTAGCTGTTGACCAGTCAACCGCACGGTCTCCGGTCGATCTGGGCCGCGGATCTCAGATCCGACGGCCGAGAAGAGGCGGCGGAGGCGGCTTACCGGCGGTGCTCCAAGGCCAGGCGATTCGGCGGGCGGGGTCCCATGGAAGAGGAGAGGCGGTCGGCGCTGGTATGCCTTGATGGCCGGTGGCGAAGCGGGCCAGCGGCGGCGGTGTGTGAGAAGAACAGCGGCTTACATGGCGAAGTCTGTGTGCCAGTTCAAGGCAGCACGGTTTCCAGGGAGAGGTGGCGGGAGAGGGGTGGGGTCAGCGGATTTAAGTGGGGCCCCCCCTCGCATGAGTCCTAAGCGAACCACGGCCCCTGCGTCGATGGCTGGAGGCGGCGGATTCTATCCGCCACATGCCAGCGGCAGCGTCAGCCAGGCGCCGATTTTTTTTAATCCTTTTTTTCCCTTTTTCAAAAATAGTAAAAAAGCCGTAACTCCTTCAAACGAACTCCGAATTGGACGATTCTTGTTCCTATTTTTTATAAAATCGAGGGGATCAACCTAGGGTCCAGGGGTGAGTGAAACATCTTGTGTACAAGGGTGGAAGACACAAGTCCTAGTAAACCCCCAGCAGGAGCATTGTAGTAAAATAGAGTAGGGTTTAGAAAATAGCGTTTTTCCGAGTCTTTTCAAACGTTGGTTTTGCATGGAAGAGTATGATGCAATGGTATGAATGATATGCAGAACCAAATCTAAAATTTGGGATGTGACAAGACTAACCCCCTTAAGATGAATCTTGTCCCCGAGATTCGGCGCGGCTAGCAAATAGGTGTGGGTAGTCCTCTCGGATGTCGTCCTCACGCTCCCAAGTGGCTTCCTCTTCGGTGTGGTGGCTCCACTGTACCTTGCAAAACCTGATCGTCTTGGTACGGGTAATCCTCTCCGCTGTCTCCAGAATCTTGACCGGCTTCTCCTCATAGGTCAAGTCATTCTCAAGTTGAACCTCCTCTAGCAGTACAGTGTCTCTCAATGGTGTATCCACCATCTCCGGATGGCATTTCTTCAGCTGGGATACGTGGAACACATTGTGAACAGTGGACAGAGCCTCTGGCAACTCCAACTGATAAGCAACTTCTCCTTTGCATGCTAAGACCCGATACGGTCCAATAAACCGAGGTGCCAGCTTACCCTTAATTCCAAATCTCTTGATTCCACGAAGTGGCGACACTCTGAGGTATGCTCTATCACCAATCTCATACACCACTTCCTTGCGCTTGGCGTCAGCGTAGCTCTTCTTCCTTGATTGTCCTACCTTCAGCCTGTCCCTAATCAAGGCGACCTTCTCCTCAGCGTCCTTGATCAAATCAGGTCCAAACAACTGACGTTCTCCTACTCCATCCCGTAGCAATGGTGTCTGGCACCGTTTCCCATACAGTACGTCAAACGGTGACGTCTTGATGCTGGTTTGATAGCTGTTGTTGTAGAAAAACTCAGCATACGGCAAATTCGCATCCCAACTAGAACCATGAGCCAAAGCGCAAGCTCTCAGCATGTCCTCCAAAATCTGATTCACCCTCTCGTGCATCCATCGACCATGGGTGAAACGCTGTGCTAAACTCCAATCTAGAACCAAGTGACTCGTGCAGCTGGCGCCAGAAGTGTGAGGTAAATTGGGTGCCTCTGTCAGATACAATACTCTTGGGAACTCCATGTAGGCACACAATCCTGTCCATGTAAATCTTGGCCAACTTTGCACTCGTATAGGTCGTCTTTACCGGTATAAAGTGGGATACCTTGGTCAAATGGTCGACCACTACCCAAATGGAGTCATATCCTGACCTGGTCCTAGGCAATCCTGTGATAAAATCCATTCCCACTCTATCCCACTTCCAATCTGGAACGGGCAACGGCTGTTGCAATCCTGTTGGCTTCTGGTGTTCCGCCTTCACTCGGCTACATACATCACATAGGGCAATATGCTCCGCGATGTCTCCCTTCATGTTGTTCCACCAGAATCTGTCCTTCAGGTCCATATACATCTTCGTATTGCCCGGATGTATAGAGTACGGCGAGTCATGTGCTTCCTGCAGAATCAACTTCCTTATCTCGGGATCGTTGGGGATGCACAAATGATCTCCATACCACAAGGTTCCTTGCTCATCCTCGCGGAATTCCCTTGCTCGATCCTCCTTCATCTTTTCCTTTACTTCATCTATCTCTTTGTCTCCCACTTGAGCCTTCCTGATTCTGTCTTGTAGCGTTGGTTGGACTTCCATTGTTGCCAAGTATCCTTCAGATACTACCTCCAGTCTAAGGTCCTTGAATTGCTTGCACAAATCCTCGGGCAATTCCCCAATTGTCAATCCATTGGCATAAACCTTCCGGCTCAGAGCATCTGCTACTACATTGGCCTTTCCTGGGTGGTATTGTAGATTCATGCCATAGTCCTTGATAAGTTCCAACCATCTCCTTTGCCTCATGTTCAGTTCCTTCTGTGTAAATATGTACTTCAGGCTCTTGTGGTCGGTGTACACATCATAGTGTTTTCCTATTAAGTAATGCCTCCATACCTTGAGCGCATGAACCACTGACGCTAACTCCAAGTCGTGCGTGGGGTAATTCCGTTCATGGTGCTTGAGTTGTCGCGAGGCATATGACACTACTCTCCCATCTTGCATCAGCACACTCCCAAGTCCCTGTCGAGAAGCATCACAGTACACTTGGAAATCCTTCTGAAGGTCCGGTAAACACAGAACGGGTGCGGACACTAGTCGACGCTTCAGTTCTTGAAAGCTGGCTTCACACACATCCGTCCATTCGAACTTCCTCTCCTTCTTCAGAAGTTCAGTCATCGGCTTAGCAATCTTGGAGAAGTTTTCAATGAATCTCCTGTAATATCCAGCAAGTCCCAAAAAGCTTCGTATCTCTCCTTCATTCTTGGGTGCTTCCCATTCAGTTACTGCAGCCACTTTGCTTGGATCAACAGCGACTCCTTCTCCTGACACTACGTGTCCAAGAAATCCAACAATGTTAAGCCAGAATTCACACTTGCTGAATTTGGCATACAGCTTGTGTTCCCTCAGCTTCTCCATAATCAGTCGCAGATGCTTCTCATGCTCAGCATCATCCTTGGAATATATCAGTATGTCATCAATAAACACCACCACGAACTTGTCCAAGTACTCCATAAATACCTTGTTCATCATGGTCATGAAATATGCCGGGGCATTCGTTAGTCCAAAAGACATAACTATATACTCATATAAACCATACCTAGTAGTGAAAGCGGTTTTAGGTATGTCCTCCTCCCGGATCTTCAATTGGAAGTAGCCCGATCGCAGATCAATCTTGCTAAACACCTTTGCTCCTTCCAGTTGATCAAACAAATCATTTATGTTCGGCAGGGGGTATTTGTTCTTGATGGTCACTTCATTCAGCGAGCAATAGTCCACCACTAATCTCTTGTCTTTCTTCTCCACAAATGTACAGGTGCACCCATGATTTACGAACTAGGCTGAATGAATCCCTTGTCCAAGCTTCTTTCACCGCTTCTTCAATTCCTTCAGCTCATCCACATCCATCTTATATGGTCTCTTTGCAATAGGTCCTGTTCCCGGCATCAGGTCGATGAGAAACTCCACTTTCCTGTCAGGTGGCATCCCTGGCAGCTCTTCCGGAAACACGTCGGGGTAATCCCTAATCACGGGCACAGTGTCCATGCTAACCCCCTTAAGAGAATTCAACTTACATCTTCTCGGTCGCACTGCCGACTTGAATCTAATTCTCTTACCACCCGGGGTTTTGAGCGAAACAGCTCGCTGTGCACAATCTATGTGTCCCCCATGCATAGACATCCAATCCATACCCAGAATAACATCCAAACCTTGTGATTCCAACACTACTAGACGTGCAATGAAGTTGTGTGTTCCAATCCTCACAGTCAAGCCGCGGCATCCCGCGCTAGCTATCATATCTCCTCCAGGTGAACTCACTCTAATAGACCCTTTCATAGACTCAGTAGATAACTTATACTTATCCACAAATGCCCTTGATATGAATGAATGCGATGCACCAGTATCGAAAAGTATGAAAGATGGGTGAGTGTTGATTGGGAACTTACCAATCACAAGGTCAGGCTCATCTGGAATCTCCTCCACATTCATGTGGTTCACTGTGGCCTTCTCGTTGCTGGTTGGCTTCAGTCCCTTCCTCTCCGGGCAGTTGTCAGCATAGTGTCCCTTCTGTTTACACTTGAAGCATGTCACCTCACTCAGATCCTTCTTCACAAAGCTGCGATCACGGTTGCGGTCATGTCCACCGTGTCCTCCAGAGTGGTGAGAGTGTCCTCCCTTGTGGCTGTGGTGGTTGCTCTTGTGGTTGTCATGGCGATGTCCATCGCCTCCATGGTGGTGGCGGTCATGGCTCCCATGGTCACTCCCTCCATGCTTGGAGTACCTATCATAAGAAGTGCGAGACTTGTGGTGAGAACCAGAGTGGTGATTGCTGCTCTTTCTCTTGCGGTTCTCCACCTGCTTGTGCTTCCCTTCCAAGATCCTGGCCTTGTCCATAAGCTCCTGGAAAGTGGGGCAATAAAACACCAGAGTCAGTCCGAAAGCTCATTCTCGAGGCCATCCAGAATCTCCTCCTTTTTGCGTCGGTGTCAACATCCTCGGTGCATAACGGACAGGTTGTTGAACTCCTCAATGTACTCGCCACGGTGCGATTGGTTTGGCGCAAGTTGCGAACTCCTTCCTCTTCAGGCTCGTAACTCCTGAAGGCACATGGTTGGTCCTGAAACCTTCCTCAAACATTGCCCAAGTCACGGATCCAGCGGTGGGTGATCCGAAAAGTGTCCCACCAAGAAGCGGGCTGGTCCCTCCAAGAGGTGAGCGGCAAACCTCACCTTCTCAAAGATCCGTGCATCCAACAGCTACGGATCCTTGTTGACTGAACGCAACCAGTCAAGAGCAACCATTGGCTCCGTTGCAGTAGAGAACTTAGCTGGCCTTAGCCTCAGAAATCTGGTGAGAGCATCTCCCTGGGGCTGGTTGTTTCCATTGTTGTTGTTGTTCTAAGCTTCCATGAACTGAGTCATAACTTGGGTCAGTTGTGCCTGAGCTGCCATGAGCTGCTCCAACTCAGTGGGTTGACGGCGGGGAGGCATCTGCGGTTCAGCACAGGTAAGCTTAGAAAGGATCAACTACGATAATAGGATTTTACCCATGCATTATGATAACACAACAACAAACAATAGCAGACAATCATAAGCAAGCAACACATCAACAAACAAGTGATCCAGCAACGTCCCAGGGTTTATCCTAGTAGTATATACCTACTGAAATGGTTTTAACAAGAGTTGGAAATGGTTAACTAAACAGTTGATCAACTAAGCAACAAAAACAGCAATCTGCCAGAACAGTCCAGCAGCGTTCACGAATTTTTCTACCTGACTTAGACTCGTCAGAAAAATATGCTGATTTTTGCACATATAGTACAGAGAGTTTCGCACCAGCCCTATTGTTTTCAGATTTTTCAAAGATACCAGAAAAATATGAAAAATCATACAGTACTGTTGTATCATCAGAAAACTACAGCGAAAATAACACAGATAGTAACCAAACTTGCCATAACTCTTTCATAAAATTCGCACAAATAATTCCTGGGATATTGGAGTACACAAATAAGCAACTAAACACTCTTAAACTAACAACAACTAAGTTTCACAATGATCGAGACTAATCCTAACGATTTTACCTAACGAGGACTAATTGGTGGACTTCTATCTACTTCGTGAAGAGGTTGCGGTAGGTCCTTGCACTTATGCGTTGGCGCTTCGGTCCACGGTTCAACCATGGTGGCGGAGTATACACCTCTCCTGAGTCATCACTTGAAATCTCAAACTCCACCTCTTCTGGATCCTCCTCTTCTTCTTCACTTTCACCAATCGCAATGACTTCATCTCCTCCACCATCATCGTCTCCATCATCATCATCCTCGTCCTCATCATCATCATCGTTTCCACTGTCATCATCATCCCCATCGTTGCCATCTTCTCCATTGTCATCATCAGAGGGTGGATTCAACTGTGCTTGGAGGGCGACAATCTAGGCTGTCATAGCTTCAATAGTTTGGTCCCTTTCCTGGACGGTCCCTTGCAACTGTTGTATGTTCTGGGTGTTCTCCTGCACAGTACCATGAAGATGAGCTATGGTTGCATCTCTGGCTATCAGGGCATTCTCCAGAACTCCCACGGCTTCATGCAAAGTGTCAATCTCCTATCCTTGGACCACCATACCATTGCTAGCAAAATCTGCAATCTCCTTTATCATCATCACTTTCTCAGCTAGAGCTCCATTCTCCCTTTCCATGTCCTCTATGTGCCTCCGACGGGGCGGCATGTTTTTCATGTCGCCCGGGGTAACCACAATGTGCCCATCTTCATCACGCCTCCCATAGTCACGGTAGGGTGAATCCGCTGGCAGCAGGTGTCGGACATGATGGCACTGGCGAGACAGGGCTTCATGTATGGCCAAGTTGATTCCAAGTCCCCAGTTGCAGTATGTCTTGGTGTAGATCTCGGTGGTCGCCGTATCATTAAAAAAATCCCTGAAGATGAAGGTGGTGATCTCCCATGCATCCTCACCATATCCATAGGTGTACAGCCTTCTTCCCTTGAACATGGGCAGTGGCAATCCCAATGACTGCGAGAGCTGTGCTAACTGTCTTGCAAAGGGCCTTGGTGACTCCATGGTTGCATACTCAGTCCCGACTTCTCCCATCTATCAATTAAAAGAGGAAAGTGTGAGAATAGCATATGGTAAGAATTTACGAGAGTGAAAGGCATAAGATGAAAGATAGAGTTAATATAAGCTTTAATAATTCTATGGTTTCCTAATCCAATCCTAGGTCACGATCCTACAGTCGACACACGGTCTCTGATACCATCTTGTAACGCCGCGGTTCTGAAAAGACCGTGGCTTCTATGTGACATGCCAATCCCTGGATTGGTTCATTGGCCCACAATAGAATAAGATGAATAACATAGCAAAATATCCGTGTATCATAAATAACGAAGATCCAGAGTACCATTATTACAATAAAAGCTTAGCTCAAGGCTAGCTCAAATTATTCAGGTAGCAACATAAATAAAGTAAATCCTCCATTCTTCAAATTGCCCACAAGTGAACAAGTGCCGAGTGGAGTACCGTGGCCTATATCGTTTACTCAGAATCGGAATATCCTGCAACATGAAATGTAGCAGCCCCGAAGGGTCAATACATGGAATGTATGGCAAGTAGAGCTAATAAAGGAGACAATAGTGCTATCATCTACATGCATATTTGGCAAGTGGAGCTGTGGCTAGCTTGCATTTGCAAATACCTTTGTCCTACTTTCATAAACAATTTTTGATTTTCCTTTGAAAGGATCCCAATTAAGTTAACCCAACAATATTAAAGCAATTATGAAATTAGAATGAGCGAGAAACATGTCATGGAATCAATATCAAGCAACTCAGTTGTCCATAACCGGGGACACGACTAATCGATTAGATTATACACCCTGCAGGGGTTAGTACACTTTACCCATGTGACTTGGCCAGCCCAGCTCGTATCATCACTCTCATTTTGGATGATGATAGGGAGAAGTCCAAGAAGAGACTGTTCGGAAAGTAGCTCCCCAATCCCGACGCGCACCGGTCCAACCTACCAAAATTCTACATCTCTGGATACGCGGGTTCGAGTTACCACAACCTACTAAGTCCAACCAACCGCCCATTATATTATTGGCACATGGTTATACACGTAAGCTACAAAATAAAGAAGCCAATCATTTTCTCTCGATACCTGGGTGCCTTTCCTCAATGAATCCACCAAAAATTTATCAATCCCGTCACACCCAGGAGATTTATTGATTAAGTTGTTTTAGTTTTCACAAACCAATACTTTTAGAAACAAGTTTCAGTGGTGTAACCCATCCCTCGTTCATCATAGCATGGCTAAGCACATCTACCAACTGTGGTTCATCTACAAGGAAAGCCCTACCACATAATAGGACATAGCATAGCGATAATATCATCCTACACATATGTCTACAAAATACACGAAAATGCATAGAAAATAGTAGGACAATATCATGAATAAAATAGCATCTACTTGCCTTGGTTGTAGCGGTCGGAAGAACAATCCACACACGAGCAAGCGTTGCACTCGTCACAATCTACACGATACAATTGCAATCATAAACAAACAATCCACAAGCATATGCAACAAAGATGATGCATGAATGCATGCATGACAAGTGGGGTGACGCTACAGCAACACCACATAATAGTAATCAGTAGAGGTACTGATTGTATGCATGGAAAATAGTTTTAGCGCAAGGAAAACTATTATGCAAAGTATAATACTCAAAACTAGAGCTAGAATCCAATTAATTTACTACTGGTAGTATACTGTTTGTAAAATCTTGGGAAAATTCTAATGTATAGGCATTGCTATTTAGGAACAGTACCAATTGGAATTACTCAAAAAGGAATTATAAAACTCCCTGAATAATTAAAACACTGCAGAAAGCCACTAGACAGTTTCTGCAGAAGTTTTTATTGTACGCATATCTTTTTAATTCACTTTGAGATTCCCCTCGTTCTACTGAATCCACAGACATATTATACGCAATTTTTGGAGTTACAGATCTTTTTCTACGAATTAATTACTCCAAAAAGGCCATTAACTCTTTTAATTAATCGGGACAAAATCTTGCTACAAAAGTGTGGAGCAATGATACAGCAAGATTCTACACATCCTACTGAATCTACACATATTTTATTTGCAATTTTTGGCTTAGCGGATTAATTTCTACGCAATTTACAAGTTTCTACAAGAATCTGCAATTTCTAAATCGATTTAAATCAAAAGGGAATATTCTGGGAATATTCCCTGCTGACTCAGCGCGGGTTGACTGGCTGTTGACCAGTCAACCGAGCGGTCTCCGGTCGATCTGGGCCGCAGATCTCAGATCCGACGGCCGAGAAGAGGCGGCGGCTACATCGGCATGGCGGCCCGGCTGGCGGCGGCCATGGATTGGCTGGCGGCGGGTCTCATGGAAGAGGGAGAGGCTCACAAGGTATGCATACATGATGGCGCGGCATGAGCGGCGGGCGGAGTGGCCAAGGCGGGCGAGAAGAACAGCGGCGGGCGGCACAGGCGGGCAGACGGTTTCAAGGGGAGAGGCGGGCGGGCAGGAGAGAGGCGGGTAGGGTCGGCTTTGTGGGCCCCTCATGAGTCCTAGGCGGGACACAGCCCCACCCGTCGATGGCGCCGCTGCCGGGCGGCGGGCGCGGTTGGCTGGCCGGTTGCTGGCCAATGGGCCAAGCGCCAATTTTTTTTTTTATCCTTTTTTTTTCTTTTCCCCTTTTTCAAAAATAGTAAAACCCCCGTAACTCCTGCAAACGAACTCCGAATTGAACGACTCTTGTTCCTAAATTTTTGTAAAATCGAGGGGATCAACCTAGGGTCCAGGGGTGAGTGAAACCTCTTGAGGGTGGAAGACACAAGTCCTAGTAAACCCCCAGCAGGAGCATTGTAGTAAAATAGAGTAGGGTTTAGAAAATAGCGTTTTGCCGAGTCTTTTCAAACGTTGGTTTTGCATGGAAGAGTATGATGCAATGGTATGAATGATATGCAGAACCAAATCTAAAATTTGGGATGTGACACACGTCCACAACAGGAGACAAAGTTGGTGGAGGCGGACCGCTCGAAGTGTTTCTGTTGCTCTTCCATGTACCCATTCATCATTGGTGTGGAGACCACCCAGGTTAGCCCCGACGACGCCTCCGCCTGTGAGAGGTGTGGCGGTGGTTGAAGCACGAATCCCTGCATCATACTATGCACGTGGTAGACATTCTTATCCTCGCCGGTATCCGCGACCATGGCCTAAACGTGTGTCAGCGTCGGCTGGACGATGACGTCCACCGGATCCTCATCCCAACGTTTGTGTGATAGTTGGATATGACAGGGAGGTGAGGTGGATCGAGAGGTGAATGTTGGCGTGGAGACAAAGGGGGAGGCGGTGTCGGGGGAGAACATGTTGTGCGTGTCTAGCATGGATTAGATCTCGTCCACGCGATCAAAATTACATTTGATCGAACGACTGTGGTGAGTCTGCCAGGTTTTACAATCCGTAGACCGTTATAGGAATAGAATTTTCGAAACATTATATTTAACTTAAAAAGGAATGCTTGTGATATTTACCCTCCTTTCGAATATTAAGTAGTGATTGAGGAGAGTTAGTGGGTGAGCCTCCTTGACATTTGTCACCCCTTACACGCTAAGATGCTTCACACCATTTTCAGCACTGCCACACCAGGTGATCCACTCATTCGGTTCACACATCGTCTCTCGAAAAGATTTGTTTATCCCTGTGGCTTCGACTTTAGGGAATGCCCTTCGATGTTCATTATATAATTGTGTTCATAACACAATATAACACAATCTCACTGTATAATTTTTCTGTTCTCCCAACACCCCCTAACTCAACAATCTAGAGGATTTTCAATCTTGTTTCTAAAATTATCCAATTTCAAATTGCCTCACAAATGATACGCACGTCACATGAGTATTTGAGATTTTGTTTTGAAAATTATATAGATTTAATTACACACAAAAACATATTATAAGATTTAGTTGCTATCTATTCACATGACTTCACCAAATTACTGCACATATATGACTGGAACTTGCTTTTTTTTAGAGAAAACTGAAACTTGCTTATATGAGTTCGATTCGGTATGAAACATGCCATGGAGGTGGATTGGTTTTAGAACCCGGACCGGATCGGCGGATGGACCGAACGAACGAGCCGGCACCGGTCCGGTTTTAAAGCCGGCGATGATTAGCGTGAGTGGACCTCTCCTCCTCCTTGCCCCCCTCTTCGTCTCGCGTACGCACCACCGTCAAACCCGACGGGGGAAGGGAAACCCCTCCTCGCCGACCACCGCCGGCCTCCGTATCTCCTCCAGACGGAGCACATACCTACGCCGCCCTATCTCCCCTGCCCTCCTCGCCTCCCTCCTCTTCGCCCAGTCGGCCGGAACATGGCGTCGACCGGAGGAGATCCGTCTGGATTCGTCGGTAAGCCCCACCGTTGCTTCGATAGCTCCAATTCGTCCCCGTGCTTCTCTCTCTGCGAGCTATTGAGCCCGAATTTATGCTTCCGCCCGCTTGTGCTTTGTTCTGCTCGAGACCTAGCGGTGGTATTAGGTTGTATATGTTGCAACCCTAAAACAGCAAGCGCGGCTTTTTTTTCCGAGAAATTCCAACGTCTTGGAACAGCACCTGCCGCTGGAAGCGAGGAATTTGTCCAACAGCGATTCGGTTGTGCTGAATTGCTGCCTGTGGAGGAGGAGCGTCGTTTTACTAGGATAGCTGAGTTAACGCATGCACCGAAGTTGCTGGATATCGTTCGGGACGAGCAAAAGAGAGGGGAGAGATATATTATATCTGATGAATTCGCCGGCAACAGCCTGTACTGGTGCTGACAGGATATGTGTGGTCAAGGGTCATGCTAACTTTTGAAGCCTGCCAAAAATTTGACTAAGCTGCTTCACTGCTATTTGCTTAATAAGTAGAAGCACTTTGTTTGCATTTGTTTTAGGGACACTTTGATTCGCAGGATTTTTTGCTCAATTCTTGAAGGAATTGATATGTTTCTTGTGAAATACCTGTGAATCGAAGAGGCCTTTAGCATATTCGTCGTTTAATTCCCTGGCTTATATGATGCAGTAGCTGTATGTGATACCTCTGTTTTTTCCTTCAAGTTCCAGTACATACTGTGGCAACACTTTGTGCAGTTCCCTTCGTCAGCTTATACCTTCTTTTTTGCAGATTGCACAATTCCGCTGCAATCAGAAATTGTAGTTGATAATAACCCTTCCAAGAGTGTAAATACCAAAGAGCAGGTAATGTGCTGCACAGTTTATTTTCTCCCTTCCCGTGCAAACATTGAAATATCACTGACAGTTGATTTCTGTTGCATCAGATTAATTCTATTACAGCTGAGAAAACAAATGCTACCAGTGCTCGCGGCTCTACCTCCTTAAAGTCGCCAAAAGGTGCACAGGAGAAGGCTAATTTTTTGGGAAAAGGTGGAGAGCAGCCTTATGTCTACCAGCCCAATGTGTATGCACCACAGCCACAGACAGTCTATTCTGGAGGTTAGATTGCTGTTATTTTCTGTTGGTATTAATAATGCCGATAATACATATTTAAGCATCATTGCACATTGCAACTGGGAAAATATATATCTATAATACTAACAGGTCAAGTTTTCATTTGGTTTTTACTGTTTATATGATTGATCTTTGTTTCATTGGTCTTCTTTGATATAAAGTGCTGTTGAAGTGTTATATCTTGCAAGGGCTGAGAGTAGAATGTTTGGTATCTCCATTTCATGGAATGATTTTTTTTAATTTCAATGCTCTTTTATTCTTCTCTAGGCTACATGAATCATTCTGGGCAATGGGAAGAGTATCCCTATTATGTGAGTATGGAAGGACTCCATTCTGCATCACCTGTAAGTAGCTTGCTAATAAACTCGTTTCACTTTTCTTAATCAAGTTCTCAATTGTTTTCACTGATGTAGTTCTACGATGGTAACCAGTCAATCATGCTATCTCCTGGGTATGCGAACAACCCCCAAATGATGTATGGAGCTTATTCTCCTGTTTCAAATGTTGGAGATGGCCAGTCCTACTCCCCTATGCACTTCCCCTTCTCAAGTCCTTACTACCAGCCACCAGCTTCTCCTAGTATGGGATACTCAAATTCTGGTACTGGAATATCTCAAGGAGACCCTATGCTTCAGCAAGAATACTTCCTTCCTGATGGTCTTCTGTATTCACCGACAACAGCATATCACCAACCATTTGGGTCATACAACAGAGGTAACTTTTGTTCCTTTCATTGTCCTATATTATTCCAGGAAAAGGATATTATGATTTGCTAGTAATGTGTGTTGTGGTAAATTGGTCAGAGTTATGCCAAACTAATTCTGGATTTATTTCTCAATAGCAACGCAACCAAGCAATGCTCCGGGACTTTATGGGCAAGGGAATGTACCACTGGCTTCTGGAATGGTATGTTGTCATGCAACTTGGACTGTTTGCACAAGCTCCCTGGACACAGTTCAGTAAAAATGGAGCGGTTATCATTGGAACTCAAGTTTGATTGTTTATTTAGCTTATTATGATCCTAAATGCCCAGTACTGACTATGCATGTTATTGCAGCAGCATGGATCAATGTATGGTTCTGGGTCCTACAAGGCACGCCAACAAGCTAGTAAATACGGAGGCACTACTCCAAATTGGAGTTCTGGTGGTCGCAGATTTAATAATTTTGACTACAGCTCCAGCCAACAAAGGGTGCCATTTGGTATCCAGAATGGTTCTCTGGAGTTTCTGAATGAGCAAAACCGTGGCCCACGTGCTGCAAAACCAAAGAAACAAGACACTGAGAATTCTCCAGTGGATGAGAAAAGTGAGAAACCAACTCCACTGGTTGACAGTGAACTGTACAACCGTCCTGATTTTGTCACTGAGTACAAGGATGCGAAATTCTTTGTAATTAAATCATACACGGAGGACCATGTACATAGGAGCATTAAGTACAATGTTTGGGCCAGCACAGTTAGTGGGAATAGAAAGCTGGATTCGGCTTATCGTGCGGCCAAAGATAAAGAAGAGCATTGCCCTATTTTCTTGTTTTTCTCGGTAAGGCTAATCTTCCTTTTATAGTTAATTTTCCCATTGATGTAAATGTAAGATTAAGAGAGAAAAATGATGCACTGGATCTACTGTAAGCATGTTTTTATTTATTTATGTTTTGTGTCGCGATGTGAAATTTGATTCATAACTGCTTCTTTTTATAGGTTAATGGCAGTGGTCAGTTTTGTGGTGTGGCTGAGATGATTGGACCGGTTGACTTTGACAGAAGTGTTGATTATTGGCAGCAAGACAAGTGGAGTGGCCAGTTTCCTGTGAAGTGGCACATTGTCAAGGATGTTCCGAACAACCTACTGCGGCACATCACTCTTGAGAACAATGATAACAAACCTGTAACAAATAGCAGAGACACCCAGGAGGTAAATAAATTGTGAGCTTTTGTGACATTTTCAACAAAAGGATATGCTAACCCAATGAACAACTTATGCAGGTGAAGCTAGAGTATGGTCTCCAGATGCTAACCATCTTTAAGAATCACGAGGCTGAGACAACCATTGTGGAGGACTTCGACTTCTATGAGCAACGGGAGAAAGCCTTGAAGGAAAATAGGCGTCAGCAGCAGCCAGACAGCGCAGAGCCCCTGAAGCCAACAGACACTAAGGCCATAGGAGATTCTATTGCTGTTATCTCTGATAAATTTTCTCGGACCGTCCAGATGAAGGAAACTGAGAAAAGTGAGGGTGGCATCTCTGCTGATGGTGCACAGACAGCCACTGTGAAGGCTGAAGAAGGCAAGGCAAAGAAAAACGCAACTGCTGTGGAGGGAAGCAGTTGATTCATCCAACTCCCTGCCATTTACTAGTTTGGAGCAGCAGTTGGTTGGATTCAAATTTGGAGGTGAAGAGGAAAAAGGGAGGTTGGTTGGAGTCAAATGTGGGCTGCTGCTGCTTCAGTTGTACAACATCATAGGCTTTGTTTCACCTCCATTTAGGTTATAGTTTCAATATTATAGTTTCAAAGTTCTTGTCTCTGGTTCCCTGCTTCTGTGTCTGTTATTTTTTTCCTCGTCTCCTTTCGATTTGCGTGTGTCGTGTCGTGAATGCTGTCCAGTTTCAGTTGTGTTTTACTCGTGTCAGTGTCATGAATGATGTCCCGTTTTAGTGTGCCTTGTGTCGTGTTGTGAATGCTGTTCCATTTTAGTGTCTTTAGCCATAAGTGGCAGATTTATGCAGCAAAGAGCATTCCATACTCAGCAATTTGGTGATTGTTTCGTCTCTCACTATCGCTTCTTTTCTCATTCTTGTGTGCCTTCTAAGCTTGGCATTCCCCCTTTTTAGTTTGTTTTGGCTGGTCCAGTTACGTCTATGTATGGCATTCAATTGATAATCTTGCTTCTGTAACTAACTTTATTGCTTTACTGATCCACTGTTTCTTGTATTTCCGTGGCTATTTTCATATCAGATTAGTATAAAGCAAAGTAACATTTTTGTATGTTAGTCACTCTTTTTTCACTTGGCATGCACATCAGCACCAATACCAAGTGCAGCGAACAATAAACGTGAAAGCACTTTTGCTAGACAGCCACTATAAACTAGGAAGCATCAACTAAGCTTGCAAATGTTCCGGCAGGATGTTTAACCAAAGGAAATAACCGTGGTAGATACAACTAGGCTAGGGGGCAGACTGATACAACGATCAAAGGTGGTTAGGCATGTCGGTCCAAGTCCATGTTATTATCCCCAATCCGAGCTCCCTTGATAGTTCCAGCATCCTGGTGCTCCTCTTGTTCGCCCACCCAGGATGACACCATATCATCCATCATAGGCAAGACACATTGCTTCTCGCGAGATGACTTCTACACCTCCACCCCAGGCCGTTTCACGCCACGCCTCCTCCTTCGGCACCAGGAGCAGTGCCCATATTGAGATGGCTGGAGATGTTGCTATGCCGAAATTTCAATCTTGCGGCACGCTCTCGGTGGTAGTGAGCAACGTCATGTTGGCCATATCGACAGCAATATCCTCCCGAGGTCCCGGGTAGTAGGCAGGGGAGGTCCTCCGCAGCCATCCCAGCACGACTCCCTGGGCAGCTGCTCAGGTAGGTCGCCGGAGAGCAGCTGGAAGGGAAAAGCTGGCACTCCCGCCTCCAGCCCTCCTGGTAATTAGCAGCACTCCTGCTCCACGTGATGGCCTTCCAGTCATGGGTCTTTCCATGGAGGCACATCTCGACGAAACTGATGCTGTTAGCTCCGGTGTCAACAGCAATGTCTCAGAAAACATAAAAGCTGTAAAAAGATCATGTACAACAGAAGCAACAAGAAGTTCAACGAAGATCATGAGATAACATATGTAGAAGCACTAGAAAAAGCATGGTCAAAATAATGCACACAAACTGCGCCCTCGCATCCACCCACACCCTAGCAAACCTGCAATTGCAGCGAGTAGCAACTCATTAGACATCAAACTGCAGTACATGTAGCTGGACAATGTGAAGCTAAGAGAGTTGTGAACAAAACACAAGCCAGGTAATTATACATACATACTATATACTATCAAGACCCAAAGCTTTGGTTGCACATGTTCCTGCAGGATGATTGTATATAACACATGAACAACAGTAGCAGGCAGGACCATGCGGCGGTTACAACCAAAGGCAAACCTGCATCACGATGATGTTAAGGATAAAGCTGTCTCTAACACAGCGACAGTCTTACAACAACAACGACGACAGGAACTAGGTATGGTCTAGGAAAATATGTAAAGACACAACAGATTACGCCCCAGCACACAGGTGTGCATGCTCAGGTGGGCTTTCTGCTTATGCGGCGCAAGTCTATTAATATGATAAATACAGAGGATTTAACTTTTCTCCAGGTTGCCTTTTCTTCTTGTTGTTGATTGCTTCAGTCTAGGGTCATCGGCTGGGAGACGCAACACCGGAACCTGGCCTTGCGGACAGTGTGCAGGACCTCCATCTCCACATGCTCCAGCATCCTGACAACATCGGTGAAGGGAGGACGCACGTCGGGATTCGGATCCCAGCACCTCGTCATGATCACCCCAAGAGCAGGAAGGCAGTCATGGGGTATGGCTGGACGGACACCCTTGTTCACCACAGCAAATGCAGCTTGCACCGCTGTCATGTTTGGAAAAGGAAGGGTTCCGGTTATCAGCTCCCACAGGACGATGCCAAAACTGTAGACATCAACTTTCTGATTGTATGGTCTGTGCTGGATCATTTCACTGCAACACCAAAACAACAAGTTAGCACATCCGAATAAGCAAAAAAAGGGGAAAAAAACACAGACAGACAAAATAGGAAACAGTTCATCCAATTATAATATTGCACAATCAAAGGAGCCAGAACATGCAAAGTCAGCAGCAACACAATACATATTAATTTCATATTTCATTGAAAATATGATTGTCCAATCGGATGGGTCAATGAAGCCAAAAACAATATGCTCAAAGTGTAACCTAGTTTCCACTTAAAACGATGGTAAATATCGCGTGGACACTAGGAGAACGATTTGATGCTAAGGATGACAAGCACCAAGGCCTTATTTTTCCTAGAGATCAGATTAGAACTGCAATATTAAAATTTGAAAATACTACTTAAAAACAAGCTTTTCAGATCTTAAGACAAGTACCAACTAACAAGAGTATTTAAACTATAGACAAACATTGATCTTCGTATGAAGTGCCAAAAGGAGTTCGCCTGCATAGACATGTTATTTTTCGATAAAGGGCGCTTTATTACTTGAGAGTTTTAAGTATTACACCCGGCCTCTATATAACTAAGATAAACCGCAGAAAAAGTCGAAGAACCAAGTAAAAGAGGCTATAATCACTACTAAACACGTGTTCATTTTTATACCAGTCCAGGAGTTCTCAGGTAGTTTGATCAAACAACATGTGAGCTAACATGTTCACTTTTCTCTCACTATCCCCCCTCCCCCTCTCCCCTTCCCAACACTCATATTCGTAGGGTAGTTAGGACGGTAGGAAAATGCATGTAAAGCCTATTTTCATACATATGGACCAGAGTCAGCATCTTCCTATTTGCGCAGGTTTATTACCAGAAACATGTTGCCACCAAGTTCTGGTAATATCAGCATGCCCAGTTTGATATGCTCAGAGCTTCAAGAAAAGCCAGAGCCTTGGCATTTGGTCTCTTATGAAATAAGCATGTAACTTTAGTCTGCATGCTTGTCCATTAATTAAGCAATCTTAGTTGTTCAATAAATGGAAACTTAATTAAGACCTAGAACTTTCTTTAAAAGAAATATTTTAGCTCTACAAAAGTACTGATTAATAACCTTTTCAACTAATATATGGATTAGTTTTCATGATTTTATCTGTTGTCTTCACAGATAATTTTTCACTTCCAAGTCCCAACTACATGACACTATGATTCGTCGTCACCATATCATCCACCACAATACAAAACAAGCTTAGGGGGCTATATGCCTTACGTGTAGGTGACAATGGGTTGACTTGGTAAATGAGTAATTGATGACCGTGGTTCATCGAGTGCTTTGCATGAGGTTAATCTAATTTCCTTCTATGTTACTCAGAGAACTTCTGCACCAAAGCAAAAGGACGGCCTAGGCTAAGCTTAGGTTGAGTTAGCGAAAAGCCTATTTCATTTTGGGCCCGAACCCAACGCCCTACCTTAGCCTATAGATCTTCTAGATCTTGCTTAAATTGGGCTACATCTATGCCTTGGTCCTTTTGGAGTGACGCCAAGCTAAATTTTGATTTGCTCAAAGTGTTTCCTAACGGCCTACCAAAAGGTATAGAAACATCCTATCCCCCCTTGAACTTACTCAAAGTTTTTCTTGCCCATGGTAGGTCGTTAATGACGATAGGACATATGGGGATGTATTGAATGATGTAACCCGCACTCCTCCACAATTTTTTGGCACAACACTCTTCCACGTTGTTCAAGAGATTTCCCTCGAGAGAGGCTTCCCTCACATTTCAAGGTTTTTCTTATCCGTGGAAGCATTATTGATTGGCCACTTGTCACTCTACCAACAACAATTCTTGCCGAGCATGCTATAATTGCCGATAGCAACAGACATTGAAGCATGCTAGTGCCAATAGACATATTCTTTTGGTCGGTGAATACCCTAGGCTATTTGTTGTATGTCTCGAAGTTACTTGAAGTTACGCCGACTTAGAAACTCTTTTGCGTCGCTAGGTAGCTTTGCAAATGCCACTCATATTTGCCCCAAGAGAATAGAACTTGAAATAGGCCTCAAGTTTTCTTTGGCTTTGTTTGAACCTCAAAGGTGGCTACACGATTTTACCCAATTTATTCCGACCAACCCCTCGCAATCATGACATTCGATTAACCAGTGAGGGATGTGTCTGCAATGTTATCTTGCCAGAGTGAGGCCCTCCCACAATGGTGACGTCACTTGTTGAATGACATATGCTCGTTGCCCACTAGTTTATGACCATTGAGCAAGAGGGTGATGGTGTTGCAATTTGCAAGGTCTCAATATCGGCAACTTCGATTGCGTCAATGGTAGTCCTCGGTGCACTTCTACGTTCGTAGGCTAAGAGTGCTTGCCAAGTGCACATGTCGTTTTCCTTCTCTTTTCGGTTATGTGAAGGCATACACTGATTGTTTCAACAAATTTATCCCCACCAGCAAACAGATGGAACTCATGTTCACATTTTGTTTGATTAATTAAATGATTATTCCAGCTATCTTTGGCTCTCATTTTTCGAAACTTCAAACCATTCCAATTCGTGAGTGGCTTCCTCTAGGAGGGCAGGGCCGAGGCCCATGGTGGCCATTGTCAACCAGATCAAGGTTTGTCACTTCCTCCACTTCGATGGATTGGGGTCCACGACCTTGGACGGGTGACTACGAATCTTCAGGTCGGTTGGTCGTGGAGGATGCACATCAAACCCGCCCCGGCCTTGGAGGGGGCTCGACATGCAGTTCACCAGGGATGAGCTAGCACGTGTTTACCGCATCCACCCGAATGATTGTTAGCGATGGGCGTCCACCCTCTTCTACGAGGATTTGTGGTTAGACAACATGGTCTCGGAGATTGCGCTTGTTATTAGGGCAAGTTCTTATTTTTCCAATATGTCGATTCGCAAGCACACGCTGGGCCATGCGATAGCCTATCCAAGACAAGCATTGGATCTCTGACATCCGAGGGGCTTTACTCCTTTCGCCCAACGGTATGCATCTAGGGGACGCTCCGCGTGTCCTATAGTGTCATTGAAGGCCGGATGACCAATACCCACCCAAGTCTTGCTATCACATCCTCTTTGATAGTTCAGTTCGGTCACGCTCTTGGAAGGTCAATTGGAAGTACTAGGCTCTGCCTCGGGTGACGTTCTTCATCTGACCGGCGTGCCATGACGACGTTGGACAACAAATAGACTTGCAAGGAGGGGCATCAAACACGCACCATGGTGTGTTGTGCGACCAAGCCCATGGCATACCTGCTCAACGGTTGCGTGTTCTCACACATTCTGTAGTACGTGGTGCTCTCCTGGATCCGATCCAAGCCCACCCCTGGATGTCGGGGATACTGGTGGCTTTGCACTGTCCAGTTGGTCCCCAACGCCGCGAGGAAGGGCACCTCATCACTGTTCATGCGCACAGTCTGGTGGATTTAGAAGCAACCCAACTAGGTTATCTTCAACGGCACTCAGCATGATGGCTCCTGTCTCATGGCCACGCAGGCCTAGGACTGGGAAGGCAGGAGCAAAGGGCCACGCATGTCTGCTTCTGGCGGCACCTAGTGGTTAGGGGCGCCAAATTATAATCCCAGGCGCGGTCCACTGGTCCTTTCTTCGACTTGTACATAACTCTCGTTTCCATATATGCATCAAGACACAAAGCTTTTGTGTTTCCTTCGGAAAAAGAAAGTAACGAGATAACTTCCAGCTCCAAAAGCGAAGCTTTGATTTGTCATCGCCTTGGCAAAATGGAAACGGAAGTAGTGGTGTGGCCACCTTGGGCTGCAGCAAGATAGGAGGCAATGGCATATGTTGTCTCAAGCTTCGAGTAGCCTGATGAATGAATGTTATGTTGGCATAAAAACAGAGGGACCACTGCACCAAAGACTCAAAAGGGACTGGACAATGCCCTTTGTTGGATCGCTTGATTTCTCCATTGAGGTCATAGATTCAAATATCTATGGGGGCAGGGACAAATTAGGCTGTGATGGGGGACTCCTGACTCTTCACAAGATGAGACGTGAATCAAGGATGGATGAAGCACCAAGGAAAGGGCAATTGTGAGAGGAAAGCAACCAAACAAGGCCCTTAATGTTTTCTTCATTTAACATGTTAACCCCACAAAAAATCAGTGTTTGTACTGCTGCTTTTGTTACTGACAAATCACAGATGTGATGAAAACTTTACTGATTAACCAAGAATGTAATTAAGTCAACCTTGTTGAACTATCCAAACAAGAGACCAATTTTAACAACCGTCTTCAGCAATTAATTAATGAATAATGAAGATAGGCAAAAGGCAACAAAAAATAGTTTCACAAGATACACATTCCTCTGCTAGTGGAAGATAGTGGCAATGGCATTAATAATTTACCAAACAGAAAGAGACAAAAGACAAAAAATCGGTCACAGTAGAATCCTAAGTCAGAAACAGGTGAGTAATCTGATCAGATCCTTTTTATACAGGATCTGCAACTAACATTTTAGTGACTTCCAGTAATGGATCTACACTCTTGCAAGAACTCAAATATTTGGGTACTTGCAGCAAAACATACATACAGGATTGAACTAACCATAGTTGGTTAAACAAACAACAGATAAATGACTTGAGGCAAGCAAACCAAAATATGTTTTACATATCTAGTAAACTGAATTCAAATGGATACAAATCAAGTTAGCCTGTAACAGGCTAACAGCCATTCCCCGCTCCAAAAAGTAGCTTAAAATGATGGCTTAGTTATGCTTCAAGAGCCAGAGAGAGAATTTAAGGTAAAAGCAATAAGAGAATGGCCTAGAGAAAACCATACTAGTACCATTCTATTCATGTCATAGTAATACGATATTTATGGATAAAAGCAGCTTGAAATATCCTGCAGTTAAGACAGCTGAGATAAAATAGCACCAGCTAATATATCTTCTACATGGGCTTAAACTAGCAGGTTGTAGGCATAGTCTCTGTAAATACTGTCAACATGGTTACAATTTCTATGATACTTGCACTTGGGTGGGTGGGTGGTGGAGCTGTTACTGCATACATGCTTTCAAAAGGCAATTGATGCAATCCAATACCTTAGATAGCAACATTTGTTAAGCATTAGCACCCTTGCCTATCTATAAGCAAATGGAAAAAAATAATAAATGAAGCCCTAGAATGGTATCTTCTTGGACTATGTTCAGATAATAAGAAATACTGGCAATTGCCATACCCACAACCAATAACTTCCATAACATCTTGGGCAGCAGCATGCTTATTTTATATATACATATACTTGATCTCCCAGCACATCACTGCGCATTTTTGTTCAATTCATCTAGTATATGCATCAGGGAGCGCTTTCATAAAAATAATTAAGGGAAACAAGTAACAGCAGAAAATAATAATCCAGTATTTATGGACTAGAATAAAGTAAGCATTTATGACTACCACACAACACTACTCGCAGCTAGAGTACATATATAGTATGCAGCTCGGCAGCTACCAATTTAATGGTAACCAACTAACCACCATAACTAAATTAGAGCAAGATGAACCTGCAGATGCCTTAATATCAAACAAAGGTACCATTTCATCCAAGCCATGGTCTTAAGTGATGGCGATGAGAGGAAATGAAGCATTACTGTCTATTTAGAGTAACATCATAACTCATTAAAATAAGCAAGATAAAGAGCAGTTTGTTGTACTTACGGAGCCATCCAACGGTATGTTCCAGTTTCAGGTGTCATCCCCTCTGTCTTTACTTCAATCCTGGCAACTCCAAAGTCAGCAATCTTGATTGATTTATCACCAGAAATCAAGAGGTTATCTGACTTAAGATCTCTGTGGATGAAGCCAAGGGCATGAACATAAGCCATGCCGCGTGCAACATCTAGAGCCTGCTTCACTGCCAGCTTCAGTGGAACAGACCTGTTCTTCTGCCTCCTAGTGAGGAAATTTCTGACAGATCCACCCTTTGCATACTCTGTGACAATACACCAAACCATTGGCTTCCTGCATGCGCCAATGAACTTGACAATGTTTTGATGCCTCAACGTTGCAAGCATCATAACTTCTTGCACAAACTGTTGCTCCAGCAACTGAGCTTGTGCCGGGTCAGCCTCTGGCCTCTCCAAAAGCTTAATGGCAACATCCATCCCGTTGTAGGTTCCCCTGTAGAGCTTCCCAAATGCACCTTGTGCAAAGGGCATTCCCATGTGGAGCTTCCCCAGATCAATGGTCCACTCCTCGTAATCCTTGAGCGTCTCAGTCGGGAACCTAGTGTCCATCAAAGCCTGTGCCAGTGCATCATCGCTCAAGGCGTGCGACACACGGCCAGGACGGAAAATGCTGTTCCCGACTGAGTAGCTGGCCACAGCAACAGGGCCCCTGAGGCCAGGATGGTTAAGCATCCCAGTGCGAGAGTCGGTGGAGCCAACACTGCTGTTGTCCACGGACATGACGGAGCCACCGTGCATACTGGTCTGCATGCTGTTGACGCTGTCGACGGACATGGTGGAGCCCTCCCCTAACTTCTGGTAGTACGCCATGTCGCAGAAGTTGACGCCACCGTCATGGCCGGCCACGGCACCAATGATCCCGGGAAACTTGGCCGGTTCCATCATACGCAGACAACCAAATCCTCAGCTTCCGCAGCCTCTCCACTTTCCGTCCCCCGAAAGGCGATTACCTGTAACAGAGAGTGCCCAACGGAGATTAGAAACAACAGTCAGCCAAAACTACCCCGCAAGCGCTACAACTACCAGCACAGCACGCAAGCATCAAAATCAGCTAAAAAAAAATTGATACTCTACGGCAACAAAACCAACGAATTCCAGGATGAGGAACACCCCAATCCCTCAAAATAACACGCAGTAGTAAGCGCAACAACTTCAGCGAAACATAGCGCTGCGTAAACCAAATCGAACACCGACACCCTCCTCAAGGACGACCTAAATTAACGGAACCCGGAGCGCCAAGACCCGCATCCAGGAACAAATCAAGCCCCGCACACGAAACGCGACACGGCGAGCCACACCCTACCAGGAGAGAGACCGCCCACCTTTCGGGCCCGGAAGTACCACCTCGCCGCTGCTTCCAATTCGCACCCCGCGCGGATTCCGGCGATCCGGGGCTCGATCAGGAGAGCGCGGGGCCGCGGAGTAGAGGGGCGGGGGGAAGTAGGCAGAGCCGGAGGATGCGGAGAGGGAGGAGGGGGGAAGGAGGCGGTGACCGGTGGAATGGGGGCGAGGACGGGGGAGGAGGAGGAGAAGGGGAAAAGATCAACAGCGGAGAAGAGAGGAGAGAGAGTGGAGTCGCCTCGTCTTAAGTAAGTGTGCAGTTTAATTCCTTTTTACTGGCTGGAGGACTGATTAAACTCCCGGTTCAGTTAATTACAAGTGCGCGTGAGCGTGGAGCGTGCTGCTGGCGAGTGGGGTGGTTGGTGATTCGCTTGTTAGTCAGGAGTTTATGTGTAAAATACCGCTTTCCTGCTGCGGAGATCACAGGGCGTCTATCGGGCGGTTACCAATGCAGGAGAAAGCTGGGGTCACTACGCCCACAGGAACACATGAGGGGCGTTGATCTCTTTCTAATGAGCTGTTTTTTTTTGCGAATATGTTAACTATTGTTTTTTTAAAGGACACTAGCATTAAAAGAAACAAACGAGACATCATCATAAGAAAAGCGAAAATTACAATGAAATTCTCGAGATGTCCTTGGTCTTCAACCTGACTGTGTCGACGGCGCGCCGCAGCTGCCGCTCCTCCCTGTGTCGGCCTGATGTTGTTGGTTGCGGAAGGAAAGTCACTGAACGAGCCTAGAAGACCACATCTGTCCCGGAGACGAAGAGGAAGAAGTAACCATTGATGGAGCTCCATGACGATCCGTAGATCCCAACAGCCAGAAGAAGTCCCCTTAATAGGCACACCAATTGCCAAAGATCTAAAGAGAATCAACGGATCCGGCGATGCTAACCCTCACGGGCCCTTCGTTGATTCTGAATCGGACGCCCAAGAGGTAGGGAGAGGCCGGAGAGACCTTATTCCAACATGTCATCGTCACATCCACCTCGTCGATGCCGCTAGGGACACAAATACCAATGGAAAACAGACCCAAAAAGATAAAATTATGAGGAAGGCAGGTCCCACTCCTCTATCCGCCGGCGTGGCCATCAGACGGAGGAGAGAAGGGAGAAAATAAAGGACGGATCTTGGGGCAGAGGCGGCTCTCGCGAGGGGGAGGGGTAGAGGATTTCGATCTACATATGCATATTACTATGTTAACTATTGTTTGCCAGATAAAAAACTACTATTTGCAAACTCCCAACTTAAGAAAATACTTAAAATGCTACTTTTGCAAAACTAAGTATCACATTCACACAACTATTAGAAACTTTTAGCAAGATTTGCACATATTTTTGAAACTATTAGAAAATCCCAAGCAACTTTCCAAAAAAAACATGAAAAAAACTAAAAGCTAGTTTTTAGTTAATTATACAAAAAAGTAGTATTAGAGATTACACATAACTTTTAAAACAATTCAACCACTTTCAGAGTAATAGAAAACTCATAAAATCGAATCCAACCTTTAAAAAATAACTCGCTATTTTTTTGAGAATTCCTCGCAACTTCCACAATCAATCCTCGCAACTTCCAAAAGATCACAACTTCCGTCACATACCGGAGAAAATTTTATCCTCCTGGATCTGGGCGTCCCGCTCTCCCGTGGCATGGAAGGATGCCACTAATCTCCAGTCAGAGGGCGATTTTGGTGTCGCAACCATTTGCCTCCCTCCAGGGGTGCGGGTGCATGCCTCTGATGGCGCAATCATCTCATCCCTTTGGTATGCCTAGGTGACCAAAACTAGGGCACACAACGGTGGCAGTAGGCGTTGCGCCGCAAGTGGTAGTGAGAGAGAAAGGTGGGGAATGAAAAGAGAGGCCACTGGTTGCGGTGGACGCAGATGACAGACAACGACTGAGACCTTCTTATCTATATCTATGTTCCGAACGCGAAGGCTCTAGATCCCGGTCTCTTGAGCGACAGGGGTGGGAGGATAAGATATGAAGCACTGATGTGGATAAAAATGCAAGCATCTATGGGCCCCTTTACCGAAGGGAATGTGTGGCATGTATCTTGTTTCTTCGAGTATTTTTGACCCGCAAGGCAAAAAGGAAAGTGTACCATGTGTGTGTGGTGGTGGGGGGCATAGTCGGGGAGTAACCGGACACACTATAACCTGCTAGGGGCTTTGGCGCTATTTTGCACCTATGTGCCAATCCACACGAACGAACACATGTAATTTTCTTATAAAAATATGAATATTATGTTTGTGATATCCCAAATCCAGTTCCGAATCTATCTAAAAACCGATATAGGATTTTGGCTACTATTCAATGCAATTCTTGGAATTCCGCCATAAATGGTAGAAAATAGGATTTTGGCTACTATTCGGTGCATAATGTGTGTGTGAAATTGTAACTTGAAATTATATGGCATAGTAATTAGTGTAATATTACAAAGCACATGTTGTTAAGCTTATTAAATAAAAATATGAATCTTCAAGAGGAAAAAAATCCTTTATTATGGTTAGGGCCATAGTTATTGTAGAAAATTAAATATATCCCATATGTTAGAGTAGATTTGACAAGAGGATGCATAACACATCAAAGTGTAGATAACTGTGTGAGTGAATCATACCTAACATGTGCCTAGAACTCATGTTTTTATGCCTACTAGCTGAATACCCGTGTGCTGCTACGGCCTTTTGTTTACTCGCAACATATATGATGTGATATGTAATGAATGTGAATACTCATGTGTATCAAAAAGACAGCTTGTAGTATTATAAGAACATTAAGGTTCCACCTTGCTCAAACTCAGTCTTTCTCATACATGATTATTGTAGGTACACACTCTTGTGTTGTTTTTTTTTGTTTTCTGTTGGGCACCATTAAGAAATTTCATTAAAGAGTTTTTTTGTTTTATCTTAGCTTGCTCGTATAATTGTAAGTAGCTATACCTTAGAGATTTTAGTTATGGAGTATAATAGTTTTATATACGTTCATTGATTCAAAAAAAGCTTATGAAGGGTATTTTATCTATTTAATGATAAAATTGATCAAAATCAAACCTGTCTATAGTCTGGATCAAATCTAATATTATGTTTGTGCAATAAGATCTGATCTAATTTGCTTCTATTCTATTTTACCACACCTTACATTGCCAACCCGCTATTATTTTCATCTGATCTGATCTACTCCGGTCATGCGTTAAATTGTGCATATCATCTACTCAGCCTCCGATGGTGAAGGGCCCTAGGCCATACCATGAACCTGCGTGGTCCTTGTGAATATGTCATTAGGAGCAGTCTATGAAACATACGAATATATGTCTTGATGAAAATTTAAAGATTCACTTTTTCGTAAATATGTCTTAATAAAAAATTTAAGATTCGCTTTTTGAGTAAATACTATGTACTAATAAAAAATCGAAAATTCATTCTCTTTATGCAAACTTGCGGATAGACCCCAAGTTCTATTGTGTGTCTCTGAGGTCATGCCGGCCGAGCTAGGAACGTGGACGCTGACTAATTCAATCTAGGAGTTTAAGGCGAGGCGGGATTGTCGAACTTGCTCTAGAACTACCTAGTCGTAATCTTAATTAAGATTGGATACATATTCTTCCCCTTCTCGGATTGAGTTCCGGTTAGTCATCCGTAGAAGAAAATCCACCAGTTTCGCTGGTCATGTATTTATGTAGTCTCACCAGAGATAATGAAGAGAATGCCAAGTGGAAGATACAACCTCTACTTTTTATTCTGTTGCACGCCTTGCTCATAGAAAAGAAAACTTGTGTGCTCACAAAATTGAATTGTGTGAAAATATTGGTGTCTGAAAAACCGATCTTTTAGTCAATTTTTTTATGGACAAGGTTGCCTGTTAAATATATGAGGCATTAGCGCCTCGCTTACATTTGGACTTGTTGCATGCGTCTCCATTGATACAGCTGGGAATACATCCCGCGAGTTAATGCTAGATTGTTTTTTTAACTAATAATAGGATGAAAACGATCTCCGGTTAATAATTGATTCGATTTGTTTCAAAATTTAAGAACGAAACCAATTGGGGGTTATTATTGTTTTCTTTTTTCTCTTGTCCCACGCAAGAAATTTTAGGAGAAACAGATGATTAGCGTATCTCCTAATTGATGGTACATAATATGCTTCCTTAACTGCTGTTTACAGCAAAAAACGGACAGTCTAGATTGTTTCAATGTTTAATGTCAAAGTGGATGTTTGATATCAAAGTGAACGTACCAACACCAACTTCTTTTTAATAGTAAAGATTGTGTGCTTACAAAATTGAATTGTGTGAAAATATTGGTGTCTGAAAAACCGATCTTTTAGTCAATTTTTTTATGGACAAGGTTGCCTGTTAAATATATGAGGCATTAGCGCCTCGCTTACATTTGGACTTGTTGCATGCGTCTCCATTGATACAGCTGAGAATACATCCCGCGAGTTAATGCTAGATTGTTTTTTTAACTAATAATAGGATGAAAACGATCTCCGGTTAATAATTGATTCGATTTGTTTCAAAATTTAAGAACGAAACCAATTGGGGGTTATTATTGTTTTCTTTTTTCTCTTGTCCCACGCAAGAAATTTTAGGAGAAACAGATGATTAGCGTATCTCCTAATTGATGGTACATAATATGCTTCCTTAACTGCTGTTTACAAACGTATTGGATGCGCAAAAAACGGACAGTCTAGATTGTTTCAATGTTTAATGTCAAAGTGGATGTTTGATATCAAAGTGGACGTACCAACACCAACTTCTTTTTAATAGTAAAGATGTTATCAACATAAAAAGTTTCTTTTGACTTATGGTGATATCAAAAAATGCATGTTTGCCATCCAGACATAGACCTATCAATTTGGTAGCATGTAGAGATAATTCTGAGGGCAGGGGGTTTGGTGCATATATTACAAAAAAATATACAGTGTATGTAAACCTCACTTTCTATCTCTAATATGGATTCAACAAAATTGTAGAGCGTATGCACACTTCACCTTCTATCTAAAATGTGTGACACTAAGTGTACTTATTTTGTACACATGTCTTTTGTTTCAACAAATAAAGCCAAACTCATATTTGGCTTTGGCAAATAAAACTATAATGCAGAATATATTTGTCTTTCGTTTTCTCACACCATCTCGGTCAGCATAACAATTGTCTCTTAGTGTCACTATGCTTTTTTTAGGCAAAGTCAGTTATGTAATTTAGATTCAATTTATTCCGAATCAAGGACAGTAAGATTATAAATAAAACTCTAATAATCTAAACCCCTATTTTATAGAATATGCAATTATAGTAATTTATAATATCAAAATGTATTATTCAAAAGGACCAAATCACTTTATAGATAAAGCCAAACTTATCCCTATATTTAGCAAATCAAACCTTTATCACAGGAAATCATTTTATCTTTCCTTTTCTCACAACATCTCAGTCAGTATACCGGTTGTTTTTTGGTGTCACTATACTATAAAACACAACAATGGATCTCACTTTCTATCTCTAATGTGTCACACTAATTGTATTCATCTCTCTATCTTTAGTATGTCACATTACTTGTATACTTCTCTGATTTCTACAAATAAAACCAAACCGATAAAGACCAACATGAGCAGTCCATTTGTCTTCACTTATATTTGTTTTTGGTTCTCTTGTATCACTTTGATCGTCATGTCAATTGTCTTTCAGTGCCATTGAACTCGGTGCAATACAACAATAGACCTCGCTTTTTATCTCCAGTGTGTCACATTAGCTGTACTTATCTTTCTATCTCGAGTGTGTCACATTGTTTGTATACATATATGATTTCAACAAATAAATACAAGCTAATAAAACCAACCGAGTGATCTATTTGTCTACATACGTGTCACTCCAATTGTACTCATCTCTCTATTTAGTGTGTCACGCAACTTGTACACATCTCTAATTTCAACAGATAAAAGGTCAGATTCATCCATGACTTCAACAAATAAAAATATTATTATATATCATATCACTATTTCCCTTTATCACATCATCTCGGTTAGCATACAATTATCTTCCAGTGTCACTTTTGTACACCCTTCGGTCCATATGATGGCGTCAACTTTGTCTAGATACAAATGCATCTAGTCTAAATATTTAACTAGATACATACAAATCTAGATAAAATTGAGGCCATTAGTATAAACTAGAGAGAGTATGTAGAAGAAACTACCGTAATATTAATATCACACTTTCTATCTCTAATCGTGTCATACTAAATTGTACTCATCTCTCTATCTACAGTGTGTCACATTGCTATCTCTCTATCTACAGTGTGTCACATTGCTTGTATACTTGTTCTATTTCAACAAATAAAACCAAACCGATAAAGACCAACATGAGCGGTCCATTTGTCTTCACTTCTCTCACCTATATTTGCCTTTACTTCTCTTGTATCGCTTCAATCATCATGTGAATTGTCTTTCAGTGTCCCTGAACTCGGTGCAATACAACAATAGACCTCACTTTTCTATCTCTAGTGTGTCACACATTAGCTGTACTCTTCTTTCTATCTCCAGTGTGTCACATTGTTTGTATACATATCTGATTTCAACAGATGAAGACAAACTAATAAAACCAACCGAGTGATCTATCTGTCTACCTTTCTCACGTCATTTATTTGTCAGTGTCACTCTGCTATGTAATTCAGAGTTTTCCGAATCAAGAGCGGTAAAAACGGAAATGAAAACCCTGATATTCTCGGGGTGGAGCCCCTGAACATCTGTCAGAATATGTGATAATGGACAGGTTTGCCCCTCGCCGTCTTCCTGCTCGAACTCATGTTCTTCCTCCCCGCTGCTAATGGCCACGGCTGATCTCCGTCGACCACAGGGCGACCCATGAGAGGCAGCATTTGCCCCAGTACCTCTCTCTTCATCCTCTCTTTTCTTCCCGGGGGAACCGGTCGGAGTTCGATCTGTACCCTGTGAACGCCATCCCCACCGCGCCAACGAGCTATTCGCCGGTGGGTCCTTACCGGCGCTCCTCCGTCCCCGCCACCGTTTCTGCGAACCGTGACAAGTAGGCTCACTATCTGAAGTATGCAGGTGCTAGGAAATGGTAATCGCCTCCGTGGTGGAAAAGAGATGCGAACGATTGGTTTGGCTATGGCACGAATCTTGTTCAGCAGGATCAGAAATTGCTAGGTGAGTTCTGCTCCAGGGATCTGGACTGTAAGCAGCAGATTTTGACCAATTTACCATTCTTGTGCATTTGGTGAGTTTGTTCAAGGGTTAGGAGGCATGCCGATGCTGCATAGATGTTGTTACTGTATCAAAATGTCTGGGAGTTACGAATCTGATGAAGTTTCTCGCAGTAGCAGTTATGGTTCCTGAAATTTCCTTATGTTTTTAGTAAAACATGGGAGCAGAAACGCCTCTAGTTTTAACAAAACGTGTATTGGTTAGAGAGTGGATATGGTACTGATAGCCATGCCACAATAACCTTAGGCATCAAACTGAGCGACCATCATTTCTTTTTTATGCTTCTGAGAAGGAAATATGGAAATGCCGAAACATTGGTACACTTTTTCTCATTCAAGAGCTCTCTTCCATTTTCTGCTACCCTTGCCTTCTATAAGAGTATTTTGTTAAGACATGATTCAGTTCACATGTACAGAAACCTCAGCGCGTTGATGCAAATCTGTCAACTCTCTTAGTTTTGCACTTGATAAATATTTCTTCTTGGGATTACCAAATACGTTTCTATCTCACATGTCACATCATGTCTGCCAGCATGCCAGCTGTATTCCAGTGTCACTTTGCTATGGATGGATTCAATGCGATACAACAAAATGTAGAGTGCATACGCACCTCAGTTTCTATCTCTAACTTGTCACACTAATTGTACTCATCTTTCTATCTCTAGTGTGTCACACTGCTTCTACACATCTATCGTTTCAACAAATAGAGCCAAACTCCTCCATGGCTGCAGCAAATAAAACAATTCTCACATCATCTCGATTAGCATGCCAGTTGTCTTCCAGTGTCACTCTGCTATGCTTTTTTTTTTCTGAATTTCTGATTCAGTTCATTCTGAATCAATAGCGGTGATAATGGAAATAAAATCTGCGTGTCACACTAATTGTACTCATCTTTCTATCTCTAGTGTGTCACACTGCTTGTACACATCTATTGTTTCAACAAATAGAGCCAAACTCCTCCATGGCTGCAGCAAACAATTCTCACATCTCGATTAGCATACCGGTTGTCTTTCAGTGTCACTCTGCTATGTTTTTTTTTCTGTAATTCGGATTCAATTCATTCCGAATCAATAGCGGTGATAATGTAAATAAAATCTGATAATCTCTAAACATTTGTTAGAATGTGCAATTATGTACGGATTTGCCCCTCTTCGGCTTCCTCCTCCAACTCATGTTCTTCATCCCCTCTGGCCAATGACCTGACAATGGCCGATCCCCACCGACATGCAGCATCGCCCATACAACAGTGGTACATAATTTCCCATGCAAGTTTTCTCTTCCATTTTCTAGCACTCTTTCCTTTATGTATTTTGTTGATGCATGATTCACATGTACATAAACCTCAGCGCTATGCTGCAAAACTGTCAACTTTCTTAGTTTTGCGACGTAATCAACAGTTCTTCCTGGAACTGCCAAATACATTTTCCTCACAGTTAAAAAAAAGCCTGTGTGCGCATGGAAACCATGTTGGTACTTGCTATTATTTGCTAGGGTAGTTAGCAGTGATCTGTAAGCTTGAATATACAAGCAAACTAGACGCCCATAAGATATGCTATGGGACTGAACTAGGATGCCACCGTGGACCTAAATTTCCAGTTGTAACGAGGCTCTATATGTCTTGAAAATGACATCTACAGAATAAGGAATGTACAAACACTTTTGAGGATCTTGTACAATTGCCAAAACCATGTAACAAATTAATGAATCAATTACAGAAGGTAGAATTTTGTACTATCTTCAGATATGCACACCACCTATAATTACATGACTATCTTCTTGCTTCTGCCTTCAAGATATAAAGCCTGCTGATTCTTTTCAAGAAGCCAAGCTGTCACTCTTTCAGCCTGCCAGATTTGACAAAGTAGCATTGGCAGCTGAGGGAGCAATATTTAGTTGCTTCATACCGGAAGGTACTAGTTTAGCTGGAGTGAAGTACTAATCTATGATACTCTCCAAGGGCCCATATAGGAAATATATTGCGATAAGCCATATAACACAAGGGACCATTTTTCAAGAAACTTCCAATCATTTCCTGCATAATGTGCATAAATCATATTCGTATAGCATAAAAAATAGAAAGTCAAAACTTCAATTTAAGTTCTATAACACATGACACATTGTAGCAGTTACCTCCTGTGGGAAGTCACCACTGCCGAGTTGCATCTTCATGATAAGCCTTGCTGCTTTGTGCAAAGGACATGGATCTCTTTCTGCCTGCACTTAGAAGAAAAGCTAGAATTTAATTAAGCATATCATAATTGATAATTGAATTAGAAACTGAACCTTGAACTTATCCTATAATTGTTTTTTGAGATCAAATATTATACTGTAGACTGGTTCAGCTGTTCTTTTTTAGAAAATGGTTCAATTGTTCTGGGGCCAAAAAATGCATTGACCATACAGCACATTAACACCACAGTATCTCTTTGGAATTTGGCCATATGAAACATTTGGAGAGAAAGAGTGAATACCTGTCCAGCTTTCATAAGTGCCAACATTGCCCATGCGGTGTTGACTATATGTGATTTCTCCCCATCTAGGTTCGTGTATGCCTGTTTAGAATTTGGGATGGCATGTGTGATTAGTGCAAATTGAAGATGCACAAGGCAAGAATGCATCTATGATACAAATATTCAACACAAAAAGAGTGTTGCAATTTCCTTGTAAGTCAAAACGATACGTAAGCCGTAAGGCCTGTGACTACCCAATGTTCATTTTACATTTTTCCCTCTGGAGTTAAATGTCATTTTCTTGCCTTCCAACTGCACGCCTTTTTGAGGTGCCAGGATGGATATTACCTTTTGTATCTGTTTTTTGAATTTGTTCCAGATTATTTGGTACTAATTTTAATCGCTATACTTGTTGGTGATAATGAAGTTAATACCAGTCGCCCATTCTTATAAAATTATGCTTTGCCAGTAATTTGTTTCAAGGTACATCGAAGCAAGATTTTTTTTCCATTGTTAGGATGCGTGAATTCCTAATCAACATAACAAATTATTCCCGAATGTTTACCTTTGTTCTGGATGAAAGATGACTCTCACCCCATCCACCATTCTGTAGCTGCTTTGATAATAGAAACTGACAAGCCTTCCGAATGCAGGTGCTATTACTGTAACACTGTCCAACTGCTGATAGGCCCTCTATAGCAAACCATGTGCCATATGTGAAGCAAATGCCCCATGATCCAAACCTGCGAAATAGCTTATTAATTGCTGATTATCAATTTCTCCATGAAAAATTTACCAAAAGTTCACTATGCACCATTTGTTTATTTAGTATTTTGTCTAGTTTCATTAGTTATATAAAGGAATTATATTATCTCATTCTCATTGTTTTCCCACCTCTGCATTTTAATGTCCAAAAAATTATGACAGTTGCACACATTGATGACACATTGATAATTTCCAAATATCTTGGCATTATGTTTTGGGATAGAAGGTGGATTGTCCTATGAATAATGTTTCTTAGATTTCGTTCAAAACTTAAATAACACCCAAATAGTAGCAATGTGTCAACAACACACCTTTCTCCTTCCTTGTCAATAACACTGTAAAGTTGTTGATAGATAATATTAGCACCTCTACTTTCTCAGTCATGTTTTAGTATACTTACCATGAGCCATCATCATTTTGTAACTTCTCAATGAATTTTGTCGCTCTCCTGATGCATTGCTCTATTTCATCTTTTCGATGCCCAGGGTATTTTTCCCGAAACAGTGCCAATGCTTGGATGACTGATGAGGTACACTCAACGTACCTGTGATTATGTGCGTTAACACTGGGTCACATGTGAGAGTTATTGCTTGGTAAGGTTGTATAATTCTTACTGATGCTCCACCATGATGTCTGCATATATCTCTGTCATGTTCAGAATCTGAAAAAAGGAAAAATAGTTAAAAGTCTCATTACTCAATGATCTGATTGTGTTCAGTTAGTTGCTTTTATGATGATAGTCTGTTCTATATAACTATGCCAGTTAAGTCGCCTCAAATATGTTCTCTTCAAACATTGGCCAGAGAATGTTTTGGTAATTATGTACGACTTTATTGTTTTATACTGGAAGCCTTGGTTGTTAGCAACTCTTTTATCACCATCGTCTCTGTATCCTCCATCTCTTAAAATTTTTTTACACCTCAATAATTTATTCATGCATGATAACTGTGAAATTGTAAGTTAAAGTTTCTTCATCTCAAAATTGACAAGTAAACATTGCTCCTTCTACGCGAAAGCCCTGTATTGTTAAGTTTGCTTTGTGCTTGTGAATATAAACAACGAATGCATTACGGTTCACTTATCATATTCCCCTGGTCAGAAATTTTGCTATTTACTTGTACAAATAGTGTGATCATAGTAGCACACGGTCAGGTGTTATATTGAGTCCCTAAATTCGAAATAAAAATAGCACAAGGTGCAGGGAACTTGCCTCCATCCATGGATATGTACGAGCTAGCTCCCAAGTTCCATAGCCACCATTAGGATTCTGCATACAACTCGGTATCAAATAATTTTACTCTACTATGCTTGACATTGGTGTAAATTTGGAACGTAACTGCAATAGCTACTGTATGAACCAAAATTCTATTAGTCAACTCAATGCTCTTGGTTTCAGTATGGTGCAGGTGGACTGTTCAAAATTGGCATATTGTTTGCAAAGATTTCATATCAGAATCATGTTCACGAGAGTAGATACTGCTGAGACTGGATCTCCCTTTTGTTATATTGCTTAAATGGACATGTCCCTGTCTAATGCATCGACCAAGATATAAAATAAGTAAATGTGTGGTTTCACACCTGTAAAGATAATAATATGTTCACTGCATCATGGAAGCGACATGTTTCCATCTGATTACCCACAATACCTGATGGGAACTTTGAGAGTAGTAACAAAGCCTGAAACATGAGAAATACAAAATCCTGAAAGGCTGAAACAAAAGAAAATGGTTTACTTTGTGGCAATATGTCTAATTTGTATTTTCCATGCATGGATAGGGTTTGTTAATGGTGTGAAGTATAAGAACATTAGCGGCAGCTAATGGTGCAGTTTAGGGGTGAACATTATGACACTTTTCCCCCTTGTTTCATTTTCTGCGATTGGAACAGATAAACCTGGGTATATGAGTAATGCAAAATAGACTGAGTTCGATTCATATCTGCATGGAGTAGTTCTGTTTTATTATTTACTTTTTTGCATCCTTAATTTTGATATCGCACCTTAAGAGCTTCTGCTGTGCAATCCGAAACCTGCCAACCCTGATCTGCGACCTGGAAGGCCCATCCTCCTTTAGATATGTGACGGTACTTTCTGCTGAAGTCACCAGAAGGATTGTCCACAATCTTAAAATTTAAGTTAGTAGAGTTAAGAAATAATTTCAGATAAATATAAGTAACAAAATTCTGTTCTAGAAACTAATACCTGAGATGCTTTTATGAAATTATGTGCTTTCTTGAGAGTACTTCCAAATTCCTCTGCAATGTTACATGCTAATATTGCTTGGACGGCAAAAGCAACATCCCATAATTGGCCTGCACATACCTTCGAATGAACAATGACATGCAGTATCAGTTTGTGCACAAATTTCAATTTGACCCAAGATGCATAACTGGAGGATATTATATTCTCTGCTATGGAAACAGGGGCTATCAAACATGTAAATTTTACCCGCACTTTCATGCCATCTTCACCAACCCATAGGAAATCAGCAACTCTAGCCAAGTGATGCTTGAATGCATCTGAATTGGGATTCTCAATCCAACAGCATAACATGGACAATGCCTGTAATGTTTATCTTCTGTAAGTGATGTTCATCTACAGTGTACATGCTAGAATTTAAAATGTCCACTAAGGCAAAAAATATTTCTAAAACTATGCTTATAAGTTGTAAATTTAGCACTAAATTATTTTTGGAAGACACAAGTCTTACCTTCTGCGCTGCACCGATGCAGATATATTGTGAATTCTCATCTTCATATTTCAAGAACTCAGCAATTTGTTGCAGAGCTTTTCTTCTCATGTAGGAAACTGGCCAACGTGCCAAAAAAGGTTCACCAAAACTGTAAAGACAGTCGGACAGGCATTCTTGCAGCCAGGTATGAGGATGATAGGCGTCTTCCTGCATTGGAAATCGTTATCTTTTGTCACAGGTACTTCAAATTTGAACTTACATTTTTTTACTGATAGTTGATTCTAGTTACTGGGATTAGTGTCCTATTATTTTAGTTACAGTAGAAGATAGTAAATAATAGGACAGCAGAACATAAAATATGTGAATATTTCAAGGATATATCGGTAACTAGATGCTATATCTGACAAATCTTGAACTTTACATATGAAATCAGTATGTCAAGCAATTTATGTCTAGATCTCGATTGTGTTCATCTGAAATCATGTACTCCCTCCGATCCATAATAGTAGTATACTTGCAGAAAATATGTTATATTTCTCGAAAAGGTAAAAAATGTAGATAGTGGACTGACTGACCTTTGCACATAATCTGCGTGCTTGATTCCAGTTAATCTTTTTGTAGGGATGAATATGTAGTTCTTCTCTTAATGATAAAACCAATTCTGTTGTAGGGCCGACAAATTTCATACCATATAAATAGGACATGGGAATGAAAGCCATTCTGAAGTGACTCCACAAACGTCCTGCATTTGAGAAACAACATGGTCTCAGAAAATTGAAAACTTCTTAAGAACATGATTCATACAGTGTCCTCCGTACCCAGTGCTCAATACAAAGTAATCATACTAACATGGTTAAACACTTAACAGACCAGTGTTACCTGGTTGAATAGGAACCAATGATGGAAGAAGGAACAATTCTGGGGGGATAGGGTTTACACCTGACCATTCAAAAACTCCAAGCACCTGTAGCATCAGGAATACAGTTCAGATTCACCTTGGGTCGACATAAATGGTTGTTGTCAAAATTTTATTCCTGTTGAATTCTACACCATTGGAAAAAATATGCAATTTCTGTCTTGTAAGAATAATTGTGATACTCTTGAGAAATTTGCTTCCACTTTTATGTTAAAAGAACCTAATATAGTGCATGATAGATCATTGTGTATCCGAAGGGCATTCAAGGATTATGAGGTCAAACATATTAACTTAGGCTAGACAGGTGAAGTGGTGAATGTTCACGGAATCAAGTTAACTTGCAAATTACTTGCTAAAAATGTTTTAAGGTACAAGGAGGATAAAACTGAGTATTGTTACCGAGAGCCACACTTTTCCCAAGATTGGTATCATTGTTGCACCACCGTGGTCATGTATCCATTTTCTTGCTTTTGGCATGGACATATCTGGTCCATCATCAACACTCTCACCAAGTAGTCTTAGAGCAGTATAGTTGAGAGCTGAGCTGAGCATGGAGCTTTCACCTTCTGCATGTAGTCCCCATCCTCCATCTATATTCTGATACAAAGTATTGTGCAAGTGTTTTTCACATTTTAATGGAAATATTTTCTTCTCTAGAACTTTGAAGACATCCATAGACAGACATAGTCAAAATTTTGTAGAAAGTATAATGAGTAGTGCGATTCCTAGTTTATCCATAATTTCCTGGCAGATAAGCCCCTTACCTGACGGTTGTACAGATAACGACAGATCTCCTTGCGATGTTCAGATGATAGTGTAATACCTAATGACTCGGTGACGTACAAAACTATGATCTGCAGTAGGAAGTAATAAACATATGAATGTCGTTTCGAAGTGAATAGATGGCAAGAATATATCAATGTAGTATGCATGGCAAACTAAATGTTGATTATAACTTGATGATGATCTAAAGAAACACCATGCTAATGATGTATCTTACCATGGTTGCTGTGGTAAAGAGAGGCCCTGGAAAATCTCCTGGCCAGTGCCCATCGTGTGCCTGTATGGCTGAGAAGTAACTGAGTGCCCTTTTCAGTATCTCTGACACTGTAGATACGTCGGTATCAACAGTAGTTCCATCTTTTGGTTTCTGCAGATCAAGACTGAACTTGTTCTCCTTTGCTAACTGCAGAACAAAAATTGAGATGTTCTTCAATATCTGATACCAAGGTGCATATCGAGATCTTTAGAGTATATAGTTTCGTTTTACCTGCATGCGAGCCAAAATATCAGAGCTGTGTCTCGTCCTGAACCTATTCTTCTCGAATTCGGCCCGTGCAGCGTCAACTGCATCTTGCTCTTCACTTGATCCAGTGTTTTGGTCAAACTCCCATGTTTCTCTTCCGATGTGACTGTTGCCACTCTTGAGCCATGGTCCGCCCTCGGCGATCTTCAGTTTCCACATTTTTCACAGCACAAAGACAATAGTTCTTCTGCCACCCACTATTTAGTCTTACCTGATTGCAAAAGAGGGTCTAAGTGGCAGAAATTTTGACTATTTTATTGACATGTAACCTTACTGTGCTTTGACACGTGTGTACTTTCTGAACTCACTGCATTTTATGATGTGATTTTTTCTTACAGAACTAGGACGATAAAGAGGGACGTGGCTTTTTGGCTCTGGGGTGCAAATTCACCCTTTATTTCAAATGCAGTTTAAACATATTTTGAATTGTCAAAAAAATTTAAAAAATATGTCGCATGGACTTCTTCACAACCTATACGTGAACCAAGTTGTTTCATGAAAAACTGACTTTTTTTGTGGGCTAGGTAAAAAAGATAAAATTTGGTGCTAAAAAAAGGGTTTACACATGACATGTTTTTGTCCTTTTTTACATGGAGCACTAAAAAATTGGTTTACCACTAAACTTCGTGTGCACACATAGAATGTCGAGATGTACGCACGGAATTTTTGTTCGGATTTTTTTTTCATATTTTGAAATATGTTTTTTAAATAAAGGGAGCATATGCACCCTAGATCAAATGTGCATTTCTGGATAAAGAGTGCCTATAGTTCACTCAAAGCAATTATCTTTTACTCATGAAATGCTTGATTCTAGCTTCTTAGAAGTAGAAAATGTGTCATATACACGAACATTGACATAAGACAGCAACACTTACAAAATATTTGTTCCCAGGTACATCGTCGACGGAATCCACGGCGGAAGGAAATCAGTAGGAGACCATGGGCATCGACAACGCGACACACGGATGTGGGCAAGAGAATGTCGTGCTCTCGGTCAGACTAAGCAGCATCGGCGCAGATTGGCCCGTATTTATCCCCCCTGGGGTGGTCACATGGAACCGATGAGTCTGTTTGCGCTTACGAGCACGGAGCCTCTGCGAAACCGCAAGCCGTGCTGGACGGAGCTTGCTTGGCAGCTGAAAACCGGGGGAAATGGCTTATGTGTGCTCCTCATGCGATTCTTGCATTCTGTAGTTGTAAGATATCATCTGCTCATTCATTTGCTCCAGTAGTTGTAAAGACTGAAGAAACAAAGGGAACGCGAATTCGGTGGGACGCTCCGCATTTATCTTCGTTCTGTGTAGTGCTTGTGCTTCTGACAACATTTTTTAGTCTATTTCGCTTTTTTACTGTGTAAATTCCTGGGAAGATCCTAATATTATTAGCAGCATGCAAACTCTGCTGCGTGGCGGAAACTAGTCTTTTGAGAACTCCAGATGCTCAATCATCAAACCAGAACAAAGGGCCACATTTTCCCTAGTCGACTTGCTCAGGAAGCCGGATAGTGAAGGGGAATACATGTGATGTCGAGTTCATTGGCACGATGACAGATGAACCTTTTTTTTTTCTGGAACACACAATTGTATGTCTGTATATTACTACTACTAACTGTTTCTGAAAATAAGATGTTTTAGTATTGCTAAAATAGCCCATCAAAAGTTCAAAACATTTATATTTAGAAACAGAGGTAGTAGAAGAGAACCATCTTGTACAATGAAAACTCAAAACGCAGAAATGAAAGGAAAATTGAAACCGATGAAGAAGTTTTCATTTGGGATGTTTTGCTGTATCTTGAGGCGTCGTCACGAATTTGCCGTAAGGACTTCATTACCAATATTGATTGGGGCTTCACACCAACATAAATCTGAACACAGGATGTTTTGTCCGGTTTCTACGGTTGGCGACGCTCTTGCGATTCGCGATCTCTAGGGCTAGGACTCCTGCGAGACCACGATATCGATCGTGTTTCTCTTGGTTTTCTGCGATCCTCCTCGTTCTCGTGCCCTGCCTCGATTCAGCCTCTCCTCTCTCCTCATGTCGTCTCGGTTCGGGGTGATCAAGGGGTCCTCTTAGCAGAACTATCCACCCTTGGCTGAGCGCAAAGGAGACCGGAGAGCCAGAGTTCATGGCAGGTGCGGCAGGGGGAAAGGCGAATGGTGCGGCAGCGGAGGCGTACTCTAATCAGAGTGGGGATGGTTCCTCAATCCCACTGCGATCTGAGAAGGGAAAAGAGGCCGCGGCGGCGGCTGGAAGTGATAAGGACGGATCTGTTTCTAGGGATCATGTTGATAAAATGATGGCGAGGCTTCATCTGACGGTAGCCGAATCTAAAGCGGTTGTGATCGATGATGTTGATGATCTGGGGCTTGTGGATCTAGAGCGGGTGTTTGTGGGTAAGGTTTTGGCCCAGAACATCCTGCATATTCAGACGATCTCTGCGGCGCTGAGGGTTGCACGGGGCAATCCGAAAGTTCCACTTCTCAAACCGGCAGGGGACAATGTGTTCGTTGCTGAGTTCTGTTCAAAGGTAGAACGTGATCGTGCCATGGAAGGTTCTTCATGTGTTGTTGGCAAACATGCAGTGCTAATGAAAAAGTATGATGTGGAGGTGCACCCACAGCAAGTTGTCTTTGACAGGTTGGCCATTTGGGCCAGAATCCTACTTCTTCCAAATAGATTGATGAACTCTGACAGGGGAAGTTGATTGTCAAACCAATTGTCTTAGTGAAAAAGGTTGAAGCTGATTCACTTGGCAGATGTTTGGGGTGGATATATGCGGCTGAGGGTGGAAGTGAAAGTAGACAAACTTCTCATGACCGCGGTGACAGTTTTCTCAAGTCGTCTGTAGACGACTGAGAGCTATGCAGTGCAATACGAGCGCTTGCCAATATACTGTTTCTCTTGCGGCCTGATAGGCCACTCTCATCTAGCATGTGCTACTTCGGCAGATCGTGATGAGAATGGTGATCTCCCTTATTGTGCAAAAAGGTCGTGTGCTGATGATATTGACAAGAAGGCAGGAGGGTCTAAATCTGAGACCAATGCTGCTTCGACTGATCACTCTGGTATGTCAGCGTGTGGGACTCCTGTTGGTATCGGTCAAATGTCACCAGCTGCCGGATTGGACCATATTGGGGAGGGAGAGGTCTCGTATACTTTAAAGGATGGTGACCGTGCTGGGAGGGGCCATGGTCGGGGCATTGCTAAAGGTCGTGGACGCTTCCGCACAGATGAGGTCGGGAGAGAGTCTCCCCCGGCAAAAACCAAGCCTGTAACGATAGGGAAGAAGCGGAAGACGTCCAAGGTGCTCGGCGATGCCCTGCTGCTTGAGGAACCCCTGCTGCTGCTGGCCCTTTAGCAATTGTGGCAGTCACCGGTGATGCTAAAACGGTGACTGAGGATGATGTGCATAGTTCAGACTCGAACAATAAACTGAGAACAACCCGTTCTCAATTAGAGGATCAGGCAGTGACTGCGGTGTAGTCCCGCCAGATGCAATGAGTCTTCTATGCTGGAACTGTCATGGATTAGGGTCTAACGCGACAGTGGGGGAGCTTCGCTGGTTGGTGAAGTCTTTCAGGCCATGTATCCTGTTCTTGTATGAGACTAAGATGTGGGATACAAAAGCTAGGAAATTCAGGTGGTCCTGGGGCTACACATAGCCCCAGGCTCCTACGCTATCAGTTGCGAGGGTCGTAGTGGTGTCCTTGCGCTCTTTTAGAAGCAACCTTATTCAGTTTCCCTACGAGGCGCCAACTCACATGTGATTGATGTGACGGTTTCCTCGGATGATTCTGTAGCTTGGCGTGCTACCTTTGTGTATGGTGAACCGCGACGTGAGTTGCATCACTTCTTCTGGGACATGCTTCGTTGCCTTCGTCGTGAATGGGATGGTCCTTGCATATGTTGCGGCGACTTTAATGAGGTGCTATTGCACGAGGAGAATTATGGATTAACGGGTTGTTATAATGCTCAAATGGCTTTGTTTCGAGATTGTCTCGATGCCTGCAACTTGGTAGATCTTGGCTTCTCTGGCCCAAAGTTTACATGGTCCAACTGACAGGATGCACAATGTAATATCGTGTCAGATTGGATAGAGCGGTGGATAATGAAGGATTTTATTCTATGTTTAAGGATTGCAGCGTGGAGAATATTATCACCACTTTCTCAGACCACTATGTGGTTCTTGTAAATCTGCAATCATGTGTGCCTCACCTGGATCGCCAAGTACAACAAAGTGGTGATGTGAGGTGAGCTGATGATTATGCTTGGGTGGTGGAAGCGGCCTGGAAGGGGAAGAGTGCTGGGCTGAACCCGCTGCAGGCTACATGGGCCAATCTCAAACAGATGGCGGGCTGATGACCCACAAGTATAGGGGGTGTATCGTAGTACTTTTGATAAATAGGAGTGTCGATCCCAACGAGGAGCATAAGGTGTTGGCTAGTGGTAAGGAGCAGGAAATCTCTGTAAATACTTAGCAAACAGATTTTTAGGGGTTTTCTAATAAAGCAAAGAAACAATGTGCAAGTAATAAAGACAACGAACAAATGCAGCAAGTGGCCCAATCCTTTCTTAGCAAAGGACAAGCTGGTGGGAATACTTATAAGGACCAAACGTTCTTGAGGACACATGTGAATTCTGTCAAGTGCTTTCACTTCAAATAGCTGAGTACCCTTCTTTGGTGTTGTAAGTGTTGTGTGGGTGAACCTGTGCTAATGTACCGACCTTACTTGGACTAATACAAACTTGTGATTAAACCCCCTGCAAGCATCCGCAACTATAGGAAAGCAATTAAGATATAAAGTTAACCACAACCTTAAACTCTGAGATCCTACGCTCCCTTGTGCAATGGTGTCCTAACGGGGGTTTAAGTTTCTATCACTCCGGCAACCCCACAATTAGTAGCCAAATACACAATGCATTCTCCTAGCCCATAAATGGTGAAGTATCATGTAGTCGACGTTCACATGACACCACTAGAAGAATAGCACCACAACTTAAATACTAAACCATTGAATAATATCTCAACACAAATCCACTACTAACAACATGACTTCTCCCATGTCCTCAAGAACTAAACGAACTACTCACAAGACATCATATGGATCAAGATCAAAGATGATATGGTAATGGATAACAATATGAACATAAACAATAATCCAATGGTTCCACTCACAAGCATCAACTACAATAGTAATCAATACCGGCAAAGTTTCCCCTAATAACTATGCAAGTATTCAACACAATTGTTACAACGGGATGGAGTGGTGATGATGGTGCTAGCAGAGATGATGGTGTGGATGATGATGATGATACCGATGAAGTCTAGCTTGATGACGGTGTTGATGGCGACGATCTCCCCTCTCCGGGAAGGAATTTCCCCGGCAGAAATCTGTCTACCGGAGAGCTCTTTTTCTCTCGGTGTTTTTCGCCCCTCAGAGGCGGCGGAATCTTTCTGTGGCCGCTCTCCCTGTTTTAGGGTTTTGAGGAGAAGATATAGGCGAGAGGGCGGAGCCGAAGGCTGTCCAGGTGGGCCACACCCCCTGTAGGCGCGGCTCAGGGGTGGCATGCACCTGGGGGTGTGTGGGCCCCCTATGGCCCATCTCCGCCTCCCTTTTTTTTGGCTTCCTTCGTCTTCTTGGAAAATATGATTTTCCATATTTTTTCTGGTATTTTTCTGATCTTCGCGAAATTTCATCAAAACACCTCCTTTTCCATCAGAATCCTGACTCCGACAGTCCATCCTCCAAGAATCATCCAACATGCAAAAACAGATGGAAAAGACATAAGTAACACCTCTTAATAAGAAATATATCAATGAATGGAGGCAAATTATGATATAGAATGGTGATGAAAATTGGACGTATCAACTCCCCCCAAACTTAGACCTTCACTTGTCCCCAAGCGAAAACTGAGCTCGGTAAAGATGTCCACAGGTTTAAGAAGGGTTTCGCAGCATAGTAAATCAAAAAATTTCTACGGATGCGAACAAGAAGGCTAAGATCTAATCTAGGAGATGCAATCAACGAGAGAGAAAGATGATATCTTCATACCCTTGAAGAAATCGCACAGCGGAAACGTTCAACATAACATGGTTTATGTAGTCGTACTAGCCGTCTCCTCCTCACGATTCGATTCGATCCTACGCCGCAAGTGGCGGCGCCTCCGATAGATGTAGACGTACGGTGCCGTGACGTCTCCTCCTTACTTGGTCCAGCAAGTAGGGTGGAAAGATGGATTGGATCTGCAGCATGACGGCGTGGTGCTATGGTGGAGAGTTTCTACGGCAGGGCTTCGCCTACACACAGTCGGGAGAGAGAGAGGTGGAGGGGCAGCAGGACGGCGACTAGGGTTGGAGGAGTAGGAGGGGGAGGGTTCGCCCCTTCCCTCTTTATATAGGGGGCTGGCCGGCCCTCCCTTGGCCCCTCCTCCAAGCCCTAGGGCGGCGGCCCCAAGGGTGGAGTGGGGGGCAAGTTTCCCCCTTCCTTCTAGAAGGGTTCCCTAGGGTTTCCCCTAGGGCTGGCCGGCTGGGCCTTTGGGGCCTTGTGCCCCTGGCCCAAAGCGGCCAGGGCACTCCCCCTTAGGCCCACGCAGCCCTCCGACAAGTGGGCCCATGTTGGTCCCACTCCGGATCCTTCTAGAACCTTTCGGTACAATACCGAATACTCTGAAACGATTCCGAAATCCAAAAACTACTTTCCTTTATATGAATCTTATTCTCCGGATCATTCCGGAACCTCTCGTGATGTCCTGGATCTCATCCGAGACTCCGAACAAGAACTCATAAACCAATTATCCATTCTATCCTAGCGTCGAGGCACGTTAAGTGTGTGACCCTACGGGTTCGAGAATATGCAGACATGATCTTCTATCAATAATCAACAGCGGGATCTGGAAACCCATATTGACTCCCACATATTCATCGATGATCATATCGGATGAACCATGATGCCAGGATTCAATTAATCCCATATATGTATTCCCTTCGTCACGCGATATTTTACTTGCCCGAGATTCGATCGTTGGTATCGACATACCTAGTTCAATCTCGTTCACAACAAGTACTTTACTCGTTCCGTAATCCGATATCACTTTATGATTAACTCCTTAACCACGTGCTTGCAAGCGGTGTTGATATCGATTACCGAGTGGGCCCGAAGTATATCTCTCTGACTCGGGAGGGTCAAATTCCATCTCGATACATACAACCCAACAAGTACTTTCCGATCACCTGAGAGACACCTTTATGATCACCCTCACATAGGATGACGTTTGATGACCTCAAAGCTTTCTTCCGATACCAGGGAGTTGTATTATCTCATGGCCTAAGGAATACAATACTTGACATAGGAAAAAGCTTCGGAAAGATGAACACGATGACACGATCTAATTGCTCTGCTTAATTTGGGTCTGTACAACATATCATTCTCCTAATGACATAGTCTCATTATTAATCGACAACTCATGTCTATGGTTAGGAAACCTTAACCATCATTAATCAATGAGCTAGTCCATAGAGGCGTACTAGGGACACGGTGTTGTTCATAAACCACACAAGTATCAAAGTTTCCGCTTAATACAATTCTAGCATGGAATATAAACTTTATCATGAACAAGAATTATAATAATAACATCTTTATTATTGCCTCTAGGGCATAATTCCAACAGTCTCCCACTTGCACTAGATTCAATAATCTAGTTTATATCTGGCAACAATCTAACACCCATGGCATTAAGGTGCTGATCATGTTTTGCTCGTGGAAGAGGTTTAGTCAACGGATCTGCGACATTCAGATCCGTATGTACTTTGCTAATCTTCAGATCTCCATCTGCTATATAATCTCGAATTATATGAAAACGGCGGTTGATGTGCTTAGTCTTTGGATGATATCTTGGTTCCTTAGCCAGTGCTATGGCGCCAGTGTTGTCGCACAATATCTCCAGTGGGTCCAAGGCACTTGGAACCACACCAAGCTCAGTGATGAAGTTCCTGATCCAAACTCCTTCACTTGACGCTTCTGAAGCAACCATGTATTCCGATTTTGTTGTAGATCCCGCAATCACGCTTTGCTTGCAGCTTCTCCAGCTCATGGCTCCACCATTCAAAATATAAACGTATCCTATCTGAGATTTAGAATCATCCGGGTCGATGTCGAAACTGGCATCAACGTAACCTTTTACGACGAGCTGCTCATCACCTCCATAGACCAAGAACATTTCTTTAGTCCTATTTAAATACTTTAGGATGTTCTTTACGGTTGTCCAGTGTTCCACTCCTGGATCACTTTGGTATCTGCTCATCAAACTAAGAGCATTGGACACATCCGGTCTAGTACATAGCATGGCATACATTATATAACCTATGGCCGAGGCATATGGCAGTTTGCTCATAGTATCTCTATCGTTTACCGTAGCTGGACACTGAGCCTTGCTCAATATCTTGCCCGACAACATGGGCAATGAACCTTTCTTTGCTTTATCCAGTCTGAACCTTTTCAGAACTTTGTCTAGGTATGTACTTTGGCTTAAAGCTATTAGGCGTCTTTGTCTATCTCTATGGATTTTGATGCCTAATATATAAGCATCTTCTCCTAGGTCTTTCATTGAAAAACATTTATTCAAATAACTCTTCACATCGTTAAGCATACCAATGTCATTTCCAATAATCAATATGTCATCCACATATAGTACTAAAAATGTCACCAAGATCCCACTCACTTTCTTGTAGATACAAGCTTCGTAGAAATTTGGAACAAATCCAAAGCTCTTGATCACTTGATCAAAACGAAGGTTCCAACTCCGAGATGCTTGCTTCAGTCCATAAATGGAACGCTGAAGTTTGCACACCTTATTAGCATCCTTAGGATCGACAAAACCTTCGGGCTGCATCATATACAACTCTTCATCAATGTTGCCATTGAGGAACGCAGTCTTGACATCCATCTGCCATATTTCATAATCATGAAATGCAACAATTGCTAATAAAATCCGAATGGACTTAAACATCGCTACGAGAGAGAAAGTCTCATCGTAGTCAACACCTTGAACTTGTCGAAACCCTTTTGCGACAAGTCGAGCTTTATAGACAGTAACATTACCATCCGCGTCCGTTTTCTTATTGAAGATCCATTTGCACTCAACGGCCTTACGGTCGCTAGTAGGGTCCACCAAAGTCCATACTTGATTTTCGCTCATGGATCCCAATTTGGATTTCATGGCCTCTAGCCATTTCTCAGAGTCTGGGCTCATCATTGCTTCCTCATAGTTCGCAGGTTCACTGTTGTCTAACAACAAGACGTTTAAGATAGGGTTGCCATACCATTCAGGAGTGGTACGTGACCTTGTCGACCTGCGAAGTTCAGTAGTAGCATCATTTGAAGTTTCATGATCCTCGTCATTAGCTTCCTCTCTTGTTGGTGCAGACGGCACTGGAACAATTTTAGGTGCTGCGCTACTCTCCAACTCGAGAGAAGGTTCAGTAACCTCGTCTAGCTCTACCTTCCTCCCACTCACTTCTTTCGAGAGAAACTCCTTCTGAAGAAAGGATTCGTTCTTTGCAATAAACACTTTGCCCTCGGATCTGTGGTAGAAGGTATACCCAATCGTTTCCTTAGGGTATCCTATGAAGACGCATTTCTCCGCTTTGGGTTCGAGCTTGTCCGGCATCAACTTCTTGACGTAAGCTTCGCATCCCCAAACTTTAAGAAACGACAACTTAGGTTTAGCACCAAACCATAGTTCATACGATGTCGTCTCAACGGATTTAGATGGTGCCCTATTTAAAGTGAATACAGTGGTTTCTAATGCATAACCCCAAAATGATAACGGCAAATCTGTAAGAGACATCATTGATCGCACCATATCTAATAGAGTTCGATTCCGGCGTTCAGACACACCATTGCGTTGTGGTGTTCCGGGTGGCGTGAGTTGCGAAATGATTCCGCTTGCTTTAAGGTGCGTGAGAAAATCATAACTCAAATATTCACCTCCACGATCGGATCGTAGAAATTTAATTTTCCTGTTACGATGGTTTTCCACTTCGTTCTGAAATTATTTAATCTTTTCAAATGTTTTAGATTTATGTTTCATTAAATAGATATACCCATATCTACTTAAGTCATCAGTAAAAGTGAGAAAATAGCGATATCCACCGCGCGTCGAAACACTCATTGGTCCGCATACATCGGTATGTATGATTTCCAATAAGTCCGTAGCTCACTCCATCATACCGGAGAACGGGGTTTTGATCATCTTGCCCATGAGGCACGGCTCGCACGTGTCAAATGATTCAAAATCAAGAGACTCCAAAAGTCCATTAGAATGGAGTTTCTTCATGCGTTTTACACCAATATGACCTAGACGGCAGTGCCACAAATAAGTTGGATTATCACTATCTACTTTGCATCTCTTAGCCTCAATGTTATGGATGTGCGTTTCATTTCTTTCGAGATTCAGAAGAAATAAACCATTCACAACAGGTGCATGACCATAAAATATGTTATTCATATAAATAGAACAACAATTATTCTCCAATTTAAATGAAGAACCGTCTTGCAATAAACACGATCCAGATATAATGTTTATGCTCAACGCATGCACATAATAACACTTATTAAGGTTTAAAACTAATCCCGAAGGTAAAACTAAGGAGAGCGTGCCGACGGCCATCACATCAACTTTTGATCCATTGCCAACGTGCATCGTCACCTCATCCCTTGCTAGCCGCCGTCTATTCCATAGCTCCTGTTTCGAGTTACAAATATTATGGCAACCAACGATATCAAATACCGAGCACTACAATGAGCGCTAGTAAGGTAAACATCAATAACATGTATATCAAATATACCTTTAGTGGTGCCGACCTTCTTGTCGCTAAGTACTTGGACGATTCGCTTCGATGACCCTTGTCCTTGCAATAGAAGCACTCAGTGTCCGGCTTAGGTTCAGACTTGAGCTTCTTCTCAGCAGGGGCAACACGCTTGCCGCTGCCTTTCTCTAAGGATTTCTTTGCACCCTTACCTTTTTTAAAGCTAGGGGTCTTGTTGACCATCAACACATGATTATCTTTCTTGATATCCACCTCCGCAGCTTTCAGCTTAGCGAAGAGCTCAGTGATCGTATCAGCGGAACCAATTTGATTGTGAGTAACTACAAAAACTTTGTAGCTAGAAGGGAGTGATTGCAAAACTCTGTCAATCTTGAGCTCTTCTGGAATCTTGTAGTCCAGTTTCTCAAGACGTGGAGTGTATCCCGACATCTTAATGGCGTGCTCACTAACAGAACTCCCTTCCTCCATCTTGCAGTTAAAGAACTTTTCAGAGATCTCATATCTCTCAGAACGGGCCTGAGTCTGAAACATGGTTTTCAGTTCCTCAAGTATCTCAAAGGGCCCAGCGAACTCCTCAAAACGATTTTGAAGGTCCGGTTCCATAGCAAACAACATGGTACTCTTAATCACTCCATAATCATCTTTGCGCGACGGATAAACAACTTTTTCATCATCCGGCGCATCAGTGGCAGGGGCGTCACCTAGCGCTTTCTCTAGTACATAGTCCTTTTGTCCGCCAGCGAGAATTATTCTCAGATTGCGGAACCAGTTGGTGAAGTTAGACCCATTGTTCTTAAGCTTTTCTTTTTCAGCAAAAACGTTGAAGTTGAAGTTGGACTTAGCCATTTGATCTATGAAATTTGCAAATACAATTTAGACTATGTTCATGGTAACTAGTTCAACTTAATCAAATTACTAGATGAACTCCCACTAAATTCAACATCCCTCAAGTTGTTTAGTGAACATGATCCAAATTCACCACACCTAATCCGATCTTCACAAGAAGAGATGTGGTTTCAATGGTGGACAACAAAGTGTCGATCATATCATTCATATGACTCATGTTTAACCTTTCAGTTCGTGTGTTCCGAGGCCATGTATGTACATGCTAGGCTCGTCAAGTCAAACCCAAGTATTTCCGCGTGTGCAAAACTGGCTTGCACCCGTTGTATGTGAACGTAGAGTTTATAGCACCCGATCATCACGAGGTTCTTGAACACGACGAACTTTCGCAACGGTGCATACATGGGGAGAACACAATTTTATCTTGATATTTAGGTGAGGAATCATCTTATAATGCTACCGTCGCGATCTAAGCATAATAAGATACATAAAAGGATAAACATCACTTGCATATAATTTTATGTGACATGGTATAGCCAATCTCCGCGCAATGATCTCCATCTTGTGCGCGCCAGCATGATCTCCATCACTCCATCATGATTGCCTCCACCACGAATAGCAACTACAACTATTGCTAACTACTTAGCGATAAAGTAAAGCTATTACATGGCGTATAAGAAGTTGACACACAGGTCATACACAATTATAAAGACAACCATATGGCTCCTGCCGGTTGTGACCTCATTGACATGCAAGTCGTGAAATATTACAAAACATGATCATTGCATACATCATACACATCATGTCTTGGGCCATACCATATCACAAAACACTCCCTGCAAAAACAAGTTAGACGCCTCTACTTTTTTGTTGCATGTTTTACGTGGCTTATGGGAGTAACAAGCTAAGAACGATTCTTACCTACGGAAAGCCACAACAGTGATATTATGGTTGCTAACATCCGATGTAAATCCCATGACTACTATAGTGAGAGAAACTGGCATCCACCAGCCGCATGTGTGGAACAAGCCACACGTCAAGTGCGGAGCCGGTCTCACGAACGAGGTCGCGTAAAGTTGGCCTGGACCGCTTCGATCTCACTATGCCGTGCCATAAGAAATACACAACAAGAGGCTTGCAACATAAAACATCAACGCCCGCAACAAGCATGTTGCGTTCTACTCGTGAAATACATCTACACATAGATCTAGCTCTGATACCACTAAAGGGTTTCGCAGCATAGTAAATCAAAAAAATTCCACGGATGCGAACAAGAAAGCCAAGATATAATCTAGGAGATGCAATCAAAGAGATAGATAGATGAGATCTTCATACCCTTGAATAAATCTCACAGCGGAAACGTTCAACAGAACGTGGTTGATGTAGTCGTACTAGCCGTCTCCTCCTCGCGATCCGATCCGATCCTACGCCGCAAGTGGCGGCGCCTCCGAGAGATGCACACGTACGGTGCCGCGACATATCTTCCTTCCTTGGTTCATCAAGTAGGGTGGAGAGATGGATTGGATCTGCAGCACGACGGCGTGGTGCTATGGTGGAGAGTTTCTGCAGCAGGGCTTCGCCTACACGCAGTCGGGAGAGAGAGAGAGAGGTGGAGGGGCAGCAGGCGACGGCTAGGGTTGGAGGAGTAGGAGGGGGAGGGTGCGCCCCTGCCCTCTTTATATAGGGGCTGGCCGGCCCCCCTTGGACCCTCCTCCAAGCCCTAGGGTGGCGGCCCCAAGGGTGGAGTGGGGGGCAAGTTTCCCCCTTCCTTCTAGAAGGGTTCCCTAGGGTTTCCCCTAGGGCGGGCCGGCTGGGCCTTTGGGGCCTTGTGCCCCTGGACCAAAGCGTCCAGGGCACTCCCCCTTAGGCCCACGCAGCCCTCCGACAAGTGGGCCCACGTTGGTCCCACTCCGGAACATTCTAGAACCTTTCGGTACAATACCGAATACTCCGAAACGATTCCGAAATCCAAAAACTGCTTTCCTTTATATGAATCTTATTCTCCGAACCATTCTGGAACCTCTCGTGATGTCCTGGATCTCATTCGAGACTCCAAATAAAAACTCATAAACCAATTATCCATTCTATCCTAGCGTCGATGCACGTTAAGTGTGTGACCCTACGGGTTCGAGAATATGCAGACATGATCTTCTATCAATAATCAACCGCGGGATCTGGAAACCCATATTGACTCCCACATATTCATCGATGATCATATCAGATGAACCACGATGCCAGGATTCAATTAATCCCATATATGTATTCCCTTCGTCACGCGATATTTTACTTGCCCGAGATTCGATCGTTGGTATCGACATACCTAGTTCAATCTCGTTCACAGCAAGTACTTTACTCGTTCCGTAATCCGATATCACTTTGTGATTAACTCCTTAACCACGTGCTTGCAAGCGGTGTTGATATCGATTACCGAGTGGGTCCGAAGTATATCTCTCTGACTCGGGAGGGTCAAATTCCATCTCGATACATACAACCCAACAAGTACTTTCCGATCACCTGAGAGACACCTTTATGATCACCATCACATAGGATGACGTTTGATGACCTCAAAGCTTTCTTCCGATACCATGGAGTTGTATTATCTCATGGTTTAAGGAATACAATACTTGACATAGGAAAAAGCTTCGCAAAGATGAACACGATGACACGATCTAATTGCTCTTCTTAATTTGGGTCTGTCCATCATATCATTCTCCTAATGACATGATCTCATTATTAATAGACAACTCATGTCTATGGTTATGAAACCATTAACCATCATTAATCAATGAGCTAGTCCATAGAGGCATACTAGGGACACGGTGTTGTTCATAAACCACACAAGTATCAAAGTTCCGCTTAATACAATTCTAGCATGGAATATAAACTTTATCATGAACAAGAATTATAATAATAACATCTTTATTATTGCCTCTAGGGAATAATTCCAACAATTGATGGATTGAAGTGTCGATAAAAGAATACGGACAAGAAGCATCACACTTACCATTACACAACTCATAGAAGAAAGCAACTCCCCATTATATAACTTAGCTTGCAACAAGTACATGAGTCACAATAGAGATGCATAAAGATAAATCATAATTGGAATTGGAAAACTTTGTTCTTGGTCAGAGAACAGCTGGCAAACAGTTTCACAAAAAGCTTTTGTAGAAGTTTCACAACAAGAGTACTCCTTTCCTCAAACATAAAAGGTTTTTCACAATGATGGCTTTCAAAGTAATACTCAATAGATAAGAGTCTTGTGTAAACAAGGAAGATAGAGAACATGATTGAATAAATCATCATATGAATTATTGAAACACAACAACTCAAATGCTTGCTTGAAATAGAGAGGAAAAAGGTTTACTAACTCAACTTAGAAATAGGAGAAAGGTCCCTTCATAGAGGGAAGCAGGGATTTCAAGTTCATAAAGAGCTTCCAAAAGATTATGGTACTTACTAGCTTTGATCCCTCATTGCCCCTATCATAAGCATCTTGAAGTGATTAAGGTTAAAGTGAACAAGGATGGAGTATATGCTTGACGAAATATAAGTTGGCAATCTCATGTCCCTTGAGCACGAGGGTCGCTCCTCATGCTACTCAACTTTAGTTACCGGTAAGTTCTTGTCATTGTAAGTACATGTGTATCATAAATAACCGCCAACGGGGTAGCCCTTGCACATGATACATGAGATATCCCATGATCAAAATGACAAGGCAAGCAGACAGTGAGCATCTCAACAATCTTTTTATTTGCTATTTGCATAGGTTTTTATTGAGGATGCTTCACAAATTTCTCACAATGGTTATCCTGCAAGTTTCCACCATGATTAGGCATGGCTTAGGCTAGCGGCCCAGGCGTTTCTCTAACACACATACATAACTCCATGGACTTACAAGATCCCCTTTTATTTCACACCGACGACATCTGCAAATAAAAGAGCTTGATATCAACTGGATAAGAATACATAAGTGTTGAAAGTGTTCCCCGTGACAACACGGTTCTGCTAATCCCAACATATAGATGCAAGCATATACAACTTCAATGACACAATGGTTCAAGATTATTAGGGGCAAGGAAATAAGGTGTGCGATCAAGTTCGTGAGAGCTTTACTAACTAGTTTTCACATAACAAAATGATTTTTAATTCGAAAGATAGATGAAGCTTGAGAATTTGCTTGGAATAGCAATAATGCTATTAGGTAGATATAGTGGACACAAATGGCACAGGTTTGGTTCAAAGGTGTTGGATGCATGAGAAGTATGCCTTCTCAAAACAGGTTTTTGGCTAGCAAGGCTGGGTTGCAAGCAAAAGAGTTGAAGGAAACAAGAAAACCTACAAGTGATAAAGCAAACATGCAATCTTCCTTGAAGACACAAAAGATATTAAATAAATAATACTAAGCTTATGGGCCAATCAAGAAAGAAAATAAATGATACAAAATACCTGTAAGTTTTTTCTCTTTTCCTTTCAAACCTCAAAAAGTGTTGCTACTGACCAGAGCTCGGTTTGCCAAAACCAATTTAGATTTACTTGATGCTCCCAAAGTGATACCAATACTGATGAACAAGATGAATCATATAATGGAGATTGCAAACTAAAATAAGAAGTGCAAAAATTAGAAGATGAAACTTCTCATTAATATTCCATAAAGGAACTCACACCAAGGGATACATACATAATCAACTAAAGGAGAGAAGCTTGCACATGCAAACCAACCTATAAGATAACTCCTCTACCAAAGATATGAATCTATGATGTCTACGCACTTCTATTCTTGTAGACAGTTGTTGGGCCTCCAAGTGCAGAGGTTTGTACAACAACAGCAAGTTTCCCTTAAGTGGATTACCCAAGGTTTATCGAACTCAGGGAGGAAGTGGTCAAAGGTATTCCCTCTCAAGCAATCCTACAATCAAGATACAAGAAGTCTCTTGTGTCCCCAACACACCCAATATAGGTGCAATAGTTCGGCGAAGAGATAGTGAAATAGAAGAGGTAACGGTGCCAGAAAAGAGCTTGACGGTGAGGTAAAGACTAAAGCAAGCAAACATGCAACAGATCTAGATGCAAACGGTGTTTCAATGTTGAGAAACAAGGCCTAGGGATTATACTTTCACTAGTGAAAACTCTCTCATATAAATATCCTCTCTTCATGATACTAATCTTAACTACTCTTTGGTTGAACACTCTAATCATCGGTAGGGCTATAACAACACTCCTCAAAGTCCGCCTTCCCTAATCTAGATAACCCCACACTGTCACCTTGAGCGCTAGATGGTTCCAACAAGCACCACAATTTCATAGAGACATCCAACTCCAAATATAACTCATAACAAATATTCAATCTAGCCAAAGTGCCACACACGGTATGCACGCTGTCACTTTCACACACGTGGGGAAAAGCATAGATCTATTAAAGCATAAAGAGTATTTATGTAGGCTCAAACCTGAGTGCCACCATGGCGTACATGCTGTCACTTTCACACACATGGGGAGAGCAGAGATCTATTAAAGCACTTGAGTAGCAAGGTAGATCTACTTGATTACAAAGCTCATGATCACAATATGACCATGCATAGAGAGAGAGATGAACACATAGCTACCGGTAGATCCCTTAGCCTCGAGGAAGAACTACTCCCTCCTCATCATGGGAATCAGAAACGGTGATGGAGATGGTGGTGGAGATCGATGGAGATGGCTCCGGGGGCACTTCCCCGTCCCGACAGTGCGAGCAGAGACTTTCTATCCGAATCTCCCTTGGGAGGCTGCTTCGGAGGTTTTCGTGGATTTCTTTTGGATGCCCTAGGGTTTTTGGGTCAGAGGCTTCTTATAGGCGCAGGAGTCAAGGTCGGTGGGGGTCCAGGGGGCCCACACCCCCTGTAGGCGCCTCCAGGACTTGCCCGCGCCTAGGGGGGGTGCAGCCACCCTGTGGACCTCTTCCGGCTCTGCTTTGTGGTTCCGTGTTGCTCCGAGAAAAATAATGACTTTGGCTTTTGTCCCGTCCAATTCCGAGAATATTGATTTTCTGCCTTTATGAAACCAAAAACAGAAGAAAACAGGCAACTGGCACTGTGGCATCTTGTTAATAGGTTAGAACCAGAAAAGATATAAAAACACCTCAAAGTGTAGACAAAGCAAAGCAAAGTAGATACTAAACAAGCATGGATCATCAAAAATTATAGATACGTTTCCGACGTATCAAGCATCCCCAAGCTTAACTCCTGCTCGTCCTCGAGTAGGTAAGTGATAAAAATAATAATTTTTAGGTGACATGCACCATCAAAACCAAGATCAAACCATTTGTAAGCATTGAAAGCTGGGATCAAAGAACTCTAAACATGTGCATGAAAGATGGAGTTCAAACAATAAGACAAAGTAACTAAGCATGCAACATGAAAGGCTACAAACAAAGATCATGAATAAAATGCATTGAAGAACGTTTGTTTGTTTCACATACAGAAAACATAGCATAGTGGCATTCATCTTGTCCCTCATAGAGTAGCAAATATATGCATATGACACCTTCAAAGTTCACAAGGGTGACTAGAAACAAGTAGCACAAGAACAAGTAATATCACAATATGCATCAATCAATAAGTTTTGGGACACTGCACACAGAATGACAACTATGCTCTCTTAATGGTGCCTAGAGGTAGAAAGTGGAGACTCAAATAATGGTGGAAGAAAGTCCCTTCATAGGGAAGCAGGGACTTCAAGTTTCAAAAAGAGCTTCCAAAAATTATGGTACTTGTTAGCTTTCAGCCCTCATTGCCTCTATCATAAGCATCTTGAAGTGATTAAGGTTAAAGTGAACAAAGATGGAGTATATGCTTGACAAATTATAAGTTGGCAATCTCAAGTCCCTTGAATACGAGGGACACACCTCATGCTACTCAACTTCAGTCACCTGTAAGTTCTTGTCATTGTAAGTATATGCATATCATAGAGAACCGCCAACGGGGTACCCCTTTCACATGGTACAGGAGCTTTCCCATAACCAAAATGACAAGGCAAGTAGATAATGAGCATCTCAACGATCTTTTTATTTACTATATCCATGGCTTTTTATTGAGGATGCTTCATAGATAACTCACTATGGTGATCCTGCAAGTTTCCACCATGATTAGGCATTGCTTAGGCTAGCGGCCCAGGCGTTTCTCTAAAACAGAATACAAACTCCATGGACTTACAAGTTCCCTTTTTATTTCACACCGGTGACATCCATAGACAAAAGAGCATGGTATCAACTGAGTACAAAGTACAAGTGCAATGTTGAAAACATTCCCCGTGACAACACGGTTCTGCTAATTCCAACGTATAAGTGCAAGCATATACAACATAGATGACACAATGGTTCAAGTTTATTATGGGCAAAGAATATAAAGTGTTCCATCAAGTTTGTGAGGGCTTTAATCACTAAGTTTTCACATAACAAAATACTTTTTAATTGGAAGATAACTGAAAACACGAATATACTTGGAATGGTGTAACACACCATGCATAGGAATTTATAGTGGACACTTTGGAATAACTTGGTTTCTTGGGAGTTGGAAGCATGAGTTGATCTTACTCATACAAGTTGAGGCTAGCAAAAGACTGAGAGCAGCCAACTAAGAGAGAAATAATGGCCATAATCATGCAGAGCAACAAAACATTACTAATCAAAGCATAGAGTGATACTACAAGTCAAGGACTAAATGATCGTAGAGGCTATGGTGACTTGTTCATAGTCATAACATGGTGTGAGCATGTGCCAAGTCAACCCAAACAAAGCATCAAAGGAGAATACCGCAATACTATGCTTTTGTATGCTAAAACAACGCATGATTCCTTCAAGGCACATTAAGCAATCCTAATTGTTTGGAACAAGTCATGCTACAGCAATAATCACTAATAATAAGGTCAAAGCAACACCTATCATTACATGATAAAGTCTAAGTCACAGTCAAAACAAGCTCCTTTTTGTACCACTAAGCATGAAGCTTTCTACTCTTTCCAACACCAAACAACTTATTTGAAACAACTCACAAAGATAATAATCAACAAAGATCAGTGAGATTGTCTCACAAATCCACAAAGAAGAACTAAAAAGTTCTAAGCTGAAAGCACAAGAAAACTAAAGCTAAAGGTAGTGCTAGCAAAAGTAAACACTCACAAAACAATAAGAATAAAAACTAGAGTGTTCTAAGCAATGAAAACATAGTGTGTCTCTCTCCAAAAGAAGTGTGTTGTAACCAACCAACTTACTCAAGCAAACTCAAACAAAAACCAAAAACAAAAACTAAGACGCTCTAAGGACAACACAACTGTGCATGAAACAAAAAACGAAGTGTCTAGAAAGACCTGAGATTTTTATTGATGAAGAAGGGGATGCCTTGGGCATCCCCAAGCTTTGACGCTTGTACTTCTTGAATATTTCTTGGGGTGACACGGAATGGAATCCCCAAGCTTGAGCTTTTGTCCATTCTTCATCTCATTACATCATTCTTTCTCTACACCTGCAAATTTTCCTTCATACAAAACTTCACACAATCTTCATTAGCAACATTAGTGTATTCAAAAGATAATAGACCCTTAGGTAAAGCTTTGGAACAGCACAACTTTTCACTAAAAACACATGATACTGTAGCAAATCCTTCAAAAAGCTCAATTTCCCAAAAAGAACACAAAAAGGAATCAATAAGAAGCAAATGCAAATAATGGCAGAAATCTGCAAAACAGACCAACAGGTAGAAACCGATTTTTTCGAAGACCTTTTGTTGCTCAAATAAAAACATGTTGAACTAACTAAAGTTAGATAACATACTGGGGGATTTATTCGTAAATTTTCAGATCAATCTGACTTACAGATAATCCTTACGAATTTTTAGGGTGGAGGACAGAAATCTGTTTCGGGACAACAACTCCCCAAATCTTACTTCCCTCTCATTAGAGGTTATTCTTGGCACAAAAAGCAAATAAAAAGTATAAGGAGAGGTCATTACTGAAGTAATAACTTCCAAGACTCAAGAAAACTCTTGGGTTATCTCCCAACAAGTACTTTTCTTTAACGCCTTTAAGTTAGGCATGATAGTTTGAGAAGATGCTCACATAAGAAATATGAATTGAAGTAAAAGAGAGCATCAAGAAGCAAATTCAAAACACATTTAAGTCTAACCCACTTACTATGCATATGAATCTTGAAAATAAACAAGTCATGAAAGCACAAAGCACCAAGCATAGGAAAGCAAAACAAGTGCAGCTTCAAGACTTTCAACATAAAGAGAGGAAACTTAATATTGTTGAGATACATAAAACCATGTTTCCCTCTCTCATAATAACTTTTAGTAGCAACATGAACAAAATTAACAATATAACTATCACATAAAACATTCTTATCATGAGACACATTCATAAAATGATTACTACTCCCCACATAAGCATAGTCATTCTTATTAATTGCAGTGGGAGCAAATTCAACAAAATATCTATCACTATTATTCTCATCACCATAATCATCAAATATAGGAGGCATATTGTAATAACAATTAATTTTGTCCTCAATATTAGGTGGACTGAAAATATCATAGTTATCATTGTAATCATCATATATTGGAGGTTTTGTATCATCATAAGCAATAGAATAGCTATCTTCCAAAGTCGGGGAACTAAAAAGATCATTTTCATAAAAACTAGCTTCCCCAAGCTTAGAATTTTTCCATAGCATTAGCAATAATGGTGTCCAAATAATTCATACTAATAACATTGCTATTAGGATGCATATAAAGTTCCATAGGTTTTTTTAATTTTCTCTTCAAACACTTCATGTCCTAACTCAAGATAGACACTATAAAGCTCTCTAATTTTGTTGTTGTTTTCCATTAAGCCTAAATAGTGAAAACAAGAAACAAAAAGACAAAACTGCAGAATCTAAAGGAAATAACTTCGAGCACTCACACCGGAGGATGTGAGTACCTTTTACCTTACCTCCCCGGCAATGATGCCAGAAAAGAGCTTGATATCTATGCACTTCTATTATTATAGACAGTTGTTGGGCCTCGAAGTGCAGAGGTTTGTAGAACAACAGCAAGTTTCCCTTAAGTGGATTACCCAAGGTTTATCTAACTCAGGGAGGAAGTGGTCAAAGGTATACCCTCTCAAGCAATCCTGCAATCAAGATACAAGAAGTCTCTTGTGTCCCCAACACACCCAATATAGGTGCACTAGTTCAGCGAAGAGATAGTGAAATACAAGTGGTAATGGTGCCAGAAAAGAGCTTGACGATGAGGTAAAGACTAAAGCAAGTAAACATGCAACAGATCTAGATGCAAACAGTGTTTCAATGTTGAGAAACAAGACCTAGGGATCATACTTTCACTAGTGAACACTCTCTCATATAAATATCCTCTCTTCATGATACTACTCTTAACTACTCTCCAGTTGAACACTCTAATCATCGGTAGGGCTATAACAGCACTCCTCAAAGTCCGCCTTCCCCAATCTAGATAACCCCACACTGTCACCTTGAGCGCTAGATGGTTCCAACAAACACCACAATTTCATAGAGACATCCAACTCCAAATATAACTCATAACAAATATTCAATCTAGCCAAAGTGCCACACACGGTATGCACGCTGTCACTTTCACACACGTGGGGGAAAAGCATAGATCTATTAAAGCACAAAGAGTATTTATGTAGACTCAAACCTAAGTGCCACCATGGTGTGCATGCTATCACTTTCACACACATGGGGAGAGCAGACATCTATTAAAGCACTTGAGTAGCAAGGTAGATCTACTTGATTACAAAGCTCATGATCACAATATGACCATGCATAGAGAGAGAGCTAAACACATAGCTACCGGTAGAGCCCTTAGCCTCGAGGAAGAACTACTCCCTCCTCATCATGGGAATCAGCAACAGTGATGGAGATGGTGGTGGAGATCGATGGAGATGGCTCCGGGGGCACTTTCCCGTCCCGGCAGGGTGCCGAAACAGAGACTTTCCGTCCCCTGAATCTTCCCTCCGGTGGCGGCGGCGCTAGGGAGATTTTCGTGGATTTCTTCTGGAAGCCCTAGGGTTTTTGGGTCGGAGGCTTCTTATAGGCGCAGGAGTCAAGGCCAGTGGGGGTCCAGGGGGTCCACACCCCCTGTAGGCACCTCTAGGTCTTGCCCGCGCCTAGGTGTGTGTGTGTGTGTGTGGGGGGGGGGGGTGCGGCCACCCTGTGGCCCCCCTCCGGCTCTGCTTCGTGGTTCCATGTTGCTCCGGAAAAAATAACGACTTTGGCTTTTGTCCCATCCAATTCCGAGAATATTGATTTTCTGCCTTTCTGGAACCAAAAATAGAAGAAAACAGGCAACTGGCACTGTGTCATCTTGTTAATAGGTTAGTACCAGAAAAGATATAAAAAAACCTCAAAGTGTAGACAAAGCAAAGCAAAGTAGATACAAAAAAAGCATGGATCATCAAAAATTATAGATACGTTTCTGACGTATCAATCTACTAAAAGGTAAAAGATAAAAGATAATGATGTGATACCATGGCACTCCCCCAAGCTTGGAACAAGCCAAGGGGATGCCAAACCTAATGAAGAATTACTCCTTAGATGGTGGTGTTGTTCTCTTGTCATCATCAAACTTCCAAGGCAAAGGTTCCCCATCCAAAAAGGACGTCCTGGTTTCCACAATCCTGAAACTAGCAGCAGAGCTTATGCGATTAAATCTAGCCTCGTACTCATAGTTTTGATTTTGTATGTCGTAGAGCTATGCTTGTAATTTGTTGGTGGTCTGACGGAGCGAGAATATTTCATCTCGGAGCTCAGCAACTTCCTTCTCGTGCTTGGCGATGAGTTCTGAACTTATCTTATGGATGACATCCACTTCGCGTTTCGCCATCTTTTTGTACCTGAAAACTTCCTGCTCTAATGCTTCCATCCTGTCTTCCAGACTGCCTTATCCTTTAGGGCCTTGAACTTCCTTCATCTGCACCTTACCTTCCTTGAGAATCAATTCCTTGGGATGAATCTTCAACTCATACGTGTACGGGTTGATGACATCCGCAGAGGAATCCTCCATGGGTGATCCAGAGGAAGACATTGTGACTCCAAAACTAAGGGTGTGTTTGGTAGGTCGGGCGCGCTCAGAAATTCCCACCTCGCCCCACCTTTTCTTGTTTGTTAGATCGGTTTGGTTGTATTCAGCTATGCCCACCTCATGCAAAAAAGAGGCCCTCAACCCTGCCCAGTTGTGAAGCTGAAATCGAGCTTTGCACCTCAGCAGGGCTGAGTCCATCCGCGTTCGTGACTCACTTACGGCGAGGTCGCGACCCTTGCCTCACGCGTGGAATTCTTCCGTGTCCCAGCTCTCCTCTACCTCGCCCCACCTGCCTCTCCTCTACCTCTCCGATCCCAGCCACGCTCTCTCCTATGCCTTGCTCCGCATCTCTCCACCGTCCTTGAGCAGGCAGACCACGCCTCTCGGCCACATCCAGCAGACGTGGGCGGCGGCGGCCTCTGGCGGACGAGAAGCTCGCCCGTGACTTCACTGGGGGCGGCTGAGGAGGGCTCGAGATCGATCGCGACCTCCGACGCAATGGCGACGGCTCTTCTCACCGTGGTGGCTCTTCTTCTTGCCGGCGCGGAGAAGCGGTGGCAGCCACCGACAACCAAGCAGCGGCGCTGGGTAGGAGAAAGTCCACGGCGTGGTAGGCTCAGCGTGGCGAGCTCGCCCAGCGTGGCGGGCGAGCCCGAGCGAGCGGCGGCGTGGCGAGCTTCGCCCGCGGCGCGTCGCAGCCTCGTCATGACGGGCGAGGCAACATCGTCCACAGCGGTGCGTGGCTACAACAGCCTCGTCAGCGGACGATTAAGGAGAGATCGACACCGGCCGTCTGCGTGGCGGCGTGTCCGCGGCGCTTAGCTCTCGCCGCAATGGCGCGGGCCGGATCGAGGACTCGATTGCTTTTCTGTTTTGTATCTAGGGACCTGATTGCTTTTTTATTTTTGTGTGGCTTAGCTCAACTCAACCGACCTAACAAACATGATCTCAACTCAGCTCAGCTCAGATCACCCGACCTACCAAATAAAACACAATAATATATATTTGTATGAGGTCCACATAGCTAGACTCAGCTTGTATGAGGTAAGAAAGGCCACCCAACCTACCAAACACACCCTAAGAATCTGCCTGAAAGAAACAGATCGAAACAGAAACACGACGAGAACACAATACAAGAACCTTGGGGGACCCGGGGGGTTATATATTACAAAGTTTAAAAACATAAGGAAGGTACTGGTGCGAAACCGAGGCGGAGACGGAGCTCAGGGGGCTCACACCCCCTCTAGGTGCGGCTAGCTGGGGCCTGCACCTAGGGTGGGTGTGGCCACCCTCGCCTCCATTTCCTCCTCTGTTACATTTCGTAACCTTTCGTATGTAATAAAAACATCAAAAATATAAAAAGATAGAGTTTTCATGAACCTTCCGTTTTCACCACTTTTACCTATTCAAAGACGGATTCTGCAGATTCTGGTGTTTGGTCTCTAATAAATTCTTCCACTGTCACCATTTGAATAATGTCAACATCTTCATTATAAGAATCTCCAGAAATATAATGTTTTAGTCTTTGACCATCCACCACCTGTGTGGTGTCGTCCTTTAAAGAAGATATTTTGATAGCACCCGAACGATATACTTCCTCAATAACAAAAGGTCCTTCCCATTTTGAGAGTAGTTTCCCTGCAAAAAATCTGAGACGAGACCTATACAAAAGAAATTTCTCACCAACATGGAATTCCCTTTTGAGAATTCTCCTATCATGCCATTTTTTACTTTTTCTTGAAGAGTCTAGCATTTTCATACGCTTCACTTCTCCACTCATCTAAATTACTCAAATCAAGCAATCTTTTCTCACTAGCAAGTTTAAAATCTCTATTCAATTCTTTCACTGCCCAATAAGCTTTGTGTTCTAATTCTAAAGGAATGTGACAAGCTTTCCCATAGACCATTTTGTAAGGAGACATCAACATAGGATTTTTATAAGCAGTTATATAAGCCCATAAAGCGTCATTCAACTTTTTAGCCCAATTTTTCCTAGATCTATTAAGAGTCTTCTGCAAGATAGATTTAATTTCCCTATTGGAAAGTTCTACTGGCCCACTGGTTTGGGGGTGATAAGCTGAAGCAATTCTATGGTTAACATCATATTTAGCGAGAATTTTCCTAAAACCACCATGAATAAAATGAGAGCCTCCATCAGTCATGAGATATCTAGGCACACCAAACCTAGGAAAAATAACATCCTTAAGCATTTTTAAAGAGGTCTTACCATCAATGCTGTTTGTAGGTATGGCTTCTACCCACTTTGTAACATAGTCAACAACAACAAGAATATGAGTGTACCCTTTGGAAGGAGGAAAAGGACCCATAAAGTCAAATCCCCAACAATCAAAAGGTTTAATAACAAGAGAATAATTCATAGGCATTTCATTGTGTCTAGAAATGTTACCAACTCTTTGAAATTCATCACATGATAATACAAACTTTCTTGCATCCTTGAAAAGTGTAGGCCAATAAAACCTAGATTGTCAAACCTTTTGTGCAGTCCCCAACATGATGTCCTCCATAAGCACCGCCATGACATTTTCTCAATATCTCTTGTTGTTCAAATTCTGGAACACATCTTCGCATAATACCATCTACTCCTTCTTTATATAAATGTGGGTCATCCCAAAAGTAATTCCTTAGATCATAAAAGAATTTTCTTCTTTGCTGGGCTGTAAAGGTTGGAGGCAAATACTTGGAAACAATAAAGTTAGCATAATCAGCATACCAAGGACTCTCATGCGGTCTTACCCTTATTGCAGCCAACTATTCATTTGGAAAACTATCATTAACAGGCAAAGGGTCAAAAGAAATGTTTTCCAAACAAGATAAATTGTCAGCAACAGGATATTCAGAACCTATCCTGTTTACAATATGCAGATCGAACTCTTGTAAAAGCAACAGACATCTAATAAGCCTAGGCTTAGCGTCTTCTTTATCATAAGGTACTTAATAGCAGCATGATCAGTATGAATAGTGACCTTTGAATCAACAATATAGGGTCTAAACTTATCACATGCAAAGATTACAGCTAAAAACTCTTTTTCAGTAGTAGCATAATTCTTTTGAGCAGCATCTAGAGTCTTGCTAGCATAATGAATAACATTCAACTTCTTATCAACACGTTTCCCAAGGATAGCACCCACAACAATATCACTAGCATCACACATAATTTCAAAAGGTAAACTCCAATCAGGTGGTTGAACAATAGGAGAAGTAGTCAAAGCTTTCTTCAAAGTTTCAAAAGCTTCCTTACAATCATCATCAAAAACAAATGGTACATATTTTTGAAGAAGATCGGTAAGGGGCTTCGAAATTTTGGAGAAATCTTTAATAAACCTCCTATAGAAACCAACATGACCAAGGATACTATGAATACCTTTTATATCTCTGGGGCAATGCATCTTCTCAATTGCTTCAATTTTGTCTCTGTCAACTTCAATGCCTCTTTTAGAAATTTAGTGTCCAAGAACAATCCCTTCATTAACCATGAAATGACATTTCTCCCAATTAAGAACAAGGTTGGTTCTTCACATCTCTGCAAAACTTTATCAAGGTTGTGCAAATAGTTATCAAAAGAAGTTCCATAGACGGATAAATCGTCCATGAAAACCTCCACAATTTCTTCACAAAAACCATGAAAGATAGCAGACATACATCTCTGAAAGGTAGCAGGAGCATTACATAAACCAAAAGGCATACACCTATAAGCATAAGTGCCATAAGGACAAGTGAAAGTGGTCTTCTCTTGGTCTTGCGCTTTCACAGCGATTTGAGAGAACCCAGAGTAACCATCAAGAAAGCGAAAGTGGGTCTTTTTAGACAACCTTTCTAGCATTTGATCAATAAAGGGCAAAGGATAATGATCTTTCTTAGTAACTTTATTAACCTTTCTAAAATCAATGCACATCCTATACCCAACCACTACTCTTTGGGGTATAAGCTCATTATTTTCATTAGGCACAACTGTAATTCCCCCTTTCTTTGGAACACAATGAACAGGGCTAACCCATTGGCTATCAGCAATAGGGTAAATAATACCAGCATCATGAAGTTTTAATACCTCATTTCTTACCACATCCTTCTGTTGGGCCACGCAGAGATAAAACAAAACTTTTCTTCTCTAACGTGGTGATCCCAAGACCTAGCCGAGGTAGAAGGCCACGAGGTTTACCACTAGACGCGCGGTTGCGGATTACTGATGAAGCGCGTCAGTTGATGCAGTGCAGTCCTCACGATCCGATCGTCACGGTCTTGATCGCCTGACACCTCTGGCTGGTATCCACACGTACAAGGAGGAGCACCGTGACTGCTAGGTTCGTTCTACGGGCTGGACTTTGGAGCTAGGGTTTCAACACATGGAATGACCTAACGAACAACGATTAACCTTTTAGGGTTAGTGCTCCACTATATATAGGGAGTGAGCGTGGGCTCTTGTGCGACCCATTCACTAAAGCCCATATAAAACTAGTCACCGTGAGTCCAACTCACTAACTCGATCCTAATCCGGTTTAGGTCCAACCCAGATTATATGTTCGGATCCAATCCGAACATGCTCCGCTCTTAAGTGTGTGACCCAAGGCTCATGGTTACTTGGACACGATTTGAGTCCAACTCACAATCGATCAATCGGCATCGGCTCCTAGCGAGCGTCTGGATTCCCAAATACCAAAGAGTCATGACGACTTGCCTTTCCAATGAGACTTATGTCCAGTCCTTTTGCCTCACGATATACCTTGTCGGACTATAGGCGATATATGTCATCCCTTAAATAGTCCAACTCTCTTCTCGATCCGAGATAAGTGATTCACCCGACTAACTCTTAGCGATCGCCTCGGTTAACACTTAACCGAGTCGTGCATGGCCATGCTTTCGAATCATATCTCACGAGAGGGCCCGGAGAATATCTCTCCGGTGGAGGGCAAAATCCCATCTTGGTTATTCACATCACGCAGCTTGATTCTCGATCGACCGAACTCGCCTTTATAAGCGCCGATTATGGATCGGTTGTGAGAATCTAAGTCGGTGATCCTCAACTCGGACTATGCAACAACCTCGGTCTAAGGATTACATTGATTGAGATATACAAATGACAACTAGTTCGTTGTACCTCAATATGGGTCAATCCGACTCGCTAAACTCTTTAGCCTAGTCTGTAAGTTGGAATAGCATCTCCATGCCCATGACAAGTGGAACCGAGTCATCAAGCCAACTTTCACATTGGTCTAAGTTGTGTGTCCAAGACAACCTCAATGACCAAGGATATTTAGTACAAACAACATGAATGCATAGTTCCACAACTGAATCACATATTCAATGATACATCAGATGTTTATACAAGGACTACTTAATAATTTTATGAATACAATGGGAAATATCATCATACATGATTGCCTCTAGGCATATTCCCCAGATCTCCACTTGCACTAGAGTCAATCTTCCGACATCACATGTCTAAGCATCTAATGCCCATGGCTCTCAGTCGCCTCATGCTTCGTGGGGTAACGGCTTTGTCAACGGATCCGCAATATTTGCATCCGTGTGTACCTTGCATAACTTGATATCACCACGATCCACTGGCGAATCAGGTGGTACCGCATGAGTATGTGCTTGTTCTTCTGGTGTTGTCTAGGTTCCTTGGCTTGTGCAATAGCACCATTGTTGTCACAATACACGTCTAACGGATTGGACGAGCCCTGAACCACACCAAGATCCATGAGGAAATTCCTCATCCAAACAACTTCCTTCTTTGCCTCCGTGCAATATACTCAACCTCTGTTGTAGAGCAGAATACGCCTCTTGCTTGGAACTTTTCCAGCTCACAGCACCTCCGTTTATAATAAACACGTATCCGGATTGCGAACGAGAATCATCAGAGTCGGTTAGATAACTCGCATCCGTGTAACCCTTTACACTGAGTTCATCTTCACCACCATAAACCAAGAACATATCCTTAGTCCTTCTCAAGTACTTGAGGATATTTTTAGCATTGTCCGATGGATCTCTCGAGATCAGCCTGGTATCTCACAACACTTAGAGCATAGGAAACATCCGCCTAGTACAAATCATGGCGTACATGATGGATCCAACTGAAGCATATGGAATCGCACTCATCCGACTTCGCTCATCGGTTGTCGAAGGACACCGAGTCTTGCTAAGTTTTACACCATGGGACATCGGTAGAACCCTTCTTAGACGATTCCATGTTGAACCTTTTCAACACTTTGTCCAAATAAGTACTCTGACTCAATCCAATGAGCCTCCTTGATCTATCTCTATAGATCCGGATTCCGAGGATGTATGTTGCCTCACCCAAGTCTTTCATTGAGAAACTCCTTTCCAATGATTCCTTGCTTTCTTGCAACATCTGGACATCATTTCCAATCAGTAATATGTCATCCACATATAAGATTAGAAAATTTACTTTGTTCCCACTAAACTTCTTGTACAAACAAGAATCATGATCACTCTTGATGAAGCCAAACGATTTGACTACCTCATCAAAGCGAATATTCCAACTCCGAGATGCTTGCTTCAACCCATAAATGGATTTGAAGTTTGCATACCTTGTCAAGATTAGCGGATCGACAAAACCCTCGGGCTGTATCATACACGTCCTCGGTTAAATTTCCGTTAAGGAAAGCCGTTTTGACATCCATCTGCCATATCTCATAGTCGAAATAGGCCGCTATAGCTAACATGATCCGAACTGATTTAAGCATCGCTACTGGCGAGAAAGTCTCGTCGTAATCAACTCCTTGAACTTGTCGGAACCCCTTCGACAAGGCGTGCTATAGATTGAAACATTTCCATCCACATCAGTTTTCTTCTTAAAGACCCATTTGCACTCGACGGGTCTTGCACCGTCTGGCAGATCAACCAAGTTCCAAACTTGATTTTCATCCATGGACTTTATCTCGGATCTCATGGCTCCAAGCCATGACTCGGAATCAGATCCCACCATCGCTTCCGAATAATTTGCCGGCTCATCACCATCAACGGAACACATCACGAACACTTTGTAATCTTGCCGATCTTAGTAGTACAGGTCGCTATCGGCTCGGTACACGATCGGCTCAACCTCCAAGGTTTTTGCCGATTCGCTATAAGCCGATTCCTCTCGAATTTCTTCGAGTTGCACCGTGCTCCCACTTACTCCCGGTAGAAACTCTTTCTCAAGGAAGACACCGTTCGAGCGACAAACACTTTGCCCTCTTCTCGGTTGTAGAAGTAGTAACCCAAGGTTTCCCTCGGATACCCACGAAAATACATTTATCCGACTTGGCGTAAGCTTGTCCGATCAAGTCGCTTGACAAAAGCTTCACAGCCCCAAATCTTAAGAAAAGACAAACTCGGCTTTTGCTGTCCACATCTCATGCGGTGTCTTCTCTACCGATTTTGATGGTACTTTGTTTAGTGTGAACGCATTGTTTCTAGACAATAACCCCAAAATGATAAAGCAGATCTGTCTGACTCATCATTGATCGTACCATGTCCAACAAGGTCCGATTCCGCCTTTCCAAACACCATTCCTTTGTGGCGTTCTGGCGGAGTAAGTTGAGGAACTATTCCACAACTTTTCGGATGGTCATCAAACTCATGGCTCATGTACTCGCCTCCTCGGTCCGAAGAAACTTTATTTTCTTGCCGAGTTGATTCTGTGCTTCATTCGAATTCTTTGAACTTTTCAAAGGCTTCCGACTTATGTTTCATCAAGTAGATATATCCATACCTACTCAAATCATCGGTGAAGGTAATGAAGTACTCATAACCACCCAGTCGTCGTGCTCATTGGTCCACATACATCACTATGTACTAGTCCCAACAAGTCGGACGCCCTTTCACAACTCTTTGCAAAAGGTGTCTTGGTCATTTTGCCGAGTAGGCAAGATTCGCATGTCTCGAGCGACTCCAAGTCGAGCAGTTAGAGTCCATCATCATGGAGCTTCTTCATGCGTTTCCAACTTATATGACCAAGCCGATTGCCAAAAGTAAGTCATATTCAGATCATTTGGTTTCAACCTTTTAACATTTATGTTATAAACCGACTCACCATCAAGATTCAAAATAAATAACCCGTTACGAGCGGGTGCAAAGCCGTGAAACATATCATTCAAATACAAAGAACAACCATTATTCTTAATATTCGACTCATAGCCTTGCCTCATCAAACATGAAGCGAAATAATGTTTTGAGCAACCTTTGGAACATAATAACAATTATTTAGTTCCATAATGAATCCGGAAGGTAAATGAAGTTGCATCGTCGACTTCCAACGCAACTCTTGCTTTGTTGCCGACTCGAATATCAACCTCGCCTCTTGCTACGCTCCTAGTTCTTACCGGTCCACGCAGCGAGTTGCGAGATGAATCGATCCCGTATCATATACCCAAGAACTATTAGGTGCATCGACAAGATATATGTCTATAACATTGCAAACAAGTGTACCTGAGTCGGAAGTCATACCTCCACTCTTGGCTTTGTCGGCCAAGTACTTGCTGCAATTCCTCCGGTGGCCATCCGCCTTGCGGTAGAAGCAAGTGAATCCGGTGAAGGAGATGGCTTAGTCCCGAGGAAGCGCTTGGGACCTGGTCCGAGCACCTTTCCTCGACTTAGCCTTCTTCTTAGTCCAAGAACTCTTCTTGAACTTAGCCTTATTCGCACCATCAACACTTGACTGGTGCCCTTCTTGAGATCCGCCTCTTTGCTTGAGCATCCCATGCAATTCAGTGAGCTTCTTATCCATACCATGCATGTGGTAGTTCAAATGAACTGCCCATATGCACTAGGAAGAGTTCAATTATATCCGTAGCGAACTCTTCGCTTATGGGGTAGCTAAGCCTCTCCGAGACTGCACGTAACCAACCATTTTGATCACATGCGGACTCGGTGGATCACCATCCTTAAGCTTGCAACTCAAAAGCACGAGACTTGATACCTCGGTCTTCGCGAGCACAGAACATACTTTTGAGGCTTTCGATCATATCGTAGGCCTCAACATGCTCAACTGCTTTTGCAAGTCCGATTCCATGTGAGCAAGCATAAGATGCTAATATCCGTGGACTCATCTTTAGCCCGACGGTAGGCATTGGTGGCTGCGATTCGCATTCTCATTCGGCTCATCTGGAAGTGGGTTGTCTAGGACATGGTCCTTCTTTTCTTGTTTGAGAACAATTCTCGATTTCGATACCGTTGGTAAAATTAGTGTCGTTCAGTTTATCTTTCTCAAGAATGGTTCTCAACGCACAGACGGATAACTGAGAGTGACTGCTACTTGGTGCCGTGATCTACAACATAAAAGATGCAAAACACTTAAGACATGTATTCATAAAAGAGCAAGCATATTAAACATTTTAATATTTTATGCTCCCACTAGAACCAACACCCCTCGATGGTTGCTTAGTGATTCAGATCCTAAATAAGCAAGTTGGCTAGTGAGCTTTAGCATCACCGCTAGCCGCCAAGTGATCTAGGTAGACAACTCCTTGTCAATCGCATCTCATGCGACTCTGTTGGACGGGTGGCATCACATGCCGGCTCCCATCCGACCTTTCCCGAGTCCCACAACCGTTGTGATAGACCGTCTAGCTTACCAAGTGTTTCTGCGGAAGAGTCCGACTCGAACCCACCTAGTCGGAGAATTGGCAGCACCTCAATTTTATGAGCCCACTACCAAAAATGTCCGACTTGTGATGGTGCAAACAGGCGGAAAACCGACTAGACCTTCTTTGAGGGATTAAATTTTACCGACTATCTAATAAAGGTAAAGCGAGACATAACAATAACACAAAATAAAGCAATTATAATGTGAAATGGTATGGCTCTCTTCATGGCGATCTCCATCTCCACAAAGCTTGTAATCCGACTCGTGCCAACTCTTGTCACTTGCCGTCTTACACCATGTGCCGACATGTACAACGCCTATGCATGCCTTAGGGTTCTCAAACAGCTACATTAGCTTAGTAAAGTAAATTACATAGAGAATCCGACACGCAGGTCGTTATACAATAAAATGACAGCACCTAGGCTCCAGTAGTGACAAAAACCGTGATTCGCAGATCACGTATGGATTACACATACATCACATGCACATGAACCATACCATTCACAACTTCCTGCAAAAACAAGTTATGCATAGATACAATATCTACGGCGTTGTGAAACTCGCAACGACATCTAAGGCGCTTCTGACGATTTGGCCGGTCCCTAAGCGGATAGCGGGCGGGGATCGAAGGGCGCGCCGCTGGTGCGGGCGGCGACGATTTTCGGCGTAGATCTCATCTACGATCCGAACATGGATTCCGACCATCGTTCGATTCGATCAAACTTTTGATCTTCGATCACCGCTTCGGATTTACGTGTCACGATCTACCCGATGGCGGAAGCCGACGGTAGGGGTATGTCGTTCCACGACCTCGGTATGATCACGGAAATCAGATCTACCATTCCCGATACAGTTGATCCAATCAACTTCATACAAAACCGATCTATCTCATAGATCGACCACCAAAACAGCACATAGATCTCATCTATAGCCTACCGCATATCACATATGCGAGATCTCGAGCCTAAAACCGGAAGCTATCGCTCGATACCCTTTGTTGGGCCACGCAGATAAAACAAAACTTTTCTTCTCTAACGTGGTGATCCCAAGACCTAGGAGGTAGAAGGCCACGAGGTTTACCACTAGGCAGCGGTTGCGGATTGCGATGAAGCGCGTCGATTGATGCGTGCAGTCCTCATGATCCGATCGTCACGGTGCTGATCGCACAACACCTCTTTGGTATCCACGTACAAGGAGGAGCACCGGCGTGACTGCTAGGTTCGTTCTGGCGGCTGTGGAGCTAGGGTTTCCAACACATGGAATGACCTAACCGAACAACGATTAACCTTTTAGGGTTCTTGTGCTCCACTATATATAGGGAGTGAGCGTGGGCTCTTGTGCGACCCATTCACTAAAGCCCATATAAAACTAGTCACCGTGAGTCCAACTCACTAACTCGATCCTAATCCGGTTTAGGTCCAACCCAGATTATATGTTCGATCCAATCCGAACATGCTCCTCTTAAGTGTGTGACCCAGAGCTCATGGTTACTTGGACACGATTTGAGTCCAACTCACAATCGATCAATCGGCATCGGCTCCTAGCGAGCGTCGATTCCCAAATACCAAAGAGTCATGACGACTTGCCTTTCCAATGAGACTTATGTCGAGTCCCTTTTGCCTCACGATATACCTTGTCGACTATAGGCGAATATATGTCATCCTTAAATAGTCCAACTCTTCTCGATCCGAGATAAGTGATTCACCCGACTAACTCTTAGCCGATCGCCTCGATTAACACTTAACCGAGTCGTGCATGGCCATGCTTTCCGAATCAATTCTCACGAGAGGGCCCAGAGAATATCTCTCCGAGTGGAGGGGCAAAATCCCATCTTGGTTATTCACATCACGCAGCTTGATTCTCGATCGACCGAACTCGCTTTATAAGCGCCCGATTCACGGATCAGCGTTGTGAGAACCTAAGTCGGTGATCCTCAACTCGGACTATGCAACAACCTCAGGTCTAAGGATTACATTGATTGAGATATACAAATGACAACTAGTTCGTTGTACCTCAATATGGGTCAATCCGACTCGCTAAACTCTTTAGCCTAGTCTGTGTAAGTTGGAATAGCATCTCCATGCCCATGACAAGTGGAACCGAGTCATCAAGCCAACTTTCACATTGGTCTAAGTTGTGTGTCCAGCACAACCTCAATGACCAAGGATATTTAGTACAAACAACATGAATGCATAGTTCCACAACTGAATCACATATTCAATGATACACATCAGATGTTTATACAAGGACTACTTAATAATTTTATGAATACAGTGGGAAATATCATCATACATGATTGCCTCTAGGGCATATTCCCAACACCTTCATCTTAGGATTTAGACGGCGTTGGTGCTCAACAATTGGTTTTGCATCAGGTTCTATATTAATAACATGCTGAAATATAGTAGGAGAAATTCATTTTAGATCATCAAGAGTATATCCCATAGATCCTCAGTGTTTCTTCAGTATTTCCAATAACCTCTCCTCTTCCTTTCTTGAAAGTCTATAACTAATAATAACAGGATATACTTTATGATCATCAAGATAAGCATATTTAAGATCATCAGGTAAAGGTTTTAATTCGAAAACAGGGTCCCCTTTAGGTGGTAGTGTGGTACCCAAATCTTCCACATGTAGATTATGCTTAAGTAACTCAGGCTGACAAAGGAAACCCTCGTCAATCTCATTTCTTTCCTTCATGAAGACCTCGCTTTCATGATCTTCCATAAACTGCTGCAAGGCATTGTTAGGAGCAAGAGAAATAGCAGAAAGTTGTTCAACCCTGAAATCCTCATTAGGCAGTTCATTTTCATAAGGATTTTTAGCAAATTTGGAAAAATTAAACTCATAAGAATCTCCATCAAACTTAGTCAAAACTTTTTACTTCCTACAATCTATGATAGCCCCACATGTATTCAAGAAGGGTCTACCAAAGATAATAGGATAGGTTTTACTAGCTTCAGAACCAAGTACTAGAAAATCAGCAGGGTATTTAATCTTACCACAAAGAACCTCCACATCTCTTACAATGCCAATGGGACAGACTGTCTCTCTATTAGCAAGGTGAATAACCACATCAATGTCCTCAAGCTCACAAGGACCAATTTCATGCATAATTTCCCTGTAAAGCTCATAAGGTATAGCACAAGAACTAGCACCAATATCACATAAACCATAATAGCAATGATCACCAATTCTAACAGAAAGCACAAGGACACTAGCTTTTCTAGATTTTGGAGGATGAGAGACAATATTAGAAGCGTCTTCACAGAAGACAATGTGCTCATCCTCTATATTTTTAGTGACAAGATCTTTCACAAAAGCTACCACAGGTTCAATATTTATTTGCTCACCAGGTTCCACAGTTTTGTTTATAATTTTGCTAAACACATTAGTATGATAGAATGTTCCTTTACCTTAGCAGGAAAAGGGATTTTCTCAACATAAGGTTCAGGCAAAATAGGATCAATAGTACAAAATTCTATGCTAGCAGGAACATGGGTAACAATGTCTTTATAAGGAGCATGGTACTTGTCCCACTCCTTTTTGGGAATTTCAATATAAGAGGCAAAGTCCTTAAAACATTTTGCAAGAACTTGAGAATCAAGACCATACTCAGTAACAATATCACGGAAGTCATCAGTTCCCATAAAATATTTCATGCATTCATAATCATAATTTATACCTGACTTTCTTCATTTGTAATTCTCCCAAGCTTCAGTGTTCTATTGAATACGGTCTAGGAGATCCCATTTAGCTTCTTCCTTCATACGTGTGAATGATCCAGCACAAGAAGCATCTAGTAAATCTTTATCATGAAGAGAAAGCCTAGCATTAAAGTTATTGATAATAATATTGTTAGGGAGTTCATGAATAGGACATTTAAGCATTAGTAACTTCAATCTCCCACAAACTTGAGCTATACTCTCTCCATCACGAGGCCAAAATTTATATATCAGATTCCTATCCTTATGAATTTCACTGGGAGGATAAAATTTAGAATAAAAGAGAGGTACTATTTCCTCCCATTCCATGGATTGCCCATTCTTCAGCAGCTTATACCATTCTCCATCTCTCCCTTTCAAGGATATAGAGAGTAACTTCTTCTTCACCTGTTCAGTTGTGATAACTGCACACTTAAACAACCCGCATAATTCATGGATAAAAATAAAATGATCACCAGGGTGGACAATTCCATCCCCTAAATAATAATTATCCATAACACGATCAACAATATTTGTAGGTATCTTAAAAGGATCTATCTCAACAGGTGGTGGTTTATCTACTACCCTAACAGTGGTAGTAGTTTTCCCAAACAGAAAACCAAGTGGGTTATCCATGTTGGAAACAAAGTAACAAACAAAAATAAAAAGCAATACTCAAAGTAGAAGTTTCCTTTACCAGTTCCACTCTTCAATAGCGCTTCACTCCCTGGCAATGGCGCTAGAAAATAGTCTTGATGTCCCACAAGTATAGGGGGTGTATCGTAGTACTTTCGATAAATAGGAGTGTCGATCCCAACGAGGAGCAGAAGGTGTTGACTAGTGGTAAGGAGCAGGAAATCTCTGTAAATACTTAGCAAACCGATTTTTAGGGGTTTTCTGATAAAGCAAAGAAACAAAGTGCAAGTAATAAAGACAACGAACAAATGCAGCAAGTGGCCGAATCCTTTCTTAGAAAAGGACAAGCCGGTGGGAATACTTATAAGGACCAAACGTTTTCGAGGACACATGGGAATTCTGTCAAGTGCTTTCGCTTCAAATAGCTGAGTACCCTTCTTTGGCGTTGTAAGTGTTGTGTGGGTGAACCTGTGCTAATGTACCGACCTTACTTGGACTAATACAAACTTGTGATTAAACCCCCTGCAAGCATCTGCAACTATAGGAAAGCAATTAAGATATAAAGTTAACCACAGCCTTAAACTCTGAGATCCTACGCTCCCTTGTGCAATGGTGTCCTAACGGGGGTTCAGGTTTCTGTCACTCCGGCAACCCCACAATTAGTAGCGAAATACACAATGCATTCTCCTAGGCCCATAAATGGTGAAGTATGATGTAATAGACGTTCACATGACACCACTAGAAGAATATCACCACAAATTAAATACTAAACCATTGAATAATATGTCAACACAAATCCACTACTAACAACATGACTTCTCCCATGTCCTCAAGAACTAAACGAACTACTCACAAGAAATCATATGGATCAAGATCAAAGATGATATGGTAATGGATAACAATCTGAACATAAACAATAATCCAATGGTTCCACTCACAAGCATCAACTACAATAGTAATCAATACCAGGAAAGTTTCCCCTAAGAACTATGCAAGTATTCAACACAATTGTTACAGCGGGATGGAGTGGTGATGATGGTGCTGGCGGAGATGATGGTGTGGATGATGATGATGATACCGATGAAGTCTAACTTGATGACGGTGTTGATGGCGACGATCTACCCTCTCCGGGAAGGAATTTCCCTGGCAGAAATCTGTCTGCCGGAGAGCTCTTTCTCTCTTGGTGTTTTCCGCCCCGCAGAGGCGGCGGAATCTTTCTGTGGTCGCTCTCCCTATTTTAGGGTTTCGAGGAGAAGATATAGGCAAGAGGGCGGAGCCGGAGGCCTGCTAGGTGGGCCACACCCCCTGTAGGCATGACCTAGGGGTGGCCCGCACCTGGGGTGTGTGGGTCCCCTATGGCCCATCTCCGCCTCCCCTTCTGGCTTCCATCGTCTTCTGGGAAAATATGATTTTGCATAATTTTTCTGGTATTTTTCTGATCTTCGCTAAATTGCATCAAAATACCTATTTTTCCATCAGAATCCTGACTCCGGCAGTCCATCCTCCAAGAATCATCCAACATGCAAAAACAGATGGAAAATACATAAGTAACACCTCTTAATAAGAAATATATTAATGAATAGAGGCAAATTATGATATAAGAATGGTGATGCAAATTGGACGTATCAAGGACTCACTGAAGGATTGGAGTAGGACCTCGTGTGGTTCTGTTTGCCGTAAGATTGAACGTCTAGAGCAAGCTCTTCGATCGCTGTGTTCTTCTGCCATCACTGATGCTAGTTTAGCTGAAGAAAAACATGTTGAGCATCAGAGGTCGCGAGTGGATTGGCTCCGTCTGTGGGAAATTTGAGTGTTGGAGCCATGGATTCGACAGCTTCCCCTTCATCAAGCAGCAACCCAACAATCAAGGTTGGTGAGGTCCATTACAATCTCGCTGATCCACGCCCGCGGTTGTCAACAATCGTGGCCACTTTTCATTGGGACTCCATGTGCAGAGTGTTATAGCAAGCTTTTTTTTCCTCACAAGGGTGACTCAAGGGTTTATATCTAACTCTTGAGAAATTGGTTATAGATGGGTATTTGTCTTCTCTTCAAGCAACTTGTAAAGTAAAATAATTTTTCTTGTGTCCCTAACTCCACCAAGTGGTCGTCAAGCACAAGGTTTCGTATCAGTAATATGAAATAAAATATAATATAAAGTGAAGTAAATAAAGTAAAGTAATGCAAACTAGATGATATGGAAGATAGTAGAGTTCTTTTTGGGGTTTTATGAGTGATTGCAAGTATGGAAAGTATTTTTGTATTTCAAAATAATAAATTGTAGAATATATAAAAGATAGTATATGCAATGGAAAGGTGTTTCTTATGATAAAAATCAGATCGGGGTTCATGGGTTCACTCGTCTACTCTCTTTTTAAGTTGTAGTGATCACAAAACAATTCATCAATGATAATGATTCATGGAACTTCTATATGTGTTTGATAAAGAAATCAATATGGGCATCATGTTCTAACATAGAGATGAAATACATCTCTCTTATACTCCTTAAGAAAGGGAAACTCCATGCAATCTTGAATTAAGAACAAATAAGAGTATAGCTTTAAGTAATATAACATGATGTTTGAAATACAAATATGCTACCTTGATCTAACAAGATATCACACTATCACATGATAACTATAGCACATGATTTCACTTTATACCTAGTGAGATAGAAAAAGAAAGGTAAAAACCAAAGTAGATCTTAAATATTGTCTATCACAATTCAATCTCTACCACCATGCTACTCCATCTAATACACACTTCTCCCCATACAAGTTCTTGCATATAAGTTGGATCAAAACAAGCAATTAAGAACAGGGTGCATGATATGAATCTATCAATGCATCTTAAACAAAATAGATTCCAATCTCAAATATCAAATCATAGAACAAAGATCCACCACATAGGAATTACAAATATGACCATAATCATGTAGGGCAGCTCATATGGAACTAGATCTATGAAGAACAGGAGATAAATAGATCAAGCTACTACCACAAACCCATAGCCCAAAGGTGGAATAGTCCCTCTTCATCATGGTGATGATGATGGAGATGTTGGAGAGGGTGGAGATCCCCCTGGAGATGTCTTCGACGAAGTTTCCCCCTCCAATCTTTGCTAGATCTGACTCTGTTTGGTGGTGTTTTCATCTCTGGTGTGTGATGACCCACAAGTATAGGGGATCGCAACAGTCTTCGAGGGTAGTATTACCCAATTTATTGATTCAACGCAAGGGGATCCAAAGAATACTTGCAAGCCTTAACAACTGAGTTGTCAATTCAGCTTCACCTGGAAATAGTTCTTGCTCACAAAAGTTTATCAGTAGCAACAACAAAGCAACATCAACAGTAAAACAAGAGAAACAATAACAGTAGCAACAAACAGTAGGATATGAGCGTGGTAGGCATAGGGATGGATGGACGGGTGTTACATGGACGAGTCTAAACATGTAACTTCAAGATATAGGGCAATTGTAGATAAATGATAATAAGCATCCAAGTACTAAACAATCATAGGCATGTTCTCCATATATAGTCATGCGTGCTCGCGTTTAGAACTTGCACAACATCTTTTGTCCTGCCAGCTTGTTGCAGCGGGGCCTCACTACAAGAAATGTGTTATTCTATGACCTTCTAATAGTGACCGTGAACAAAATCATCATAGAGTTATGACGATTTTGCATGAGATGGTCGTAAGCAGTTCAAGAGGGCCTATACCCTAGAAAATTACGACGATTTTGCTAAAAATCGTCATAGTTACTTTAGATGAAATCGTCATAATCCGGTGGAAGCAGCCAATGGTGTTACTTGTAGCTCACTATGACGATTTTAAATCGTCATATTGTCCAAATCAACATAACTTAAAATGAGTAGTCGGCCACATCAGCAATTGCATCTATGTGGCATGTCTATGTGTCAGTTTTTTACATGTCTTATCCATGTGTCAATATTGGCTCATATGTCAATATTTATTAGGATTATATTAGTCAAAAAGAGACATCCGAATTATTAGGTATAATTTAGTATAATTATATTAATATATATTTTTAATTTAATAGAAAACTCGAAATTTATATTACATAAATAGCATAATTATTAGGCAAAAAAGGGTCTGTAGAGGGGTTCGAACCCAAGACCAAGCGATTAAACAAGGGCAAGCGTAACCAACAGGCCAGCCAACTACTTCTGTACATTCACAATCGCAACATGGTTTTAATCCCTCCAGGCGCGGCCTTTGTGGAAATAATCCACAAAAATAAGCTAGCCTGGGATTCAAACTCCCCACCTCCCCACGGTGGCAACAGGCCAATACCACTACACCACTTATACCTTTGTGTCAAGATAGTACATCGACACCTTATAACTAACAATAAATGGGTTGTCAGTGGGAAGGAGGTGGAATATCTGTGGGAAGGAAGGTGGGCTTTATTGTTATTTGGGCCGACTTTGATTACGCGTTGTATATTAGGTCGGTCCAGTTATAGTAGTTTTTTTTCTATTTTCTTAATTTTTTTGTAGCTTTTTCATAGGAAGTCCAAAATAATTGTTTTTTGTCTCTAAATTTTTAGATAATTCAGTAGATCGTCTTAGGGTGTTAAATATAAATAATTTTATTATTTGAAATAGTATATTTACTAATTTCACATAATTAGTCTATAGTAGGGACAATATCATAATTTAAAATATGAGTTTGAAACTAGGGAGTGATAATTCTCGTTTAGGGGTTGAGTCTCGCTAAACTTGTACTGGATCCCTAAATAAATAGCATATTGTGAGTCTAAAACTAATTTTTTTAAAATAATGGGAATTGGATCATGTACCCGTAGTTTAAATCGAACCCACTTCGTGTCGATTCGGCAGGAATTTGTCTTTTTTGCCAGGGATGAACGAAAAGGTTTGAGATATCCCGGTTGGGACATTGTCCATGTAAGGTGGTCTAATATTTTTACAAAATGTGGGGGTACCATTCTAAAACTGTCATTTGGTGGTTGCTTCACAAAACGCCCCGTTTTTTGCGCTCGGAAAATGGAAAATGGTTTTTCCGTGCGTCGAAAAGGAAAACTTCCTCCTGAACATTGTTCTCCATGCCATGATACATATGTGTGCACAATATGGGCACATTATCACAAACTATGCCCTGATTCTAGCCATAACATTGGTCATTTGACACGAAAGCCACGAAACCTCGAACATGATAGGTCATTTTGTGAAGGGTTTTTTGAGACATACTCAATTTACCAAGTTTGGTATTTTTCCTTGCAATTATGTCACATAATAAGACACCACGCGAAGGATTTGCGTTGATCGGACCGTTTTTTATTTTTTTATGCCCGTTTCAAACTATGGTCAAAACGGCGGGCATGAAGGTTCTTAGCTCAGGGCCGAGCCTCGCTAAACTTTCATTGGATATCTAAAGAAATAGCATATTGCGAGTCTAAAACACATTTTTTCAAAAAATAATGGGCATCGGATCATGTACCTGTAGTTCAAACCGGACCACTTCCTGCCGATTCGAGAATTTATCTTCGCCAGGTGTACGGAAAGGTTTGAGATACCCCGGCTGGGACATTGTCCATGTAAGGTGGTCTAATATTTTTACAAAATGTAGGGGTACCATTCTAAAACTGTCATTTGGTGGTTGCTTCACAAACCGCCCCGTTTTTTGCGCTCGGAAAATGGAAAATGGTTTTCCCGTGCGTCGAAAAGGAAAACTTCCTCCTGCAACATTGTTCTCCATGCCATGATACATATGTGTGCATAATATGGGCAGATTATCACAAACTATGCCCTGATTCTAGCCATAACATTGGTCATTTGACCCGAAAGCCACGAAACCTCGAACATGAAGGTCATTTTGTGAAGGGTTTTTTGAGACATACTCAATTTACCAAGTTTGGTATTTTTACTTGCAATTATGTCACATAATAAGACACCACACGAAGGATTTGCGTTGATCGGACCGTTTTTTATTTTTTTATGCCCGTTTCAAACTATGGTCAAAACGGCGGGCATGAAGGTTCTTAGCTCAGGGCCGAGCCTCGATAAACTTGCATTGGATCTCTAAAGAAATAGCATATTGCGAGTCTAAAACACATTTTTTCAAAAAATAATGGGCATCGGATCATGTACCTGTAGTTCAAACCGGACCCACTTCCTACCGATTCGGCAGGAATTTGTCTTTTTCGCTAGGGGTGTACGGAAAGGTTTGAGATACCCCGGCTGGGAAATTGTACATGTAAGGTTGTCTAATATTTTTACAAAATGTAGGAGTACCATTCTAAAACTGTCATTTGGTGGTTGCTTCACAAACCGCCCCGTTTTTTGCGCTCGGAAAATGGAAAATGGTTTTTCCGTGCGTCGAAAAGGAAAACTTCCTCCTGCAACATTGTTCTCCATGCCATGATACATATGTGTGCACAATATGGGCACATTATCACAAACTATGCCCTAATTCTAGCCATAACATTGGTCATTTGACCCGAAAGCCACGAAACCTCGAACATGATAGGTCATTTTGTGAAGAGTTTTTTGAGACATACTCAATTTACCAAGTTTGGTATTTTTCCTTGCAATTATGTCACATAATAAGACACCACGCGAAGGATTTGCGTTGATCGGACCGTTTTTTATTTTTTTATTTTTTAGTTCAAATCGGACCCACTTCCTACCGATTCGGCACAACATTTGTCCATTTAAGGTGGCCTATTATTTTGTAAAATGGGATGGTATTATTTTGAAACTTCCATTTGGTGGTTGCTTCACAAAACGGGTCGTTTTTTGCGCTCGGAAAATGGAAAATGGTTTTTCCATGCGACGAAATGGAAAACTTCCTCCTGCAACATTGTTCGCCATCGCATAATGCACATGTGTGCACAATACGGGTGCAAACATTGGTTTTGTGCTTTTGTGAGATGACAATATGAATAGAGTTATCCAACCCTCACTCATGGAAACCCTCCTCCAGCCAATAAGATACAAGAAATGTACTATCCATGGATCACCCTGCCCAAGCGAATCTTAGCCATCAATACAGCTTGATCCAACACTCCAGAAATCACCTTTCCTGCCCCACACGAAAATGTGGCGCCGAATTCTTTCGATTTTGGCCGCGAAAGACTAAAATTTGACCCCAAAAATTGGTCTAGGTCAGACAGCATCCGATCCAAGCCGACCCATCCATCGCTCAGTCTCCTCCACTCGTCTCCTCTCACCTACCCTCGAGCGCCGCCTCCACCCAAACACGATATCCCCTCCCACGATCCAGATCGCCGACTACCCGTCCGCACCACCTCCGGCGCCCCTCCTCCCGTCCACACCACCTTCGTCAACACACCCTCCTCGCCACCCCTCTCCACCCCTCTCCATTCAAACCCGGTCTTCAAGCGCCTCCACGTTCTCCCCTCCCCTCCCAGGCTCCATATCTCCCCTCCCAGGCTCCAGATCGACGGCCAGCCGCCGACACCAACTCCAGTGCCCCTCCTCCCATCCCCCACACCCTCCCCCTCTCTATTCAAGCCCGGTCCAGAGCCATCACTACACCTCTGCCCATCCTACCGCGATCTAGATCCCTAGACAGCGCCGCGCGTGAACCCTAGCAGGGCTCCTACATGTTTCCATCAAGGGAGAAGGGCTTCTCGCGTTCCCCCGACCTCCCACTATGCGGCATGGCATCCGGGAGAAGGGCGGCCAGTTCTTCCGAATGCTGAGCAACGACAATGTGGTAGCGGTGGTGCTCGCGAGAAGCCGTGCCGAGACGAACTGCGGGCATCATAGGAGATCTTCAAGGCGACATCAACGACCTCGTCAAGCGGATGGGCTTCTGACAATCCCATCATCATCGCCGTCGTCGGGTTTGCCATCACCGCGGGGTTCAAGGTCTCCCTCACCTACGACATAATCGTTACTGGAAGCTCCGCCAGGTTCCTCGACATCCATGCCAAGTGAGCTCTCCCCACACATTTCTGCATCATATACTACAACGTCCATTGTGGATTGTGTACTGATACAATGCTTCTTTCCTTCCAAGGTCGTGGGAGCCATGCCAATCAAATGCCATTTAGATTGAACTGTCTAGTTTATTGGAAACATGAGGGTACATGTTTTCTATTACTATTGTGCTTAGTTCTTGTCCAGGTGTCTCTAGCACCAGTTTTTGTTCATAAGAGAAGGCTAAGATCTTGGTTTGTTAGTTATCTTTTTGCCATTTAGAATGTTTCCTTTCTGCCTGTTTGGTTTGTAAACCAACTGCCAGTGATATTTCTTGTGCACCGTGTTTGTAAACCAACAGTTAACATCTATAGATATTACTGCACATTTGCACTAATTCTCACAGGCATGCTTTAAAATGAAAACTCATGTTTGTTCTACTGATAAGTGATCGTCCTTTTGTGGAATATTTGACTATGTACTTGCGATGGTTAATACATGTTATTCTGTAACTTGAGATATTTGACTATCTACTTGCGATTGAATTATTCATGTCCAGATATTTAAATATGCAACATTCCTGTAGCATTTTGGTCATGAATATTTTGACTTGAAATGAAATGACCTGTAGTATTCCTAGCAGATTGCTTGAAAAGTTTAGAGTATATGCTTGCTTTTTGTTTGCACAATGTGTATTATCTTGCTAAATTACTGATACACTGAGTTACACATGGAACTACATGGTTGTGTATAATGCTGCTTTTGACTTCTACTAATAAGATTATGTAGTGTTCTGCCGGTGTTGGTGTCTCCTTAAGCTATGTTAATGTTGTGTTCATATAATTGTTCTCCACAAGCTATTTGAAATCTGACTGCTAATTGTGCATTAAACATGTATTGTCCAGTTCTCTGTGTAGAATGTCCGGTGTCCCTATCCTCCTGCATGTATTCTTTCTAAAAGTCTTTTGTTTTTCCCGTTGAACTGAATTTGTGCATAGACAGTAGAGAAAAGCATGCATGTATGGGGGAGATAAATCCATTTCCGTCAATAATACTTGCTGATTGTTATTGGGGGCAATTCTATTTGGCTACCATCTTGGGTATGTTGTTTTTTGTCATTGTACCATAGAGTAAAAAAATCCCATGCATGGGAATAAAGCACAGTTTCCTACTCGGCAATGTAATTTCCAAATGCTGTTGTATAGCAAATTGAATATCTCATTTGTATCTATGTTACTGTAGTGTGGTCAATGTTGCACTTGAATATCTTTCAAAAGATTTTGGGATTGCTGAAAATGCTGCTTTACAAGGTATGGCATTCTTTGACCTGCTCAATATACAAGCCATGCTTCGATACTTGTAGTTTTAGGTGCAATCCCTCTTGGATGCAATCCCTCTTGCTCTAGGTGCATTCCTGAAGTGTGTTTTGAGACTTAGTTCACTGCTATAACAATTTACTGTTGCTATCATTGGTCGATTACTTGCTGAAGTTGGTATTGGGATATCTTCTGCGCTTGTGCCTCTTTACTTCCTGAATGTTGTGCTCAAATTCTTGGTGTACTGTTCTCACATGACCATTGGTAATACCATAGTTGTTTGCACATGAGCATGGTGTAACCATAAACTAGCCAAGCCTGTGGTTCTTGCATAATATCATAGTTGTTTGCACATGAGCATGGTGTAACCAGAAACCAGCCAAGCCAGTGTTTCTTGCATAAGAAGCTAGCCGAGTTATATGAATTGTTTTTATTTGACAATATACTTGTGTAGACTTGGAGTATGCCACCCTCATCCAGTAACGGGAGTGTGTTTCCCAGCTATGAACTTCTATTGTATATGTAGTCTAGCCTTTTCCTAGGGAAACAAATGTTGTTGTCTAATATAATTTTGACCGTTAACCCCAACCAATAGAGTTATTTCTGCTTGTCGTTTACTATATACCATCTGTTTGCCATTTACTATAAACTTTCTATTGTGCTATTGGTGCTTATTCACTGACTTGTTAGCTGCGATTGTGTTATTCTACAACATAATGTTATGCCGTGGAGCCATGGTGTTTGTGCAATTTAGTTCTCTATAGGTGGTATCCTGGATCCTGGATTTGTACCATGTGTGTGGTACAGAGGATATGGTGTACTAGTACCGTAATTTGTAGAGTTCAACTTCTAGTTCCTGTTCTGGTAATAATCATGTGGTAATGTTGCTGGTATTAAATGAGTGAATTAATAAATAGTTTAACCTTCTGATGCATGTATCTTGAGGTACCCTGAGATGTTCTAAAAGAATGTAATACTATCCATTTACTGTTATATTATCTCATTCATGCTTTAATGGAAAGCTGCATCTTGAATATATTTTTGCTCCTGTTTATAATTGTTGACACATATTACCTTATTGGATATATCATCTCTTTTACTAGCTACAGTACATGCTGAATAAGTTGGAGAAAGAGGAAGCGTGAAAGTTCCAGGAAGAGGAAGCATGAAGAAGTTCCAGGAAGAGAAAGCGTGAAGAAGTTTGGATTTTATTCTTTCTATAAATTTTTTATTGTATTTTGGTAGCTCCACTGATGTGAACTATGTAGAACTGTGTATGATCATAATGTGCCGATCATAATGTGCTCTGTTTGAATCAAAATGATTTTGTATATTCTGTTGGTCTTGATTAAATTGTTAGATTTTAATTACTGAGAAAATATACATTGGCAACTGGGACCGTATGAATTATGGAACACCAGGTGTGATCGGCCCAAAATAAGAAGGACCAAAGTAAAAATCTGTCCAAAGAAAAGGCCAATGCAACGAAACAAAAAAAATGCTAGAATGATGGGCTTGGCCCATGTAGCTAACCAGATTTGATGAGAAAATCAATCCAGAATAGTTGGGCTAAGCCCATGTGGAATCCAGAAATGGACTGGGCTGATTTTGATTTAAGACGATTTAATTTTGTCACAATTTTGCCACGTAGGATCTGACTTGGCATGCTAGATGTCCCGTGACGATATTGGATCGTCACAGACGTTATGACGATCCAATATCGTCATAGAAGGTTATGACGATTTTATCAAAAACGTCGTTATAGTTCATTTGCGACGCCCAGCTTTCGACGATCTCAAAATCGTCATAAAATCGTCATAAACAGACTATTATGACGATTCTGTGACGAAAATAGAGGGTCATATATTGCCAGATTCCTTGTAGTGCCTCTAGGGAACTACTAGCAATTAAGGTGCTCCTTTTAATAAAGCACCGGAGCAAAGCATTAACATTCCGTGAACACATGTGATCCTCACACCACAACCATCCCCTCCGGTTATCCCAATTTTTATCACTTCAGGGCCTTTGGATCCGAACAATGATATGTGTACACAACTTGCAGATAAGATCACAAAAAATACTATCATAATGATTCAATAATACGTTCATATCTGAGATCATGGCATCCGGGCCCTAGTGACAAGCATTAAGAACAAAAATTTGCAACAAAGTCAAATAGCACTAATAGAGATACTAGGCACCATGCCCTAACAATCTTATTCGATTACATGATAGAACTCACCCAATACCTTCCATCCCCATAGCCTACAGGGGGATTACTCACTCATGGATGAGGGAAACATTGATGGTTGATGGAGAGGCATTGGTGATGACGATGGCGATGATCCTCCCCAAATTACCCGTCCTGGCAGGGTGCCAGAACGGAGTTTCTGGTTCCGAATCGCGGCTTCTGGTGGTGGCGGTGCAGCGGAACTCTTTCTGGAAAAAACAGCGAAACCCCCCTTGGTTTTTAGGTCCGGAGGCTTCTTATAGGCGAAGAGAGAGGCCGAGGGGGTGCCTGGGCTGGCCACACCCCTCCCAGGCGCAGGGTGGGCCCACCCGCATGGCAGGGGGTGTGGGCCACCCAGGGCTCCCCTCCGTCTCGTACTCTAGCTTCGTGGATCTTCTGGTGAAATAGGATTTTTGGCATATTTTCTGGGATTTTTCCTGATAGTTGATTTTCTGCACAAAAACTAGACACCAAGGTAATTCTGCTGAAAATAGCGTCAGTCCGTGTTAGTTGTATCCAAATCACACAAGTTTAGAGGAGAAACAATAGCAAAGTGTTCGGGAAATTAGATACGTTTTGGACGTATCAATTCCCCCAAGCTTAGCTTATTGCTTGTCCTTAAGCAATTCAGTTGAAAACTGAGTGCGATAAAAGAACTTTCACGGACACATTTGCTTCATATGATGTAAATATTCTCAGCACAGGAGTAGATGCTTAAACCATTCATAATAAGAAGTATGCAAGTATGTCTACTCAATAGTCTTTACAAGCTATGAAGAGATTCCAACTCAATAATAATAAGTAGCATGAAACATAAACATAAGCAACATTGCAATGCTCATAATAAGGTATGATAGAGTGGTATCTCGCTTGACTTTGTTTGAAGAGCACAATATGAATGCCAAGGCACCTCTGAAGTTCAAGTTAAGACTAGAAGTAAAGATATCAGAGATACAAGCATCAAAGTAATGACATAATTAACCAAGTTTTGAGACAAACACAAGAATGACAACTATGCTATCAAGAAGGTGCTCAAATAATAAGTGGTGACTCAACAAGGAAGTGAAAAGGTTTTGAAAGGCTTCCAAATGCTTAAAGTAAGGTACTCATTAGCTTTGAGATCTCCTTGCCCCTATCATAGGCATCTTTATATGGTTAATGGTGAAAGTGAGGTCCAATATGAGTTATATGCTTGACAGACCATAAACTGGAAATCCCATGTCCCTTGAGTACGAGGGCCGCTCCTCATGTATAAGGTTCCCAACCTTTAATAAGGTAGAGATCCCTGTGTTTACAATGCTAGTCCCTGGATCAATAGCTAGCATCCACAGTTAAGATGTAATATCAAGAAACATAGGTCATAATACAACTTTATAACCAGGAATAAAATAATTTATTACATCTTACATAGCTCATTTGGCTATCTCATTACAATGCAGCAGAATATAACAATAGCATGGGGTCCTTCATCTTCAAAGTGCCACAGGCAGACATGTTGGTTGTAGACTTGTAATCCTACTTCACTAATATCAAACAAACCTGCAACATAACAAGTTACAGCCACAAGGGTCAATACATTTGAATTGTATTGACAAGTGATACTATGGAAGTATAGTGGAGTCTATCATCTATATGCATTTGGCTAAGTGGAGCTTAGGCTTGCTTTGCTCAAAATAGATTTTCCTTATCATTTGAAAACACTAAGTTTTTGCTTGACAAAATCTTTCCCAAGGCATTTCCTAATAGAAATTGGTGATCCTTCAACCCTTGTTCAACCACAAGATTTTAAATTAGAAATTGGGATGGGGAGATTCTTGATAGCTTCCATGTCTTGATGCTCAAATTGTCCTTTACCAGGGACATGGCTAAGTACTTAGATTTTACACTCCGCAGAGGTGGTGCACTTTCCCCACAAGACTTGGTTTCACCAAGACAAGATCTTTCAGAAGCCTTCCCTTAGACCAGAATGGACGCGCTCCAACCTATCAACCCCTACCACCAACTGTCCATTTGGCTAAGTTATTGCAACCTATATGATCCAGGCAGAGCCCATAATGCCAAGTGGCTGCACTTGAAGCTTCTCAACATTTGACATCTCAAATCTCTTTGTTCCTGGGTGGCCATCCACAAGTGAGATACATAAGGTAAACCATAGAAATGGGCCTTGTGAACCACTCAACACAAACCATTCCTTCCATTCCACCCAGGTGATTCATTCACTTAGTTGTTTTATTAAACAAAACACAAGTCCTTGACTTGGAAATATTCCATAGTATGAATATATATTCCACCCTTGTTTTCTATTAGCTAAGCTAAGCATGATAGTAGTAGGAATCTTAACTTAGGAAATTTCTACTAAGGTTTCATCTACTAGGATTTCCCATGCCATAGTTTACACTTAGAAAAATTCCATGCAAGTCCTACTTAGAAATATCACTAATGCATAGTGAAAATAATGGGACAAAAGTATGAAGCATCACTTGCCTTTTTGGTAGAGAATATAAGTTCACTCCTTGATCTTTGCAATATTCACACTCGTCATATCACTACAATTCAATCAAGCAAGGGCACAATTTCAATCTACCATTCAAGCAACATCACATAAATTAATAGAATCAAAACAATGCATTCAAGCATGCTAAAGATTTTTTTATTTAGAGAAGTGGTTTCCAATAGGTTATAAACATTTGAAAACATCTATTGGTCATTTTATAAAGTGGCAAAACCATTTGCAAAAGATTTTACCAATAAACCTTTTTAAACCAAATCAATATTTTATGTGGTTTGAAAATGCCTTTAACAAAGTAGCAATCTTTATAGGGTTTACCAAATACATTTTTAAATCATAAAACTTGGTGTTTGGGGTCAGAGAGTTTATTCCAAAACATTTCCCAAAGGTTTTCCTCCAAAATCATTTTTAACAATTAAACCATATTTTTATTTGACTAGAAATGTTTTAACTCAAGGTTTCATTCTTTTGCTTCACCAAATGTGTTTTTGAAACCACAAATTGATTTATTTGGTCAGTAGGTTCAAAACAATCCATTTTCCAAAGGTTTTACCTCAAAAATCATTTCTATTTATGCCTACACAAGTTTCTACAAAAAAAACAATTTAACAGAAGCATTTTACTAAACAAAGTGCATGGTCAGAAAGTACTTGTCTTGCTGAATCCATTGATATAAAATTTGCAAAATTTGGACGTGTGGTTTGAAAGTTATGAATTTTTCAAAATTGAACATCTAATAGACAAGTTTCTGTTTTTAAAACAGATTCCAGGCCACGTGTCGAGTTTCTATTCGCTGGTACCGGTTCGTCTAGATCAGAAACGTGGACCGCAGGATTTAAAGTGAATCGTGTGGCGCAGGATCGATCTTACCCCTTCGGGCTAAGGTTCTATCGTGTCCTTTGGATCAATATCCAACGGCGCGCAACACGCTTGCCAACTAGTGGCCGTGCTGGCGGCGGCAGGTGGCGGCGGAGCGGTCAGATGGTGGCGGTGCTGGCGATGCAGGAAGCGAGAGAGGGTGGGGAGATGCTCACCGAGTTCGCCGTGGCGTGGGGAAGCTCAAGGTGGTCCTTGCTGGCGAAGGGGCGCTCGGGGTGGTCGACAATTGCTCGCCGGAGTCGTGGTCACCGTCGGTTGCGCTCAGACGTCGACGGGGGCAAGGCTACAGCGCACGAGAAGGCAAAATAACGGTAGAGTTAGATGCGTAGAAGATTAGGGAGTGCAGGAGCATCACAGAGAAGGGGCGGCGTAGTCAGAGACTACCTGGAGGCGTCGTCGGAGAAAAGGCAGACGGCGGCGCTGCTGGTCATTGTTGTTGCCGACGCTGGGGGGCACTCGCGGGCGAGCTGGAGCTACGGGGAGGTTCGCCAAGGGGTGGGGAGCAAGTGAGCGTGGTTGAGGAGGCAAGGGGCGATGCGGAGTTGCCGGAATTTCTCGCGGAGCTCGTCGGAACAGTGCGTGGTATCTGGGCGAATTAGTGCAGCCCGGTGGCGAGGAAAGTATGGCGATGGAGAGGAAAGAGAGAGGGGGCGAAGGCGCTTTAGTACGCGTGATCGAGGGGTCGTTTAATGGCATGTTTAACGCGTATTCATGCCGGCATTCATTTGGTAGCAACGGCCGGCGAGGTCAGCGGGAGGGTGAGGAAGAAGGGAGCTGGCGGTGGGGCCTGACATCAGCGAGAGAGGAAGAGAGGAGGTGGGGTCCATCCGTCGGTGTCTCTGCGGGTTCGTTTGCGAGTGAATAACGTTTCACTGCGGGGTAGATGGAGTGGGCTGCTGATGGGCTTAGTGGGCTAGGTTAGTTGGGCTGCTCCTATTCCATTTTTTTTGATGTGATTGTTTTTTTCCTTTTTCCATTTCTATTAATCTGTTTTGGTTTTGCTTAATTAATTCAAACAACAATTTGATTTCAAACTTCAATGAAAATTTGTGTAGATTCAAATACTGATTAGTAATATAATCTGAAGTCAATTTTGGAATAAAATTTTATTCTTTTTGGGGTCTTTTAATTATTCAAAAAGGCTCTTGTTTTAAAGCAAATAAGATTTAATAACATTTTCAAAACACCATTTGAATTCTTAAACCTTCCAAATCCTTTTCAGTAGGTTTTTATTTGTTTGTTTGGGTGTCAAATAATTCATCTTGAATTATTTGGAAATGTTTTTAATATGATCTTTTAATTATTTGAAATTGGATTTGTCTTTATTCCAATAGGTTTTGGTTTATGCCATTTTATTTTATTTTGGAAAATTATTTATCCTTTTATTTTATTTAGATTTGGATTTTAACTTATTCCATTTGCTTATGGATTTGGCCAAGATTTAATTTGGTCATTAAATATTCCTTATTGAATATTTCTTTCTTCATCTTATAAAATCCATATCTTTTTATTTAGAGATCCAAACTTGGTGACGCCAATTTGTAAAATCTTATTTAATGTTCATTTATCCTTTTAAATATATTTAGGATTATTTTCTCACCATTTGGTATGGATTTTAGATAAGTGTTTTATTAGCTTTGGAAATTACTTTTCCTTATCTTATTAAATTCATAAGATTTTATCTATGGCTCAAAAAATAAATGAAACCATTTCATATGGTTTTATAATATTTCCATTTGTCATTCTTGATCATTTTGAAATATTAGTTGACAAATTTTCATATGGATCAAATCCATAGGCTTGGAGATAACTTGGAAATGATTTTATCCCATTAGGGTTTAGGGTTTGGATTTATTTTCCAAGGGTTTAAATTTCAAGATACATTCATTGAGGAATGCATTTCTCTTGATTTGGATTTTGTTGGATTCAAATATTAACCAAAGTTTGTTCAAGATGGGATTTTAAGTTTCCATTTAGAAACAAAAGTTTCTTTTCACCCTAAAATTCAACAATTATTTATTTATTTTATTTATTTTTCACATTACAAGATTTGGAAAATCTTGGGATGTGACATCATGCTACTCAACTTTAGTTACCTGTAAGTTCTTGTCATCGTAAATACATGCATATCATAGAGAACCGCCAACGGGGTACCCCTTGCACATGATACATGAGCTATCCCATAATCAAAATGACAAGACAAACAGACAATGAGCATCTCAACGATCTTTTTATTTGCTATTTGCATAGGTTTTTATTGAGGATGCTTCACAAATACTCATTATGGTAATGCTACAAGTTTCCACCATGATTAGGCATGGCTTAGGCTAGCTGCCCAGGCGTTTCTCTATCACATATATATAACTCCATGAACTCACAAGCTCCCTTTTTATTTCACACCGAAGACACCCGCAAACAGAAGAGCATGGTATCAACTGGATATGTATCCATAAGTGTTGAAAGCATTCCCCGTGACAGCACAGTACTGTCAACTCCTAGCCTATAATTTGCAAGCATATAACTTTCATGGACAGTCATAACGATTCAGGTTTATTAAGTGCAAGGAATAAATTATGCCATCAAGTTTGTGAGAGATTTACTAACTAACATTCTCAAGACAGTCAAACATTTTATTTGGAAGAAAGCAAGGCATAATGAATATGCACTAAAATAGCAAAAGATGCTAATAGGTAGGTATGGTGGACACTGTTTGCAATATTGGTTTTGGGGAGTTGGATGCATAAGTAGATCTCATACTCAGTGCAAGTAAAGTCTAGCAATAGAGAGGGAGCAACAAACGAGAGAGCAATAACTATCATAATCATGCTTGCAAAAAACATGACTAATTATGGCATGAAAGTGATACAAGAACTCTGAGGAAAAATAAATCATCGAGGCTTACTGACTATTGTTTAGTCATATGCATGCGTGATCATGTGCCAAGTCGATTCACATGAACATTCATAGGAGGATACCACAATATCATACCAATTTATGAATAATATAATACAGACAAACATTCATATGACATGCTACAAACTATTAGCAAGCTGGAGCTAATCATAAGAGAGCAAGAACTACTAAGCATCCATAAATAACATACACCTTACATGAACAGTCTAAGCATGCTCACAGTGATGAGTATATGTACAAAAATGAAAACAAATAGAGTTTTTTACCAGCCTTTTACGACACCTCAAGTTGTCTTAATCTTCATTATTGCCCTTCACTGTGTGGCTTGAATAATAATAAGAAACCAAAATCCATTGAGGATGGCTGAACCCTGCAAAGAACTCACAAAACCAAAGAAGAACAACAAATATTTTTGGTGTTTTTGATTTTTTAAAGCAATTAAACAAAGCAAAATCTTTTTGGATTTTTCTTTAAGGCAAACCAAAGCTAAAAATCAAAGAAACAAACCAAGAGAAACAACGAAAATATTTTTGGTATTTTTTTGAGAAAGCAGAAACAAAAACCAAAAAGAAAGCAAAACAATGGATATACAAAGAACCGATGGAACATGATATATAGATGAGTGTGATGTCGGTGTACCTCCTCCCAAGCTTAGGCTTTTGGCCTAAGTGGGTCTCAACTCCATGGTGACCAAGTGGGTGCACCTCCGTAGTACGACGATTAGGCCCCTTTGTCCTGGTAAGAGCTCGAGAACTCCCCTATGAAGTGCACAGAGGGGTCGTATGAGGGCGCGTCCCCCTGATAGTGTCCATGGAAGCCAAGAATGTGCAGCTTCTCATCCATCTCCTCCTTGGAGCGTGACAAAGGTCCCTGGGAAATACTGAACAAAGTGGTTTGGGATAGAGGGATCTCTCTCTCTTCCCCGTAAGTAAACAACATTCTATAAACCAGGCTCTCAAGGGTAGAGCCAGCAGTGAAAAAGTGATGCGCTTTCATGGCAGCAAGATCAAGCCTCTGAGGAGCCAAAACTGTATCATTTGGATCAACATCAAGGTCCAAGGCAGCAACAACACGTGCAGACATAATTCCTCCATAAATGGGTCCCTTAGCAGCTAAGCGACGAGCAATGAGAGAACCAAGATTGTACCTAGTTTCATTGTTGAGCGTAGCAACTATTAAGGCCAAATGATAGTTGGAAATATTGCTAGTGTTCTCCCTACCAAGAACACTAGTGGCAAGATAATAAGCAAAGTACCTGATAGCTGGGAGTTGAATATTTCTTATCTTTCCCCATTGGGCTCTACGGTCATCATCATTAGTTATGCTACGGTAGAGATCCAACAAATCGGTGGGTTGAGCTGGAATCTTCTTCATCGCTCCAGCTATACCAAGACCCAGGATCTCACAAAATTTCTTCAATGTCATGGTGTAAGGCCTGCCATAAATTTTGAAAGACACATCTGGTTTGAACAGACTGTTAGAAAAAGAGAAGATCTCCACAAATGTTTTAGTGAGCATAGCATATTTCATGCTCTCATCCTGCATATAACTTGTTAGTCCAACCCTCCGAACCAAGGTTAGAAAATCCTCAAGAATCCCAGCAGCCCGCAAGAAGATTGAGCAAGGAAAGGTGGAAGGGTGCGCATCCTCCTCATCTCCCTCGTCGCTAAATCGCGGTGTAATGAGATCCTCATTGTATGAGGGCTTAGCTTGGTAGGATGATCTTGTAGGCCTTTCCCTTCTAGGTGCATCACTCTCAAATATTTCACGAAAGGTGTGGTTGTCCATGACCCCATTTTTCTGAAATTTTTAGACAAACATCAAACCAAGTGATTTCAAGTTGATAAATGATGAGAAACTACTATAGGAACTTGCTACAGGGCTACACATGCATCAAAATGTAATCTCTAAGCATAGAACAAGCATGCAAGCTCACACAACCTGTCACCTACAACAGAAAAATACTCGAGATACAATCTACCAATCACAAATCTAATTGGACAAGCGGAGGAGGAACATACCAAGGAGCAATCCTTCCAAAAATCAGCAGCAAAGATGGGCTGAGCAAGGAGATAAAAAATTGGGAGCAAGAAAAGCAGTAACTCAATCTTGAGAAAGTTTTCCGGTGTTTTTCGGGAGAGAGAAAGAAGATGGTTGGGAGGAGGCACTTTGGAGGGCCACAGGTGGGCCACACCCCTGCTAGGTGCCACCTAGGGGCTGGCCGCGCCACCCAAGGGTGTGCTGGCCTGGGGGGGCCCTGGGTCACTCCAGGTGTCCCTCTGCCCCTTTTTTCGAGGAAAAAATTATTTTGAATTTTCTGGAAATTTTCGGGTAACTTTATTTTTGGCCAATTTTCAGGGTATGAAAATTGATTTTCTCGCAGAAAAGATTCTTTTTGGAAGAAGCAAAAGCAAACCAAAACCAAACTACAGAAGTTCTAAGACACTCTAACAAGCAAACAACTAACAAAACCAAATCTAACAAGAGAAAGGGCAAAGACTAGGAATGAGAAAAGTAAAAGTAAGAAAGTATAACCATAGTGAAAGCATTATTTTGTTCATTAAAATCCTTTTGTTAACAAGGTTTATCAAGGCTTGTTACCAAAACAATCTTATATGAAACAAAACTTTTCATTCCACAAGGTGATTATGTTACCTCAAACTTGATAGCAACGGTCCCAATCATAATAGTTTCAAAACTTTCTTGTGGAATGGGACAATATATTTCTCCAACCTTGATCCTCTCAACATTTTCAATGGTGTTCAGGCAATAGCTTTTAGCAACCTTCTTGGGGAAATAGACAGTATGCTCTTTGTCATTAATATTGAAAGTTACTTTTCCTTGATTACAATTGATGACAGCACCTGCAGTATTAAGAAAAGGTCTCCAAGAATAATAGAAATATTATCATCTTCAGGCATTTCAAGCACAACAAAATCAGTCAAAACCAAGTAATTATGAGCCACTTGAACAGGAACATCCTCACATATACCAACAGGAATAGTAGTTGACTTATCATCCATTTGCAAAGATATATCAGTTGGTATCAACTTTTCTAGCTGGAGTCTCTTATAGAGAGAAAAAGGCATAACACTAACCCGAGCTCCCAAATCACATAAAGCAATTCTAAATAATTATTTTTAATGGAGCAAAAAATAGTTGGTATACCTAGATGACGAAGTTTCTTTGGAACCTTAACATTGAAGGAGTAATTATCAAGAAAAGTAGAAATCTCCTCATTAGGAATCTTCCTTTTATTAGAGACAATATCCTTCATATACTTTGAATAAGGAGGCAACTTAATAGCATCAGTCAAAGGAATTTGCAAAAATAAAGGTTTCATCCACTCACAAAACTTGTTGTAGTGTTCTTCCTCCTTTGACTTGTGTTTCTTACCTGGAAAAGGCATAGGTTTCTGCACCCAAGGTTCTCTCTCTTTACCATGTTTATTAGCAATAAAATCTTTCTTAGTGTACCTAGTGTTCTTAGTGTGCTTCTCAGGTTCTTCCTCAACTTCCTCCTTATCAGGAGCATCATTTTTTAGTTTCAGTATCAGAGACAGATATACTATTAGGATCTACAGCAGGTTCAAGTGGTTCCTCAACTGTTTTATGTTTCTTTTTCTTTCTCTTATGAGGACTACCACTACTTTCACCTTGTTGAGAATCCTGCTCAATTCTTTTAGGATATCCTTCAGGATATAAAGGATCTTGAGTAGCTATACCACTCTTAGTTCTAATTCCATAAGCATGTTTATCTCCTAAGGCATTAACTAGCATATCTTTTTGTACCTTAACAAGTTGATCAATTTGGGTTTGAACCATTTGAAAGTGTTTACAAAGCATTTTAAAATCATTAGAAGTTCTTTCCATAACATCTTTCAACTCTTTAATAGATCTAGAGTTTTCCAAGAAATGATTCTGAACTTGTTTATTAAAATTACCTTGTTTAACAATAAATGTGTCAAGTTCCTCTAAGCATTGGTTAGGAGGCTTACGATAGGGAATATCACCTTCATCAAAGTGGAGAGAGTGTACCTCAATAGTAGATGAGTGGGGAATTGTCTTACATAATTCTTCTGTAGGAGATAGATTCTTCACATCTTCAGCTCTAATACCTTTCTCCTTTAGACATTTCTTAGCTTCTTTCATCACTTCATCATTTAATGCAATAACTCCCCTCTTCTTTGGTGTTGGTATTGGATCTGGTTCAGGCACAAGTGGTTCAGGAGTAATAGGCTCAGGTGTATTTAGCTCAGTTGAAGTCCAATCATCATAATTCTTGCTTATTTTAGCCATTAATTCTTCAGCGTCTGTAGGAGTTCTTTTCCTAAAAACACAATCAGCAAAACTATCTAGGTATGTCCTAGAATCATCAGTTAGTACATTATAATAAACATCAAGAAGTTCATTTTTAGGTAATGTACATCCAGGATGTGCATGAATCAAGGCACATGACCTTGTCCATGGCTCATGCAATTTCGACTTCTTCTCGCTGTTTAAAATAAAAAAGTCTCTACAAAGCAGCATGTCTAGCACTGGGAGGAAAATATTTCTGGAAGAAAGAAGCAATCAAGCAATCAGGGCTATCAATGGAACCAGGAGGTAATCTATTAAACCAAGCCTTAGCTTCTCTTTTTAGTGAAAAAGGGAAGACCTTAGTAACAAAGTACTTGCGCATCTTAAAATCATCAGAGAATAAAGCACTAATAGTGGAAAGCTCATTCATATGAGCTAAAACACTCTCATTTTCAGTCCCACAAAAAGGTTCTTTCTCAACAATATCTAAATAGGATAAATCAAGAGAAAAATCATAATCTTTATCTTTAATATCTATTGGAGAGGTGGCAAACTTAGGATTAGAGGATAGTTTGGGAATAATGGTACGTCTTGCAAGGAGACTCTTAATAGCACTAGAACCATGTGTGTTTTGGCACTCTTCAACAAATTCATCAGTAAACTCAATGTAGCCATCATTAATATCATAATTCTCTCTAGACTCAGGTGAGCTAACATGTGTAACAGTGTCTTCACTAGGAGTTTCAGTATTTCCTAGACTAGCCATAGTAGCATCTAGGAAAGGACCTAATGAACCACTCGCATCAAGCACAGTAGAAGTAACACCATGAGTATCAAAAGCAGTTTCAGACTTAGCAGTATTAGCAGTGTGTGTATCATATGTATGTGGTGGTGTAACAAGCTTACTTATAACCGACGGTGAATCAGGAGCAACAGAGGTGTTTAGGACTGTACCTCTTCTTGTAGTGGATGGTAAAATAGGAAACTTCCCATCACGAGGCTTCCCCATGATGAAAGGAGTAGCAGTGAACAATAATAGATCCAAGTGAACTTACAAATAAAGCTATGCTCCCCGGCAACAGCGCCAGAAAATAGTCTTGATGACCCACAAGTATAGGGGATCGCAACAGTCTTCGAGGGTAGTATTACCCAATTTATTGATTCAACACAAGGGGAGCCAAACATTACTTGCAAGACTTAAAAACTGAGTTGTCAATTCAGTTGCACCTGGAAATAGTTCTTGCTCACAGAAGTTTATCAGTAGCAATAGTTTATAGTAGCAACAACAAAGCAACATCAGCAGTAAAACAAGAGCAACAGGAACAGTAGCAGCAAACAGTAGGATATGAGCGCGGTAGGCATAGGGATGGATGGACGGGCATTGCATGGATGAGTCTAAACATGTAGCTTCAAGATCTAGGGAAATTGCAGATAAACGAGAATAATCATCCAAGTACTAAACAATCATATGCATGTGCTCCATATATAGTCATGCGTGCTTGCAATGAGAACTTGCACAACATCTTTTGTCCTGCCAGCCCGTTGCAGCGGGGCCTCTAGGGAACTACTGGCAATTAAGGTGCTCCTTTTAATAAAGCACCAGAGCAAATCATTAACACTCCATGAACACATGTGATCCTCACATCACAGCCATCCCCTTCAGTTATCCCAATTTCTGTCACTTCGGGGCCTTTGGATCCGTACAATGATATGTGTACACAACTTGCAGATAAGATCACAAATAATACTATCATAATGATTCAATAATAAGTTCAGATCTGAGATCATTGCGCTCGGGCCCTAGTGACAAGCATTAAGCACAACAAGTTGCAACAAAGTCAAATAGCACTAATAGAGATACTAGGCACCATGCCCTAACAATCTTATTCGATTACATGATAGAACTCATCCAATACCTACCATCCCCATTACCTACATCGGGGGATTAATCACTCATGGATGAGGGAAACATTGATGGTTGATGGAGAGGCGTTGGTGATGACGATGGCGATGATCCTCCCCAAATTACCCGTCCCGGCAGGGTGCCAGAACGAAGTTTCTGGTTCCGAATCACGGCTTCTGGTGGTGGCGGCGCATCGGAACTATTTATGGAAAAACAGCAAACCCCCCTTGGTTTTTAGGTCAGGAGGCTTCTAATAGGCAAAGAGAGAGGCCGAGGGGGTGCCTGGGATGGCCACACCCGTCCCAGGCACGAGGTGGGCCCACCCGTGCGATAGGGGGTGTGGGCCACCCAGGGCTCCCCCTCCGTCTCGTACTCTGGCTTCGTGGATCTTCTGGTGAAATAGGATTTTTGGCATATTTTTCGGGATTTTTCCTCATAGTTGATTTTCTACACAAAAACTAGACACCAAGGTAATTCTGCTAAAAACAGCGTCAGTCCGTGTTAGTTGTATCCAAATCACACAAGTTTAGAGGAGAAACAATAACAAAGTGTTCGGAAAAGTAGATACATTCTAGACATATTAGTGTGCTTTGTCTCGAGGCCTCCCCAGGGATCCTTATATATGGGATTTTAGGTTAAGAGAAATCTGTGGGCGAAAGAATGATCGGACGACAGAGGAGGGAGAGAGCATGGGTGGCGCGTCCACCTGGGCTGGGTGCACCACACATGCTCTTTTGGGCCTCCTGGCCCTCCTGGTGGGATTCTTGTGCTCTAGATGATTCGCGTGGATAAATATTGGCATTCCCAAAAGTGCTGGTCCATTTGACTTTGTATAGGTCCTAAAACATCAAAAACATTGAAAACAGGGTTTTTCTGCCCTGCCGGGTTATAGCCAAAATAAAGAGGATCATTGGTAAATGCCCAAAAATCAATGTAAAACATGGATATAACATTATATGTGATGCAAATATGTGGGAAAACATGTTAACAAACTACAAAGTTCATGTATGCATTTTACATGCATAAACATCCCCAAGCTTAATCTATGCTCATCCTCGAGCATGAAGATCATAAAAACTAAACATGTGTTGGGGTTCGCAGCAGAAAACATTTTTTTCTACCTACACGAATACGATAACCAAGATCTATACTATGTATACATAAGCAATGGAGATGGATAACGGTGTTCATACCCTTGAAGACAGTGGCATGCCTTATGCAGGTAGGCGTATAGCGATGAAGACAGCGCCCCAATTATTGTTCCTCTAAGCTCTACACATGTCCGGTGTAGGGATGTCTCCCATGATCCGATCCAGCAGAGCAGCGGAAGAAGAAAGAAGCCGTACTGTCCTACACATGACGGTAGTGCAGAGGTGGAGAACTAAACCCAATAGCTAGATCCAATCTAATGGTGAGAGCGCTCTAGGGTTTAGAGGGAGATGAGAGAACTTGTTGCTGTGGTGCAATTAGAGGGGAGGGGGTTCCTCTATTTATAGTAGGGAGGGGCAGGGTCAAACCCTAGGGCTAGGAGGGTGGGATCCCCCAAACCGTCGTTTCCAGGAGGGATTTCGCCGGCGGCCCTAGGCCCCACCTAGCAGGTGGGAAACCCTTAGGGTTTCGGATGGTTCCCCCTCCTCCCTCTTTCCCTTAGGCGCCTAGCCCTATGGGCCCTTCTAGAAGCGGCCCAATATCAAGAAGGTTGCTCAATATCAAGCGGGGCCTAAACCCATATCTTCAGGAAACCCAACGATACCTTTATGATCACCCTTTCATGGCTTGATACTTGATATCATCAAAGTCTCCCTCCAAAACAGTGGTTATGCATTATGTCGAGGGGATAACCCCCGGTAGGGTCATAAGGGGTAAAACATTGCTCAGATTGGCTTAGGCCGAGTGATACGTCCAAAATTTATCTACTTTCCCGAACACTTTTGATATTGTTTCTCCTCTAATTTGTGTGATTTGGATACAACTAACACGGACTGATGCTGTTTTCAGCAGAATTGCTTTGGTGTCTCGTTTTTGTGCAGAAAATCAACTTTTAGGAAAAATCCCGGAAAATATCGCAAAACTCCTATTTTACTAGAAGACTCACGGAGACAGAAGACGAGACGGAGAAGGGCCACGAGGGGCCCACACCCCCTGGCCGCGCGGGCAAGGACTGGCCGCGCCTAGGGGTGGCGAGGCCACCTCGTGCACCCCCTCAGTCTCCCCCTTTGCCTACATAAGCCCTCTATCCTAAAATCATAGTGGGGTTCAACGTTTTTCCAGATAGAGTTCAGCTGCGCCGCCACCACCAGAAACCGTGATTTGGAAACAGAAACTCCGTTCTGGCACCCTGCCGGGACGGGGAATTTGAGGAGATCATCGCCACCATCATCACCGACGCCTCTCCATCAACCATCCATGTTTCCCCCATCCATGAGTGAGTAATACCCCGCTGTAGGCTATGGGGATGGTAGGGATTGGATGAGATCTATCATGTAATCGAATAAGATTGTTAGGGCATGGTTCCTAGTATCTTTGTTAGTGCTTTTTGACACTGTTGCAACTTGTTATGCTTAATTCTTGTAACTAGGGCTAGAGTGCCATGACCTCAGATATGAACGTGTTATTGATTCATGATCATAGTATTATTTGTGATCTTATCTGCAAGTTGTGTACACATATTATTGCCCGGAACAAAAGGCCCCGAAGTGACAGAAATTGGGATAACCGGAGGGAATGAATATGATATGAGGATCATTTGTGTTCATGGAGTGTTAATGCTTTGCTCCGGTACTCTATTAAAAGGAGCACCTTAATTGATAGTAGATTCCCTTGAGGCCCCGCTGCAACGGGCTGGTAGGACAAAAGATGTTGTGCAAGTTCTCATTGCGAGCACGTGTGACTATATATGGAACACATGCCTATGATTGTTTAGTACTTGGATGCTTTAACTTATTTATCTGCAAATGCCCTAGATCTTGATATTACATGAATAGTCTTGTCCATGCAATGCCCGTCCATCCATCCATATGCCTACCGCACTCAAATCCTGTTGTTTGCTACTATTGTTACTACTGCCTTTGTTTACTGCTGCTGTTACTTTGCTATTTTCTACTACAAAACTATTGCTACTGATAAACTACTATGAGCAAGACTATTTACAGGTGGAGCTGAATTGACAACTCAGTTGTTAAGGCTTATAAATATTCTTTGGCTCCCCATGTGTCGAATCAATAAATTGGGTTATACCACCCTCGAAGACTGTTGCGATCCCCTATACTTGTGGGTCATCAAGACTATTTTCTGGCGCCGTTGCCGGGGAGCATAGCTTTATTTGTAAGTTCACTTGGATTTATTATTGTAAGCTGGTATCCTTTTCAACATGGGAAAGTATCATGATGGAAAGTTTCCTATTTTACCATCCACTACAAGAAGAGGTATAATTCTAAACACCTCTGGTGCTCTTGATTCACCGTCTGTTATAAGTAAGCTTGTTACACCACCAGCACATACACATGCTACACACACTTCTACTACTGCTGAATCTGAAATTGCTTCTGATGCTCATGATGTTACTTATACTATGCTTGATGAGAGTGGTTCATTAGGTCCTTTCCTAGATGCTATAATTGCTGGAACTATATTGGGAAACACTGAAACTCCTAGTGAAGACACTATTATACCTGTTAGCTCACCTAAGTCTAGAGAGAGTTATGATATCAATGATGGTTATATTGAAATGACTGATGAATTTATTGAAGAATATCGAAACACATGTGGTTCTAGTGCTATTAAGAGTCTTCTTGAGAAACGTACCATTATACCTAAACTATCTCCTGATGCTAAGTTTGCCACTTCTTCCATAAACATTAAAGATAAATATTATGATTTCTCTCTTGATTTATCCTATATAAACATTGTTGAGAAAGAACCTTTTTATGGACTGAGAATGAAAGGGCTATGGCACATATGACTGAGCTTTCTACTATGATTTCCTTATTTTCTGATGATGTTAAGATGTGGACCTACTTTGTTGCTAAAATTTTCCCTTTTTCACTAAAAGGAGAAGCTAAAGCTTGGTTTAATAGTTTACCTCCTGGATCCATTGATAACCCTGATTGCTACTTTCTTTCAAAAGTATTTCCCTCCTAGTGCTCGACATACTGTTTTGCAGAAACTTTTTGATTTTAAATAGTGAGAAGAGGAGAAATTGCATGAGTCATGGACAAGGTTCTGTGCCTTGATTCATGCACATCCTGGATGTCCATTACCTAAAAATGAGCTTCTTGATATATATTATAATGGATTAACCGATGAATATAGGACATACCTGGATAGTTTTGTTGATTGTGTTTTCCGGAAAAGAACTCCTGTAGAAGCTAAGGAATTAATGGCTAAAATACGCAAGAATTAAGATGATTAGAGTACAACTGCGCCAATTACACCTGAGCCTACTACACCTGAACCAACTGTGCCTGATCCAACCCCAACACCAACACCCAATAAGAGGGGAGTGATTGAATTAAATGATGGAGGAAGCTAAGAAATGTCTTAAGGAGAAGGGTATTGAATCTGAAGATGTGAAAAATTTACCTCCTATAGAAGAATCATGTAAGCCAATTTCCCACTCATCCACTATTGAGGTACACTCTCGCCAACATTTTGATGAAGGTGATATTCCTTATGGTAAACCTCCTGGTCAATGCTTAGAAGAACTTGATACTTTTATTGTTAAACAAGGTAATTTTAATAGACAAGTTCAGAATCATTTATTGGAAAACTCTAGAGCTATTAATGAGTTGAAAGATATCGTGGAAATAACTTCTAATGATGCTAAATGCTTGTTAAACATTCCCAAATGGTTCAAACTCAAATTGATCAACTTGCTAAAGTACAAAAATATATGCTAGTTAATGCTTCTGGAGATAAACATGCTTATAAAATTAGAACTAGGAGTGGTGCTACCACTCAGGATCCTTTATATCCCGAGGGACATCCTAAAAAAATTGAGTAGGATTCTCAATAAGTTGAAAATAGTGGTACTCCTTCTAAGAGAAAGAAAAAGAAACATAAAACAGTTGAGTAACTTTCTGAACCTACTATAGATCCTAATAGTATATTTGTCTCTGATGTTGAAACTGAAAGAGGTAATGATAAAAATGATGCTCCTGATAAGGAAGAAATTGAAGAAGAACCTGAGAGGCACAGGAAGAACACTAGGTACACTAAGGAAGATTTTGTTGCTAATAAACATGGTAGTGAAAGAGAACCTTGGGTGTAGAAACCAATGCCTTTCCCTGATAAGAAACACAAGTCAAAGGAAGAAGAACACTATAACAAGTTTTGTGAGTGGATGAAACCTTTATTTTTGCAATTTCCTTTGACTGATGCTATTAAGTTGCCTCCTTATTCAAAGTATATGAAGGATATTGTCTCTAATAAAAGGAAGATTCATAATGAGGAAATTTCTACTTTGCTTGCTAATTATTCCTTCAATGGTATGGTTCCAAAGAAGCTTGGAGATCCAGGTATCCCAACTATTCCTTGCTCTATTAAAATTAATTATGTTAGAACTGCTTTGTGTGATTTGGGAGCTGGAGTTAGTGTTATGCCTTTTTATCTCCACAGGAGACTTCATCTAGAAAAATTGATACCAACTGATATATCTTTGCAAATGGCTGACAAGTCCACTGCTATTCCTGTTGGTATTTGTGAGGATGTTCATGTTCAAGTGGCTCATAACTGTTTAGTATTAACTGATTTTGTTGTGCTTGAGATGCCTGAATATGATAATATGTCTATTATTCTTGGGAGAACTTTTCTTAATACTGTAGGTGCTGTCATTAATTGCAATCAAGGATAAGTAACTTTTAATATTAATGACAAGGATCATACCATTTATTTCCCCAAGAAGATTGATAAGACCTATGGCCTAAATTCAATTGAAAACATTGAGGTCATAAAATTTGGAGAAATATATTGTCCCATACCATAAGAGAATTTTGAAACTATTATGATTTGTACTATTGCTATCAAGATTGAGGTAACATAATCATCAAGTGAAATGCAAAGTTTTTCTTCATATAAAATTGTTTTGGTAACAATACTTGATCAACCTTGTTAACAAAGGGATTTTAATGAACAAAACAATGCTTTCACCATGATTATCCTTGCTCACTTTTATTTTCTCTACTCCAATCTTTGCTCTTTGTTTTGTTCGTCTTTGTTTTGCTAGTAGCTATCTTGTTAGAGTGTATTAGAACTTATGTAGTTTTAGTTTTGGTTTGATTTTGCTTCTTTCCAAAAAACGTTTTTGCGAGAAAATCAATTTTCAATACCTAAAAGTTGCCCAAAAATAAAGTTTCCCAAAAAATTCAAGAAAATTCATACTAAATTTTTTCATGAAAAAAGGGTCAAAGGGGCACCTGGAGTGACCCAGGGGGACTCACCAGGCCGACACACCCCCTGGTGGCGCGGCCAGCCATGGGGCGCGCCTGGCCCGGGTGTGGGCCACCCTGGCCCTCCACTTGGTCTCCTTCCTCCCACTTCTTTCTCTCTCCCGAAAAACACCAGAAAACTTTCCTTAGCTCGAGTTCCTGCTATTCTTGCTCCCGATTTTCGATCTCCTTGCTCAGCTCACCTTTGCTGCTGATTTTTGGAGGGATTTGTCTCCGGTATGTGCCTCCTCCGCTTGTCCAATTAGATTTTTGATTGGTGAATTGTATCTTGAGTATTTTGCTACTGTAGGTGACAGGTTATGTGATCTTGCTTGCTTGTTCTATGCTTATAAATTTCATTTTGATGCATGTTTAGCCCTCTAGCAAGTTCCTATAGTAGTTCCCCATCATTTATTAGCTTGGATATCACTTGGTTTGATGGTTGTCTAATTTTTTTAGAAAATAAGATGAGTGAATACCAGTTGAATCAACATGAATTGAGGGTACCGGAGATTATGAAAGTCCATCGCAAGGAGGAAGTTTTCTCATCTATATATCCATGCCCTGAATTCATGAGAGCTGCAGGGATTTTTCAAGACTTCCAAACTTTAATTTCTAATGCAGGCTTGGAAAATTTTGTTGGAGAAGAACCTTGCCAATATGTTAAGCTAACCATGTGTGTGGTGCAGGATTTTTGGTTTAGTTGGTCTTTTCCTAACCCCATGGTTCACTACAAAATTTACAATATAGCTATCAATCTCCCTTTCGATGATTTTTGTGCAGCTATCAAGGTGCCACAGTGGGGTTCATGTGAGAAGATTAGGGAGAGGCCCACACCACTCATGGAATTATATGCAGATACTTTCCAAGGGAGTAGCTTCTCAAAGGAGAGTGGTAAAATTTGGAATATTCATCTCCATCTATTCGTTATTTTGCCTATTTCATTGCCAAGTGTGTTCTTGCTAGGAAGACTGCTAGTAAATTATCTCCGTTTGATCTAGCTTTTATCTCAGCTGCTTTGAAATGGGATAGAATGTATAACTTGGGTGCTTTGATAGCTTTCCGTCTTGCTGCTAACCGTGAGAAGGGTGGAATTTGTGGAGGTCTCATTGCCTCTCGTTTATTAGCTTTGCATATTTTAGCGCCTCATCATTCAGACTTGCAGTTTCCTATTGAGAGACTTGATCTCAATTCCATGGTCCAGCATAAATTTGTTTCCTCTTGGTCTAGTTTGAGCGGGTTATCTTATGAAATAACCTTTCTCAAGAGAGGTTGGAGAGGGGGTAAGTCTGAGAAAGTAGTTCCTTTGCCTGCACCTGCTTTGTTTGATCTTGACACCAGGGTAGGATGGTCACTCACGGAGGAAGAGCTTGACACATACATGGCGGAGCTCTCCCAGCGAGAAGAGAATGTTGGAGAGGAAGACGAAGATAATTCGGTTTAGCCCTCCAACACGGGGAGTCTTCATACTAGCAGTCCTCTTATGGTTGGGGAGCTTCTTATTCTTCTTCTTCTTCTTCTTCTTCTTCTTCCACGGGCCTGACTATGATCATACTTACGATGATCCACCAGCCTGGAGTTACTACCCATGTTATTAATCTCCACTTAGGCCAAAATCCTAAACTTGGGGGGAGGTATACCGACATCACACTCATCTATATATCATGTTATGTCGATACTTTGTATATCCATGTTTCGCTTTCTTTTTAGTTTTTGTTTCTGCTTTCCAAAACACAAAAGACCAAAAATATTTTCGTTGTTTCTCTTGGTTTGTTTATTTGCCTTTTAGTTTTGGTTTGCTATGAGAAAAATCCAAAACAATTTTTCTTTGTTTGCTTTTGCCTTTAGTTCTTGTTCTCTAAAAATTGAAAACCCAAAAATATTTGTTGTTGTTCTATGGTCGTGCGAAGTTCGTTGCAGGGTTTAGCGGTCCTTGGTGACTCCTTTGGAGTTTGGTTTCATGTTATTTTTCAAGCCACACAAGTGAAAGGCAATAGTAATGATTTATGACAACTCGAGGTGTGGTAAGAGGTTGGTAATGAACTCTATTTGTTTTCATTTTTGTACATATACTCATCATTGTGGGCATGCTTAGTATGTTCGTGTAGGGTGTATGTTATTTAATGAATGCTTAGTAGTTCTTGCTCTCTTATGATTAGATCCAACTTGCTAATAGTTTGTAGCATGTCACATGAATGTTTGCTTGCATTTTCTATTCATAACTTAGTATGACATTGTGGTATCCTCCTCTGGATGCTTCAAATTGAATCGACTTGGTACATGCTCACGCATGCATATGATTGAACCAAAGTCAGTTAAGCCTTGATGATTTATTTTGCCTTAGAGTTCTTGCATCACTTTTATGCCATAATTAATTTTGTTTTGTTGCAAGCATGATTATGACAGTTACTGCTCTCTCATTTGTCGCTCCCTTTTTATTCCTAGCTTTCACTTGTGATACGTCATAAACGTATCTATAATTTTTGATGCTCCATGCTTGTTTTATATCATTTGTCTGATGTTTTGTCTACACTTTGAGGTATTTTTATACACTTTCTGGAACTAACCTATTGACAAGATGTCACAGTGCTTGTTGCCTGTTTTCTACTGTTTTTGGTTTCAGAAAAGCTAAAAATGAATATTCTAGGAATTGGACGCGACAAGATCCAAAGTTACTATTTTCCCCAGAGAAACACGAAAACACGAAGCATAGACGGAGTAGGGCACCAGGGTGGGCACACCCTATGGTGGCACGGGCCCACCCTGGTGGCGCCACCAGGGGGTGTGCCCCCCTGGCTGTCTCCTCGCCTTGCCCTTTCTCATATAAGAAGCCCCCAAGGAGAAAACCCTAGATAATCCATGATACATCCATGAAAACCTCTGCAACGCCACCGCCACCGAAGGGGATATTCGGGTGACAAAAGTCTCTGTTCCGACACCCTGCTGGGACGGGGAAGAGCCCCCAGAGCCATCTCCTTCGATCTCCACCAACATCTCCATCGATCTCCATCACCATCTCCATCGCCGTTGCTGACTCCCATGATGATGAGGGAGTAGTTATCCTTCGAGTCTAAGGGCTCTACCGGTAGCGATGTGTTCATCTCTCTCTATGCATGATCATATTGTGGTCATGAGCTTTGTAATCAAGTAGATCTACTCTGCAACTCAAGTGCTTTAATAGATCTCTACTTTCTCCACGTGTGTGAAAGTGACAGCGTGCACTCCGTGGTGGCACTTAGGATAGAGTCTACATAAATACTCAAGTGCTTTAATAGATCTCCGGCTCTCCCCATGTGTGTGAAAGTGACAACGTGCACGCCGTGGTGGCACTTAGGCTAGAGTTAACAAATACTTATCATGAGTTATATTTGGAGTTGGATGTCTTTATAAATTTGTGGTGTTTGTTGGAACCATATAGCGCTCAAGGTGACAGTGTGGGGTTATCTAGATGGGGAAGGCGGACTTTGAGGAGTGCTGTTATAGCCCTACCATGGATTAGAGTGTTCAACCGGAGAGTAGTTCAGGGTAGAATCATGAAGAGAATATATTTATATGAGAGAGTGTTCACTAGTGAAAGTATGATCCCTAGGCCTTGTTTCTAAACATTGAAACACCGTTTACAACTAGATCTGTTGCATGTTTGCTTGCTTCCAGTCTCTTCCGCGCCGTCAAGCTCTTTTTTGGCAACGTTGTCTTATAATCATCCATATCACTTGTATTTCACTATCTCTTCGCCGAACTAGTGCACCTATACACCTGAGAAGTGTATTGGGTGTGTTGGGGACACAAGAGACTTCTTGTATCTTGATTGCAGGGTTGCTTGAGAGGGATACCTTTGACCACTTCCTCCCTGAGTTCGATAAACCTTGGGTAATCCACTTAAGGGAAACTTGCTGCTATTCTACAAACCTCTGCACTTGGAGGCCCAACAACTGTCTACAAGAATAGAAGTGCATAGATATCAAGATCTTTTCTGGCGCCATTCCCAGGGAATCTACATGATAGCTTCAACCTTTTCCTCCCCGTAAAAAGCTATTTTCTGGCGCCGTTGCCGGGGAGATAAGATAAAAGGTACTCACATCCTTCGGTGTGAGTGCTCGAAGTTATTTCCTTTAGATTCTGCAATCCTTTATTTTTGTTTCTTGTTTTCACTAGTTAGGCTTAATGGAAAACAACAACAAAATTAGAGAGCTCTATAGCATTTATCTTGAGTTTGGACATGAAGTGTTTGAAGAGAAAATTTAAAAACCCATGGAGGTTTATTTGCATGCTAATAACAATGTTATTAGTATGAATTATTTGGACACCATTATTGCTAATGATATGGAAACATCTAATCTTGGGGAAGCTAGTTTTTATGAAAATGATCTTTTTAGTTCCCCAACTTTGGAAGATAGCTATTCTATTGCTTACGATGATACCAAACCTCTAATATATGATGATTACAATGATGAATATGATATTTTCAGTCCACCTACTATTGAGGAGAAAGTTAATTGTGATTACAATATGCCTCCTATATTTGATGATTATGGTGATGAGAATAATAATGATAGCTATTTTGTTGAATTTTCTCCCACTACAATTAATAAGAATGACTATCCTTATGTGGAGAGTAATAATCATTTTATGCAGTTGGCTCATGATAAGAATGTTTTATGTGATAGTTATATTATTAATTTTATTCATGATGCTACTAAAAGTTATTATGAGAGAGGTAAACATGGTCTTATGTATCTCAACAATATTAAGTTTCCCCTCTTTATGTTGAAAGTCTTGAAGTTGCACTTGTTTTGTTTTCCTATGCTTGTTGCTCTGTGCTTTCATGACTTGGTTATTTACAAGATTCCTATGCATAGGAAGTGGGTTAGACTTGAATGTGTTTTGAATTTTCTTCTTGATGCTCTCTTTTACTTCAATTCATATTTCTTATGTGAGCATCTTCTCAAACTATCAAGCCTAACTTAAAGGCGTTAAAGAAAAGTACTTATTGGGAGATAGCCAAAAATTTGTTAGGTTTTTATTTTGTTGAGTCTTGGAAGTTATTAATTCTATAATAACCTCTCCTTATCCTTTTTGTGTGGTTTTTGTGCCAAGAATAACCTCTAATGAGAGGGAAGTAAGATTTGGGGAAGTGCTGTCCCAAAACAGATTTTTGTGCTTCACTGTAAAAATTCGTGAAAAATATCCGTATGTCGGGTTGAGCTTTAATTTTCTAAATAAATTTCCCAGGTTGTTAGCTAAGTTTCATTAGTTCAACACTTTTCTATTTGATCAACAGAAGGTCTTATAAAAAAATCGGTTTTTACCTGCTGGTCTGTTTTGACTGATTTCTGCCTTTATTTGCATTTGCCTCTTTATTGATTTCCTTTTGAGTTCTCTTCGGAAAATTGAGCTTTTTGAGGGAATTGATACAGTAGCTTGTGTTTTTAATGAAAGTTTTGGTGTTTTAATACTAAACCCCAAAGGTCTATTATCTTTTGAATGCACTAATGTTGCTAATGAAGATTGTGTGAAGTTTTGTATGAAGCAAAATTTTCAGGTGTAAGGGAAGAATGATGTAATGAGACGAACAATGGAAAAAAGCTCAAGCTTGGGGATGCCACCCCATGTCACCCAAGAAATATTCAAGAGGTACAAGTGTCAAAGCTTGGGGATGCCCAAGGCATCCCCTTCTTCATCAATAAAAATCTGAGGTCTTTCTAGACACTTCATTTTTATTGTTTCATGCACAATTGTGTTGTTCTTGGAGCGTCTTTGTTTTTATTTTCATTTTGCTTGGTTTGCTGCAATAAGTTGGTTGGTTCCTAGCACACTTATTTTGGATAGATACACACTCCGTTTTCATTGTTTAGAACACTCTAGTTTGCATTCTTATTGTTTGTGAGTGTTCTCTTTTGCTAGCACTGTGTTTAGACTTAGTTTTCTTGTGCTTTCAGCTTAGAACTGTTTAGTTTTTCTTTGTGTATTTGTGAGACAAGCTCACTGATCTTTGTTGATTATTATGTTTGTGAGTTGTTTCAAATAAGTCGATTGGTGTTGGAAAAGAGTAGGAAGCTTCATGCTTAGGTGGTACAAAAAGGAGCTTGTTTTGACTACGGCTTAGACTTTATCATGTCATGCTAGATGTTGTTTTAACCTTATGCTTAGTGATTATTGTTGTAGCATGACTTGTTCCAAACAACTGAGATTGCTTAATGTGCCTTGATAGAATCATGCGTTGTTTTAGCATACAAAAGCATAGTATTGTGGTATTCTCCTTTGATGCTTTGTTTGGGTTGACTTGGAACATGCTCACACCATGTTATGACTATGAACTAGTCACCTTAGCCTCTATGATCATTTATTTTTTGACTTGTGGTACCACTTTATGCTTTGATTAGTAATGTTTTGTCGCTCTACATGATTATGGCCATTATTGCTCTCTTAGTAGGTCGCTCCCAGTATTTTGCTAGCCTACACTTGTATTGACTAAGCTCTACTCATGCATCCAACTACCAAGAAACCAAGTTATTCCAAAGTGTCCACTATAAATTCCTATACATGGTGTGTTACACCATTCCAAGTATATTCTTGTTTTATATATCTTCCAAATTAAACTTGTTATGTGAAAGTTAGTGATTAAAGCTCTCACAAACTTGATGGCACACTTTATTTTTCTTGCCCCTAATAAACTTGAACCATTGTCTCGTGTATGTTGTATATGCTTGCACTTATACGTTGGGAATTAGAAGAACCATGCTGTCACGGGGAATGCTTTCAACATTGCACCTGTACATTGTACCCAGTTGATATCATGATGTTTTGTTTGCGGATGTCGTCGGTGTGAAATAAAAGGGAAGCTTGTAAGTCCATGGAGTTATGTATGTGTGTTAGAGAAACGCGTGGGCCACTAGCCTAAGCCATGCCTAATCATGGTGGAAACTTGCAGCATCACCATGGTGAGCAATCTATGAAGCATTCTTCTTATAAAAAAAGAGAGATAGAAAAAAGAGATTGAGAAAAAGAAAAAAAGATGAGAAAAGAGGAAAGAGAGAAAAAGCACCATTTTCCCATGGTAAATAAGAAGATTGTTGAGATGCTCATTGTCTGCTTGCCTTGTAATTTTGATATGGGATAGATCCTGTGTCATGGGGCAAGGGGTACCCCGTTGGCGGTTCTCTATGATACACATGTACTTACAATGACAATAACTTACTGGTGACTAAAGTTGAGTAGCATGAGGAGCGGCCCTCGTACTCAAGGGACATGAGATTTATAGTTTATGATCTGTCAAGCATATAACTCAAATTGTACCTCACTTTAAACTTAACCATTTAAAGATGCTTATGATAGGGGAAATGAGATCTCAAAGCTAATGAGTACCATACTTTCAGCATTTGGAAGCCTTTCAAACTTTTAAAACCTTTTCACTTCTTTGTTGAGTCACCACTTATTCTATGAGCACCTCCTTGAGAGCATAGTTGTCATTCTTAGTGTAATGTGCTTGTCTCAAAACATGGTTAATTATGGTATAACTTTGAAGCTTGTATATTTGATATCTTTACCTCTAGTCTTCACTTGAACTTCAGAGGTGCCTTGGCATTTATGTTTTGCTCCACAATCAAAGGCAAGCGAGATACCACTCTATCATACCTTCTTATGAGCATTGCAATGTTGCTTATGTTTATGTTTCATGCTACTTATTATTATTGTGTTGGAATCTCTTCATAGGTTGCAATGACTATTGAGTAGACTTAGTTGCATACTCCTTATTATGAATTGTCTAAATCGATCATATGTTGAGAATATTTACATTACATGAAGCAAATGTGTTTGTGAAAGTTTCTTTTATCGCACTCAATTTTGAACTGAATTGCTTGAGGACAAGCAATAAGCTAAGCTTGGGGGAGTTGATACATCCAAAACGTATCTACTCTCCCAAACACTCCATTCTGGCACCCTGCCGGGACGGGTAATTGGAGGAGATCATCGCCATCATCATCACCGACGCCTATCCATCAACCATCCATGAGTGAGTAATCCCCTCTGCAGGCTATGGGGATGGTAGGGATTGGATGAGATCTATCATGTAATCGAATAAGATTGTTAGGGCATGGTGCCTAGTATCTTTGTTAGTGCCTTTTGACATTGTTGCAACTTGTTATGATTAATGCTTGTCACTAGGGCCCGAGTGCCATGATCTCAAATCTGAATGTGTTATTGATTCATGATCATAGTATTGTTTGTGATCTTATCTGCAAGTTCTTTACACATATTATTGTCCGGAACCAAAGGCCCCGAAGTGACAGAAATTGGGATAACCGGAGGGAATGGCTATGATATAAGGATCACGTGTGTTCATGCAGTGTTAATGCTTTGCTCCGGTACTCTATTAAAAGGAGCACATTAATTGCCAGTAGATTCCCTTGAGGCCCCGCTGCAACGGGCTGGCAGGACAAAAGATGTTGTGCAAGTTCTCATTGCGAGCACGTATGACTAGTCGATTCAACGAAATTAGGTCAAACTTGAGCTACAAGTAAGCGTGATAGATTAATTGCGCTTGAATTAAATGTAATTTCAGAGGTAGATGGGTGCGTATTCTTGTAGCAAAAAATATTGTCGGTTTGAGTTTCCAACTATCTAAAAAGAACATTTTCAATTTACTGAGTGATGACGAGATTGTTCTTTTCTGTAAAGAAAGTCTGAAGAATATGGATCTGAATGCCACAAGCCAGCAAGCTTCCAGACAAATTAAGTGGACCAACATGTTGTACATAATTGAGATTTCCATGTTTTATGAGTTTTCAAACTCCCTAGCTAACTCTGCCCAGTTGAGTGAATTTATGCCTATTTATCGAAATTAGGTCAAATTTGAGCAGCGAGTAAATTTTAGGCTGCTTTGGTAGTTTTATGAAAAAGATTTTGGAGGTACCCATCGCGGAGTCAATTAATATATCAGAAACCACCGAGAGTTTTTACAAAAGGTTCAACTTCTTGCTAAGATTATTCATATTGACAACTTAACGAAATTAGGTCAAACTTGAGGTACAAGTAGGTGTAATAGATTTCTCTCGAATTAAATGTAATTTCATAGTCATAGATGGGTGCATCCTGTTGTAGTAAACAATACTGTCGGTGTGAGTTTCCAACTATCAGGAAATAATATTCTATTTTTTCTGAGTGATGACGATCGAGATTGTTCATTTCCGAAAAGAAAGTCTGAAGAATATGGATCTGAATGCCACAAGCCAAGATTTCGACATATATAGTGGACCGACCTTTTGTACTTTTGATTAATTCTCATGTTTTAGGATTTTTCAAACTTCTGCCTAGCTAACTCTGTCCACTTGAACGACTTTATGTCTATTTATGGAGATTAGGTGAAAATTTTGAACTACAAGTAAATTCTAGGTTGCTTTGAAAGTTTATAAAAAAGATTTTGGAAGGTACCCACCAGGGAGTCACAATTAATATATGAGAAACCACCAAGATTTTAGGCGATAGGTCCAACTGCTTGCTAAGATTTTTCATCTTGACAATTTAATGAAATTTGGTCAATCTTGAGCTACACAAGTAAGCACAATTGATTTAGTTTCTCTTGAATTAAATGTATTTTAAGAGGTAAATGGGTGCATTTTCTTGTAGTAATAATGTCATCGGTGTGAGTTTCGAACTATGAGGAAACGCCATTCAATTCTCAAATTTTTGAGTGATGAGAACATAGTTCTTTTCCATAAAGAAAAGTTCGAAGAATATAGGATCTAGATGCCACAAGCGAAGTTTACATATATATATATATATATATATACACACACACACACATATATATTGGACCAACATGCTGTACTTACGATTCCCATGTTTTATGACTTTTCAAACTTCCAAGCTAACTAAGCCCACTTGAATGAATTTATGTTGATTTATCGAAATTAGGTCAAATTTGAAACTACAAGTAAATTGTAGGTTTCTTTGAAAGTTTGCGAAAAAGATTTTGGGGGTACCCATTGGGGGCATAATTAATATATCAAGCCACCGAGAGTTTTGATGATAGCTTCAACTTCTTTCTAAGATTTTGCATCTTGAAAATTTAACGAAATAAGGTCAAACTTAAGCTACCAGTAAGCGTGATAGATTGTTCTTGAACTAAATGTCTTTTCAGAGGTTGATGGGTGCATCTTATTGTATTAAACAATGCCATGGGTGTGAGTTTTCAACTACAAGGAAAGAACATTCTCAATTTTCCGAGTGATGATGAGATTGTTCTTTCTTGTAAAGAAAGTCCGAAGAACATGGATCTAAATACCATAAGCCACGTTTTCAGACATATATAGTGGACCAAAATGTTGTACTTATGATTTCCCATGTTTTATGAGTTCTCATACATCTAGCTAACTCCGCCCACTTGAATGACTTTATGTCGATTTATCGAAATTAGGTCAAATTTGACTACTTCTAGTAAATCATAGGCTGCCTTGTGACTTAAAAAAAGCATTTGGAGATACCCACATCAGGCGGTCAATTAATATATCAGAAACCACCGGGAGTTGTGACGACTGGTTTGACTTCTTGCTCAGATTTTGAATATTGACAATTTTGAACCCCTTTTGAAAATGATCACATGAAATAGAGAAAAGGAAAAAAGAAATTAAAAGGTTTACGCATGACACGCCCTATCATGTCATGTGCACTACGTGCCATGAAAACGTTAACCATGGGATTTGACGAGTTTTGGAAAAAACAGCTTCGCAGTATTGTTCTGTCATATATAGACACTATTGGGTTTCAAACAGAATGACCAAGGTTGTCAAGGCCATACCGATCAACATCATAGTTAACGACCTGATGGAGTTCCTACAGTAGATGGGTGCATCTTGGGCTAATAAGCATTGGTGACAGTGGGAGTTTTCAGACATATAGTAGATAATGCTTCCTATCTAACTCGAGGTTTTGAATTTCGGCCGAGATTACCAAAATTCGGCCATTTTGGCCAGGACCGATAAGAGAATTTACCGAACAAAAACTTTCTAAATTTGGGGATTTTATTTGAATTATCTAAAATATTTTATATTTGGTAGAATTTTATTTGAAACACTAAATTTTGGTCTAATTTCAGCCAATTTTCGTTTCAAAGTTCAAATTTTGATTCTTACATTTCATTCGAGATTTGACCGAAATTCGCCAAAATAGCCGAATTTCGGCTATGTCGCTCGGACCAGGTAAAAAACCCAAACCAAAATCCAAAACCTTGATCTAACTACATCACTTCAATGAATTTCGCAAAAAAAATCGAGTCTAGGGCGGTGGAGATGGGAGTACAAAGCACGAGTACTATATGCCTTAAGGTGTTCTTTTTTTACACAATGCAGATGACCTAAGGAAAAAATCAAATAATGGGCCCACTTGGTAGTGTATGACCAAGCTATAAAACTCCTATTCAAAAGTTCTTCAGTTTTGTGGGTTACACGAATCATCTCGTTTAATACAGTAGTATTTCTTTTGCTTAGACATATATGATAACCTTTCTCCACGCGATGTACTTGCAGAGAGAATAAAATGTAGGCAGGGGAAGAGGGTATCAGCGAAGAGAGAAGAGGAGTTAAAGGCGGTTCGATGTCAGAGCAAAGTTTATGATGGGTTCCTAACACGAGGTACTCCTGAATCTACTACTAGTAGTAAATTTCATGACCTATGCACGCAAAAACAAATTTGGAAGTGTGTATTATCTCTGCTTCATTGCCTCTCATCTCTCCACCCCTCTCCCCTCACGTGTCGTCCCGACTGATCTCTCATTCGTCCATAGCGTGGCGCTGGGCATGTGTGCCTCGGTACTTGTCACATCCCAAGATTTTCCAAATCTTGTAATGTGAAAATAAATAAATAAAATAAAAATTTGGTTGATTTTCAGAACCAGAAGAAACTTTTGAATACAATTGGAACCTCAAACCCATTTGAATTAAATCCTAGAGGAATTTAATGAGTTAAACATTTAATTAATGGAAATTAAAAATGTTTTTGAAATTTCTATTTTGGAATCATTTAATAAAAGATTTGGTATTCAAAATAAAAGATGAGTTTATAAATAAAGAATATTTTATAAAGCCAAATTAAAACCTTGGCCAAGCTTTTGAATTAAAACATTTTATTTAAATAAAATTAGCAAAGGTTTATTTAAATAAATTAATAAGGATTTAATATCCAACCTTATTTAAATAAAAAGTTTTACCAATTTAAAATTTAAACATCAAGACTTATTAAATTATTTAAAATAAGTTTTCCCAAATATTTGATATTCATAATTAAAACCTACTAAAGTGTTTTGGCTTTATTTTAGATTTTAAAATAATTATCTCAATAAAACAAATCCTATTTGATTTAATAACTGAGACCCATTTATTTAATTGTAAATGGACCATAAATAAAAGGTTATTTTATTTTAAACAATCTTTCCAAGTATTCTTTACTTTCAAATAAAACCTACTGAATTGGTTTTGAAAATATTTGGATTTTAAATAAAGACTTTATTAATTAAAACAAACCCTATTTTATTAAATAACTAAAAGATCCATTTTATTTAATTAAAGAATGGATCTTAAAAAGAATTAAAATTATTATTTTATTTTGGATTTTGGTTTATGTTACTAAACAGAACCAAATTCATAGTTGCAAGGTTTGTTGATTGTTTGAATTGATTTGAGTATGATTTGTTGTTTGGAATTTCAAAACAGAAATCAGAAATAGAAAAGGAAAAATAATTCAAAAGAAAAAAATGGGAAATGGCCAACCCAACCCAGGCAGCCCAATAGGCCCAGCACCAGCCCAGTTTCATCACCCCGCAAGAAAACGGTTCACACCCACTAACAGACCCGCGCAGAGTATGACAGGTGGACCTCCTCCCCGTTTCTTCTCCCACTGACCGGTGGACCCCGCTCTTCCTGTTCATCGTCCACACCCCGCACGAACCCTTCTTCCCCCTCGTTGCCGTTTCCTGCGGTAATTCCGCGGCTTCAATACGTCATAATGCTGGGCATTTACCTCGCCTTGACCACACACCTTAAATCGCTCACCCCTCCTCTCCGTTTCCCCTCTGTCACCCCGTAGTATCACGCCCCCAGGCCGCCCCAATTCTTCCCCGAACACCACTGCCTCTGACGAGCTTTCTCGACCACCTCGCCACACCGCCTCAACTGCCTCTGCACGCGATCTTGGTCTACATCCTCTGGCGAACCTTCCAGCGTCAACCGCTTGGCCGCGGCCACACCAGACGCTCGGCTTCGTCAAGTTCTGAGCATCACCGACGTCGCGGCCACTCCGGCGAAACCTCTCGGGTAAACCAGACTACCCCGACCCCTCTCGTTGACGCAAACACATTCGCCGTATCCTTGCGCATCTGACCGTGCATCTTGTTTGCCTCCGAGTGATCCTCAGCGCTGTCCTCGACGACGACTGAGCAAGGCCGAGGCGCAGCTCCACTCCGGCGAGCAATCAAGCCCGCTCCAGTGCGCCCCTCGACTAGACTACACCACGTCGAGCTTCCCCACGACCTTGCGATCACGGTGAGCCACTCCTCCCTCTCTATCGCTTCCTGTGTTAGCCGGAACTCCACCGCCAGAGCGCCGCCGCCGTCTGCCACCGCGCAGCGCCGCCCATCTGTGACCAGGCAGTAGTAGCCGTTAGATCTGGATCGAACGAATCTGATAGATTACTTAAACACCGAAGGGGTATGTCCTCTGGACCGTGCGATCGATCAGATCCAACGCCCCACAGCCGTGATCCACGCGAAGCGGTACCCGCGAATAGAAACGTGCCGCGTGTCACCTATCTCGTTTTAAAAGAAATTTGAATCTGATTTAATTGCAAACTTCAAACCCTTATAACTTGAGATCTACACGTCCAAATTTGGCAAACTTTATGTCGTTGGATTCTGGAGAACAAGCCCTAGCCAACTGTGGAATTAGTTTATCAAATAGTATCTGTTTGTTTGCTCATTTTTGCAGATTCATTTGTATGCTTGTTTAGAGGATAAAAATTGTTTAAAATTGAATTTAAGGATAAAACCTTTGCAAATTGGATTGTTGTGACCTTACTGACCCTAGGAACCAACCCATGGTTTTGAAAATGAAATTAGAAAAAATTAGAATGGATTAATTGAATTAGTCTATTTCTAGCTAAATAAAGACAAGGGTTTTATTATGAAAAAGTTTTTTGGAATAAAAACCTTGGGGAAAATATTTTGATTCAAAGCTACTGAACCAAAACACCAAGACTTGAGAGTTAGAAACTTTTGGTGAGAAACTTAAAGATTTTGATTAGATAAAACCATTTTCCCACCATATAAAATATTGAATGGAATTTGAAAATAGTTTTTGGGCAAAACTCTCTAACTAATGACTTTGCCATTTTGGTAAATGACCAATTTGGACCTTACAAAGTTTGGAAACCTAGTGGAGACCATCCTTGCAATAGAACCACCCTTTGCATACTTATGCATGACTTAGTTTCCTTCTTGTCTTGTGTGTGTGATTTTGTTTGAGTAATGGTGGTTTGGAATGTTAGTTGATTTGGTGTTTGCTTGATTGACTTGTAGTGAAATTAGCAAAGTGTGAGAATAGCAAGATCAAGGAGTGAACCCTCATTCCCTACCAAAAAGGCAAGTTACACTATCATTCAAAAATCCTACTATTTTCATTATACTTAGTGGATTATGAAAACATGCATGAAAAGACACTTTATACTTATGCTATGCTAAATCCTAATAGGATTCCCTATACATTCCTTAGTGAAAATATTGAAGTTGTACATGCTTAGCCATGCTATGTTTCGAAAAGAGATACATGTTGAGATTTTTACAAACGTTGAGAAAAGAACTTGTGTTTTACATAATAAAACAAGGACTCAATGAATCACCTAGGTGGTGGATACTTCAAGTTTTGGAGAAGGTGGCAACAAAAGGGACCATGTCTATGGGAATCACTTTGTGTTGTGCTCCAAAAGAAAAACCACCTAGGAAACTTAGAGATTGAACATGTTTCTCCAATTGTGGCTTTCGTGTGCAACCACATGCTATTATGGCTCTGGCTTAGTCAACTACATTAGGAAGACCCATACATTGTCTTTAGTTACCGGACATGGGGATCTGGAATGCTTCATGGGGGCTGAAGACAAGCTAGCAATGATGTATGTGAGGACCTCTTGGAAAGACTTCGTCACACTCTCTGCCAAGACTCCATCTTGGTGAGCACTAATCCAGAGGGCCACTGGGGCAACAAGATGGGATTGTGTCATGTGGGTAAAGTGTACTCCTTCTGCAGAAGTTAATAAAATCTAAGTACTTAGCCGTGTCCCCGGTTATGGACAAAACTGAGCAACTAAAGTTTGAACTATGGGAGATCTCGACATTCCAACTTCTAATATAAAAACTTGATGCACTTGGGGGTACCAAGGAATTCAAAGAGATTTTGTTAAGCTTGTTGCACTTGGGGTTACCAAGTAGCTCAAGGGATTTTTGACAAGGACTTGAATACTTGTGTTTCTACCAAGGAGTTCAAGGGATTCTTGGAAAAGAGATTTGACAAAGGACTTAAAACCCTTTTGAAAAGATAGGATACAATATTGCTTTAATCAAATAAGCCTTAAACTCTACTTAGCCAAATATGCATATAATGATAGGATCCACTCTTATTATACATAGAAGTGAAAACTTGCCAATACAATTCAAATGTATTGACCCTCTGTGGTTGTAACTTGTAATGTTGTAGGTTGATTGTTTTTTTTAAATGAAGATTGTTTGATTGACTAGGACTACAAAGTCTACAACCAACATCTGCCTGTGGCACTTGAAGATGAAGGACCCATGACTATAGTTTTTCCGCTGCAATGTAATGTAATAGCCTAATGAGCTATGTTTGATGTAATAAACTTATGCTATTCCTGGTTATAAATTTATGTTATGACCTTTGTATCTTGATATTACATCTTAACTGTGGATGCTAGCTAATGATCCAGGGACTAGCATTGTAAAACACATGAGGCTCTATCTTATATTAGGTTGGGACCTCTACAGATGGTATCAGAGCATTGTGTTGCCTGTAGGATTTGTAAACCCTAAGATTGGACAAAACCCTTAGAAAAATAAGAGTTATATTTTGATCCAAAAACTTAATTACAAAAACACTTGTAACCTCTTCCCTTAACCATTTTTGTTTCAGCTCTACACCTCTTCTACTTCAACTTGATGGAAAAACCTACCCATGGCCAAGGACTACACCATGTACAAAGGATGACTTCAACTTCTTCAACACTAATGACTTCAACATCTTCAGCCTCTTCACCAAGGACTTCCAACTTGAATATCACTAAGGACCACAAGTGAAACAAGGAAAGTCTTACTCAAGATTTAGAGACTGAGGGAATGCAAAATAAGAAGGAACCATCAACAACTTTGAAGCATTGAAACCAAGAGCTTATCTCAAGGAAACCATGATTTCATGTAAGAAGGATCAACCAAGAAGGATGGAAGGATCACAAGTGAACCATATAGATGGACCACCATAATTTAGTTAAGACAAAAACACACCAAACTATGTGGTGTAGCAAGAATATTTTGTTAACTAAGTATGTGCTTGAACCTTGTTTGAGTGAAATGTTTGGTTTGTGATTGCATGCACATTTCTTGTGTGAATTGTGATGTGTATGATTAGAATTGTTTCCTTAGAAATATCTTGCCTATTCTAATCTTCCTTCAACCCAAGCAGATGTCTACTCCAAAGGACTCCAACATCAAGGTTGATGACACCAACACCAACCAAGCTGACAGCATGAAAGAGCTCATAGCAACCCAACACCAGTTGAACCAACTGACAGCTCAGTTCCTAGTCAACAATAGTGATAAGGATCCAGCACTACAAAAGTTTTTGGAGGAACAATCCCAACTAATGCTTAAGGTGACTAATCAAATGATTAGCATGGAAGAAAGCTATCCTAGAAGTTTTTATGATAACAAGGATGACAAGAATGTTATTCTAGATGGAGCCCCAGCTTGCATTATTTGTGGAGACAAGGATCATACTTCCAAGGAGCATGAGGGACAATGCCCCAATTGTGATGAGGAACATCCTGTTGGACAATGCCCCACCTCTCAAGCTACATGTTACCTTTGTGAAGGAAGTGATCATACTCCTGGCCAATGTCCCATCTATGCCATGGTAGAACAAAGGAAACAAGAAGGATCCAAATCTACCAAAGGAAAAGGACCACTCATACCTCCAAACAAGACAACCCAATTCAAAGGATCAAAGAAAACCAAGAAACCCAAGCAAGACATGAGCCTTGCACAATGTCGTAAATGTAAGGAAATGGGATACTACTCCAGTGGATGCCCAGAGAACAAGAAGAATAAAGAGATTGACCAAGTGTGGTGCAACAACTGCAAAGAGATGGGTCATTATGTAGCAACTTGCCCACAAGAGCCACGTAAAGAACTCAAGGACATTCATTGCTTCAACTGCAAGCATTCAGGACACTATGCAAGCAACTGTCCAGAAAAGATGAAGAACAAGTTGAACAAGCCTATGGAGAAGCTCAACCTTGGCCCATGAGTCAAGTATGGAAATCAAGGAAACCATGCAAATGGTTGCCATGAGAAATTTTCCCCAGGAACCCAAGAAGGACAATATGTAATTTTTGTTTGAAACTTTTTAAGGGTGGTAGTACCCTAGTTGTGTTGAACTTGCTTGTAACCCTAGCCTTCCCAAATCTCGGGACGAGATTTATTTTAAGGGTGGTAGCTTGTCACATCCCAAGATTTTCCAAATCTTGTAATGTGAAAGTAAATAAATAAAATAAAACTTTGGTTGATTTTCAGAACCAGAAGAAACTTTTGAATACAATTGGAACCTCAAACCCATTTGAATTAAATCCTAGAGGAATTTAATGAGTTAAACATTTAATTAATGGAAATTAAAAATGTTTTTGAAATTTCTATTTTGGAATCATTTAATAAAAGATTTGGTATTCAAAATAAAAGATGAGTTTATAAATAAAGAATATTTTATAAAGCCAAATTAAAACCTTGGCCAAGCTTTTGAATTAAAACATTTTATTTAAATAAAATTAGCAAAGGTTTATTTAAATAAATTAATAAGGATTTAATATCCAACCTTATTTAAATAAAAAGTTTTACCAATTTAAAATTTAAACATCAAGACTTATTAAATTATTTAAAATAAGTTTTCCCAAATATTTGATATTCATAATTAAAACCTACTAAAGTGTTTTGGCTTTATTTTAGATTTTAAAATAATTATCTCAATAAAACAAATCCTATTTGATTTAATAACTGAGACCCATTTATTTAATTGTAAATGGACCATAAATAAAAGGTTATTTTATTTTAAACAAGCTTTCCAAGTATTCTTTACTTTCAAATAAAACCTACTGAATTGGTTTTGAAAATATTTGGATTTTAAATAAAGACTTTATTAATTAAAACAAACCCTATTTTATTAAATAACTAAAAGATCCATTTTATTTAATTAAAGAATGGATCTTAAAAAGAATTAAAATTATTATTTTATTTTGGATTTTGGTTTATGTTACTAAACAGAACCAAATTCATAGTTGCAAGGTTTGTTGATTGTTTGAATTGATTTGAGTATGATTTGTTGTTTGGAATTTCAAAACAGAAATCAGAAATAGAAAAGGAAAAATAATTCAAAAGAAAAAAATGGGAAATGGCCAACCCAACCTGTGCAGCCCAATAGGCCCAAAGACCAGCCCAGTTTCATCACCCCAAGAAAACGGTTCACACCCACTAATGCACCAGCAGAGTATGACAGTGGACCTCCTCCCGCTTTCTTCTCCCACCGGTGGACCCCGCTCTTCACCGTCCACACCCCGCACGAACCTTCTTCCTCGTTGCTTCCTGCGGTAATTCCGCGGCTTCAATACGTCATAATGCTGGGCATTTACCTCGCCTTGACCACACACCTTAAATCGCTCACCCCTCCTCTCCGTTTCCCCTCTGTCACCCCGCAGTATCACGCCCCTAGGCCGCCCCAATTCCTCCCCGAACACCACTGCCTCCGACGAGCTTTCTCGACCAATTCTGGCCACACCTCGCCGCCCCTCAACTGCCTCTGCACGCGATCTTGGTCTACATCCTCTGGCGAACCTTCCAGCGTCAACCGCTTGGCCGCGGCCACACCAGACGCTCGGTTTCGTCAACTTCTGAGCATCACCGACGTCGCGGCCACTCCGGCGAAACCTCTCGGGTAAACCAGACTACCCCGACCCCTCTAGTTGACGCAAACACATTCGCCGTATCCTTGCGCATCTGACCGTGCATCTTGTTTGCCTCCGAGTGATCCTCAGCGCTGTCCTCGACGACGACTGAGCAAGGCGAGGCGCAGCTCCACTCCGGCGAGCAATCAAGCCCGCTCCAGTGCGCCCCTCGACTAGACTACACCACGTCGAGCTTCCCCACGACCTTGCGATCACGGTGAGCCACTCCTCCCTCTCTATCGCTTCCTGTGTTAGCCGGAACTCCACCGCCAGAGTGCCGCCGCCGTGCAGCGCCGCCCATCTGTGACCAGGCAGTAGTAGCCGTTAGATCTGGATCGAACGAATCTGATAGATTACTTAAACACCGAAGGGGTATGTCCTATGGACCGTGCGATCGATCAGATCCAACGCCCCACAGCCGCGATCCACGCGAAGCGGTACCCGCGAATAGAAACGTGCCGCGTGTCACCTATCTCGTTTTAAAAGAAATTTGAATCTGATTTAATTGCAAACTTCAAACCCTTATAACTTGAGATCTACACGTCCAAATTTGGCAAACTTTATGTCGTTGGATTCAGGAGAACAAGCCCTAGCCAACTGTGGAATTAGTTTATCAAATAGTATCTGTTTGTTTGCTCATTTTTGCATATTCATTTGTATGCTTGTTTAGAGGATAAAAATTGTTTAAAATTGAATTTAAGGATAAAACCTTTGCAAATTGGATTGTTGTGACCTTAATGACCCTAGGAACCAACCCATGGTTTTGAAAATGAAATTATAAAAAATTAGAATGGATTAATTGAATTACTCTATTTCTAGCTAAATAAAGACAAGGGTTTTATTATGAAAAAGTTTTTTGGAATAAAAACCTTGGGGAAAATATTTTGATTCAAAGCTACTGAACCAAAACACCAAGACTTGAGAGTTAGAAACTTTTGGTGAGAAACTTAAAGATTTTGATTAGATAAAACCATTTTCCCACCATATAAAATATTGAATGGAATTTGAAAATAGTTTTTGGGCAAAACTCTCTAACTAATGACTTTGCCATTTTGGTAAATGACCAATTTGGACCTTACAAAGTTTAGAAACCTAGTGGAGACCATCCTTGCAATAGAACCACCCTTTGCATACTTATGCATGACTTAGTTTCCTTCTTGTCTTGTGTGTGTGATTTTGTTTGAGTAATGGTGGTTTGGAATGTTAGTTGATTTGGTGTTTGCTTGATTGACTTGTAGTGAAATTAGCAAAGTGTGAGACTAGCAAGATCAAGGAGTGAACCCTCATTCCCTACCAAAAAGGCAAGTTACACTATCATTCAAAAATCCTACTATTTTCATTATACTTAGTGGATTATGAAAACATGCATGAAAAGACACTTTATACTTATGCTATGCTAAATCCTAATAGGATCCCCTATACATTCCTTAGTGAAAATATTGAAGTTGTACATGCTTAGCCATGCTATGTTTCGAAAAGAGATACATGTTGAGATTTTTACAAAGGTTGAGAAAAGAACTTGTGTTTTACATAATAAAACAAGGACTCAATGAATCACCTAGGTGGTGGATACTTCAAGTTTTGGAGAAGGTGGCAACAAAAGGGACCATGTCTATGGGAATCACTTTGTGTTGTGCTCCAAAAGAAAAATCACCTAGGAAACTTAGAGATTGAACATGTTTCTCCAATTGTGGCTTTCGTGTGCAACCACATGCTATTATGGCTCTGGCTTAGTCAACTACATTAGGAAGACCCATACATTGTCTTTAGTTACCGGACATGGGGATCTGGAATGCTTCATGGGGGCTGAAGACAAGCTAGCAATGATGTATGGGAGGACCTCTTGGAAAGACTTCGTCACACTCTCAGTCTGCCAGTACTCCATCTTGGTGAGCACTAATCCAGTAGGCCACTGGGGGCAACAAGATGGGATTGTGTCATGTGGGTAAAGTGTACTCCTTCTGCAGAAGTTAATAAAATCTAAGTACTTAGCCGTGTCCCCGGTTATGGACAAAACTGAGCAACTAAAGTTTGAACTATGGGAGATCTCGACATTCCAACTTCTAATATAAAAACTTGATGCACTTGGGGGTACCAAGGAATTCAAAGAGATTTTGTTAAGCTTGTTGCACTTGGGGTTACCAAGTAGCTCAAGGGATTTTTGACAAGGACTTGAATACTTGTGTTTCTACCAAGGAGTTCAAGGGATTCTTGGAAAAGAGATTTGACAAAGGACTTAAAACCCTTTTGAAAAGATAGGATACAATATTGCTTTAATCAAATAAGCCTTAAACTCTACTTAGCCAAATATGCATATAATGATAGGATCCACTCTTATTATACATAGAAGTGAAAACTTGCCAATACAATTCAAATGTATTGACCCTCTGTGGCTGTAACTTGTAATGTTGCAGGTTGATTGTTTTTTTAAATGAAGATTGTTTGATTGACTAGGACTACAAAGTCTACAACCAACATCTGCCTGTGGCACTTGAAGATGAAGGACCCATGACTATAGTTTTTCCGCTGCAATGTAATGTAATAGCCTAATGAGCTATGTTTGATGTAATAAACTTATGCTATTCCTGGTTATAAATTTATGTTATGACCTTTGTATCTTGATATTACATCTTAACTGTGGATGCTAGCTAATGATCCAGGGACTAGCATTGTAAAACACAGGAGGCTCTATCTTATATTAGGTTGGGACCTCTACAGATGGTATCAGAGCATTGTGTTGCCTGTAGGATTTGTAAACCCTAAGATTGGACAAAACCCTTAGAAAAATAAGAGTTATATTTTGATCCAAAAACTTAATTACAAAAACACTTGTAACCTCTTCCCTTAACCATTTTTGTTTCAGCTCTACACCTCTTCTACTTCAACTTGATGGAAAAACCTACCCATGGCCAAGGACTACACCATGTACAAAGGATGACTTCAACTTCTTCAACACTAATGACTTCAACATCTTCAGCCTCTTCACCAAGGACTTCCAACTTGAATATCACTAAGGACCACAAGTGAAACAAGGAAAGTCTTACTCAAGATTTAGAGACCGAGGGAATGCAAAATAAGAAGGAACCATCAACAACTTTGAAGCATTGTAACCAAGAGCTTATCTCAAGGAAACCATGATTTCATGTAAGAAGGATCAACCAAGAAGGATGGAAGGATCACAAGTGAACCATATAGATGGACCACCATAATTTAGTTAAGACAAAAACACACCAACCTATGTGGTGTAGCAAGAATATTTTGTTAACTAAGTATGTGCTTGAACCTTGTTTGAGTGAAATGTTTGGTTTGTGATTGCATGCACATTGCTTGTGTGAATTGTGATGTGTATGATTAGAATTGTTTCCTTAGAAATATCTTGCCTATTCTAATCTTCCTTCAACCCAAGCAGATGTCTACTCCAAAGGACTCCAACATCAAGGTTGATGACACCAACACCAACCAAGCTGACAGCATGAAAGAGCTCATAGCAACCCAACACCAGTTGAACCAACTGACAGCTCAGTTCCTAGTCAACAATAGTGATAAGGATCCAGCACTACAAAAGTTTTTGGAGGAACAATCCCAACTAATGCTTAAGGTGACTAATCAAATGATTAGCATGGAAGAAAGCTATCCTAGAAGTGTTTATGATAACAAGGATGACAAGAATGTTATTCTAGATGGAGCCCCAGCTTGCATTATTTGTGGAGACAAGGATCATACTTCCAAGGAGCATGAGGGACAATGCCCCAATTGTGATGAGGAACATCCTGTTGGACAATGCCCCACCTCTCAAGCTACATGTTACCTTTGTGAAGGAAGTGATCATACTCCTGGCCAATGTCCCATCTATGCCATGGTAGAACAAAGGAAACAAGAAGGATCCAAATCTACCAAAGGAAAAGGACCACTCATACCTCCAAACAAGACAACCCAATTCAAAGGATCAAAGAAAACCAAGAAACCCAAGCAAGACATGAGCCTTGCACAATGTCGTAAATGTAAGGAAATGGGACACTACTCCAGTGGATGCCCAGAGAACAAGAAGAATAAATAGATTGACCAAGTGTGGTGCAACAACTGCAAAGAGATGGGTCATTATGTAGCAACTTGTCCACAAGAGCCACGTAAAGAACTCAAGGACATTCATTGCTTCAACTGCAAGAATTCAGGACACTATGCAAGCAACTGTCCAGAAAAGATGAAGAACAAGTTGAACAAGCCTATGGAGAAGCTCAAACTTGGCCCATGAGTCAAGTATGGAAATCAAGGAAACCATGCAAATGGTTGCCATGAGAAATTTTCCCTAGGAACCCAAGAAGGACAATATGTAATTTTTGTTTGAAACTTTTTAAGGGTGGTAGTACCCTAGTTGTGTTGAACTTGCTTGTAACCCTTGCTTTCCCAAATCTCGGGACGAGATTTATTTTAAGGGTGGTAGCTTGTCACATCCCAAGATTTTCCAAATCTTGTAATGTGAAAGTAAATAAATAAAATAAAACTTTGGTTGATTTTCAGAACCAGAAGAAACTTTTGAATACAATTGGAACCTCAAACCCATTTGAATTAAATCCTAGAGGAATTTAATGAGTTAAACATTTAATTAATGGAAATTAAAAATGTTTTTGAAATTTCTATTTTGGAATCATTTAATAAAAGATTTGGTATTCAAAATAAAAGATGAGTTTATAAATAAAGAATATTTTATAAAGCCAAATTAAAACCTTGGCCAAGACTTTGAATTAAAACATTTTATTTAAATAAAATTAGCAAAGGTTTATTTAAATAAATTAATAAGGATTTAATATCCAACCTTATTTAAATAAAAAGTTTTACCAATTTAAAATTTAAACATCAAGACTTATTAAATTATTTAAAATAAGTTTTCCCAAATATTTGATATTCATAATTAAAACCTACTAAAGTGTTTTGTCTTTATTTTAGATTTTAAAATAATTATCTCAATAAAACAAATCCTATTTGATTTAATAACTGAGACCCATTTATTTAATTGTAAATGGACCATAAATAAAAGGTTATTTTATTTTAAACAAGCTTTCCAAGTATTCTTTACTTTCAAATAAAACCTACTGAATTGGTTTTGAAAATATTTGGATTTTAAATAAAGACTTTATTAATTAAAACAAACCCTATTTTATTAAATAACTAAAAGATCCATTTTATTTAATTAAAGAATGGATCTTAAAAAGAATTAAAATTATTATTTTATTTTGGATTTTGGTTTATGTTACTAAACAGAACCAAATTCATAGTTGCAAGGTTTGTTGATTGTTTGAATTGATTTGAGTATGATTTGTTGTTTGGAATTTCAAAACAGAAACCGGAAATAGAAAAGGAAAAATAATTCAAAAGAAAAAAATGGGAAATGGCCAACCCAACCCAGGCAGCCCAATAGGCCCAAAGACCAGCCAGTTTCATCACCCCAAGAAAAGCGGTTCACACCCACTAATGCACCAGCAGAGTATGACAGGTGGACCTCCTCCCCGTTTCTTCTCCCACTGACCGGTGGACCCCGCTCTTCCTGTTCATCGTCCACACCCCGCACGAACCCTTCTTCCCCCTCGTTGCCGTTTCCTGCGGTAATTCCGCGGCTTCAATACGTCATAATGCTGGGCATTTACCTCGCCTTGACCACACACCTTAAATCGCTCACCCCTCCTCTTCGTTTCCCCTCTGTCACCCCGCAGTATCACGCCCCCAGGCCGCCCCAATTCCTCCCCGAACACCACTGCCTCCGACGAGCTTTCTCGACCAATTCTGGCCACACCTCGCCGCCCCTCAACTGCCTCTGCACGCGATCTTGGTCTACATCCTCTGGCGAACCTTCCAGCGTCAACCGCTTGGCCGCGGCCACACCAGACGCTCGGCTTCGTCAACTTCTGAGCATCACCGACGTCGCGGCCACTCCGGCGAAACCTCTCGGGTAAACCAGACTACCCCGACCCCTCTCGTTGACGCAAACACATTCGCCGTATACTTGCGCATCTGACCGTGCATCTTGTTTGCCTTCGAGTGATCCTCAGCGCTGTCCTCGACGACGACTGAGCAAGGCCGAGGCGCAGCTCCACTCCGGCGAGCAATCAAGCCCGCTCCAGTGCGCCCCTCGACTAGACTACACCACGTTGAGCTTCCCCACGACCTTGCGATCACAGTGATCCACGCCTCCGTCTCTATCGCTTCCTGTGTTAGCCGGAACTCCACCGCCAGAGTGCCGCCGCCGTCTGCCACCGCGCAGCGCCGCCCATCTGTGACCAGGCAGTAGTAGCCGTTAGATCTGGATCGAACGAATCTGATAGATTACTTAAACACCGAAGGGGTATGTCCTCTGGACCGTGCGATCGATCAGATCCAACGCCCCACAGCCGCGATCCACGCGTACCGCGAATAGAAACGTGCCGCGTGTCACCTATCTCGTTTTAAAAGAAATTTGAATCTGATTTAATTGCAAACTTCAAACCCTTATAACTTGAGATCTACACGTCCAAATTTGGCAAACTTTATGTCGTTGGATTCAGGAGAACAAGCCCTAGCCAACTGTGGAATTAGTTCATCAAATAGTATCTGTTTGTTTGCTCATTTTTGCAGATTCATTTGTATGCTTGTTTAGAGGATAAAAATTGTTTAAAATTGAATTTAAGGATAAAACCTTTGCAAATTGGATTGTTGTGACCTTACTGACCCTAGGAACCAACCCATGGTTTTGAAAATGAAATTAGAAAAAATTAGAATGGATTAATTGAATTAGTCTATTTCTAGCTAAATAAAGACAAGGGTTTTATTACGAAAAGGTTTTTTTGGAATAAAAACCTTGGGGAAAATATTTTGATTCAAAGCTACTGAACCAAAACACCAAGACTTGAGAGTTAGAAACTTTTGGTGAGAAAATTAAAGATTTTGATTAGATAAAACCATTTTCCCACCATATAAAATATTGAATGGAATTTGAAAATAGTTTTTGGGCAAAACTCTCTAACTAATGACTTTGCCATTTTGGTAAATGACCAATTTGGACCTTACAAAGTTTAGAAACCTATTGGAGACCATCCTTGCAATAGAACCACCCTTTGCATACTTATGCATGACTTAGTTTCCTTCTTGTCTTGTGTGTGTGATTTTGTTTGAGTAATGGTGGTTTGGAATGTTAGTTGATTTGGTGTTTGCTTGATTGACTTGTAGTGAAATTAGCAAAGTGTGAGACTAGCAAGATCAAGGAGTGAACCCTCATTCCCTACCAAAAAGGCAAGTTACACTATCATTCAAAAATCCTACTATTTTCATTATACTTAGTGGATTATGAAAACATGCATGAAAAGACACTTTATACTTATGCTATGCTAAATCCTAATAGGATCCCCTATACATTCCTTAGTGAAAATATTGAAGTTGTACATGCTTAGCCATGCTATGTTTCGAAAAGAGATACATGTTGAGATTTTTACAAAGGTTGAGAAAAGAACTTGTGTTTTACATAATAAAACAAGGACTCAATGAATCACCTAGGTGGTGGATACTTCAAGTTTTGGAGAAGGTGGCAACAAAAGGGACCATGTCTATGGGAATCACTTTGTGTTGTGCTCCAAAAGAAAAACCACCTAGGAAACTTAGAGATTGAACATGTTTCTCCAATTGTGGCTTTCGTGTGCAACCACATGCTATTATGGCTCTGGCTTAGTCAACTACATTAGGAAGACCCATACATTGTTTTTAGTTACCGGACATGGGGATCTGGAATGCTTCATGGGGGCTGAAGACAAGCTAGCAATGATGTATGGGAGGACCTCTTGGAAAGACTTCACACACTCTCGATGCCAAGATACTCCATCTTGGTGAGCACTAATCCAGTAGGCCACTGGGGGCAACAAGATGGGATTGTGTCATGTGGGTAAAGTGTACTCCTTCTGCAGAAGTTAATAAAATCTAAGTACTTAGCTGTGTCCCCGGTTATGGACAAAACTGAGCAACTAAAGTTTGAACTATGGGAGATCTCGACATTCCAACTTCTATTATAAAAACTTGATGCACTTGGGGGTACCAAGGAATTCAAAGAGATTTTGTTAAGCTTGTTGCACTTGGGGTTACCAAGTAGCTCAAGGGATTTTTGATAAGGACTTGAATACTTGTGTTTCTACTAAGGAGTTCAAGGGATTCTTGGAAAAGAGATTTGACAAAGGACTTAAAACCCTTTTGAAAAGATAGGATAAAATATTGCTTTAAGCAAATAAGCCTTAAACTCTACTTAGCAAATATGCATATAATGGTAGGATCCACTCTTATTATACATAGAAGTGAAAACTTGCCAATACAATTCAAATGTATTGACCCTTTGTGGCTGTAACTTGTAATGTTGCAGGTTGATTGTTTTTTTTAAATGAAGATTGTTTGATTGACTAGGACTACAAAGTCTACAACCAACATCTGCCTGTGGCACTTGAAGATGAAGGACCCATGACTATAGTTTTTCCGCTGCAATGTAATGTAATAGCCTAATGAGCTATGTTTGATGTAATAAACTTATGCTATTCCTGGTTATAAATTTATGTTATGACCTTTGTATCTTGATATTACATCTTAACTGTGGATGCTAGCTAATGATCCAGGGACTAGCATTGTAAAACACATGAGGCTCTATCTTATATTAGGTTGGGACGTCTACAGTACTGCGACTCTTTTTTAGAGAGCGTCTCTATTTATCTGGCATGTTCGGCAGCCGCGTTGGTATGGAGTAGGAGTATTACATATGAAGGAAACCACTTTGGTCCTTAGCGGCAAAAAGATTCAAACTTTTTCGGTTTCAAAATTTTAACTTGCTTCCCAAACATCGGGAGGGAAAGGTTATTCAAAAGATCGTCCATTCGCAGTAGTACTTTTTATATTATATTTTTCGTAAGAAAACTATATAGTGTACAGATAAATTTGAACATGAACCATTGGATCAAGACTGGCAAATCCAAACATTGCTAACCGTTGGATCTTCTTTTCCATTCTTAGCATCTAGAAGATTCTATTGATAGTCCTAAGAACAATGAACTCTATTGTGCGCAAACCTCAAAACACACTTCATTGTTTAGTTTCAGGGACCTCGTGCTAAATGCATGGACTTGGATGTAATTTTCATTTTTTACGAGGTCCTTGATGTGACCTGTACTTCCACCGACCATGTTAACTAAATCACCTCTATCCAGGGGACCTACCACAGTTAGAAGAAAATGAAACCCTCCCAATTATCAACAAATTGGACCATGGTCTTATATAATACCAGTTTCCAAGCTTACTAGCTAACTAAGAGCCCTCCTAGCTTTGGAGAAACCCAAGAAAAATAATAAATGCCCCAACCCTAGCAAGAAAGACATTATCCAGGAGCAATGTTACAATTGCAAAGATATGGGAAACTATGCCAATGAATGTCCAGAAAAGAAGAAGTGCCAACAAAACAACCAAGAAGTAGTGATACCAAAGATGAAAGAGGATGTTAGCCAAGTGATATGCCACAAATGCAAAAAGCCAGGCCATTATGCATCACATTGTACAGAAAAGAAGAAGTACAAAACAAGCAAACCAGTGAAAGATGTCAACCTTGTCACATATTTCAATTGTGGAAACAAAGGACACTATGCAAACAAGTGTCCAGAGAAGATACATCAAGATCTCAAGTAAGCCAAATTGTAATCTAGTCAAAAATCTTTTAAGGGTGGTAGTACCCTAGTTGTCTTGAAGCCAACGTGTAACCTCTAGCCTTCCCGGATCTTGGGACGAGATTCCTTTTAAGGGTTGTAGTCTGTCACATCCCAAAATTCTCCAAATTTTGAAATGTGGAAAATAAATAAACAAAAGAATTAATTGTTGAAATTTAGGGTGAAAAGAAACTTTTTGCTTCTAAATGGAAACCTCAAAACCCTTCTTGAACAAATTTGAATGAAAAGGGCATCCAACAAAATTTAAATCAAGTGAAATCCATTCATCAATGAATGTATCTTGAAATTTAAACACTTGGGAAAATAAACCAAAACCCTAAACCCTAATGGAATAAATCATTTCTAAGATCTCTCTAAAACCATGGATTTGTTCCATATGAAAATTTAGCAACAAACATTTATAAATGATAAAAAATGGTAAACAAAAATATTATAAAACCATAGAAATTGGTTTCACTTAATTTGGAGCCATGGATAAAAACTTATGAATTTAATAAGATTAAAGAAATAATTTCCAAGGATAATAAAGCTCCTAGCTAAAATCCATACCAAATTGTGAGCAAAATAATCTTCAAAGGATTTAAAAGGATAAACAAATATTAAATAAAAATATACAAATTGGAATCACCAATTTTGGATCTCTAAATAAAAAGATATGGTTTTTATGAGACAAATAAAGAAATAAATAAATAAGGAATATTTAAAATACAAATTAAATCTTGGCCAAATCCATAAACAAATGGAATAAAGATAAAGGAATAAAGATTATTTAAATAAAATTATATGGGCTTTTAACCATATTCAATTTTATGAAGACAAAATTTCTAATAATAAATGATTAATTAAATCATGAGAAATAATAATTGAAATTGCCAAAATGGATTAAAATTTATCTAATTAACTTAAAAAGAATAAAATATTAATTAAATAAAACTATATGGTTTGGAACCATATTCAAACTATTTAAATAAAGACAAAAGACCTAATTTAAATGACTTAATAAACCATAAGAGAATATAAAAAATATTCTAAAATGGATTATTTAAATCCATTATTAAACAGTATAAAAACCTACTGAAAGTTTGGAAAAAGTTTTATAAAGAAATCTGAATTCAAATGAGTGTTTAATTTAAAACAGAAAATAGAAATAGAAAAAGAAAAAGAAATCAAAAGAAAAAATAGAAACAGAACCAACCCATCTAACCCAACCCAACAGACCCCAGCCCAGCAGGCCCTACACAGCCCACCGGCACCTCCCCCTCTCTCTGCAATTATTTTCTCACCGCGCATCATACCCCTCACATCACTGACACCCAGGCCCCACCCTGCCAAGTCATCTTCGTCTCCACCCGCGTGACCCGTTCCCCCTCCTCTCTTCGCCGTTTCTCCGTTGATTTCGCGTCATCAATTCGAGTTACTGCGGCGATTAAACCTCCCCGTGACCTCGCCTCATAAGCGCTCCCCTCTCCCCACTCTTTCCCCTCAGACCTTGCTGCCAGATCGCCCCCAGGCTGTTCTAATTGCACGCTCGAACCCCACTGCTCCGACAACCCTCCGGCGCCAATTCCGCCAACACAGCCACCCCCACGGCCCCTGACTCACACGAGTTTGATCCCCATCTCCTTGCGCACCTTCCAGTACCCTCAGCTCTCCCGTGCATGCCCTAGAAGCTCGGCTTTGTCATTGTCTGAGCGCCACCGTGGACTACCTTGACTCCGACGACCTCTACTGGTAAACTCCGACCGCGCCTCCCGCTCTTATTGACGCTCACGTACTCGTCTCTCTCTTGCACATATAATGACACCATCGGCTTTCTTTCCAGTGCCTTGTAGCCTCGCCAACGATGACGCCCAAGCACACCCGTCGCCAGTAGAAACTCCGGCGAGGAATTGCCGTCACGTCCGTGCGCCCCTGGCCTTCCCACGACGACCTTGAGCATGACCGTGACTCTGCGATCTCGGTGAGCCCCTTCCCCCTCTTACTTGCTTCCTGTAGTCACCGGAACTTCGCTGATAGAGCGTCGCTGCCGCACAGCCGTCGCAGCGCCGCCAGTTCCTGGCCAAATCGATTTCGTCCATTAGATCTAGATCCAAGAGACACGATAGAATCATTAGACGAAGCGGTATAGAGTGATCTGTGCCGTGCGATGTTAAATAGATCTGACGGTCCACGTTGATCAATCCGAGCGAAGCGGTATGCGCCCGTAAGAACATGCCATGTGGCCAGGTTCAGGTTTTAAAAACAGAAAAGGTTCTATTAGATGAATGAATTTGAAAAATTCATAACTTTTGTTCTACACGTCTAAAAATTACAAATTTTATATAATTGGAATCAAGAAAATGAAACCTTTGCATACATTCCCTTAGTTTAGTATTTTGCTTCTGGAAAATTAGGTGTTTTTGCAGAAACATTTGTAGGAATATTTTGTGTATAAAAATTATTCTAAAAATGATTTTTGAGTAAAATCTTTTGCAAATGTTTTGTTTTGAACTCTCTGACCCTAAACACTAACATTTGTGTTTAAAAACATATTTGACTAAACACACGGAATTATTCCTCTGAATAAAAGCATTTTTAGTAAAACAAAATGTTGCTATGATTTAAAAATGATTTTTGAGTGAAACCTTTTGCAAATGGATTTGTTTTAAACACTTTGACCATAAACACTAACATTTGTGTGGAAAAACACATTTGTCTAACACTAGAAATTATTCCTGTGAATAAAATCATTTCTAGCAAAACAAAAATGATTTAAATGGCCATTTTCACTAACTTGTTTTTAAATGGTTTTGTCACATTTATAAATGACCAGTAGGTGTTTTGAAATGTTAAACCTTGTTGGAAAACACTTTTTCAAATAAAACAATCTTTTGCATGCTTGCATGTATTTCCTTGTTTTTGTTGTTTTATGTGGTGAATTGTTTGAATGCTAGTTTGAATTTGTGCCTTGATTGAATTGTAGTGAACTTTGAAGAGTGTGAAATTTGCAAGATCAAGGAGTGTATCTATATTCCCTACTAAAAAGGCAAGTGGTGCTTCATATATTTTGCATTATTATTTTCACTATGCATTAGTGAATATTTTGAGTAGGACTTGCATGGAATTTTCTAAGTATTTATGATATGCTATGCCTTGGGAAATCCTAGTAGATGATGCCTTAGTAGAATTCTCCATAAGTTAAGATTCTTGCTACTATCACGCTTAGCCTAGCTAGTAGAAAACAAGGGTGGATTATTCATGCTATGCAATATTTCTAAGTCTATGACTTGTGTTTTGTTTAATAAAACAACTATGTGAATGAATCACCTGGGTGGAATGGAAAGAATGGGTTACGTTGAGTGGATACATAGGGCCCATTTCAATGGCCACCCTGGTGTATCTCACTTGTGGAAAGCCACCCAGGAACAAAGAGATTTGAGATGTTAAGTGTTGAGAAGCTTCTAGTGCAGCCACATGGAAATATGGGCTCTGCTTGGATCATATAGGTTGCAATAACTTAGCTAGATGGACAGAAGGTGGTAGGGTGATAGGATGGAACGCGCCCATTTGGTCTAAGGGAAGGCTTCTGAAAGATCTTGTCTCGATGCATGTCGAGTCTTGTGGGGAAAGTGTACCACCTCTCGAGAGAGTAAAACCTAAGTACTTAGCTGTGTCCCTGACAATGGACAATTTGAGCATCAAGAAATTGAAGCAATCAAGGATCTTATCATCCCAGTTTCTAAGTTAAAAACTTGTGGTTGAACAAGGGTTAAAGGATCACCAATTTCTATTGGTAGTTCCTTGGGTGATTTGACAAAAAAAAACTTAGTGTTTTTTCACTAATAAGGAAAACCTTATTTTGAGCAAAGTAAGCCTAAGCTACACTTAGCCAAATTCATATAGATGATAGATACCACTATTCTACCATAGTATCACTTGCCAATACAATTCAAATGTATTGACCCTTGTGGCTGTAACTTATTATGTTGCAGGTTTGTTTGATGTTAGTGAAGTGTGTTGAATAGGATTACAAGTCTGCAACCAACATGATTGCATGTGGCACTTTGAAGATGAAGGACTCCATGCTACTTAGTTATATCTGCGGCATTGTAATGAGATATCCAAATGAGCTATGTAAGATGTAATGAATTATTTTATTCCTGGTTATAAAGTTGTAATATGACCTTTGTTTCTTGATATTACATCTTAAACTGTGGATGCTAGCTATTCGATCTAGGGACTAACATTGTAAACACAGGGATCTCTACCTTATCAGGTTGGGACCTCTACAATGAGCTTCTTGATATATATTATAATGGACTAACTAATGAATCTAGGATATACGTAGATAGTTTTGATGATTGTGTTTTCCGGAAAAGAACTGCAGAAGCTAAAGAATTAATGGCTAAAATAAGCAAGAATTATGATGATTGGACTACAACTGAGCCAATTACACCTAAGCCTACTACACCTGAACCAATTTTGCCTGAACCAACTCCAACACCAACACCAAAGAAGAGGGGAGTGATTGAATTAAACGATGAAGTGATGAAAGAAGCTAAGAAATGTCTTAAGGATAAGGGTATTAGATTTGAAGATGTGACGAATTTACCTTCTATAGAAGAATTATGTAAGCCAATTCCCCACTCATCTACTATTGAGGTACACTCTCTCCAGCACTTTGATGAATGTGACATCCCCTATGGTAAACCTCCTGATCAATGTTTAGAGGAACCTGACATTTTTATTGTTAAACAAAGTAATTTTAATAAACAAGTTCAGAATCATTTATTGGAAAACTCTAGAGCTATTAATGAGTTGAAAGATATTGTGGAAAGAACTTCTAATGATGTTAAAATGCTTGTTAAACACTTTCAAATGGTTCAAACTCAAATTGATCAACTTGCTAAAGTACAAAGAGATATGCTAGTCAATTATTTTGGAGATAAACATGCTTATGAAATTAGAACTAGCAGTGGTGCTACCACTCAGGATCCCTTATATCCTGAGGGACATCCTAAAATAATTGAGCAGGATTCTCAACAAACTGAAAATAGAGGTACTTCTTCTAAGAGGAAGAAAAAGAAACATAAAACAGTTGAGGAACCTTCTGAACATTCTGTAGACCCTAATATTATATCTCTCTCTGATGCTGAAACTAAAAGTGGTAATGATAATAATGATGCTCCTGATAAGGAAGAAATTGAAGAAGAACCTGAGAAGCACACTAAGAACACTAAGTACGCTAAGGAATATTTCATTGCTAATAAACATGGTAGTGAAAGAGAACCTTGGGTGCAAAAATGAATGCCTTTTCCTAATAAGAAACACAAGTCAAAGGAAGAAGAACACTACAACAAGTTTTATGAGTGGATGAAACCTTTATTTGCTATTAAGTTGCCTCCTTATTCAAAGTATATGAAGGATATTATCTCTAATAAAAGTAAGATTCCTAATGAGGAAATTTATACTTTGCTTGCTAATTATTCCTTCAATGGTAAGGTTCCAAAGAAACTTGGTGATACAGGTATTCCAACTATTCCTTGCTGTATTAAAAATAATTATGTTAGAACTGCTTTGTGTGATTTGGGAGCTGGAGTTAGTGTTATGCCTTTTTCTCTCTACAAGAGACTTCAACTAGAAAAATTGATACCAACTAATATATCTTTGCAAATGGCTGATAAGTCAACTACTATTCCTGTTGGTATATGTGAGGATGTTCCTGTTCAAGTGGCTCATAATTGCTTGGTATTAACTGATTTTGTTGTGCTTGAGATGCTTGAAGATGATAATATGTCTATTATTCTTGGGAGACCTTTTCTTAATACTGCAGGTGCTGTCATCAATTGTAATCAAGGAAAATTAACTTTTAATATTAATGACAAAGAGCATACTGTCTATTTCCCCAAGAAGATTGATAAGACTTATTGACTAAATTCAATTGAAAATATTGAGGGCATCAAAGTTGGAGAAATATATTGTCCCATTCCACAAGAAAGTTTTGAAACTATTATGATTGAGACTATTTCTATCAAGATTGAGGTAACATAATCATTTTGTGAAATGCAAAGTTTTGTTGCATATAAGATTGTATTGGTAACAAGACTTGATCAACCTTGTTAACAAAGGGATTTTAATGAACAAAACAATGCTTTCACATGATTATACTTGCTCACCTTTATTTTTCTCCTTTCCAATCTTTGTTCTTCGTCTTGTTCGTCTTAGTTTTGCTAGTTGTTTGTTTTTTAGAGTGTCTTAGTACTTCTGTAGTTTTGGTCTTGATTTGATTTTGTGTCTTTCAAAAAAAACTTTTTCTGCGAGAAAATCAATTTTCATAACCTAAAAATTGGCCAAAAATAAGTTTCCCGAAAAATTCCAGAAAATTCATCTAAAATATTTTTATGAAAAAAGGGGCAGAGGGGCACCTGGAGTGAACCAGGGGGACCCACCAGGCCAGCACACCCCTTGTTGGCGCGGCCATCCCTAGGTGGCGCCTGGCCCAGGTGTGGCCCACCCCCGGCCCTCCAAGTTGCCTCCTTCCAGCCAGTTCTTTCTCTCTCCCGAAAAACACCAGAACATTTCTCAAAGCTCGAGTTCCTGCTATTCTTGCTCCTGATTTTTGATCTCCTTGCTCAGCCCATCTTTGCTGCTGATTTTTGGAGGGGATTGCTCTCCGGTATGTGCCTCCTCTGCTTGTCCAATTAGATTTTTGATTGGTGGATTGTATCTTGAGTATTTTGCTACTGTAGGTGACAGGTTTTGTGAGCTTGCATGCTTGTTCTATGCTTAGAGATTTAATTTTGATGTATGCTTAGGCCTCTAGCAAGTTCCTATAGTAGTTCCTCATCATTTATCAACTTGGAAATCACTTGATTTGATGTTTATCTAAAAATTTCAGAAAAAGGGCCATGGACAACCATACCTTTGGAGAAGTGTTTGAAAGCGATGCACCTAGGAGGAAAAGGCCTTCGAGATCAGCCTCTCAAGCTAGGCCATCATACAATGAGGATCTTATCGTGCCGCCCTTTGGCAACGAGCGAGATGAGGGGGATGCACACCCTTCTACCTTCCCTTGTTTTACCTTTTTGCAAGATGCAGAGATTCTCGATGATTTCCTAACTCTTGTTCGGAGGGTTGGTTTAACTGATTATATGCAGGATGAGAGTGAGAAATATGCTTTGCTAACCAAAACTTTTGTGGAGAGTTTATCTTTCACTAACACCCCTTTCAGGACAGATGTTTCATTTAAAATATATGATAGGCCTGTCACCATGCAACTAAAAAGATTTTACAGCATTATAGGTATTGGCATGGCTGGGATGGTGAATAAGATTCAAGGTCGACCCGCTGCCTTTTTGGAGCTCTACCGTGGGGTAACAAATGATGATGACCGCATAGCCCAGCGTGGGAAGATAAGAAATATTCAACTCCCCAGCTATCAGATATTTTGCTTATTATCTTGCCACTAGAATTCTTGGTAGGGAGAACACTAGCAATATTTCCAACTATCATTTGGATTTTCTAGATGCTGCACTTAACAATGAAACCAGGTATAATCTTGGTTCTCTCATTGCTCATCTCCTAGATGCTAGAGGACCCATTATGGGGGTATTATTGTTGCACGTGTAGTTGCTGCCTTAGACCTTTCCGTCGATCCGGATGATACAGTGCTAGCCCCACAGAGGCTTGATCTATCTGCCATGAAAGTGCATCACTTTGTTACTGCTAGCTCTAGCCTTGAGAGTTTAGTTTACAGGATGATGTTTACTTACGGGGACGAGAGGGAAATTCCTTTGCCACAGGCTACTTTGTTCCATATTTGCAGGGGGCCTTGGTCACTCTCCAAGGAGGAGATGTACGATCAGCTACGCGTGCTTGGTTTCCACAAGCACTACCAGGGGGACGCGCCCTCTTATGACCACTCTATGCACTACACAGGGGCTTCCTCGAGCACGTACCAGGACGAAGGGGCCTGTTCATCACATTATGGAGGCACTCCTACTTGGCCAGGCTAGGATTGATCCCCACTTAGGCCAAAAGCCTAAGATTGGGGGAGGTATACCGACACCACACTAATCCATATATCATGTTTTGTCGGTACTTTGTATATCCATGTTTCACTTTCTTTTTAATTTTTGTTTCTGCTTTCCAAAACACAAAAAGACCAAAAAATATTTTTGTTGTTTCTTGATACATCGGAAACGTATCTATAATTTTTGATGCCACATGCTTGTTTTGTATCATTTTTCTTATGTTTTGTCTACACTTTGAGGTATTTTTATACACTTTCTGGAACTAACCTATTAACAAGTTGCCACAGTGCTAGTTGCCTGTTTTCTTCTATTTTTGGTTCCAGAAAGGCAGAAAATCAATATTCTTAGAATTGGACGGGACAAAAGCCAAAGTCAATAACTTTCCGTGAGGGACACGAATCTAGAAGGAGGGACGAAGAGGCACCAGAGGGTGGCCAGACCCTCCTGGGCGCGGCTAAACCTGGCCCGCGCCTGGGGAGGGTGTGGTCCCTCTGGCCGCCTCCTCGGCCTTCCCCTTCGCCTATAAGAAGCCTCTGATCCAAAAACCCTAACGCATCCAGAAGAAATCCACGAAAACCTCCATAGGGAGGCCGCCACCGAAGGCGAGATTCGGGGGACAGAAAGTCTCTGTTCCGACACCCTGCCGGGACGGGGAAGTGCCCCCGAAGCCATCTCCATCGATCTCCACCACCATCTCCATCACCGTTGCTGATTCCCATGATGAGGAGGGAGTAGTTCTTCCTCGAGGCTAAGGTGTCTACCGGTAGTTATGTGTTCATCTCTCTCTATGCATGATCTTGTGGTCATAATCTTTGTAATCAAGTCGATCTACCTTGCTACTCAAGTGCTTCAGTAGATCTCTGCTCTCCCCATGTGTGTGAAAGTGACAACATGCACTCTATGGTGGCACTTAGGTTTGAGTCTACATAAATACTCTTTGTGCTTTAGTAGATCTATGCTTTTCCCCACGTGTGTGAAAGTGACAACGTGCATACCATGTGTGGCACTTTGGCTAGATTGAATATTTGTTATGAGTTATATTTGGAGTTGGATGTCTCTATGAAATTGTGGTGTTTTTTGGAACCATATAGCGCTCAAGGTGACAGTGTGGGGTTATCTAGATTGGGGAAGGCGGACTTTGAGGAGTGCTGTTATAGCCCTACCATGGATTAATTAGAGTGTCCAACCGGAGAGTAGTTAAGAGTAGTATCATGAAGAGAGGATATTTATATGAGAGAGTGTTCAGTAGTGAAAGTATGATCCATAGGCCTTGTTTCTATACATTGAACCACCGTTTGCTACTAGATCTGTTGCATGTTTGCTTGCTTCCATCAGTTTGCCTTTAGTCTGTTCCTCCACGCCATCAGCTCTTTTCTGGCACCATTACCCCACGTCAACAAGTCAGAAGCTACTTTCTGGAACCGTTACCACTTGTTTTTCACTATCTCTTCGCCGAACTAGTGCACCTATACACCTGACAAGTGTATTAGGTGTGTTGGGGACACAAGAGACTTCTTGTATCTTGATTGCAGGGTTGCTTGAGAGGGAATACCTTTGGCCACTTCCTCCCTAGGTTCGATAAACCTTGGGTAATCCACTGAAGGGAAACTTGCTGATGTTCTACAAACCTCTGCACTTGGAGGCCCAACAACTGTCTACAAGAATAGAAGTGCGTAGACATCAAGCTCTTTTCTGGCGCCGTTGCCGGGGAGGTAAGGTAAACGGTACTCACATCCTCCGGTGTGAGTGCTCAAAGTTATTTCCTTTAGATTCTGCATTTTTTCTTTTTGTTTCTTGTTTTCACTAGTTAGGCTTAATGGAAAACAACAACAAAATTAGAGAGCTTTATAGTGTTTATATTGAGTTAGGACATGAAGTGTTTGAAGAGAAAATTAAAAAAACCTATGGAACTTTATTTGAATGCTAATAGCAATGTTATTAGTATGAATTCTTTGGACACCATTGTTGCTAATTCTATGGAAATGTCTAAGCTTGGGGAAGCTAGTTTTAATGAAAATGATCTTTTTAGTTCCCCAGCTTTGGAAGATAGCTATTCTATTGCTTTTTTTGCGAAATCTATTCTATTGCTTATGATGATACCAAAACTCCAATATATGATGATTACAATGATGAATATGATATTTTCAGCCCACCTACTATTGAGGAGGAAATTAATTGTGATTATAATATGCCTCCTATATTTGATGACTATGGTGATGAGAATAGTAATGATAGCTATTTTGTTAAATTTGCTCCCACTACAAAGAATGACAATGCTTATGTGGAGAGTAATAATTATTTTATGCATGTGGCTCATGATAAGAATGTTTTATGTGATAGTTATATTGTTAATTTTATTCATGATGCTACTGAAAGTTATTATGAGAGGGGGAAACATGGTCTTATGTATCTCAACAATATTAAGTTTCCCCTCTTTATGTTGAAAGTCTTGAAGTTGCACTTGTTTTGCTTTCCTATGCGTGTTGCTTTGTGCTTTCATGACTTGTTTATTTACAAGATTAGTATTCATAGGAAGTGGGTTAGACTTAAGTGGTTTAGACTTAAATGTGTTTTAAATTTGGTTCTTGATGCTCTCTTTTACTTCAATTCATATTTCTTATGAGAGCATCTTCTCAAACTATCAAGCCTAACTTAAAGGCGTTAAAGAAAAGTACTTGTTGGGAGATAACCCAAGAGTTTTCTTGAGTCTTGGAAGTTATTACTTCTGTAGTGACCTCTCCTTATCCTTTTTGTTTTTTTTGTGCCAAGAATTACCTCTAATGAGAGGGAAGTAAGATTTGGGGAGTTGCTGTCCCGAAACAGATTTCTGTCCTCCGCCATAAAAATTCATGAGGAGTCTCTGTAACTCGAATTAATCTCAAAATTTACGAATAAATCCCCCAGTATGTTAGCTAACTTTCTTTAGTTCAACACTTTTGATTTGAGCAACAGAAGATGTTCAAAAAAATTGGTTTCTACCTGCTGGTCTGTTTTGACAGATTTCTGCCATTATTTGCATTTGCTTCTTATTGATTCCTTTTTTAGTTCTCTTTTGGGGAATTGAGATTTTTAAAGGAGTTATTACAGTAGCTTGTGTTTTTAGTGAAAATTCTTGCTATTCCAAAGCTTTTCCTAAAGGTCTATTATCTTTTGAATAAACTAATGTTGCTAATAAAGATTGTGTGAAGTTTTGTATGAAGGAAAAATTTCAGGTGTAAAGAGAGAATGATGTAATGAGATGAAGAATGGACAAAAGATCAAGCTTGGGGATGCCACCCCAAGAAATATCCAAGAGGTACAAGCATCAAAGCTTGGGGATGCCCTAGGCATCCCCTTCTTCATCAATAAAAAGCTCAGGTCTATCTAGACACTTCGTTTTTATTGTTTCATGCACAGTTGTGTTGTTCTTGGAGCGTCTTAGTTTTTGTTTTTTGGTTTTCGTTTTCTTAGTTTGCTTGAGTAAGTTTGTTGGTTACACCACAATTCTTTTGGAGAGAGACACACTCTGTTTCCATTGCCTAGAACACTCTAGTTTTCACTCTTATTGTTTTGTGAGTGTTCACTTTTGCTAGCATTGTGTTTAGCCTTAGTTTTCTTGTGCTTTCATCTTAGAAATTTTTAGTTCTTCTTTGTGGATTTGTGAGACAAGCTCACTGGTCTTTATTGATTATTATCTTTGTGAGTTGTTTCAAATAAGTTGTTTGGTGTTGGAAAAGAGTAGAAAGCTTCATGCTTAAGTGGTACAAAAAGGAGCTTGTTTTGACTGTGGCTTAGACTTTATCATGTCACGCTAGATCTTGTTTTGACCTGATCCTTAGTGATTATTACTGTAGCATGACTTTTTCCAAACAATTAGGATTGCTTAATGTGACTTGAAGAAATTATGCATTGTTTTAGCATACAAAAGCATAGTATTATGGTATTCTCCTTTGATGCTTTGTTTGGGTTGACTTGGCACATGCTCACACCATGTTATGACTATGAACAAGTCACCATAGCCTCTATGATCATTTAGTCCTTGACTTGTAGTACCACTCTATGCTTTTATTAGTAATGCTTTGTTGCACTGCATGATTATGGCCATTATTGCTCTCTTAGTTGGTTGCTACCAGTCTTTTGCTAGCCTCCACTTGTATGAGTAAGATCTACTCATGCTTCCAACTCCCAATAAACCAAGTTATTCCAAAGTGTCCACTATAAATTCCTATGCATGGTGTGTTACACCATTCCAAGTATATTCTTGTTTTCAGCTATCTTCCAATTAAAAAGTATTTTGTTATGTGAAAACTTAGTGATTAAAGCCCTCACAAACTTGATGGCACACTTTATTCTTTTCCCCTAATAAACTTGAACCATTGTGTCATCTATGTTGTATATGCTTGCACTTATACATTGGAATTAGCAGAACCGTGCTGTCACGGGGAACGTTTTCAACATTGCACTTGTACTTTGTACTCAGTTGATATCATGCTCTTTTGTCTATGGATGTCACCGGTGTGAAATAAAGAGGGAACTTGTAAGTCCATGGAGTTTGTACCCTGTGTTAGAGAAACGCCTGGGCCGCTAGCCTAAGCCATGCCTAATCATGGTGGAAACTTGCAGCATCAGCATAGTGACATCTATGAAGCATTCTTCTTATGAAAAAAAGAGACACATTGAGAAAACAGGAAAGAGAGAAAAAGCACCATATTCCCATGGTAAATAAGAAGATTGCTGAGATGCTCATTGTCTGCTTGCCTTGTCATTTTGGTTATGGGATAGCTCTTATACCATGTGCAAGGGGTACCCCGTTGGCGGTTCTCTATGATATGCAAATTCTTACAATGACAAGAACTTACAGGTGACTGAAGTTGAGTAGCATGAGGAGTGGCCCTCGTATTCAAGGGACTTGAGATTGCCAACTTATACTTTGTCAAGCCTATACTCCATAATTAGTTCACTTTAACCTTAATCACTTCAAGATGCTTATGATAGGGGCAATGAGGGCTGAAAGCTAACAAGTACCATAATTTTTGGAAGCTCTTTTTGAAACTTGAAATCCCTGCTTCCTTTACAAAAGGCCTTTCTTCCACCATTATTTGAGTCTCCACCTTCTACCTTTAGGCACCATTAAGAGAGCATAGTTGTGATTCTGTGTGCAGTTTTCCAAAACTTATTAATTGATTCATATTGTGATGTTACTTGTTCTTGTGCTATTTGTTTCTAGTCACCCTTGTGAACTTTGAAGGTGTCCTATGCATCTATTTGCTACTCTATGAGGGACAAGCTGATTGCCACTATGCTATGGTTTCTGTATGTGAAAAAACAAACATTTTTCAATGCATGTTATTCATGATCTTTGTTTGTAGCCTTCCATGTTGCATGCATAGTTACTATGTCCTATTGTTAGAACTCCATATTTCATGCACATGCTTAGAGTTTTTGATCCTAGCTTTCAATGCTTGCAAATGGTTTGATCTTGGTTTTGATGGTGCATGTCACCTAAAAAATTATTCTTTTTATCACTTACCTACTCGAGGATGAGCAGGAGTTAAGCTTGGGGATGCTTGATACGTCGAAAACGTATCTATAATTTTTGATGCTCCATGCTTGTTTTGTATCATTTGTCTTATGTTTTGTCTACACTTTGAGGTATTTTTATACACTTTCTGGAACTAACCTATTAACAAGTTTCCACAGTGCCAGTTGCCTGTTTCTATTTTCGGTTCCAGAAAGGCAGAAAATCAATATTCTCGGAATTGGACGGGACAAAAGCCAAAGTCAATAACTTTACGTTGAGGGACACGAATCCAGAAGGAGGGACGGAGAGGCACCAGAGGGTGGCCAGACCCCCCTGGGCGTGGCCAAGCCTGGCCCGCACCTGGGGAGGGTGTGGGCCCTTTGGCCGCCTCCTCGGCCTCCCACTTCGCCTATAAGAAGCCTCCGACCCGAAAACCCTAAGGAATCCAAAAGAAATCCATGAAAAACTCCATAGCGCCGCCGCCACCGAAGGGGATATTCGGGGGATAGAAAGTCTCTGTTCCGGCACCCTGCCGGGATGGGGAAGTTCCCCCAGAGCCATCTCCATCGATCTCCACCACCATCTCCATCACCATTGCTGATTCCCATGATGAGGAGGGAGTAGTTCTTTCTCGAGGCTAAGAGCACTACCGGTAGCTATGTGTTCATCTCTATCTCTATGCATGATCTTGTGGTCATGATCTTCAGTAGATCTCTACTCTCCCCATGTGTGTGAAAGTGACAGCGTGCACGCCATAGTGGCACTTAGGTTTGAGTCTACATAAATACTCTTTGTGCTTTAATAGATCTATGCTTTTCCCCACGTGTGTGAAAGTGACAACGTGCATACCGTGTGTGGCACTTTGGCTAGATTGAATATTTTTATGAGTTATATTTGGAGTTGGATGTCTCTATGAAATTGTGGTGTTTGTTGGAACCATCTAGCGCTCAAGGTGACAGTGTGGGGTTATCAAGATTGGGGAAGGCGGACTTTGAGGAGTGCTGTTATAGACCTACCATGGATTAGAGTGTCCAACCGGAGAGTAGTTAAGAGTAGTATCATGAAGAGAGGATATTTATATGAGAGAGTGTTCACTAGTGAAAGTATGATCCCTAGGCCTTGTTTCTAAACATTGAAACACCGTTTGCTACTAGATCTGTTGCATGTTTGCTTGCTTCCATCAGTTTGCCTTTAGTCTGTTCCTCCACATCATCAGCTCTTTTCTGGCACCATTACCCCACGTCAACATGTCAGAAGCTATTTTCTGGCACCATTACCACTTGTTTTTCACTATCTCTTCGCCGAACTAGTGCACCTATACACCTGACAAGTGTATTAGGTGTGTTGGGGACACAAGAGACTTCTTGTATCTTGATTGCAGGGTTGCTTGAGAGGGAATACCTTTGACCACTTCCAACCTAGGTTCGATAAACCTTGGGTAATCCACTTAAGGGAAACTTGCTGCTGTTCTACAAACCTCTGCACTTGGAGGCCCAACAACTGTCTACAAGAATAGAAGTGCATAGACATCATTTCTCTTGGTTTGTTTCTTTGCTTTTTAGCTTTGGTTTGCTTTAAGAAAATCCAAAAATATTTTTCTTTGTTTGTTTTTGCTTTGAGTGCTTGCTTTAAAAAAATAGAAAACACAAAAATATTTGTTGTTTTTCTTTGGTTTTGTGAAGTTCGTTGCAGGGTTCAACGGTCCTCAATGGAGTTTGGTTTCATGTTATTATTCGAGTCACACAAGTGAAAGGCAATAATGAGGATTAATGACAACTCGAGGTGTGGTAAGAGGTTTGTAATGAACTCTATTTGTATTCATTTTTGTACATATACTCATCATTGTGGGCATGCTTAGTCTGTTCATGTAAGGTGTATGTATTTATTGGATGCTTAGTAGTTATTGCTCTCTTATGATTAGCTCCAACTTGCTAATAGTTTGTATCATGTAATATGATTGTTTGCTTGCATTGTTCTATTCATAACTTGGTATGACATTGTGGTATCCTCCTCTGAATGTTTCATTTGAATCGACTTGGCACATGCGCACACATGCATATGACTGAAACAATAGTCAGTTAAGCCTCGATGATTTATTTTGCCTCAGACTTCTTGTATCACTTTTATGCCATAATTAATTCTGTTTTGTTGCAAGCATGATTATAATAGTTATTGCTCTCTTGTTTGTCGCTCCCTTTCTATTGCTAGCCTTCACTTGCACTGAGTATGAGCTCTACTTGTGCTTCCAACTCCCCAAAACCAAACTTGTCAAAAAGTTTCCACCATACCTACCTATTAGCATCATTTGCTATTCCGTGCATATCTTTTATGCCTAGTTTTCTTCCAAATAAAATGTTTGCTTCTTATGAGAAAGTTAGTTAGTAAAGCTCTCACGAACTTGATGGCACACTTTATTTTCTTGCACTTAATAAACTTGAACCATTGTGACTGTCCATGAAACTTATATGCTTGCAAATTATAGGCTGGAAGTTAGCAGAACCGTGCTGTCACGGGGAACGCTTTCAACACCTGTAAATATCTACCAGTTGATATCATGTTCTTTTGTTTACGGATGTCGGTGGTGTGAAATAAAAGGGGAGCTTGTAAGTCCATGGAGTTATGTATATGTGTTAGAGAAACGCCTAGGCCGCTAGCCTAAGCCATGCCTAATCATTGTGGAAACTTGCAGCATAACCATAGTGAGCAATCTGTGAAGCATCCTCAATAAAAACCTATGCAAATAGCAAATAAAAAGATCGCTGAGATGCTCATTGTCTGCTTGCCTTGTCATTTTGATATGGGATAGCTCCTGTATCATGGGGCAAGGGGTACCCGTTGGCGGTTCTCCATGATACGCATGTATTTACGATGACAAGAACTTACCGGTAACTAAAGTTGAGTAGCATGAGGAACGACCCTCGTACTCAAGGGACATGGGATTTCCAGTTTATGGTATGTCAAGCATATAACTCATATTGGACCTCACTGTCAACTTAACCATCTAAAGATGCCTATGATAGGGGAAATGAGAGCTCAAATCTAATGAGTACCATACTTTCACAATTTGGAAGCTTTTCAAACTTTTCAAAACCTTTTTAGTTCCTTGTTGAGTCACCACTTATTCTATGAGCATCTTCTTGAGAGCATAGTTGTCATTCTTAGTGTAATGTGCTTGTCTCAAAACTTTGTTAATTATGGCATGACTTTGATGCTTGTATCTTTGATATCTTTACTTCTAGTCTTCACTTGAACTTTAGAGGTGCCTTGGCATTTATGTTTTGCTCCACAATCAAAGGCAAGCGAGATACCACTCTATCATACCTTCTTATGAGCATTGCAATGTTGCTTATGTTTATGTTTCATGCTACTTATTATTATTGTGTTGGAATCTCTTCATAGGTTGCAATGACTATTGAGTAGACTTAGTTGCATACTCCTTATTATGAATTGTCTAAGTACTGATCATATGTTGAGAATATTTACATTACATGAAGCAAATGTGTTTGTGAAAGTTTCTTTTATCGCACTCAATTTTGAACTGAATTGCTTGAGGACAAGCAATAAGCTAAGCTTGGGGGAGTTGATACATCCAAAACGTATCTACTTTCCCAAACACTTTTGCTATTGTTTCTCCTCTAACTTGTGTGATTTGGATACAACTAACACGAACTGACGCTGTTTTTAGCAGAATTGCTTTGGTGTCTAGTTTTTGTGCAGAAAATCAACTTTCATGAAAAATATGGCAAAACTCCTATTTTACTAGAAGACTCACAGAGCCAAAAGATGAGACAGAGGAGGGCCACGAGGGTCCCACACCCCCTAGACGTGCGAGCCAGCCCAGGCCGCGCCTAGGAGGGGTGTGGCCACCTGGGGCACCCCCTCGGCCTCCCTCTTCGCCTACATAAAGCCTTCTGACCTAAAAACAGAGGGGGGTTCGACGTTTTTCCATATATAGTTCCGCTGCGCCGCCACCACCAGAAACCGCGATTTAGAACCAAAAACTCCGTTCTGGCACCCTGCTGGGACAGGGAATTGGAGGAGATCATCGCCATCATCATCACCGACGCCTCTCCATCAACCATCCATGTTTCCCCATCCATGAGTGAGTAATCCCCCGTTGTAGGCTATGGGGATGGTAGTTATTGGATGAGTTCTATCATGTAATCGAATAAGATTGTTAGGGCATGGTGCCTACTATCTTTGTTGGTGCTATTTGACATTGTTGCAACTTGTTGTGCTTTATGATTATCACTAGGGCCCGAGTGCCATGATCTCAGATCTGAACATGTTATTGATTCATGATGATAGTATTGTTTGTGATCTTATCTGCAAGTTGTTTACACATATTATTGTCCAGAACCGAAGGCCCCGAAATGACAGAAATTGGGACAGCCGGAGGGAATGGCTGTGATATGAGGATCACATGTGTTCACGGAGTGTTAATGCTTTACTCCGGTACTCTATTAAAAGGAGTACCTTAATTGCTAGTAGATTCCCTTGAGGCCCCGCTGCAATGGGCTAGCAGGACAAAAGATGTTGTGCAAGTTCTCATTGCAAGCACGTATGACTATATATGGGACACATGCCTATGATTGTTTAGTACTTGGATGCTTTATCTTATTTATCCGCAAATGCCCTAGATCTTGAAGTTACATGAATAGTCTCGTCCATGCAATGCCCGTCCATCCATCCCTATGCCTACTGCACTCAAATTCTACTATTTTCTACTATTGTTACTACTGCCTTTGTTTTACTGCTGCTGTTACTTTGCTATTGCCGCTACAAAACTGTTGCTACTGATAAACTACTGTGAGCAAGACTATTTCCATGTGCATCTGAATTGATAACTCAGTTGTTAAGGATTATAAGTATTCTTTGGCTCCTCTTGTGTCGAATCAATAAATTAGGTTATACTACCCTCAAAGACTGTTGCAATCCCCTATTCTTGTGGGTCATCAAGACTATTTTCTAGCGCCATTGCCGGGGAGCAAAGCTTTATTTGTAAGTTCACTTGGATTTATTATTTTTCGTTGCTATCCTTTTCATCATGGGAAAGTCTCGTGATGGAAAGTTTCCTATTTTACCATCCACTACAAGAAGAGGTACAATTCTAAAAACCTCTGCTGCTCTTGATTCATCGTCTGTTCTAAGTAAGTTTTTTACACCACCACCACATACACATGCTACACACACTACTACTACTGCTGAATCTAAAATTGCTTATGATGCTCATGATGTTACTTCTACCGTGGTTGATGAGAGTGGTTCATTAGTTCCTTTCCTAGATGCTACAATTGCTAGAACTATATTGGGAAACACTGAAACTCCTAGTGAAGACATTATTACACCTGTTATCTCACCTGAGCCTAGAGAGAGTTCTGATATCAATGATGGTTTTATTGAGATGACTGATGAATTTATTGAAGAGTATCGAAACATACGTGGTGCTAGTGCTATTAGGAGTCTCCTTGAGAAACATACTATTATACCTAAACTACCTCCTGATGCTAAGTTTGCTACTTCTCCCATAGACATTAAAGATAAAGATTATGATTTCTATCTTGATTTATCCTACATAACCATTGTTGAGAAAGAACGTTTTTGTGGGAATGAGAATGAAAGTGTTGTGGCTCACATGACTGAGCTTTCTACTATGAGTGGATTATTTTCTGATGATTTTAAGATGCGCAAGTACTTTGTTGCTAAAATTTTCCCTTTTTCACTAAAGGAGAAGCTAAATCTTGGTTTAATAGTCTACCTCCTGGATCCATTGATAGCCCCGATTGCTTGATAGCTAGTTTCTTTCAGAAATATTTCCCTCCTAGTGCAGGGGAAGAGGGCAGCAGCAAAGAGAGAAGAGGAGTTGAAGGCGGTTCGATGGCAGTGTAAAGTTTATGATGGGTTCCTGACATGATGTACTCCTGACTCTACTAGTAGTAGTAAATTTTAGGACCCATGCACGCAAAAAAAATTGTAAGTTTGTTTTCGCTCTCCTTCGCTGCCTCTAATATCTCCACCCCTCTCCCCTCGCGCATCGGCCCAGCTGATCTCTCCCTCATCCATAGCATGGTGCTGCGCACATGTGCCTCGCTACCAGGGGCGGAGCTAGGCCCCGGGCATTCAGGGCCATGGCCCGAGGCGTAGCAAAATTTATGTCCTGCTACCTAGATGGGTTATAAAAGTGGCCCGGGTTCCGTAAGCTGCAGTCCAAAACGAAGCCCATCGGTGCCCTTTCTCTCTACCTCCCGAGAGAACAAGAAGGAGATGTGATGGCGCTGATGTGGAGCACTTCGTTAGAAACCCCAAGAGCAAGGTGTGATGAGCACAACAACAAGTCTTCCCTCAGTAGAGACCGAGGTTATCGAACCAGAAGGAGGAAGGAAACGTCACACAGGTGATGCAAGCAACACGGAGACCTGCACAACACAAACTCAAGACTTTGCCCCAACGAATCAGTGAGGTTGTCAAGCTCACGGGTTTGCTGTAACAAAGGATTAAACGTATGGTGTCGAAGGTAATGGTTTGCAACAAGTAAACAAGTAACAGTGGAAGATGTATCAATGGTAAAGATTTGTCACATCCCAAAATTTTCTAAATTTTGAAATGTGAAAAATAAATAAACAAAATAAATAATTGTTGAAATTTAGGGTGAAAAGAAACTTTTTGATTCCAAATGGAAACATCAAAACCCATCTTGAACAAACTTTGAATGAAAAGGGAATCAAAGAAAATTTCAATCAAGTGAAGTGCATTCATCAATAATGTATCTTGAAATTTAAACACTTGGAAAAGTTAAACCAAAACCCTAAAACCCTAATGAAATAATTCATTTCCAAGATCTCTCTAAGACTATGGATTTGATCCATATAAAAATTTGTGAACAAACATTTATAAATGATCAAGGATGATAAATAAAAATATCATAAAACCATATAAATTGGTTTCACTCAATTTAGAGTCATAGATAAAAACTTATGAATTTATTAAGATAAAAGGAATTAATTTCCAAAGCTAATAAAGCCATATCTAAAATCCATGCCAAATCTTGAGCAAATAAATCCTAAAGGGATTTAAAAAGATAAACAAATATTAAATAAAATTATACAAGTTGGAATCACCATTTTTGGATCTTTAAATAAAAAGATATGGATTTTATAAGCAAAGGAAGAAATAAATAAATAAGGAATATTTAGAAGCCAAATTAAATCTTGGCCAAACAAATGAAATGTAAGATTATTGGTTAATAAAAAGAGTAAAGAATTATTTAAATAAAATCATAAGGATTGATTAATATCCCATTTTATTTCAATAAAGACAATTCCCAATTTAAATGAACATTAAATCATATTAAAGTATTTTAAATAATAATTCAAAGTGAATTATTTGCACTAAAGAATAAATAAAACCTACTGATAAAGGTTTGGTAAAAATTAGAAATCAAATAGAGTTAAACTGTAAGATCCCTCCTTTATAAAGGAAAAGGATACCTGTGATTGCAATGCTAGTCCCTGGATCATTGCTAGCATCCACAACTTAAGATGAAGTACACAGAAACAAAGGTCATTATTACAGGCATTCTAGAGACAAACATAGTCTTTACAACTCCAAGGCCACAGGCCTAATACAAGAGTTTGAAATAAGTAAATAAATAAAAGTCTTCATCTTCATGTGCCACAGGAAAACATGTTGAGTGTAGACTCATGACACCTAATCCTCATCAGAGTAACCTGCAACATCACAAGTTACAACCACAGTGGGTCAATACATTGGAATAGTATTGGCAAGTGATACCTTAGTATAATTTTAAGTAGACTAGATTACTATATGCAATTTGGATAAGTGTAGCTTGGCTTGCTTTGCTCAAAATATGTTTTGCTTATTAGTTGAAATCACTAAGTTTTTCTTTGTCAAAACTTTTCCCAAGGAACCACCAATAGACATTGAGGTCCTTCACCCTTGTTCACCCACAAGTTTTTACTTAGAAATTGGGATGAGAAGATTCTTGATGACTTCCATGTCTTGATGCTCAATGTAACATCCCTAAATTCATATTCCAAAACTCATTCATATCACCTAAGCATTCATCATCATTTAGGGTTCTTCTCAAAAACAGAAGCTTGTGCTATGATTTCATGTGAGTAAATTTCACTCATTAGGCCATCACCTTTTGAAACTTGAATGTTAAAGAACTTGTTTGCTTGCCTCACTATGGGAAAGATTGAGTGTAAAAGTTTAACCAAAATGTTCAAATTAGAAATAATTCCCAAAACCTCTATTTCAAACATTTGCAAAATGGTGCATAGTCTCTGTTTTTTTGAAATCCAAGTCTGACCAAGCCTTTGCAAGGAAGCCCCACAAGTTTTGACCTATTTCTAAGACCAATTCACCCTTGCAAAACCCCAGGAGAATTTGAATTCAAATTTTGTTTGAAACAATTTGAAAACATAACCAGAAAATCGAATTAGAAAAGAAAAAGGACTAGACAAAGGAAAAGGTCGGCCAGAAACGCCCAAAGAAGATCGATCCCAACTAGCCCACCCGGGGATTTCTTTTTCTTCTTTCACACGCAAGAGCACGCTGCTCGACATGACAGACCCCACCCTCATTTTCGCTGCACGTCGACAAGCGGGCCATCCTGTTGTCATCGTCTTCCCCAAACCACGCCCGCGACCACGTCGCCGCTGCAGTCACTGCCGGTAATGGCGCGGCTTAATTGGGGCATTAAACGCAGGAGTTTCCTGTCGAGGCACTGACTATAAGATCTCCCCCTCCTCGCAGTCATTTTCCCCCAGTCAATTCCACACTCACGCCACCAGGCTGCCCACGACTCGCTCGAGACCGCCGCAGACAGAGCCAGCTCCGGCGATCGATTCAGGTGAACTCCGTGCGCCCCTTCCCCTCTGGATTGTTCGAGACACTTAGTAATCCTCTTGCGCACCTTCTAACCACAACAGAGCATCCTGTACTGCCCCAGGTCGCCGTGTTCGCTTGACGCCGTAAGCACCCGACGACCACCCCAACTCCGGCGAGCAATCTCAGTAAGTCCCGAGCGCCCCTTGCTTCCTTATTCACCCGAGCGTGTTCGCAATTGTCCTGCGCATCTCCTAAACCCGTTGGTTCGTGTTAGGGCGCCGTAGAACCTCGGCAACAACTCTGACAACATCCACCCGACGCCAGACGCAACTCCGACGAGATCTAGAGCTCATCTCCGAGCGCCCCTCCGCAAGCCAGTACCACGTCGAGCTTTAGCAGCCTCCGGCGAACCTGGTAAGCCCCTTCTTTTCCTTGCGGACGATCTAGAACGCCGGCGACGCTGTAGTCTGACGCGCCGCCGCTAGTCAACTCCGCCAGCACCGCCCGTTCGTGGCTTGATGGTTTGGTCCGTTGGATCTGCATCGTAGGGCTAGGATAGATCTAGGCCGAAGAGGTACGCGCGCGTCTGGATCGTTAGATCTAAGTTAGATCCTACGGCCTGCGACTTCCGATCCGCGTGAAGCGGTACGCACCAGTAAGGTTGCGACGCGTGGCAGGGTTTAATTCAAAAACAGAATTTAAAACTAGATTTTGATCCAAACTTTAAACTGCTATAACTTTTGAATGCCACGTTAGATTTTTACAAATTTTATACCGTTGGATTCAGTGAAACAAGACCTTTCTGAATGTCCAATTTGTTTAACAAATAGTAACCATTAAAATGACTTTATTTGTGGAATCTTATTTAAAGCTATTTTGAGTATAGATTTGTTTTGATAATTAGTTTTAATGTTAAATAAGTTTGTTATGGCAAATTTTGTGTCCTGTTATGTTTCAGTATCATGCACATGCTTGGAAAAATTTCCAAAATCACCACTTAGTAAAATTCTTGCATGCATGCATTCATATTATTTTTGATTGAATAAATTGTGTGAAATTGAATGCTATAATTTTTCTTGTAGATTTTGCTAGTGATTGTGATTGTGAAGAGTGCTACTCTCCCCACTACCAAGGCAAGTGATATTTTCATGAATATTTCTAACCTATGTTTTGCACTAGCATAGATATTTTGCTTGCATGCTATTTTGTCTAATGCTAAATTGGGAAATCCTATATAGTTTAGAATAGTAGAATTGCTAAGAATTTTCCCTATGATAAGTTGCCATGCCTTGCTAGCCTAGCTATATAGCAAACAAGGGTTGGTGAAAATCTACACTTACCAGGATGAAAATATTTCTAAGTCATGAGACTTATACTTCCCTAATAAAACCACTAAGTCAAATGAACCTCCTGGGTGGAATGGAAAGAATGGGTTATGTTGAGTGGTTACACAAGGCCATGGACTTGGGTTGTGTATCTCACTTGTGGTATGCCACCCAGGCACAAAGGGATTTGGAGGCCAAGTGTTGAGAAAGCTTACAGTGCAACCACTTGGCAATATGGGCTCTGCCTTGATCATATAGGTGGCTAGAACTTAGTCATTTGGACAGTTGGTGGTAGATGGGATGATAGGTTGGAACGCGTCCATTTGACTAAGGAAAGGCTTCTGAAAGGTCCTGTCTTGGGAAACCAAGTCTGGTGGGGAAAGTGCACAACCTCTGCAGATGGAAAAACCTAAGTACTTAGCCTAGTCCAAGGCAATGGACACTTTTGAGCATCAAGACATGGAAGCTACAAGAATCTCATCACTCCAACTTCTAAGTAAAATTTATGGGTGAACAAGGGTGAAGGACCCCAATGTCTATTGGTGGATCCTTGGGAGTATTTTGACAAAGAAAACTTAGTGATTTCAACTAATAGGAAAAACTTATTTTCAAGCAAAGCAAGCCAAGCTACACTTAGCCAAAATGCATATAGTAATATAGTCCACTTAAAATATACTAAGGTATCACTTGCCAATACTATTCCAAAGTATTGACCCTCTGTGGCTATAACTTGTGATGTTGCAGGTTACTCCGATGATGATTAGGAGTCATGAGTCTACACTCAACATGCTTGCCTGTGGCACATGAAGATGAAGACTTGTGTTTATTTGCTTATTCCTTAAACTCTTGTATTAGGCCTATGGCCATGAGTTGTAAAAGACTATGTTTTATCTCTGGAATGAATGTAATAAACGACCTTTGTATCTGTGTACTTCATCTTAAACTGTGGTTGCTAGCATTGATCCAGGGACTAGCATTGCAATCACAGGGATCCTTTCCTTTATAAGGAGGGGTCTAACAGATGGTATCAGAGCACTGTGTTGCCTGTAGGACTATGACCCTAGGATTGAAAACTACTAAGGAAAATTTTTCAACCACTTCTACACTTGTCTATTCTTCTCGTAAAACTTTTCTAATCTTTTCACTCTCAACTCCATTTGTAGATGAACTCCATCAATGAAGCCATGAAGAAAGGACCACTCATGACCATGACCTTGGAGTGTGAAACTGAGTTTCCCAATATACTCAAGGACCTCATGGTAGCAATGGAAGCACATGGTGCAGCTGTGTACAAGGGCTTTCCAGTGATGGATGAAGGAGTGGAGTATTGGTGGGTGCAACTTCACTTGTACAAAAACAAGGAAGACAACCACAAAGAAAGGGGATTCTGCATGTACACCAACACTAAAATGCACACCACATTCTTTGAGTCATCCAGAGATGCAGCTTGGAGGACTATCAAAGAGCTAAGTGCTAGAGTCAAGTGCAGAATGCTCAACCTCCAAAAAGACTTAGAGAAAGAGAAGGAACTTACCCAAGAGTTGGAAGCCACCAACCAAGAGTTAAGGGGAGATATAATAGACTTAGTGATGGAATCATGTGAGCAAGATAGGTGGATTGCCTCTAGGAACATTGTGATAGCCACCAGATCCAGTGAGATAGGCTTATGAGCACACCTTGTTAGTGACCACCATCTATCACCTTGTTTTCCAAAATGATACCTTAAATAAGTTGGACCTTGTTTGATGTAATGGATTTATGTATGCATGACTTGTGTGATATTTGTGTTCCATGGTTGTGTATGAGATGGTTGTTTTGTATTTATCTTAAATGATGTTGTTCTAACTTTTCAATTTTATAAATAGATGCCTATTGCCATCAGCACTGTTGAGGAGCTCCAGGTTACTCGTTTCGGACCTCGTATCATTGAGCTTACCACTTTACTCGATCTCCCTCTTCCCACCATCACGGTGTACCCACTCACCAAGTTCGAGAGGAAGGATCTCTGGGGCTTCAAGGTGAACCAGCCAGGACGCCAGACTGAGCCTACTATAGAGGCCATTGTCTTCAAGCTGATGCACGACGACAGGGAGAGAGGCATGGAGGTAGTCATGCAGGACCTGATAGGACGTTTGTTAGGCCGTCACTCCCGACAGGTTAGGGGCACCCAATTCCACGTCTTCGGAAGGCGTGATGTTGATGGAGAGTCCATCGACTTTGAGGACGACTCGAGGGACACGGCAGAGCCAATACGCCTCTATCTCCAGGACTTAGAGACTCTCCTCAGGCACGTGGACACGGATAGGACAAACGTCATGCTTGGCAATGACGAGCTTGAGCCAGCTGACTACGAGAAGGACAAGCTTTTCGCACGGCAGGATGAGATGATCAAGGAAATGGAGACAAAGTTCGAGGCCCGGGACCGCAAGTTCAAGAGTCGGGAAAGCGCGTCCGGATAGGAACAAGAAAATCAGGACATGACCGAGGCTGAAGTCCAAGGACTTCGAGCTTGAGCAAAGCAGATGGTTATTGAGAGGCTTCGCCCGGAAGAGGGCTCTCAAGGCCAAGTCGATTCCTTGACCACTACGATTGAGGAGAACAAGACCGCGATGGAGAACGCAGGTCTTACCTTCGTCGAGGAGGAGATTGATGCTGATGAGTAGACTTGACTACTCGTTTACCTTTCATATTCATACTTGTTATTGTGAACTTATTATTGGACCATCCGACATGTGGATGGCTTGCCACTTGTGTGTTTTACTTCATGAGCTTGTTATGTGGTTGTTGAAATTTTATTCTTATGTTGCTTGTTATGTGTTTCCTTATGATGTATTGTGCGTGAAACATCTATGGGTATCTCATTCTTATCTATTTGAACAAACCACAGATGCCTCCCCGTCGCGAAAACCCCAACCCCAACAACATCACCCCGGAAATGCAACAAATGATGAATACGCAAACACAGCTTATGCAAATGATGACAACATTCATCCAAAACCAGAATAACAACAACAACAACAACCCCAACAACAACAACAACAACAACAACAACAACAACCCTCCGGGTTTTGATATGCTCACCAGATTTCTGCGTCTGAGGCCAGCAAAGTTTTCGGGAACAACTGATCCCATGGTAGCCAATGACTGGCTACGTTCTGTGAACAAGGACTTAGTGACCGTGGGTTGCACGGATGCTGAAAAAGTCAGGTTCGCAACACATCTGTTGGAAGGACCAGCCGCCACATGGTGGGACAACTTCCAAATCACCACTCCTATTGATGAGGTGACTTGGGCTATCTTTGAAGATGGCTTTCGCACTGCTCATATCTCATCAGGAATGATGAGTCTGAAAAAGAAGGAGTTTCATAACCTGAAGCAGCGCCACCGCGTGGTGAGTACATAGAAGAGTTCAACAATCTGGCGCTATGCACCGGATGAAGTTGATCTGATGCCAAAAGAAAGAAAAGTTCTTGGAGGGTTTGAATGATGAGCTGAACCTACAGTTATGCATGGCATATGTTCCAACTTATCAGTCTTTGTGTGACAAGGCTGCTATTTTGGAGAGTAAAATGAAGCAAGTCGAGAGTAGGAAGAGGAAACACTCCGACAAGCACAGCTCGGGATCGTCTCACAAACGATCTCACTATGATGACAGTGGCAGCTCGGGATCCCATAAGCATGGGAAATTCAACAAGCACCACAACCACAACCGTCATGACAACAAGCATCATCGTAGTCATGACAACGACAAGTATAAGAACCACAAGAGTGGACATAAGAGCCACCACAGTGGGAATGGTAGTGGAAGTGGAAGTCAGCATGTTAAAAAGGACATCAGTCAAGTGGAGTGCTTCAAATGCAAGAAGCTGGGGCATTATGCTAATGAGTGCCCTGAGAAGAAAGTGGAAGGACCTAACAAGCCAAATCCTTTCCAGAAAGGACAGGTTAACCACATCAATGTGGAGGAGGTCTATGAGGAGCCTGATGCCGTTGCTGGTAAGTTCAGACTCAATTCAATTTCAGCATTTGTACTCTTTGATACCGGTGCATCTCATTCATTCATATCAAAAGCATTCGTTGAAAGAAATGAACTACCGGTAGAAACCATTGGGTGTCCTATAAGAGTAAGTTCTCCGGGTGGAGAAATGATAGTAAACTCAGGATGTCATGACTTAGTCATAGAGTTTGGGAAACATAAGTTTCCAGTGAACCTAATAATTCTGAATTCCCAAGGATTGGATGTGATTTGGGAATGGATTGGATGGCTAAGTATGAAGGCGTACTAGATTGTGCCAATCGTACTGTTGCACTCACAACCCTAGAAGGAAAAAGAATAAAATTCAAGTCAAACTTTGAATCCAAAGGAAGTAAGCTGAATTCTCTTAAGGGGGTTAGCATGGACAGTGTGCCAATTGTGTGAGTATCCGGATGTATTTCCGGAAGAATTACGAGGATGCCACCATCGAGGAATGACCACGGCGAGATCTGCTATCGGCGTGAGTAGTAGAACGAAGGGCAAGGCGGCCATCTGCGGTCTTGAGATGAGGCGGAGACTCGAGGTTTTACCTGTGTTCGGCCCGGAGGGTAAAGACCTACTCCTGCTAGATTGTATTATGGAGATGTTTACAATGGGCGAACTCGGCTAGGCGGCGAGTTGCTTGGGTATCGAGGAACGATCTCTACTCACCCCTTAGGGAGGTTTATATAGGCTTACCTCCCTAGGGTTTACATATCTCAACCGATTCGTTACAACTTTGTCAATCGTTTAACTCGGACCGATGGGCCTATCTACTCGCGGGCCTTCGACCTCCGATGCTGGTACCTGATGGGCCTTGACCCACTCGCGTTCTGCAGGCCACTTTCCGACCTTTGGGCGGTCGGAAGCGTCCTGCGAGGATACCCGGTGGGCATATCCCCGAGTAGTCCCGAGGCCGTCGTCGATTAGGCGCGGGTGGCTCTGGCGATCGGTATCTGACTTCAAGTTGGCATCGGTCGAATCGTCGGCGGGCTCCTGTACAAAGGAAAAAATCCGGCGAACCGAGTCGCGTTTTGAGTGCACCGAACCAACGGATCGTGGCCTCGGCGAATAACTCAGCGAACCGAGTGGCAGGAGGCGGACCGTCGGGCGTGGTCAAACTAGCCGTTAAGGTAACTTAACGGTAACTTTCGGCGTAATCATCGCGCGGTAACGGCCCCCTAATTTGGCGGGCAGCTCTCGCTATATAAGGGGAATGGTTGGCCATCGGAAAGCCAACCGCCCACCATTTCTTCCGAGTACGCATATCTTTCGCCCGTTGATCTCGCGACCCGCAATCCTCCGACCTCCAAGCAAATCCTCAGCCATGGCCCTCTCCACCGAACCTTGGGGTAGATCCAAGTGTACCAGGGCGCAACTGGCCTCCTTCGAGGAGGCCGGAATCCTGCGGGCCGGCTGTTGGCGAATCCCCGCAGCCGGAGAAACGATCCCGAACCCGCGAGAGTTCATCTGCTTCACTAGTCACCTCGGCGGGGTTTAGGGTTTCCACTTCTCGTTCTTCGCGCCTGCGCCTACTACGGATCCAGCCTCGGATCTGGGTCCCCATAGTATCGAGCGCTCGCCATCTTTGTGGCGTTCTGCGAGTGCTACTTGGCTGCCGCCCTATTTTCCCTTGTGGCAAGATCTTCCATGGACGGATCAGCCCGCGAGGCGCGACCCAATGCTAGCCGCGGCGGCTTAACCTTCACTGAAATCCAAAGCCTCCTTCTTCGACTTGATGCTGCCGGCCAAAGCAATGGCGGAAAAAGTCTTGGTTTTACGTGACCGAGGCGACCGGAGGACGAGGCGGCGATCCCACGGTACTCGGCCGACCGCTCGAGCAGCGCAATCTTGGTCGCCAAGCTTCCGACGATCAGCGGATGGTCGTCGACGAGATGCTCCGGACCATTCGCGAAGAAGAAGGGCTCCAGACGGTGAACCTGTACAACCTGGCTGGCTTGGCGGCGACTCGTCGCCGCCAGTATGAGCACTACATGTACCAAGACAGGCCGAGAAGACTCGGCGAAGGGCCTCGCCGAAAGTGGAAGCGGAGGACTACCTCTGGCGAAGAGGATCACCCAGGCGGCATACACGGATGCGCAGGCCGGGCTCCCTCCATACACCACGAAGCGTCCGGCTCCAACGGTAATAACCTGATCTTATTCGCAGTCGCAGCATATGCAGTCGCGGTAATTCTAACTTTGTTCCGTGTTAACGCAGCTATTCCAAGTGGTGGAAGGGTGGCTTCCACCCGCCGATGACGACAGCTTCGGGCCATCCGCCCAGGACACAAGCGAGTCGCCTCCTGCCAAGGGCAATGAGGACGATGAGGACGAATCCGAAGAGGAGATCGCCCCACTGGTCCGAAAGACCCGCGGGCAACGTCAGCGCGAACTCGAGGCGAGCAGGAGCCTCGAGCGTCATGATGATGACGAGGAACTCCCGGAGACCACCTCGCTCCGTCAGGCCACTCCCGCGAAGAAGAAGAAGGAGAAAGAGGCGAGGGCCCCCCTAAGGAGGAGGGCGAAGCCGCCAAAGATGGCCTCACCGCCGCGCTCAGCGAGCAGCTCCGACGCCCATAGCTCGGCCGGTGACGGGGCGGCCCCGGCAACAATCACGCTAGACGCACCATCCATGGAGGCACCGCTGGCCTCGATACCCCCGCTTGGCCGATCTCGGGCTAGGGAAGGCCCGGTGAGGCGACTTCACCTCGCAAAGGGGTCCCGAGCGTGGCGGTCTCGCCTCGCAGGAGGCTCCGGTCGCGGCAGCTCCTAGCAAGGAAACCTCCGCCGAGGCGCCGGGCGCCAACCGCCTCGACATCAAAGAAACCGTCCGTGTCCTGGGCCCTGGCACCTGGACCTGGGCTCGATCGCCAGCTTGGCCCCGAGCTGGAAAAACCGCCTGCACGGGCTGCGTCTCATTCCGTCGCCAAGTGAGTGCACTCGGCGTTTGCCTTCTCTCTTAGTATTTTGAATCTTTTTCCTGAATTGTCTCGATCGTGGGACGGAGTGAAGAAAATGAGCCATCCGACGGTGGCCAAGGTGCCCTCCGCCACTAGCGGGGAGGACCCTTCCCGTAAGAGGAAGGTGGATGAGGTCGCCGCTTCCACGGAAGGCAGCAAGAAGGCCAAGGGCGATGACATCGTCACTGTCTCTGACGACACGGCAGTCGCGCCGGCTGGGCCCGCCGTTGAAGCGACCGCGTCCACGAAGGAGGCGCCGTTGCCTAGACCGGAAGCGAGCTCCTTTGGGCGGTGCTACCTTCCCCGCTTCATGACCAAGCGGCCACGGCGAGTGAGGCTGCGACTCGAACCCGCTCCGGAGGCCGACGCTGAGATTGACCAACGTCGCGGCACACCGGCGCTTGCGTCCGTGGACCAGCGCAATCTGCGGCATGCTTGGCGGCCATCCGGTACCTCCGGTCCCGAGGATCAGGTCGGTGTTTTGCGGCGGCCTGATTCTTTACAATTATTTGTTTAAATGCGTTGAGTCCGGTCCCGAGTGCGTACTCGCTAAATTGTAGCGGGTTGGCACTTAGTATTTTCGAGCCGCCGGTCCCGAGTGCGCACCCGCTAAATTGTAGCGGGTGAGCACCGAGTATTCGAGCCGCCGAGTGCGCACCGCTAAATTGTAGCGGGTGAGCCGAAATATTCGAGCCGCCGGTCCCGAGTGCGCACCCGCTAAATTGTAGCGGGTGAGCACCGAGTTTATTCGTGAACTGACTTTGAAACTTTGCGGGGTTTACAACCGGAGTCGGCAGAAGCGATTGGCTGCGGCAGCGTCTTTGAAGGAGTTGCTCTCAAGAAGTAAACAAGGAGCTGCGGTATTGCTGCTGTGACGGTGGCTCGCCAGAGCTTGTCCTATTTGGCGGTGGCGAAATCTGCGTTAAGCGCTTCTTGAGCAAAGGATTGCCGACCTCGGCCTTGAACTGCGGGAGGCGAAGAAGAAGCGAGCTCGTGACAGGCGAGCTAAGGCCGCCGTTGCTGCCGCGGAGGAAGACCGGAAAGTGTCGGAAGCCCTCATCGTTGGGCTTCAGGACGAGAAGACATCGCTTCAAAGCTTCATTACTGGGCTCGCCCGCCCGTTGATCGGTGAGTGCGTCTTCCCAGTCTTGTGGTTGTATTTTTTGTGGTTTCCGTGGTGCTCACAACTGTTTCCATCTAGCAGGCCGTATGATTGGTAGCCATGAAGAAGCGAGTTCTCTTGATGCGAGGGAGTGCGTGAGCATGCTCGTCGACTTCGGCGGCTTGTCGGCGACTTGCATCGCGCCTACCTTCAAGAGATGTCGCCACGGAGGTTATTCCCAATGACCTCATTGAGGTGTGGAGTACTTGGAGAAGGCGCCCGGTCGTGGAGTTCATGGCGGTCGGCTTTTCGACGTGGAGCGGCGGCTCGAGTCAGGACTCGCCCACTTCCCCGAAGATTTCGACCTCGACGACGTGACGAGTGGTTATCCTTCATCGTCTGGCACGGTGGATCTGTCTGAAGTTCTTAAGCTGCAGGAGCGTGCCGCCGCGTATTCGGAGCGTGTTTGGGCGATGGGCGACCTTCTTCCGTACCAGGAAACGGTCGTCGCGAGCGCGACGCCGAGCCGCCGCATCGCGACTTCAAGGTCGAGCAGCCCTTCCGCGCGGCGATGGCGGGCCAGCTGACAACTTATCCATCGAACCCGTACACTGTATTCATCCGGAAGCGCCGGGACGCTGGTAACTCATCGTCGAAGCCTGCGGAATAGTGTTAGTAACAATTCTGCCGAGTAGGCATATTTTGTAATGTAAGACAATGCGATATGCGATTGAATGGAATGTTGTGTTCATTTTGCTATTTGTTTGCGTGTTTTGGATTGATTTTGGGTGAGTCCCCGAGCGCGTCCGCCCTTTTGCGGGTTTCACCTTAAATATGATGTTTTGTTGTTTATCACGTGTGTTGTTGGTTGAGTCGACTGCGAAGCTCGGAGAGCCGATGCAAAGCGACTCCCTCGAGTGCTCTATACTTTACCGTTTTCCGTCTGTGAGCGGTGCCGGGTGGCGAGTCCCGGCGTGGTACTTAGTAGTTCAAGGCGCGACTCGAGGGTGGTTGAGGATGGCGCGCGTTTGTGTTAGCGGCGTCGCTCTGCTGGCCCGGTGGGTCGGTCGGCGTGGCGAGTCTGGGCACGCTCTCTTGGCGCGTTTTCCTGTCCGATCGAGACGAACTGGTATCCGATCGGCGTGGTACTTAGCCGTTCGAGTCGCTCGCAAGGATGCGGAGGACCAGGGTCGCTGTGGGAAGCGAGGACAGATGTCTTGGTTCGTAAAACCAGTCGAGCTAGGCGACTCCGATGGGGCTCCGGATTTGGCGTTTTTCGTGGACGATGCAAGACCTGAAATGACTCAGTGCTCTTGCATCGCACTACTTAGCCGTGCCGGTCGCTGTACCAAGGGTTGACTTCTGTATTTTAGCATAACGCTGTTAATTACGAGTGCGAGTGGCACAAGGAATGGAGAGTAGACGAATTTTTGCGGTAACCGTTTCTTTTATTCATAGCGACTGGAGAGTACACATGTGGGGTTCTAGGTATAGAACTTCCGGAGAAGATTTACATTCCACGGCCGCTTGACGTCGAGTTCACCGTCCCCGCGGACGTCGACGAGGTAGTAGGCGTCGTTGCGGTCTGTGCCGATAGCGACAGCCTTCCATGGAGGAGAGCTTGTGCATGCCCTTCTTGTCTGGATGAGGCGTAGCACCAAGTCGCCTTCTGGAAGGTGCGGGTTTTCACCGTCGGCTGTGGTAGCGACGGGCCCTTGGCGATAGATAGCGGTGCGCGATCGGGCGAGGTCGCGGCTTCGTCGAGTTGGTCGAGCCCATCTTGGCGGGCAGTTCGTTTCTGACCTCCGTATAATGGACGATCCGCGGCGAGTCGTGTTCGAGGTCGGTTGGCATGACGGCTTCAGCCGTAGACCATGAAGAAGGGGTGAATCCGTCGACTGTTGACCGAGTGCGAATTCCCGGATGACGGAGGAAGCTCTTGACCCAGCACCGGCGGTGCGCTCGAGTGGTACTACTTGGAGTCGGCTTGCCGTGGAGGATGCTGGTTGGCTCGTTCCGCTGGCCGTTGGATTCGGTGTCGATTGGCGAGGTCGAGCCGGATGTGGTGCTCCTCGCGAATTCGGCCATTGCTCCCTTGGCGAAGTTTGTGCCGTTGTCCGTGATGATCTGTTGGGAAACCGTGGCGGTATATGAGCTCGCGTAGGAACTTAGTGGCGATCTTCCGTCGCATTTCGGACTGGCTTGGCTTCTACCCACTTTGTGAATTTGTCGTGGCGACCAGCGGTGGGTGTAGCGGAGGGGCCTTCTTGAAGGGCCGACCATGTCCATGCCCACGGCGAATGGCGGTGATGGGTATTGTTTTGGCGCGAACTTGGAGCGTCGTCGGTTGGCGTACCGGCACCCGGCGCGCTGGACGATATCGGCAGCGTCGGCGTGTCGTGGGCGATGAGAAGCCGTGTCGCATGGCTTTGGCGACCCGAGGAACGCGGCGGCGTGGTGGCCGCAATCGCTGAGTGGATGTCGTGTAAGATTTTGCGTCCTTCACTGGTTGGGCCGCCGTTGGAACACGCCGGTGGCTGCGCTTGTAGCTTCGCCGTCGGCGATGGTGTAGGACTTGCATCGGCGAACAATCATTCGGCGCTTGTCTGCCTGCGGGCAGGTTGCCGTCTCGGTAAGCGATGTAGGGCTTGGTCGATCGTGCGGTTCGGTGTGAAGTGCGACCAAGGTTGCCTCTGGTTGGGCGGGACTCAATGTCGATCTCGCCGGAGGAGGCGGCGGCGTGAAGATGGTGTCGAGGAACACGCCGGCGGGTGGTGCGGATCGTGCCGACCGATCACGAGAAGGCGTCGGCCTCCTCGTTTTCCTCCTGTCGATCCACTCGACCGAGTAGCGGTGAAGTGGCGCCCACCTTGTCCACCTCTTGGCGGTATGCCGCCATGGTAGGGGAGACGGCGTCGCAGGTGCCGTCGACTTGACCCGCAACGAGGTCGGAGTCTCCGTAGCATCGAAGGCGGTTGACGCTCATCTCCTTTGCGGCTCGCATGCCGTGGAGTAGGGCCTCGTATTCAGCCATGTTGTTGGTGCAGGGCGTGAATTCGAGGCGGAGTATGTAGCGGAGCTTGTCGCCTTTTGGAGAGGTCAGCACTATCCCCGCTCCTGCGCCGTCCGTGTTCTTGGACCCGTCAATCTGAGCTCGATAATGGAGAATGGCGGCTTCTCCGCTCTTGGGCCTCCTCCCGTCGGCGAGAAATCGGCGATGCTGTGACTTAATCGCCTGCGTGTCGTACTTAATGTTGTGGGCGCCCGATCTCGGCGGCCCCTTGGCGACCCGCCCGGTCGCCTCGCGATTCGGATGATGTCTTGTAGTGGAGCGGAGGCGACCGTGATGGGGTGCTCACGGAAGTAGTCGGCAGCGCTGAGCTCTGAAGACCGCATATACCAGCTTTTGGTACTGTGGGTATCGCTGGCGCGACTCGGTTAAGACCTCGCTGATGTAGTATACCGGCCGCTGGACTGGGCGCTCTTTTCCTTCCTCTGGTCGTTCGACGACCATTACCGCAGCGACGCTCGGACGCCGCGACGTAAACCAGCATGGGTTCTTTGTCGGCGGGGGCGGCGAGTAGTGGTGCGGCGAGTAGCACCTTTTTGATGTCGCGGAGCGCGTCGTCCGCCTACTTGTCCCACTGGAAGGTGGGATTCTTGCGCATCAGGCGGTATAGGGGCATCGCCTTTTCGCCCAGGCGGGGGATGAAGCAACTGAGAGCCGCTACTCGCCCGGCCAGCTTCTGGACGTCGCGCAGGCACTCGGGTTTGCCGAGCCGGGCGATCGTGTCGATCTTTGTGGGGTTCGCCTCGATCCCTCGTTTGGAGCAGCGTACCCTAGTAATTGCCGGCGGGTACACGAAGGTGCACTTGCTGGGTTGAGCTTTATCTTGTACCTCCGCGGGTTGGCGAAGGTCTCTGCGAGGTCGGCGAGTAGGTCGCCTTGGCGGCGGATTTCGACCACGTCGTCGATGTAGACGTGGATGTTGCGGCCAATTTGGCTCGCGAGGCATTCTTGCATGCACCGTTGATACGTTGCTCGGCGTTCTTGAGGCGAAGGTCATGGCGGTGTAGCGAAGGCTCGAATGGCGTGATGAACGCCGTCTTCTCCTCGTCCTCGACAGCCATTTTGATCTGGTTATACCCGGTAGGCGTCGAGAAACACAGCGACTCGAGCCAGCGGTGGAGTCGATGATCTGATCGATCTGCGGGAGGACGAACTGCTCCTTTGGGCGGCGATGTTCAGTTTGTGTAGTCGATACACATTCTCCGGTCCGTTTTCTTTTCGACCAGGACTGGGTTTGCCAGCCACTTGGAGTATTTGATTGGCGAATGAAGGCAGCGGTAGACGCTGCACTTCCTCGGCGATTGCCCGGCGTTCTTCGTTGAATGGCCGTGGCGATGCTGTGGTCGCACTTTGGGGTCGGCGTTTAATTTGTGCTCAGCGAGCTCCCTAGGGACACCGGGCATGTCGGAGGGTTTCCATGCGAAGATGTCCCTGTTCTCACGGAGGAACTTCGATGGCGCGCCTTCCTATCTTTGGGCTCATGCCTGTCCCGATCGTCACCGTCTGGGGTCGCTGGGACCAGCTCGGCAGTCGGGTGTGCGTCGTGGCCTCAAAGGTTGAGGTGTTTGTGCCCTGAGTTGGGCTTCTTAAGTATTGTGGGGTCGTCGTTGTTGACCGCTCGCGTGTTGGCGAGCTCATCGGCGTGACTAGCTTCCGCCGCGATCACGGCGTCGGCGAGTTCGGCTCCTTTGGCCTCGCATTCGGCGGCCATGTCAGGGTCGCCGTTGATGGTGATGACGCCGCACGGCCCGGGGAGCTTCATAGCGTTGTACGCGTAGTGGGGTGCCGCCATGAATTTGGCGAACGCCCCAGGACGCAATGGTAAGGGCTGTCGAAGGGCACCAGCTCGAAGACGATCCGCTCGGTGCGGAAGTTCGCCGGAGTGCCGAAGGTGACGGGTAGCGTGACCTTGCCGATCGGGTACGCCTTCCGACCGGGGACGATGCCGTGGAACATGGTGTGGGTGGTCTCGATCATCGATTGCGGGAGCATGATCGCTGAAGGTGTCGAGGTAGAGGATGTTGATGGAGCTGCCGTCCGCCGAGTCTTGGGGAGCCGATGATCGCCGACCTTGGGCTTGACCACCGGCGACTCGTCACAGGTACTCGATGCGTGGCGAGTGGTCTTGCGGCTCGGTGATAGGCTGCTCCGACCAGTTCGAGGCGGGGACGTCTGTCAGGCCACCGCGTTGGCGACAGCGGGCGATGACCTTCTTCTCGCGCCGTGTTGAAGCCGGTGAAGGTGTGGAGCGAGCCGCCACTTTGCGAATTTTCCGCCATTTTGCGGGTCGTTGTCGGTGTCCTCCAGCGCGTCGTGCCTTCTCGATCTCCCTGAGGGTGTGGCAGTCGGCGGTGGTGTGCGTGGCGGGCTTTCCTTCCCTGCTGTGAAACGCACATGGTTGGTTAAGGAGGGCCGCGGGATCGAACCTTGGCTTGTTCTTGTAGTTCCCGTCGTCGCGTCGTTGCCCTCCGTCAGCGCGGTAGCTCTTGGTCGCGTTATGCGTGCCCGGCATTGGCGGAAGTCGACTTCGCCCGCTGGCGCTTGCTTACTGCGAGTGCGGTATGGTCTGCTTTCGGCGGCCGCCGTCGTTGCCGCCCGTCGTCGTTGTCCCCGGACTCGTCGTCGACGTCTTGATTGGGATCTTCCTCGGCGTATCGTTTGGCGATCTCGAGGAGGTCGGGATGTTGTCGGCGTCGGCGTGTCGCTTGAGTTTGGCGACTAGAGGCTCATAGCGGCACGAGGTCTTGAAGCAATGGATAGCGGTGTCCGGGTGGATGCCGACCTGGCTACCGAGCTCTTGCCACCGTTGGACCCAGCTGCGGGTCGACTCGCGGGGTCCCCTGGACGCTCGTTCAGGTCCTCGATGGTGGTGGCGGGTGTAGGAGCACTCGAAGTGCACGACGGGCGTCTCGCATTTCCTCCGGTCGATCGTCATCCTGGGGGCGTGTTGATCCATTGCGCACGTCCCTCCATCATCGGTGGGAGGTAACAGGCGGCGGTAGGTCGGTGTGACCCGCGATCCCCATTGCCATGAGGTATGTGTCAAGCCGCACCGCGGGGTCGTCTGGTCGTATTTTTCGATCTCCTTCGGCGCCTTGAAGTTGGGTGGGTACTTTTCGCCTCGGATCATTGGTCCGAAGCACTTGGGCCCTAGTCGACTGAGCGACCCCATAGGCTCGCCATCGCGGCGAGTAGTTAGGGTGTGCCGCAAGTCGTCGGGCTGGCGTGCGCGCCAGTTCTGGTTGGCGATGATATGAGTGCGAGCGTCGATTGGCTCTCCATTGGCGGCGACGAGGTTGGTCGCCCTGGGATCGTTGTGAGAGTCGCATTCGCGGTCGTCGTTGAGCTGCGATGGCTCGGCGGGCAATTGAGGGTGTTTGCCACCGCTGGACTGGCGCTTGAGGCCGCCCTGCTTCCGGAGGAGCGCGAGTACACTCGCCCCTGCGAGTCGGCGCCTGCTTTCTGCTGTTCCACGGCCTTCGCGAGTAGGGCCCTGACGCATCGATCTGTAAGGCGCCGCGGTCGCCGTGATCTTTGTCGGCAGCGCTCGCCTGCCACGAGGTTGTCCATCGGGTGGAGAACAGTGGAAGGCCGTTCGCCGCGCTTCCCGTGAGGAGACGACTATCCGCGCTGGTCCTCGAGAGGGTGCGGTTGGTGGTGGTGGGGCACCCATTGCCGTTGATCTGGCGAGGGCGGTTGCTTCCTCCTGGTGGCGCGTTCGCAGATCGCGCTCGGCTATCGCGAGCGGGTCGTTTCGTCGCCGAAGTTCGTGGCGCCCTTGAACGGTGGGGTTCAGCGTGACCTGATCCGCTGCTGGTGGTAGCGCGGCAGTTCTCGCTGTCACCGCCGAGGCGAAATTTCGCCGCCCGCTTCCTTGCGCATCGCCTCCGCTAGTTTCAGCGGAGTTCTCGACCGCCGCTGCGGGCGTTAGGAGGGATCGGGTGGAGAAAGGGTCCTCCGGCGGATCGGTGCCGGTAGCCATGTAGGCCGGCGTGGCGATCGCACCGTCGTGGAGGTCGGCGGAGTTCTCCGACCCGAGTCGAGTCGAAGATCCCGAGGATGGAGGGGTCTCGAAATCTCCGCTGGAGACCTGAAGGATGGAGCCCGCGGACGAGGCCGCGGTGATGGATCCGCGAGTGACGCCGGTCGCCGAGTCGGCGCTGCTTGAGGGTCGCGTCTTCCGCGGCCGCTGAATTCTCGGCCACGTTGCTGTGGGCCGAGTCGTACTCGGAGGCGAGGCGGTGGATCGTGCGGATCTGGCTCTCGGAGAGCCGATCGCGTGGTGGCGACTCGCGGATGCGAGCCGAGTCCTCCGAGGTGATGACGTCGGTGAAGCCGACGAAGAGGCTGATCGTGCCGACTGGCAGGATCACGCTGTGCGTGACGGGTCGTGCCGCCGGGACGTAGCTGCTTGGCAAGATCTGGAGCATCTCGCCAATCGCTATCATGCGGCCGGTGGCGACCGTCTCGTTGATGGGCAGATTGGATCTCGCCCCAGAACACCGGCCAGACCGGCCAGGCCCCACGGTACCAGATTGGATCTCGCCGCAGATAGAGATGTGGAGTTTCTGATAGATTTGGTACCAGGTTCTGGACCGATAGCTAAGAGACCATACAAAATGTCAGTTGATGAACTGAAAGAACTCAAGAAACAACTAGGAGAACAGTTGCAGAAAGGGTTTATTCGACCAAGTTCTTCATCTTGGGGAGCCCCAGTATTGTTTGTGGAGAAGAAGGATAGAACACAAAGATTATGTATTGACTACCGTTCTCTCAACGAGGTGACCATCAAGAACAAATATCCTTTGCCAAGAATCAACGACTTGTTTGATCAGTTAGAAGGAGCATGTGTTTTCTCGAAGATTGATCTTCGGTCAGGCTATTTTCAACTCAAGATAAGAGAGCAAGACATACCTAAGACAACATTCACCACAAGGTATGGATTGTATGAGTACACTGTGATGCCTTTTGGTTTAACCAACGCTCCAGCATACTTCATGAATATGATGAACAAGGTATTCATGGAATTCCTTGACAAATTTGTGGTCGTTTTCATCGATGACATCTTAGTCTACTCCAAGAGCAAGGAAGAACATGAAAGACACTTACGCTTGATACTTGAAAAATTAAGAGAGCATAAGCTTTACGCCAAATTCAGCAAGTGTGAGTTTTGGTTAGAGGAAGTTGGTTTTCTTGGTCATGTTATGACAAAGTATGGTGTAGCAGTTGATCCTGCTAAGGTTTCAGCTGTGACAGAATGGGAATCTCCCAAGAATGTAAAAGAAGTTCGTAGTTTCCTCGGTTTAGCGGGTTACTACAGAAGGTTCATTGAAAATTTCTCAAAGGTTCCTAAGCCAATGACAGAATTGTTAAAAAAGGACAAGAAATTTGCTTGGACTGAAGGTTGTGAAGTCAGCTTCCAAGAATTGAAGAAGAGACTTGTAACAGCACCAGTGCTATGTCTGCCAGATTTGGAAAAGGATTTCCAAGTATATTGTGATGCGTCTCATCAAGGTTTGGGTGCCGTACTTATGCAAGATGGTAAAGTCGTAGCCTATGCTTCGAGACAACTCAAAACTCATGAAGTAAACTATTCTACTCATGATTTGGAGTTAGCCTCTGTCGTCCATGCACTCAAAACATGGAGACATTACCTTTTGGGAAAGCGATGTGAAGTGTTCACCGATCATAAGAGTTTGAAGTATATCTTCACCCAGAAGGAAATCAATATGAGACAAAGGAGATGGCTAGAACTTATTAAGGATTACGACTTAAGTTTGCAATACCACCCCGGTAAAGCGAACGTAGTAGCAGATGCTCTAAGTCGTAAGACGTTTGTAAATGGCCTTACCAAAGGGGAATTGCCAGATGACTTGTGTGAGCAATTCAAAGAACTTAGATTGGAGATTGTGCCAGAAGGACATCTCATGTCCTTAAATGTTCAAACCACTTTATTGGACAAGATCCGAGAAGTTCAGAAGACTGATAAGGAAATTGAAAAGATTAAGGAAAATATAAGTCTAGGGAAATCTAAGAGTTTCCATATAGACGAACAAGGTACCTTATGGCACGGGAAACGTATTTGTGTTCCACAAGATCCGGAGTTGCGGAAACTGATTCTACAAGAGGCTCACAACTCTCCGTATTCTATTCACCCGGGAAACACCAAGATGTACATGGACATGAAAGAAAGATTTTGGTGGAACAATCTCAAAAGGGACATCGCCGAACATATTGCTTTGTGTGATGTGTGTAGCAGAGTAAAAGCGGAGCATCAGAAACCAGCAGGTTTGCTTCAACCACTGCCTATTCCTGAATGGAAGTGGGAAAATATTGGTATGGATTTCATTACCGGATTACCAAGGACTAGGTCAGGGTATGATTCCATATGGGTGGTAGTTGATCGCTTAACTAAAGTGGCTCATTTTATACCCGTGAAGACAACTTATACAAGTGCCAAGTTAGCAAAAATCTACATGAGCAGAATTGTATGCCTTCACGGTGTGCCTAAGAGTATTGTGTCAAATAGAGGAACACAGACCACTTCTCATTTTTGGAGACAGCTTCATGAATCTTTGGGAACGAGATTGGAATTTAGTACTGCCTTTCATCCCCAAACTGATGGACAAACGGAAAGGACTAATCAAATTCTTGAAGACATGTTAAGGGCATGTGCCTTAGACTATGGAGCAAGTTGGGATGAAAGCTTGCCTTACGCAGAGTTCTCTTACAACAATAGTCATCAAGTTAGTATTGGAATGGCACCATTTGAGTTACTCTACGGAAGGAAATGTACCACCCCATTACTATGGAATGGTGTGGGAGAGAGAAGTTTATTTGGACCTGATCTTATCAAAGATGCCGAAGAGAAGGTCAAATTGGTTAAGGACAGTTGAAGGTAGCAGTCCCGATGTAAAAGCTACGCAGATTCTAAGCGTAGAGAAGTCACCTACGAAGTTGGGGATAGAGCTTATCTCAGGGTATCACCACTCCGTGGAGTGAAAATATTTGGAGTCAAAGGAAAGTTGGCACCAAGATATGTTGGGCCATTCAAGATTCTAAGTCGCAAAGGAGAAGTTGCATATGAAGTTGAATTGCCTGAATCCCTGTCGGCTGTCCATAATGTGTTTCATGTGAGTCAGCTTAAGAAATGTCACCCAGAAATGGAAGAAACTTCTCTGAAGGATACCATACCGTTGGAAGAATTCCAGCTAGAAAGTGATCTCACCTATGAGGAAAAACCTGTGAAGATTCTTGAGACCGCAGAAAGGGTCACCAGGACTAAGACTATCAAGTTTTGTAAGGTGCAATGGAACCATCACTCCGAAGAGGAAGCAACATGGGAAAGAGAAGATGATCTTCGAAAAGACCACCCTCACCTATTTGCTAGCCAACCCGAATCTCGAGGGTGAGATTCATCTTAAGGGGGTTAGATTTGTAACATCCCTAAATTCATATTCCAAAACTCATTCATATCATCTAAGCATTCATCATCATTTAGGGTTCTTCTCAAAAACATAAGCTTGTGCTATGATTTCATGTGAGTAAATTTCACTCATTAGGCCATCACCTTTTGAAACTTGAATGTTAAAGAACTTGTTTGCTTGCCTCACTATGGGAAAGATTGAGTGTAAAAGTTTAACCAAAATGTTCAAATTAGAAATAATTCCCAAAACCTCTATTTCAAACATTTGCAAAATGGTGCATAGTCTCTGTTTGTTTGAAATCCAAGTCTGACCAAGCCTTTGCAAGGAATCCCCACAAGTTTTGACCTATTTCTAAGACCAATTCACCCCTGCAAAACCCCAGGAGAATTTGAATTCAAATTGTGTTTGAAACCATTTGAAAACATAACCAGAAAATCGAATTAGAAAAGAAAAAGGACTAGACAAAGGAAAAGGGCTGAGCGCCAGGAAACTGGCCCAGCAGAAGATCGATCCCAACTAGCCCACCCGGGGATTTCTTTTTCTTCTTTCACACGCAAGAGCACGCGTTCGGCCGCTGACAGACAGACCCCACCCTCATTTCGCACACGTCGCTGACAAGCGGGCCCTGTCCACGCTGTCATCGTCTTCCCCAAACCACGCCCGCGACCACGTCGCCGCTGCAGTCACTGCCGGTAATGGCGCGGCTTAATTGGGGCATTAAACGTAGGCGTTTCCTGTCGAGGCACCGGCTATAAGATCTCCCCATCCTCGCAGTCATTTTCCCCCAGTCAATTCCACACTCACGCCACCAGGCTGCCCATGACTCGCTCGAGACCGCCGCAGACAGAGCCAGCTCCGGCGATCGATTCAGGTGAACTCCGTGCGCCCCTTCCCCTCTGGATTGTTCGAGACACTTAGTAATCCTCTTGCGCACCTTCTAACCAAAACAGAGCATCCTGTACTGCCCCAGGTCGCCGTGTTCGCTTGACGCCGTAAGCACCCGACGACCACCCCAACTCCGGCGAGCAATCTCAGTAAGTCCCGAGCGCCCCTTGCTTCCTTATTCACCCGAGCGCCCCTTCTTTTCCTTGCGGACGATCTAGAACGCCGGCGACGCCGTAGTCTGACGCGCCGCCGCTAGTCAACGCCGCCAGCGCCGCCCGTTCGTGGCTTGATGGTTTGGTCCGTTGGATCTGCATCGTAGGGCTAGGATAGATCTAGGCCGAAGAGGTACGCGCGCGTCTGGATCGTTAGATCTAAGTTAGATCTACTCTGCATCGCCGATCCGCAAGCGGCACGCACCAAGAAGGTTGCGACGCTGGCGTGGTTTAATTCAAAAACAGAATTTAAAACCAGATTTTGATCCAAACTTTAAACTGCTATAACTTTTGAATGCCACGTTAGATTTTTACAAATTTTATACCGTTGGATTCAGTGAAACAAGACCTTTCTGAATGTACAATTTGTTTAACAAATAGTAACCATTAAAATGACTTTATTTGTGGAATCTTATTTAAAGCTATTTTGAGTATAGATTTGTTTTGATAATTAGTTTTAATGTTAAATAAGTTTGTTATGGCAAATTTTGTGTCCTGTTATGTTTCAGTATCATGCACATGCTTGGAAAAATTTCCAAAATCACCACTTAGTAAAATTCTTGCATGCATGCATTCATATTATTTTTGATTGAATAAATTGTGTGAAATTGAATGCTATAATTTTTCTTGTAGATTTTGCTAGTGATTGTGATTGTGAAGAGTGCTACTCTCCCCACTACCAAGGCAAGTGATATTTTCATGAATATTTCTAACCTATGTTTTGCACTAGCATAGATATTTTGCTTGCATGCTATTTTGTCTAATGCTAAATTGGGAAATCCTATATAGTTTAGAATAGTAGAATTGCTAAGAATTTTCCCTATGATAAGTTGCCATGCCTTGCTAGCCTAGCTATATAGCAAACAAGGGTTGGTGAAAATCTACACTTACCAGGATGAAAATATTTCTAAGTCATGAGACTTATACTTTCCTAATAAAACCACTAAGTCAAATGAACCTCCTGGGTGGAATGGAAAGAATGGGTTATGTTGAGTGGTTACACAAGGCCATGGACTTGGGTTGTGTATCTCACTTGTGGTATGCCACCCAGGCACAAAGGGATTTGGAGGCCAAGTGTTGAGAAAGCTTACAGTGCAACCACTTGGCAATATGGGCTCTGCCTTGATCATATAGGTGGCTAGAACTTAGTCATTTGGACAGTTGGTGGTAGATGGGATGATAGGTTGGAACGCGTCCATTTGACTAAGGAAAGGCTTCTGAAAGGTCATGTCTTGGGAAACCAAGTCTGGTGGGGAAAGTGCACAACCTCTGCAGATGGAAAAACCTAAGTACTTAGCCTAGTCCAAGGCAATGGACACTTTTGAGCATCAAGACATGGAAGCTACAAGAATCTCATCACTCCAACTTCTAAGTAAAATTTATGGGTGAACAAGGGTGAAGGACCCCAATTTCTATTGGTGGATCCTTGGGAGTATTTTGACAAAGAAAACTTAGTGATTTCAACTAATAGGAAAAACTTATTTTCAAGCAAAGCAAGGCAAGCTACACTTAGCCAAAACGCATATAGTAATATAGTCCACTTAAAATATACTAAGGTATCACTTGCCAATACTATTCCAAAGTATTGACCCTCTGTGGCTGTAACTTGTGATGTTGCAGGTTACTCCGATGATGATTACGAGTCATGAGTCTACACTCAACATGCTTGCATGTGGCACATGAAGATGAAGACTTGTGTTTATTTGCTTATTCCTTAAACTCTTGTAATAGGCCTATGGCCATGAGTTGTAAAAGACTATGTTTTATCTCTGGAATGAATGTAATAAACGACCTTTGTATCTGTGTACTTCATCTTAAACTGTGGATGCTAGCATTGATCCAGGGACTAGCATTGCAATCACATGGATCCTTTCCTTTATAAGGAGGGGTCTAACACTCAAGTTGTCCTTTTCCAGGGACATGGCTAAGTACTTAGAATTTTCCATCTGCAGAGGTTGTGCACTTTCCCCACCAGACTTGGTTTCACCAAGACAGGACCTTTCAGAAGCCTTCCCTTAGACCAAATGGACGCGCTCCAACCTATCATTCCCACTACCACCAACTGTCCAAATGGCTAAGTTCTAGCAACCTATGTGGTCCAGGCAGAGCCCATATTGCCAAGTGGCTGCACTAGAAGCTTCTTAACACTTGGCCTCTAAAATCTCTTTGTTCCTGGGTGGCTTACCACAAGTGAGATACACAAGGTAAACCATATAAATGGGCCTTGTGTAACCACTGAACATAAACCTTTCCTTCCATTCCACCTAGGTGTTTCATTAACTTAGTTGTTTTATTAGGCAAAACACAAGTCCAAAGAATTAGAAATATTTTTATTATAGCATGTATATTTCACCAACCCTTGTTTGCTACTAGCTAGGCTAAGCATGGAATAGATAGTAACTTAACTTAGAGATTCCCTAGCAATTCTACAACTACTAGGATTTCCCAACATGGCATATAAGCAAAATATAGCATGCAAGTCTAACAAAATATTTCTAATGCTTAGTAGAAAACATAGGAATAATAATATTCATGAAGTACCACTTGCCTTGGTAGTTTGTAGAGTAGTTACACTCTTCACAATCACAATCACTAGCACCAAAATCTACACAAGGAATTGTACCAACAAATTACACACAAAACATATACAATCAAAAATATATGCATGCATGCAAGATGGTATGTGATGATTTTTAAAACTCAACCAAGCAAGTAAACAGTACTGGTTCATTAACAAGTTAAAAACTTGCCAAACAACATTTATTTAAACCCTAAATCAATTCCTAAACATTTTATATACTCAAATTAGCCTTACACAAGTTTCTGCCAATAAAGTCATTTTAACAGAAGCAAAACATTAAACACATTGCATAATTAGAAAGATCTTGCTCTCCTGATTCCAACGATATAACATTTGTCAAATTCTAACGTGGTGATCAAAAGTTATAGCCAAAACAAATTTGAACAACTAATAGATCTAATTCAAATTTTTTAAAACGAACTCTGTGCCACACGTCTTGTTCTAATTGGCCCGTATCGGTTCGGGCGGATCGATCAACGAGAGCCACACGATTTAAGTGAAGATGCACGTCCAGATCTAACGCGTACCTCTTCGTCACAAATCTAATCTTACTCGTTAGATCTAAATCCTACGACCCTAATCTAATTGACCACAGACGGGCGGCGCTAGCGGCGGCGACTGGCGGTGGCGCGCTCTGACAGTGGCGGTGCCGGCGAACTAGGGCGCCCGGAGAGGTGGGAAGGTGCTCACCTGAACCGCAGTGACGAGGAGAAGCTCAACGTGTCCTTGGTTGGCGAAGGGCGCCGAGTCGCCGCGATTTCGTCGAGTAGTCCTCGGCTGTGGCTCGTCGGCGTTGGCGATGTTCTGAGCCGCGCTAAGACAAGGGGAGGGTACCGTTAGATGCACAGGACACTGGGGATATTACGCGTATCAAACAGAGGGCAAGGGGAGGCTGGAACTTACGGGGAAAGATCGCCGGAGTTTGAGCAGAGAGCGGCGGCGCTCAGTTGTTGATGTTGCCGAGGCTACAGGCCATGCGCGAGCAAACGGAAAGTGTCAGTAGATGCGCACGGAGATGCAGAGTAAGCCAGCATGAACTACGGGCAGAGGGGAGTGCGGTACTCACTGGAATTTGATGTCGAAGTTCGTCGGTACTATGGCAGTGTTCGGCGAATTATGGGCAGCCTGGTGACGTGGCGTCTGTGCTAGGTGAGGGGAAATGTGCGGCGAGGGGAGGTGGTCTTATAGCCAGAGCGGGGGCATAAATCTCTTGCCGTATCAATGCAATTTAAGCGCGGCATCAGTGCGGGGAAACGACAGCGGCGAGGTGGTCATCGGCGTTGATTGAGGCCAAAGGATGACGCAGCAGTGAGGGCCCAGCTGTCATCGAGTGGGTACACGCACACGGGTGAGAAACAGGGGGAGAGGGGGAAACCTGGTGGGCTAGCTAACGGGCTGCTTCGTCTGTTGGGCCAGAATCCTGGCGCCGGCCCTTTTCCTTTTCTCTAATCCTTTTCTTTTACTGTTTTCAATTTCAGGAACCAAATTCTAATGATTTCAAATCCTATTTGAATTCAAATCTTTTCAGGGTTTTTGTAGTGTGCAACAGTCACAATTTTGGGCATAAAACCAAGTGGTTACTTTGAATTGGCTTGGTCACTTGGAAATAAATAAGATAAGCAGTGGCATAGCACTAGTTTGAATAGGTTTTGAAATTGGTTTTTAATTCATATTTATTTTGAAACTTTGGTTTAAATCTTAGAAATCTAGTAAAACTACCTGAGAGCAATAAGACAACAAAGTTTAATTTCATGTTCAACAATCTTTTATTGGAGAGTATCATTTGTTATAAAGGCTAGTCACATAAAATAATGAGCTCATATGCTCCTGTTTTTGAAGTGATTTGTTTGAAATGAAAAACATATGATCATGGATGCATGGATGATATGCATGAGTTTGAAACATGATTTTAGGGATGTTACAAATCTAACCCCCTTAAGGTGAATATCGCCCTCGAGATTCGGATTGGCTAGCAAATAGGTGAGGGTGGTCTTTCCGGAGATCATCTTCTCTTTCCCAAGTTGCTTCTTCTTTGGTATGATGATTCCACTGCACTTTGCAAAATTTGATAGTCTTAGTCCGTGTGACTCTTTCTGCAGTCTCAAGAATCTTGATAGGTTTCTCCTCATAAGTGAGGTCACTTTCCAACTGAACCTCTTCCAAAGGTATAGTATCCTTCAAAGAAGTTTCTTCCATTTCTGGATGAAATTTCTTAAGCTGACTCACATGAAACACATTATGAACAGCTGACAGAGATTCTGGCAGTTCAATTTCATAGGCAACTTCTCCTTTACGACTCAGAATCTTGAATGGTCCAACATATCTTGGTGCCAATTTTCCTTTGACTCCGAACCTCTTCACTCCACGAAGTGGTGACACTCTAAGATAAGCTCTATCACCGACTTCGTAGGTGACTTCTCTACGCTTAGGATCTGCGTAGCTTTTCTGTCGGGACTGTGCTATCTTCAATCTTTCCTTAACCAACTTGACCTTCTCTTCGGCTTCTTTGATAAGTTCTGGTCCGAACAAACTTCTTTCTCCCACACCATACCATAACAATGGGGTGGTACACTTTCTTCCGTAGAGAAACTCAAATGGTGCCATCTCAATGCTGGCTTGATAGCTGTTGTTATAAGAAAATTCTGCGTAAGGCAGACTTTCGTCCCAACTAGCTCCGTAGTCTAGGGCACATGCCCTCAACATGTCTTCAAGAATCTGATTAGTTCTTTCTGTCTGTCCATCAGTTTGAGGATGAAAAGCAGTGCTGAATTCCAACCTCGTTCCCAATGACTCATGTAGCTGTCTCCAAAAATGGGAAGTGAATTGAGTTCCCCTATCAGACACAATGCTCTTTGGCACTCCATGTAGACATACAATTCTACTCATGTAGATCTTAGCCAACTTAGCACTTGTATAGGTTTTCTTCACGGGTATGAAATGAGCTACCTTAGTTAGGCGATCCACTACTACCCAAATAGAATCATATCCTGATCTGGTCCTTGGTAATCTGGTAATGAAGTCCATAACGATCTGGTCCCACTTCCAATCAGGAATAGGTAGTGGTTGAAGCAAACCTGCTGGCTTCTGGTGTTCCCCCTTCACTCTACTACACACATCACACAAAGCAATATGTTCGGCGATGTCCTTCTTGAGGTTATTCCACCAAAATCTTTCCTTCATGTCCATGTACATTTTGGTGTTTCCTGGATGAATGGAATACGGTGAGTTGTGTGCTTCTTGCAAAATCAGTTTCCGAAGCTCTGGATCTTGTGGAACACAGATACGTTTCCCATGCCATAAAGTACCATGTTCGTCTTCACGGAACCCTTTGGCTTTTCCTTTGCCAGTCTTTTCTTTAATCTCTTCGATTTCTTTATCAATCTTCTGAGCTTTTTGGATCTTGTCCAACAAAGTGGGTTGAAAATCCAAAGACATGAGATGTCCTTCAGGTACAATCTCCAATCTGAGATCTCTAAATTTGGCACACAAATCATCTGGCAATTCTCCTTTTGTAAGGCCATTCACAAAAACCTTATGACTTAAGGCATCCGCTACCACATTTGCTTTACAGGGATGGTATTGCAAGCTTAAGTCATAGTCCTTGATGAGTTCTAGCCATCTTCTTTGTCTCATATTAATTTCCTTCTAGGTGAAGATATACTTCAAACTCTTGTGATCTGTGAACACTTCACAACGTTTTCCCAAAAGATAGTGCCTCCATGTTTTGAGTGAATGGACAACAGAGGCTAACTCTAAATCATGAGTAGGATAGTTCACTTCATGAGTTTTGAGTTGTCTCGAGGCATACGCCACAACTTTTCCTTCTTGCATAAGTACTGCACCCAACCCATGATGAGATGCATCACAATACACCTGGAAATCTTTTTCCAAGTCTGGCAAGCACAAGACTGGTGCTGTCACAAGTCTCTTCTTCAATTCTTGAAAGCTGAGTTCACAACCTTCAGACCAAGCAAACTTCTTGTCTTTCTTTAGTAATTCTGTCATTGGCTTAGCTACCTTGGAGAAATTTTCAATGAACCTTCTGTAGTAACCTGCTAAGCCAAGGAAACTACGAACTTCTTTTACTGACTTGGGAGATTCCCATTCCGTTACAGCTGAAACTTTAGCAGGATCAACTGCTACACCATCCTTTGTCATAACATGTCCAAGAAAACCAACCTCATTTAACCAAAATTCACACTTGCTGAACTTGGCATAAAGTTTATGCTCTCTTAACTTCTCAAGTATCAAACGCAAATGTCTTTCATGCTCTTCTTTGCTCTTGGAGTAGACTAAAATGTCATCGATGAAAACGACAACAAACTTGTCAAGGAATTCCATGAACACCTTGTTCATCATATTCATGAAGTATGCTGGAGCATTGGTCAAACCAAATGGCATTACGGTAATACTCATATAATCCATACCTTGTGGTGAAAGCTGTCTTAGGTATGTCTTGCTCTCTTATCTTGATTTGAAAATAACCTGACCGGAGATCAATCTTTGAGAACACACAAGCTCCTTATAGCTGATCAAACAAGTCATTGATTCTAGGCAAAGGGTATTTGTTCTTAATAGTCACCTCATTGAGTGAACGGTAATCTATGCATAACCTTTGACTTTTATCTTTCTTCTCCACGAACAAAACTGGGTCTCCCCAAGATGAAGAACTTGGTTAAATAAATCCTTTCTGCAACTGTTCTCCAAGTTGTTTCTTGAGTTCCTCCAGTTCATCAACTGACATCTTATATGGTCTCTTTGCTATTGGCCCAGATCCTGGTAGCAAATCTATAAGAAACTCCACATCTCTATCTGGTGGCATTCCCGGCAATTCTTCCGGAAACACATCCGGATATTCACTCACAATTGGCACACTGTCTATGCTAACCCCCTTAAGAGAATTTAGCTTACTCCCTTTTGATTCAAAGTTGGACTTGAATTTAATCTGTTTTCTTTCCGGGGTTGTGAGTGCAACAGTACGATTAGCATAATCTAGTACTCCTTCATACTTAGCCATCCAATCCATTCCCAATATTACGTCCAGTCCTTGGGAATCTAGGATTATCAGACTGACTGGAAATTTATGCTTTCCAAACTCTATTACTAGATCCCGGCATCCAAGACTTAATATCATATCTCCACCCGGAGAACTAACTTTTATTGGACACCCAATGTTTTCAGTTGGAAACCCATTTCTATCAACAAATGCTTTTGATATGAATGAATGCAATGCTCCAGTATCAAAAAGAACAAATGCTGGAATAGAATTGAGTCTGAACTTACCAGCAACAACATCAGGCTCCTCATAGATTTCCTCCACATTGATGTGGTTCACCTGTCCCTTCTGAAAAGGGTTGGGCTTGTTGGGTCCTTCAACTTTCTTTTCTAGGCATTCATTTGCATAATGCCCCATCTTCTTGCACTTGAAGCATTCAACCTGACTTATGTCCTTCTTGACAGGCTGGCATCCACTTCCACTTCCATTACCACTGTGGTGGCTCTTGTATCCACCCTTGTGGTCCTTGTACTTATCATTGTCATGACTGCGGTGATGCTTGTTGTAAGAGTTCCCAACCTTTAATAAGGTAGAGATCCCTGTGTTTACAATGCTAGTCCCTGGATCAATAGCTAGAATCCACAGTTTAAGATGTAATATCAAGAAACAAAGGTCATAATACAACTTTATAACCAGGAATAACATAATTTATTACATCTTACATAGCTCATTTGGCTATTACATTACATTGTAGCAGAATATCTATAAGCATGGGGTCCTTCATCTTCATAGTGCCACAGGCAGACATGTTGGTTGTAGACTTTGTAATCCTAATCAACACACTTCACTAAATCAATCAAACCTGTAACATAACAAGTTACAGCCACAAGCGTCAATACATTTGAATTATATTGGCAAGTGATACTATGGTAGTATAGTGGAATCTATCATCTATATGCATTTGGCTAAGTGGAGCTTTAGGCTTGCATTGCTCAAAAATAGATTTTTCCTTATCATTTGAAAACTCTAAGTTTTTGCTTGACAAAAATCACCCAAGGCATCTACCAATCAAAGATTGAAGATCCTTTAACCCTTGTTCAACCACAAGTTTTTAACTTATAAATTTGGATGATGAGATTCTTGATAGCTTCCATGTCTTGATGCTCAAATTGTCCTTTGCCAGGGACATGGCTAAGTACTTAGATTTTACACTCTGCAGAGGTGGTGCACTTTCCCCACAAGACTTGGTTTCACCAAGACAAGATATTTCAAAAGCCTTCCCTTAGACCAAATGGACGCGCTCCATCCTGTCATTCCCACTACCACCAACTGTCCAAATGGCTAAGTTCTAGCAACCTATATGATCCAGGAAGAGCCCATAATGCCAAGTGGCTGCACTTGAAGCTTCTCAACATTTGACATCTCAAATCTCTTTGTTCCTGGGTGGCCATCCACAAGTGAGATACACAAGGTAAACCATAAAAATGGGCCTTGTGAACCACTCAACACAAACCATTCCTTCCATTCCACCCAGGTGATTCATTCTCTTAGTTGTTTTATTAAACAAAACACAAGTCCTCAGACTTAGAAATTTTTCCATAGTGTGAATATATTTCCACCCTTGTTTTATATTAGCTAAGCTAAGCATGATAGTATTAGGAGTCTTAACTTAGGAAATTTTACTAAGGTTTCATCTACTAGGTTTTCCCATAGCATGGTTTATACTTTAGCAAAAATTCGATGCAAGTTTTACTTAGAAAAATCACTAATGCATAGTGAAAGAAATGGGACAAAATTATGAAGCATCACTTGCCTTTTTGGTAGAGGGTATAAGTTCACTCCTTGTCCTTGCAACAATCACACTCTTCAAGTCACTACAATTCAATCAAGCAAGGCACAATCTCAATCTAACAATCAAGCAAAACATCACATAAAATGATAAAGTCAAAGTAATGCATGCAAACATGCCAAGCTTTGTTTTATTTGAAAAAGTGGTTCCTAATGGGTCATAAACTTTTGAAAACACCTAATGGTCTTTTTAAAAAGTGGCAAAGTCATTTGTAAAAGATTTCACTTCATAAACCATTTTCAAAAACACGGTATCATTTTATGTGGTGTAAAAATGTTTTTACTAAGGCATTAATCCATAGGGTTCACAAAATATGTTTTCAAACCATAAAATCTTGTGTTTAGGGTCAGAGAGTTTAAAACAAAACATTTCCCAAAGGTTTTCCTTCAAAACCATTTTTAATAAATAAACCATATTTTTACTTGACTAGAATTGGTTTTAAATCAAAGAATCATTCTTTTTCTTCACCAAATACATTTTTGAAACCAAAAGTTATTCCTATGGTCAGTAGGTTCAAAACAATCCATTTGCCAAAGATTTTATCCACAAAATCATTTTAGAATAATTTTTATAACCTAAACAAGCATACATAAGTTTCTGCAAAAACAAACAATTTAACAGCAGCTTTTTACTAAACAAATGGCATGGTTGGCTAGGGCTTTTTCCACTGATTCCATTGATATAAAGTTTGCAAAATTTGGACGTGTAGAACTAAAGTTATGGATTTTTCAAATTTGCAAACAAATCTGATTCTAATTCTGTTTTAAATCAAAAGCTGGCCACGTGGTGAGTTCTGATTCGTCCATACCGTTTCGCTCGGATCGGCTACGGGGTGCGTTGGATCTAGGTGGGACTGGACAGTGCAGATTAGCTCGTACCTCTTCGATTAAGTGGTTCTGTCTACGCCACAGGATGAGGATCCAACGGCCCACGTGTGTTTGACCAAAGGCGGCGCGCAGCGGTATGCTTGCGGTCGGATGGTGGTAGCCGTGAAGGTGAAGCGAGAGAGGCTGGGAATATGCTCACCGGGTTCGCAGGGCTGCGCTGATTCTCGACGTGGTCGCCACAGGGACAGGGGCGCATGGGTTCGTCCTGAATCGCTCGCCGGAGTTGCGCTTCACCTCGGGCATGCTCTGTCGTCGACGGAGACGAGGCTACAAGGCTCAGAAAGGCAAGGTGAAGGGTTTGTTAGACGCGCAGGTGAACGCTGATTACACGAGTGTCAACAAGGGGGAGAGGTGCGGTCAGGACTTACAGGGAGAAGTCGCCGGAGTCAGAGTAGTTCGCGGTGGCGCTCGGACAAAGACGGCGTCGGCATTCTGGGGTGCGCGCGAGCAAAATGGTGATACTGGCAGGTGCTCACGGCTAAGGCGAGAAATCTAGTGCGGGCTAGGGGGCCTGGGAATGACTGGGCTCTCCGGAATTTTGGTTGCGGCTCGTCGGAACAGAGGGAGTTCCCGCTCAAATCGTGGCAGCCTGGGGGCAAGGAAGGTCTGGCGAGTGAGGGAGATTAGAGAGAGGAGAGGGATGCTTAAATTCGCGCGGTCACGGCGCTGAATCAACGCGTGGTTATGAGGAATCAAGCGTGCAGTTAATTGGCAGAAACGGCGACGAGGTTTGGGGGAGAAGAAGTCGCGGCGGGTGGAAACGACGAACAGTGTTGTGGGGTCAGTTGGTCAGCGAGAGAGAGGAAGAGGGAGTGGGGTCCAGTCGTCATCCTCTATGCGGGTAAGTTCCTGAGTGAGAAAAGAACGGTTCGCTGGGGAGAGAGGTGGTCTGCTGGGCTGGGATGGGCTGGGCTTGGTCTGATCCTTTTTTTTGTTCTAAATGTCTTTTTCTTTTTCTAATTGATTTTCTGTTTTGAAATTCAATCAAACAATTCAAACAACACATGAATTCAAACCTTTGTCAAAGTTTGTGTAGTTTTTAATTCTGTTTAACAACAGAATCCAAAGTCCAAAATAAAATAACATTTGTATTTTAGGGTCCATTAATAATTAAATAAAATGGACCTTAGTTATTAAATCAAATAGGATTTGTTTTATTAAAATCTTTATTTTGAAATCTTAAATAAAACCAAAAACACTTCAGTAGGTTTTATTTGAGAATATAAAATACTTGGAAAACTTATTTAAAATAATTTAATTAGTTTTAGTGTTTATTTAAAATGGGAAAAGCCTTTACATTAATAAATTTAGTTTATTAATAAACACTCATTTTTTGTAAATAACCCTTTACTCTCTTTATCAAATAAAATATTTTATTTCAAAAGCTTGGCCAAGGTTTAATTTGGCTCTATAAAATAATCCTTATTTATAAATCTACCTTTTCTTTTGAAAACCAAATCCTTTTATTAAAAGATCCAAAAATAGTAATTTTAAATATTTTTAAGTTTATTGTTTATTTATCTTTTTAAATCCCTTTAGGATTTTATTTGATCCAAATAGGTTTTGAAAGTTTCCAATTGGATTCAAAAAGTTTCTTCTCACCCTGAAAATCAACTGTAACACCCTCAGAATCGGACCTATGCAAGTTTGAGGAAAATTCGACAAACCCGCATAGAAACGATTCAAAGGTGCCCACCAGGCACTTTCGTGCGGGTGGAAAACGAAGTAATAACATTACACAACAGTCCTCGATGGGACCCACAGAACAGTTATATAGGTGACATTTATAAAATAGGGTTCTCGGATAAGGGGTTCACACATTAGAGGGTCTCGACGAACTTGGGGTTCCGGGGTTCGGGCTCGGTCTCAGGGTTCGGATCTGGGTTCGGGGCCTCAGGGTCTTGGCGGCCGGGATGAAGTGCTTGTTGTTCCGGTGGCGATCTTGGCGCTCGGTGTCTGGGAAGGCGAACTTGAGGGCCCAGCGTCTCAGTGTCCTCGAATCCGAGCGGAAGATCTTGTCGGGCCGGGTCCGGTCTTCGGGGTCCGGGAGGGAGAACTTGGCGTTCGGGTCACGGCGTCCTCGGGTCCGCCAGGTCCATTCTTCAAAACATCATTATCGAGACGATCTTGGCGTCCAAGGATTTTCTCCGAGTCCATGGTGCGACCAGGTGGTAGATCTTGTTCGGTCCTGACGCCGAGGTATTGCATAGTTCCCCGGTTCTCGACTCGTGTCGGCCTTGTGGTCCGAGAGGGACTACTTATCGTCCGTGAAGGCGACGTCGGTGGTCAGTGGCGAGCTTGTTCTGCACCAGGCGCCTCGTATCCTTTCTTCAGAGAAGATCTCGAGCCCCCACGACACCACGACACCACAAAGCTGCTGCTGTTGAAGAGGGTGGAAGCAGGCATGCCGACAGGGACAAGGACGGGCTGGCGGTGGAGGTTGGACGGCGGAGCGTGGCCGACGGCGGCGTCGCCGGAGACAGCGAGGTGGAGAGCCAGGGAGGCGGAGCTCGCTGCCGGCTCGCTACAGAGAGGGGGAGGCCCGACGACGGCGAGGCGGTGAGCAGCTTGGGGCGAGGCGGGCTCGGAACGGCGCCGGGTCGCTGCGATGCGGGAGGACGCCACCGGGGACGCGCCGGGGACGGACGGAGCCGGGGAGGCACGCAGACGGCAGTTGGGGTCGCCGGCGAGCCGGAGGGCAGAGGAAGGCGAGCTTGGCGGCGGCCGGAGAGGGGCGCCGGCAGAGGGGCGATGGGGCGACGTGGCCGGGAGGCGCCATGAGCAGGTCTGGGCGCGAGGGAGCGCTTGAGGGGAGGTCTGCGCGGAGAAGGCCGGCGATGGAGGGGAGATGCGGGCGCCACAAGGGGAGATGCTCAGCAGGAGGAGGCGGCGCTGGCCGGGAGATGCTCAAAGGGAGGAGCGGCCGGGGAGATGCTCAAAGGGAGGAGCGCTGGCCGGGAGGCGACGGGAGTTGGTGTGGGGCGAGCGGAAGGAAGGGAGAAGGTGGGCGGAAGAGGGAGCCGCGGGGGTCGGGGGAAGCGGTTGCCGGCGGCGGCCGGTGGCGGGGGCCGGCGGGGTGCCAGAGAGAGGGAAGGAGGGAGGGAGGAGGTCACGCGGGGCGAGCCTGAGGAGGGAGGAGCGGACAGGAGGGGAAGGCGGGCCGGCGACCGGAAGGACGAGGACGGGGTGGGGCCAGGCATGGGCGTGCGTGAGTGCTGGCTGCGCGCGGGTGCGTGTGTGGGCCAGGGGGGGACGGGGCCCACGGGCAGGGAGGGGGTGAGTGGGTTGCCTGGGTGCATGCGGGGGGTGGGTTTAGAGAGAGAGGGAGTGGGGATGGGCTAGGTGGCAAAGTTTGATTGGTTGGGGGATAGGGAGAGGGTGAGGTGGCAGCAGGTTATTGGTGGGGGTGAGGTGGCTGTGGTGTGTGGGTAGGTTATCAGGTAGCTTTAGGATTTAGAAGGGCGGGTTAGGTGGACCGATTGTAATTCCTGGGGGTGGTCGTTCGGGTCGGGTCGGCCCGTTCGACTGCCCCCACAAAACAATTAAATGTTTTATTTAATTCCAACAAGCCTTCTGCAAACTAATAGCAGACAAAGTAAAATATTCAGGCGACCCGGTTTTGATATTTGAATAAAGATGGGGCGTCTTAGAAAACAAAACGGGCTTTGCGAAAATAGTTTTAAGCAAACAGTGCATGATGATGACGATGCAATGCACAAATTCAACGCGATTTTCTAGTAGTGGTTTTTGCGGGATGCCACAATTCGACACCACTAACAATGGATCTCGCCCTCGAGATCCGCCTCATGGTACCGGAAAGAAGGTCGGCGATCTGCGTCTTCTCGCATCGTGTAGATCCTCGCGACACCACTAACAAGAGGTCGTTGTCCGTGATCGTCGGGAGAACACTCCGGGAACAAAAAGGTCGAAGGTAGAGGCATCAACAAATAAAGCCACCCCTAACTTCGATGGAAAGATGGAACCGATGCATTCTCATCCACTTCAATGTACAAAAGCGAATAGAAGGGGTAGTCGGCATGGGGGCCAATCCATCACGCACCCAAACTATTACTCTGCACAATCAGTAGAAAAGAGTGCAACCATTCTCGGAATCAGACTGAAGATCTCGGCAATCGAGGTTCGGAAACAAAGGAGTGATGCAGACTCTACATCGGATCTGGCGTAGAGAAAACCGTCGCGTCGGAAAACACCGGAAGGCACAACCAAGGAACAAAGAATGGTACCACAGCAGACGGATTCCTCAGGCAGCTCGAACACCGGATGGTAGAACACCGTTATCAGAGGAGGAAGCGAAACCCTGAAGGTACGACGGAAACCCAACCACGAGAATTCCTGGACTCGAAGAAAGAGAAGAGAGCGGATTCAAAACACGCGGAGGTAAGAGGAGAATAGCAGAGGGGTACGGAATCAAAGCAGACCTAACCAGAACTATCCAACCGATTTTGCAAAATAGTTTTGACACTCTACTTCGGCCGTTAGCTAGGTTATCCTACAGGCTGGACTTGTGGGGTATCGCAACTGCTGAGCTCTGATACCACTCTGTAACACCCTCAGAATCGGACCTATGCAAGTTTGAGCAAAATTCGCCAAACCCGCATAGAAACGATTCAAAGGTGCCCACCAGGCACTTTCGTGCGGGTGGAAAACGAAGTAATAACATTACACAACAGTCCTCGATGGGACCCACAGAACAGTTATATAGGTGAGATTTATAAAATAGGGTTCTCGGATAAGGGGTTCACACATTAGAGGGTCTCGACGAACTTGGGGTTCCGGGGTTCGGGCTCGGTCTCAGGGTTCGGATCTGGGTTCGGGGCCTCAGGGTCTTGGCGGCCGGGATGAAGTGCTTGTTGTTCCGGTGGCGATCTTGGCGCTCGGTGTCCGGGAAGGCGAACTTGAGGGCCCAGCGTCTCGGTGTCCTCGAATCCGAGCGGAAGAACTTGTCGGGCCGGGTCCGGTCTTCGGGGTCCGGGAGGGAGAACTTGGCGTTCGGGTCACGGCGTCCTCGGGTCCGCCAGGTCCATTCTTCAAAACATCATTATCGAGACGATCTTGGCGTCCAAGGATTTTCTCCGAGTCCATGGTGCGACCAGGTGGTAGATCTTGTTCGGTCCCGACGCCGAGGTATTGCATAGTTCCCCGGTTCTCGACTCGTGTCGGCCTTGTGGTCCGAGAGGGACTACTTATCGTCCGTGAAGGCGACGTAGGTGGTCGGTGGCGAGCTTGTTCTGCACCAGGCGCCTCGTATCCTTTCTTCAGAGAAGATCTCGAGCCCCCACGACACCACGACACCACAAAGCTGCTGCTGTTGAAGAGGGTGGAAGCAGGCATGCCAACAGGGACAAGGACGGGCTGGCGGTGGAGGTTGGACGACGGAGCGTGGCCGACGGCGGCCACGGAGACAGGTGGAGAGCTGGGGAGGCGGAGCTTCGGCTCGCTGCAGAGGGGAGGCCCGATGCGGCGAGGCGGGAGCAGCTAGGCGGCGGGCTCGAACGGCGCCGGTCGCTGCGATGCGGAGGACGCCACGGGACGCGGGGGCGGAGAGCGGGCACGAAGACGGCAATGGGGTCGCCATGAGCTGGAGGGCACAGAAGGCGAGCTTGGCGGCCGAGAGGGCGCGCAGAGGGGCGATGGCGACGTGGCGGGGAGGCGCCGCGGAGCAGGTCTGGGCGGAGGGAGCGTGAGGGAGGTCTGCGGAGAAGGCCGGGCGATGGAGGGAGATGCGGCGCCACAAGGGGAGATGCTCAAAGGGAGGAGCTGCTGGGCCGGGGAGATGCTCGAAGGGAGGAGGCTGCGCTGGCCGGGAGATGCTCAAAGGGAGGAGGCTGCGGGCCGGGAGGCGACGGGAGTTGGTGTGGGGCGAGCGGAAGGAAGGGAGAAGGTGGGGGGAAGAGGGAGCCGCGGGGGTCGGGGGGAGCGGTTGCCGGCGGCGGGCGGTGGCGGGGTGCGAGAGGGAAGGAGGGAGGGAGGAGGTCACGCGGGGCGAGCCTGAGGAGGGAGGAGCGGACAGGAGGGGAAGGCGGGCCGGCGACCGGAAGGACGAGGACGGGGTGGGGCCAGGCGTGGGCGTGCGTGAGTGCTGGCTGCGCGCGGGTGCGTGTGTGGGCCAGGTGGGGACGGGGCCCACGGGCAGGGAGGGGGTGAGTGGGTTGCCTGGGTGCATGCGGGGGGTGGGTTTAGAGAGAGAGGGAGTGGGGATGGGCTAGGTGGCAAAGTTTGATTGGTTGGGGGATAGGGAGAGGGTGAGCTGGCAGCAGGTTATTGGTGGGGGTGAGGTGGCTGGGGTGTGTGGGTAGGTTATCAGGTAGCTTTAGGATTTAGAAGGGCGGGTTAGGTGGACCGATTGTAATTCCTGGGGGAGGTCGTTCGGGTCGGGTCGTCCCGTTCGACTGCCCCCACAAAACAATTAAATGTTTTATTTAATTCCAACAAGCCTTTTGCAAACTAATAGCAGACAAAGTAAAATATTTCGGCGACCCGGTTTTGATATTTGAATAAAGATGGGGCGTCTTAGAAAACAAAACGGGCTTTGCGAAAATAGTTTTAAGCAAACAGGGCATGATGATGACGATGCAATGCACAAATTCAACGCGATTTTCTAGTAGTGGTTTTTGCGGGATGCCACATCAACAAAGTTTTATTTTATTCATTTATTTTTCACATTACAAGATTTGGAAAATCTTGGGATGTGACAGGCTACCACCCTTAAAATAAATCTCGTCCCGAGATTTGGGGAGGCTAGGGGTTACAAGTTGGTTCAAAAGCATCTAGGGTACTACCACCCTTAAAATATTTTCCAACTAAATTACATCTTGGCTTGCTTGGGATCTTGATGTAACTTTTCTGGACAAACATCTGCATAGTGTCCTTTGTTTTCACACTTGAAACATGTGACAAGGCTGAGATCCTTCATAGGCTAGTTTATCTTGTGCTTCATCTTTTCTGGACAGTTGCTTGCATAATGTCCTGGTTCTTTGTATTTGAAACACATCACTTGGCTATTATATTTCTTCTTCTTTTCTGGACATTCATTGGCATAGTGTCCCATTTCTTTTCAAGTGTAACATTGCACATGGCTTTTTTCCTTCTTTTTCTTGGGTTTCTCCAAAGCTAGGAGTGCTTCTAGTGCATGATCTTCATATGTTATCTCATAGGTAGGAATGTCTACTGGTTTCTTTGACCTTCTATTGCTCCTTGGATAATTCATATGTCTCTTCTTTGGTCCTTTAAATTGGGTCATATTGCATGGAGGTACAAGTTGAGATTTTCCTTTGTCCTCATCCTTCTTGGTAGACTTGGCTTGATAGTCTGCAATCAGTTGTTGCACTCCACCTTGTTTCCTTTTTTGAATTATGGAATAGATGGGGCATTGGATAGGGACATGACTATTTCCTTCACATAGGAAGCAAGTAGCTTGAGATGTGGGGCATTGGCCAACTGGATGTTCCTCTTCACAATTGGGGCATTGATCCCCATGTTCCTTGGAAGTGTGATCCTTGTCTCCACAAATATTGTAGGCTTTGGTTCCTTCTAAAATAACATCTTTGTCATCCTTTTTGTCATAAACTCCTTTGGAAGAGTTGTCTCCAATGTTGATCATTTGAGTGGCCATCCCTTGCAACAATTGGGATTGAAGTTTCAAAATCCTTTGTATAGCTGGGTCTAATCCATTGTTGTTAGCTAAAAGCTGGGTTGTCACTTGGCTCAACTGGGTTTGGTTTGCTAGTAGTTGTTCTCTCATGTTGTTATCTTGGTTGTTGTTGTTGTCATCATCCTTGTTGTTGGGGTTTCTTGGAGAGGTCATCTGTTTGGGTTGGATTTGGATTAGAATAGGCAAAATATTTCTAAGGGAATAATTCTAATCACACACATCACAATTCACACAAGCAATGTGCAAGCAATCACAAACAAACATTCCACTCAAACAACAAGTTTCAAGCATATTTTTAGGCAACGAAAAATATTTTTGTTACACCACATAAGTTGGTGGGTTTGACTTAAACTAAATATGGTGGTCCATCTATATGGTTCACTTGAAATCCTTCCATCCTTCTTGGTTGATTCTCCTTGAACAAAATCTTTGTATCCTTGGAGAAAATTTATCATGTCTTGGTCACAAAACTTCAAAGGTGATGATGGCTCCTTCTATTTGGTGTTTCCTTAGTCTCCAAATCTTGAGCAAGATTTCTTGTCTCACTTGTCCTTAGTAATATCTAAGGTTGAAGTCCTTGGTGAAAATGCTGAAGATGTTGAAGTCATTAGAGTTGAAGTTGTTGAAGTCATTAGAGTTGAAGATGTTGAAGTCATTAGAGTTGATGGAGTCCTTTGCACATGGTGAAGTCTTTGGCCATGGGGTAGGCTTTTCCATCAAGTTGAAAATAGAAGAGATGTAGAATCAAAACCAAAATGATTGAGGAAAGAGTTTACAAGATTGTTTGTAAATAAGTTTTGGAACAAATACAACTCCTATTTTTCTAAGGGGTTTTGTCCAATCCTAGGGTTACAATCCTACAGGCAACGCAATGCTCTGATACCATCTGTAAGAGTTCCCAACCTTTAATAAGGTAGAGATCCCTGTGTTTACAATTCTAGTCCCTGGATCAATAGCTAGCATCCACAGTTTAAGATGTAATATCAAGAAACAAAGGTCATAATACAACTTTATAACCAGGAATAACATAATTTATTACATCTTACATAGCTCATTTGGCTATTGCATTACATTGCAGCAGAATATCTATAAGCATGGGGTCCTTCATCTTCATAGTGCCACAGGCAGACATGTTGGTTGTAGACTTTGTAATCCTAATCAACACACTTCACTAAATCAATCAAACCTGCAACATAACAAGTTACAGCAACAAGGGTCAATACATTTGAATTGTATTGGCAAGTGATACTATGGTAGTATAGTGGAATCTATCATCTATATGCATTTGGCTAAGTGGAGCTTTGGGCTTGCATTGCTCAAAAATATATTTTTCCTTATCATTTGAAAACTCTAAGTTTTTGCTTGACAAAAATCACCCAAGGCATCTACCAATCAAAGATTGAAGATCCTTTAACCCTTGTTCAACCACAAGTTTTTAACTTAGAAATTTGGATGATGAGATTCTTGATAGCTTCCATGTCTTGATGCTCAAATTGTCCTTTGCCAGGGACATGGCTAAGTACTTAGATTTTACACTCTGCAGAGGTGGTGCACTTTCCCCACAAGACTTGGTTTCACGAAGACAAAATCTTTCAGAAGCCTTCCCTTAGACCAAATGGACGCGCTCCATCCTATCATTCCCACTACCACCAACTGCCCAAATGGCTAAGTTCTAGCAACCTATATGATCCAGGCAGAGCCCATAATGCCAAGTGGCTGCACTTGAAGCTTCTCAACATTTGACATCTCAAATCTCTTTGTTCCTGGGTGGCCATCCACAAGTGAGATACACAAGGTAAACCATAAAAATGGGCCTTGTGAACCACTCAACACAAACCATTCCTTCCATTCCACCCAGGTGATTCATTCTCTTAGTTGTTTTATTAAACAAAACACAAGTCCTCAGACTTAGAAATTTTTCCATAGTGTGAATATATTTCCACCCTTGTTTTCTATTAGCTAAGCTAAGCATGATAGTAGTAGGAGTCTTAACTTAGGAAATTTTACTAAGGTTTCATCTACTAGGTTTTCCCATAGCATGGTTTATACTTTAGCAAAAATTCCATGCAAGTTTTACTTAGAAAAATCACTAATGCATAGTGAAAGAAATGGGACAAAATTATGAAGCATCACTTGCCTTTTTGGTAGAGGGTATAAGTTCACTCCTTTTCCTTGCAACAATCACACTCTTCAAGTCACTACAATTCAATCAAGCAATGCACAATCTCAATCTAACAATCAAGCAAAACATCACATAAAATGATAAAGTCAAAGTAATGCATGCAAACATGCCAAGCTTTGTTTTATTTGAAAAAGTGGTTCCTAATGGGTCATAAACTTTTGAAAACACCTAATGGTCTTTTTAAAAAGTGGCAAAGTCATTTGTAAAAGATTTCACTTCATAAACCATTTTCAAAAACAAGGTATCATTTTATGTGGTGTAAAAATGTTTTTACTAAGGCATTAATCTATAGGGTTCACAAAATATGTTTTAAAACCATAAAATCTTGTGTTTAGGGTCAGAGAGTTTAAAACAAAACATTTCCCAAAGGTTTTACTTTAAAACCATTTTTAATAAATAAACCATATTTTTACTTGATTAGAATTGGTTTTAAATCAAAGAATCATTCTTTTTCTTCACCAAATACATTTTTGAAACCAAAAGTTATTCCTATGGTCAGTAGGTTCAAAACAATCCATTTGCCAAAGATTTTATCCCCAAAATCATTTTAGAATAATTTTTATAACCTAAACAAGCATACATAAGTTTCTGCAAAACAAACAATTTAATAGAAGCTTTTTACTAAACAAATGGCATGGTTGGCTAGGGCTTGTTCCACTGATTCCATTGTATAAAGTTTGCAAAATTTGGACGTGTAGAACTAAATTTATGGATTTTTTGCAAACAAATCTGATTCTAATTCTGTTTTAAATCAAAAGCTGGCCACGTGGTGAGTTCTGATTCGTCCATACCGTTTCGCTCGGATCGGCTACGGGGTGCGTTGGATCTAGGTGGGACTGGACGGTGCAGATTAGCTCGTACCTATTTTCTTAAGTGGTTCTGTCTACGCCACAGGATGAGGATCCAACGGCCCACGTGTGTTTGACCAAAGGTTGGCGGCGCAGCGACGGTGGCTGGCGGCGGCGCGGTCAGATGGTGGCGGTGCTGGTGAAGCAGGAAGCGAGAGAGGCTGGGAATATGCTCACCGGGTTCGTTGGGCTGCGCTGATTCTCGACGTGGTCGCCACAGGGATAGGGGCGCACGGGTTCGTCCTGAATCGCTCGCCGGAGTTGCGCTTCACCTCGGGCATGCTCTGTCGGTGACGGAGACGAGGCTACAAGGCTCGGAAAGGCAAGGTGAAGGGTTTGTTAGACGCGCAGGTGAACGCTGATTACACGAGTGTCAACAAGGGGGAGAGGTGCGGTCAGGACTTACAGGGAGAAGTCGCCGGAATCAGAGTAGTTCGCGGTGGCGCTCGGACAAAGACGGCGTCGGCATTTTGGGGTGCGCGCGAGCAAAATGGTGATACTGGCAGGTGCTCACGGCTAAGGCGAGCAAGCTAGTGCGGGCTAGGGGGCCGGGGAATGATTGGGCTCGCCGGAATTTTGGTTGCGTCTCGTCGGAACAGAGGGAGTGCCCGCTCAAATCGTGGCAGCCTGGGGGCAAGGAAGGTCTGGCGAGTGAGGGAGATCGGAGAGGGGAGAGGGATGCTTAAATTCGCGCGGTCACAGTGCTGAATCAACGCGTGTTTATGAGGAATCAAGCATGCAGTTAATTGGCAGAAACGGCGACGAGGTTTGGGGGAGAAGAAGTCGTGGCGGGTGGAAACGACGAACAGTGCTGTGGGGTCGGTTGGTCAGCGAGAGAGAGGAAGAGGGAGTGGGGTGCAGTCGTCATCCTCTGTGCGGGTAAGTTCCTGAGTGAGAAAAGAACGGTTCGCTGGGGAGAGAGGTGGGTCTTTGATTTGGGATGGGCTGGGCTTGGTCTGATCCTTTTTTTTGTTCTGATTGTCTTTTTCTTTTTCTAATTGATTTTCTGTTTTGAAATTCAATCAAACAATTCAAACAACACATGAATTTAAACCTTTGTCAAAGTTTGTGTAGTTTTTAATTCTGTTTAACAACAGAATTCAAAGTCCAAAATAAAATAACATTTTTATTTTAGGGTCCATTAATAATTAAATAAAATGGACCTTAGTTATTAAATCAAATAGGATTTGTTTTATTAAAATCTTTATTTTGAAATCTAAAATAAAACCAAAAACACTTCAGTAGTTTTTATTTGAGAATATAAAATAATTGGAAAACTTATTTAAAATAATTTAATAAGTTTTAGTGTTTATTTAAAATGGGAAAAGCCTTTACTTTAATAAATTTGATTTATTAATAAACACTCATTTTTTATTTAAATAACCCTTTACTCTCTTTATCAAATAGAAATATTTTATTTCAAAAGCTTGGCCAAGGTTTAATTTGGCTCTATAAAATAATCCTTATTTATAAATCTACCTTTTCTTTTGAAAACCAAATCCTTTTATTAAAAGATCCAAAAATAGTAATTTTAAATATTTTTAAGTTTATTGTTTATTTATCTTTTTAAATCCCTTTAGGATTTTATTTGATCCAAATAGGTTTTGAAAGTTTCCAATTGGATTCAAAAAGTTTCTTCTCACCCTGAAAATCAACAAAGTTTTATTTTATTCATTTATTTTTCACATTACAAGATTTGGAAAATCTTGGGATGTGACACTTGTTGTCATGACAGTTGTGGTTGTGGTGCTTGTTGAATTTCCCATGCTTGTGGGATCCTGAGCTTCCGCTGTCATAAAAATGGGAACGTTTGTGAGACGATCCCGAGCTGTGCTTGTCTAAGTGCTTTCTCTTCCTCCTTTCAACTTGTTTTTTTTGTTCTCCAAAATAGCAGCCTTGTCACAGAGAGACTGATAAGTGGGAACATAGGCCACTGCCAACTGCAGGTTCAGTTCATCATTTAACCCTTCGAGGAACTTTTCTTTCCTCTTAGCATCTGTGTCAACTTCATCCGGTGCATATCGCGCCAGATTGTTGAACTCCTCAATATATTCAGCCACACTGCGGTGGCGCTGCTTCAGGTTATGAAACTCTTTCTTTTTCAGACTCATCACTCCAGATGAGATATGAGCAGTACGAAAGCCATCCTCAAAGATAGCCCATGTCACATCTTCTATGGGAGTGGTGATCTGGAAGTTATCCCACCAAGTGGCGGCTGGTCCTTCCAGCAAATGTGCTCCAAATCTGACCTTTTCAAAGATCAAGATACCCACGCTACCAAGTCCTTGTTCACCGAGTGTAGCCAATCATTGGCCACCATGGGATCAGTTGTTCCTGAGAACTTTGCTGGCCTCAATCTCAAGAACTTGGTAAGCATGTCAAAACCCGGTGGGTTGTTGTTGTTATTGTTATTGTTGTTATTGTTGTTGTTTTGGTTCTGGATGAACGTCGTCATCATCTGCATCAGCTGAGTTTGAGTGGTCATCATTTGCTGCATTTCTGGAGTGATGTTGTTGTTGTTGTTGTTGTTGTTGGGGTTGGGGTTTGCACGACGGGGAGGCATCTGTGGTTTGTTCAATAGAGATAAGGATGAGATACCCATAGATGCTATCATGCACAATACATCACATAACAAACACAAAGCATGCAACAAAAAGGATAAAGGTTCAACAACGAGATAACAAGTTCGCAAAGTAAAACACACACAAATAACAAGCCATCCACATGTCGGATGGTCAAATAACAAGTTCCCAACAACAAGTACGATAATAGATGATAAATGAGTAGTCAAATCTACTCCTCGGCATCAACCTCCTCCTCGACAAAGGTATGACCTGCGTTCTCCATCGCGGTCTTGTACTCCTCGACACTAGTGGTCATGGTCTCTATCTTGGCTTTGATAGCCCTCTTCTGGGAACGAAGGCTCTCAATCACCGTCTGCTGATGCTCGAGCTCGAAGTCCTTGGACTGCAGTTCTTCAGTCATGTCCCGGATCTTCTTGTTCCTATCCTGGACTCGCTTCTCCTGACTCTTGAACTTCCTGTCCTGGCTCTCGAACTTCGCCTCCATCTCCTTGACTATCTCATCTTGCTCCGCGAAAAGCTTGTCCTTCTCTCGAAGATGCACCTGGAGTTCGTCATTGTTGAGCATGACGTTGGTCCTATCAGTGTCCACATGCCTAATGAGAGACTCTAACTCCTGGAGGTATAGACGAATCGGCTATGCTGTGTCCCTCGAATCATCCTCGAAGTCGATGGACTCTCCATCCTCATCACGTCTATCGAAGACGTGGAAGTGAGTACCTCTAACCTGTCGGGAGTGTCTCCCCAGCAGACGTCCTATCAGATCCTGCATGACTACCTCAAGGCCTCTCTCCTTGTCATCGTGCATGAGCTTGAAGACGATGGCCTCCGTAGTAGGCTCTGTCTGGCGTCCGGGCTGGTTGACCTTGAAACCCCAAAGGTCTTTCCTCTCAAACTTGGTGAGGGGAAGCACCATGATGGTAGGAAGAGGGAGATTGAGTAAGGTAGTAAGCTCAACAATACGAGGACCAAAGCGAGTAACCTGGAACTCCTCAATAGTGCTGATGGTAACAGTAGGCATCTATTTATAAGATAGAAAAGTTAGAATAACACAAATTAAGATAAAACACAAGGCAAGGCATTACATAAGTATCCTTGGAAATCAAAACACACAATTCATGGCATACATGGTTCCATTACAACAATTCAAGGTTCAACTTATTTTTAAAGCAACATTGGGAAAAATAGGGTGATAAGTGGTGGTCCAACTAACGAAGTACGTTTACAATCCTATCTCACTGGATCTGTTGGCTAACACAATGTTTATAGAAGTAATCAGCCTATCTTGCTCACATGACTCCATCACTAAGTCTATAATGTCTCCTCTTAAGGTTTGGTTTGTAGCTTCCAACTCTTGGGTATGTTTCTTCTCTTCCTTTAGATCATTTTGGAGGTTGAGCATTCTGCACTTGACTCTATCACCAAGTTCTTTGATGGTCTTCCAAGCTGCATCCGTTGCTGATTCAAAGAATGTAGTGTGCACCACTAAATTGGTGAACATGCAGAATCCTTTTTTCTGGTGGTTGTCTTCCTTGTTTTTATACAAGTGAAGTTGCACCCACCAGTATTCCACTCCTTCATCCATCACAGAAAAACCTTTGTACATAGCTGCACCTTGTATCTCTAATGCAACCATGAGGTCCTTGAGAGCCTTGGGGAATTCTGTCTCACACTCCAAAGTCATTGTCATGAGTGGTCCTTTCCTTACGGCTTCGTTGATGGAGTTCATCTACATATAGAGATGAGGAAGAAGATTAGAAAAGTTTACGAGAAGATTAGACAAGTGTAGAAGTTGCTGAAAAATTTTCCTTAGTGGTTTACAATCCTAGGGTCATAATCCTACAGGCAACACAGTGCTCTGATACCATCTGTAAGATCCCTCCTTTATAAAGGAAAAGGATCCCTGTGATTGCAATGCTATTCCCTGGATCATTGCTAGAATCCACAGTTTAAGATGAAGTACACAGAAACAAAGGTCATTATTACAGGCATTCCAGAGACAAACATAGTCTTTACAACTCCAAGGCCACAGGCCTAATACAAGAGTTTGAAATAAGTAAATAAATAAAAGTCTTCATCTTCATGTGCCATAGGCAAACATGTTGAGTGTAGACTCATGACACCTAATCCTCATCAGAGTAACCTGCAAGATCACAAGTTACAGCCACAATGGGTCAATACATTGGAATAGTATTGGCAAGTGATACCTTAGTATAATTTTAAGTGGACTAGATTACTATATGCAATTTGGCTAAGTGTAGCTTGGCTTGCTTTGCTCAAAATAGGTTTTGCTTATTAGTTGAAATCACTAAGTTTTTCTTTGTCAAAACTTTTCCCAAGGAAACACCAATAGACATTGAGGTCCTTCACCCTTGTTCACCCACAAGTTTTTACTTAGAAATTGGGATGAGGAGATTCTTGATGACTTCCATGTCTTGATGCTCAAATTGTCCTTTTCCAGGGACATGGCTAAGTACTTAGAATTTTCCATCTGCAGAGGTTGTGCACTTTCCCCACCAGACTTGGTTTCACCAAGACAGGACCTTTCAGAAGCCTTCCCTTAGACCAAATGGACGCGCTCCAACCTATCATTCCCACTACCACCAACTGTCCAAATGGCTAAGGGTGTGTTTGGTTTAAGCCCTAACAAGCTCTACCAAAATTTTGGCATGACCGTACAAAGGGCATGACCAAAATTTTGGCGATGTACTGTTGTTTGGATTATAGCCATTGCCCTACCAAATTTTTGGTAGAATAGTGCCTGCGTTTGGTTTGCAACCAAATTGCCTCTGCCCTGCATTGATAATTTAAATTGGTTGCTGGTTGATTTGATTCCAATCCAATTAAAACAAATATTAATAAAGTGGTTCTATAAAAATGCCGTCAAAAATAAAAAACTTGAACCATGATTTTTTTATAGATAAACTGGAGGGATTGAACCATAAATCATAAGCGACTACTGCAGTTTAAACTGGTTTGTTCGCTTGCTAACTAGTACGAGCCAAGGATTCATACGCAGAATGCTGGATTTATACGTGCCAAGGAATAGAACTAGCTAGTTACATCCTTACAGGCATGGGACCCAGCAAGGAGACGCGGGCGTGGGCTGCCAATTCTTTGGCGCAGGATTTTCACGCCGGCGTTTCGTCCTTGCGCGGGCGAAAATTACATGGGCAGGCGGGGGCGTGTTTTGGCTAGCCAATATTTTGGTGTTAGTCCAAACGGCTACCAAATTTTTTGGGCTAGCCAATATTTTGGTAAGGTACCTATTGGCTGTAATCCAAACATATCCTAAGTTCTAGCAACCTATGTGGTCCAGGCAGAGCCCATATTGCCAAGTGGCTGCACTAGAAGCTTCTTAACACTTGGCCTCTAAAATCTCTTTATTCCTGGGTAGCTTACCACAAGTGAGATACACAAGGTAAACCATAGAAATGGGCCTTGTGTAACCACTCAACATAAACCTTTCCTTCCATTCCACCCAGGTGTTTCATTAACTTAGTTGTTTTATTAGGCAAAACACAAGTCCAAAGACTTAGAAATATTTTTATTATAGCATGTATATTTCACCAACCCTTGTTTGCTACTAGCTAGGCTAAGCATGGCATAGATAGTAACTTAACTTAGAGATTCCCTAGCAATTCTACAACTACTAGGATTTCCCAACATGGCATATAAGCAAAATATAGCATGCAAGTCTAACAAAATATTTCTAATGCTTAGTAGAAAACATAGGAATAATAATATTCATGAAGTACCACTTGCCTTGGTAGTTTGGAGAGTAGTTACACTCTTCACAATCGCAATCATTAGCACCAAAATCTACACAAGGAATTGTAGCAACAAATTACACACAAAACATATACAATCAAAAATATATGCATGCATGCAAGATGGTATGTGATGAATTTTAAAACTCAACCAAGAAAGTAAACAGTACTGGTTCATTAACAAGTTAAAAACTTGCCAAACAACATTTATTTAAACCCTAAATCAATTCCTAAACATTTTATGTACTCAAATTAGCCTTACACAAGTTTCTGCCAATAAAGTCATTTTAACAGAAGCAAAACATTAAACACATTGCATAATTAGAAAGATCTTGCTCTCCTGATTCCAATGATATAAAATATGTCAAATTCTAACGTGGGGATCAAAAGTTATAGCCAAAACAAATTTGAACAACTAATAGATCTAATTCAAATTTTTAAAACGAACTCTGTGCCACGCGTCTTGTTCTAATTGGCCCGTACCGGTTCGAGCGGATCGATCAACGAGAGCCACACGATTTAAGTGAAGATGCACGGCCAGATCTAACGCGTACCTCTTCGTCACAGATCTAATCTTACTCGTTAGATCTAAATCCTACGGCCCTAATCTAATTGACCACAGACGGGCGGCGCTAGCGGTGGCGACTGGCGGCGGCCCGCTCTGACAGTGGCGGTGCTGGCGAACTAGGGCGCCCGGAGAGGTGGGAAGGTGCTCACCTGAACCGCAATGATGAGGAGAAGCTCAACGTGTCCTTGGTTGGCGAAGGGGCGCTCGGAGTCGTCGCGGATTGCTCGTCGGAGTAGTCCATGGCGGCTGTGGCTTTGGCTCGTCGGTGTTGGCGATGTTCTAAGCCGCGCTAAGACAAGGGGAGGGTACCGTTAGATGCGCAGGATGCTGGGGATCTTACGCGTATCAAACAGAGGGAAAGGGGAGGCTGGAACTTACGGGGAAAGATCGTCGGAGTTCGAGCAGAGAGCGGTGGCGCTCAGTTGTTGACGTTGCCGAGGCTACAGGCCATGCGCGAGCAAACGGAAAGTGTCAGTAGATGCGCACGGAGATGCAGAGTAAGACAGCATGAACTACGGGCAGAGGGGAGTGCGGTACTCACCGGAATTTGATGCCGAAGTTCGTCGATACTGCGGCAGTGTTCGGCGAATTGTGGGCAGCCTGGTGGCGTGGCGTCTGTGCTAGGTGAGGGGAAATGTGCCGCGAGGGGAGGTGGTCTTATAGCTAGAGCGAGGGCGTAAATATCTCGCCGTATCAATGCAATTTAAGTGCGGCATCAGTGCGGGGAAACGGCAGCGGCGAGATGGTCATCGGCGTTGATTGAGGACGAAGGATGACGCGGCAGTGAGGGCCCAAATTGTCGGTAGTGGGTACACGATGCGTGAGAAACAGGGGAGAGGGGAAACCGGGGGTGGCTAACGGCTGCTTCATTGGGCGAGAATCAACCGGCCCTTTTCCTTTTCTCTAATCCTTTTCTTTTTCTGTTTTCAATTTCAGGAACCAAATTCTAATGATTTCAAATCCTATTTGAATTCAAATCTTTTCAGGGTTTTTGTAGTGTGCAACAGTCACAATTTTGGGCATAAAACCAAGTTGTTACTTTGAATTGGCTTGGTCACTTGGAAATAAATAAGATAAGCAGTGGCATAGCACTAGTTTGAATAGGTTTTGAAATTGGTTTTTAATTCATATTTATTTTGAAACTTTGGTTTAAATCTTAGCAATCTAGTAAAACTACCTGAGAGCAATAAGACAACAAAGTTTAATTTCATGTTCAATAATCTTTTATTGGAGAGTATCATTTGTTTTAAAGGCTAGTCACATAAAATAATGAGCTCATATGCTCCTGTTTTTGAAGTGATTTGTTTGAAATGAAAAACATATGATCATGGATGCATGGATGATATGCATGAGTTTGAAACATGATTTTAGGGATGTTACATAAACATATTTAAATCTTATTTAAAATAAAGACAAATGTCTATTTTAAACAAATAATAGACCCTAAAAGAATAAAAGAAATATTCTAAAATGGACTATAGAAAATATTAATAAACAGAATGAAATCCTTACTGAAAGTTGGGAAACATTTGAATTCAAACAAATGCTTGAATCATTTAAATAAATTTAAAACAGAATAAATATTAAAAGAAAAAGGAAAAGATTCAGAATAAAAAAAGGGAAACAAACCCAACCCACTAACCAGGCCCAGTCCAGCCCAACAAGCCCACTATCTCCCCCTCCTCGTGAAGCGTTTTCTCACGCGCAAACACACTCCCTCAGACGCTGACGAGACGATCCCACGCGTAATCCTCTCTTTCGCTGATAGTGTGACCCCACACTGTCAGTCGTCGTCTCCACCCTGCGACCGTTTCCCCTCTCCCTCACTGCCATTCACTGTTATTTAATCCCCGAAATAAATTCGTGTAAACGGCGACGTTAATTCCTCCAGAGACCACGCCATCTTAAGCGCCTTGCCCTCCTCTCCATTCCCCCCCAGACATCACTCCCTCCTGGCCACCAGGTTGCAAGAATTCCGGCGACGTCGACCCTCCCCTTGCCTCCTAGTACTCACTAGCCTACTCCCCATCTTCTTGTGCATCTCCCTGTACCACTCACTCGCTCACGCGCGCTCCGAACCATCGGCAAGGACAACCTCTGAATGCCGTAGTCGTCTGCCACTTCTCCGGCAAAGCCTCCTGGTAAAATCTGACCTCCCCTTTCCTAGATTTGACGCTCCTGTGCTTGTGACACTTAGGCGCATCTAACGGTGCCCCCCACTTGTCTTAGCGAGCCTTCAATCCTTGCCTCTGACAATGAATAGACGAGCCCGACGACGTCGTGAACTCCGACGAGAAATCGCCGCTATTCCCGAGCGCCCCTCGACGAACAGACACTACCTCGAGCTTCTCCTCATCACGGCGAGTTCTGTAATGGCCTTCTCCCTCTCCCACGCCTCCTAAATCGTCGGCAATGTCGCTGACAGAGCGTCGCCGCCACGCGCTGCCGTCGAGTGCCGCTAGTTCCTGGTCATAGCTAAGATTATATTTTAACTAAAGGGGTAAGTTTTGATCTGTGCCGCCCGATCTTATTTAGATCCAACGATCCACAGAGCGCAATCCGCACGAACCGGTATGCGCCAGTAAAAACAGCCACGTGGCCCTAGGTGTTGTTTTAAAAACAGAAATGTTCTATTAGATGTTTGATTTTGTAAAATTCATAAATTTAAATGTACAAGACCAAATTTTGCAAACTTTATATCATTGGAATCAGGAAAAAGAATTCTATCCAACCATGCCCTTTGTTTAGTGCATTGCTTCTGTAAAATTGGTTGTTTTTGCAGAAACATATTTAGGCTTATTTTGTGTATAAAGATTATTATAAATTTTTTTTATGGTAAAATATTTTGTAAATGGTTTGTTTTGAACCTACTAACCATAAAAACCAACTTGTATATTTAAAAGTATATTTTGTGATGGTAAGGAATAAATCTTTGAATAAAATCATTTCTAGTTAAATAAAAATGTGGATTATGGTTTAAAAATGCTTTTTGAGTAAAACCTTTTTGCAAATGGGTTCATTTATACTCCTTGACCCTAAACACCAAGTTTTAGGATTTAAAAATATATTTGATGAACCCTAGTAAATTATTACTTTGCCAAAGGCATTTCTAGCAAATAAAAATATTGTTTTGATTTAAAAATGGAATTTAGGTGAAACCTTTTGCAAATGGATTAATATTAAACCCTTTAACCGTAAACACTAACATTTGGGTTTTAAAAATATATTTGGCTAAAACTACAAAATATTACTTTGATTTAAATCATTTCTAGCAAAACAAAATGATTTAAATGGCCCATTTTCACTAACTTGGTTTCAAATGATTTTGCCACATTTATAAATGACCAATATGAGTTTTAAAATATTTATAGCCTATTAGAAACCACTTTTCCAAATCTTTTGCATGCTTGCATGCATTTCTTTGTTTTTATTGTTTTATGTAGTGAATTGTTTGAATGCTAGTTTGAATATGTGCTTGCTTGATTGAATTGTAGTGAAATTTGAAGAGTGTGATTATTGCAAGATCAAGGAGTAAACCAATATTCTATACTAAAAAGGCAAGTGACACTATCATCCATGTCCTACTATTTTCATTACACTTAGTAAAATTTTTGTAGTATGCATGATAGGGCTACTATATTACTATGCTATGCTATATCCTATTAGGAAACCCTTTATATGTTCCTTAGTGAAAACATCATAGTTGTAGTATGCTTAGCCCTGCTATATACTTGGGGTGGAATACCATGTTATGAATATATGAAGTGTTGGAAAAATATATGTTTTATATAATAAAAAAAGTACTCAATGAACCACCTAGGTGGAATGAGGATACTCAATTATGGATAAGGTGTCAACAAAGGGAACCATGTTTATATGGATATCTTTTTGTATGTGCAATATAAGAAAACCACCCAGGGACTTAGATATTGAACATGTTTCTCGTACAGTGGCTTCCGTGTACAACCACATGCTAAATGGTCTCTGGATTAGTCAACTACATAGTGGAAGATCCTTGCATTGGCACCTACTCAGGTTAACCGGATTCATGTATTGGAAATATATCCTTACATTGGTGCCTGGTAGAAAAGCTAGCATCATGTATTGGGAGGACTTCTATGGAAAGACTTTGTCACATTCTCGATCTGCCGGTACTCCATTTGGTGTGTACTTATCCAGCGGCCACTGGTGGCGTCAAGACGAGATTGTGTCATGTGGGTAAAGTGTACAACTTCTGCAGAAGACCAAATTCTAAGTACTTAGCTGTGTCCTCGGTTACGGACAACTCTGATCAACTAAGGCCTGAAGCTATGGAAGATCTTGACATTCCTATTTCTCAAAGTAGAACTTGATGGTGTCAACAAGGGATTAGAAGCACTTGGAGTTTTCCAAGGAGTTCAGAAAGATTGTCAAAAGATCAAAACTATTTTGAAAAGATAGGATAAAACTATATTGCTTTCTGGAAATGAGCCTGAACCCTACTTAGCCAAATATACATATATTGATAGGTTCCACTTATTTCTACATAGTAGTGAAACTTGCCAATACAATTCAAATGTATTGACCCTTATGGCCGCAACTTATCATGTTGCAGGTTTGTTTGATGTTAGTGAAGTGTATTGAATAGGATTACAAGTCTACAACCAACATGTTTGCCCGTGGCACTTTGAAGATGAAGGACTCCATGCTATATAGTTATTTCTGTTGCATTGTAATGAGATAGCCAAATGAGCTATGTAAGATGTAATGAATTATTTTATTCCTGGTTATGAAGTTATACTATGACCTTTGTTTCTTGATATTACATCTTAAACTGTGGATGCTAGCTATTGATCCAGGGACTAGCATTGTAAACACAGGGATCTCTACCTTATTAAAGGTTGGGACCTTTACAGATGGTATCAGAGCACTATGTTGCCTGTAGGATTGTAACCCTAGGACTGGACAAAACCCCTTAGAAAAATAGGAGTTGTTTTTGTTCCAAAACATATTTACAAACAATCTAGTAAACTCCTTCCTCAACCTTTTTGGTTTTTTATTCTACAGCTCTTCCTTTTCAACTCGATGGACAAAGCCTCCACCATGACCAATGATTTCAACTTTAGTTTCACCAAGGACTTCAACTTAGACATCACTAAGGACTACAAGTGAAAAACCAAGAGACATTAGATTGCCTACCAACTATCTAAGACATTGATGACATGTTAGTGTAGGGATCATACTGACCTATGAGGTATGACTATACTAGGCTGATTGTTTCAAGAAAACTTGTTGTTTCCTTCAACTCATGAGTTAAACTCATAAGTTGTTAAGTGAATAGTTGCTTGTTGATTGTTTGATTGAACTTGATTGTTTTGGGTTGTGTGTTAGAACTTATTTAGATCTATCTATCATTACTTATTCCAATTAAACCAACAGATGCCTCCCCGTCGTGCCAACCCCAACCAAAACAACAACAATAACGTCACTCCCGAGATGCAATAGTTGATGACAGCCCAAGCTCAGCTGATGCAGATGATGACGCAGTTTGTGCGAAATCAGAATCAGAACAACAATAACAACAACAACAATCAAAATAATCCTCCAGCACTTGACATGCTCACCAGATTTCTAAAACTGAGGCCTGCAAGGTTCTCTGGAACAACTGATCCAATGGTAGCCAATGACTGGTTACGTTCGGTGAACAAGGACTTAGGGACTATTGGCTGCACCGATGAGGAAAAAGTTAGGTTTGCAGCATATCTGCTCGAAGGACCAGCAACAACATGGTGGAACAACTTTCAGATCACCACTCCCCTTGAGGATGTGACTTGGGCTATTTTTGAGGATGGTTTCCGTACAGCTCACATCTCATCTGGAGTGATGAACTTGAAGAAAAAGGAGTTCCACAACCTGAAATAGCGACACCTCAGTGTGGCTGAGTACATCGAGGAGTTCAACAATCTGGCACGCTATGCACCGGATGAAGTTGATACAGATACTAAGAGGAAAGATAAATTCCTCGAAGGACTTAATGATGAGTTGAACCTACAACTGTCTGTTGCCTATGTCCCAACTTACCAATCACTCTGTGACAAAGCCACCATCTTGGAAAACAAGATGAATCAAGTTGAGAACAGAAAGAGGAAGCATAAACTCAAGTATCACTCAGGATCATCACAAAAGAAGCGTTCATTCAAAAAGAGCAATGAAGATTCTGGACCACATCAGCATCACCACAACAACAATGGAAGTGATAATAATGGGAATGATACTGACAATAAAGATGACCTTGGTCAGAACCAACATGGCAATTCCAGGAAGAAAGACATTAGCCAGTTGCAATGCTATAATTGTAAGGAACTTGGACACTATGCATCAGACTGTCCTGAGAAGAAAAAGAAAAAGGATGCTAGAAACTCCAATGGAAATGACTCCGATGTGGCCCAGAAAGGACATGTGAACCACATCGACATGTATGGAACCCTTGAAGAATTAGATGATGTCGATGACATGAATTAGTTAACTCAGTTGAGTCAAATAAGGATTCCTTGTTTGGATATCAATTATTGAACCCATAGTCAAGTGAACCATCAATGTAACCCTATAAGATTTTCTTCTAAGGGTGGTAGTACCCTAGTTGCCTTGAAGCCAACTTGTAACCTATAGCCTTCCCAAATCTCGGGACGGGATTTCTTTTAAGGGTGGTAGCCTGTCACATCCCAAAATTTTCCAAATTTTGAAATGTGAAAAATAAATAAACAAAATAAATAATTGTTGAAATTTAGGGTGGAAAGAAACTTTTTGATTCCAAATGGAAACATCAAAACCCATCTTGAACAAACTTTGACTGAAAAGGGAATCAAACAAAATTTCAATCAAGTGAAGTGCATTCATCAATAATGTATCTTGAAATTTAAACACTTGGAAAAGTTAAACCAAAACCCTAAAACCCTAATGAAATAATTCATTTCCAAGATCTCTCTAAGACTATGGATTTGATCCATATAAAAATTTGTGAACAAACATTTATAAATGATCAATAATGATAAAGAAAAATATTATAAAACCATAGAAATTTGTTTCACTCAATTTGTAGTCATAGATAAAAACTTATGAATTTATTAAGATAAACGGAATTAATTTCCAAAGCTAATAAAGCCCTATCTAAAATCCATGCCAAATCTTGAGCAAATAAATGCTAAAGGGATTTAAAAATATAAACAAATATTAAATAAAATTATACAAGTTGGAATCACCATTTTTGGATCTTTAAATAAAAAGATATGGATTTTATAAGCAAAGGAAGAAATAAATAAATAAGGACTATTTAAAAGCCAAATTAAATCTTGGACAAACAAATGAAATGAAAGATTATTGGTTAATAAAAAGAGTAAAGAATTATTTAAATAAAATCATAAGGATTGATTCATATCCAATTTTATTTAAATAAAGACAATTCCCAATTTAAATGAACATTAAATCATATTAAAGTATTTTAAATAATAATTCAAATGAATTATTTGCACTAGAGAATAAATAAAACCTACTTAAAAAGGTTTGGTAAAAATTAGAAATCAAATAGAGTTTGAAAACATATTTAAATCTTATTTAAAATAAAGATAAATGTCTATTTTAAATAAATAATAGACCCTAAAAGAATAAAAGAAATATTCTAAAATTGACTATAGAAAATATTAATAAACAGAATGAAATCCTTACTGAAAGTTGGGAAACATTTGAATTCAAACAAATGCTTGAATCATTTGAATAAATTCAAACAGAATAAATCAGAAAAGAAAAAGGAAAAGATTCAGAATAAAAAAATGGAAACAAACCCAACCCACTAACCAGGCCCAGTCCACCCCAGCAAGCCCACTATCTCCCCCTCCCCGCGAAGCGTTTTCTCACGCGCAAACACATCCCCTCAGATGTCGTGGTGGTGTCACGGCAGATGCCATGGGTAGGCTATAGTATGGGGCCAATGGATGCTAGAGGGATCTGGGGAGGGAAGATGTAGTTATTTCTACACGCGAACGTCTAACATACAGATCTTTATTTCTCCTCTCTTGAACTACATGTGCTCCTTGAGCTGTACGTAGGAAGAGAAGATGAGCTTTACAAGCCTAACAGTGTCGAATGAGACCATCCCTCCTCAAGGGTCCAAGCTTCCCCTTATAAAGGGGTGCCTTGGCTCCTCTAGGGCTGACATGGCAAGCATATTCGGGGAATATGCTTGTCCCAATATAGTAACTCGGCGATCTCCTTTCCGTGTCCCCCTTCTAATGACGGCAAAGTTCCAGATAGCCCCACCCGCATGCCTCGGGTTCCAGGACTGTCACCTCCGTGACCTCCTTCTGCTCTTCTGCTGCTCTACGCCTTGTACTTTGCGCTTGGCTCTGTTCAGATTCTTCCTAGCCCGAGGCTAGGGTTTGACTTTAGGTTCCTCCTTCTCCTGCAAGCTTCATGGTATTCTGCCCTGCCTCGCTTAACTCGGCTCGGCCTTCACCTGCATTATGGCTTATTCGGACTTGCCCGGCTGACTTAACTCGTACGTCGGCCAAGTAACGTACATCCCCTATTGTAAATGTCATGGTCATGCTCATCTCGGCCGACCTTTACATGGTTTGGCCGATATAAACAATAACTCGGCATAAGACCGGGGAAACTCCTTTTGGCTTCCCACGTCTTGACCCTATCCGGGGTCACCTCCCCAACATTAGTCCCCGTAGCTGGTGTGGTCCTGTCCGTACCTCGGCCGGGCCACATCAGTTTCCCAATATTCATTTCTCCCCATTTCTGAGTTACTTTCTCCCATTCGAGGTATCCGTGTAGCTTCTTGTGTACGCCTCATCCTACGTGTAACACTCATCATTAGTTCTCTAGATTTTTGTTCCTCTACAGTTCCCGCTGACAACGCTATAGTGATTACTGCGCCTGTCGCGTCGGCACTGCGACGCCTTGCGCACCGCATCGGTTAGGAGGCCTGATCCTCTCCTGCGTCGTGTGGTTGTCGGTGTGGCTCCACTCAGCCACAAGCGGTTCCGCCGCACGCACGATCTACACGGTTATCGCCCGCACGCACGATCCCACTACCGCCAAGGCCGCACGGTTATAAAGAGGGGCACGGGGCTAGAGGGTTCACTTTCCCCCTTCGCTCGTCGTTTCCCTTCTTAATCCTCACGCCCGTGCGTCTGCTCGTGCTTCTGCGGCTGCGCCATCGTCGAAATCTTCGACGGCGAGGCCACGGCTTCTCTACTCCGTCGACCCCGCCCCCCTGCATTTGCTCCGGCGCCGCCGCCAGTGAGTTTTTCTGCGGTCTCGTTGCCTAGATTTCTGCCCAGACGCATCTGCCATTTTCTAGACTTCTCGTGGTGGTTCCTTTCCGCTCCGCCGCCGTTCTTGCTTAGAGCCACGATGGGGCCCTGTACCTCCAAGCTTTGCTCCGCCGCTAGTTCCTCTTCTTTGGATTCCTCCGGCGACCATATGTCGATTTCAGTTAGTGGCGCGCTAGTCGAGGATGACGACGTAGCGTCTGGTCCAGAGTGGGGCTCCTCGCAGGGTTCCTCGGTCACTCGTCGTGAGATGGAGTGGCTAATTAGAACTCGCCGGATTCCTGCCGGGGTAAACTGTCGCTTACCCGGCAGCGAATTGTCCCCCGTACTCAACGATGGCGAATATGTTGTCTTTATGTCTCACTTTGCCCAGGGTTTCGGTCTTCCCCTTAGCGATTTCGCTAGGGAATTTCTCGATTACTTTGGCCTTCAGCCGCATCATCTTCCAGCTAATGCCATTGCTTCCCTATCTGCTTTTATCTCGGCCTCGAAAGGATACTTTGTCCTCTGGCCGTCTGTGCACATATGGTCCAAATTCTTCCAGATCCATTCTAACGTCGTCCCAGAAAAATCCCTCCAGCCCTCTGAGAAGTTAGTTACCCAGTGTGGGGCCGCGTCCATGACTCCTCAGAGAAAATCCGAGTTTGCTCGTGTCGCCGGTCTCAAATCTTGCAAGAAGTGGCATAGATCGTTTTTCTATGTCAAGAATACCGGAAAGGAAGACAAGATTTGGCTCCCTGTTTCTCCATCGGCCCCCCTTCCAAGAGGAAGTGGACCTACAACCCCAGGAAGATCCATGCTCTGGCCGAGGCCTTTGAAATTCGGCTGAAGGAGCTGACCCGCGCCGGGTTACGTGGCGAGGATCTGATGACCACCTTCGTCAGCAGTCGAATCTGCCCTTTTCAGCAACGCACGCACAAGCTCTGCTATATGAGCGGTCCCCTTGATCCCAACCGAGTCTCAATGGTCGAGCTCGATAATTATCTTATTTTCAAGAGTGTCCGAGCTAACTTTAAGACGGAGATGCCGGAGGACTGGACCTGGGGATCGAATCCGTTCGCCCGCGGGAACCCGCCTCCCGAGGTAAGTTCACGTACTTACGTTTTGCCCCCCATTTGCGTTTGTGATTCCTTTTGCTAATTCCTCTTTGTTTCTTTTCTTGCAGAGATTTGCGGAGCAGAAGATTGAAGATGCCGAGGTTCTGGCCCTCCCGTGGACCGCAGATAGGAACACCCGGATAGCGGGGAGCCTGAATCGGAGGAGTTTTTTCCCAAGTCAGACCTCGCTCCGGCTCGCGCCCATGGCAAGACCTCGGCTCACGGGGAGGAAGGTGATTCAGACGACGTCCAAATTCTTGAGGTAGTCTCCGCAATGCCTATCTCTTATGCATTTCCGGCTTCTACTTCCCCAGCTAATCAGGCCGGTCAGGTGCACGACGCCGAGCCTCTCGCCTCCCAACCTCCTGCTACCTCGAGGAAGCGTGTCGCTCCAACAGGTGCCTCCGAAGCCGCTCCCAAGAAGCGAACTAAAAAGTCATCCCAGCACCTTCCGAAGCGTAAAACTATGCCCGGAGTTACTGGGTACGCTCATTTTCATTTGTATTTCTTGTTTCTCTTTTTCCGTCTTTTGGTTTGACTTTCTGTGCTTTTGCAGCGCTCCTCTTTCTGTCAAGCCCAGTGGTCCAAGCATGACGAGTCATACAACTCGGCTGCCTTCTCCTCCGCCTCCTGAAGATACCAGAGTTCCTAGTCATGCTCGCATGGACTCTCCTCCTGCTCCGAGTCAAACATCACCTCGGCAAGATGCACCCGTGGTTTCCGTTGCTGATGCCAACGTAACTCGGACAGTAGATCCTCCTACCGAACCCACTGCCCCCGTCATGAACCCCGGAGTTTCCCTCGAGACTCCTTTGGCCCCCACAGTTTCAACCGCAACTCCAACTCCAGCCGAGGATATCACCATCTCGGCTCCCTCAGAAACTATAGTTCCTTCTGTTTCCAAGGACGCCACCCCTAGTGCCGAGGTAACAGCTCCTACCGACGCCTCTTCTAAGGTTAAGAAGGTCGTTTTCACCAAACCTCCCTCATCTCATAAAGGACTTGCCAGCTCTTCTCAACCTACGATTGCTGATGCGCTCCGCAAGGGGGTTTCCTCTGCTAAGAACGTTGTCACCCCGACCGCTGATACTCAGCTCACTCTCCACAAGAGTCCCGCGGCGGCGGTGGTTACACAACACGTCCGAGGTAAAGTCCTGACTCGTACTGAGAGTGGGAACAGCCTCGGATCCTTGGTTGAGTATGCCAATAATTGGAACGCTGCTGATCAGCTCGAGGGCAATCCAAGCAGTCAGCCATTTCAACTCTCCGACATCAGCAGTCGCTTGCATTTGGCTGCCAAGATCGTGCTTGACAGCGATAAGATGAACGAGGTAATTATTTTTATTGACATTTGATTAGTTATTCGAATGATATTATATATACTCTAGTCCCTGAAGCTTGCAACCAAATAATTTGTTATTCGTTTGGAAGCTTTATTAGTCTTTGCCTGATTCGGATCCGTCTTAGTGTTAGAATATCCAGTCACCTAGTTGTGAGTTAGGCTTTGCTTGTTTCTGATCTGTCTTAGTGTTCGAATATCCAGTCACCTAGATCCGAGTTATGCTTTGCTTGATTCTGATATGTCTTAGTGTTCGAATATCTAGCCACCTAGATCCGAGTTAAGCTTTGCTTGATTCGGATCTGTCTTAGCTTCGAATATCCAGCCACCTAGATCCGAGTTAAGCTTTGCTTGATTCCGATCTGTTTTGGCTTCGAATATCCAGCCACCTAGATCCTATTTAAGCTTTGCTTGATTCGGATCTGTCTTAGCTTCGAATATCCAGCCACCTAGATCCGAGTTAAGCTTTGCTTGATTCGGATTTGTCTTAGCTACGAATATCCAGCCACCTAGATCCGAGTTAAGCTTTTGCTTGATTCAGATCTTTCTTAGCTTCGAATATCTCACTGCAATTAATTTTGTCGCTTAGGTTGCTCATGATCGGCGGACCGCCGAATTCCAAAGGCTGCTTTTCGCACACAATAAATTGCAAGAGAAGTATGAGAAAGTTGTTCCCGTGGTGAAGAAAGCTGGTAATTTAACAAACTTTTATATTGTCCCTAAAGCTCTTAATATTTTCGACTTGAGGTGTTAGCTCATTTTGCTGGTAAATAGGTAATATCAACAATCTTAATATCCGTCTTGAGAAGAAAGTCAAGGCCCTTGAAGGTTAGTTATCCTTTCTCTTTACTGATTCCCATTCGAGATTTATCCCGGGTTTCTTATAACGTTCTGGATTTGGTATTGTTGGAGATATGCCCTAGAGGCAATAATAAATGTAGTTATTATTATATCTTTGTGTTTATGATAAATGTTTACATTCATGCTATAATAGTATTAACAAGGAAACATTAATACTCGTGTGATTTGTAAACTTAATTTGAAGTCCCTAGTATAGCCTCTATACTTCACTAGCTTATTGGTTGATTAATGATTGTGGTTTCCCTATCATGAACATTGAGATGTTATCAACAACAAGATTATATCGTTAGGAGAATGATATGGTGGACATACTCCTATAGATAAGCGTAGCATAAATATCAAGTCATTTCAATAGTTCAATTGCTATATGCTTTCTGATACATAGTAACCTAATTCCTTCGACCATGAGATCATGCATATCACCTTTACCGGATGGATGCTTTGATGACATCAAACACCACACCGTAACTGGGTGGCTATAAAGGTGGCATTGAGTGTTCGGAAAGTATTGGTTGAAACACATGGATCAAGAGTGGGATTTGTCCATCCATATGATGATAGATATACTGGGCCCTCTCGGTGGAATGTCATCCAATTAGCTTGCAAGCGTGACTGGCTCACAAGGGATCACATATCACGGAACGAGAAAGAGTACTTATCGACGAGGTTGAACTAGGTATGCGAGATACCGACGATCATAACCTCGGATAAGTAAACTATCGTGAGACAAAGGAAATTGGTATCGTATGTAAGTGGTTCATTCGATCGCAAAGTAATCGTAGAAATATGTGGAGCCATATGAATTTCCAGATTCCTCTATTGGTTATTGTTGAGAAGTGTCTCGATCATGTCCGCATAATTCACGAACCGTAGGGAGACACACTTAAGGATTCGACGTTGTTTTGAGTAGTTATGGTATTATGAGAAAGAGACCGAATGTTGTTCGAGTCTCGGATGGGATCCGGGATATCACGAGGTGATCCGGAATGGTGGAGAATAAGATTCATATAAGGAAAGTCCCGTTTGAGTTCGGGAATGATTCCGGTGTTTCATCGAATGTTCTAGAAGGTTCCGGATTGTCCAAGACTCAGGGGGTACATGAATGTGTCATTACATATTGAATGATTGCATCATGTACTAAGTGTTCTTCTGTTCCAAATAAAGGATTAAATTGAATCCTAAAACAGAAAAGTCAAATGGCCAGCTTAAAAGTCAAACGGCTAAAACAGAAACTGTGGGAAACAAGCAAGAGGTGGTTGGAACCGACTTGGGAGGAGTCCTCCAAGCGGGCGCCAACCAAGGCCGACTTGGGAGGGACTCCTCCCTTGGCCGCCCCTCCCACCTATAAAAGGAGGGGCAGGGCCTCCTCCTCTAGACACACAAGTTCCTATCCTCTAATCTCCGGTTTAGAGCCGTTTTGGTTTAGAGCTTCTAATTGCCCTAGCCTTCGGTTTAGAGCCTTCTAATTGGTGTGTCTAATCCCTAGACCACTAATAGCTCTCTCATACTCCACCATACTCGCTCCGGCTTAAGGCGAAGCCCTGCGGGATCTCCCCTCTACTTCCGGTACCACGCCGTTGTGCTGCCGGAATCGCGAGGAGAGTGCTACAACCTCCGCTGCCTGCTGGAACAAGGGAGAGGAAGGTCTTCGTCGAGTACCGAACGTGTGACCGACTGCGGAAGCGCTGCCGGAACGCAGCGCCGGAAGGATCGTCTACACAATCTTGAGATCGGGAAGAGTACGACTACATCACCCATGAGAATCCGCTCTCGTTAAACACTTTGGAATCTTCGAGGGTAAGTTATTCCATCGACTCGTTGCTACAATCTAGTAGATAGATCTTGGCTTGTTTGTTTGTATGCGATAGAAAATTTTTGTTTTCCATGCTACGAACCCCTACAGTGGTATCAGAGCCGTGTCTATATGTAGATCTGTTGCACGAGTAGAACACAATGGTCATTGTGGGCGTTGATGCTTTTATTGTCGATTGCTTCTTGTGTACTTTGAATCTTGCGGTATGTTGGGATGAAGCGGCCCGAGCTAACCTTACATGACATCATTCATGAGACTTGCTCCACGCTTGACATGCAACTTGTATTGCATAAGTGGCTTTGCGGGTGCCTGTTTCTCCTAGCATAGTTAAGATCCAATTTACAACGGGTGATCAACAATGCTAGTATCAATGTTGTGGTTCTTGTTCGTAAGTTAGAACGACACTTATTGAAAGCCCCAAACCACGTAAAATATGCAAAGAAAGTAGAGGCTTCTAACTTTGTTTTGCAGGGGTGTGCAGTGATGTGATATGGCCATGATTGTGATTATATTTGATGTATGCAATGTTCCTTATTGTAAGTTGGCAACCGGAAGGAGCCATATGGTTGTCTTTAATTTATGTTAAGACCCGCGTGTCTATTCAAAGTAGTTGTAATAGTTGAAGCCGGTGGACGACAACCATGGAGAAGCGTCATTGACCTTGATGCAATGCCGGTGATGATGGAGATCATGTTCGTGCTTGAAGATGGAGATCGGAAGCACAAAGAAGAAAGGCCATATCATATCACATATTATTGAATTGCATGTGATGTTAATACTTTATGCATCTTGTATTGCTTAGTAGACGACGGTAGGATTATAAGATGATCCCTCATGCACATGAATTTCAAGTCATAAAGTGTTCACCCTTAGTTAGCACCATTGCTAAAGCTTGTTGTTTCGAAGCACCACGTGATGATCGGGTGTGTTAGATTCTGCAAGTGTATACAACGTGAGCAAGCCAGATTTGCTCATGCGGAAACTAAGGTTTGATCTTGACGAGCCTAGCATGTACAGACATGGTCTCGGAACACGGATCACCGAAAGGTAAAGCATGAATCATATAGTAGATATGATGAACATGACGATTGTTCGCCATTGAAACTATATCAACTCTCGTGATGATCGGTGTTGATGTAGTGGATTTGGTTCGTGTGATCACTAAAACAATGTGAGGGATGTTGTTTTGAGTGGGAGTTCACCTAGTTTAATTACTTAATTAATTTTAACTCAATTTGTCATAAACTTAATCTAAACTATTGCAAATATGTTGTAGATCAATGCAGCCCCTACCATCAATTTTAATGCGTTCCTAGAGAAAGAAAAGTTGAAAAACAATGGAAGCAACTTCGCGGATTGGTTCCGAAATTTGAGGATTGTCCTCACAGCTGGTAATTTGACCTATGTGCTGGATGCACATTGGGTGACCCACTGCGGTGATGCTCCGATGAAGTAAAGAATGTTTACCTCGCTCGGAAGAATCAAGATCTCCATAGTTCAGTGTGCTATCTTGTATGGTTTGGAATCGGAGCTTCAGAAAAGGTTTGAGAATTCAGACCCATATGATATTGTCGAGGATCTCAAATTGATTTTTGAGACTCATGCGGCAATTGAAAGCTATGAGGCTTCTGAAAAGTTCTTTAACTGCAAGATGGAAGAGGGCAGCTCCGTCAGTGAGCATGTGCTTAAGATGTCTGGGCACGCAAACAAACTTCAAAGCTTGGGTATATTGATTCATAATGCTTTGGGGATTTACCGTGTTCTCCAATCACTACCACCAAGTTACAAGAACTTTGTGATGAACTACAACATGCAGAACATGAACAAAGAGTTGCCAGAACTGTTTGCTATGTTAAAGTCTGCAGAAGTGGAGATCAAGAAAGAGCACCAAGTGTTGTTGGTCAATAAGACCACCAAATTCAAGAAAGGCAAGTCTAAGCAAAAGGGACACTTCAAGAAGGGTGGTAAGAAAGTTACCACGCGTGAAAGACCAAGGCTGGACCCAAGCCCGATCTTGAGTGCTTTTCTTGCAAGGGAGAAGGTCATCGAAGCGGAATTGCCCAAAGTACTTGGCGGATCTGAAGAACGGCAACATCAAGAGGAAAGGTATATCGATATACATGTTATTGATGTGTATCTCACTAGTACTCGTAGTAGTGTCCGGGTATTTGAATCTTGGTTCGTTGCTCATATTTGTAACTCAAAACATGTCCGCAGAATAACGGAAGCTAGCGAAGAACGAGGTGACGATGCGGCGTGGGAAAGCGGATCAAAGGTTGATGTGATCGCAATGGCGCTACCCCTTCATCTACCATCGGGATTAGTTTTATACTTAAATAATTGTTATTTAGTGCCGTGTTGAGCATGAACATTATATCGGGATCTTGTTTATTGCGAAGGTTACTTGTTTAAGTCGAGAATAATGGTTGTTCGATTTATATGAGTAATATGTTTTATGCACATGCACCTTTGATAGATGGTCTATTCTTATTGAATCTCGATAGTGGAAATACACATATCAACAACATTGAGGCTAAACGTTTGAAATCAAGCGATAATTCGACCTATATGTGGCACTGTCGTCTTGTTCACATTGGAGTGAAGCGTATGAAGAAACTCCATTCCGATGGACTTCTTGAATCACTTGATTTTGAATCACTTGAAAGATGCGAAGCATGTCTGATGGGAAAAATGACTAATACTCCATTTTCTGGTATGATGGAGCGAGCTATGGACTTACTGGAAATCATACATACCGATGTGTGTGGACCAATGAGTGTAGCATCGTGCGGTGGTTATCGTTATGTTCTTACCTTCACGGATGACTTGAGTAGATATGGGTATATCTATTTCATGAAACATAAATCCGAAACTTTCGAGAAGTTTAAGGAGTTTCAAAGTGAGGTAGAGAATCAACGTAACAAGAAGATTAAATTTCTACGTTCTGATCATGGAGGTGAATATCTAAGTTACGAGTTTGGCGAGCATTTGAAGAAATGCGGAATACTTTCCTGATTGACACCGGAACACCACAGCGTAATGGTGTGTCCGAACGGCGTAATCGAACTCTCTTAGATATGGTTCGTTCTATGATGTCACTTACAGATTTACCGCTATCATTTTGGGGTTATGCATTAGAAACAGCCGCATTCACTTTAAATAGGGCACCGTCTAAATCCGTTGAAACGACACCGTATGAATTATGGTTTGGGAAGAAACCTAGATTGTTGTTCCTTAAAGTTTGGGGATGCGAAGCCTATGTAAAGAAGTTACAGCCGGACAAGCTTGAACCCAAAGCGGAAAAATGCGTCTTCATAGGATACCCGAAGGAAACTATTGGGTATACCTTCTATCATAGATCCGAATGAAAAATCTTCGTTGCCAAGAATGGATCCTTTCTAGATAAGGAATTTCTCTCGAAAGAAGTGACTGGAAGGAAAGTAGAACTCGACGAGGTTGTCGAACCTTCTCTCGAAATTGCGAGTAGCGCCTGTGGTGTCTGCACCAATAAGAGAGGAAGCTAATGATGGTGATCATGAAACTTCGGTTGAAGTTGCTACAGAGCCTCGGAGGTCAACGAGAACTCGTACCACTCCAGATTGGTATGATCCTGTTATGAGTGTCATGTTGGTGGACAACACCGATGACCCCAAGACATATGAGGAAGCGATGATGAGCCCAGATTCCAATAAATGGCAAGAAGCCATGAAATCCGAGATTGGATCCATGTACGAAAACCAAGTATGGACTTTGGTGGACTTACCGGATGGCCGGAAGGCTGTCGAGAACAAATGTATTTTCAAGAAGAAAACAGATGCTGATGGTAATGTTACTGTCTATAAAGCTCGACTTGTCGCAAAAGGGTTTCGACAAATTCAAGGAGTTGACTACGATGAGACTTTCTCACCAGTAGCGAAGCTAAAGTCTGTGAGGATTATGTTAGCAATTGTTGCATATTATGATTATGAGATATGGCAGATGGATGTCAAAACAGCATTCCTCAATGGAGATATTGATGAAGAGTTGTATATGATACAACCCAAAGGTTTTGTCGATCCTAAAGATGCTAACAAGGTATGCAAACTTCAACGGTCCATCTATGGGTTGAAGCAAGCATCCCGAAGTTGGAATCAACGTTTTGATAAGGTGATCAAAAGTTTTGGTTTTATACAAACTTATGGAGAAGCTTGTATTTACAAGAAAGTGAGTGGGAGCTCTGTAGCATTCTTAATACTATATGTGGATGACATATTGTTGATTGGGAATGATGTAGACCTTCTTAATAGTGTCAAGGAATATTTGAATAATAGTTTTTCAATGAAGGATCTTGGCGAAGCAGCTTACATATTAGGCATAAAGATTTATAGAGATAGATCGAAACACCAAATATCATTGTCACAGAGTACATATTTGGACAAAGTTCTAAAGAGGTTTGGAATGGAAGAAAGCAAGAAAGGGTTCTTGCCCATGTTGCTGTACGACCTTGAGTAAAACTCAAAGTCCGACATCGGCGTAAGATAGAGAAAGGATGAGTAAGACTCCTATGCCTCACCATAGGATCTCTAATGTATGCCATGCTATGTACTAGACCCGACATTGCATATGCCGTTAGTTTAACTAGCAGATATCAAAGTGATCCAGAGTGGATCATTGGACAATGATCAAAAACATCCTTAAGTACTTGAGAAGAACTAAGGATATGGTTCTTTCTTATGGAGGTGATGAACAGCTCGTTGTTAATGGTTACACCGATGCTAGTTGGAACACCGATCCGGATGATTCTAAATCACAATGGATACGTATTTATTTTGAATGGTGCAGTTAGCTGGAGGAGTGCAAAGCAAAGCGTTGTGGCGAGATATTCAACTGAATCGGAATACATGGCTGCTTCAGAGGCTTCACAAGAAGCGATATGGATGAAAGAGTTCATTACAGAGCTGGGTGTGGTTCCTAGTGCGCTGGACCCAATGTCTATCTACTGTGATAACATGGGCGCCATAGCCAATGCGCAAGAACCAAGGTCACACAAGAAGCTAAAGCATATCAAGCTGCGTTTTCACGCTATTCGAGAACATATCCAGGATGGGGATATAAAGATTTGCAAAGTACACACAGATCTGAATGTGGCGGATCCGTTGACTAAACCTCTCCCGAGGGCAAAACATGACCAACACCAAACTGCCATGGGTGTTCGGTATATTACCATGTAATCTAGATTAGATGACTCTAGTGCAAGTGGGAGACTGTTGGAGATATGCCCTAGAGGCAATAATAAATGTAGTTATTATTATATCTTTGTGTTTATGATAAATGTTTACATTCATGCTATAATATTATTAACAAGGAAACATTAATACTTGTGTGATTTGTAAACTTAATTTGAAGTCCCTAGTATAGCCTCTATACTTCAGTAGCTTGTTGGTTGATTAATGATTGTGGTTTCCCTATCATGAACATTGAGATGTTATCAACAACAAGATCATATCGTTAGGAGAATGATATGGTGGACATACTCCTATAGATAAGCGTAGCATAAAGATCAAGTCATTTCAATAGTTCAATTGCTATATGCTTTCTGATACATAGTAACCTAATTCCTTCGACCATGAGATCATGCATATCACCTTTACCGGATGGATGCTTTGATAACATCAAACAACACACCGTAACTGGGTGGCTACAAAGGTGGCATTGAGTGTTCGGAAAGTTTTGGTTGAAACACATGGATCAAGAGTGGGATTTTTCCATCCATATGACGGATAGATATACTCTGGGCCCTTTCGGTGGAATGTCATCCAATTAGCTTGCAAGCGTGTGACTGGCTCACAAGGGATCACATATCACGGGAACGAGAAAAGAGTACTTATCGGTAATGAGGTTGAACTAGGTATGCAGAGATACCGACGATCATAACCTCGGATAAGTAAACTATCGTGAGACAAAGGGAAATTGGTATCATATGTAAGTGGTTCATTCGATCGTAAAGTAATCGTAGAAATATGTGGGAGGCATATGAATTTCCAGATTCCTCTATTGGTTATTGTTCGGAGAAGTGTCTCGATCATGTCCGTATAATTCACGAACCGTAGGGAGACACACTTAAGGATTCGACGTTGTTTTGAGTAGTTATGGTATTATGAGAAAGAGACTGAATGTTGTTCGGAGTCTCGGATGGGATCCGGGATATCACGAGGTGATCCAGAATGGTCCGGAGAATAAGATTCATATAAGGAAAGTCCCGTTTCGGAGTTCGGGAATGATTCCGGTGTTTTCATCGGGAATGTTCTAGAAGGTTCCGGATTGTCCGACACTCGGGGGGGGGGGGAGGTTACATGAATGTGTCATTACATATTGAATGATTGCATCATGTACTAAGTGTTCTTACTGTTCCAAATAAAGGATTAAATTGAATCCTAAAACAGAAAAGTCAAATGGCCAGTTTAAAAGTCAAACGGCTAAAACAGGAAACTGTGGGAAACAAGCAAGAGGTGGTTGGAACCGACTTGGGGGAGGAGTCCCTCCAAGACGGCGTGCCAACCAAGGCCGACTTGGGGAGGGACTCCCCTCCCCTTGGCCGCCCCTCCCACCTATAAAAGGAGGGGCAGGGCCTCCTCCTCTAGACACACAAGTTCCTATCCTCTAATCTCCGGTTTAGAGCCGTTTTGGTTTAGAGCTTATAATTGCCCTAGCCTTCGGTTTAGAGCCTTCTAATTGGTGTGTCTAATCTCTAGACCACTAATAGCTCTCTCTCATACTCCACCATACTCGCTCCGGCTTAAGGCAAAGCCTCATGATCTCCCTCTACTTCCGGTACCACGCCGTTGTCTTTGCCGGAATCGCGAGGAGAGTGCTACAACCTCCACGTCATGGAACAAGGGAGAGGAAGGTCTTCGTCGAGTATCGAACGTGTGACCGATCATGAAAGCTGCTTACGCAGCTTGGGAAGGATCGTCTACGATCTTGAGATCGGGAAGAATCGACTACATCACCCACGAGAATCCGCTCTCGTTAAACACTTTGGAATCTTCGAGGGTAAGTTATTCCATCGACTCGTTGCTACAATCTAGTAGATAGATCTTGGCTTGTTTGTTTGTATGCGATAGAAATTTTTTGTTTTCCATGCTACGAACCCCTACAGGTATAGCCGAGTTACAAACTCTTGCAGCGCCACATCAAGAATGCATACCCATGCCTGATATGATGCTGCATTTTTTAGAACAAGCCGCTACTCATTTGGCACATCTGAAAGAGAAAGATGACGAGATAATTCACCTGCGTGCCGAGGTGGAGTCCCTCAAGCTTTCTCTGAATTCTGAGTTAGAGAAAGTTGATCAGGAGTTCTCCGAAGAGAAGAATGGGCTAAGTCTGCAATTGCAGAAGGATAAAGAACTCCTCGAGGCTGCCGAACTTAAGACACGGACGATGAGTGAGGAAATCACTCGCTTTGAGAAGAGCAAGGTTGATTGGGCTCAAGATCTGCAGAAAATGCTGAGCTATATTCATCGTAGTCTCTGACCGTGGCCGAGTTATCTTCTTCTCTTTCTTACTTTTGACTGATATACTTTTATTTTGCATAGACCATTTTCCGGAAGCTAAGCCCGTGAGCTCTAGAGCGGCGATTAATGCTCGCGTGCGCCGAGGTGTCCCCGCAGATGCGAGCCCATAATACTCGATGGAAGACTTCTTGGTTGCCGTTGGCGCTGCCATTGGTCCGATGAAGATTATGGGCAGGGATTTGGTGCAGGCAGCCATTCGGGCCTACCATGTTCTCTGGCCGAATACTTCTGGAACTCCTGATATTGATGAGATCAAGATACTGGTGGAAAGATTAATGGCATCCCAGAACCAGTTAAATCTCTGGAGGGAATCCGCTGGATGGGCTGGTGCTGATATGGCGCTCACAGTCATTATTTCTTGGTACGAGGATATTTTCGCTCGATACCTTGATAAACTTGCACACTGGCTCCCGTTGGGTTAAGGATCCAGAATTCGTCACTCGTTGACAAGCTCGTGCCTTCCAGCTTGTTGAGTATGCTGATGTGCATAACTGGATTGAAGGGCCAAGTTTTCTTCCCAACCCAGCGGATGACGTCGAAGTCGAATATGCCTCTGATAATAGTTCGGCTGATTAGGACGAGGGTGAGGGTGACTCGGACAACTCTGGTGATTCCAGCGCCAGCTCGGATGGGGAGGGCGATGCGCGATCATCTTCCAAAGGGACTGGGCACTCTCAAGCTCAACCTAACGCTTCTCAACAGCCCTGGGCTTCCCCCGAAGTCTCTATTGGTTCTGTGGAGGGCAAAGTAACTTCGGCCGAGGTGACGTCTACCTCGGAGCACCTAGTGCCTGACCAAGTCGCTGCCCCTTAGGTTCAAAAAACTTTAGGTTATTTCTTATCCCCGGTATGCCGGGCGTATGATGTGTGTGAAACAATTGTCCGACTTTCTGTGTGGTATGAACCCCTTTTGCCTTTTGTTGCTGAGGCACATATGATGGTGATCGTTATTAGTCTGTCTAAACAGATCTTGTTGGTTTAAATCTTTGCTTTGGTGGCCTTCAATCTCATAAGTTCGGATTGTGTGTTTTCATTTGACCCACCTTAGTTCGGCGTTTAATATTGCCTGGCCTTTATAAATTCGACGGCTCAACCATTGTGTTCTTGATCTCGATCCGAGCTATAAATCTCGAAGCCCATATTTGGGGAAAGCGAAATAATATCGTTCAAGGTAGCTTCTGACCTATCGTTCGGGGTGCCGAAGTTTAATACCCATTTTTGTAATAGGTGACCATCATGGGGCAATTCCCTAGTCAGTGCTCTAGAAATCGAGGTTTTAATGCCTAATTCAAGATAAGGGATAATATTTTATAGTCCCCGAATTCCCTGCTCGAGGTCCTGAAACTTAACACATAATTCAGGAATAAAAAATAACGTTGGGCAGTCCCCGTGTCACTGCTCAAAGTGCATAACTCAAAGTGCCGAGGTTTAGTACATACCTGAAAATGTGAAATAATATAGGGCAGTGCGCGAGTTACTTCTCAAGGTGCCGAGGTTTAATACATCACTCAAAATGCGAAATAACATAGGGCAGTCCCCGAGTCATTGCTCAAGGTGCCGAGGTTTAATACATAACCCAAAAATGAGACATAACATAGGGCAGTCCCCGAGTCACTGCTCAAGGTGCCAAGGTTTAATACATAACCCAAAATGAGAAATAACATAGGGCAGTCCCCGAGTCACTGCTCAAAGTGCCGAGGTTTAATACATAGTCGATAATTCGACTTGAAGCGTCACATTACAACGTATCATAGATGACTCCTACGAGTAAAATGGACGAAGTAAAGCTATGTTCCATGGTCTTTTCGATTCTTCGCCGGCTTTGTTTGCCTTGTTATTTTCTGGTGACTGAGCATCAATTAGGTAATATGCATCATTGTGCAATGCTTTGCTCATGATGAATGGTCCCTCCCATGGGGGCAATAGTTTGTGCATGCCGGCTGTGCGTTGCACTAGCCGAAGAACCAAATCTCCTTCTTTAAACACTCTTGGATTGACTTTCTTGCTATGATATCGTCGTAAGTCTTGCTGATAAATAGCTGATCTTGATAGTGCCAACTCCCTGGTTTCTTCTAGAAGATCGACATCATCTTGCCGAGCTACCTCATTTACCTCAGCGGTTGTATATTGGGTAACTGTTGGCGAGTCATGTATTATGTCGGCTGGAAGCACGGCTTCTGCTCCATATACCAGAAAAAATGGGGTATACCCTGTTGACCTGTTTGGGGTAGTTCTGAGGCTCCATAGTACTGCTAGTAGTTCCTCGATCCAGCACCCTGCCGACCTTTGCAGTGGTTCGACGAGTCGGGGTTTTATTCCGGACAATACTAGTCCATTAGATCTTTCTACTTGCCCATTAGATGCTGGGTGAGCCAGCGAGGCGACATCTAGTCTTATGTGTTTTTCTTGACAGAATCTAGCAAAGGCCCCTTCAGCAAAGTTTGTGCCATTGTCTGTAATAACACTGTGTGGGTAACCATATCTCAAGATAATATCTTTGAGGAATTTTACTGTTGTTGGTCCATCACATTTTTTATTGGTTTCACTTCAATCCACTTTGTGAATTTGTCGACCATGACTAAAATGTGGGTCATCCCGCCCCAGGCCGGCTTGAATGGTCCCACCATATCTAAGCACCATACGGAAAACGGCCAAGTAATTGGTATCGTCTTTAACTCGGACGATGGCATATGTATCTTGCTGGCATATCTCTGGCAACCATTACATTTTTCCACCAATTCTTTGGCCTCTTTCAACGTTGTTGGCCAATAAAATCCATGCCTGAATGCTTTGGCCACTAAAGCTCTGGACGAGGCGTGATGCCCGCATTCTCCTTGATGTATATCTAGGAGAATCTCTAGGCCTTCCGCTGAATCCACACATCTTTGCAGCACGCTTTTGACGCTCCTTTTATACAGCTCATTGTTTATGATTGTATAAGATTTAGCTCTTCTCACTGTCTGTCTAGCTAGTACCTCGTTATTCGGCAAAGTCGCATCCTTAAGGAAGGAAAATATGGGTTGCGCCCATGTTGGCATGATTTTCTCTGGGATAATCTCACTATCTATTTCCATATTTTCCGCCGACATAACCACCTCGGATTTTTCCATATCCATCCGTGCATCGGCCGGGTTTACTTTCGGAAACTCCGGGTTACATTCTTTGTCAACTTCCATCAGCATACTATCTTCTCTTGATTTCGCCGGAATAAAGATGGATTCGGACTCTGGTGATGGTGTTATTGATGGTTTTCTCAGGTGCTCTAGGGCGATACCCGGGGGAATTGATTGCCTGGTTGATCCGAGTTTTGACAGCGTGTCTGCAGCATCATTTTCTTCCCGAGGTATATGATGAAATTCACATCCATCGAAGTATCCACTGAGTTTTTGCACATGGAATCTATATAAGGCCATATTGGCATCTAGCGCATCCCAATTGCCTGATACTTGTTGTACTACTAGATCTGAATCTCCGTAGCATAAGATCCGGCGTATCCCAATCTCTTTTGCCACCTTCAATCCATGGACGAGTGATTCGTACTCGGCTACATTGTTTGATGCGGCAAAATGTATTTGCAGCAAATATTTCAGCTGATCTCTTTTTGGCGAGGTTAACACTATCCCTGACCCAAGCCATTCCTCAACTTGGAACCGTCGAAGTTCATTGTCCAATAATTCGGATCTGGTAATGGTGGCTCATATTGTACCTCGGCCCAATCCACAAAGAAGTCGGCCACAGCCTGAGATTTGATTGCATCTCGCCTATCGAATTGCGGAGCTTAAGGTGACAATTCAATTGCCCATTTTGCTTGTAACTACCTCGGTGAATTACGCTCCTAGTTACAAGCCTGGATGAGCGGAAATGGTTGAAATAGTACGGTGGGGCCCAAATGCCACTCACAGGTAGACCTTGCGGCCGTCCCAACCATTTCCAAACATCGGGACAAGTACGGGCGGCGTAATCGGCAGGCGAAGGGATCAACTACATACACAAATGAGTATGTATGCAAGCCACCATACAATAGTACATCTGAGCCATTCCATCTAAAAAGAAAGGAAATATAGAAACGCCATACGGCAAGATTCAAATGTCCTAGATAGATATAATAGTGTAGGATATCTCCTCATACATCACACATCAGAGTATCAGGCGGAAGCGGCAAACAAGATCCGAGTACGGATAAGAAGCAAATCGGCATAAGATGCCCCATAAATAAGCGCATCCCGCCCACAGATCTCATGGATCCCCGTTCCCGGAATCTCTACACCGAACGATCGTTGCCCACATCATCCGCCTCCTCCACCCAGTATCCATCTTGGGAGTGTACCTGTTCATCTGAACCAAATAATTTATCCTTTGAGACCCTAGGGGTACTCAGCAAGTCTTTATGCCTCTAAAGGGGACACAACCTGGGGTGACGCAATTGCAGCAAAAGATAAACCCTAACAGTTCTATAGATACTCGCTAACCATCCGCCTAACCAAAGATAGACGGATGTCCGTGAATTAATGACAACAGTTATAACAGAATATCAAGATCCATCCTCCTCCTCGCTACCAACGAGGAAGCGGATGAACAACCCCATCCGCTGGCTTTTATTATCCATTCCATGAGTGTTGCACTATTTACTAGTCAGCCATTTAGTCAAATTAAAAGCGGTACTTTAGTTATGCTTGTCTATGATCGAGAAACTGCTCCAAGTCGCCCATAACAGCGGACACGGCTTTGAAAGTTTTACCTGAGGGTGCACAAATAAACACACACTCGATCGACCTAAAAACCAAATCAAAACCCAACGAGGCCTTCACGACAAAGCAATCACAGATTCAAAATATTTCGGGGCCACCCATTGAGTACACATAACGAAGTTAGTGACTCGAGACGGACCCAAGGTTTGGGTGGACGGTCAGAACGACGGGAACCCAAAACTGGGCTTGTCGATACACAAATCGTGTCCGATCCTAAATAGTACAGTGCTCCTCGCACAATCGTAAATAAAGCAAGAAAGCATGGCATAAGCATGCAGAGTAAATAAATCCTCAAACTAGTTTGTGGCCCCAAGAAATAAGAATGAATCAAGCTCGCTCGGGGTCCCATAAGCCTCCCGGATGTGGATAGTGCGAATATTCAAGGAACAGAATCAAGTACTGGGTCCTACGGGACACAAGTGAGCAGGAAAAACCAAATAGCAGATATTGCTCACCGGTGCCACTTTCATTAGTTATCCCATTACTACTCAGGTTAAGTTGTTTAGGTACCTCGTTATCCATCAGACTCTCACATACCCTACACATGATGTTCTACGACTCGCATGGCTCAAACAACTCCTGTAGTAATGGCTCATGGGATGGAGGAACAAGCTTGGTGGGGTTTAAAAATAAAGGCTATGCAATACTTGGGATTCAGTTTAATGCAATCGCGACTCAATGATGCAAGAATAAGATAGAGGCAATAGGTATTGTATGTATGCAAGCATGTGGTAGTGCTTGCCTGGCAGCTCAGCTGAAGCGAGAGAAGGATCTGGGTAGTGCTCCTGGTTCTCTTGATATATCCCTTGCTCAGCGTCTATTCGAAGAAAAACCAAACAAACAAGGCCAATATAAATAAAGTGCGCAAGCATATGAATAAAATGCGACAAGCAAACAATCATTCCATGATGTATGATGCACAATTTGCATGGCAATAAAGTAGCATGGCATGGGTGAGGTGTGGAATACAAGAAATAAGCATTTTATTGAGTTTTGGTCACATTTTATCCTCATATTAGTTGATGTAAACTTTATATTTATATGATGCATGCTGCAATTTCAGTCATGGATAGTATAACAAGAAAGGTCTCGTCGAGCTAATCATTTTAGACATATCATTTGTCAAATTTGGAGTTATAAAACAGAAGTTATTAATTAATTAAGGCCGAGGGCATTTTATTGTAATTTTATTCAACTTGGAAATTAAAGTGTGCAAAATATATTTTGAAGGGCATATTTGAATTCCTCATATTTTTCTGATTCAAAATCATATATCATTTGTTTAATTTGGAAACATAAATCAAAAGTTATTTAGAAAACAGATTGAATTTTGAATTTAAATCAAATTGGAAAAGATTTGAGTTTAAACAGAAAACAGGAAAACTTTTGTCACACCACCCAGATCTAGCCGCGGCCACAGACAAGTGGGTCCGGGCCGATCTGGCGATAACAAGACCGAAGGTTCTCTCGCACCATGCCCGAGCTAGCCAGTGTCACGATCGGGGTCCGTCGGGTAGCCCACACGACAATGAGAGGGAGGGTCACCACGCATGATGGGGGACCGGGTTGAGAAAGCATAAACAGAGGATCCTTTTTATAAAATGGCCACAGCCTTGGCATCGTGGCCTGGCCGACCGGGTGGACGGAAAAACAAAAGAGGGGGTGATTCGTAAAACTGACACGGCCGTACTGTTCCTCTTCTCCTCGATCTGATGGAAAACCAGCATGCAGGCAGCCTTGGCGATGGACTCGACCCGACGCCGAAGCGTCTTGAGAGGCGGAGCAACCCGCTGGCCGGGGCTTGGTGTCAGGAAGGGATGCACGGCCTAGGTGAGGTGTCTGCGAGGCGCAGCGGCGAGCAGACGACAGCGCCGCCGGCGCACGTAGCGTGTTCGATGAAACGCAAAACGGCCCTAGACGACGACAGCGCGGCGGAGCATGTCCAGGAGGTCAGGCAGCTCACCGAGAGTGTGTCGGTGCGGTTGGATCGGCTCGAGACGCAGAGGATCGGCGTCGAGGCGCACGGAAGGATCTAGGGTTTCGTCGGGCTCATGTTGGGCAGCGGTGCTGGGGCTTCCTCTTCGCGGCTCCGTGTACGGGGCTGCTGCAGGGGGTCTCCTTGTACTCCCCGATCGCCTCCACGTCGCGCTCGTCGCCTGGAACGGTGTAGCCGAGAGGAGGCCGAGGGTGCCGGCGATGGTGTAGACGGTGGCGATGGAGAAGAAGGGAGGAGAGGGCAGGGCACCCTGGGGTGGATCTGGCGAGGCAGAGAGGGGCGAGGGAGTAGACAAGGATGGGGGAAGGGGGTGCCGTGGGGAGTGGGGTAGATGGGAAAAGGTGGCCTCGGTGCCACCTTTCTCTCCTTTCTCCTCACGTGCTAGGGTCGGCAGGGCAGGGCAGGTAGATGAGGGGGCTTCCAGGTGGGGCATGGTGTTCTGGGAGGGTAGGCTCGGGCTGGGGTCCTCTTGGCAGAGAGGGGGAGCCAGAGAAAGGAGATGGGGTAGGCTCGGGCTAGGTTAGGGTTGGAGCTAGGCTCGGTTAGAGGGTAGCTAGGGCAGGGGTGAGGTGGCCAGGGGGAGAGGGTGGCTGGTGGGGCCAGCTAGGTGAGAGGGAGGGAGAGGCCGAGAGAGAGAGGTAGGTTTAGGGTTTAGATAGGAGAGGGGTATGGTGATAGGGTAGGTGATTAGGGGGTAGGGTTTAGGGTTAGATGGGGGAGAGAGATGGTTTCCTATTGGCAAGCTCAAGCAAGACAAGATCATACCAAAGCTAGACCAAGAAGAGGGAGAGGTGGTGATATGGTATTAAGCAAGATCAGCTAAGATCAAGCCAAAAAGGAATGATAGGGAGAGATAGATGATCCAAGCAAAAATCAAATAAATTCCAAATGACAAGCAAAAGGTGGTACTTGCATGGGCCATGCATAAATAATTAATACCATGCTTATTTTGTGAAAACAAGATTATTTACATGGCATTGTTCTTATGCATTCCAAAATGTGGAGTAAGGCCGAAGCAAAAGAATTTGTAGAATTGGACCCACCCTATCTCTCATGAGCTAGTTTAAACAACAAAAGAAAAATAATTACAAGCTCATGGATAATGGGATGGTGGAATTGTAAGGTGGTGAAAGAAAGGTGGTGGAGTTGAATAAAAGATATGCCCCCAACTCAACTTGGGCATTTAACAATATATCAAGAACCAAATACAATATCAAGAGGCAAATACAATTTACCATGCCTATGAGAGAAGAACCCAATCACAAAGGTTTTATATGATGCTCAAATGCAAGGTGGCATGATGAAATGAGCATGATATGATGATGCAACAATTATATGTAGGAAGTAGCCATTTTATTACTAAACCAAGTAGCATTATAGTTGTTAGACAAATGGGATGCTACAACTCTCCCCCACTAAACAGGAATCTCGCCCCGAGATTCTAGGAAGAAGAAGAAGAAGACACAAAGAGGGTAGGATAGTTGGCACGGAGTTCATCAACAGAATGGTGCGACCACTGCACCTTGCAGAACTTGATGGACTTGTTGTGAGTCCTTCTTTCTGCGGTCTCAAGGATTTTTGTGGGGTGTTCTTGATAAGACATATCTTCTTGGAGATTGATTAGCTCATCATCCACGGTCCTGCCGGGATCTTTGAAGCACTTCTTGAGTTGAGAGATGTGGAAAACATCATGGACTTTGAGTTTTTCCGGGAGCTCAAGAGCATAAGCAACTTCTCATCTTCTACCACGAATTTTGAAAGGACCGATGTATCTAGGAGCCAGCTTTCCTTTAATACCAAAGCGGTGTGTGCCTCTCATGGGAGTGACACGAAGGTAAACAAGATCACCAGGGACATACACCATGTCCGGTAAGCTTCTGTCATAATTGCTCTTCTGGCGACTTTGAGCAATCTTCAGATTTTCAAGAATGATATGCACCTTCTCCTCCGCTTGAGTTACAATGTCAGGGCCAAACCAAATTCTTTCTCCTGCACCCGACCAACCAATCGGAGTTCTGCATTTCACTACAAGGAATCTGGATATATATGACCCTCCATTTTCGTCACAGAATCGTCACAGTAGTCTGTTTATGACGATTCTATGACGATTTTGAGATCGTCAAAAGCTGGGCGTCGCAAATGAACTATAACGACTATTTTGATGAAATTGTCATAACTTTCTATGACGATATTGGATCGTCATAACCGTTATGACGATCCAATATCGTCACGGGAAAATTGGCCTCGCCAGGTCAGATCCTACGTGGCCGATCCGACGTGGCAAAGAATCAGCCCGGTCCATTTTGAAGGTCTATATGGGCCAAGCCCAATAATTTTAGCCTTTTATTAACTGGGCCTTAGCCTTTTCGATGCTCTTTTTCTTTTAGGCCTAGGCCTTCTATAATCCATTTAATTATTGGGTTTTGCCATTTTCGGTCCTTTTAAGATTTGCGCTTCGGCCTATACACGGTCCATTTCTTTTTCCTTTTTTAGCCTTTATTTTCTGAAATTATACACTGTTCAGAATTAGAATATTTATGGTCAAGGCCTGTTTAGAGCCCAAATATGATCTAGTTCACTAGTACATCAGACAAGCAAAACAAATAATCCAAAACGAATTCAAATTACAATCACAACATTTAATCAAATATAAGTCTCATCTGTCGATAATCAACACGTATAAGATGCATTTCAAACACCAAGCATATACAGATTGCAGAGAGGACACGCTCCGACTAAGAAGGTACAAATGGATCACTCAGTGAGATAGCGGCTAGCTGGTGAGTTGGGGTATTAGCCTGCTGCTAGGCACAACTGAGAAGAGCTACATAGCTTCTATCACCTTGGCCTGCTGCGGGTAGGTCCTGGAGGAGCCAAAGTCATCCTTGGAAAGTGGCAACGACCAGTGTACGGCATCACTGATGATTCTAGAGTCCTGCCACAACAAATATCCAAAACAAACAGGTCAAGGATAGATGGACTAATCAAAGTCCAGTGTATTCTTCCGTAGATCTGTATTAAGAGAGGCACTTACCATGGGACCGTCTTGTTGTTGGGTGTGCTTCTCCATTAGTTTTCCTGCATAGACGCAAAACACAAAAAAACTAAGGATATTGTAGTACTGTCATGATATAGAAGAGGTCCATGCATATCTTTTTTGGTGTGGACAAGGTAAATGAGCCAACACAGAGCAGTATTGTCATGATACACAAGATTATATTTTAGTAGCAAGGCATTCTATCATGCTATAGAAGATACTGCAGTACTGTCATGATATAGAAGAAATTGAGGATTTGGGATACCAAATTGATCATAGAAATGGCAATTATTATACATGGCCTAACCCTTTATTGCTATCTATACATAAACCAGTAGCACTACTGCTACTAGAGGAAAATATGTTGCATAGTAATCTATTGCCTTCTATTAGAAAAAGAAGGGAATACTATATCAAACACACAAACGTGCATGGTCATGTACCCAGCCCAGGTCAGATCAGATCATATCGAAAACAGGAGCTACCAATCATCATCAATTGATTATCAAACTATAACTTTGAGCTAGCAACTCACTTGGGTGAATTAACAAGGACTATAAGGGAGTGGGAGAGACCGAATACTTATCTGAACCAAACCACGGCAATGGAGACGGTGAGGGTGGGGTATGCGACAGTAATGATAATGGGTGGCTTCATTATCTTATGCTACCGACATTTTCTGAGAAGCATATCCTGATTTGAGGGTATGAAAACCAATATAATGTTATGCCAATATGGTTTAAACTCAAGGAAAATTAGTATTACAAATAAAACCAACTAGGATATTACATGTTAACTCATCCGTAAACAAGCATAGTCCTAGGAAGTTTCAGAAGAATATTAGCTATCCTTTTCATACTTAGCAAAAATTATAATTCAAGACATGGACAGAAAAGGTTTGCTGCACAGCTATATTGTTAAATGTGTGCAATATGTGACTTGAGAGAAAGGCATAACTAGTTTCTTAATGCACATGAATAATGATAACATAATCCTAACATGTACAAGCCAAGGAACACCTAATGTTCTGGCATATGCACTGCTAGTAAAGATCAACTAGCATGGTCACATAACATGTATACTAATTGGACGTCGGGGAATCTGCAGTGACGTCGGGGAAGCCACAGTCCAATAAGACCATTAGGCATCGACAAAAATAAAACCATAGACATCACAGCAAAGCCAATCTCCAATAAGATTCAAGAAAGGAATCAGGCGGTATCATCAGTAGGTAGGAAAAGAGGGGGAAATGGCTACCTCGAGAAGTCCTCGATAGTGGAGAAAGTGTGGATGGGGTGGATGGTGCTCCACGAGTCCTGCAACCTGTACTTGCCAATAGTGAAGGAAAACAGAACAAGCAATACATGAGTCACACTAATAAGATAGGTGAGGCAACTACCATTAGAGATAAGAAGCTGGCCATGAAAAAATATATATATATATATTGTTAATGAGGCATTTATACTACTACTATTTAGTAACAGAAAAATCTAATTCAAGTCAAAACAGCAGCAACTTCTAAAGTGATGATGAATCAACAATTCCACTACTCTCCTATTAAGCCGAATAAATGCTTATCCCAGATCTAGTAAATGTACTTAAGAGCTCAAGTGTACTAGCCTGATGTGCTATATTCTACTCATTTAAGACCAGATGACCTGTACTTAAGAACTCAGTGTACTAGTCTGATATGCTCTATTCCAATCACTTAAGACCAAACTGACGATCAATAGTTCTCAGAAATGTACTTAAGCAGAAAAGCATAACCACAAAAACATGTGACTATCAGCAGAAGAACCTTGTTAATCAGTCTTAGACAATGAAAACATGCAGAAGAAGATAAAATACCTTGTCTTGGACAACAGAAATTTACACGCCTTTCCCAGTGATTGGATGTTTGCGTATGCCTTACCAGCAACAAATAGTCCTCTCTCCCCAAACCATGCAACATAGGTGAAAAAAAATATCCCAACATCAATACATGCAGTTGCAAATAACATCAGAGATTCGAGTCAGAACAAAGGCTATGCACATATTGTGATGCAGAGACCGAGATTTTAATCTTCCATTATCTAAGGAAAAAGGAGAGGAATTTCTAGGAAGAAATAAAAGAATACAAACCATGCCATTAGAAAAATAAATCTCATTCCTATAATGCACATACAACAACGAGAACAAGTTCGAAGATATTATCAACTAAAAATTTCAGGCATACAAATTCGAAGATATGATCAACTAAAACTATCAACAAGGCAATACCAAGTCAGAGATTAGAAGCAATGGCATATAACAACCACATGATTCAGATGATTCAGCAATAGAATGAGACTACCAGATTACAAATGTATGAAACATCACCATGACAGTATGTTAATCACTCAACATGACCTCTAGTAACAACCTATTGGACGATAAGCTATGTGACAACATAATAAGAATGCATTTTTTTGGAGATAGCAGGTTTTCATGATCAAAATCAACCAGTATCAGATATCTTTACATCCCGCCCATGCACAAGCAACCAGTATCATAGTTAATTTAGAATTTAACTACTGCCATTTAATTTAGCTAGATCATAGTTAAAATTGGTTATAGATCTGATTTACATATGACTACCAGCAACCAGTATCATTTCATCTGATGCCTAAAAGTCAGTAGCTAGCAATTTAGAATTTACAATGTTCTGGACCTTCTAAGCCGTTCAGCAGGAACATCTAGCTAGAATCACAAAGGGTAACACCACATAGAATTAACTACAACAAAGAGGGGAAGGGAGGGAGCATACAAACTTCTTGGAGATGATGGAGAGATCCCCTGGATGCACTCCCTGCTCCAGGAACTCCCGCACTGCATACCCCTTCACGATTTTAACAAAAACCATGAGACGGAAATATGATGAGTGATCCAGAAATTCATGAGGCAAATAATCAACATGGGTGAAACCCTAGATAAAGCACGCGCTGACGGAGCAACGCACACACGTATCACAAATTACAATCACTGACACGAGACGGGAGTGGATGACACACCTCTAGCCATGGTGCACACGGGGTTGTAGAGCTGACTCCGGAAGATCACCGTGGGAGCCGTCTTGTCCATCTCGATATCTGCAAGATCCGCCTGCCACGACCACATGTTGTAGCACTATGGCCCTCCAGCATCCGCACGATGCACCTGGCACTACGTCGCCGATTCCGTAGAATTTGGGCCGGTGCACTCGCCGGCTTCGTTGAAGAAGACCCAACCAGAGGGGATCTAGTATTCCGATCTAGTTCCTGCCGCAGGACTGCAGGTGCTGAATTTCTTGTAGAAGAGGGGGAGATGCATTGACTCGTTGGGTGAGAGGGAGCGCCTCTTGATCTAGACGCCGAGATCCAGAGAAGATGAATCCGGGTGAGAAGGAGCATCGCCGCCATCGCTTGGGGCGATGAGATCTGGAGAACAAGAAGGAAGCATGTCGTGGCAGAGAAGGGGGCAAGAGGAGATGGGCGCTGTGTGGCGGCGGGGGATAGATAAGTTTTAGGGTTAGAGAAGTGTTCCAGGTGTGCACTCAACTGGTGCCAGGTCATCGATCCACAACAAGTGTCCACAAACTATCATCTCATCCGTTCATTTTGTTCACATCCAATGGTCGATATTGTTCTTCTCTTATATCTCAATCTGCCTAACGATTATGACGATTTCGTCCATAGAAATTACGACGTTTTGAGTGATATCGTCATAGTTTTAATAAGGTTTTAGCCCTCCCAAATGGCTTAAGACGATCTGGTGTGAAATCGTCATAACTCTATGACGATTTTGTCCAAAGTCACTATCAAAACGTCATAAGTTGGCACATTTCTTGTAGTGTTTGCGGCCATAGAGAGCCTCAAATGGTGCCATCTTCAGACTCTTCTGGAAGCTGTTGTTGTAAGATAATTCAGCATAAGGAAGACATTCTTCCCACTTCATGCCAAAAGAGATGACGCAAGCACGAAGCATATCCTCCAGAATCTGATTGATCCTTTCAACTTGTCCTTGCGACTGAGGGTGGTAAGCTGTGCTGAAGTTCAACTTTGTTCCCAAAGCATTTTGGAAACTTTCCCAAAACTTGGAAGTGAAGATGCTTCCACGGTCTGAACTGATCTCAAGCGGAACCCCATACAGAGAGACAATTCTGTTGATATAGAGCTCAGCCAACTGAATTCCAGAAATTGTTTCCTTGACGGGGAAGAAGTGAGCCACTTTAGAAAGCCTATCGATGACAACAAAGATTGCATTGTTGCCCTTCTGCGACCTTGGAAAATCAGTGATGAAATCCATCTCTACTTTCTCCCACTTCCATTCCGGGGGTTTCAATGGCTGTAGAAGACCGAAAGGTTTCTGATGGACAGCTTCCACTCTACGGCAGACATCACATTCCGAGACATACTTGGCACAATATCGTTTCAACCCCGGCCACCAATATTGTGTTTTCAAGTCCATGTACATCTTTGTCTTTGCCGGTGGATAGAAAGAACGAGAATCGCCTCCTTGAGAACTTGCTCTCTCAAACCCGGGTAGTTCGGAACAAACATCCGGTGTTCAAAGAAAAGCGTGCCTTGATCATCGACGTGGAAGGACTCATACTTCGGAACCTGAAGTTTGGAGATGATCTTTTTAGTGTGCAGATCACCAAGCTGACGAGAGCAAACCTTTTCTTCCAAGAGAGGGGTTGCTAGAAGGTTCAGGAGATACCCTTGTTCCACAATTTCAAGGTTGAGCTGACGGAATTCCTCGCACAAGAGAGGCTGTTGTTCTTCCATCATGAGGTTGTTGACATAAGCTTTGCGGCTGAGAGCATCGGCCATAACATTAGCTTTGCCCGGAGTGTAGTTGATGGTCAAATCAAAATCATTGATTGCTTCAATCCACCTCCTCTGCCGAAGGTTGAGATCAGGTTGTGTGAAGATATACTTCAAACTTTTGTGATCAGAAAAGATTTCACAACGGTTGCCAAGCAAATAGTGTCTCCATAGCTTCAAAGCAAAGACAACTGTTGCGAGCTCGAGGTCATGTGTAGGATAGTTGATCTCATGTGTCTTCAACTGTCGAGAGGCATAAGCAACCACTTGTTTTTCTTGCATAAGGACCGCACCCAATCCTTGCAAAGAGGCGTCACAGAATATCTGGAAAGGCTTAGATATATCCGGAGGAACCAAGACTGGTGTGGAAGTGAGCTTCTCTTTGAGTGTCTCAAAGCTTCCTTGACATGCAGGAGTCCAAAGGTATTTCTTGCCTTTCTTGAGGAGATCGGTAAGAGGCTTCTCTATCTTCGAAAAGTTCGAGCAAGCGGCAATAACTAGCCAAACCAAGGAAACTCCGCACTTCTTTGACATTAACAGGAGGAAGCCATTCAACAATTGTCTTCACTGTTTCCGGGTTGACTGCAATGCCCTTGGCAAAGATAACGTGACCAAGATAGGTTACTTGAGGCGGCCAAAACTCACACTTGGAGAACTTTGCATACAGACGGTTCTCACGAAGCTTGTTTAGGACACACCGAAGGTGTTCTTCATGCTCTTCCTTTGACTTAGAATAGACTAGGATGTCATCCAGATAGACCACAACGAACTTATCAAGATACTCCATGAAAACCGAGTTCATAAGCCTCGAGAAGGTAGCAGGTGCGTTGGTGAGACCGAAAGACATGACTGTGTACTCATACAGGCCATAGCGGGTGGTGAAAGCTGTTTTAGGAACGTCTTCCTTGCGAATTTTGATTTGATGATAACCACTTCTCATGTCCAGCTTAGAGAATACCACAGCTCGAGCTAGCTGATCGAAGAGATCATTAATCCGCGGAAGGGGATATTTGTTCTTGATGGTTTTAGCATTGAGAGCCCGATAGTCAACACAAAGTCTATCAGTCCTGTCACACTTCTTCACAAAGATTGTTGGGCTACCCCAAGAAGAAGTACTGTGTTGAATGAAACCCAACTTCTCTTGTTCATCAAGTTGACGTTTGAGTTCAGCCAACTCAGCAGGACCCATTTTATAAGGCCGCTTGGAGATAGGAGTTCGTGTTCAAGCTCAATTACAAACTCAACCTCACGATCCGGAGGCATACCCGCAACTCTTCAGAAAAACATCGGGAACTCACGGACCAGGAACACTCAATAGCTTCCATAGCATCATCATTGAGCCGCCAAAGAAAAAGTGGATAGCGAGTCAAACTTGGAGAAAAGCCTATATGGCCTTGTGAATCTTGAGAGAAACCAAGCGTTCAAAGACAATCAATCACAACTGCATTTCTGTCAACCAATCCATGCCCAAGATGACATCAATGTCGAATTGCCCGTAACAATTAAGGATGCCGAGCGAAGACCCACCAATCTCAATTTGATTGCCATGGCTGATGAACAGCCCTCATGTTTGCTCCAGAGAAAGGACCATTAACCGCTTAAGGAGAGGAACCAAGACTAACTCATTCTCATTTGCAAACTTGTGAGAAACAAAAGAATGCGATGCACGAATCAAACAATACTCATGCAGGACTGAGTTAACGGAAAGCATACCCATCACAACTCGGTGCATGCTCGGCTTGAGCGTTACACGATTAGCACGAAAGCAATGAGACCCGGGCTTGGTGTTGATGTTGAGAGCCCGAGGTGGTGGTGCACGAACCAAAGGAGAGCTTGCTGCAGATCTTGGAGGGGGTGGAGGAAGAGCTTTGTTTTTCAACGGATAGTTCCAGTTTAGATGTCCAGAGTCTCCACACGTGAAACAAGCACCGGGTGGACGTGGAGCAACGTAGCCAGGGACTCCGCCAGGCGCTCCAGGGTAGTGGTGGTTGTAGCCCCTGGGAGCAGCAGTGATGAAGTTTGGTGGCCTTGCCGCGAAGCTTGAAGGTCTTGGTGGAGCCGGGAGCGACGGTGGGGTGTTAGGAACCCAGACACGACGCTTAGAGGGCGCTGACATAGCTGTAGAGTTTGGTGCATCACGGTTGTGTTTCTTTGACTCCTCAAACACTTGCCTACTTGCTTCCTCCTGCAGAGCTGTATGCTGAAGTTTCGGAAAAGATGCCAGAGCTGTACTATAATGGAGAATAGTAATAATCCAAAATAGTACCAAGATGGAATTAACCAAGATTAAAGGATACAATTTACTAAGATGAGATTAAAATATCAACAAAGTTCAAAGCACCTAGAAGATATTAAGCATATCGCACACGACTGAAAAGGAGTGTGGTACACAGATATATCAAAGAAAAATTTTCCACAAATTTCGGCATTAAAATACCAATAGATGCGCAAAATTACTTAACGAATCAAGATTAGTGACTCTACCAATTCAATATACAAGAGCGAATGATAAGAGTAGTGGTATGGTCGCGACTCCATCCCTCACTCAAATCATTACTCCGCACATGAATAAGTAGAACACATATCCTAACCCCTTCTTCTCACGTTGAACCTAAAGATTAGTAACTACGGAAACGAACACCCCAAACAAGATAACGTCGGATAACAAAGAGTAAGACAGATCGCGGCGGTATACAACGAATCAGATAGATCGCGTCGGTTTGCAAAAGCCTGTCGGTATGGAATGTACCAACAGTTGATAACCAAAGGCTGATTAGATAACAACTTGGATGCAATAGATAGACAAGGAATAACACACACATACACACACACAAACACACAACCTATGGTACTACGGAAACCCAGAACACGTGAATCCTAGTTTGAACTTTTAAGAAGAGGATTGAAAACGTTACACTTCCTTACCAGAAAAGGGTGGGTGGGTGGGTAAGAAGAAAAATGAAAGCAGTCCTACTCTCACGTTTTGTTTTTCCCTAGTATACATAACTACCAAAAAATATTTGCTAGACTGACAACGACCATTTGGCTGAGACCCTGAAGGGCGGGATGGCGCTGATACCAATTGTAACTACCTCGGTGAATTACGCTCCTAGTTACAAGCCTGGATGAGCGGAAATGGTTGAAATAGTACGGTGGGGCCCAAATGCCACTCACAGGTAGACCTTGCGGCCGTCCCAACCATTTCCAAACATCGGGACAAGTACGGGTGGCGTAATCGGCAGGCGAAGGGATCAACTACATACACAAATGAGTATGTATGCAAGCCACCATACAATAGTACATCAGAGCCATTCCATCTAAAAAGAAAGGAAATATAGCAACGCCATACGGCAAGATTCAAATGTCCTAGATAGATATAATAGTGTAGGATATCTCCTCATACATCACACATCAGAGTATCAGGCGGAAGCGGCAAACAAGATCCGAGTACGGATAAGAAGCAAATCGGCATAAGATGCCCCATAAATAAGCGCATCCCGCCCACAGATCTCACGGATCCCCGTTCCCAGAATCTCTACACCAAATGATCGTTGCCCACATCATCCGCCTCCTCCACCCAGTATCCATCTTGGGAGTGTACCTGTTCATCTGAACCAAATAATTTAACGTGTGAGACCCTAGGGGCACTCAGCAAGTCTTTATGCCTCTAAAGGGGACACAACCTGGGGTGACGCAATTGCAGCAAAAGATAAACCCTAACAGTTCTATAGATACTCGCTAACCATCCGCCTAACCAAAGATAGACGGATGTCCGTGAATTAATGACAACAGTTATAACAGTAATATCAACAGATCCATCCTCCTCCTCGCTTACCAACGAGGAAGCGGGCAAACAACCCCCATCCGTTGGCAGTTTTATTATCCATTCCATGAGTGTTGCACTATTTACTAGTCAGTTACTTAGTCAAATTAAAAGCGGTACTTTAGTTATGCTTGTCTATGATCGAGAAACTGTGCTCCAAGTCGTCCATAACCGCGGACACGACTTTCAGAAAGTTTTACCCTGCAGGGGTGCACAAATAGCAACACACACTCGATCGACCTCGGAAAAACCAAATCAAAACCCAACGAGGCCTTCACGACAAAGCAATCACAGGATTCAGAAATATTTCTGGGGGCCACCCATTGAGTACACCATAGCGGGTTAGTGACTCGAGACGGACCCAAGGTTTGGGTGGACGGTAAATGACCGGAACCCAAAGGGCTTGTCGATACACGAAATCGTGTCCCGATCCTAAAGATCAGTGCTCCTCGCACAATCGTAAATAAAGCAGTAAAGCATGGCATAAGTACAGGACAGTAAATAAATCCTCAAACTAGTTTGTGGCCCCAAGAAATAAGAATGAATCAAGCTCTGGCTCAGGGGGGTCCCATAAGCCTCCCGGATGTGGATAGCGCGAATATTCAAGGAACAGGAATCAAGTACTCGGGGTCCTACGGGACACAAGTGAGCAGTAAAAACCAAATAGCAGATATTGCTCACCGGTGCCACTTTCATTAGTTATCCCATTACTACTCAGGTTAAGTTGTTTAGGTACCTCGTTATCCATCAGACTCTCACATACCCTACACATGCTATTCTACGACTCGCTTGGCTCAAACAACTCCTGTAGTAATGGCTCATGGGATGGAGGAACAAGCTTGGTGGGGTTTAAAAATAAAGGCTATGCAATACTTGGGATTCAGTTTAATGCAACCGCGACTCAATGATGCAAGAATAAGATAGAGGCAATGGGTACTGTATGTATGCAAGCATGTGGTAGTGCTTGCCTGGCAGCTCAGTTGAAGCGAGAGAAGGATCTGGGTAGTGCTCCTGGTTCTCTTGATATATCCCTTGCTCAGCGTCTATTCGAAGAAGAACCAAACAAACAAGGCCAATATAAATAAAGTGCGCAAGCATATGAATAAAATGCGACAAGCAAACAATCATGCCATGATGTATGATGCACAATTTGCATGGCAATAAAGTAGCATGGCATGGGTGAGGTGTGGAATACAAGAAATAAGCATTTTATTGAGTTTTGGTCACATTTTATCCTCATATTAGTTGCTATAAACTTTATATTTATATGATGCATGCTGCAATTTAAGTCATGGATAGCATAAACAGAAAGGTCTCGTCGAGCTAATCATATTAGACATATCATTTGTCAAATTTGGAGTTATAAAACAGAAGTTATTAATTAATTAAGGCCGAGGGAATTTTATTGTAATTTTATTCAACTTGGAAATTAAAGTGTGCAAAATATATTTTGAAGGGCATATTTGAATTCCTCATATTTTTCTGATTCAAAATCATATATCATTTGTTTAATTTGGAAACATAAATCAAAAGTTATTTAGAAAACAGATTGAATTTTGAATTTAAATCAAATTGGAAAAGATTTGAGTTTAAACAGAAAACAGGAAAACTTTTGTTACACCACCCAGATCTAGCCGCGGCCACAGACAAGTGGGTCCGGGCCGATCTGGCGGTAACAGGCGCACCGAAGGTTCTCTGCACCGCGGCCTGAGCTAGCCCAGGTCGCTGACCGGTGGGTCCGTCGGTGGGGCCGGGCCCACACGACAGCGAGAGGGGAGGGTCAGCCACGCGGCACAGTGGGGGACTGCGGGTTGAGAAACGCAAAACAGAGGATCCTTTTTATAAAATGGCCACAGGCACTGACTGTGGCCCTGGGCTGGACCGCGGGTGGACGGAAAAACAAAAGAGGGGGTGATTCGTAAAACTGACACGGCCGTACTGTTCCTCTTCTCCTCGATCTGACGGAAAAACCAGCACGCAGCCTTGTGGCGGACAGGACTCGACCATGACGCCGAGCGGCGTCTTGCAGAGCGAGCCACCGCCTGGCCTGGGCTTGGTGTCAGGGAGGGATGCGCGGCCTAGGTGAGGTGTCTGCGAGGCGCAGCGGCGAGCAGACGACAGCGCCGCCGGCGCACGCAGCGTGTTCGATGAAACGCAAAACGGCCCTAGACGACGACAGCGCGGCGGAGCATGTCCAGGAGGTCAGGCAGCTCACCGAGAGTGTGTCGGTGCGGTTGGATCGGCTCGAGACGCAGAGGATCGGCGTCGAGGCAGACGGCCAGAGGATCTAGGGTTTGCGTCGGGCTCGCGCTGGGGCAGCGGTGCTGGGGCTTCCTCTTCGCGGCTCCGTGTACGGGGCTGCTGCAGGGGGTCTCCTTGTACTCCCCGATCGCCTCCACGTCGCGCTCGTCGCCTGGAACGGTGTAGCCGAGAGGAGGCCGAGGGTGCCGGCGATGGTGTAGACGGTGGCGATGGAGAAGAAGGGAGGAGAGGGCAGGGCGCCCTGGGGTGGATCTGGCGAGGCAGAGAGGGGCGAGGGAGTAGATAAGGATGGGGGAAGGGGGTGCCGTGGGGAGTGGGGTAGATGGGAAAAGGTGGCCTCGGTGCCACCTTTCTCTCCTTCCTCCTCACGTGCTAGGGTCGGCAGGGCAGGGCAGGTAGAGGAGGGGGCTTCCAGGTGGGGCATGGTGTTCTGGGAGGGTAGGCTCGGGCTGGGGTCCTCTTGGCAGAGAGGGGGAGCTAGAGAAAGGAGAGGGGGTAGGCTCGAGCTAGGTTAGGGTTGGAGCTAGGCTCGGTTAGAGGGTAGCTAGGGCAGGGGTGAGGTGGCCAGGGGGAGAGGGTGGCCGGTGGGGCCAGCTAGGTGAGAGGGAGGGAGAAGCTGAGAGAGAGAGAGGTAGGTTTAGGGTTTAGATAGGAGAGGGGTATGGTGATAGGGTAGGTGATTAGGGGGGTAGGGTTTAGGGTTAGATGGGGGAGAGAGAGATGGTTTCCTATTGGCAAGCTCAAGCAAGACAAGATCATACCAAAGCTAGACCAAGAAGAGGGAGAGGTGGTGATATGGTCTTAAGCAAGATCAACTAAGATCAAGCCAAAAAGGAATGATAGGGAGAGATAGATGATCCAAGCAAAAATCAAATAAAATCCAAATGACAAGCAAAAGGTGGTACTTGCATGGGCCATGCATAAATAATTAATACCATGCTTATTTTGTGAAAACAAGATTATTTACATGGCATTGTTCTTATGCATTCCAAAATGTGGAGTAAGGCCGAAGCAAAAGAATTTGTAGAATTGGACCCACCCTATCTCTCATGAGCTAGTTTAAACAACAAAAGAAAAATAATTACAAGCTCATGGATAATGGGATGGTGGAATTGTAAGGTGGTGAAAGAAAGGTGGTGGAGTTGAATAAAAGATATGCCCCCAACTCAACTTGGGCATTTAACAATATATCAAGAACCAAATACAATATCAAGAGGCAAATACAATTTACCATGCCTATGAGAGAAGAACCCAATCACAAAGGTTTTATATGATGCTCAAATGCAAGGTGGCATGATGAAATGAGCATGATATGATGATGCAACAATTATATGTAGGAAGTAGCCATTTTATTACTAAACCAAGTAGCATTATAGTTGTTAGACAAATGGGATGCTACAACTCTCCCCCACTAAACAGGAATCTCGCCCCGAGATTCTAGGAAGAAGAAGAAGAAGACACAAAGAGGGTAGGATAGTTGGCACGGAGTTCATCAACAGAATGGTGCGACCACTGCACCTTGCAGAACTTGATGGACTTGTTGTGAGTCCTTCTTTCTGCGGTCTCAAGGATTTTTGTGGGGTGTTCTTGATAAGACATATCTTCTTGGAGATTGATTAGCTCATCATCCACGGTCCTGCCGGGATCTTTGAAGCACTTCTTGAGTTGAGAGATGTGGAAAACATCATGGACTTTGAGTTTTTCCGGGAGCTCAAGAGCATAAGCAACTTCTCATCTTCTACCACGAATTTTGAAAGGACCGATGTATCTAGGAGCCAGCTTTCCTTTGATACCAAAGCGGTGTGTGCCTCTCATGGGAGTGACACGAAGGTAAACAAGATCACCAGGGACATACACCATGTCCGTGTGCTTCCTGTCATAATTGCTCTTCTGGCGACTTTGAGCAATCTTCAGATTTTCAAGAATGATATGCACCTTCTCCTCCGCTTGAGTTACAATGTCAGAGCCAAACCAAATTCTTTCTCCTGCACCCGACCAACCAATCGGAGTTCTGCATTTGCGGCCATAGAGAGCCTCAAATGGTGCCATCTTCAGACTCTTCTGGAAGCTGTTGTTGTAATAGAATTCAGCATAAGGAAGACATTCTTCCCACTTCATGCCAAAAGAGATGACGCAAGCACGAAGCACATCCTCCAGAATCTGATTGATCCTTTCAACTTGTCCTTGCGACTGAGGGTGGTAAGCTGTGCTGAAGTTCAACTTTGTTCCCAAAGCATTTTGGAAACTTTCTCAGAACTTGGAAGTGAAGATGCTTCCGCGGTCTGAACTGATCTCAAGCGGAACCCCATACAGAGAGACAATTCTGTTGATATAGAGCTCAACCAACTGAATTCCAGAAATTGTTTCCTTGACGGGGAAGAAGTGAGCCACTTTAGAAAGCCTGTCGATGACAACAAAGATTGCATTGTTGCCCTTCTGCGACCTTGGAAAACCAGTGATGAAATCCATCTCTACTTTCTCCCACTTCCATTCCGAGGGTTTCAATGGCTGTAGAAGACCGAAAGGTTTCTAATGGACAGCTTTCACTCTGCGGCAGACATCACATTCCGAGACATACTTGGCACAATATCGTTTCAAACCCGGCCACCAATATTGTGTTTTCAAGTCCATGTACATCTTTGTGCTGCCAGGGTGGATAGAAAGAATGTAATCGCCTCCTTGAGAACTTGCTCTCTCAAACCCGGTAGTTCGTAACAAACATCCGGTGTTCAAAGAAAAGCGTTCCTTGATCATCGACGTGGAAGGACTCATACTGAAGCTGAAGTTTGGAGATGATCTTTTAGTGCGATCACCAAGCTGACGAGAGCGAACCTTTTCTTCCAAGAGAGGGGTTGCTAGAAGGTTCAGGAGATACCCTTGTTCCACAATTTCAAGGTTGAGCTGACGGAATTCCTCGCACAAGAGAGGTTGTTGTTCTTCCATCATGAGGTTGTTGACATAAGCTTTGCGGCTGAGAGCATCGGCCATAACATTAGCTTTGCCCGGAGTGTAGTTGATGGTCAAATCAAAATCATTGATTGCTTCAATCCACCTCCTCTGCCGAAGGTTGAGATCAGGTTGTGTGAATATATACTTCAAACTTTTGTGATCAGAAAAGATTTCACAACGGTTGCCAAGAAAGTAGTGTCTCCATAGCTTCAAAGCAAAGACAACTGCTGCGAGCTCGAGGTCATGTGTAGGATAGTTGATCTCATGCGTCTTCAACTGTCGAGAGGCATAAGCAACCACTTGTTTTTCTTGCATAAGGACCGCACCCAATCCTTGCAAAGAGGCGTCACAGAATATCTGGAAAGGCTTAGATATATCCGGAGGAACCAAGACTGGTGTGGAAGTGAGCTTCTCTTTGAGTGTCTCAAAGCTTGCTTGACATGCAGGAGTCCAAAGGTATTTCTTGCCTTTCTTGAGGAGATCGGTAAGAGGCTTCTCTATCTTCGAAAAGTTCTGAACGAAGCGACGGCAATAACTAGCCAAACCAAGGAAACTCCGCACTTCTTTGACATTAACAGGAGGAAGCCATTCAACAATTGCCTTCACTATTTCCGGGTTGACTGCAATGCCCTTGGCAAAGATAACGTGACCAAGATAGGTTACTTGAGGCAGCCAAAACTCACACTTGGAGAACTTTTCATACAGACGGTTCTCACGAAGCTTGTTTAGGACACACCGAAGGTGTTCTTCATGCTCTTCCTTTGACTTAGAATAGACTAGGATGTCATCCAGATAGACCACAACGAACTTATCAAGATACTCCATGAAAACCGAGTTCATAAGCCTCGAGAAGGTAGCAGGTGCGTTGGTGAGACCGAAAGACATGACCGTGTACTCATACAGGCCATAGCGGGTGGTGAAAGCTGTTTTAGGAACGTCTTCCTTGCGAATTTTGATTTGATGATAACCACTTCTCAAGTCCAGCTTAGAGAATACCACAACTCCAGCTAGCTGATCCAAGAGATCATTAATCCGCGGAAGGGGATATTTGTTCTTGATGGTTTTAGCATTGAGAGCCCGATAGTCAACACAAAGTCTATCAGTCCTGTCACGCTTCTTCACAAAGATTGTTGGGCTACCCCAAGAAGAAGTACTGTGTTGAATGAAACCCAACTTCTCTTGTTCATCAAGTTGACGTTTGAGTTCAGCCAACTCAGCAGGACCCATTTTATAAGGCCGCTTGGAGATAGGAGCTGTTCCAGGTTCAAGCTCAATTACAAACTCAACCTCACGATCCGGAGGCATACCCGGCAACTCTTCAGGAAAAACATCTGGGAACTCACAGACCACCGGAACACTCTGAATAGCTTCCATAGCATCATCATTCAGAGCCGCCAAAGAGAAAAGCCGGATAGAAGGAGTCAAACTTGGAGAAAAGACTATATGGCCTTCAGGAATCTTCAGAGAAACCAAGCGTTCAGCACAATCAATCACAGCTGCATTTGCTGTCAACCAATCCATGCCCAAGATGACATCAATGTCAGAATTGCCCAGAAAAATTAAGGATGCCGAGAACGAAGACCCACCAATCTCAATTTGATTGCCATGGCTGATATGAACAGCCCTCATGTTTGCTCCAGGAGAAAGGACCATTAACCGCTTAAGGAGAGGAACCAAGACTAACTCATTCTCATTTGCAAACTTGTGAGAAACAAAAGAATGCGATGCACCAGAATCAAACAATACTCATGCAGGGACTGAGTTAACGGAAAGCATACCCATCACAACTCCAGGTGCATGCTCAGCTTGAGCGGCGTTGACCTGATTAGCACGAAGCAGATGAGACCGGGCTTGGTGTTGATGTTGAGAGCGAGGTGGTGCACGAACCAAAGGAGAGCTTGCCGCAGATCTTGGAGGGGGTGGAGGAAGAGCTTTGTTTTTCAACGGACAGTTCCAGTTTAGATGTCCAGAGTCTCCACACGTGAAACAAGCACCGGGTGGACGTGGAGCAACGTAGCCAGGGACTCCGCCAGGCGCTCCAGGGTAGTGGTGGTTGTAGCCCCTGGGAGCAGCAGTGATGAAGTTTGGTGGCCTTGCCGCGAAGCTTGAAGATCTTGGTGGAGCCGGGAGCGACGGTGGGGTGTTAGGAACCCAGACACGACGCTTAGAGGGCGCTGACATAGCTGAAGAGTTTGTTGCATCACGGTTGTGTTTCTTCGACTCCTCAAACACTTGCCTACTTGCTTCCTCCTGCAGAGCTGTATGCTGAAGTTCCGGAAAAGATGCCGGCCTTGCATGTGTGATTGCATATTTAATCGATGCATTGAGCCCTTGCCGGAACCTCTTTTGCTTCTTCTTGTCATCAGATATCTCATCGCCACCATAACGAGAAAGGTTCATGAATTTCCTGATGTAGGTATTGACATTATCATTTCCCTGCTTGAGGTTGAGAAACACTTCCTTCATCCTTTCCATGACAATTTCTGACAGATACTGCTCTTTGAATGCTCCAGTGAACCGTTCCCAAGTAGGCTGAAAACCAGTGCAGTTTGCCTTCAGGTAATTCTCCCACCAGAGAGCTGCATCTCCCTTCAGAAGGTGAGTAGCACATTTTACCCATTCTTGCTCAGGAAGATCAGCAGTCTCGAGTAGCCTTGACATCTCACGTAACCAATCATCAGCATCAAGTGGTTGATCAGAAACATCAAATTGGCGAGGGTTGAACTTCAGAAAGCTTTTGATGTCTCCTCGCTTGGGAGGTGGAGGTAGCGGAGAAAACTCATTCCTCCTGACACTTTCCTCAAAACGCTGCTGGTTCTGCTGCATTGCTGCCAAGGCATTGGCGATGTTTGACAACACGGACCCCAGTTCAGGTGGTATGTCCTCATCAGAACGGCGTGGTGGAGCCATCCTGTGATTGATATAAAACACAAGTCAGTACTATAATGGAGAATAATAATAATCCAAAATAGTACCAAGATGGAATTAACCAAGATTAAAGGATACAATTTACTAAGATGAGATTAAAATATCAACAAAGTTCAAAGCACCTAGAAGATATTAAGCATATCGCACACGACTGAAAAGGAGTGTGGTACACCGATATATCAAAGAAAATTTTTCCACAAATTTCGGCATTAAAATACCAATAGATGCGCAAAATTACTTAACGAATCAAGATTAGTGACTCTACCAATTCAATATACAAGAGCGAATGATAAGAGTAGTGGTATGGTCGCGACTCCATCCCGCACTCAAATCATTACTCCGCACATGAATAAGTAGAACACATATCCTAACCCCTTCTTCTCACGTTGAACCTAAAGATTAGTAACTACGGAAACGAACACCCCAAACAAGATAACGTCGGATAACAAAGAGTAAGACAGATCGCGGCGGTATACAACGAATCAGATAGATCGCGTCGGTTTGCAAAAGCCTGTCGGTATGGAATGTACCAACAGTTGATAACCAAAGGCTGATTAGATAACAACTTGGATGCAACAGATAGACAAGGAATAACACACACATACACACACACAAACACACAACCTATGGTACTACGGAAACCCAGAACACGTGAATCCTAGTTTGAACTTTTAAGAAGAGGATTGAAAACGTTACACTTCCTTACCAGAAAAGGGTGGGTGGGTGGGTAAGAAGAAAAATGGAAGCAGTCCTACTCTCACGTTTTGTTTTTCCCTAGTATACATAACTACCAAAAATATTTGCTAGACTGACAACGACCATTTGGCTGAGACCCTGAAGGGCGGGATGGCTCTGATACCAATTGTAACTACCTCGGTGAATTACGCTCCTAGTTACAAGCCTGGATGAGCGGAAATGGTTGAAATAGTACGGTGGGGCCCAAATGCCACTCACAGGTAGACCTTTCGGCCGTCCCAACCATTTCCAAACATCGGGACAAGTACGGGCGGCGTAATCGGCAGGCGAAGGGATCAACTACATACACAAATGAGTATGTATGCAAGCCACCATACAATAGTACATCAGAGCCATTCCATCTAAAAAGAAAGGAAATATAGCAACGCCATACAGCAAGATTCAAATGTCCTAGATAGATATAATAGTGTAGGATATCTCCTCATACATCACACATCAGAGTATCAGGCGGAAGCGGCAAACAAGATCCGAGTACGGATAAGAAGAAAATCGGCATAAGATGCCCCATAAATAAGCGCATCCCGCCCACAGATCTCACGGATCCCCGTTACCGGAATCACTACACCGAACGATCGTTGCCCACATCATCCGCCTCCTCCACCCAGTATCCATCTTGGGAGTGTACCTGTTCATCTGAACCAAATAATTTAACGTGTGATACCCTAGGGTACTCAGCAAGTCTTTATGCCTCTAAAGGGGACACAACCTGGGGTGACGCAATTGCAGCAAAAGATAAACCCTAACAGTTCTATAGATACTCGCTAACAATCTGCCTAACCAAAGATAGACGGATGTCCGTGAATTAATGACAACAGTTATAACAGTAATATCAAAAGATCCATCCTCCTCCTCGCTTACCAACGAGGAAGCGGACGAACAACCCCCATCCGTTGGCAGTTTTATTATCCATTCCATGAGTGTTGCACTATTTACTAGTCAGTTACTTAGTCAAATTAAAAGCGGTACTTTAGTTATGCTTGTCTATGATCGAAACGTGCTCCAAGTCGTCCATAACCGCGACACGGCTTTCAGAAAGTTTTACCTGAGGTGCACAAATAGCAACACACACTCGATCGACCTCGGAAAAACCAAATCAAAACCCAACGAGGCCTTCACGACAAAGCAATCACAGGATTGAAATATTTGGGGCCACCCCATTGAGTACACCATAGCGGTTAGCTGACTCGAGACGGACCCAAGGTTTGGGTGGACGGTACGTAAATGACCGGAACCCAAACTGGGCTTGTCGATACCTGGTGAAATCGTGTCCCGATCCTAAGCAAGATCAGGTGCTCCTCGCACAATCGTAAATAAAGCGATAAAGCATGGCATAAGTACAGATAAGAATAAATCCTCAAACTAGTTTGTGGCCCCAAGAAATAAGAATGAATCAAGCTCGCCTGGGGGTCCCATAAGCCTCCCGGATGTGGATAGCGCGAATATTCAAGGAACAGGAATCAAGTACTTGGGGTCCTACGGGACACAAGTGAGCAGGAAAAACCAAATAGCAGATATTGCTCACCGGTGCCACTTTCATTAGTTATCCCATTACCACTCAGGTTAAGTTGTTTAGGTACCTCGTTATCCATCAGACTCTCACATACCCTACACATGCTGTTCTACGACTCGCATGGCTCAAACAACTCCTGTAGTAATGGCTCATGGGATGGAGGAACAAGCTTGGTGGGGTTTAAAAATAAAGGCTATGCAATACTTGGGATTCAGTTTAATGCAATCGCGACTCAATGATGCAAGAATAAGATAGAGGCAATAGGTACTGTATGTATGCAAGCATGTGGTAGTGCTTGCCTGGCAGCTCAGTTGAAGCGAGAGAAGGATCTGGGTAGTGCTCCTGGTTCTCTTGATATATCCCTTGCTCAGCGTCTATTCGAAGAAGAACCAAACAAACAAGGACAATATAAATAAAGTGCGCAAGCATATGAATAAAATGCGACAAGCAAACAATCATGCCATGATGTATGATGCACAATTTGCATGGCAATAAAGTAGCATGGCATGGGTGAGGTGTGGAATACAAGAAATAAGCATTTTATTGAGTTTTGGTCACATTTTATCCTCATATTAGTTGCTGTAAACTTTATATTTATATGATGCATGCTGCAATTTAAGTCATGGATAGCATAAACAGAAAGGTCTCGTCGAGCTAATCATTTTAGACATATCATTTGTCAAATTTGGAGTTATAAAACAGAAGTTATTAATTAATTAAGGACGAGGGCATTTTATTGTAATTTTATTCAACTTGGAAATTAAAGTGTGCAAAATATATTTTGAAGGGCTTATTTGAATTCCTCATATTTTTCTGATTCAAAATCATATATCATTTGTTTAATTTGGAAACATAAATCTAAAGTTATTTAGAAAACAGATTGAATTTTGAATTTAAATCAAATTGGAAAAGATTTGAGTTTAAACAGAAAACAGGAAAACTTTTGTCACACCACCCAGATCTAGCCGCGACCACAGACAAGTGGGTCCGGGCCGATCTGGCGTAATAGCATGAAGGTTCTCTCGCATGTGACCGAGCTAGCCTGTGTCGACCGGTGGGTCGGTGGTAGCCCACACACGGCGAGAGGGAGGGTCACCACGCCGCATGTTGGGGGACCGGGTTGAGAAGCATAAAATAGAGGATCCTTTTATAAATTGGCCATGTGCAGCCTTGGCTGGCTGGACCGCGGGTGGACGGAAAAACAAAAGAGGGGGTGATTCGTAAAACTGACACGGCCGTACTGTTCCTCTTCTCCTCGATCTGATGGAAAACCAGCACGCAGCGCATGGCGGGCGACTGACTCGACCAGCGACGCGAAGCGTCTAGAGAGGCGGAGCGCTACCGCGCTGGGCTTGGTGTCAGGGAGGGATGCGCGGCCTAGGTGAGGTGTCTGCGAGGCGCAGCGGCGGCGGCAACGGCGCCGCCGGCGCACGCAGCGTGTTCGATGAAACGCAAAACGGCCCTAGACAACGACAGCGCGGCGGAGCATGTCCAGGAGGTCAGGCAGCTCACCGAGAGTGTGTCGGTGCGGTTGGATCGGCTCGAGACGCAGAGGATCGGCGTCGAGGCAGACGGCCAGAGGATCTAGGGTTTGCGTCGGGCTCGCGCTGGGGCGGCGGTGCTGGGGCTTCCTCTTCACGGATCCGTGTACGGGGCTGCTGCAGGGGGTCTCCTTATACTCCCCGATCGCCTCCATGTCGCGCTCGTCGCCTGGAACGGTGTAGCCGAGAGGAGGCCGAGGGTGCCGGCGATGGTGTAGACGGTGACGATGGAGAAGAAGGGAGGAGAGGCGGGGCCACAGGGTGGATCTGGCGAGGCGAGAGAGGCGGGAGTAGATAAGGATGGGGGAAGGGGTGTCGTGGAGTGGGGTAGATGGGAAAGGTGGCCTCGGTGCCACCTTTCTCCTTCCTCCTCACGTGCTAGGGGTCAGGGCAAGGTGTAGAGGAGGGGGCTTCCAGGTGGGGCATGGTGTTCTGGGAGGGTAGGCTCGGGCTGGGGTCCTCTTGGCAGAGAGGGGGAGCTAGAGAAAGGAGAGGGGGTAGGCTCGAGCTAGGTTAGGGTTGGAGCTAGGCTCGGTTAGAGGGTAGCTAGGGGTGAGGTGGCTGTGGGGAGAGGGTGGCCGGTGGGGCCAGCTAGGTGAGAGGGAGGGAGAAGCTGAGAGAGAGAGAGGTAGGTTTAGGGTTTAGATAGGAGAGGGGTATGGTGATAGGGTAGGTGATTAGGGGGGTAGGGTTTAGGGTTAGATGGGGGAGAGAGAGATGGTTTCCTATTGGCAAGCTCAAGCAAGACAAGATCATACCAAAGCTAGACCAAGAAGAGGGAGAGGTGGTGATATGGTCTTAAGCAAGATCAACTAAGATCAAGCCAAAAAGGAATGATAGGGAGAGATAGATGATCCAAGAAAAAATCAAATAAAATCCAAATGACAAGCAAAAGGTGGTACTTGCATGGGCCATGCATAAATAATTAATACCATGCTTATTTTGTGAAAACAAGATTATTTACATGGCATTGTTCTTATGCATTCCAAAATGTGGAGTAAGGCCCAAGCAAAAGAATTTGTAGAATTGGACCCACCCTATCTCTCATGAGCTAGTTTAAACAACAAAAGAAAAATAATTACAAGCTCATGGATAATAGGATGGTGGAATTGTAAGGTGGTGAAGAAAGGTGGTGGAGTTGAATAAAAGATATGCCCCCAACTCAACTTGGGCATTTAACAATATATCAAGAACCAAATACAATATCAAGAGGAAAATACAATTTACCATGCTATGAGAGAAGAACCCAATCACAAAGGTTTTATATGATGCTCAAATGCAAGGTGGCATGATGACATGAGCATGATATGATGATGATGCAACAATTATATGTAGGAAGTAGCCATTTTATTACTAAACCAAGTAGCATTACAGTTGTTAGACAAATGGGATGCTACATTGCTATTCGTCCGCTTGCATATTTGTTGCTCAATATGTCGGCTATGGGAGCTTCACAGATCACTTTGATCGGGTGCTCTTCGAAGTAATGTTTAAGTTTCTTCGCCGACATGTATACTCCATATGCCATCTTTTGATAATGTGGGTAATTTTGCTTTGAGGCTGATAGTACCTCGCTTAGGTAATATACCGACCTTTGTACCGATTTATCATCTTCAATTCGTTCCACCACGATTATAGCACTTACCACTCTATTTGTGGCGGCTATGTAAAGTAGCATAGGCTCTTTTGACAATGGAGAGGCCAGGATTGGTGCTATGACCAACATCTTCTTCAGTTCATGAAATGCATTATCTCCTTGTGGTGTCCAAATGAACTTATCAGATTTTTTCATTAGTTGATATAGTGGTAGTGCCTTCTATCCCAGCCGACATACAAATCGGCTAAGCGAGGCCAGGCAACCCGTGAACTTCTGTACGTCATTTAGACATCTCGGCAATTCCATCCTTTCTACCGCGCTTATCTTAGTTGGGTTGGCCTCTATACCTCGGCTAGATACGAGAAAACCGAGTAGTTTTCCAGCTGGTACACCGAAGGTGCATTTTTCCGGGTTAAGCTTCATTCGGAACCTTCTCAAGTTCGCGAATGTCTGCCGAATATCATCCAGTAGTGTTTTGCTCTCTTTGGTTTTGATAACCACATCATCTACATATACTTGTACACTTTTTCCTATCTGGTCATGCAGACATTTTTGCATACATCTACGCACGCGTTGCGTGCGTTACGCAGCCGAATGGCATGGTGCGATAGCAATAGGCCCGTCGGGGTAATAAACGCATCTTTATTTGATCACCGGATTTAACGATGTCCGTGATAACCAGAATACGCGTCTACAAATCATAACAGCTCACAACCAGCGGTCGAATCAATGACCTGGTCTATTCTAGGTAAAGGAAAAGGATCTTTGGGACACGCCTTGTTCAGGTTCATGTAATCAATACACATTCGCCATACGACGGCTACATTTGGGTCATCCTTTTTCTTTTCTACCAACACCGGGTTTGATAGCCAATCCCGATAAAGCACTTCCATGATGAACCCGCCCGCAAGGAGCCGAGCTATCTCATCCCCTATTATTTTTCTCCTGTCTTTGGCGAAGCGGCGGAGAGGTTGCTTCACCGGCCTTGCTCCTGGCCTTACATGCAGAGAGTGCTCAGCCAACTCCCTCGGCACACCTTGCAGGTCTTGAGTTGACCATGCAAAGATGTCCCGATTATCACGGAGGAAGTTGGTGAGATCGCCTTCCTATTTGTCATATAGGCCGGCACCAATAGTGATGGTGCGTTCTGGGAACTGCTCATCTATCTGGACTTTTTTCGTTTCTTTAGTCGGCTGGAAAGAAACGCTTCCATGTGGGTTGGCCAATGCCGCATATTCGATTCTTGACCGAGCGAGAGCCGCTACCTCTTGAATCCTTCTTTTTTCTCTTGCGATCACCAATGAATCGGCCAGGTTTGATCCGGCCGAGGCACATTCCATCGACTTCCTGTAATCTCCTGCTACTGTTATCATCCCTTGTGGTACGGGTAGCTTCATTTTCAAGTAAGTTATGTGGCAGCTTCTCATGAATTTGGCCAATGCTGGCCTCCCGAGTAAAGCATGATAGGAACTCTCTAGATCCACCACCTCAAACTCCAAATTTTCTGCTCTGCAGTTATCCCTTGTGCCGAATAACACATCTACCCGAACTTCCCAATGGGTTCGCACGAAAGTCCTAGCACTATTCCATGGAACATGGTTCTCGTGGATTGCAGCATATTCTGCGATATTCCAAGTTTATGCATTGTATCCTTGTACATGATATTGATACTGCTCCCATTGTCAATGAGTACTTTTGAAAATTTCACATTAATGCTCGGTCCGACAAATGTCGGATCTAGTACGAAATCTTGTCGACCGGATTCGACATTATTTTGGGATGATCCTTTATGCTCCAAGTTATTTCTTGATCGACCAAGGCACATATCTTGAATCTTTGGCATAACTGCATTCACTTCCATATGCCTGCTACACACTTTTACTGTCTTGCTTACATTGTGAACATGCAGTATGATTGATGATGTTCCCTGTAATCATTGCGTCCATTATTTCCGGGGTTTGTCCTTCCATCCTCACCCTGATATATCACTTGATGCACTGCATCTCTCTGGTCCGAGTTATCATACCTCGGGGGAGGAGGGGGTAACATTAGTTGCTGTGCATTTGCCCCAGTCAATTCCGGCAGCAGCTGCTGATGTGCCTGATGGGAAGGTGCTTGCATGCCCGCCGGGTTCCCCAGCTGCCGAGTTGTATGATTGGCCTGCTTGGCCTGGTTTGGAGTGTGAAACTTACACGGTTGATCCAACATGGACTCAAACGTGTACTTTGGCCTTTCCTACCATTTCTTCTTCTGTTCTGGTGTCCATTGTCTCTTCCCTTCATTCCTTGGTGTCCATTGCTGAGGACCATTCTTCTACCGCTGACTGTTTCCGTGACTCGGCTGATCTTGCCCTACTGCTGCCACCTGATTGGAGGCATATCTGTAATCCAGTCTTTCCTCTCTTCTTATACTCCTGAACTCATTGCGCCTCGACGATCCGGCCGCATCTCTTGCATATTGATCTTGATGCTCCCGATGGTCCGCCGACATCAGCTCTGGTTGTGTCGGATCTCCCAATGCATACGAATCCGCTATCCTGATGGTTTCTGCCGAAGTGGTTGGCATATCTCTTTGTAGTCGCTGCCACAAGACACTGGCATAACGGCATCCTTGAGCGAACCAAGCTATCGCTTGTGATTCTATAACTCTCTCGCATGAATTCTTGAGGTTACACCACCGAGTCAAGAATTCTCTGTCTGTCTTATTCGGCCTTTGCTTGCACATTGCAAGCTGCTGTGGCCTGTTTGGTCTCTTGTAAGTTCTGGTAAAGTTGCTGACAAACATATCCTCAAAATCTAGCCAGCAGTTGATACTACCCGCTGGCAGATTATTCAGCCATACTCTGGCCGGTCCTTCCAGCATTTGCGGGACATATCTTACTGCCCATCGCAAGTTTCCGCAAGCTATTTTTACTGCAGTGGCATAGTCAATTAACCAATCTTGTGGTTTGGTACTCCCATTGTACATTTTCATGCCCCTTGCCAGCTGAAAATTCAGCACAGGCGGCTCGCTCATGATCCGGGGTCCGAAACATGCCGGACCCGGCGGACCTTGCTCCTCTAACAATTCGGACCGGTATAACCTGTCCAGTTTTAGTCTTTCATCATTTGATGGCAAGTTTCTGTACACTACTCTCTCCTGCATTCCATAATGGTCATTTCCACCATGCCCTGCATACTCCATATCTGAATAACCATCATTGTACCTCTCATTCACTTGATTGTGGCGAGCTGGTCTCACTTCTCTTTTCTGCCGAGGTTCGTATCTCGGCTGAGGATTGGGCGGTGGATCCCTCCTTCCTTCTGCCAGGATATTGTTCTCATGATTTCCTCTTCCGAGATCCCCATTACCTCGGCTTCCGTTTCCTTTGTCGGCACGGCCGGGGTTTCTTTCGCCACTGTTACCTCGGCTCCCATTGCCTCTGTTTTCATTTGCTTTTCCGGCTACTGCCGGATCATACAGAACAATTTTCTTATTTATTTTTTCCCGAAGTTACTGCTCTATCTTTTCGTGCATTGTTTCTGGGTGAGGATGCTGCTGCCACTGATAGGGCGGGTGCTGCACCAGCCGAATGAACCATTCATGAGCCACCAGTACTTGCCGGATCTGTCCTAAGCATTTCTTCATTCTGCTGGTTCGCAATGCGCACCAGCTCATTCACTCTTTCTTGTTGTTTCTGCCAGGCTTCGCCGGTCAGTCCTTCTAACTCTAGTGCAGCGGCATTTGCCGCCCTTAGGTTCTTTGCCGGGGTGCTATACCTCGGAAAGCCTAGATCGACTGAATCTGCCTTATGAGTCTCATGCTCTTTATTGATATCATCCATGAGGTTCTTCCCTCTCAATCTTAATTCATCAACCCGCTCGGGGGCGACATCAAGCTTATTTGCCTTAGCATATTCTCGTAGGGTCCTGTTTAAGGACTCCCGCAATGCCGACACCTTTTTTGCCTCTACTAGTACTTTTTGCCTGGTTTCTTCTAATTTTGCCTGAGCATTAGCCGGATCAAGTATCGGCGCTACAGGCGTAGTCAGATTATCTATAGTTGCCTAGAGAATATTTTTTGGTCTTTCCAGAGGTGGCCATCTTAACCTTGGTGCCTTCGGGATCGTCTCCTGCACCTCGGCTGGGTTAGCTGCCGAAGGATCTACCTCGGTGGGCGGTGGAGCTGCCTTCTTTGTGGTCACCTGTACTCCCATCGTCAGATCCTTGCTTGATCTGGCGCCTGCTGCTCCCGCCTGCACCCCGGCTGCGACCATCACCTCGATGCTCTGACGGGGAGTTCTCCACGCGGACCGTTTACGGTGCTAAGGGGGGGCTCTCCTGCAACAATAACTTGGTGAGGATAAATGCCGGAGGTTTCGACGCCGACGTAGATCTGGTGCATGCCCAAGTTGATGAAGACGCCATTGCGCGGAGGAGTTTTTCCCCTGAAGCTACATGCGTTATCGCTGACATAGTCACAGAGATCAAATCCCCGGACTAAGCCAGAGACAACACGCTCGCCAGTGTGGATGAAGTTTCCCGTCCAGATCATGACTCCGGCTAGCACCGCTACTGGCCCCACGGTGGGCGCCAACTATCGTGGTGGTGGCACGGCAAATGCCATGGGTAGGCTGAAGTATGGGGCCAATGGATGCTAGAGGGATCTGGGGAGGGAAGATGTAGTTATTTCTACACGCGAACGTCTAACATACAGATCTTTATTTCTCCTCTCTTGAACTACAAGTGCTCCTTGAGCTGTACTTAGGAAGAGAAGATGAACTTTACAAGCCTAACGGTGTCGAATGAGACCATCCCTCCTCAAGGGTCCAAGCTTCCCCTTATAAAGGGGTGCCTTGGCTCCTCTAGGGCTGACATGGCAACCATATTCGAGGAATATGCTTGTCCCAATATAGTAACTCGGAGATCTCCTTTCCGTGTCCCCCTTCTAATGACGGCAAAGTTCCAGAGAGCCCCACCTGCATGCCTCGGGTTCCAGGACTATCACCTCCGTGACCTCCTTCTGCTCTTTTGCTGCTCTGCAACTTGTCCTTTGCGCTTATCTCTGTTCAGATTCTTCCTAGCCCAAGGCTAGGGTTTGACTTTAGGTTCCTCCTTCTCCTGCAAGATTCATGTTATTCGGCCCTGCCTCGCTTAACTCGGCTCGGCCTTCACCTGCATTATGGCTTATTCAGACTTGCCCAGCCGACTTAACTCATACGTCGGCCGAGTAACGTATAACCCCTCTTGTAAATGTCATGGTCATGCTCATCTCGGCCGACCTTTACATGATTCGGCCGATATAAACAGTAACTCGCCATAAGATTGGGGAAACTCCTTTTGGCTTCCCCCGTCTTGACCCTATCCGGGGTCACCTCCCCAACATCATACGCTGACAAGACGACCCCACGTGTAATCCTCTCTTTCGCTGACAGCGCGACCCCACACTGTTAGTCGTCGTCTCCATCCTGCGATCATTTCCCCTCTCCCTCACTGCCATTCAATGTCGTTTAATCCCCGACGTAAATTCGTGTAAACGGCAAAGTTAATTCCTCCAGAGACCACTCCATCTTAAGCGCCTTTCCCTCCTCTCCATTTCCCCCCAGACATCACTCCCTCCTGGCCACCAGGCTGCAAGAATTGCAAGCCCAAGCAACCACTGCTCCGACGAGCTCACCAGCCGATTCCGGCGACGTCAACCCTCCCCTTTCCTCCTAGTACCCACTAGCCTACTCCCCATCTTCTTTTGAATCTCCCTGTACCACTCACTCGCTCACGCGCGCTCCGAACCGTCGGCAAGGACAACCTCTGAACGTCGCCGTCGTCTGCCACTTCGTCGGCGAAGCCCCCGGTAAAATCCAACCTCCCCTTTCCCTATATTTGATGCTCTTGTGCTTGTGACACTCCTGCGCATCTAACGGTGCCCCCCACTTGTGTTAGCGAGCCTTCAATCCTCGCCTCCGACAACGAACAGACGAGCCCGACGACGCCGTGAACTCCGACGAGCAATCGCTGCCATTCCCGAGCGCCCCTCGACAAACAGACACCATGTCGAGCTTCTCCTCATCATGGCGAGTTCGGTAATGGACTTCTCCCTCTCCCGCACCTCCTAAATCATCGGCAACATCGCTGACAGAGCGTCGTCGCCGCGCGCTGCCGTCGAGCGCCGCCAGTTCCTGGTCATAGCGCCGTAGCCGTTAGATCGTGATCGTCTGGTTAAGATTAGATTTTAACTGAAGGGGTAAGTTTTGATCTGTGCCGCACGATCTTATTTAGATCCAGCGATCCACAGAGTGCAATCCGCACGAACCGGTACGCGCCAGTAAGAAACAACCATGTGGCCCTAGGTGTTGTTTTAAAAACAGAAATGTCCTATTAGATGTTTGATTTTGTAAAATTCATAACTTTAAATCTACACGTCTAAATTTTGCAAACTTTATATCATTGGAATCAGGAAAAATAATTCTATCCAACCATGCCCTTTGTTTAGTGAATTGCTTCTGTAAAATTGGTTGTTTTTGCATAAACATATTTAGGCTTATTTTGTGTATAAAAATTATTCTAAAAATGTTTTTATGGTAAAATATTTGGTAAATGGTTTGTTTTGAACCTACTGACCATAAAAACCAATTTGTCGATTTAAAAGTATATTTTGTGATGCTAAGGAATAAATCTTTGAATAAAAGCATTTCTAGTTAAATAAAAATGTGGATTATGGTTTAAAAAGGCTTTTTGAGTAAAACCTTTTTGCAAATGGGTTGATTTATACTCCCTGACCCTAAACACCAAGTTTTAGGATTTAAAAATATATTTGATAAACCCTAGTAAATTATTACTTGGCCAAAGGCATTTCTAGCAAATAAAAATATTGTTTTGATTAAAAAATGGAATTTAGGTGAAACCTTTTGCAAATGGATTAATATTAAACCCTTTAACCATAAACACTAACATTTTGGTTTTAAAAATATATTTGGCTAAAACTACAAAATATTACTTTGATTTAATTCATTTCTAGCAAAACAAAATGATTTAAATGGCCCATTTTCACTAACTTGGTTTCAAATGTTTTTGCCAAATTTATAAATGACCAATAGGAGTTTTAAAATGTTTATAGCCTATTAGAAACCACTTTTCCAAATAAAACAATATTTTGCATGCTTGCATGCATTGCTTTGTTTTTATTGTTTTATGTAGTGAATTGTTTGAATGCTAGTTTGAATATGTGCTTGCTTGATTGAATTGTAGTGAAATTTGAAGAGTGTGATTGTTGCAAGATCAAGGAGTGAACCAATATTCTCTACTAAAAAGGCAAGTGACACTATCATCCATGTCCTACTATTTTCATTACACTTAGTAGAATTTTTGTAGTATGCATGATAGGGCTACTATATTACTATGCTATGCTATATCCTATTAGGAAACCCTTTATATGTTCCTTAGTGAAAACATCATAGTTGTAGTATGCTTAGCCCTGCTATAGACTTGGGGTGGAATACCATGTTATGAATATATGAAGTGTTGGAAAAATATATGTTTTATATGATAAAACAAGTACTCAATGAACCACCTAGGTGGAATGAGGATACTCAATTATGGATTAGGTGGCAACAAAGGGAACCATGTTTATATGGCTATCTTTTTGTATGTGCACTAGAATAAAACCACCTAGGGAGTTAGAGATTGAACATGTTTCTCGTACAGTGGCTTCCGTGTACAGCCACATGCTAAATGGGCTTTGGCTTAGTCAACTACATAGTGGAAGACCCTTGCATTGACACCTACGCAGGTTAACCGGATTCATGTATTGGAAATATATCCTTACATTGGTGCCTGGTAGACAAGCTAGCATCATGTATTGGGAGGACTTCTATGGAAAGACTTTGTCACATTCTCGATTTACCGGTACTCTATTTGGTGTGTACTTATCCAGCGGCCACTGGTGGCGTCAAGACGAGATTTTGTCATGTGGGTAAAGTGTACAACTTTTGCAGAAGATCAAATTCTAAGTACTTAGCCGTGTCCCCGGTTACGGACAACTCTGAGCAACTAAGGCCTGAAGCTATGGAAGATCTCGACATTCCAATTTCTCAAAGTTGAACTTGATGGTGTCAACAAGGGATTAGAAGCACTTGGAGTTTTCCAAGGAGTTCAGAAAGATTGTCAAAATATCAAAACTATTTTGAAAAGATAGGATAAGACTATATTGCTTTCTACAAATGAGCCTGAACCCTACTTAGCCAAATATACATATATTGATAGGTTCCACTTATTTATACATAGTAGTGAAACTTGCCAATACAATTCAAATGTATTAACCCTTGTGGCTGCAACTTATCATGTTGCAGGTTTTTTTGATTTTAGTGAAGTGTGTTGAATAGGATTACAAGTCTACAACCAACATGTTTTCCTATGGCACTTTGAAGATGAAGGACTTCATGCTATATTGTTATTTCTGCTGCATTGTAATGAGATAGCCAAATGAGCTATGTAAGATGTAATGAATAATTTTATTCCTGGTTATGAAGTTGTACTATGACCTTTGTTTCTTGATATTACATCTTAAATTGTGGATGCTAGCTATTGATCCAGGGACTAGCATTGTAAACACAGGGATCTCTACCTTATTAAAGGTTGGGACCTTATTGGACCGGGGTCCATAGTTCACTAGAGGTGCTATCCTTAGATAACCAACATGGCATGAAGGGTAAACAAATTACAGCAGGGCAATTGACAGGAACTGAGCAAGGCATAACAATGCAATTACTAGTCAGAAAGATCCTATGAGATTCGATTGGGCAATACAACAAGATACATAGACCGCCATCCAACTGCATCTATGACTAGAAGTCCACCTTCAGGTTATCATCCGAACCCCCTCTAGTATTAAGTTGCAAGCAACAGACAACTTCTTTAAGCAAAGTGTGTAAGGTAAACAGTCCACATTTTCCATGAACAAGAGACCGTTGTTTTCTCCCTAGTAGAAACAGCACATCTACAACCGAAGATATTTCTGTCACTTCCCTTGGAAACTAGAGGCATGAACCCACTATCAAGCATAAATACCCCCTCTTGGAGTCACTAGCAACTACTTGGCCAAGATAGCTACTAACAACGGAGAGCATGCAAGATCACAAACAACATAGACATGATAGAATCATAAAGACAAAACTATTAATCGAACCAACATAATAATCTCAATATCCATCGGATCCCCGCAAACACAACATGCATTATTACAAATAGATTAGATCTTGATCATGAATGGAGCTCACAAGATCTATACATGAAACCACAAAGGAGGAGATACAACCATCTAGCTACTACATGGACCCATAGTCAAAGGTGGAACTACTCACACATCATACAGGAGAGAAGGCCTCCGGGATGATCTCCCCTCCGGTAGGGTGCCGGGAAGAACTTCATATCCCCCGATCTAGGGACGATGGTGGCGGCGGATACTGACGGTTTCGTGGAGATTTGATCGGGTGCTTAGGGTTTCTGCATCGGGGGCTTCTTATAGGAGAAGGGAAGGCCGAGGCAGGGGCCAGGAGGGCCAAACCCTACCCAGGCGCAGGGCAGGGCCCACCCGCGCCTGGGGGAGAGGGTTGGTTGCCCTGGCCCGCCTCTCCGGATCCCCTCTGGACTTCTTGTTCCCCACGGAAAGTAATTGACTTTGACGTTTGTCCTGTCCAATTCTGAGAATATTTCTTTTACTAAATTTTCTGAAACCAAAAACAGCAGAAAACAGGCATCTGGCACTTTTGCAACTTGTTAATAGGTTATACCAGAAAACATGTAAAAGGCACCTCAAAGTGTAGACAAGAAAAGCAAAGTAGATACTAAACAAGCATGGAGCATTCAAAATTATTGATACGTTTTCGACGTATCAACACGACTGTCACCTTTCCGGTCAAGATAGAACAACTCTGCCACCAGTCCTCGCCTCACACGCTCCCGCTCGCTGGCTAGCCCGCCCCATGTACGCGACACACTTATCTGTCGTTCACCCCCTCCCCATGCTGTTGCTATGCTTGATACTACAGTGACACTGCAGCCGTCAGTCTGCCGCATCGTCGTGGCCAGACCGTGGCCATCCACCATCGCCCGTCACCTCCCCCACTCGGTCTCCCCTCCTGCGTCCTCTTCTGATGACTGCTACAGCCAGACTTTCGCTCGTCTTCTCGCTTACTTCCCTACTTTGGAATAGAAGCAGGCAGAAAGCCAAGAACAAGGAGGTAGAATTCTGAACTCTTGAAGAATTGAGTTGAGTTAGTCATTAAGTTAATGACTATTTTCATTAATTTCATGCCATAGGAATAGAGGACGAATATTAATTTCATGCCGTAGGAATAGAGGACGAAGAATTCTTTTCAATAAATATCTACACACACAATAAATCGGCGAATCCTCAGGCTGAATTATCCCATACTATTATTGCATATTTCTAGTCATTATTTGTACTTTGTTGGATCATTAACAATAGATTAAAATCATATGTTTACCGTTGGAATCATACCAAAATTTCTATAAATCTCATTTAGTAGTACTTCCTGATCCATAAAAAGTAAAAAGTGTCGATGATTAAGTATTTTTTAGTACAAATTTTATACTACATCTCCAACATTTATTTTTAATCGGAGCTAGTATTGTTTTTGCGTATAGTTTTTGGACCGGGGTTTGGTTCAATCCTAGCTCCGCCACTACTCGGTACGGCGGCTCTATTTTTTATTTTTTTAGAGGGCGGCTCTATTTTTTATTTTTTTAGAGGGTGGATCTGTTTCTCTGGCGTGTTCGGGAAACGTGTTGGTGTGGAGTAGGAGTAGTACATAGGAAGGAAACCACTTTGGTCCTTGGCGGCAAAAAGATTCAAACTTTTCTGGTTTTGAAATTTTCACTTGCTTAGCTAACTCTGCCCAGTTCAGTGATTTTATACCAATTTATCAAAATTAGGTCAAATTTGAATAGCGAGTAATTTTAGGATGCTTTGATAGTTTTACAAAATAGATTTTGGAGGTACCCATGGGGGGTCGATTAATATATCAGAAACCAGCGAGAGTTTTGACAACAGGTTCAACTTCTTGCTAAGATTATTCATCTTGAATTAAATATAATTTTAGAGGTAAATGAGTGCATATTCTTGCAACAAACAATGTCATCGGTGTGAGTTTCGAACTGTGAGGAAATTACATTCAATTCTCAAATTTTCGAGTGATGAGAACATAGTTCTTTTACGTAAATAAAAGTTCAAAGAATATTGGATCTGGATGCCACAAGCCAAGTTTACATACATATATATTGGACCAACATGCTGTACCGATGACTCCCATGTTTTATGAGTTTTCAAACTTTCTAGCTAACTAAGCCCACTTGAATGAATTTATGTCAATTTGTCTAAATTAGGTCAAATTTGAAACTACAAGTAAATTGTAGGTTGCTTTGAAAGTTTGCGAAAAAGATTTTGGAGGTACCCATCAGGGGACATAATTAATATATCAAACCACCAAGAGTGTTGACGATAGTTTCAACTTCTTGCTAAGATATCTTAACAATTTAGCAAAATAAGGTCAAACTTGAGCTACCAGTAAGCGCGATAGATTTCTCTTAAATTAAATATCTTTTCGGAGGTTGATGAGTGCATCTTATTATTAAACAATGCTGTTAGTGTGAGTCTCCAACTATGAGGAAAGAATATTCTCAATTTTCCGAGTGATGACGAGATTGTTCTTTTCCGTAAAGATGGTCCAAATAACATGGATCTGAATACCATAAGCTAAGTTTTTGGACATATACATTGGACCAACACGTTGTACTTACGATTTCCCATGTTTTATAAGTTCTTAAAATTCCTAGATAACTCTGCCCACTTGAATGACTTTATGACGATTTATTGAAATTTGGTCAAATTTGACTACTGCTAGTAAATCATACGCTGCCTTGTGAGTTTTATGAAATGGCGTTTGGAGGTACCCATCGGGCGGTCAATTAATATATCAGAAACCACCGAGAGTTTTGACGAATGGTTTGACTTCTTGCTAAGATTTTGCATGTTGACAATTTTGAACCCCTATCGAATATGATCACATGAAATAAAGAAAAAGAAAATAAAAGATTTACGCATGACACACCGTATCATGTCGTGTGCGCTACGTGCCATGAAACCGTTAACCATGGGATTTTACTAGTTGTGGAAAAAAAAACAGCTTCGCAGTATTGTCCTACCATCTATATAGACATTATTGAGTTCAACTCGAACGACCAAGGTTAATAGATGTACAAAGAACCAAATATATACCCATACTTTATAGATGTGGCTCATTTTTATAAATGTTTTGAGCTTTACCTATTATAATTAAATATAGTGATGATATGTCATACTTCTGTATATTATGCATGTCTCACGTGCAAGGCACATGCAACTTACTCGTAGTACTAGGAAGAGCATGGCTTAGCCATCGGATTGTAAAACTGAGTTTATTGCACGCGACAGTGTTAGTAATCGAGGGAAAAAATGAATACAACCAAATTGTCAGTGTTACTCTCGAGGGTATAACCGAGTACACCTACCTCGCCATAGTTTTAGACACGAGGAAAAACGTGACCACAGTACGCATGTCGCGGAGCATGTGGCGTTATTAGCGGACGCGTCTGGCCGTGCACGGTGCAGTAGCATACGCGGGTTATGTGGTGCACGATGGTGCAACGAAACGTATCTTCCCTTCACCTTTATTATAGACGCCCTCTCCCTCTTCGCCTCCCCAATCTCACTCACTCAACAACTGACTCCACTGTCCCATCACCTTCTGCAAACCCCTAGGAAAACCCCAACCGCGTCGGCGATGGAGAAGAAAGGTACGTTGGTCGTCATCGCCTCCAAGTACGCCAGTGAGGAGGTCCTCGTCCTCGTCCAGGTACCTATTGAGGCATCGTAGTCAGCCTCTGTCCCCTTCCTGGCCCCATCCCCGATAACGGCGTAGCCGCCGGCGAGGAGGCCCCCGCCAGTCACTGGAAGATCCCGCTCAATTGGGACCCCTACGAGGAGAAGGAGTACATACGCCCAGAGAACCCCTACGACACCAGCATCGTCGACTCATGGTCGGAGGTAACTAGGGTTTTCTACCCTTCCCTTGTTCTTCCCCCATTCTCATCGTTGGATGCTAGATCGTTTGTTATTAGGGTTCGGCTGTTCGCATTTTCAATCGTTGGATGCTAGATATTTTTACAGAAGCTAATGCTCTTGTATTTCGATGAATACCCCTGTTCGTATTTCAATCCTATTTTATTTGTCCTCTGAGTTATAGTTAAGGGATTCCCTAGTTGGTACTAGCGTTGATATGTAGTTGCGATCAATATTCGATTTTGTTTGAGATTTGGGGATTGGGTAATTTAACCCACTCGCTTAATTTATGCAAATAATCATGGGATCTCAATTGATTAATTTATGCAAATAATCAATCCCAATAACCAAGGTATCTCAATCATGACCTTCTTAGACGCTACTATTTTTTCCAACTGGTGGATAGCAGCGATGTCTGCAGCGACGATGAGTTCAAGCACATCAAGACTCATCGGGTGCTAAGGAGGCTGAAGTCCAGCCAGTATCGACCACTACTTCACCGGCGACATCTACAGGTTCCCCTTCTATGAGAGGAGACTCCACGCCACCGACTTCAACTTCCTTGTGAATCATGCCGAGGATGTGACCACCTGCGGCCATAACATGAATGTCCACGCCTTCAGAGCCAAGCACAAGGCGCTCGGATTTCACCTCCGCAACCTTCAGAAGGTGTCCATCGAAGAGGGTCGCATGCCCCCGATCAAGCCCATGGAGAAAAATATCAAGGGAATTGGGCATAAAGAAGTGGAGGAAGCGTCAGAGGGAGGAGGCAGAGGCCAGGAGGTGCTGCTGATCTTGTGTGCTGCTGCTGCTGTAAAGCAGCTTCTTTTGTATTTCCGTGTTGAACTTGTCCGCTGTTGCTGCTGAGCAGCCTAATTTGTCGAACTTTGTTTAGTGATGTACTACATCTCCTATGTTAGCTTTTCCTACATCTTCTTTGTTTACTGAATGTGCTGGTTAGATTTGCTTCTCTACATCTGCTACCAGATTGGGCAAAAACGAGGGCCAAAATAAACAATGAATAATGAAGAGAGAAGCTGCTCCAGAATAAGGATACGAGATAAGAGAGAGATGACAGGTGAGCCCTAGGTACATGTCATTGCTTAATTATGGGCCCATCATGTTAGTTTATCTCTTAAAACATGATTAGCCAAAAAATATTTACCTATTTGTAATAGCTCGCCCCAATAGCGGTACGTATCCGCAAAAAAATGCAGGGCACTAACCTGTTACCTTGGCCCCAGTTGTGGTACTAAATGTAATTTACTCGAGAAATGTGGCTTCACGTCCTTTCCTGAAACACAAAAACTTATTTACTGTATTATTTATAGCTAGTCTATGTGATGAGACAATACAATACAATACTGAACCAGGACATGACCGCTTGCTAGTCTAGCTATAACTCCAGTCGGCGTCCTCCATACAATTGCGCACCACCCGCAGAATTGGTTTTTGCAGGCCGCCATCACTCTCCTCCAAAAAACCCCAACAATAATATGCGAATCCGCCCTCGCTCCCGGTCCATCCGGACTCAATGGAGGATTTCATGCACAAGATTAGGTACGATGGATGGAGCAAGTTCGGCGATGACTCCTTCGGATAAATCGCTATGCATATGGACACTACCGGCATTGTCCGGCTGGCCGCATGCTCCAAGGAGTTACGCCGTCAATTCGCTGGCAGAAAAGATAGCAGATGCCCCCAACGAAAATTGAGGGACATTGGTCGCCTTCCATGACCTCATCAAACACAAAATAGTGTGCCCGCATAGCCTATGCAACTCCCCTGATCCTGGCTGCAAGTTCGCCGCCCTTCCCACAGCACTCCTCGCCCACCTCGAAAAAGCCCACTCGATGGATGTGCATAGTTTCCTCTACAGCATGGAACATAGGTACATCTCTCAGCCTTCACTGGCACCTGGCTCATGGAGAGTAGAGACCTTCATATCCGGGGATAATGGTATGGTGTTCGCTGTGCGATTTGACATGCTCTGTTATGGCCTCGCCATATCCGTCCAATGCGTCAGGTTGGCGGCGTGCAATTTTCCACAGTACATGGTGGAGTTGCACTTATATAAACCTTCAATGATGGGAGGGGACCTGGAGGAGTTTGCCGAATATATCTTGTTTTTTTAGCTGAAGAGCAGCGCATCGCCGGCCACCATAAGGATTACTATAGATTTCCGGAATTTTCTGATTAATAAACATGATAGGTTCATCTTGGATTACTCATTCTGCATCCACAAGGTGGTAGATGATAGATATGACCGTCTTGTTTCTAATGATGATCTGACGTTCAACTTTGGGATTAAATATTGATGTTGATTCTAGTAGAGGGGTTTCAGTGTGCCAAAAATATGGATTTTGGCTGTAAAGTAGTACAGTACTATTATACTAGTTCTTGTACTTGGAAGTATATTGTTTCTACTTCTGCTTTTGATACTGTATTTTGCAGTATGTACTGGTACAAATTGTTTAGATCAAATCACTGGAGATGATTTAGCATTTCCTTTCAAACATGGCTCTGTACTGAGAGCTAGCACTACTTTCTTAGATCAAGTAGCTTTTTCTTTGAAACAATAGCCTTGAACATCTACTCTGTAGGTACGCCCTCCGTTTCAAAACAGATTCAAAGGTTTTGTGGAACACATGAATAGGAAAAATACAGGAATAGAATGGCATTACACTTGAAGTCCTATTGGAATAAAAACTGTAGGGATCAGTAAAATTAGTTGTTTGATTGCATTGCAGGAAAACACAGTAAATTTGTAGGGTTTAAGTACATGGCATATTTGTCATAGACATATAGGAATTATTCCAAGAGGTCTCACCTCTTCTTACAAATCCTATAGGCTTGTAGTGTAGGAAAGAAATGTATAGGATTTTTGTAGGATTCATTCCTTTGAAACAAACACACTCTCTAAGATAAATTCCTATGGATGTATAAATCCTTTGAATCAAACAGGCCCTAAGCTATTTTAGCTTTTGTGAAACGAGTGTATCTAGACTCTTTTTAGTGTGTAGGTAGGAGTTACTATATAGGGGTCTAGATACACTTCACAAAAGCTAAACCATCTTATATTTTGAAATGGAGGGAGTACTATGTATGTTTTATCGTGTTACTCATATTTACTTTATCATTTTTTTCTTATAATATTTCGCATGCTGCAATTTAGTCTACCGATTCTTACTTCATTTAGTAACTCCAGGTACTTCTCTCAGCCACTGTTGGCACCGCATTCAATCGAGAGTAGAGAAGATTGGATCAGGGGACGATGGTACGGTGTTTGCTGTGCTATTTGACATACGAGAGTCGGGCGACATCATCATATATGTCGTGTGTGTCAGGCAGGACGCATTCTCGTCGCCCTTGTACAATGTGAACCTCACAGCCTATACCCTGTCAATAGATCTAGGGTTTTGGGATATAATTTGCAGTTCCTCCACACATGGAATTAGGGCGATGCCGGCCATTATGCATAAGAAAAATCTGTCCATGCTGTTGTACCATGAAACATCTTATATTACCCAGGGCATGCATTACTCAATATGCATCAATCGTGGGTTAGAATTCCCAATTGACAAATAGTTGGAAGAAAGTGAGGCTAGCCATGAAAAAAGTGAGGATAGCCATGAAGTAGTACTAGTATAGTACTAGTTCTTGTACTTCAGAGTATTTTTTACTATATACTGCTAGTACTTGTATAGTTCAAGGGCAGGAGATGGTCTTGCTTAGCCTTTGTTTTGTCTTTTTCTATTACCAAAGTATTTTGTTGAACTAATAGTAATGTATTGTTACCTGTTTAGATCAAGTGTAGCAGATTTTCTTGCTTTCCTTTTGAAACCTAGCATTGTCACAATTATCTAGATGCGTCTTCGACATTCTGGGTTACATATAGGGGTCACACAGGCATTGACGTAAGGAGATGGTATTCACACATAAGCAGACTTGATTCTTAGGTTTTCTTGCTCCAATGATCGAGTCTATTCGGAGAACAGGGCAAATTGATCGTGTGCCAAGGTTTTTTGAGCTGGAACAAGAACTTATTCTCTCTGTACTGCTATTAAATTTCAAGCAGGAAAGCTACTAAACCTCTAGATTATTCTGTCCTTGCTATTACTAAAACATTTTGTGAAAATAATACTGATATACTGGTACTCGTTTAAATCAAGGGTAGTAGATAGTCTTGCTTTTCTTTTGAAACATGGACTTTCCACAATCTAGATGAGACTTGGGCATTTTGGGTTGCATACGGTGGTCGGACAGACATTGATGTGAGAAGGTACTCGAAGCAGACTTGATCATCAATTTTGAATTCTCCAATGGTCGAGTGTGTTTGGAGAAAAGGGCAAACTGATCAGGCGATAAGGTTTTAAGAGCTGAAACAAGAACTGGTTCTCTCTGTACTGCTATTGTATTTCAATGTTTATATTGTTGAATTGCTCACTTTTAAATGTTGTTGAAATGGTCAAGTGTTGCTGAATGTGAACTGTGAATCTGTCGATAATTTTTCTATCTTATTCTGTACTGTAGAGTTTATATAAATATCTTCCAAAATTAATTATCAATTTCTTTCCCTCCCTCTCTGAGGTCTTTGTTTTGAATCTGTCCGAGCCACAACAAAATGCAATTTTTATATACCAGGAGAAGATATCTAGCTCATGCGGCTCCTCTTTAGCCAGAACATTTTAATTTGGTGTTTTAGGGGTAAGGGGACTGCCGACTATAGCCCAGGGAAATTTGAGAAAGGAGCCCATGAAGAATAGCCTCTGGAGTATAGCCCATGTAGAGCAGCCCATGTAGAATAGCCAACTCTTTTTAATCGGCCTTTCGGGCATTGCCCTCCACCTCTCAAAATTTTAAAAAAACTCTATCTGCAATTTTTTTTAGAGCGCCTGCAGTTTTTAGTTTAGCTGCTAGGAGCGCCGCCTTATTATTTGATGGGAGATAAAAATGGTCAAAAAAGTCTTTTTAAGGAGAAAAATTTGTAAGTTATAATAGTAAATATTAATGATTCTATTGTATTAGCTGTTTTTTTCATAGTGTCAAGGCACCCAGTTCACCGCTGGTGAGGTCTCAAGTTCGAATCCTAGGCAATTTGTGTTAATATAGAGTTATCTTTTTTGTACTCTCGGGCTAAAATTTGGAATCCAGATAAACTGTTGCTGCATCTAGCAATGTTGCCAAGGTCAGGACGGCGGACTCGACCCAAAAAACAGTCCAACGTATAAACACACGTTTAATTAATATAGAGTTTGACATGTGGGACCCAACATAGACACATTTAATTCAAATAGAGGTTGACATGTGGGACCCAACATAGACATGTTTGCTGCATAGAGAAGGCTGGCCTGTGGGACCCAGCGTAAACATGTTTCATGTACATAGAAGGCTGACATGTGGGACCCAACAATGGAGTGTAGACTAATATTTTTTGTACTCTATAAGGCTGACATCTGGGGCCTAGATAAAATGCTGCTGCATCATAGACACTTTTCCCCATAAAAAATTTACCAATGTTGCCAAGGTCATAACGGCGAACTCAACCCGAAAAAACAGTCCAACATACACATGTTTTTTTAAATAGAGGGTGACATCTAGGACCCAGCGTATACATGTTTCCTACATAGAGGTTGCTGACATCTAGGACCTAGCTACGGACCAAAGTCAGAACAACGAAGGCGGCCAAAAAAACTCCATCATAGCAATGTTTCATTTACGGAGAGGCTGACATGTGGGACCCACCAGAGAGACTTTATATAGGTGATGCATCGATCAACATTGCCAAGTTTGAATAAGGTAGGCGCGAGCAATAAAAAAGTCCAATATGCACACATTCTTCTAATGAGATGCTGACACGTGGGACCCAACAGCATGACCAAACGGCAGATTCGTCGAGCAACGCTATCTAGTTCGGAACAGGGTATCGCTAGAGAAGAAAAAAATTCATCATATACACACTATTCTTGTAATGTGAGGCTCACATATGGGACCCACCAGCCTGTATAAATGCCGGATGCATCGCGCAATGTTCCCAAGTTCGAAACACGGAGACACGAGCGAGAAAAAATTCCTACATAGAAACGTTTCTTCTAATGATATGCTGATATGTGGGACCCATCTGCCTGTATAAACGGCTGATGTATCAAGCAACGCTGCCAAGTTCAAAACATGGAGGCACGGGCGAGAAAAAAATTCCAACATGCACACGTTCTTCTAATGAGATGCTGACATATGGGACCCACCAGCCTAAATAAACGGAGGATGCAGCACGCAACGCTATCAAGTTAACATGGAGGCTCGACCGAGGGAAAAAATTCCATCATACACATGTTTCCTCTAATGACAGTATGACACATGGGGCCCATCTACGTGATTATGCATCTGGCAGCGCTATCAAGTTCGGAATAGGGTAGCACAACCGAGGGCAATAAATCCATTATACACACGTTTCTTCTAATGAGAGGATGACATGTGGGACCAGATGCATGATTAAACGGTATCACAATCAAGTTTGGAACAGGGTAGCGGGAGCGAAGGAAAAAATTTCATCATACAAACGATTCTTCTAATGAGAGGCTGGCATGCGGGACCCAGCATCATGATTAACTGTGGATAGATCGAGCAACGTTTCTTCGAGTTCAAATTAGGGAGGCACGAGCCAAGGAAATTTTTTATCATGCACACATTTCTTCTAATGTGAGGATGACATGTGGGGCCCATCTGCGTGATTAAACTGTAGATGCATCTAGCAGCACTATCAAGTTCGGAACAGGGTAGTAGGAGCGAAGAAAAAAATTCCATCATACACACGGTTCTTTTAATGAGAGGCTGGCATGTGGCACCCAGGATCGTGATTAACAGCAGATAGATCGAGCAACATTATTGAGTTCATATTAGGGAGGAATGAGCCAAGAAAAAATCCATCATGCAGACGCTTCTTATAGTGTGAGGATGACACGTGGGACCCAACAGTCTAATTAAACGGAAGATGCATCAAACGACGCTATCAAGTTCGGAACAGGGAAGGATAAAATTCCATCATACACATGATTCCTCTAATGTGAGGCAGACATGTGGGACCCAGCAGCCTGACTAAACGGACGAGGCATCAAACAACGTTATTGAGTTCAAATCAGGGAGGCGCGACCGAAAAGTTTGGTCCGCTAGAGTCACTGACATCTGGGACCTATACGCAAAAAATACTTCGGCGAGTCAACATATCTCGAGGAAGCGAGAATCTTACTTCTACCATGCTCCCGTCCAGCTTCGTCCATGTTTTTAGCGGTTTTGTCGTAGTAGAGGGGCGCGAAACCGGAATTTTTTTTTGCATCAGCCACGGTCGAGCCAAGAATTTCATCGTGGAAGACGCCTTCTACGATGACCGACATGCCCAGTCGTTGTGGAAGGGAAAATTTCTTGTAGTGTTGATGAAGCAAGGTTTTGTTACTTAAGGAATGAGCTAAATATCATAGATTCAAGGAGCTTGTCTTGACTACTCTTACATACTCACTTACATATCTTACTTTATTTGGTTTAGATGCGGGCATAGAAATAGGGGAGTGTGGTCCTAATTGATTGGGCTAACCCTCCCCCATAATGCCAAAAGCAATAAATATCATTTCCCTTAATATCATTATGTGATATGTGAGTTATTGATGAGCATTGGTTTTGAATTCAAGGTACATCTTTGCGGTGTCATGCCATTCGCTCCAACATGGTGGCTTAGGCTACAACCCTCTTCTTTTAGATGAGTTAGTTTCTTGTGGATCTTTTTCGATTTTATTGGATATCTTGTGTTCTTATGGAAAACAAACCCAATCTTGGCTTTTATTCGATTTGTTTTTGCAATGTTGGGTGTGTAGTACCATATCAGTTTGGTGGTATAAACCCAAGCCTTTTCTCATCCCCGAGCCATTTATTCTTGCACACAAGTCCATTGATACCTTGCGAGGGTTTTTGTTTGGGATGCGTTGGCTTGAACTTGTGTGTAACAGAATGTTCAGAAAGGGCCAGATTATCCGCCCCTAGTGAGGGCTGGATAATCTGCCCCTAGCGGTTTTTGTTTATTAAGACTAGGGCGTCGGGGGAAGGTCTCAAACAGAGCATCACTTTGTAACACCGCGGTTCTGAAAAGATCGTGGCTTCTATGTGACATGCCAATCCCTGGATCGGTTCATTGGCCCACAATAGAATAAGATGAATAACATAGCAAAATATCCGTGTATCATAAATAACGAAGATCCAGAGTACCATTATTACAATAAAAGATTAGCTCAAGGCTAGCTCAAATTATTCAGGTAGCAACATAAATAAAGTAAATCCTCCATTCTTCAAATTGCCCACAAGTGAACAAGTGTCGAGTGGAGTACCGTGGCCTATATCAATTACTCAGAATCGGAATATCCTGCAACATGAAACGTAGCAGCCCCGAAGGGTCAATACATGGAATGTATGGCAAGTAGATCTAATAAAGGAGACAATAGTGCTATCATCTACATGCATAATTGGCAAGTGGAGCTGTGGCTAGCTTGCATTTGCGAATACCTTTGTCCTACTTTCATAAACAGTTTTTGATTTTCCTTTGAAAGGATCCCAATTAAGTTAACCCAACAATATTAAAGCAATTATGAAATTAGAATGAGCGAGAAACATGTCATGGAATCAATATCAAGCAACTCAGTTGTCCATAACCGGGGACACGGCTAATCGATTAGATTATACACCCTGCAGGGGTTAGTACACTTTACCCATGTGACTTGGCCAGCCCAGCTCGTACCATCACTCTCATTTTGGGTGATGATAGGGAGAAGTCCAAGAAGAGATTGTTCGGGAAGTAGCTCCCCAATCCCGACGCGCATCGGTCCAACCTACCAAAATTCTACATCTCTGGATACGCGGGTTCGAGTTACCACAACCTACTAAGTCCAACCAACCGCCCATTTCATTATTGGCACATGGTTGTACACGTAAGCTACAAAATAAAGAAGCCAATCATTTTCTCTCGATACCTGGGTGCCTTTCCGCAATGAATCCACCAAAATTTATCAATCCCGTCACACCCAGGAGATTCATTGATTAAGTTGTTTTAGTTTTCACAAACCAATACTTTTAGAAACAAGTTTCAGTGATGTAACCCAGCCCTCGCTCATCATAGCATGGCTAAGCACATCTACCAACTTTGGTTCATCTACAAGGAAAGCCCTACCACATAATAGGACATGGCATAGCGATAATATCATCCTACACATGCGTCTACAAAATACACGACAATGCATAGAAAATAGTAGGACAATATCATGAATAAAATAGCATCTACTTGCCTTGGTTGTAGCGGTCGGAAGAACAATCCACACACGAGCAAGCGTTGCACTCGTCACAATCTACACGATACAATTGCAATCATAAACAAACAATCCACAAGCATATGCAACAAAGATGATGCATGAATGCATGCATGACAAGTGGGGTGACGCTACAGCAACACCACATAATAGTAATCAGTAGAGGTACTGATTGCATGCATGGAAAATAGTTTTAGCGCAAGGAAAACTATTATGCAAAGTATAATACTCAAAACTAGAGCTAGAACCCAATTAATTCACTAATGGTAGTATACTATTTGTAAAATCTTGGGAAAATTCTACTGTATAGGCATTGCTATTTAGGAACAGTACCAATTGGAATTACTCAAAAAGGAATTATAAAACTCCCTGAATAATTAAAACACTGCAGAAAGCCACTAGACAGTTTCTGCAGAAGTTTTTACTGTGCGCCTATCTTTTTAATTCACTTTGAGATTCCACTCGTTCTACTGAATCTAGGGACATATTATACGCAATTTTTGGAGTTACAGATCTTTTTCTACGAATTAATTACTCCAAAAAGGCCATTAATTCTTTTAATTAATCTGGACAAAATCTTGCTACAAAAGTGTGGAGCAATGATACAGCCAGATTCTACACATCCTACTGAATCTACACATATTTTATTTGCAATTTTTGGCCCAGCAGATTAATTTCTACGCAATTTACAAATTTCTACAAGAATCTGCAATTTCTAAATCGATTTAAATCAAAAGGGAATATTCTGGGAATATTCCCTGCTGACTCAGCGCGGGTTGACTGGCTGTTGACCAGTCAACCGCGCGGTCTCCGGTCGATCTGGGCCGCAGATCTCAGATCCGACGGCCGAGAAGAGGCGGCGGCGCTCCCGGCTCGAGGCGGCGTTCAAGGGCGAGGTCTCAAGGGAAGAGAGAGCGTCGGCTCGGTGGCGGGCGTGTGAAGTGGCGGCAGGCGAGTGGCGGGCGGTGCTGGCGGCGTGAGAAGAACAGCGGCGGCGCTTACTGGCGTTAGCGAGTGCGGCCATGTGTTCAAAGCGGCGGCACGTATTCCGTGGGGATAGGCGGCGGGGCAGGGGAGAGAGGCGGGGGTGGGATCTGCGGCTTTAAGTGGGGCCCCCGCTCATGAGTCCTAGGACACGACCCCCCGTCGGTGGCTGGCCAGGGTGGCGCGCGTCTGTTGGTGGCTGGGCAGCCTGACCCAGTAGCCGATTTTTTTTTTGATCCTTTCTTTTTTTTCTTTTCCCCTTTTTCAAAAATAGTAAAACCCCCGTAACTCCTTCAAACGAACTCCGAATTGGACGATTCTTGTTCCTAAATTTTTGTAAAATCGAGGGGATCAACCTAGGGTCCAGGGGTGAGTGAAACCACTTGTCTACAAGGGTGGAAGACACAAGTCCTAGTAAACCCCCAGCAGGAGCATTGTAGTAAAATAGAGTACGGTTTAGAAAATAGCGTTTTGCCGAGTCTTTTCAAACGTTGGTTTTGCATGGAAGAGTATGATGCAATGGTATGAATGATATGCAGAACCAAATCTAAAATTTGGGATGTGACAAGACTAACCCCCTTAAGATGAATCTCGTCCCCGAGATTCGGCGCGGCTAGTGTAACACCCTCAGAATCGGACCTATGCAAGTTTTAGCGAAAACCCGCCAAACCCGCATAGAAACGATTCAAAGGTGCCCACCAGGCACTTTCGTGCGGGTGGAAAACGAAGTAATAACATTACACAATAGTCCTCGATGGGACTCACAGAACAGATATATATATAACAGCGACTCAAAGAGTCAAGAATACAGATATACAGTACAAAGATCCAAATCACCTTGAGATCAATATAGCGTCCAGCTACGGACAAGATGCAAATGGGGCTAAGAGCCCTGAAGAATAACCAATGGCGTCCATAACCCTGCCCAGGCCAAGCCGGAAGGGTAACCCTGCTAACGACGTCGATCTCAAACCTGCTTAAACAAAAGGGGTGCCGACAAAGGGCAAAGGAAAAAGAAGGAGCGTCGATCGAGGCCAAGACACGCGAGGCTAGAATTCGGATCCTCGCCTACATAGGTATGGTGGATCGTGGCGGCAAAGATGCACTAAACAACCTATAGAGACTTGATACAACTGGCGGCTATCAGAGAGGGGTAAGAAAGACCTATTCGGAACCAACCTGATACGATCATCAAACAAACCCATCCTGGCGTTTCCCCCTCGGGACCAAGCGAGGAAGTCAACCGAGGAACTCACACAGTTGGCAGTTTTATTTGTTCAGTTATCGTTGCAGCAATTACTAGTCAGGTGTAGATAATTGTCCTGATAAAAGAAGCAGTGGGCCCTTTTAGTTATTCATTCCGTTGTAGTTGCAGCAATTACTAATCAGATACCGATAGCATGATGTAAACCCAAAACCCAGCAGTTGTTGGTACTTTTATTCAGCCATTCCGTTGTAGTTGCAAGATTTACTAGTCAGGTACAATGGTCGCAAGCGACAATTCCAACAAGCAATTGTGGGCAGTATTATTTAGCCATTCCATTATAGTGAAGCTGATTACTAGTCATTATAAAGTCAAATTTAGAGCAATAAACTTTAGTTATACTTGTCTATGATCGAGATACTGTGCTCCAAGTCGTCCATATCCGCGGACACGGCTTTCAGAAAGTTTTACCCGGCCGGGGTGCACCAATAGATACACACGCTCGATCAACCTCGGAAAAACCAAATCAAAACCCAACGAGGCTTTCACGACTGAACAATCATAGGATTCAGAAATATTTCAGGGGGCCACCCCTTGGAGTACACCATAGAACGGTAAGCAAGCTCAAGACGGACTCAAGGTTTGTGGGGCGGCATGGCAACATGAGATCCCCAAGCGGGACTGTCGATACCACGAACGGGTCACAATTCCTAACAGATGCAGGTGCTCCTCGCACAATTTAAATACATAAGTAGCATGGCATAAGTACAGGATCGTAAATAAAACCTCAAACTAGTTTGTGGCCCCAAGAAATAAGACTGAATCAAGCTTTGGCTCAGGGGGGTCCCATATACCTCCCGGATGTGGATAGCGCGATAAATCAAGGAACAGGTATCAAGTACTCGGGGTCTTACGGGACACAAGTGGGCGTTCGGAAACCAAATATTTTCTATCACCCACCGATGCCTCTGCTTATTTCAATTTTAGTTGTTAAACAGAAATTAAAGTGAACAATAAGTAAAACTATGCTCATCTCCAACATCAACTTGCGGCGATACATCAACAATCGTGGCAATCGAACGACGCACAGCACTTGAGCAAGCGATCGCGACGCGCAAGTCCAACTATCTACCAAACAACAGGTAATAGGATGTGTCCAAGGCAATATAGGGCTGCGCGGTATATCACAGGTACGGAAACTAAAGCATCGCAACACAGATAGCAACAGATCAACAGGAGGGAATAAATACTATAAAAGTAAGATAGGTAGAAAGGGGGGATGCTCGCCTGAAAAACATTGTCGAAGGTTCAACCGAAGACCGGGGCGAAGCTCACATCAACTCAACGGCCTTATCCGCGAAGAAGCAAAACACTAGAACAAACACCGGATGCAATATTTAATACAACGGCAGAAGATCGGCATGATGCATGTATGATGGATGACTTGGCACAGGTGCGATGCAATTAGGTCAGATTAAGCGGAACCGGGGTCCCGACAGATAATTAAATGGTTCATGTTGTTTAGATCCCCCGCAATTAAATGTTGTTTGAACATGGCAAAAGATAGCACCGGTTCGCTACACAAATTTAAAATGAGGCCAATATGAGACTAGATTTGTCCGCATATAGGCCCCATATTTAATTATTAGGTGAATCGGCATAAGACCCCAAACCACATGATATGCATGCGAGATGAATGATTTGATATGCAACAATTGTATTATATTATAAAAATAGGGTTTCGGGGAGGGGTTCACACATTGAGGGTCTCGACGATCTTGGGGTTTCCGGGGTTCGGGGTCCGGGGTCGGTCTTGGGGTTCAGGGTTCGACGGAACGGTCTCGACGGAAGCGTTCTTGGATTACTGGGGCCGATCTTGTTGCATCAGGGTTCTCGGCGAGCTCGGCGTCCGGAAAGGAGCACTTGGTCGGCGTCGGGGGCGCATCGGTCTCGCCTTGTGCGGTGTCGTTCTTGTCGCATGCAGATCCTGTCGCATTCGCGGTCCTCGGGTCATGTTGTCGGTCATGGCGCTCGGGACGGGGTACTTGTCGTATCGGTGGCGGTCTTGGCGTTCCGGGGACCTTCGAGTCGGGGATCTTGGAACGTGTCGGTTTTCTCCAGATCATGCATCACCGCTCCGTGTGGAAGGTCTCGAGGGTCCGGTGACGGAGATCTTGGCGCGGCGCCGGGTACGGGATCGGCCTTCGGGGTCAACGAGGTCGGCCTCCACGAGGAAGATCATGACGTGCCGACGGGTTCGTTTTTCCGTGAAGGTCTTGTGGTTTGCGGCCTCCACATCCAACAGCTTAGTACCAACTTGGTACTACACAGAAATCGAGCATTGTTGGAGGCAGCGAACTAGCTGCGGTGGGCTCGTACGCGGGGGGTTCTCTGCACAGCGGCTCGCAGCACACGACGGTGAGGCCTGAGCGACGGCGACGTGGAAACGAGGCCGGCGGGGCTCGTACGCGGGGACGACGGCACGTAGGCGAGGGAGCCGGCGAGGCAGAGCTCGCTGCCGGCTCGCTGCAGAGCGGGGGCAGCGGACGACGAGGAGCTTGGCGGCGCGGGGTGTGGTGCTGGAGGTAGGCGGGGCCACGGCGGGCGGAGGCTGCAGCGGCGGGCGTAGAGCGCGGCGCGGGCGCGCCGGCGCGGGAAGACGACAACGGAGGCGGGGCGAACGGCGAGGAGGGTAACCGGGAGGTTCGGCCGCGGCCGGGCGAGAGGGAGCTGCCGGGCCGAGGCGGTCGCCGGAGGAGCGGAGGAGCGGCCAGCGCTGAGGCGGAGGCGGGAGGCAGAGCGTCGCTGGAGCCGAGGAGGCGGGACGGTTAGGCGCGGCCTGGAGCTGAGGAGGGTCACGGTGGCGGGGTCGGCGCCTGGGACGTGCGGGGCTTGCCTGTCGAGCTTGGTCCGGGGGGAAACGCCAGCGAGCGAGGCGGCGGGCTCCTGGCGAGGGCGAACGGCGGCGTCGGAGCGGGCCAGGGCGTGGCGGCGCTCGCCCGCAGCAGGAAGAGGGAGGGAAGACGCGAGCGGGCAGGGAGGAAGAGGGGAGAGAGCGCGTGAGGGAGAGAGGAAGGAGACGGTGGGGGAGCGGTCGCGCGTGGGCCGCAGGGTGGGGCCACGCGATGTGGTCAGGCATGGGAGTCTTGGGTGTGGGACCCAGGGATGGGGCCCGGTTGTCAGGGAGGAGTGGGGTGGGTGAGTGCGGCGTGCATGCTGTGTGTGGTGTGAGTGGTTGTGGGGCTGGGTTGAGAGGGGTGAGAGAGGAGGGGTGAGGTGGAGCGATCTGGTTGGGTGGAAGGAGAGGAGAGGTGAGGTGGCGCAAGGGGAGTGGCCAGGGTGATGTGGAGGCTGGGTTGGGGTAGAGTTTTAGGTAGCTGTAGGTTTTAGAGGGGCTGGTTGGGGTGGACCGATTTAAATCCTGGGGGTGGTCGTTTGGGTCAATCGGCCCGTTCGACTGCCCCCACTAAAATAAATATAAATTTTATTTGTTTTAATAACACCATTTGCAAACCGATAGCAACAAACAAAATATTCCGGGGACCCGGTTTTGGTGTTTGTATAAGAGACGGGGCGTTTAGAAAACAAACCGGGCTTTGCGAAAATAGTTTTAAGCAAACAATGCATGATGATGACGATGCAATGCACAAATTCAACGCGATTTTCTAGTAGTGGTTTTGCGGGATGCCACAATTCGACACCACTAACAAGGGATCTCGCCCTCGAGATCCGCCTCATGGTACCGGAAGGAAGGTCGCCGGTCTGATCCTTCGCGCTTCGTGTAGATCCTCGCGACACCACTAACAAGAGTTCGTTGTCCGTGATCGTCGAGAGAACACTCCGGGAACAACAGGTCGAAGGTAGAGGTATCAACAAATAAAGCCACCTCTAGCTTCGATGGAAAAGGGAACCGATGCATTCTCATCCACTTCAATGTACAAAAGCGAATAGAAAGGGTAGTCGGCATGGGGGCCAATCCATCACGCACCCAAACTATTACTCTGCACAATCAGTAGAAGGGAGTGCAACCGTTCTCGGAATTAGACTGAAGATCTCGACAAGCGAGGCTCGGAAACAAAGGAGGGATGCAGACTCTGCATCGGATCTGGCGTAGAGGATATCGTCGCGTCGGGAAACACCGGAAGGCACAAACAAGGAACCAAGAATGGTAACACCGTAGACGGATTCCTCAGGCAGCTTGAACACCGGATGGTAGAACACCGTTATCAGAGGAGGAAGCGAAACCCTGAAGGTACGACGGAAACCCAACCACGAGAATTCCTGGACTCGAAGAGAGAGAGGAGAGAGCGGAATCAAAAGGCGTAGAGGTAAGAGGAGAATAGCAGAGGGGTAAGGAGTAAAATCGGACCTAACCAGATCTAGCCAACCGTTTTGGCAAAATAGTTTTGACACTCTACTTCGGCCGTTAGCTAGGTTATCCTACAGGCTGGACTTGTGGGGTATCGCAATCACGAGCTCGATACCACTGTAACACCCTCAGAATCGGACCTATGCAAGTTTTAGCGAAAACCCGCCAAACCCGCATAGAAAGCGATTCAAAGGTGCTACCAGCACTTTCGTGCGTGGAAAGCGTAATAACATTACACAACAGTCCTCGATGGGACCCATGAGCAGATATATATATAACAGCGACTCAAAGAGTCAAGAATACAGATATACAGTACAAAGATCCAAATCACCTTGAGATCAATATAGCGTCCAGCTACGGACAAGATGCAAATGGGGCTAAGAGCCCTGAAGAATAACCAATGGCGTCCATAACCCTTGTGCCAAGCGGAAGGGTAACCGCTAACGACGCCGATCTCAAACCTGCTTAAACAAAAGGGTGCCGACAAAGGGCAAAGGAAAAGAAGGAGGCGTCAAGATCGAGGCCAGTACACGGCGAGGCTAGAATTCGGCGGTCCTCGCCTACATAGGTATGGTGGACTGAGTGGCAGCGGCAGCATGCACTAAACAACCTATAGAGACTTGATACAACTGGCGGCTATCAAAGAGGGGTAAGAAAGACCTATTCGGAACCAACCTGATACGATCATCAAACAAACCCATCCTGGCGTTTCCCCCTCGGGACCAAGCGAGGAAGTCAACCGAGGAACTCACACAGTTGGCAGTTTTATTTGTTCAGTTATCGTTGCAGCAATTACTAGTCAGGTATAGATAATTGTCCTAATAAAAGAAGCAGTGGGCCCTTTTAGTTATTCATTCCGTTGTAGTTGCAGCAATTACTAATCAGATACCGATAGCATGATGTAAACCCAAAACCCAGCAGTTGTTGGTACTTTTATTCAGCCATTCCGTTGTAGTTGCAAGATTTACTAGTCAGGTACAATGGTCATGGCGACAATTCCAACAAGCAATTGTGGGCAGTATTATTTAGCCATTCCATTATAGTGAAGCTGATTACTAGTCATTATAAAGTCAAATTTAGAGCAATAAACTTTAGTTATGCTTGTCTATGATCGAGATCTTGTGCTCCAAGTCGTCCATATCCATGGACACGGCTTTGAGAAAGTTTTACCGGCCAGGTGCACCAATAGCAACACACGCCGATCAACCTCGGAAAAACCAAATCAAAACCCAACGAGGCTTTCACGATGAACAATCACAGGATTCGAAATATTTCAGGGGCCACCCTTGGAGTACACCATAGCAACGGTAAGCAAGCTCGAGACGGACTCAAGGTTTGTGGGTCGTGATGGCAAAGCAGATCCCCAAACGGGATGTCGATACCACGTAAACGGGTCACAATTCCTAACAAGACAAAGGTGCTCCTCGCACAATTTAAATACATAAGTAGCATGGCATAAGTACAGATCGTAAATAAAACCTCAAACTAGTTTGTGGCCCCAAGAAATAAGACCGAATCAAGCTCGCTCGGGGGTCCCATATACCTCCCGGATGTGGATAGCGCGATAAATCAAGGAACAGGTATCAAGTACTCGGGGTCTTACGGGACACAAGTGGGCGTTCGGAAACCAAATATTTTCTATCACCCACCGATGCCTCTGCTTATTTCAATTTTAGTTGTTAAACAGAAATTAAAGTGAACAATAAGTAAAACTATGCTCATCTCCAACATCAACTTGCGGCGATACATCAACAACTGTGGCACCGAACGACACGCAACAGCACTTGAGCAAGCGACTGCGACGCGCAAGTCCAACTATCTACCAAACAACAGGTAATAGGATGTGTCCAAGGCAATATAGGGCTGCGCGGTATATCACAGGTACGGAAACTAAAGCATCGCAACACAGATAGCAACAGATCAACAGGAGGGAATAAATACTATAAAAGTAAGATAGGTAGAAAGGGGGGATGCTCGCCTGAAAAACATTGTCGAAGGTTCAACCGAAGACGGTAGCTCACATCAACTCAACGGCCTTATCCGCGAAGAAGCAAAACACTAGAACAAACACCGGATGCAATATTTAATACAACGGCAGAAGATCGGCATGATGCATGTATGATGGATGACTTGGCACAGGTGCGATGCAATTATGTCAGATTAAGCGGAACCGGGGTCCCGACAGATAATTAAATGGTTCATGTTGTTTAGATCCCCCGCAATTAAATGATGTTTGAACATGGCAAAAGATAGCACCGGTTCGCTACACAAATTTAAATGAGGCCAATATGAGACTAGATTTGCCCGCATATGGGCCCCATATTTAATTATTAGGTGAATCGGCATAAGGCCCCCAAACCACATGATATGCATGCGAGATGAATGATTTGATATGCAACAATTGTATTATGTTATAAAATTAGGGTTTCGGGGAGGGGTTCACACATTGAGGGTCTCGACGATCTTGGGGTTTCCGGGGTTCGGGGTCCGGGGTCGGTCTCGGGGTTCAGGGTTCGACGGAACGGTCTCGACGGAAGCGTTCTTGGATTACTGGGGCCGATCTTGTTGCATCAGGGTTCTCGGCGAGCTCGGCGTCCGGAAAGGAGCACTTGGTCGGCGTCGGGGGCGCATCGGTCTCGCCTTGTGTGGTGTCGTTCTTGTCGCATGCAGATCCTGTCGCATTCGCGGTCCTCGGGTCATGTTGTCGGTCATGGAGCTCGGGACGGGGTACTTGTCGTATCGGTGGCGGTCTTGGCGTTCCGGGGACCTTCGAGTCGGGGATCTTGGAACGTGTCGGTTTTCTCCAGATCATGCATCGCCGCTCCGTGTGGAAGGTCTCGAGGGTCCGGTGACGGAGATCTTGGCGCGGCGCCGGGTACGGGATCGGCCTTCGGGGTCAACGAGGTCGTCCTCCACGAGGAAGATCATGACGTGCCGACGGGTTCGGTTTTCCGTGAAGGTCTTGTGGTTTGCGGCCTCCACATCCAACAGCTTAGTACCAACTTGGTACTACACAGAAATCGAGCATTGTTGGAGGCAGCGAACTAGCTGCGGTGGGCTCGTACGCGGGGGGTTCTCTGCACAGCGGCTCGCAGCACAAGACGGCGAGGCCTGAGCGACGGCGACGTGGAAACGAGGCAGCGGGCGGGCTCGTCTGTGACGACGGCGAGGCGAGCGAGCTGGCGAGAAGCTTCGCCGGCCGCAGAAAGCGGGGCAGCGGACGACGAGGAGCTTGGCGGCGCGGGGTGTGGTGCTGGAGGTAGGCGGGGCCACGCCACAGGCGGGCTGCGAGGCTGCAGGAGCTCAGCAGCGGCGACGAGGGCGGTGGCGTGGGAAGCGCGCGGCGCGGGCTCGCGCGAGGCGGGAAGACGACAGGCGGAGGCTGGGCGAAGCAGCGAGGGGAACCGGGAGGAGGTCGGGCGGCCGCAGCCGGCAGAGGAGGCCGGGAGGCGGTCGCCGGAGGCGGAGGCGGGGCGGAGGCGGAGGCGCGGAGGCAGCGAGAGCGCCATGGAGCCGAGGGAGGCGGACGGTTGGCCGGCTGGAGCCGAGGAAGGTCGCGGTGGCGGGGTCGGCGCCTGGGACGTGCGGGGCTTGCCTGTCGAGCTTGGTCCGGGGAACGCCATGAAGCGAGGCTGGCGGGCGGCGAGCGGCGTCGGAGGCGGGCCAGGCGTGTGGCGCTGCCAGCAGGAAGAGGGAGGAAAGACACGAGCGGGCAGGGAGGAAGAGGGGAGAGAGCGCGTGCGGGAGAGAGGAAGGAGACGGTGGGGGAGCGGTCGCGCGTGGGCCTCAGGGTGGGGCCACGCGGACAGGGTCGGGGCGTGGGAGTGCGGGGGTGTGGGACCCAGGGATGGGGCCCGGTTGTCAGGGAGGATTGGGGTGGGTGAGTGCGGCGTGCATGCTGTGTGTGGTGTGAGTGGTTGTGGGGCTGGGTTGAGAGGGGTGAGAGAGGAGGGGTGAGGTGGAGCGATCTGGTTGGGTGGAAGGAGAGGAGAGGTGAGGTGGCGCAAGGGGAGTGGCCAGGGTGATGTGGAGGCTGGGTTGGGGTAGAGTTTTAGGTAGCTGTAGGTTTTAGAGGGGCTGGTTGGGGTGGACCGATTTAAATCCTGGGGGTGGTCGTTCGGGTCAATCGGCCCGTTCGACTGCCCCCACTAAAATAAATATAAATTTTATTTGTTTTAATAACACCATTTGCAAACCGATAGCAACAAACAAAATATTCCGGGGACCCGGTTTTGGTGTTTGTATAAGAGACAGGGCGTTTAGAAAACAAACCGGGCTTTGCGAAAATAGTTTTAAGCAAACAATGCATGATGATGACGATGCAATGCACAAATTCAACGCGATTTTCTAGTAGTGGTTTTGCGGGATGCCACAGCTAGCAAATAGGTGTGGGTAGTCCTCTCGGATGTCGTCCTCACGCTCCCAAGTGGCTTCCTCTTTGGTGTGGTGGCTCCACTATACCTTGCAAAACCTGATCGTCTTGGTACGGGTAATCCTCTCCGCTATCTCCAGAATCTTGACCGACTTCTCCTCATAGGTCAAGTCATTCTCAATCTGAACCTCCTCTAGCGGTACAGTGTCTCTAAATGGTGTATCCACCATCTCCGGATGGCACTTCTTCAGCTGGGATACGTGGAACACATTGTGAACAGTGTAACACCCTCAGAATCGGCCCTATGCAAGTTTTAGCGAAACCCGCCAAACCCGCATAGAAACGATTCAAAGGTGCCCACCAGGTGGGTAGGGATTGGGGGAGAGGGTGAGGTGGCGAGCTGTGAGTGGTGGGTAGATTAGGATTGGGTAGGTATAGGATTTAGAGTTTAGGTTTTATTATTTTTGTAAATATGTGTTTGTTTTGTTTTGTTTATTTTAAAACAAGGCTACTTTGCAATTAGTTTGTAGGTAAATAAAATATCCGATACGATCGGGGTTTGCATTTGAAATAAAGGGGGGGTATTTGTACAAAGCAAAACTAGGCTTTTCGAAATAGTTCAGACAAACAATGCATGATGATGATGATGCAATGCACAAAAACAACGCGATTTTCTAGTAGTGGTTTTTTTGGGATGCCACAATTCGACACCACTAACAATGGATCTCGCCCTCGAGATCCGCCTCATGGTACCGGGAAGAAGGGCGGCGATCTGAATCTTCTCGCATCGTGTAGATCCTCGCGACACCACTAACAAGAGGTCGTTGTCCGTGATCGTCGAGAGAACACTCCGGAAACAAAAGGTCGAATGTAGAGGTATCGACAATAAAGCCACCTCTAGCTTCGATGGAAAGAGGGAACCGATGCATTCTCACCCACTTCAATGTACAAGAGAGAATAGAAAGGGTAGTCGGCATGGGGGCCAATCCATCACGCACCCAAACTATTACTCCGCACAATCAGTAGAAAAGCGTGCAGCCATTCTCGGAATCAGACTGAAGATCTCGACAAGCGAGGTTCAGAAACAAAGGAGTGATGCAGAATCTGTATCAGATCTAGCGTCGTGTCGGAAAACACCGGAAAGCACAAACAAGGAACAAATAATGGTACCACAGTAGACGGATTCCTCAGGCAGCATGAACACCGGATGGTAGAACACCGTTATCAAAGAAGGAAGCGAAACCCTGAAGGTACGACGGAACCCAACCACGAGAAATCCTGGACTTGAAGAAAGGTAAGAGAGTGGATCCAAAACACGTAGAGGTAAGAGGAGAATAGCAGAGGGGTAAGGAATAAAATCAGACCTAATCAGAACTATCCAACCGATTTTGCAAAAATAGTTTTGACACTCTACTTCGGCCGTTAGCTAGGTTATCCTATAGGCTGGACTTGTGGGGTATCAACCGCCGAGCTCGATACCACTCTGTAACACCCTCGAATCGGCCCTATGCAAGTTTTAGAAACCCGCCAAACCCGCATAAACGATTCAAAGGTGCCCACCAGGCACTTTCGTGCGGGTGGAAAACGAAGTAATAACATTACACAACAGTCCTCGATGGGACCCACAGAACAGATATATATACAACACGACTCCATGAGTCAAGAATACAGATATACAGTACAAAGATCCAAATCACCTTGAGAAGAGGAAGCGTCCGACTACGGACAAGATGCAAATGGGGCTAAGAGCCCTGAAGAATAACCAATGGCGTCCATAACCCTGCCCAGGCCAAGCCGGAAGGGTAACCCTGCTAACGACGTCGATCTCAAAACCTTCTTCAACAAAAGGGGTGCCGACAAAGGTCAAAGGAAAAAGAGAGAGCGGTCAGTACTGAGGCCAGTACACGGCGAGGCTAGAATTCGGCGGTCCTCGCCTACATAGGTATGGTGGACTGAAGCGGCAGCGGCAGCATGCACTAAACAACCTATAGAGACTCGATACAACCGGCGGCAATCAGAGAGGGAAAAGAAAGACCTATGCGGAACCAACCTGATACTACCATCAAACAAACCCATCCTGGCGTTCCCCCTCGAGGCCAAATGAGGAAGTCAACCTAGGAACTCACACAGTTGGCAGTTTTATTTATTCAGTTATCGTTGCAGCAATTACTAGTCAGGTATAGATAGTCATCCTGATAAAAATAAGCAGTGGGCACTTTTAGTTAACCATTCCGTTGTAGTTGCGGCACTTACTAGTCAGATACAAATAGCATGAGGTAACGCCAAAACCCAGCAGTTGTTGGTACTTTTATTCAGCCATTCCGTTGTAGTTGCAATACTTACTAGTCAGGTACAATGGTCGCAAAAGACAACCCAAGCAAGCAATTGTTGGCAGTTTTATTTAGCCATTCCATTATAGTGGAGCTGATTACTAGTCATTATAAAGTCAAATTTATAGCACTACTTTAGTTATAGTTGTCTATGATCGAGATACTGTGCTCCAAGTCGTCCATAACCGCGGACACGGCTTTCAGAAAGTTTTACCCGGCCAGGGTGCACCAATAGCAACACACACTCGATCAACCTCGGAAAAACCAAATCAAAACCCAATGAGGCCTTCACGACAAAGCAATCACAGGATTTAGAATTATTTCCGGGGGCCACCCCGTTGAGTACACCCGCAACGAAGCTAGCTGACTCCGAGACGGACTCAAGGTTTGTGGGGCCGGTATGTATCGGGAACCCAAACTGGGCTTGTCGATACAGCGTCGGGTCACAATTCCTAAACAAGATCAAAGGTGCTCCTCGCACAATCGTAAATAAAGCGAGAGCATGGCATAAGTACAGGATAGTAAATAAAACCTCAAACTACTTTGTGGCCCCAAGAAATAAAGATGAATCAAGCTCGATCGGGGCCCATAATCCTCCCGGATGTGGATAGCGCGAAAAAAATCAAGGAACAGGTATCAAGCACTCGGGGTCCTACGGGACACAAGTGGACGGTTAACAACCAAATAACATCTATTGCCCACCTGTGCTTCTGCTTATTTACTTCAATTTTAGTTGTTAAACAATAATTAAAGTGAACAGTAATTAAAGCCATGATCATCTCCAACATCAAACATGCGGCCATACTCCAACAACTGTGGTATTGGACGACACATACACACTGAAAGCAAGCGACGCGCAAGTCCAACTATCTACCACACAACAGGTAATAGGATGTGTCCAAGGCAATATAAGGCTGCAAGGGATATCACGGGTACGAAAGCTATAGCAACGCAACACAGATAGCAATAGATCAACAGGAGGGAATAAATACTATAAAAGTAAGATAGGTAGAAAGGGGGAGATGTTCGCCTGATAAACATTGCCGAAGGTTCATCCGAAGATCGGATCGACACTCGCATCAACTTAATGGCCTTATCCGCGAAGAAGCAAAACACTAGAATAAACACCGGATGCACTATTTAATACTACGGCAAAATATCGGGCATGATGCATGTATGATGCATGGCATGGTGAAGGTGCAATGCAATTAGACAAGATTAAGCGGAACCGGGGTCCCGACAAATATTCAAGTGGTTCAAGTTGTTTAGCTACCCTGCATTTTAAATGTTGTTTTCACATGGCCAAATATAGCACCGGTTCGCTACATCAATTTAAATGAGGCCGATATGAGACTAGATTTGCCCGCATATGGGACCCATATTTAATTATAAGGTGATTCGGCATAAGGCCCCCAAACCACATGACAATATGCATGCAAATATGACAATTCAATATGCATCAATTTGTTATTACATTTATAAAATAGGGCTCGAGAAAAGGGGTCACACATGGAGGTTTGGCGATCTTGGGTTCCGGGGGTTCGGGGTTCGGTCTCAGGGTCCGGATCTGGGGTTCGGCGGAATCGTTCTCGGACTCCGGGATTTAGGGTCTTCGGATCGGGGAAGTAGATCTTGTCGCACGAGCGTCAATGTTTCCGAGAAGGGGAACTTGTCGTCCAGGGTCTCGGATAACGGAGGTAGGTCTTGTCGCATCCGGGAAGAAGGGCTTGGTTCGGCGTCGGGCGCATCGGACTCGCCCTGGTCGGTGTCGATCTTGTCGTTGCGAAGATCTTGTCGGTCCGCGTACCGGGAAGTAGTACTTGTCTCATCCGGGGTGAAGTACTTGGCATGCTGCGTCGGTGACCTTGGCGTCTTCGGGTTCGGGTCTTCGGGGTTCATGAGGCGAACTTGGCGTTTCGAGGGGTCCGGAAAGGGGAGCTTCGTGTCATCGGGTCCGGGAAGGCGTACTCGAGCGGCATTGCCTTCACGTTCCAAGAAGGAGATGCCTTCGGGGCCTCGGTCATCGGACTCGGGTACGGTGCCGTTGTTTCATCGGGCTTGGCCGGGTCGGTGTTGATCTTGTATTGTCTCCCTACGAATGTTCACAGGAGCTCGTAGAGGATGCGCGGTACTTGACAGAGGCGACGCAGGGTCACGTCGACGGCACGGGGACGGGGACGGGGACGTGCTTGAGCAGGAGGAAGCACGGGCCGGAGGAGGACGGTCTCGGGCGGCGGGCTCGCTGCCGGCACCGACGGCGTGAGGACGGGGCGTCGAGGCGGAGGCCAAGGCGGGCGCCGGAGAGGCAGACGCGGAGAGGATGAGGTGGCGCCGGAGGAGGCCGCGGCTGCACGGAGGAGGCGGCGGAAGCGGCGCGCCACTGCAGAGGGAGGCGTGTGCGCGGCGAGGGAGGTGCCTCGGCGGCGCGGACGGAGGAGGCGGGGAGTGGGGAGGGAAGAAGCGGCGGTGGTGACGGTGGTGGGAAGCGGCCTGGCGAGGCGGCCGGGCAGAGGGGGGATGGAAGGGAGGAGGAAGGCAGAGCGGAGGGGCGGGCGAGGAGGCGGAGGAGGTGGTCATGGAGCCGGAGCAGGAGGAGAGGATGGGGGAGGGCGGTGGCGGCTCGAGCGGCCGGAGGGGCGGAGGTTGGAGAAGAGGCCGGCGGAGAGGGAGGACGGGGTCGGGTGGGCGCGTCGGGGGGGAGAGAGCGGGTGGAGGAAGAGGAACAGAGGAGAGGGCTGCTGAGGGTGGGCTAGGTGGGACCCGCGGCGGTGGTTGGTCAGGGTGGGAGGAAGGTGGCCTGGGGTGGGGCCGGCTGGCAGTGGGAAGTGGGGGTGGCGCATGTGGTGTGGGGTGAGTGGGCTGAGTGGGGTGGGCCCAGGAAGGAGAGAGGGAAAAGGGAGCTGGAGGGGTGTGGGTCCAGGCTGTAAGGGAGAGGGGGTAGGAGGAAGCTGGGTGAGAGAGAGAGAGGGGAAAAAGAGGGGGATTGATGAGGTGGCAAGGTGGGTAGGGATTGGGGGAGAGGGTGAGGTGGCGAGCTGTGAGTGGTGGGTAGATTAGGATTGGGTAGGTATAGGATTTAGAGTTTAGGTTTTATTAGTTTTGTAAATATGTGTTTGTTTTGTTTATTTTAAAACAAGGCTAATTTGCAATTAGTTTGTAGGTAAATAAAATATCTGATACGATCGGGGTTTGCATTTGAAATAAAGGGGGGGTATTTGTACAAAGCGAAACTAGGCTTTTCGAAATAGTTCAGACAAACAATGCATGATGATGACGATGCAATGCACAAAAACAACGCGATTTTCTAGTAGTGGTTTTTTTGGGATGCCACAAACAGTGGACAGAGCCTCTGGCAACTCCAACTGATAAGCAACTTCTCCTTTGCGTGCTAAGACCCGATACGGTCCAATAAACCGAGGTGCCAGCTTACCCTTAATTCCAAATCTCTTAATTCCACGAAGTGGCGACACTCTGAGGTATGCTCTATCACCAATCTCATATACCACTTCCTTGCGCTTGGCGTCAGCGTAGCCCTTCTGCCTTGATTGTGCTACCTTCAGCCTGTCCCTAATCAAGGCGACCTTCTCCTCAGCGTCCTTGATCAAATCAGGTCCAAACAACTGACGTTCTCCTACTCCATCCCATAGCAATGGTGTCCGACACCGTTTCCCATACAGTATGTCAAACTGTGACGTCTTGATGCTGGTTTGATAGTTGTTGTTGTAGGAAAACTCATCATATGGCAAATTCACATCCCAACTAGAACCATGAGCCAAAGCGCAAGCTCTCAGCATGTCCTCCAAAATCCAATTCACCCTCTCGGTCTGTCCATCAGTCTGTGGGTGAAACACTGTGCTAAACTCCAATCTAGTACCAAGTGACTCGTGCAGCTGGCGCCAGAAGTGTGAGGTAAATTGGGTGCCTCTGTCAGATACAATACTCTTGGGAACTCCATGTAGGCACACAATCCTGTCCATGTAAATCTTGGCCAACTTTGCACTCGTATAGGTCGTCTTTACCGGTATAAAGTGGGCTACCTTGGTCAAATGGTCGACCACTACCCAAATGGAGTCATATCCTGACCTGGTACTGGGCAATCCTGTGATAAAATCCATTCCCACTCTATCCCACTTCCAATCTGGAATGGGCAACGGCTGTAGAAATCCTGCTGGCTTCTGGTGTTCCGCCTTCAGTCGGCTACATACATCACATAGGGCAATATGCTCCGCGATGTCTCCCTTCATGTTGTTCCACCAGAATCTGTCCTTCAGGTCCATATACATCTTCGTATTGCCCGGATGTATAGAGTACGGAGAGTCATGTGCTTCCTGTAGAATCAACTTCCTTAGCTCGGGATCGTTGGGGACGCACAAACGATCTCCATACCATAAGGTTCCTTGCTCATCCTCACGGAATTCCCTTGCTCGGTCCTCCTTCATCTTTTCCTTTACTTCATCTATCTCTTTGTCTCCCACTTGAGCCTTCCTGATTCTATCTTGTAGCGTTGGTTGGACTTCCATTGTTGCCAGGTATCCTTCAGATACTACCTCCAGTCTAAGGTCCTTGAATTTCTTGCACAAATCCTCGTGCAATTCCCCAGTTGTCAATCCATTGGCATAAACCTTCCGGCTCAGAGCATCTGCTACTACATTGGCCTTTCCTGGGTGGTATTGCAGATTCATATCATAGTCCTTGATAAGTTCCAACCATCTCCTTTTCCTCATGTTCAGTTCCTTCTGTGTGAATATGTACTTCAGGCTCTTGTGGTCGGTGTACACATCACAGTGTTTTCCCATTAAGTAATGCCTCCATACCTTGAGCGCATGAACCACTGACGCTAACTCCAAGTCGTGCGTGGGGTAATTCCGCTCATGGTGCTTGAGTTGTCGCGAGGCATATGACACTACTCTCCCATCTTGCATCAGCACACTCCCAAGTCCCTGTCGAGAAGCATCACAGTACACTTGGAAATCCTTCTGAAGGTCTGGTAAACACAGAACAGGTGCGGTCACTAGTCGACGCTTCAGTTCCTGAAAGCTGGCTTCACACACATCCGTCCATTCAAACTTCCTCTCCTTCTTCAGAAGTTCAGTCATCGGCTTAGCAATCTTGGAGAAGTTTTCAATGAATCTCCTGTAATATCCAGCAAGTCCCAAAAAGCTTCGTATCTCTCCTGCATTCTTGGGTGCTTCCCATTCAGTTACTGCAGCCACTTTGCTTGGATCAACAGCGACTCCTTCTCCTGACACTACGTGTCCAAGAAATCCAACAGTGTTAAGCCAGAATTCACACTTGCTGAATTTGGCATACAGCTTGTGTTCCCTCAGCTTCTCCATAATCAGTCGCAGATGCTTCTCATGCTCAGCATCATCCTTGGAATATATCAGTATGTCATCAATAAACACCACCATGAACTTGTCCAAGTACTCCATAAGTACCTTGTTCATCATGGTCATGAAATATGCCGGGGCATTCGTTAGTCCAAAAGACATAACTGTATACTCATATAAACCATACCTAGTAGTGAAAGCGGTTTTAGGTATGTCCTCCTCCCGGATCTTCAATTGGAAGTAGCCCAATTGCAGATCAATCTTTCTAAACACCTTTTCTCCTTCCAGTTGATCAAACAAATCATTTATGTTCGGCAGGGGGTATTTGTTCTTGATGGTCACCTCATTCAGCTAGCGATAGTCCACCACTAATCTCTTGCTGCTGTCTTTCTTCTCCACAAACAGAACAGGTGCACCCCATGACGACGAACTAGGCTGAATGAATCCCTTGTCCAACTGCTCTTTCAGCTGCTTCTTCAATTCCTTCAGCTCATCCACATCCATCTTATATGGCCTCTTTGCAATAGGTCCTGTTCCCGGCATCAGGTCGATGAGAAACTCCACTTCCCTGTCAGGTGGCATCCCTGGCAGCTCTTCCGGAAACACGTCGGGGTAATCCCTAATCACGGGCATAGTGTCCATGCTAACCCCCTTAAGAGAATTCAACTTACACCTTCTCGGTCGCACTGCCGACTTGAATCTAATTCTCTTACCACCCGGGGTTTTGAGCAAAACAGCTCGCTGTGCACAATCTATGTGTCCCCCATGCATAGACATCCAATCCATACCCAGAATAACATCCAACCCTTGTGATTCCAACACTACTAGATGTGCAATGAAGTTGTGTGTTCCAATCCTCACAGTCAAGCCGCGGCATCCCGCGCTAGCTATCATATATCCTCCAGGTGAACTCACTCTAATAGACCCTTTCATAGACTCAGTAGGTAACTTATACTTATCCACAAATGCCCTTGATATGAATGAATGCGATGCACCAGTATCGAAAAGTATGAAAGTTGGGTGAGTGTTGATTGGGAACTTACCAATCACAAGGTCAGGCTCATCTGGAATCTCCTCCACATTCATGTGGTTCACTGTGGCCTTCTCGTTGCTGGTTGGCTTCAGTCCCTTCCTCTCCGGGCAGTTGTCAGCATAGTGTCCCTTCTGTTTACACTTGAAGCATGTCACCTCACTCAGATCCTTCTTCACAAAGCTGCGATCACGGTTGCGGTCATGTCCACCGTGTCCTCCCGAGTGGTGAGAGTGTCCTCCCTTGTGGCTGTGGTGGCTGCTCTTGTGGTTGTCATGGCGATGTCCATCGCCTCCATGGTGGTGGCGGTCATGGCTCCCATGGTCACTCCCTCCATGCTTCGAGTACCCATCATAAGAAGTGCGAGACTTGTGGTGAGAACCAGAGTGGTGATTGCTGCTCATTCTCTTGCGGTTCTCCACCTGCTTGTGCTTCCCTTCCAAGATCCTGGCCTTGTCCATAAGCTCCTGGAAAGTGGGGAAATAAACCACCAGTAGCTGTACTGAAAGCTCATCACTGAGGCCATCCAGAATTCTCTCCCTCCTTTTTGCGTCAGTGTCAACATCCTCAGGTGCATAACGGGACAGGTTGTTGAACTCCTCAATGTACTCGGCCACGGTGCGATTGGTTTGGCGCAAGTTGCGGAACTCCTTCCTCTTCAGGCTCAGAACTCCTGAAGACACGTGGTTGGTCCTGAAACCTTCCTCAAACATTGCCCAAGTCACGAGATCCGGTGGTGGGTGATCTGAAAAGTGTCCCACCAAGAAGCGGCTGGTCCCTCCAGTAGGTGAGCGGCAAACCTCACCTTCTCAGCATCCGTGCATCCAACAGTTACCAGATCCTTGTTGACTGAATGCAACCAGTCGAGAGCAACCATTGGCTCTGTTGCAGTAGAGAACTTAGCTGGCCTTAGCCTCAGAAATCTGGTGAGAGCATCTCCCTGGGGCTGGTTGTTTCCATTATTGTTGTTGTTCTGAGCTTCCATGAACTGAGTCATAACTTGGGTCAGCTGTGCCTGAGCTGCCATGAGCTGCTCCAACTCAGTGGGTTGACGGCGGGGAGGCATCTGCGGTTCAGCACAGGTAAGCTTAGAAAGGATCAACTACGATAATAGGATTCTACCCATGCATTATGATCACACAACAACAAACAATAGCAGACAATCATAAGCAAGCAACACATCAACAAACAAGTGATCCAGCAACGTCCCAGGGTTTATCCTAGAGTATATACCTACTGAAATAGTTTTACATGAGTTGGCAATGGTTAACTAAACAGTTGATCAACAAAGCAGCAAAAACAGCAATCTGCCAGAACAGTCCAGCAGTGTTCACGAATTTCTCTACCTGACTTAGACTCATCAGGAATTTTAGTTGATTTTTGCACATACAGTACAGAGATTTTCGCACCAGCCCTATTTTTTCAGATTTTTCCCAGTTACCAGAAAAATATGAAAAATCATACAGTACTGCTGTATCAGCAGAAAACTGCAGCGAAAATAACACAGATATTAACCAAACTTGCCATAACTCTTTCATAAAATTCGCACAAATAATTCCTGGGATATTGGAGTACACAAATAAGAAACTAAACACTCTTAAACTAACAGTAATTAAGTTTCACATCGATCGAGACTAATCCTAACGATTTTACCTAACGAGGACTAATTGGTGGTCTTCTATCTACTTCTTGAAGAGGTTGCGGTAGGTCCTTGCACTCATGCGTTGGCGTTTCGGTCCACGGTTCAACCATGGTGGCGGAGTATACACCTCTCCTGAGTCATCACTCGAAATCTCAAACTCCACCTCTTTTGGATCCTCCTCTTCTTCTTCACTTTCAGCTGCAACTGCAACAGCTTCATCTCCTCCACCATCATCGTCTCCATCATCATCATCCTCGTCCTCATCATCATCATCGTTTCCACTGTCATCATCATCCCCATCGTTGCCATCTTCTCCATTGTCATCATCAGAGGGTGGATTCAGCTGTGCATGGAGGGCGGCAATCTGGGTTGTCATAGCTTCAATAGTTTGGTCCCTTTCCTGGACGGTCCCTTGCAACTGTTGTATGTTCTGGGTGTTCTCCTGCACAGTACCATGAAGATGAGATATGGTTGCATCTCTGGCTATCAGGGCATTCTCCAGAACTCCCACGGCTTCATGCAAAGTGTCAATCTCCTGTCCTTGGACCACCATACCATTGCTAGCAAAATCTGCAATCTCCTTTATCATCATCACTTTCTCAGCTAGAGCTCCATTCTCCCTTTCCATGTCCTCTATGTGCCTCCAACGGGGCGGCATGTTGTTGTTCCATGCCGGGTAACCACTATGTGCCCATCTTCATCACGCCTCCCATAGTCACGGTAGGGTGAATCTGCAGCGGCCGGTGTCGGACATGATGGCACTGGCGAGACAGGGCTTCATGTATGGCCAAGTTGATTCCAAGTCCCCAGTTGCAGTATGTCTTGGTGTAGATCAGATGCACAGGGTTTGGCAAGGCGGCATCCCTGAAGATGAAGGTGGTGATCTCCCACGCATCCTCACCATATCCATAGGTGTATAGCCTTCTTCCCTCGAACATGCGCAGTGGCAATCTCAATGACTGCGAGAGCTGTGCTAACTATCTTGCAAAGGGCCTTGGTGACTCCATGGTTGCATACTCAGTCCTGACTTCTCCCATCTATCAATTAAAAGAGGAAAGTGTGAGAATAGCATATGCTAAGAATTTACGAGAGTGAAAGGCATAAGATGAAAGACAGAGTTAATATAAGCTTTAATAATTCTATGGCTTCCTAATCCAATCCTAGGTCACGATCCTACAGTCGACACACGGGCTCTGATACCATCTTGTAACACCGCGGTTCTAAAAAGACCGTGGCTTCTATGTGACATGCCAATCCCTGGATCGGTTCATTGGCCCACAATAGAATAAGATGAATAACATAGCAAAATATCCGTGTATCATAAATAACGAAGATCCAGAGTACCATTATTACAATAAAAGCTTAGCTCAAGGCTAGCTCAAATTATTCAGGTAGCAACATAAATAAAGTAAATCCTCCATTCTTCAAATTGCCCACAAGTGAACAAGTGCCGAGTGGAGTACCGTGGCCTATATCGATTACTCAGAATCGGAATATCCTGCAACATGAAACATAGCAGCCCCGAAGGGTCAATACATGGAATGTATGGCAAGTAGAGCTAATAAAGGAGACAATAGTGCTATCATCTACATGCATAATTGGCAAGTGGAGCTGTGTCTAGCTTGCATTTGCGAATACCTTTGTCCTACTTTCATAAACAGTTTTTGATTTTCCTTTGAAAGGATCCCAATTAAGTTAACCCAACAATATTAAAGCAATTATGAAATTAGAATGAGCGAGAAACATGTCATGGAATCAATATCAAGCAACTCAGTTGTCCATAACCCGGGACACGGCTAATCGATTAGATTATACACCCTGCAGGGGTTAGTACACTTTACCCATGTGACTTGGCCAGCCCAGCTCATACCATCACTCTCATTTTGGGTGATGATAGGGAGAAGTCCAAGAAGAGACTGTTCGGGAAGTAGCTCCCCAATCCCGACGCGCACCGGTCCAACCTACCAAAATTCTACATCTCTGGATACGCGGGTTCGAGTTACCATAACCTACTAAGTCCAACCAACCGCACATTTCATTATTGTAACATGGTTGTACACGTAAGCTACAAAATAAAGAAGCCAATCATTTTCTCTCGATACCTGGGTGCCTTTCCGCAATGAATCCACCAAAATTTATCAATCCCGTCACACCCAGGAGATTCATTGATTAAGTTGTTTTAGTTTTCACAAACCAATACTTTTAGAAACAAGTTTCAGTGATGTAACCCAGCCCTCGTTCATCATAGCATGGCTAAGCACATCTACCAACTGTGGTTCATCTACAAGGAAAGCCCTACCACATAATAGGACATGGCATAGCGATAATATCATCCTACACATGCGTCTACAAAATACACGACAATGCATAGAAAATAGTAGGACAATATCATGAATAAAATAGCATCTACTTGCCTTGGTTGTAGCGGTCGGAAGAACAATCCACACACGAGCAAGCGTTGCACTCGTCACAATCTACACGATACAATTGCAATCATAAACAAACAATCCACAAGCATATGCAACAAAGATGATGCATGAATGCATGCATGACAAGTGGGGTGACGCTACAGCAACACCACATAATAGTAATCAGTAGAGGTACTGATTGCATGCATGGAAAATAGTTTTAGCGCAAGGAAAACTATTATGCAAAGTATAATACTCAAAACTAGAGCTAGAACCCAATTAATTCACTAACGGTAGTATACTATTTTTAAAATCTTGGGAAAATTCTACTGTATAGGCATTGCTATTTAGGAACAGTACCAATTGGAATTACTCAAAAAGGAATTATAAAACTCCATGAATAATTAAAACACTGCAGAAATCCACTAGACAGTTTCTGCAGAAGTTTTTACTGTGCGCCTATCTTTTTAATTCACTTTGAGATTCCCCTCATTCTACTGAATCCAGGGACATATTATACGCAATTTTTGGAGTTACAGATCTTTTTCTACGAATTAATTACTCCAAAAAGGCCATTAACTCTTTTAATTAATCTGGACAAAATCTTGCTACAAAAGTGTGGAGAAATGACACAGCGAGATTCTACACATCCTACTGAATCTACACATATTTTATTTGCAATTTTTGGCCCAGCGGATTAATTTCTACGCAATTTACAAGTTTCTACAAGAATCTGCAATTTCTAAATCGATTTAAATCAAAAGGGAATATTCTGGGAATATTCCCTGCTGACTCAGCGCTGACTCGGCGGGTTGACTGGCTGTTGACCAGTCAACCGCGCGGTCTCCGGTCGATCTGGGCCGCAGATCTCAGATCCGACGGCCGAGAAGAGGCGGCGGCGGCGCTCCGGCGGCGGTCGGCGGCGGCGATTCGCCGGAGGCGGGTCTGTGAAGAGAGAGAGTCGGCGGTGTCGTGGCGGCTCACGGTGGCGGCGCGGTGCGTGGCGATGGCGCTGATGGCGGCGTGACAGCAGCGGCAGCAGCGAAGCGATCTTCGGGCGCATGCGGCAGCGGAGAAGAACGCGGGCAATGCTTACCGGGCGGCGGCGAGGTGCGGCGGCGGCGCGCGGTTCAAGGCAGCGGCACGGTTTCCGAGGGGAGAGGTGGCGGGGCAGGGGAGAGAGGCGGGGGTGGGGTCAGCGGATTTAAGTGGGCCCCCGCCTGAGTCCTAAGCGGATACGGCCCACCCGTCGTTAACTGGGCGGCGGCGGCGGATTCTATCCGCCTTGTGGCAGCGATGCAGACTGGCTGGGCCGGCGTGGCCCAGCAGGTTGGTGCCGATTTTTTTTTGATACTTTCTTTTTTTTTTCTTTTCCCCTTTTTCAAAAATAGTAAAACCCCCGTAACTCCTTCAAACGAACTCTGAATTGGACGATTCTTGTTCGTAAATTTTTGTAAAATCGAGGGGGTCAACCTAGGGTCCAGGGGTGAGTGAAACCACTTGTCTACAAGGATGGAAGACACAAGTCCTAGTAAACCTCCAACAGGAGCATTGTAGTAAAATAGAGTAGGGTTTAGAAAATAGCGTTTTGCCGAGTATTTTCAAACGTTGGTTTTGCATTGAAGAGTATGATGCAATGGTATGAATGATATGCAGAACCAAATCTAAAATTTGGGATGTGACACACTTCCTCGCTACCTGTGGTATCCCGCAAAACCACTACTAGAAAATCGCGTTGATTTTGTGCATTGCATCGTCATCATCATGCATTGTTTGCCTAAAACTATTTTCGCAAAGCCTGTTTTTGTTTTCTAAAACGCCCCATCTTAATTATAACGCAAACCCCGGGTCTCCGGATTATTTTGTTTGTCTGCTATCGGTTTGCAAACAGTGCATTTAGAATTAAATAAAATATTTCATTATTTTAGTGGGGGTGAGCGGCGATTCGACGACGACCACCCAGTCAAACAATCGGTCCAACCAACCAGTCCCACCTAAATCCTAAAGCTACCCAGTCCTAACCTACCCAACCCCTCTCCACCTCACCCCGACCACTCCCCTCGTGACACCTCACCTCTCTCCCTCTTCCCCTCCAATCACCTGCTGCCACCTCTCCCTCACCTCCCACTCACCAGCCCCAACCAACCCACCCCTCTCAGCCACACACACTCACACCCAGCCGGCCACACACACCCACCCACTCCTGCCGCTGCCCCCTGGGTCCCACCCTGGTCAGCCGCCCAGCCCCACCTGGTCCGCCCCTGCCCAGATCCCCACTCCACCTGACCCCCACCGACGCGCCCCACACCCCCGTCTCCTTCCTCCCGTGCCCGTCTCTGCCCCGACGGCCGGCCTCCGTCGCGTCCCCTTGATCCGCGTCGCTCACGCCTCCGCCGCGGACCCCACCTTGTGGGTCTGCTCCGAGCCCCACGACTCGAGCCTGCAGCTGCCCTGTAGAGTTCTTCACCTAGGCTGGCCCCTGTGCCTCTGCTGTCCGCCTGCGCTTTCTCGCTGGACCCGCGTGTCACCGCATCGCCATAGGCTTCTACGCGGCACTGCTCCAGCACGTCGCTAGCTACAAGTTCTTTTCTGGATCCACGACAATGTTTTTCCCTAGTTCAAGGCGACAAAGCGGACAAGTGGTCATATGACCCGAAGTACTCGGACAAGGGCGGTCAAGATCTTCGTCTTGGGGCATGAAGATCTACCTCATGGACTCGATGCCCCGTCGCCGTGACCGATGGTCAAACCCCGAAAACCGATCCGATAACGTCAAGTTCTTCCTCCCGTACCCGTCAAGATCTTCGTCACCGAACCCTCGCGGCCTTCCTCACGGAACACCGAGAACTACTCCCTGAACGCCAAGGTGGTCGACGCGGAGGCGACAAGATCGTTTCTCGGGCGCGCCAAGTTCTTCGACCCGAGACCCCGGTACGACAAGTGCTTCGTCCCGAACGCCATGACCGTCTACGCGGATCCGAAGACCGCCAAGATCGCCACCGGTACCACAAGCACTTCACCCCGGACGCCAAGTACGACCCGACCCGCGAACCCGGCAAGACCTTCACGACGACAAGAACGACAGCAACCAGGAGAATCCGATGCGCCCCCGGCACCGAACCAAGTACTCCTTTCCGGACGCCGAGTCCGCCGAGAACCCGGATGCGACAAGATCTGCCCCGTTGTTCGAGAATGTTTCGCGAGACCGACGTCGAACCACGAACCACGAGACCGACCCCGGAACCCCAAGTTCGTCGAGACCCCTCTAATGTGTGATCCCCTTCCCGAAAACCCTATTTTCATAATATAATAAACTTGTTGCATATTGAATTGTCATACTCGCATGCATATTATCATGTGTTTTGGGGGCCTTATGCCGATTCACCTCATAATTAAATATGGGGCCCATATGCGGGCAAATCTAGTCTCATATTGTCCTCATTTAAATTTGTGTAGCGAACCGGTCACTTGTTTTGCCTTGCTAAGACAACATTTAATTGCGGGGGTTCTAAATAACTTGAACCATTTAATTAATTGTCGGGACCCCGGTTCCGCTTAATATGACCTAATTGCATCGCATCTTGCCATGCCATACATCATGCATGCATCATGCCAATCTTTTGCCGTAGTATTAAATATGGCATCCGGTGTTTCTTCTAGTGTTTTGCTTCTTCGCGGATAAGGCCGTTGAGTCGATGTGAGCTTTGCCCCGATCTTCGGTTGAACCGTCGGCAATGTTTTCAGGCGAGCATCTCCCCCCTTTCTACCTATCTTACTTTTATAATATTTATTTCCCTCCTGTTGATCTATTTCTATCTGTGTTGCGATGCTCTAGTTACCGTACCTGTGATATCCCGTGCAGCCCTATATTGCCTTGGACACATCCTATTACCTGTTGTTTGGTAGATAGATGGACCCGCACATCGTAGTCGCTTGCTCAAGTGTTGTTGCGTGTCATCAAGTACCACAGTTGTTGGAGTAATGCCGCATGTTTGATGTTGGAGATGATCATGGCTTTACTAGTCGTTCACTTTAATTCCTGTTTAACAACTAAAATTGAAGTAAGCAGAGGCACCGGTGGGTGATAGATAATATTTGGTTTCCGAACGCCCACTTGTGTCCCGTAGGACCCCGAGTACTTGATACCTGTTCCTTGATTTATCGCGCTATCCACATCCGGCAGGATTATGGGACCCCCCTAGCCAGAGCTTGATTCAGTCTTATTTCTTGGGGCCACAAACTAGTTTGAGGTTTTATTTACTATCCTGTACTTATGCCATGCTACTACTGTATTTACGATTGTGCGAGAGCACCTTTGTCATTTAGGATCGTGGCACGATTCCGCGGTGTCGACAAGCCCAGCCACACTTTCGGGTTCCCAGTCGTTCACAGCCGTCCCCACAACCTTAAGTCCGTCTCGGAGCCGGTCGGCTTCGTTGCGGGTCTACTTTAAGGGGTGGCCCCCTGAAATATTTCTGAATCCTGTGATTGCTTTGTCGTGAAGGCCTCGTTGGGTTTTGATTTGGTTTTTCCGAGGTTGATCGAGCGTGTGTTGCTATTGGTGCACCCCGGCCGGGTAAAACTTTCTGAAAATGTGTCCATGTTATGGACGACTTGGAGCACAGTATCTCGATCATAGACAAGCATAACTAAAGTAGTACTATAAATTTGACTTTATAATGACTAGTAATCAGCTTCACTATAATGGAATGGCTAACTTAAACTACCCACAATTGCTTGTTTGGTTTGTCGCTTGCGACAATTGTATCTGACTAGTAAGTATTGCAACTACAACGGAATGGCTAAATAAAAGTACCAACAACTGCTGGGTTTTGGGTTATCTCATGCTAATTGTATTTGACTAGTAAGTTTCGCAACTACAACGGAATGGTTAACTAAAAGTGCCCACTGCTTATTTTATCAGGATGATTATCTATACCTGACTAGTAATTGCTGCAACGATAACTGAATAAATAAAACTGCCAACGGTGTGAGTTCCTCGGTTGACTTCCTCGTTGGTCTCGAGGGGGAAACGCCAGGATGGGTTTGTTTGATGATAGTATCAGGCTGGTTCCGGATAGGTCTTTCTTATCCCTCTCTGATAACCGCCAGTTGTATCAAGTCTCTATAGGTTGTTTAGTGCATCTTGCTGCCTTGATCCACCATACCGTTGTGGCGAGGACCGAATTCTAGTCTCGCTGTGTCTTGGCCTCGATCGACGCTCCTCTTTTCCTTTGCCCTTTGTCGGCACCCCTTTTGTTTAAGCAGTTTTGAGATCGACGCCGTTAGCGGGGTTACCCTTCCGGCTTGGCTCAGGCAGGTTATGGACGCCATTGGTTATTCTTGTGGCTCTTAGCCCCATTTGCATCTTGTCCGTAGTCGGACGCTCCATCTTTTCAAGGTGATTTTGATCTTTGTACCGTATATCTGTATTCTTGACTCATGGAGTCGCTGTTATATATATCTGTTCTGTGGGTCCCATCGAGGACTGTTGTGTAATGTTATTACTTCGTTTTCCACCCGCACGAAAGTGCCTGGTGGGCACCTTTGAATTGTTTCTATGCGGGTTTGGCGGGAATCGCTGAAACTTGCATAGGTCCGATTCTGAGGGTGTTACAGAGTGGTATCAGAGCTCAGTAGTTGCGATACCCCACAAGTCCAGCCTGTAGGATAACCTAGCTAACGGCCGAAGTAGAGTGTCAAAACTATTTTTGCAAAATCGGTTGGATAGTTCTGATTAGGTCTGATTTTATTCCTTATCCCTCTGCTATTCCCTCTTACCTCTGCGTGTTTTGAATCTACTCTCTTATCTTTTCTTTGAGTCTAGGATTCTCGTGGTTGGGTTTCCGTCGTGCCTTCAGGGTTTCGCTTTCTTCCTTTTGTAACGGAGGTGCTACGATCATCAAATCTGCAACTGGTCTGTTGTGCCCTTCATCCGATCTTTTGTTCTTGAGCTCTTTATCCATATGTGTTCCTTGCTGGATATCCGTGTCGTTGAAAAACATATGAGAAGGACGAGCATTGGTGAAGTTGGAGTATACCTTGAGCATGTGTTGTTCATGCCAATGGAACCATCGCGGAACCTAATCATTGTGTCTTTCATACGATTTCTGTTGTACCTTCCGGTGTTTCCCGTTGTGATGACCTCATCTGCATCAGATCCAACGCAGAGCTGGCATCAGCCCTTGTTCCGAATACCGCTTGTGAAGATCTTCATTCTAAAATCTCGAGAGTTGAGTTGCCTGATTTTCCTATTCATGTATAGAGTTGATAGTTTGGGTACGGGATGGATTGATCACCCTACCCGACTCTTACTGTTCGCTCTGTACATCGAACTGGTGGATCAATGTAACTTTTCCTCTTCTAATGGAAGCTAGAGGTGGCTTTATTTGTTGGTACCTCTACCTTCGACCTTTTGTTCCCGGAGTGTTCTCTCGACGATCGCGGACAACGAACCATTGTTAGTGGTGTCGCGAGGATCTACCCGAAGCGAGAAGATGCAGATCACCGACCTTCTTCCTGGTACCATGAGCGGATCTCGAGGGCGAGATCCATTGTTAGTGGTGTCGAATTGTGGCATCCCGCAAAACCACTACTAGAAAATCGCGTTGATTTTGTGCATTGCATCGTCATCATCATGCATTGTTTGCCTAAAACTATTTTTGCAAAGCCTGTTTTTGTTTTCTAAAACGCCCCATCTTAATTATAACGCAAACCCCGGGTCTCCGGATTATTTTGTTTGTCTGCTATCGGTTTGCAAACGGTGCATTTAGAATTAAATAAAATATTTCATTATTTTAGTGGGGGCAGTCGAACGGGCCGATTCGACCCGAACGACCACCCCCAGTCCAAACAATCGGTCCAACCAACCAGTCCCACCTAAATCCTAAAGCTACCCAGTCCTAACCTACCCAACCCCTCTCCACCTCACCCCGACCACTCCCCTCGTGACACCTCACCTCTCTCCCTCTTCCCCTCCAATCACCTGCTGCCACCTCTCCCTCACCTCCCACTCACCAGCCCCAACCAACCCACCCCTCTCAGCCACACACACTCACACCCAGCCGGCCACACACCCACTCCACTGCCCACAGGTCCCACAGTCGCCAGCCCCACCTGGTCCGCCCCTGCCCAGATGCCCACGCCACCTGACCCCCACCGACGCGCCCCACACCCCCGTCTCCTTCCTCCCGTGCCCGTCTCTGCCCCGACGGCCGGCCTCCGTCGCGTCCCCTTGATCCGCGTCGCTCACGCCTCCGCCGCGGACCCCACCTTGTGGGTCTGCTCCGAGCCCCGCGACTCGAGCCTGCAGCTGCCCTGTCAAGTTCTTCACCTAGGCTGGCCCCTGTGCCTCTGCTGTCCGCCTGCGCTTTCTCGCTGGACCCGCGTGTCACCGCATCGCCATAGGCTTCTACGCGGCACTGCTCCAGCACGTCGCTAGCTACAAGTTCTTTTGTGGATCCACGACAATGTTTTTCCCTGGTTCAAGGCGACAAAGCGGACAAGTGGTCATATGACCCGAAGTACTCGGACAAGGGCGGTCAAGATCTTCGTCTTGGGGCATGAAGATCTACCTCATGGACTCGATGCCCCGTCGCCGTGACCGATGGTCAAACCCCGAAAACCGATCCGATAACGTCAAGTTCTTCCCCTCGTACCCGTCAAGATCTTCGTCACCGAACCCTCGCGGCCTTCCTCACGGAACACCGGGAACTACTCCCTGAACGCCAAGGTGGTCGACGCGGAGGCGACAAGATCGTTTCTCGGGCGCGCCAAGTTCTTCGACCCGAGACCCCGGTATGACAAGTGCTTCGTCCCGAACGCCATGACCGTCTACGCGGATCCGAAGACCGCCAAGATCGCCACCGGTACCACAAGCACTTCACCCCGGACGCCAAGTACGACCCGACCCGCGAACCCGGCAAGACCTTCACGACGACAAGAACGACAGCGACCAGGAGAATCCGATGCGCCCCCGGCACCGAACCAAGTACTCCTTTCCGGACGCCGAGTCCGCCGAGAACCCGGATGCGACAAGATCTGCCCCGTTGTTCGAGAACGTTTCCGCCGAGACCGACCCGTCGAACCCTGAACCCTGAGACCGAACCCGAACCCCTGAACCCCAAGTTCGTCGAGACCCCTCTAATGTGTGATCCCCTTCCCGAAAACCCTATTTTTATAATATAATAAACTTGTTGCATATTGAATTGTCATACTCGCATGCATATTATCATGTGGTTTGGGGGCCTTATGCCGATTCACCTCATAATTAAATATGGGGCCCATATGCGGGCAAATCTAGTCTCATATTGGCCTCATTTAAATTTGTGTAGCGAACCGGTAACTTGTTTTGCCTTGCTAAGACAACATTTAATTGCGGGGGTTCTAAATAACTTGAACCATTTAATTAATTGTCGGGACCCCGGTTCCGCTTAATATGACCTAATTGCATCGCATCTTGCCATGCCATACATCATGCATGCATCATGCCAATCTTTTGCCGTAGTATTAAATATGGCATCCGGTGTTTCTTCTAGTGTTTTGCTTCTTCGCGGATAAGGCCGTTGAGTCGATGTGAGCTTTGCCCCGATCTTCGGTTGAACCGTCGGCAATGTTTTCAGGCGAGCATCTCCCCCTTTCTACCTATCTTACTTTTATAGTATTTATTTCCCTCCTGTTGATCTATTGCTATCTGTGTTGCGATACTCTAGTTCCCGTACCTGTGATATCCCGTGCAGCCCTATATTGCCTTGGACACATCCTATTACCTGTTGTTTGGTAGATAGATGGACCCGCACATCGTAGTCGCTTGCTCAAGTGTTGTTGCGTGTCGTCAAGTACCACAGCTGTTGGAGTAATGCCGCATGTTTGATGTTGGAGATGATCATGGCTTTACTAGTCGTTCACTTTAATTCATGTTTAACAACTAAAATTGAAGTAAGCAGAGGCATCGGTGGGTGATAGATAATATTTGGTTTCCGAACGCCCACTTGTGTCCCGTAGGACCCCGAGTACTTGATACCTGTTCCTTGATTTATCGCGCTATCCACATCCGGGAGGATTATGGGACCCCCCTGAGCCAGAGCTTGATTCAGTCTTATTTCTTGGGGCCACAAACTAGTTTGAGGTTTTATTTACTATCCTGTACTTATGCCATGCTACTACTGTATTTAAGTTTGTGCGAGGAGCACACTGTACTGTTTAGGATCGTGGCACGATTCTGCGGTGTCGACAAGCCCAGCCACACTTTCGGGTTCCCAGTCATTCACAGCCGTCCCCACAACCTTAAGTCCGTCTCGGAGCCGGCCGTTGCTATGGTCTACTTTAAGGGGTGGCCCCCTGAAATATTTCTGAATCCTGTGATTGCTTTGTCGTGAAGGCCTCGTTGGGTTTTTATTTGGTTTTTCCGAGGTTGATCGAGCGTGTGTTGCTATTGGTGCACCCCGGCCGGGTAAAACTTTCTGAAAGCCGTGTCCATGTTATGGACGACTTGGAGCACAAGATTCTCGATCATAGACAAGCATAACTAAAGTAGTACTATAAATTTGACTTTATAATGACTAGTAATCAGCTTCACTATAATGGAATGGCTAACTTAAACTGCCCACAATTGCTTGTTTGGTTTGTCGCTTGCGACAATTGTATCTGACTAGTAAGTATTGCAACTACAACAGAATGGCTAAATAAAAGTACCAACAACTGCTGGGTTTTGGGTTATCTCATGCTAATTGTATTTGACTAGTAAGTTTCGCAACTACAACGGAATGGTTAACTAAAAGTACCCACTGCTTATTTTATCAGGATGATTATCTATACCTGACTAGTAATTGCTGCAACGATAACTGAATAAATAAAACTGCCAACGGTGTGAGTTCCTCGGTTGACTTCCTCGTTGGTCTCGAGGGGGAAACGCCAGGATGGGTTTGTTTGATGATAGTATCAGGCTGTTTCCGGATAGGTCTTTCTTATCCCTCTCTGATAACCGCCAGTTGTATCGAGTCTCTATAGGTTGTTTAGTGCATGCTGCCGCTGCCGCTTCAGTCCACCATACCGTTGTAGGCGAGGACCGCCGAATTCTAGTCTCGCCGTGTACTGGCCTCAGTACTGAAGCTCCTCTTTTTCCTTTGCCCTTTGTCGGCACCCCTTTTGTTTAAGCAGGTTTTGAGATCGACGCCATTAGCAGGGTTACCCTTCCGGCTTGGCCTGGGCAGGTTTATGGACGCCATTGGTTATTCTTCAGGGCTCTTAGCCCCATTTGCATCTTGTCCGTAGTCGGACGCTCCATCTTTTCAAGGTGATTTTGGATCTTTGTACCGTATATCTGTATTCTTGACTCATGGAGTCGTGTTGTATATATATCTGTTCTGTGGGTCCCATCAAGGACTGTTGTGTAATGTTATTACTTCGTTTTCCACCCGCACGAAAGTTCCTGGTGGGCACCTTTGAATCGTTTCTATGCGGGTTTGGTGGGAATCGTTGAAACTTGCATAGGTCCGATTCTGAGGGTGTTACACTAACCCCTTGTCTTGTTGGGGATATGCTATATGGGTATCCTCATAGCATGTCTCCTATCCAGATAACCCGAGTGGCCCACAGTTGGTAGCATGGCCCATGGCCTGCTGGGCGGCCCAGTTAAATGGATCCAGAAGGGAGGCCCATGCCAGATAAAGGAAGGCTACGGAGGAGTTACCGAAGTACCCGGAGCCTTGGAGTATAACACACGCTAGACTATATGTAAGCAGTGTAGGACTCTATAACCTGTCCGGCTAGGACTTTTCCCTGTAACCCTAGGACCTGGCGACTATATAAGTCGGGCCTATGGGAGCCTTTAGGGCACGATAACTTACACTCTCTAGTAACCTCGCACAACGAACCAATCCATGTAACTTGGCGTATTGCCCTTATAGTGATTTATAGCAGGAGTAGGATTCCGCCACCGTTGTGGGATCTGAACCTGGGTAAGCTGTGTAACCTCGTACCCGTCAACCGTCCGCCTTCCCCCACGTCTCTAAACGCGCACTGTGAGGACCCCTCCATGGCGTACTCGTCGGCAATACCACACCATTTGGCGCCCGTCGTGGGGCAAGAGACGCTTCAGGCCCTTCAGCGGGCGAGGGCCAAGATCTTCGCGGGAATCGGTGAAACCGTATCCATCGGTCGCATTCTCTTCTCCGGCAACGTTCCGAACGTCCCCGACGAGTTCTATATCCTGGCGAAGACGAACCCTACGCGATGCTCGATCGTCCCCATCGGAGATATCCACCTCTTCATCGATGAAACCGACTCGGGCACTAGTTCCCTGGGAGTCGGAGGAGCATCAAGGCCCGCACGGACCGCCTACGGGCAGGATACGTTCATGGAAGGATCGATGTTGGATCTCTCCTCGGAGTTTGTCGGCAAAGATCGGAAAAATTCAAGGCCCACCCAAACCGCCCCTGTGCTGGATATAACGTTGGAAGATCGCTGCAAGTCCGCCAGCTTCTCCCATGCGTCTGGACAGCAGAGATCCAAGTTCGTCGGAGTGGTTACCATCTTCGATCTGGCGCGCTGCATCGAGAGAGCGGGCGAAAACCCCGCGATTACCTTTCCAGGTGGCTCCGTATACGAGCCGACCTGGCTCATTACCCCAATGATGATGCTATGTATCACTTTGTGGAAGGACTGGACCAAGGTACACTTCTCCGGCATACGCTAAGGCGGCAGCAGGCTTCAGGACGCCTCACCTTCGAAAGCATGGTGAACACCATGAACAGCTATGCGGAGGCTGAGGAGGAAGGTCACATGGAAATCGCGCTCGTTGGCGGAGCTCCTCCGCCTCAGCCGCCGCCACCACCGCCTCCGGTCGTCATCGCCGCAACTGCGCCACCACCTCCAGTCATCGTCCCGGTTGTTGCACCTCCACCCCCCGTCATTGAGGAAGCCCTGGCACCCTTCGACTCCGTGCTTGATGCGCTCTACACCGACATCAGCGTAGATTCGGAGGAGATAGACTTCAGCCTAGAGGAGCTAGACTCCGCCATGCAGGAGATGGAGGAGGATTACAAGCGCGACGAGCAGGCCAACAACGCCGTCACGTCCCGAAAGGTGTTTGTCGCCATTGGGACAATGATGGATGAAGATCAACCCAGAAGAGCTCCGCCTACAGCGCTGGACAAAGGGAAGGGACCACCTGTTGCTGCTGACAATGATCACGCAAAGGTCATGCCCCCTCCGCCTAACCCAGTGCAGCAGCCGTAGGAACTCGGCACCGGTCCGAGCAAAAACAACACCGCAAACCTGCCGCCTTCGACATCTACGTCTGTTGCGGCCCAAGTCACTCTAGCTGATAGAGTGATGTACGACAATCTCCTCGTCGAGCCTATGACCGTGGCTCATATTCGCAATGTCGTCCAGCTCGACGAGAAGCGCCAACAGCTGCTGGAGGATGCGCAGACCATCGCGGAACAAGGCGCAAAGCTAGATCGAGATCTGGCCAACGCGCATAAGTCATTAGAGAAAGCTAGAGCAATGGAGGCTGAGTACAAGACTCTGCTGTAGCAGCAAAAGGCTAAAAAAGCTCCGGCTCGCGTCATCAACGATCCTGGTGTGCGGCGAAACCTAGGATGGGCTCCCTCGAAGCCGGCACAGGCCAAGCCATACATTGACAGTGAAGGCAGGCAGGTGATGCCCACTCCTCTTCTCAACCTCACCGTAGCCAAGACCCTTCTAGAGCAGGATAGATCACCTGAAGCGGTGAACCAGGTCTATGACCTAGTGGCCAAGGCGGTGAAACAGCAGGAAAAGGCCACCTCTCAGAGGCTTGAGTCTGACCCAGCGTTTTGCCAGTCTAGCCAGCATAAGCCGCCAAGGGACAGATCTCCTCTTTATGTCGGGTCCCAGACGGGTTCGTCAGAACAAAGACGAAGGGATGCGCGCAACAGGAAAGATGCTATCCCCATATCCTCTGACCATGGAGGGAAGGCTCAACCTCGTCGCCCATCTCCACCGCCCCGCTCTCCCCAACATCACGAATACCCCAAGGCTCACCATCGTATGAACATGCCTCCACCTAAGCAATGCGGCATCGTCATCCGCGACAACGCGGAGCAGGCCCGTCATGATGGGGAGCGCAACCAAGGACACTAGAGCAGGTCACGCCATGACCCTCCGCATCCGACAAACAACCGTGACAAGCGTGAGGCGTCGCAGGAGGGTAACAACAAGAAGGCTAACCCACCGTCACCTTCGCCTCCGTCACCACCTAGCAGCCACCATGGCGGAGGAGGCCCGCGTCGTTCACGCAGCCCATCCCCTTATGGAAAAAATAAGAAAAGAAGCCTGGAGCCATACGACGCACGATCACGTCTGGACAAGATCCATGAGGCCCGGGATGGAGCATACTTGGGACCACGTTGCTTTGGACCTGTAATATGGACCGCAGCTTACCCCAAGGGTTTCTGGATTGACAAGACCATCAAGCCCTATGACGGCACCGCTAAGCTAGCTATATGGTTGCAGGATTACAGCAACGCAGTGGAGATCGCTGGGGGAAATCCCAACGTTGACGTCAAGTACCTCCCACTGATGCTGGCGGGCACGGCCCGACAATGGATCGGTGACTTGCTGGAGAAATCTATCTGCAACTGGCTGGACATGCAATAAGTGTTCACCAAGAACTTCCAGGGTACGTACAAACGTCCTGTACTGTTGGCGACCTACAGCGGTGCGTGCAGGACAAAGACGAATCATCTCGCGCCTACCTCTCCCGCTAGCTGGATATGAAGAATTCCTGCGCAGGAGTGCACTCACAGACCGCCATGTCTGCCTTCATAGATGGGTTGGAAAGGGGTACGCTGCTCCGACATACGTTGAAGCGCTTGCAGGACAACCACCAGCTGGATCTCAACCAGATGATCCAGCTGGCTAGTGAGTTCGCGGCTGCCGACCACGATGCTCGCGGCTCCCTGCCGGAAACAGTAGTTCCAATTCAAGCTCGGAGGAACAACAGCACCAAGCGGAAGAGCTCGCCAGAATAAAAGCAAACCTCCGACATGGTCGCCATGACTTTCGCAGGACGAGGTGACAATGCACAACGTGGCCGAGGACGGGGGGCTGGTCGTGGGCAGCAACGAGGTAGTGAAACAACCTCGGCAGCGCTCCATGTTCCCCAAACCTATGAGTAGTACCGCAATATGCCGTGCCTCATACACCTCGATGCCAATGGCAAGGCCACACACACCAATCGCCATTGCAAGTTCGTCAACGACCTCAAGGAGGACCCGGAGTCCGGCTACAAGCGAAGTCGGAAGAACGGACCGCGAGGCAAGGGCAAGGGGAAGAAGAAGGAGGAGGAGTCCAAGGATTCAAGTGACATGGGCGAGGACGTTGACCCCAAGCACGCCGCCAAGGGCGACGGCAAAGGCAAAAAAAACTTCGAGAAGAAGGAAACATTTTTCCACCCTTTCCTTGGCACCCCCACTGTCCGACAATAGAAGAACTCCATGAGGATACTGATGGCCACACTACCCCCAGTTCCCCAATACCTGCGCTGGTCGGAGATTCCAATTACTTGGTACAGGAAGGATCACCCAGACCTCATCCCTACGGAGAACCAATACTCCATGATCATTAACCCCTGATGGACGACAACGGGTTCACCAAATGTATGGTGGATAGTGGAAGCAGCATCAACATCATGTACCTGGATACACTACACAGGATGAACTTGACGGAGGCAAACCTAAGGCGGACCAGCACCATCTTCCATGGCGTAGTTCCTGGTCGGGAGGCTCGGTCCCTTGGGTGCATCACACTTCAGGTCGCTTTTGGCGATGTCAATAACTACCGCCAAGAACGCATGACCTTTGAGGTGGTCCCCTTCAAGAGCGTGTACCACGTCATATTCAGTCGCGTCATATTCCACACCTTCATGGCCAAGCCATTCTTCATCTACAACAAGCTCAAGATACCCGGACCAAATGGTGTCATCACCGTATCCGGAAGCTTTACCAAGGCAAGGGACTACGAGATTGGAGAAGCAGCCTTTGCAGAATCTGTCCTCTACAGCAAAGAATTCAAGGAGATCCAGAGCAAGGTCGATGCCTCGGATATGCCCGTGTCAAAGAAACAGATATCTGACTCCGCCCCAGCATTCAAGGCCACCATCAAGACCAAGCCGATGGAACTTGTGGTAGGCGATGCCTCCAAGAACACCGCCATTGGGACGAACCTGGACCCTAAATAGGAAAGCGCGCTCATCGAGTTCCTCCATGATAACAGGGACATCTTTGCCTGGCAACCTGCTGACATGAAAGGTGTACCTAGGGAACTTGCCGAGCACAGCTTGAATATTGATCCAAAATGTAAACCAGTGAAACAACCACTACGACGCTTCGGAGACGAGAAGAGACGCGCCATAGGCAAAGAGATAGCTAGGTTACTTAAGGCTAGTTTTATCCGAGAAGTCCTTCACACCCGATGGGTGGCCAATCCTATACTTGTCCCCAAAAAGGGAACCAAAGAATTAAGAATGTGCATTGATTACACCGGTCTGAACAAAACATGTCCCAAAGATCCGTTTGCCTTGCCTCGCATTGACCAGGTCATTGACTTGATGGCTAGCTCGGAGATTTTGTGTTTTCTCGATGCATACCCAGGATACCACCAGATAAAAATGAGGAAGTCGGACCAATTGGCCACTTCGTTCACTACACCCTATGGCACGTTCTGCTATGTCACGATGCCCTTTGGGCTGGAAAAACGCAGGTGCTACGTACCAGCGGACAATGCAGCGTTGCATACATGATGAAATTGGTTGGAACGTTCACGCCTATGTGGACGATATAGCGGTGATGTCTAAAAAGTCAAACTACTTAATCTCCGACTTAAAAGAAACCTTTGATAATCTCCGGAAATACAACATGATGCTTAACCCTAAGAAGTGCGCCTTGGGTCCCGGTAAACAAATTGTTAGGCGTTGCTTCCAGTGGAATCGAGGTCAACCTGGAGAAAATCAGGGACATCTTAAACATAAACCGTCCGACATGCCTAAAGGACATACAACGGCTAACAGGCTCCGTTGTAGCAGTTAGTCGGTTCGTCAGCCGACTTGGAGAGAAGGCTCTGCCGCTGTACAAGTTGTTGAAGAAGGCGGAAAAATTCATGTGGATGGACAAGGAAGATGCAGCATTGAAGCATCTCAAGGAGATACTTTTCTCAGCACCTATCCTTGGAGCACCCGAGCCTGGGGAGCCCATGTTAATCTACATGGCGACCACCAACCGGGTAATCAGCATTGTCGTTGTGGTAGAGCGGAAAGAACCAGGCTATGAGCACAGAGTTCAACGACCAGTTTACTATGTAAGCGAGGTCTTGACGGAGTCCAAGCAACGTTACCCGCACTACCAAAAGATAGCTTATGGAGTGTTCCTTGCTTCTCGGAAGCCGAGGCACTACTTCCAGGAGCACCCTATCATAGTGGTAAGCAAGACTCCACTGTCCGACATCATCAACAACAGCGACGCTACAAGAAGGGTCGTGAAGTGGGGCATTGAACTTGCCGCCTTCGAGATCACCTACAAAAGACGCAACGCTATCAAGTCACAAGCCTTGGCGGATTTCATCGCAGATTGGACGGAAATGCCAGATTCTACCCCAACGTCGGAGCCAGAATATTGGGTGATGCACTTTGACGGATCAAAGCTACTCAACGGCTCGGGGGCTGGTGTACTGCTATAGTCACCAACAGGGGACAAGCTACACTATGTTCTGCAGATCCACTTCGAAGCTACGAACAACATGTGTTAAACCCCTCCTTTATAAAGGATAGGATCCTTGTGATTGCAATGCTAGTCCCTGGATCAATGCTAGCATCCACAGTTTAAGATGAAGTACACAGATACAAAGGTCGTTTATTACATTCATTCTAGAGATAAAACATAGTCTTTTACAACTCAGGGCCATAGGCCTAATACAAGAGTTTTTAGGAATAAGTAAATAAACACAAGTCTTCATCTTCATGTGCCACAGGCAAGCATGTTGAGTGTAGACTCATGACTCCTAATCGTCATCGGAGTAACCTGCAACATCACAAGTTACTGACCCACAGAGGGTCAATACTTTGGAATAGTATTGGCAAGTGATACCTTAGTATATTTTAAGTGGACTACAATACTATATGCATTTTGGCTAGTGTAGCTTGGCTTGCTTTGCTTAAAAATAAGTTTATCCTATTAGTTGAAATCACTAAGTTTTTCTTTGTCAAAAACATTCCCAAGGAAACCACCAATAGACATTGGGGTCCTTCACCCTTGTTCACCCACAAATTTTTACTTAGAAGTTGGAGTGATGAGATTCTTGTGGCTTCCATGTCTTGATGCTCAAAGTGTCCATTGCCTTGGACAAGGCTAAGTACTTAGGTTTTCCATCTGCAGAGGTTGTGCACTTTCCCCACTGCACTTGGTTTCCCAAGACAGACCTTTAAGCCTTTCCTTAGTCAAATGGACGCGCTCCATCCTATCATCCCATCTACCACCAACTGTCCAAATGACTAAGTTCTAGCTACCTATATGGTCAAGGCAGAGCCCATATTGCCAAGTGGTTGCACTGTAAGCTTTCTCAACACTTGGCCTCCAAATCCTTTGTGCTGGGTGGCATACCACAAGTGAGATACACAACCCAAGTCCATGGCCTTGTGTAACCACTCAACATAACCCAATCTTCCCATTCCACCCAGGAGGTACATTTGTCTTAGTTGTTTTATTAAGAAAAACAAGTCACTTGACTTGGACTATTTTTATCATAAACTATGTAGATGTTCACCACCCTTGTTTGCTATAAGCTAGGCTAGGCAAAATATGGTAACTTAACTTAGGTAAATTTCCCTAGCAATTCTACTATTTCACACTACTTAGGATTTCCCAACTTAGCACTAAGCAAAATACCATGCATTACTTTAACAAAAATAACTAATGCTAGTATTAAACTTAGGATAGGAATATTCATGAAAATATCACTTGCCTTGGTAGTGTGGAGAGTAGCACTCTTCACAATCACAATCACTAGAAAAATCTACACAAGAAATCAAAACATACAATTACACACACTTTAAATACAATCAAAAATAATATGAATGCATGCATGCAAGGATTTACCATGTGTTGAATTTTTGAAAAATTCTACCAGTAGGTTCTTGCCCACAGAAACTTAACATGCCATAAGATTGCTAACTAAACTTATTTGGCTCCCATATAATTTTACAAGAATAAATCTATAACTAAAATAGCCCAAAACTTGTTCCACAAATAAAATCATTTTTAACTGTTACTATATGCTAAACAAATCGGATATTCAGAAAGGCCTTGTTTCACTGAATCCAACGGTATAAAGTTTGCAAAAATCTAACGTGGCATTTGAAAGTTATGAACATTTGAAGTTTGAATCTAAATCAGGTTTTAAATTCTGTTTTTAATCCAAACCTTGCCACGCGTCGTGTTTTCATTTGCCCGTACCGCTTCGCATCGGATCGAGATCCACAGCCGTAGGATTTAAATGAAATCAGGCGGCTCAGATCGCGTACCGCTTCAGATTAAGTGATTCTATCCTAGCGCTACGATAAAGATCCGACGGCTGCTATCGTCTCGACTAGGATCTGGCGATGAGCGGCTACCGCGGCGAACTGTCGATCGTTGACGAGGCGGTGCTACGGGTAAGGGAGAACGAGGAGTAGCTCACCGTGCTCGTCAAGATCTTGGCGAGGCTCGGCGTACTCGTGGTTGGTCGAGGCGCTCGGCACGGTTGTGATTGCTCACCGGAGTTCGTGGCGGCGTCGCCGTCGGTGGTCGTCGGACGCCGCTGAACCACCTCAAGGCAAAAGAGCGACACAATTAGGTTCACAGGGTCAAGGGAAAGTTGTGTGCATGAACGGGGAGGCGAGGGGTGGTTTGTACCTACCGGAAAAACTCGTCGGAGTTGATGTCGCCGTCAGTGCTCGCGGTGTCGAGTGGAACTGGCGACCTGGGGCAGTACAAGATGGACTAGTGTGGTCAGGAGGTGCGCAAGGATGCACTGAGTCAGGCAGCAAGAACGATAGGCAGAGGGGAACACGAGGCTCACCTGAATCGCTCGCCGGAGAGGGCTCTGTCAGCGGCGATTCGCGGAGGATTGAGGGCAGCCTGGGGGCGGAGTGAGCGAGGTGTTTGGGGGAAAAAGATCGCGGGGCAGAGAGGGTCTTATAGCCGGGGAATCGACAAGAAACGCTCGAGGATTATTGCCCATTTACTCCGCGCCATTACCGGCCATCACTGCCGCAGCGACGTGGTCGCAGGCGCAGTCTGGGGAAGACGAGGGCGACGTGGTCTGGTCCCGCTTGTCAGCGAAACGCGCAAAGTGATTGTGGGGTCGTGTTGTCGTCATTCTGCTTATGTGCTCGCGCGTGTGAGAAGAAAAGAAGATTCCCGGGTGGGCTTGCTGGGCTTGATTGGCTGCTGGGCCAGATTCTGGCCGCGCGGCCTTTTCCCTTTGTTTAAGTCTTTTCTTTTTCTATTTCTATTTCCTGGAATGATTTTTGATATGAATTCAAATCCTTTTGAATCTAAACTGTTTTGGGAATTTTGTAGGGTTTTGTGGTTTCATAAACAGTCATTTTTAACTAAGTGGTTACTTGGCAAAGCATTGGTCAAGCTTGGGTTTCAAGGTAAATAGAGATTTGCTCTAGTTTACAAATATTTGAAAAAGGACTTTGAATCCATTTCTAAATTTGAAAACTTGGGTTTAAAAGTTTCACTTAATCTTTCCATCAATGGAGGCAAGCAAACAAGTATTTAAACTTTCAAATTTCAAAGGGTGATGGTCATTTGGGATAATTTGTCCACATGAAATCATAGCACCAACTTCTGTTTCTAAATGATTTTTAAGAAAACCCAAAATGGATGAATGATGCAAGGATGATATGAATGAGTTTTGAAACTATGATTTTTGGGATGTTACAACATGGCGGAGTATGAAGCACTCATTCACGGACTACGCGTAGCCAAGGACATGGGCATCAAGCGCATAGTTTGTTGTGGAGATTCCAACTTGGTTGCCCAGCAGGTGGCTGGCACCTGGAATGCGCGGAACCCTATGATGGCGGCATATCGCGACGAAGTGGACGAGATAGCCAAGAGATTCTTGGGCTCCGAGGTCATGTATGTACCTAGGGAGCAAAACAAGGCGGCTAATCTGCTGTCTAAGCTTGGATCAGGGTGCAAACGAATTCCGCCTAGCGTTTTCTTGGAGCATCTATGGACACCGTCCGTGAAGGGAGCAGACATCGATAACCCGGACAGAGTTGACTCTTTCGTTCACATGGTGACAAAGGTCCCTCCGGCTTGTACAAAACTGTTCATAGAATATCTCGAACATGAAACTTTGCCCGACGAAAAAGTCGAAAGACGGCAAATAGTACGTCGAGCAAAGGGCTATACCATAATCAATGGACAGCTCTACAAAAGAAGCACCACTGGTGTATATCTTAAGTGTGTTTCCCAGCAAGAAGGTATTGAAATCCTTCACGAAATCCATCTCGGAGATTGCGGGAATCACGCCGCTCCTTGATCGTTGGTCGCTAAAGCCTTCCGGCAAGGATTCTACTGGCTGACCGCGAAGGCGGATGCCGACAAGCTGGTTGAGACATGCATGGGATGCCAGTATTATGCCCGAAAACCACATGTTCCAGCTGAAGAATTGTGAACAATACCAATAACTTGGCCATTTGCAGTTTGGGGGATGGACATGGTTGGTCCGTTGCAGGCGGAACCATGTGGGTTTACGCATCTGATAGTAGCATTTGATAAATTCACCAAATGGATAGAAGCTAAACCCATTAGAAATCTCGATGGGGCAACTGCCTTAGGTTTGTCCGGGATCTAGTGGTGAGATTTGGTCTCCCACATAGCATTATCACCGACAACGGCAGCAACTTGTCACTCGGAGAAGCGGAAGCTTATTGTTGGGAGAAGGGCATCCGACTTGACGTTGCATCTATGGCGCATCCACAATCCAATGGTCAAGTTGAGCGAGCCTATGGATTAATTCTGCGGGGAATCAAGCCACATCTAGAAGCACCGTTGTATAGAGCAGCTGGAGCCTGGGCGGAGGAGTTACCATCTGTGTTGTGGAGTTTACGAACTACACCCAACAGATCCACCGGCTACACCCCTTATTTCATGGTATATGGAGCAGAAGTCATCCTGCCTTCCGACATCCTCCATGATTCGCCAAGAGTTGCCGCCTACGACGAAGATGACGCTGAAGAATCCAGACGCCTAGATGTCGACCTTCTCGAGGAAGAGCGCGTATTGGCATGCCAAAGATCCGCCATCTACCAGCAGAAGCTACGTAGCTACCATAGTCGTTGTGTTAGGCATCGCTCTTTTAAAGAGGGGGATCTGGTGCTCCAACTTAAGCATAAGAAGTCACACAAATTATCCCCGCTATGGGAAGGACCGTTCATCATAAGCAAGGCACTATTCAATGGGTCTTACTACCTTGTTGACAATCGTGAGCTGAAGGATAGACCCAACGAGGATCATAAGCGTAAGCGACGTGACCCGGATGATGATTACCCGGAGCTTGATCGGCCATGGAACATAGCACAGCTACGTCCTTTATACACTTAGCATTTTTATCTATTGTGTACCTCTTATAAGATCAATGAAATAAAGCTCTCTGGTTCACTCATATTTCTGAGTCTTTTACCTCCTTTATTGTTCATTTTTAGATCATATAAAACCTTTATGTGCAAGATTTGCACTTGCACTTGTGAAAATTCTGCCTACGGGCGTTAGCTTAAGTTGTCTGGTCTACACGTTCTTTGTCGTTTTTATGTGGATTTTGGAGTAGTGACTTTTGGCACTTATTATTGACGATTTTGTGCTTAGGTTATTGACGAGGCCATTGGGCATCATCGCCTAAGTGCATAGTTCCGACAACGAGTCTTCCGACTCATGAAAGGTCAAGCATAAAAACCAAAGTAATGGATAAGCCAGCACTTGCTTAAAAAATATATACATGCTGGAACCAGCTCTTGAGTAGCAGGAAATAACAACCATTGTTTTTCCGCCTTAAGTTAACAAGTAGTTTTTCCACATACAAATTCCAGAGGAAAAAAATATTACATATTGTTTTTTCATTCCTCTAGCGCAGGCGACTTGGATGCAGCATCATCAGCAGCAGAAGAGCCATCCTCCTCGAAGTCGGCGATGTTGAGGGACTCGGAGGAGCTTTGATTGCCCCCATCAATAGTCTCCATGGGCACGAAGACATTAGGGTCGACCAACTCGGAGACTCTGGTATCAAAACCTGTGAGCGACGCCAAGATAGCTTTGTGATCTATTTTTGGCCATCATCGTCCATGTCGGGGATATCGGAGGTCACCGTGTTGATGTCGGTGTTTTCGTAGTGCGCCTTGACCATTGACAGCGCCATCCTCCAGCCCGGGTACATGAAGCCTTACAACTTACAATACGCTCAGGGGCTTGGTGCAAGATCTCCGAGAACTTCATCATGGAATCCACCGCTTTGATGTTGATCTAGAGGGGCTTGGATATCTCCTTGTCCTGCTTGATGGCGGTGTTGATAAAGTTACCGGCAAGGACCATGCATTCTTTTAGTGGAGGAGGCGACTGGGTCAAACCAATAGGAGCTACAAAATTTTGACAAGCGAACGCATGAGTTCAATAACACAAAAAGTTCAGAGTATCTAGCTTACAGAATTACAAGGCGGAGAATCGCTTACTGAAGATGTTAATCTTAGCCTGCTGGAGGGTATCCGCCATGGAGTCCCGTTCTTGTCGGAGGATCTTATATGCTTCAAGATTGTGCTAATTTTGCTCATCGGTAGCTCTCTTCCGCTCTTTCAGCATCGCGATCTCCTCCCTCAAGCGGTTCATCTCCGTGTTAGCAGATTCCTGCAGGACCTTCATGGAGTCCTCATGCATCTTCAACATATCCTTCCTCTCCTGCTTAAGGATCTTGTTTTTGCTATCCAGCAACTGAATATGCTTGGATTGCTCCACAATGTCCTTGGCCTTGTCAATGGCTTCTGCAATTCGGAGAAAGAATAGTACATGTTGAGTACTCGGAGAATGTTGGCACAAGACCAAGTCGGAGTACGAAAACGAAAGGAAAAACAGACTCTTGCTCTTGGTTTTTTGTTCCTTCAAGAAGGCAGTTTTACCCTTTTCGGCTTGCAAATCCGGACGCATCTTCTAAAACTTCTCGTTGTCCATGCCTCTCCGAGCATTCTCATTCTGTGGAAAGAAAATTTAAAGCTGTTTAGTCTACTTGGAGAATCTATCCGGATAATATCCACCTAGAGGCTTGGGGGCTACAGTGAGAGTTTCTTAAAACTTGGCAGTATGCTTGGTATTTCTTTAAGCATCTAGTCGGAACTAATTTAGTTTTCAACTAGAAGCTTGGGGGCTACAGTATAAAGTTTTTTAACTCAGTCATATGCTTAGTCTTTCTTTAAGTATCTAGTCGGAACTAATTCAGTTACAACTAGAGACTTGGGGGCTACAGTATCAAAATTTATAAACACTGAGTATGCTACTCTGAAAGTATATAGTCGGAATAATTCATTCAAACTAAATACTTGGGGGCTATAGTGAGAAGTTTTCTAACTTAGTCACTCTTAGATCATTTAGACGCAAAGACCTATGGTTTTCCGTCTAAATCCTCGGGGGCTACAGTGGGATACTCATATGAAATGCAAAAGGCAAATAAAACTTACAAGTGCGATGATCTTGAGGTTGGTAGAGCTCTCAGCAAGAAACTTGCTGAAGGAAAGGCTGTCTCCTTGCAAGATATCCGCTTGTCGGAGCAGCTCCTCAAGACCGCAAGTTGGAGATGTTGGCACTGCACCAGGAATCAAAGAGGAGCTGTTCGGCGTGAACACCAGGAAGACTATGTTCGGGAATTCTGCGCCACCTTCACCAGACGTTCCACCCACCACCACCATCGCCTTACCGCTACCAATGGCATCCTTAGCCGGAGCTTTAGACATTTGAGTTGCGGTACTTTCTTGCGTCGCCTGTTCGCCGACAACAACGAGATCCGCGGAGGCACCTGAGTCCACTTCCATGGCGGAAGGGACAGATGCATCTTTGGCCTGTGAGCTTGTTGGGGCGGATGTAGGATGGACGCTGGGAGTGGCAGGGGCGATGGCAGTAGATGCATGGTGAGGCACGTCACGGTGCAACATATCTTTAATATTTCTATAAGCCCCCAAAGTTTTGGAGGTCTTCTTCAAACTAGTAGTGGCCTTTTTCCTGAAACGTGCAAAAAGTATAAGTACAGGAATAAGACGAGCAATGGACAAATGTCGGAGAGAAAGAGCCTTACACAATAGGGGGTGCTTTGGCAAAAGGAATCCCGGTAATCTTTCTTTTCTCCGCCTCCAGGGCGGAAGTGGACTTCTTAGAGGCTCCACCCTTCGTCTTCTTCTTCTTGCCTCCGTCTACAGCGTCAGAGGTGGAGCTCTTCCGCTTTCGCGCCAGCGGGACATCGTCGTCGAACACGACGGTGACTTCCTTCATCTTCAGGTCATAGATTTGGACAGCCATGATATCCTCATCTAGACCGCTAAGCTGTTTAGTGAAATCCCAAAAGTGTTAGATAAGATGGTAACAGTTAGACGGAAGAACTGGAGTATATGTCATACATGGAAAATAAAAAGGTACCTCTGGGCACTTGCCCTCCTCAAACATGTCGTAGGTGATGGCGAAGCCACGCTTCCTGTTCTTCACCTTGACGATGTCCTTGAGGCGGAGCTTGATGGAGTCACTCGAGAAGTTGTCCTTGGAGATGCGGAGGCTATCCTTCCTCTCCTTAGAGTACTCGTGCATCAGCTTGGAGCGGTGCTGCAGAGGCTAGATCCGCCTGACGAACCAGCACATGGCTAGGTCCAACCTGGTCGGACCCGTGTCTACGAACCACTCTATCCGCCTAATGGCGCGGGAGGCTTCGTTGTCGGAGGGAAGGGTGGCTTGGGACCTCCATGTCGGGGCTTCGACAGCGGCTCCTTCGATAAAGTCCGGATACATTTCTTCTCGGCCGGCTAGTGGGATATCTGGGCCGTAGAAGTACGTCAGTTGCCAGTTCTTACAGGACTCATGGCCGATGATGTCGGGGAACCGCCGGCCAGGCTAGATCTTAAAACTGATTGTCCCACAGTTCCTGATCTCTTCCTTGCCGGCTCTGGCTTCCCTCTTGACGGTGAAGAAGTAAATAAAGAGATCTAGCCTAGGCCTAATCCCTAAGTAACCCTCACAGAGCGCCAAATAGTTGCTAAGCGCGAGGATGCTATTGGGGGAGAGGTTCTGAGGCTATACTCGGTAATGGCTAAGGACAGCTAGAAATAAATTGGACATGGGAAAGGAAACGCCGCGTACCAATTGGGCCTTGAGGTACACCTTCTCTCTGGCTTGGGGAGAAGGGGTGACCTCGCCGGCCGGCACCGCCCACCAGACGAGCCCCTCCATCACAGGGAGGTAGCCCTCGACGAGCAGTTCCTTGATGTCGCGGTCCGTGATGTCCGAACCGCGCCAGTCCCCTTTGTGGGAATCGCTCTCCTCTTCCAGCAACTCCAGCGCCGCTGGATTGTGGTCACCGCCGGTGGATTCGACCACCGCAGACTTGGGGATCACCAGGCCCTCTGGGGGCACAAGAACGGTGCTCGCCGGCTTCGCCGTGGCATTGCTTGGCGCCGCCATGGAGGGAGCAGAGCTGCTGCTTTCCATTGGAGAGGTGGAGATGGTGACTGGAAGGATTGAGGGGCTAGGGTTTTTCGCGAACGCGCGGAGAGCTCAATGAGGTGCTCGCTGGAGGAAGAAGACGACGCAGGATGAGAATGAGGTGAAAAGTAAAAATCAACCGTGGATACAATTTATAACCCCTGGCGTCAAGATTTCGTGCAAGACGATCGAATGGTCGGCGCGTGGACGACGTGCACGGGCGCGTGCACGGAAATTTTGCCACGTTCCCAACCGTCACCGCCAACGGTTCGTATATCTCGCGCGGGAAAAACGGAAAAGATTGTGTTCTCTGCATGTGTGAGTTAGGAGGCGTCGCTGACCTATGTCTACGTCGTCCTAGCTGTCACTTGCAGATGAGCCATCACATTGGAATATTCATGCATGGACGGATCCAGTCCGGCTACGTGAGAGTACGATATAAGATTCAGCAATTCTCCGACTTACAAGTTGAAGACGGAGAAAACCTTGTAGGGTTCTTGGGAGGACTACAACATATTGCTTAACGATTTGCCGACATCCATCTAGACGGAGCATTCAACCTGAAGAGGCAAGACGGTGCAAGATCTCGGAGTTCTTCGGGGGCTACTATTGGGGATATGCTATATGGGTATCCTCATAGCATGTCTCCTATGCGGATAACCCGGGTGGCCCACAGTTGGTAGCATGGCCCATGGCCTGCTGGGCGGCCAAGTTAGATGGATCTAGAAGGAAGGCCCATGCCGGATAAAGGAAGGCTAGGGAGGAGTTACCGACATACCCGGAGCCTTGGAGTACAAGACACGCTAGACTAGATGTAAGTAGTGTAGGACTCTGTAACCTGACCGGCTAGGACTTTTCCCTGTAACCCTAGGACCTGGCGACTATATAAGTCGGGCCTATGGGAGCCTTTAGGGAACGATAACTTAGACTCTCTAGTCACCTCACACAGCGAACCAATCCATGTAACTTAGCGTATTGCCCTTATAGTGATTTATAGCAGGAGTAGGATTCCGCCACCGTTGTGGGATCTGAACCTGGGTAAGCTGTGTAACCTCGTACCCGTCAACCGTCCGCCTTCCCCCACGTCTCTAAACATGCACTGTGGGGACCCCTCCATGGCGTACTCGTCGGTAATACCACGACATGTCTCCTACCCAGCCGCCGTTGGCCGTCCTGCCCATCCCTAGAGTCGATTCGACCACCGGATTGTCCGGGCCCTCCTCGGATTTTCTTCACTGCGCCTTCGGGTACCCTCTCCTCCGAGCTCTTCCTCCAATGAGTGAGGGTAACTCCCCATTCATCTCTTTTGTATGGAAGTTGTTGTTTATGGTGGAAACTCGATTTAGACGTTTCTCTTTGATTCTTTTGCATGCTAGGAACTGTAGTCTAGCAACCCTATTGCCCGATCTACATTGATACTTCGAATTTGTGGGTGCTCTGAATTTTTTTGCCAAGGCCGGATTATCCGGCCTGGAAGGTTGCCCCTTTTCATATTTTCGCAGTTTATTAGTATCTTGTGTATTGAGCATGTGGATTCTTTTACTACTACTTTTAGCAATCCTCCTGAACTTGTGTGTGCGCTTATCCCCTTGCTACCTATCTTATTCACTTCACAGGTGGTTCGAGTGCTCACAAGACCTAAAAGCGTCGTCCCCATGCTCGTTACTTCCGGCCAAACGAAGAAGGTGTTCTCATGGACGAGTTTGAATTAAGAAGGCAGGAAAGAGAGTCTAAACAGATGGCTGAATGTGCTAGGGATCTGAAGAGGACCACTCAGAGAAAGGGCAAGGGCAAGCAGGCCCAGGTCAACTACAAGAATATGGATATCCTTGAGTTTTATGCCATTCGCCACCATGAACTATATGATGGGGCTGATAGTGATGAGCCATAGGAGGAAAATCTCTTTTGGTGTGCCCACTTCAGGTATATTCATGATGACATCTACTCCTCTCTCAAGATTCGCCCCATGCGCCCTCACGATATGACTGAGGCAAAGACAAAGCCAAGACTTGTTGAGCCTTTGGCTGTGACTGAGAGGATGGGGCTACACCAACTCATGACTCTGCAGTGCAACTATGATTCTTCTATGGTGAAGCAATTCTTTTCAACTCTTGTGATCTATGGAGATAAGCTCTGCACTATGAAGTGGATGACTGGCAGCACCCTTATTTAGTCTGATTTCTGCACTTTTGGCCAGGTGCTTGGTTACTCCTTTCATGGTCGTGGAACTCCTTATGTTCATCGCATTATCACTTTGATCAAGCCCAGCAAGGACTGTGCACACTCTCCATGCCTAGCTACCAATGGTGTGGTCGGTACTCTCTCTAGTCTCTCACCACTGTATGCAGCGCTTGTTGTACTTTTCAGGGACTGCATTACTCCGAGCGGAGGCAACAATGACAAGATTCGTGGTCACCTTGTGCAGATGCTTGCTTTCTCTCATGAATGTGCTAAAAATGCATATGCGTTAGTGGGATACAAGCTGGACGTCATGGATTTCATTTACCATGAGATGACTGATGCCATGTTCAATAGGCACTCCATTCCCTGTCCTCCTTACATCATGATGCACATCAAGCATATACTCCCCCATGAGGATTTCAGCGGTAATCTGGACGGTGTTCACAGGACCAAGAAGATCTACAACAAGTCTCACAAGACCTCCCATCCCTCTTCAGCCCCTGAGTCCTTCATGAGAGATGCTCGGGCTAGTGGGCATAGGCCCCCAGTGCCTTATATGGCCCGTGAGGTCAAGCAGTTGAACTAGTTCCAGAGGAACATCTTGTGCATGGGGGTTGATACCCATAAGGGCCAGTACGAGGCTTACAGGCAGTGCCATGAGATGGCACACACCCAGCAGCAGATCCTTCACCATGTGTCAGGGGCATCAAGCCACCCTCTAGCTCCTTCTACTCCCACCCCATATGCTCAGTGGAACACCTTTGGACTCAACTATGGGGATCTCGAATGCCACTTGTTTCCTACCCCGAAGAGGGACCCTACTCCTCCGGCTGATGATGATGATGATGAGATGATGATGATGAAGAGTAAGGGGACGGGAACAAGGATGATGACAAGGAGGACTACAAGGAGTGATCTCTTGGGCGTTAGCATCGCTCTTCTTCCTTTTTGGCATTTCGATGCCAAAAGGGGATAAGTAGTTCTATTTAGGTTTCCGTTGGATTTGCATGGGTTGGGCGCAAGCACTTGCTTTTTCTCGTTTTCTTATTACGTTTCTTGTGCCCATTTATCGTTGAACTTTTATTTGTGAGTTTGTATGAGACTATGTGGTTTGTGTGGCACTATGGTTCATGTGTGGATTTATCATTGGAATTATCTGTGTGGATTCATCTATGGTCTTATGGAATTCTGGAATCATATCTATGGATGCATCAAAGTGGTGTGATGTTTCAAGGCCCCAATTATTTCTTATCATATTGGCTAGTTCATCTCCCGGTGGTATGATGTTTTGATCTAACTCATCATTTGTATGTAGCCTTCAATCCAATGAAATAGTCACATACCTTGTTGTGTGCATTTGTATTCAAATGCAAATTATCTATATGCACACATTTAGGGGGAGCCTCTTTCACCTTAAAAATTATGTTGTTAGTAGGGCTTTATTGCAAATCCTAGTATTGTCATCTAACACCAAAAGGGGGAGACTGAAAGAGCATTTCATGATCTCTAGAGTTTTGTGTGTTAGATAACAATGTCAAGGATTATTTAATGTGTATAGAAGTGATGCGGATATTGGCCTATTCAAAAGAATCAAAAAGGTGTGTTTAGGGGGCGGATTATCCTCCCCTACCAAGGGCCGGATAATCCGGCCCTGTCCCAACTCCAAGTGTAGCCAAGGCGTGGCGTACTGCATGGCGGCAGATTTTCCCCCAGATTGTCTGGCTAGGCCGGATAATCCGCCCCTCAGGGGGCCGGATAATCTACCCCCAAGGAATTCACAAAGGGTGCCAAGGCGCGGCGTACTACATGGGGGCGGAATATCCCCTGGATTGTCCGTCCAGGGCTGGAGTTTTTTCCCGGGCCGGATAATCCACCCCCTCAAGGAGTTTTGAGAAGGAACACAAGGCGTGACGTACTGTATGGGGTGGAAAATCCGCTGGATTTTCTGGTTTCGAGGCGGATTTTTTGTCGGGGAGGATAATCTGGCCATGTCCCAACTCCAAGTGCAGCCAAGGCACGGCGTACTGCATGGATGCGGATTTTCCCCCTGATTGTCCGGCTAGGCCGGATAATCCGCCCCTCATGGGGCCGGATAATCTACCCCACAAGGAATTCACAAAGGGTGCCAAGGCGCGGTGTACTACATGGGGGCGGAATATCCCCTGGATTGTCCAGCCAGGGCTAGAGTTTTTTCTCGGGCCAGATAATCCGCCCCTGGAGGTCGCCCCCCTCGAGGAGTTTTCACAAGGAAGACAATGCACGATGTACTGTATGGGGGTGGAAAATCCCCTGGATTTTCTGGTTTCGGGGCGGATTTTTCCCCGGGCGGATAATGCGGCCCCCACTTGGGCCAGATAATCCGGTCCCCAAAGTCTCCAACGGCCAGTGTTGGCCGGGGGTATTTAATCTGCATCACCCCCTCCTGCCAGAACTCTTGATTCATTCGAAAAATCCCATACTTATTCTTCAAGATCCAACCCGATATCTCCATCTTCATCCACTCAAAGGCTTCAATCTTTGGGGAATCGAAGGAGGAGGCCTCGATCTTCATCAACAGCAATCAAGCGCTTCACTTCCCCTCCATTCACTTGGAGTATTCTTGATCTAGTATTTCTTGCAAATATCTAGATCCTTGTTTTGATTATTTGATAATCCTTGTTCTTGTGGAAGCGTTTTGTTATCACGGGAGCCTCCAATTCAGTTGTGGACGTGTGCCCCGCTAGCATTCTAAAGGCACCAGTTCCTGCCTCGAAGGGTACCAATAGTGGAAAGGTGGAAAAGCCTTTGGTCGCGAAATCCATCAAAGAATACGGTTAGGCCTATTGTGGCGTGTCGGTCTTAGAACCACCCACCCCTCGAATGTAGACATACTTCCCTTAACAAGGAAGGAACCGCGGTCAAACAAATCCTTGTGTCTTCGCATTCTCCACTACGGTTTCCTCACTCCTCTTTACTCGCTTAGTAGTTGGGCTTGCATATAGGGAAATTCTCGTAATTTCATATCTAGAGAATTTACTTTGTGTTAATCCTAAAATTTAAAAATAACTAAAATTTGGAGTAGCACCTATTCACCCCCCCCCCCCTCTAGGTGCCCATACGATCCATTTCACTAGGGCCTTCGCTAGGGAGTTGATGTCATCAAGGGTCACGCCCTTCGGGGAAATCTCCCGGTGGAAGCAGCTGAGGACCTCCTTGGCATTGGCCAAAGTGTCGAGGGTGGAGCTATAGCGGTCTTCGACCGCAGCAACCGCATATACAAGGAGGTACCCATGATAAAAGACATGATGGTCGAAGACAACGCAGTGGCATCTGCAAACACGGAGGAACGGGTCCAACTCACAAAAACAAAAGCATCGAGATAGGGGAATAACAACTCGTATGATTAGAAGTCATCAGCTGCTCCGCCATCACCTTCTCCCGCCCAGCAGCATTAGCCCCAAGCTTTTCCTCATGCTCGTTCGCCTCCAGCTTGAAGTGCTCGAGGGCTTCCATGGCATCCTTGGCCTTGGTCTCCTCCTGACTGCAACTCTTCTCGAGCGAGTCTAGTTTGTAGAGAACTTTGTTGTTTTCCTCTGCAAAAACCAAATCGAGAAAGTGAAGTAAAAAATCCCAAGCAAGCACTCAAAGAGCATGGACAGCAAGATACTTACCGCGAAGCTGTTGAAACTCTGACTCCAAGGTAAGATGTTGTTGGCCAGGGTGCTGCAAAACTCGGATGAAGGGCTGCACTAGAAAAGTTTAGGTCAGATGAAAAAGAGACTCGGGGGATCATTAATGATGAACCAAAGGTACTTACATGTCCACCTGAAGACTCCGAGGGTTGAGATTGCGACTTCCGGCTACAACTTTAATACGTCCAAAATGTATCTACTTTCCCGAACACTTTTGCTATTGTTTCTCCTCTAAACTTGTGTGATTTGGATACAACTAACACGGACTGACGCTGTTTTAGCAGAATTACCATGGTGTCTTGTTTTTGTGCAGAAAATCGACTATCAGGAAAAATCCCGAAAAATATGCCAAAAATTATATTTCACCAGAAGATCCACGGAGCCAGAAGATGAAACGGAGTGGAGGCCTGGGGGGCCCACACCCCTGCCAGGCGCGGGTGGGCCCTGCCCCGCACCTAGGGGGTGCGACCACCCCAGGCACCCCCACGGACTCCCTCTGCACCTATTAGTTTCCCCTTGAACTAAAACCGATGGGGTTCGACGTTTTTATAGAAAGAGTTCTTCTCCGCCGCCACCATCAGAAACCAAGATTCGAATCCAGAAACTCCGTTCTGGCACCCTGCCGGAATGGGGAATTTGGGGAGGATCATCGCCATCATTATCACCAACGTCTATCCATCAACCATCTATGTTTCCCTCATCCATGAGTGAGTAATCCCCCGATGTAGGATATGGGATGGTAGGGATTGGATGAGTTCTATCATGTAATCGAATAAGATTGTTAGGGCATAGTGCCTAGTATCTCTATTACTCCTATTTGACTTTGTTGCAACTTGTTGTGCTTAATGTTTGTCACTAGGGATCGAGTGTCATGATCTTAGCTCTGAACTTATTATTGAATCATTATGATAGTATTGTTTGTGATCTTATCTGCAAGTTGTGTACGCATATCATTGTCCGGATCCAAAGGCCCCGAAGTGACAGAAATTGGGACAACCGGAGGGGATGGCTGTGGTGTGAGGATCACATGTATTCACGGTGTGTTAATGCTTTGCTCCGGTGCTCTATTAAAAGGAGCACCTTAATTGCCAGTAGTTCCCTAGAGGCCCCACTGCCACGGGCTGGCTGGACATAAGATGTTGTGCAAGTTCTCATTGCGAGCACGTATGACTATATATGGAGCGCATGCCTAGGATTGTTTAGTACTTGTATGCTTATTCTTATTTATCTGCAATGCCCTAGATCTTGAAGTTACATGTTTAGACTCGTCCATGCAACGCCTGTCCATCCATCCCTATTCCTACCACACTCGAATCCCACTGTTTACTATTACTGTTACTATTGCTCTTATTCAACTGCTATTGTTGCTTTGCTGTTGCTACTACAAACCATTGCTACTAATAAACTTCTGTGAGCAAGAACTATTTCCAGGTGCAGCTGAATTGACAACTCAGTTGTTAAGGCTTGCAAGTATTCTTTGGCTCCCCTTGTGTCAAATCAATAAATTGGGTAATAATACCCGCGAAGACTGTTGTGAACCCCTACACTTGTGGGTCATTAAGACTATTTTCTGGCGCCGTTACCGAGGAGCATAGCTTTATTTGTAAGTTCACTTGGATCTATTATTGTTCACTGCTACTCCTTTCATCATGGGGATTGGACTTCAACTGAGCTAAATACACCTGAGCATATTACTCCTGAACCAGTTGTGACAGCACCAATTTCAACACCAACACCAAAGAAGAGGGGAGTTATTGCATTAAATGATGAAGTGATGAAGAAAGCTAAGAAGTGTATAAAGGAGAAAGGTATTAGAGCTGAACATGTGAAGAATCTACCTCCTATAGAAGAAGTATGCAAGCCAATTCCCATATCATCTACTATTGAGCTACACTCTCTCCAATTTAATGAAGGTGATATTCCTTACGGTAAGCCTCCTGATCAATGCTTAGAGGAACTTGACACATTTATCGTTAAACAAGGTAATTTTAATAAACAAGTTTAGAATCATTTATTGGAAAACTCTAGAGCTATTAATGAGTTGAAAGATATTGCGGAAAGAACTTCTAATGATATTAAAATGCTTTGTAAACACTTTCAAATGGTTCAAACCCAACTTGATCAACTTGCTAAAGTACAAAAGGATATGCTAGTCAATGCCTCAGGAGATAAACATGCTTATGGAATTAGAACAAGGAGTGGTATAGCTACTCAAGATCCTTTATATCCTGAAGGACACCCTAAAAGAATTGAGCAGGACTCTCAGCAAGGTGAAGATAGTGTTAGTCCTCGTAAGAGGAAGAAAAATAAACATAGAATAGTTGAGGAACCACTTGAACCTGCTGTAGATCCTAATAGTATATCTGTCTCTGATGCTGAAACTGAGAGTGGTTATGATAAAAATGATGCTCCTGATAAGGAGGAAGGTGAGGAAGAACCTAAGAAGCACACTAAGAACACTAGGTACACAGAGGAAGATTTTATTGCTAAGAAACATGGTAGTGAGAGAGAACCTTGGGTGCAGAAACCTATGCCTTTTCCAGGTAAGATAACACAGGTCAAAGGAGGAGGAACACTACAACAAGTTTTGTGAGTGGATGAAACCTTTATTTTTGCAAATTCCTTTGACTGATGCTATTAAGTTGCCTCCTTATTCAAAGTATATGAAGGACATTGTCTCTAATAAAAGGAAGATTCCTAATAAGGAGATTTCTACTTTGCTTGCTAACTACTCCTTCAATGGTAAGGTTCCAAAGAAACTTGGTGATCCAGGTATACCAACTATTCCTTGCTCTATTAAGAATAATTATGTTCAAACTGATTTATGTGATTTGGGAGCTGGAGTTAGTGTTATGCCTTTTTCTCTCTATAAAATACTGCAGCTAGAAAAGTTGATACCAAATGATATATCTTTGCAAATGCCTGATAAGTCAACTACTATTCTTGTTGGTATATGTGAGGATGTTCCTGTTCAAGTGGCTCATAATTGCTTGGTTTTAACTGATTTTGTTGTGCTTGAGATTCCTGAAGATGATAATATGTCTATTATTCTTGGGAGACCTTTTCTTAATACTGCAGGTGTTATCATCAACTGTAATCAAGGGAAAGTAACATTAAATATTAATGACAAAGAGCATACTGTCTATTTCCCCAAGAAGGTTGCTAAAAGCTATTGCCTGAATTCCATTGAAAATATTGAGAGTATCAAGGTTGGAGAAATTTATTGTCCCATTCCACAAGAAAATTTTGAAACTATTATGATTGGGACCATTGCTATCAAGTATGAGGTAACATAATCACCTTGTGGATGCAAAGTTTTGTTTCATATAAGATCGTTTTGGTAACAAGACTTGATCAACCTTGTTAACAAAAGGAATTTTAATGAACAAAATAATGTTTTCACTGTGGTTATACTTGCTTTCTTTTACTTTTCTCCTTCCTAGTCTTTGCCTTTCTTTTGCTACCTTTGGTTTTGTTAGTTGTTTGCTTGTTAGAGTGCCTTAGAACTTCTGTAGTTTGGCTTTTGTTTGCTTTTGCTTCTTCTAAAAAAACTATTTCTGCCAGAAAATCAATTTTCATACCCTGAAAATTAGCCAAAAATAAAGTTTCCCGAAAAATCCCAGAAAATTCAAAATAAATTTTTCCTCGAAAAAAGGGGCAGAGGGACACCTGGAGTGACCCAGGGGGCCACCCTAGGCACCCACACCCCAGGTAGGCGCAGCCTACCTATGGGTGGCGCCTAGGGGGGTGTGGCCCACCTAGGCCCCTCCAAGGTTCCCCCTTACAACCATCTTATTTATCTCTCCCAAAAAAACACCAGAAAAATTGCTCAAGCTCGAGTTCCTGCTGTTCTTGCTCGCAATTTTCGATCTCCTTGCTCAACCCATCTTTGCTGCTGATTTTTGGAGGGATTGCTCCTTGGTATGTGCCTCCTCCACTTGTCCAATTAGATTTGTGATTGGTAGATTGTATCTTGAGTATTTTGCTGCTATAGGTGACAGGTTGTGTGAGCTTTAATGCTTGTTCTATGCTTAGAGATTTCATTTCGATGCATGTGTATCCCTCTAGCAAGTTCCTATAGTAGTTGATCATCATTTATCAACTTGGAAATCACTTGGTTTGACGTTTGTCTAAAAATTTCAGAAAAGAGTGGTCATGGACAACCACACATTTCGAGAGATATTTGAGAGTGCTGCACCTAGAAGGGCAAGGCCTTTAAGATCATCCTCCCGTGCTAGGCCCTCATACAATGAGGATCTCATCACTCTGCGATTTGGCGACGAGGGAGATGAGGGGGATGCGCACTCCTCTGCCTTTCCTTGCCAAACCTTCTTGCGGGCTGCTGGGATTCTTGATGATTTTATGACCTTGGTTCGGAGGGCTGGACTAACAAGTCTTATGCAGGATGAGAGCTTGTAATATGCTACGCTCACTAAAACATTTGTGGAGAGCTTCTCCTTTACTAACAGCATGTTCAATACAGATGTTTCTTTCAAAATTTATGGCAGGTCTTACCATATGACATTGAAGAAATTTTGTGAGGCTCTGGGACTTGGTACAGCTGGGTCATCAAAGAAGATTCCATCTCAACCCGCTGATCTGTTGGAGCTCTACCGCGGAATAACCAATGATGATAACCGTAGAGCTCAACGGGGAAAGATAAGAAACATTCAGCTTCCAGCCATCAGGTACTTCACTTACTATCCTGCCACTAGTATTCTTGGTAGGGAGAACACTAGTAATATTTACAGCTATCATTTGGCTTTCTTAGCTGCTGCGCTCAACAATGATACTAAGTACAATCTTGGTTCCCTCATTGTTCGTCGCTTAACTGCTAAGGGACCCATTTATGGGGGAATTATTGTTATGCGAGTTGCTACTGCCTTGGACATTGCTGTTAATCCAAATGATACAGTTTTGGCTCCTCAGAGGCTTGATCTTGCTGCCATGAAGGCGCATCACTTTGTCACCACTAGCTCTACCCTTGAGAACTTGGTTTATAAAATGATGTTTATTGACGTGGAAGAGAGAGAGAGAGAGATCCCTCTACCCTAAACCACTTTGTTCAGTATTTCTCAGGGACCTTTGTCACGCTCCAAGGAGGAGATGGATGACAAGCTGCACTCTCTTAGCTTCCATGGACACAATCAGGAGGAAGCACCCTCAAATGACCCTGTTGTACACTATACAGGGGAGTCCTCGAGCTCGTACCAGGACGAGGGAGCCTCTTCGTGATACTACGGAGGTGCACCTACTTGGGCACCATGGGATTAAGCCCCACTTAGGCCAAAAGCCTAAGCTTGGGGGGAGGTATACCGACATCAAACTCATCTATATATCATGTTCGGTCGGTTCTTTGTATATCCATTATTTCGCTTTCTTAGTTTTTGTTTCTATTTTCTTAAAACACAAAAATACCAAAAAATATTTTTGTTGTTTCTCTTAGTTTGTTTCTTTGATTTTTGCTTTGGTTTGCCTTAAAAGAAAAATCCAAAAAGATTTTGCTTTGCTTGGTTTGTTTTTTATTTGTTGGCTTGTTTTAAAAAATCAAAAACACCAAAAATATTCGTTGTTCTTCTTTGGTTTTGTGAGTTCTTTGCAGGGTTCAGCCATCCTCAGCGGATTTTGGTTTCATGTTATTATTCAAGTCACACAAGTGAAGGGAAATAATGAATATTAAGACAACTTGAGGAGTGGTAAGAGGCTGGTAACGAACTCTATTTTTTTCATTTTTGTACATATACTCATCATTGTGAGCATGCTTAATCTGTTCATTGTAAGGCGTATGTTACTGATGGATGCTTAGTAGTTCTTACTTGTCTATTATTAGCTCTAGCTTGCTAATAGTTTGTAGCATGTCATATGAATGTTTGTGTGCATTGTTTTATTCATATTTTGGTATGATATTGTGGTATCCTCCTCTGAATGTTTCATGAGAATCGACTTGGCACATGCTCACGCATGTATATGACTAAACAATAGCCAGTAAGCCTCGACGATTTATTTTGCCTCAGAGTTCCTGTATCACCTTCATGCCATAATTAGTCATGTTTTGTTGCAAGCATGATTATGACAATTATTGCTCTCTCGTTTGTCGCTCCCTCTCTATTGCCAGCCTTCACTTGCACTGAGTATGAGCTCTACCCGTGCTTCCAACTCCCCAAAACCAATATTGCCAATTGTGTCCACCATACCTCCTATTAGCATCATTTGCTATTTCAGTGCATATTCTATATGCTTTGTTTTCTTCCAAATAAAATGTTTGTCTGTTTTGAGAAAGTAGTTAGTAAAGCTCTCACGAACTTGATGTCACACTTTATTCCTTGCACTTAATAATCCTGAACCATTGTGACTTGTCCATGAAAGTTATATGCTTGCAAATTATATGCTAGGAGTTAGCAAAACCGTGTTGTCACGGGGAACGCTTTCAACACTTTTTGGATATCCTATCCAGTTGATACTTTGCTCTTTTGTTTGCGGATGTCGACGGTGTGAAATAAAAGGGGATCTTGTGAGTTCATGGAGTCTATATATGTGTTAGAGAAACGCCTGGGCCGCTAGCCTAAGCCATGCCTAATCATGGTGTAAACTTGCAGCATCACCATAATGACCATTCTATGAAGCATCCTCAATAAAAAACTATGCATATAGTAAATAAAAAGATCGCTGAGATGCTCATTGTCTTCTTTCCTTGTCATTTTGATAACGGGATAGCTCCTGTATCATGTGCAAGGGGTACCCCTTTGGCGGTTCTCTATGATATGCATGTATGTACAATGACAAGAACTTGTAGGTAACCAAAGTTGAGTAACATGTGGAGCGGCCCTCGTACTCAAGGGACTTGGGATTTCCAGTTTATGGTATGTCAAGCATATAACTCAGATTGGACCTCACTTTCACCTTAACCATATAAAGATGCCTATGATAGGTCAATGAGAGCTCAAAGCTAATGAGTACCTTTCTTTCAGCATTAGGAAGCCTTTCAAACTTTTCAAAATCGTTTTGACTTCCTTGTTGAGTCACCACTTATTCTATGAGCACCTTCTTGAGAGCATAGTTTTCATTCTTGTGTTTGTTCCAAAACTTGGTTAATTATGTCATGACTTTGATGCTTGTATCTCTGATATTTTTACCTCTAGTCTTCACTTGAACTTCAGAGGCGCCTTGGCATTTATATTGTGCTCTACAAACAAAGGCAAGCGAGATACCACTCTATCATACCTTACTATGAGCATTGCAATGTTGCTTATGTTTATGTTCCATGCTAATTATTATTATTGAGTTGGTTTCTCTTCATAGCTTGCAATGACTATTGAGTAGACTTAGTTGCATACTTCTTATTATGAATGGTTTAAGCATCTACTCCTATGCTGACAATATATACATCATATGAAGCAAATGTGTTCGTGAAATTTCTTTTATCGCACTCAGTTTTCAACTAAATTGCTTGAGGACAAGCAATAAGCTAAGCTTGGGGGGAGTTGATACGTCCAAAACGTATCTACTTTCCCGAACACTTTTGCTATTTTTTCTCCTCTAAACTTGTGTGATTTGGATACAACTAACACGGACTAATGATGTTTTTAGCAGAATTACCTTGGTGTCTTGTTTTTGTGTACAAAATCGACTATCAGGAAAAATCCCGGAAAATATGCCAAAAATTATATTTCACCAGAAGATCCACGGAGCCAGAAAACGAAACGGAGTGGAGGCCTAGGGGCCCACACCCCTGACATGTGCGGGTGGGCCCTGCCCCGCTCCTAGGGGGTGCGGACACCCCAGGCACCACCTCGGGCTCCCTCTGCGCCTATAAGTTGCCCCTTGACCTAAAAACCAAAGGGGGTTCGACGTTTTTCCAGAAAGAGTTCCGCTCCGCTTCCACCATCAGAAACCAAGATTCGAATCCAGAAACTTCGTTCTGGCACCCTGCCGAAATGGGGAATTTAGGGAGGATCATCGCCATCGTCATCACCAACGCCTCTCCATCAACCATCGATGTTTCCCTCATCCATGAGTGAGTAATCCCCCATTGTAGGCTATAGGGATGGTAGGGATTGGATGAGTTCTATCATGTAATCGAATAAGATTGTTAGGGCATAGTGCCTAGTATCTCTATTACTCCTATTTGACTTTGTTGCAACTTGTTGTCCTTAATGCTTGTCACTAGGGCCCAAGTGCCATGATCTCAAATCTGAACTTATTATTGAATCATTATGATAGTATTGTTTGTGATCTTATCTGAAAGTTGTGTACACATATCATTATCCGGATCCAAAGGCCCCGAAGTGACAGAAATTGGGACAACCGGAGGGGATGGTTGTGTTGTGAGGATCACATGTGTTCACAGAGTGTTAATGCTTTGCTCCGGTGCTCTATTAAAAGGAGCACTTTAATTGCCAGTAGTTACCTAGAGGCCCCCCTCCCACGGGCTGGCTGGACAAAAGATGTTGTGCAAGTTCTCATTGCGAGCACGTATGACTATATATGGAGCACATTCCTAGGATTGTTTAGTACTTGGATGCTTGTTCTTATTTATCTGCAATGCCCTAGATCTTGAATTTACATGTTTAGACTCGTCCATGCAATGCTCGTCCATCCATCCCTATGCCTACCGCACTCGAATCCCACTGTTTACTGTTACTGTTACTATTGTTCTTGTTCAACTTCTAATGTTGCTTTGCTGTTGCTACTGATAAACTTCTGTGAGAAAGAACTATTTCAGGTGCAGCTGAATTGACAACTAAGTTGTTAAGGCTTGCAAGTATTCTTTGGCTCCCCTTGTGTCGAATCAATAAACTGGGTAATACTACCCGCAAAGACTATTGCGATCCCCTACACTTGTGGATCATCAAGACTATTTTCTGGAGCCGGGGCCAGGGAGCATAGCTTTATTTGTAAGTTCACTTGGATCTATTATTGTTCACTGCTACTCCTTTCATCATGGGGAAGTCTCGTGATGGAAAGTTTCCTATTTTACCATCCACTACAAGAAGAGGTATAGTCCTAAACACCTCTGCTGCTCTTGATTCATCGTATGTTATAAGTAAGCTTGTCACACCACCACCACATACTCATGCTACTACTGTATAATCTGAAACTGCTTTTGATGCTCATGATGTTACTTCTACTATGCTTCATGCGAGTGGTTCATTAGGTCCTTTCCTAGATGCTACTATGGCTAGTGTAGGAAATACTGAAACTCCTAGTGAAGACACTGTTACACCTGTTAGCTCACCTGAGTCTAGAGAGAGTTATGATATTAATGATGGTTACATTGAGTTCACTGATGAATTTTTTGAAGAGTGCCGAAACACACATGGTACTAGTGCTATTAAGAGTCTCCTTGCTAGACACACATGGTACTAGTGCTATTATGAGTCTCGGGGAGGGTGTTGCAGCACCATCACTCATCGCTTTTGACTCCACGACGATCTCCTCGAGTTCGTCCTTCACGAACTCATCCGGAGAAGACCCCTGACCTAGTATAAATAGAAAGACATACAAGTGTAAGCCGCAATACAAGATGGCAAATGAAAGAAACAAAGGTATAAAGCAACTTATGAAGGAATGTCGGAGAGGTCGAAGACCGACGTTTCCTTTGGCTTCTTGGCATGCGGCTGGGGAGCCACCGCCCGAATGGGCACAACCGAAATAAGAGAGGAGGTGCCTTCAGCAAAGGAGTGCTCCTACAAGAATGTAGGCACCTTAGGTGTTGGCGGTGTTGAAGCATCTGAAGCCTCGCTTTGGGTCCTCTTATGGGAGTTGTCGTTGCTAGGCTCGGGGGATTCCTCCTCCACTGGTGACTAAGCAGTAGAGACAGTAGACTCTGACTCGTCCAAGTCTCCATCTTCTGAAGCCTTCGTATACTTATCAGGAAGGGGAGGCATCATATCTCCACCTTTAGGTCCTACACAACAAAAAGGACTCGTGTCAGACTCAAACACAGTGAAGATTATCAATGTCAAAGCCGCATTACATGCAAACAAAGGACTCACCTGAGGAACTTCCCTGAAAGCGCTGGAGGGCTAAGTCGACAACTCCGCCGACATAGCCTTGTTAGACTTGAAGCACAGCATAGTCCTGATGGCCCTGTCGAGGTCCGTCGAGGAGATCTCCTCGGATGACACCCTTGTAGGGTCATTGGCGCCAGCATACAAGAACATCGGGTATGCCCTGGCCTAAAGGGGCTACACCTGACGCTTGAGGAAGGTGCGGATGATGTCGATGTCGGTCACCTCCCGGCCTCGCACCAGCTATAGAGCCTCCATTCGCTTGTGCAATGCCTCGACAACCTCGATTTCACCCGAGGGAACATCGTTTGACCATGAACGCTTCCTGGAGATCACCGCGCTGGCGTCGAAGGGAGGCAGGCCAAAGTGTTGGTCGTTCAGCTTCTCATCGTTGATATAGAACCATTTGTTCCTCCATCCTTGCACGGATTACATAAGATTGAAAGAGAAATATTGCTGGTTGGGACGGATTTATATTTCACGCCTGCCCAGCTCATAGACTGCGCCACCGTAGACATACTACCTCTTCAAGGCATAGATCTTCTTGAAGAGGCCAAAGTGTGGTTCGATTCCAAGCCAACACTCATGGAGGGTGATAAAGCACGCGATGTGCAGAAGAGAATTGGGCAAAAACTGATGTAGTTGAAGCCCATAGAGGAAGAGAAGCCCACGAAGGACATTGTGGGCAGGAAGGGACAAGCCCCGAATGATGAAAGCGACGAACATAACCCGAAAACCTTCAGGCGGGTCAGGGATTACCTCGGCACTAGGGATCTTTACATCTCCCTTATCTTGGGAAATCAAATGGGCCGCACGCAGGTGGCGCAAGTCCACCTCCCTTATCGACGATTGCCGCCACTCCCGTTGGAGACGCGGTCGTGGTCTTCTTGGCGGCACCGGCGACGCTGGTTCCTGCTCTAGAAACCTTCTTCGGCTTACCCATTTTCTTAATGCTATGCGCTTCGTGCTGCGCTCAGATGATGGAGGAAGGAAACACGCGATGGACTTCTAGCGCAAGAAGGAGCGAAGGGCTCAGGAAATAGCAAAAGAAAGAAGAACAAGGATACAAAGTGAAACATCAAGGGGAAATTTTACCAGGTCCCTCGGCGGTATAAAACAAGGAAGAAGACAATGCATAGTCTTCGATCTACTGAAACCTAACACGTGTAACACATCCTAGTGCACACGTGGCGGCTACCGCCAGAACCGCCGCAAGCACGCCCTCCACTACGCACGGAAATTGAGGAGAAGAAGTTAAATTCGCATAAATTACATGTGACTGGTCAAATCCCAGTCAAAATGTGAGACCCATGACCGTCTCGTCCCATCAGCGCTTCTACCGCAGACGGTTGAGCTCACCAATCATCAGCAATGATGTTATTAGTCACGAAAGCAAAAGTCTCGCAATGGCTCGAAACATTCGAGTAAGGACAAAGTACTTACTCGAGTCTATGACTCGACCAAATACTCGAGGGATACTCCTATCAGGAGCACTGGTCGTGCATCTGAAGAACTCCTCGGGTCCCTAATGTAGTCGAGAAAACTTGAATACGATTTTGCCTTGACTCCTTCTTCGGGTGCACAACTCGATTACGAACTCGGGAGCTACTACCATAGGAAGCATCAATTAATTTGGGGCATTGAAGGCACTCACAAGATTAAAGTCTTCGCTTGAGTCTGCGACTCGAATAGACACTCGGGGGCTACTCCCATAGGGAGCACTAGTCGCACATGCTATGAATCAATCGACTATGATCCTTCGGATCCTTTGAAACTATTACATCATAGAAATTTACATCCAATAGATAACACTAGCGACTCTGCCCAAAATTTATGCTAAGAGAGATAACATCTCCATGGCCACCCAAAACGTCTCCGTGAAAATAAACCTTCGGATGATGTGTCTATGATGCAAGTATAAGACCTACAGACACAGTCTGATGGCCTGGTAACACACCATACTGCGCTCTATCAAAAGTTTTTCATGTCAACAGGAAGGATGAAAAATCCCAACGGACGCGTTGGGTACATAACTTGAAACACTGGAATTCAACTCCTGTAATACCACGGCCTGAGTCGAATTACACCAGCAATTTTTCGGATTCGATTCCGGGGACTCGAGTTTGAGTAGATAGCATTATTTTGCCCAACGGCATTTAACTGACACTAATCCGTTGGGAGAGTCAGGAACGTGTATCAACTATCCCTATGAACCAATATCCTGACCTGAAACATATTCCGATGAACGCACTCAAATACTTAAGAGTCTCCAGTCGAATCTATGATTCGACTGAACACTCGGGGGCTACTGACATGGATATGCCCTATGGGTTCCTAATGTTATCCTACTCGGTCCGGCCCAGCGGAAGCCCATGAGACGATGTACCCCTGATGGTAAAGTCCAAGAGTATTTTGGGTGTCCCAAGCCTAAGAAGAATGTGATTTCTTTAAGAACATGGCTAGCTTAGATAGGAATTTGAAGGGGCAAACCCTAACTTGTAACCTACTTGGCCTACCCTGGGACATGTCCTATCTATATAAAGGCCAGGAGGGCACGACGAGGAGGACCAGTCCATAACCCTGGCATACACACCGCCAAATCTCATCTGCGCACCCCCTGTATATTTTGGCTTCGCCATAGTAGACAAGTAGGAGTAAGGTTTCCCTCTGGGGGCCCGAACCTGGGTAAATCTCGTGTCCCATGTTGCTTGTTTGCTAGCCGTTCCGCGATCTCCAGTTTCCCCTCCTCCAAAACACAAGCCCATAACAATGGGCATTAACGAGTCAACCCCTCGTTAACTACCTTCTTTCATTCTAAGGCATCGGTGAGGAACATGAATAATCGCATATCTGCCTTGGTACGGGAAGATGGGTTAGTTTGTGCTAATCAATCTAGGATTAAATAAATGGTTCATCATTTCTATGAAGACCTTTTTAGTTCAGAACAGTTGGTGACTATGGATACGGTTATTGATTCTATTCCATCCAAGGTCGACGATCATATGAATGGTGAACTGTGTAAACCATACACTAACGATGAGATCAAAGCAACCCTCTTTCATATGGCCCGACCAAGGCGCATGGACCCGATGGCTTCCCTGTCATGTTCTACTAGGTACACTGGGATCTTGTTCAAAATGATGTATGTGATGATGTTCATAGTTTCTTGGGAGGTGCAGAAATACCTGAGGGCTTTTGTGATTCAGTAATAGTACTCATTCCCAAGGTAACCAATGCAAAACACTTGTCTAAATTTAGACCCATCAGTTTGTGTAATGTCTTGTACAAGATTGCTTCCAAAGTTGTTGCCAACAGGCTGAAGATCTTCCTACCACACATTGTCTCAGAGTTTTAGAGTGCCTTTGTTCTCGGCAGGCTTATCACCAACAGTGCTCTTATTGCATATGAGAGTTTGAATACGGTTAGAAGACAGCGTAGCAAGATCCCCTTTTTGCCCTCAAAGTGGATATGATGAAGGCTTATGACCATATCGAGTGGGAGTACCTTCACGCTTGCCTCACTAAGTTGGGTTTTGATTCTACTTGGGTGGCTTCGGTGATGAGATGTGTCACCGCAGCAAGATATGCATTGAAAGTTAATGGTGATCTCACACCCCTAGTGGTGCTGTCTAGAGGGATTCAACAAGGAGATCCTATTAGTCCTTATTTGTTTCTGTGTACGAAAGGGATATCGTGTTTATTGCAGAAGAAGGAGGGTCTTGGTGAGCTACAAGTTTTATGCAATGGTCGACAGGGTCCCTCTATATCACGCTTACTCTTCGCAGACGATGGCATCTTCTTTGTACGAAGTGATTCTCAGTGTCGAGACGCTGAAAGGAGTTCTTGATACTTATTGTGGGGCTTCTGGTCAAAAAGTAAATCTGAAAAATCCTCTTTCTTCTTTGGTAACAAATGTCAGGATAGCATCAAGACCACGGTGAAGGAAAAATTGGAGGTCACCAATGAGTTCTACATGATCGCTACCTGGGCATGCCTACTGATATTGCTAGGGCAACCGCAACATCTTTCAAATTTCTCTTAGAGAGGGTGTGGAGGAGTGATACTAGTTGTTCTGGGTGTCCCTTGTCTTGGGTGGGGAAGGAAGTGTGGCTCAAGTCGGTGATATTTTGCAAATCCCCATTAGTCTACAAGGAGGTGTTGATTTGTCTCTTGGCCTCATGATAAATTAGGAAACTACACTGTCAGATCAGCATATAACTTGGCGTGCACATGCTCCTCCTTTGCTCGTCAAGCGAATGCAGGAAAGGGAACTAGTTATGACAGGGGCTCGGAGGATAAGAATTGGAAGGCAGTCTAGTCGATTAATTCTCCTGGGAAAATGAAAGTGGTGCTATGGCGAATAATCCATGATCGTCTCCCTATAGGACATCAGTTGTAGCATCGACACATCCTTGTTGATGGAAACTGCATGTTCTATGGTCATTACGAAAGGGTGGAGCACCTTTTATTGATGTGCCCATTTGCGAGATCTGTGTGGGATGCGGTCAAGGAGAAGATCCCTCTCCATCTTCGTAGGAAGGATCTTGTTAGTGCTAGACAATGGGTCTTTGATTTCTTCCAAAGAGAACGATTTGAATGCTACTATATTGATGGTCACTTGCTGGCATATCTGGAAGGCTCGTAATGATGCCAGGAACAATGGAGTGCAACCAATGCATGCAAGGGTTGCCTCGCAGATTTGGCTTATGTCGACATGATCTTTACCTATCTCTCCAAAGCTAGTAATGTTTTCAATGCTAGAACACGAAGTCTGACACCTCAGTGCAGTCCGCCCTCTCTAGGTGTATTCTATCTTAACGTTGATGCAGCTTTGTTTCTACCTGGGCGGAGGATGGGGGTGGGACCTTTCTTGCAAGATCATAATGGCAGTTTCATGCTTTGTTACTTGGGGTTTGGAGGTTTTTCTGTCCCTGCAGCTTGCGAAGGCCTTGGTTGTTCGTCGAGCACTCATGGTGGCGAGGGATCACAACTTCTTGAAGATTGTTGTGGTGTCAGATTGCCTATATCTGATGTATTATTTCCCACGTTCGAGGTCGCTTGTCAATGGGTACTATGATTGATGATATCAAGGCACTAGCAACATACCTTGAGTCTTGTTCTTTCAGGTTTTCTAGTCGTGATTTAAATGTGGTAGCGCATAAATTGGCTCGTTGTTCTGAGCCCCTCGTTTGTAATATTTTTGTTGGTGTTATCCCGGGGGTTATCTGGGAGGAACTATCTAATGATGTTTCCTGATCAATAAAATGCCACATTCTCTAAAAAAATATTGATTGGGCTTGACAATGAGTAGTCATATTACACTATCTATTGTGTTTTAATGGGGCTACACACTCGCGGGACGGTTTCCAGGAGTCGCCATAGGTGTGACCTACTGATGTATAAAGATGTTTACTCGGGTTACATGTAGGATCAAGGGTGATGCACCTCAATGCATTTTCAGGAGGTCAGACTTACAATGCAATACGCAAAATAGTAAGCTGGCTCTTTTGGAATCAAAAGCCTCATTTTCCCAAGGGACCTCGTCTGAGATTCCGATAACTATTGGTTGAGCTAGTCGACCTAATCGCCCTAACTTGGTCATCGATCCTTCGAAAACACTAAGTCCCTGAAGAAATGTAAGAAGGAAGAAAGGTTTTGAGGGTAAAAGGTAGATTGTATTGAGTTTATCGATTGTATGCTTAAGTTCAATCGGTCATCACACACACACACACACACACACACACACACACACACACACATATATATATATATATATATATATATATATATATATATATATATGGAGCGGTTGGTCTCCACGTTCAAGCCTAGGAGACTATTACATGAGTACAATACGAACTCATAGCATGAAAACTACCCTAAACTAGGTAAACTACCATGGTCTTCATATTGGATCTGAACTCTAATCACTCGAGTCAACTCTTTGCAAAGACGTATTTTTTCTTCCGTGTTGGTTTGTGGTCTTCGAGATTTTTTATAGCTACGCCATGGTCTTTCATACCCCTCCCTGTCCAGTCTGAGAGCTCTGACAGTGAGATTGCAGTGATCCCTAAACCTGCAAAATTTCCCAGTTCCAAGCGCAAGAATCCTGAACCCAACACAGTTAAATATGAGGAGAAGCTACATGATTGCCAGCCTCAATGCTGGCTTCAAGAACCAGAAGGTTGCAGGTGATTATGCTAAGAGTTCCAAGATGGCTGCACAGAACCTGTCTGGACACTTTGAAGCCGTTTTGGTTGAAAATGACAGATCCCCTCCACCTGCTCTGCCAGTTGACACCATCCAAGCAATTGGGACTGGCTTCTGTCAGATACCTCCTAGGGAGATGTCAGAAGATAACCTGAACATGGACAGGTCAACTGATAATGTGTAATCACTGTCCAAGGATGCCCAAGTGCAGGGGAAGATGCTGCACTATTATCTATCTTAGCTACTTTCCCTATTTGAACTATCTCAAATATGATTGTATCAGACTTATTTATTATCTGGACCAACTTTATATTTGGCATGGCACATTTATATCTATCCTTGGTTGTAATGATCTTGTAAACCTGTGCTTGAGCACACTTATCTGCCATCTTTTATCATCTCTGTTATTTGGTTCTCCTATTTCCACTTATATTCCTCCAGTTACCTGGTCCTTAACCTCATGGCCTGTTACACTTGTAATATATCTGATTATGGCTGCCAGTACCTGGCACCCAAACACTATTTATCAACATGGTGATCATGAATAGAGCAATATATATCATGGACTGGAACATTAGAGGCATCAATTCATAGGAAAGGTGTGATGATCTAGCAGATAAGATTAACCAAAGTAGCTGCAATATTATCTGTTTACAAGAAACAAAGAGGGAACATTTTGATAGTAGCTACATAAAAAAATTCTGCCCTAGACGACTTAACCAATTTGCATATCAACCATCTTTGGGTAATTCTGGTGGGCATATTATCATCTAGAATGGTGCACAATTTAATGGTCAGATTATTAGCCAATCACACTTCCAGATGACTGTCAAATTTGATTGCAACCTGACATCATAGACTTGGTATCTTACCAACATCTATGCACCATGCACTAGTGAAGGAAGGCAGCAGTTCACTGACTGGTTTATGCAACTGGACTCATCTGCATTGGACCTTTGGATTGTTATGGGTGATTTCAATATGATTAGAAGCACCGAAGACATGAACATACCTGGGGGCAACATCACCAACATCCATAATTTCAATGCTATCATTCAGGAACACGATCTTGAGGAAATTCCACTAAAAGGGAGAGCATTCACCTGGTCTAACATGCAATCAGAACCCCTACTTGAGAAACTAGATTGGATATTCACATCACATAAATGGACCACTGAATATCCCAATACTATTGCCACTCCTATGGCTAGATTAGGGTCTGATCACATACCCATAATCATCAGTATTGGTACTGACATACCAAGATCCAACATTTTCAAATTTGAGGAATATTAGATGGAATTTGATGGTCATGCTGAGATTGTGAACAACTGTTGGATCAACAAAGGAGCCTACCAAAATGAAACACAGGACCTTGCTGTCAGATTCAAAAGCCTCAGACATGGCATAAAAATGGAGCAAAAATCTATCCAACCTCTCAAAAATCATTCATAATTGAAATTTTGTCCTCTCTCTGCTTGATGGACTTGAGGAACAGAGATTACTTACAATCCAGGAGAAAAACTTCAGAAGTATTGTTAAAAATCATCTATACAAGATGCTTGAAGCCAAAAGACTATATTGGAGGAAAAGGGCCAATATCAGATGGGCCAAACTTGGCAATGAAAACACCAAGTTCTTCCACTCTATAGCCACCAGAAGCTATAGACAGAACTTTATCTCTACTTTAATCAATGATCAGGATGTAACTTTGGTTGAACATGAGCAAAAAGCTGCCCTACTTTGGAGCTCATTTAAAGAGAGGATGGGTATATCCATTGACACCCATATGCAGTTTGAGCTTGATGACATGATCACTCCACATGACCTTTCTGAAGTTGATGTTGTTTTCACCCATGAGGAAATTGATGACATCATTAAGCATATGCTCCCTGATAAATCTCTAGGACCATATGGATTTAATGACATGTTTATGAAAAAATACTGGCACATTATCAAACACCAGTTCTACAGACTATGTGAACAATTCTACAGTGGCTCATTGGACATACATAGCATCAACATTGCTTACATCATTCTCATACCCAAGATACAAAATCCCTGTAAAGCCTCTGACTTCAGACCCATTTCACTTGTCAGTATGGCACTCAAAGTCATCACTAAATTGATTTCTAACAGATTCCAGAAGGTAATCATCCCCATTGTTAGCAAAAATCAATATGGGTTCATTAAAACTAGAACTATACAAGACTACCTGGCATGGGCCTTTGAGTATCTCCACATATGTCACAAGTCAAAGAAAGAGATCATCATCCTGAAACTTGACTTTGAAAAAGCATTTGACATGGTTGAATACAAAGCTATCCTCACCATGCTCAAGAAATTTGGATTCAGTGACAAATTCATATCCTGGATCAGGAATATTTTGTATAGTGCTTCCACATCTGTTATTCTGAATGTTGTACCTGGGAAGACAATTGCCTGCAAAAGAGGAGTGAGACAAGGAGACCCTCTTTCACCTCTACTATTTGTGGCCACTGCTGAACTGCTACAGATCATTGTGAATCATGCCTGGCAGAACGAAGAGCTTTCACTCCCTATAGACAACTCATATGGATAGAACTACCCCATACTTCAATATGTTGATGACACTCTTTTGATTCTTCCTGCTGATGCAGAACAGTTGTGCAAACTAAAAGACCTACTAAAAAAGTTCACTGAAGCCACTAGATTAAGGATCAATTATCACAAGTCATCCATGATTCCTATCAACACTTCACCTGAAAAGATGGAGAGTTTGGCTGGCATTTTTGGTTGCAAAGTGGAAGCCTTACCATTCACATACCTGGGCCTACCCATGGGCACCACAAAACCCAGTGTTGAGGACCTGTCTCCTATGATCAGCAAAGTTGATAATAAATTGGCTGGAATATCAAACCTTCTATCACATTGCTCAAGAATAATTGTTATCAAGTCTGTCATATCTGCTATGCCAAATCACATTATGTGTGCAATAAAAATGCACTATACTCACATTGATCATGTGGACAAGACTGCTAGAACTTTCCTATGGCAGGGTAAGGATATTGAGAAGATAGGAAAATGTTTGGTTCAATGGGACAAAGTTTTCTTAAGTAAGAAAGCTGGTGGGCTTGGCATACTTAATCTCAGAGAACACAATAAGGCTCTTATGATGAAAAACTTGTTCAAATTCTACAATGCCAAGGATATACCATGGGTTAATCTAATCTGGCAGAAATACTACAGCAATGGTGCATTACCTGATATAAAATCCAACAAAGGCTCCTTTTGGTGGAGAAACTGCTTATCTTTCCTACCAGAATTCAAAGACATGACCATAATTGAAGCTGGAAATGGCAATAGTACACTGCTATGGTATGATAAATGGATTGACACAATCCCACTCAAAATAAAATTCTGTGAACTCTTCTCTTTTGTCAAAAATGGCAGAATCAGTCTTAACAGAGCAGCCTGCACCATAGCTGAAAATGGTTACAATCTTTTCCAGCTGACACTATCCATTACTGCTGCTGAGCAACTTGAGGATCTTAAGTCCATGGTCAACAACATGAATATAAGCTCACCAGACATGTGGTGCTTCCCATGGGGAGGCAGTAATTTCTCCACCAAGAAGGTCTACGACCAGATCATCAAAGCACCAGAGGCATCCACCCCATATAAATGGCTATGGAAATCACCATGTTTACCAAAGCATAAATTTTTCTTCTGGCTGATCTTGCAGGACAGATTAAATACTAGAGACCTCCTCCAAAGAAATAATTTTCACCTTGAGGACTATACATGTGTCTTATGTGAGGACAATACCATGGAGATTGTAGACCATCTCTTCTTTGAATGTGATTTCAGCAGGAACTTCTGGTGGACCCTGGGAGAGGAATGGAACATGGATCTGGGGCTAATTGACAAAATCCTTGATACCATAGGAAGGTCCACAAACCACTACTTCAAAATGTCAATGATTGCAGGGTGTTGGAGTATTTGGTCACACGGAAACCAGATTATATTTGACCATGTGCAAAGAAGCAGTGAGCAATGTTATGCTATATACAAACTCTCTATACAGAACATTAGACATAGGGTTAAACCCAGTCTAGTTTAGGGCATGACTGCCTGGTTGGACACTTTGTAATGTGTAGCTTACATCAGAACATGGAGCATCCCAATGCTCCCCAGCATGTAAGTGGGTAAAAATATATGAAAATGACACAGCGGGGGACTTCCCCACTGTATTTGTGTCAAAAAAAAGCTACGCCATGGTCTTCTAAGCATTAGACACGACTTCTAGATGATTTCGGTTAATTCAGTTTCTGCGTGTCCCGAGTCAAATTCTATTTGGGCTTGCTTTAGATAGCTTCCAGAGTCTTCTTCTAGCACCGACTATCTTTAACATTAGTCTCTGACTTGACTTCGGATAAATTTCGACAAACAGAAAATGCGTCCACATGCAACCTCACCTTCACCCGTCTTTCACCATACCATCGACTATTGTCCCAAAATGGGTGCAAACAGTTGCCCCATGTTTCCTTGGCAAAGCATGCGTGCCACGAAGGAAGGAAATGCTCCGTGTAATTGACTAAGGGGTGTTGTTTTTAGTTCATCGGACATTTATTGTGGAGGCGATATATGTATACCGGTATTTTTTGGTACGACTCGGGTGGATTGCCACACAATAGGGTGAAATTTCTTCAAATATCGTCCATCAAGCATTCGAGAAATAAGCCCCCTCCATTGTCTCGACCAGATACGAGTTTCCAGGCACTATCCTCGTCACTCAGAAAGGCCCTTCCCAACTAGGCGACCACTTGCCGAATTTCTAACTTCGATCGAGCCCCGATTGACAATATAACTTTCTATACCAAGTCACCTATATATTTAGAAGCTATTCAGTTTAACCTTCTTGTTGTAAGTGCATACTACCTGTAACTTCTATTTCTCAAGGTTCTTCAACATTGTCATGCGCCTGTCACCTACCTCATCAATATTTTCCATCATCATATTATAATAATCTTTAGCCGACAAACTATTCTGTTTAGCGAATCTCAAGGTAGGAGTTAGCCTAGTTCACTTGGTTAGGAGTGGTACTACATAGCCGCCCAGATTCAAGTCCACATAATTGCAAAATTAGGTTCTTATTAGTTCAAAAGTCAAACTCGCTATGGGTTTCCCCCACAACTTTCCTTTATAAAAAATCAAGACAACTAGATTTACCTCAACACTAGTTCCCCCACCCACACCTCTCTGACCCTCATGTTCTCCTCGTCCACCTCCAAATCTTGGGCCACCAGGCCCCTCCCCGCTCTTCTCTGGCAATGGCCGGCGTCGAGTTGGGTGAGGGTCCCTATCTTGTATGGTAGTAGAGTAGGTTTTCCTAGTAGTAATCCATGTATATGTAGGTCGTCTTGATGCGTTGTTGGTCGTTGGTGCTATGCCGGGAGGCAGGTCCTAGGTCAGACGAGCTAGGCCTAGACCTTGCTGGTGTTGATCCTCCTCGTCGTGGTGCTCTGGTGGATTGAGCAATTGGTGATGGGAAGGATCTCCGCCGACATCTCCATCAATAAAGCTCGTTTTGGCAGGACTCGTGCTGGAGACCAACATCTGCAGTTCTCCACCTCTGGTCATGGCGATTTGGATGTGGGTGGACTATAGCGCGGACGTCGTCGGGCGCGTTTTCTGCATCAAGGGAGTGTGGAAGCTGCTCCCAGGAGTGGATTCACGGTGGTTCTGTGACCACTACCTCCCAAGATAGTCGAAGGGAGACTACTCCCACTCTCATCATCGATGATGGCTCGTGCCGGCCGGCGGTTGCAGGTGAAATCAAACCTCCGGGCTTTCTTGCCGATGCGAAGGCCCCTTGGCAATGATGTAGTTGGCTCCTCGCACCTCGCCCCAAGTGGTCATTTCCCCAGCGGTGTTGTGCTTGGATGCATCACGGTGTGCACGAGCCATGGCGTTGGAGCTAGACTCGATGGCATTTTATCATAAATTTTTAGGTTCCATAGTGAAAAAAGTCTGGGCATGTTTGTAATTCCTTTTCTTTTACTAGTCCTCTTTGTATTTGTACCACCATTTTAATGAAGCTTCTAGGTCCCTCTGGGACCGCCCCTGGTTCACAAAAAAAATATAGTTACTTTATTAGCACCATGTCTTGATATTCTATGAGCCCATAGTGCTTCTGACAACACTTCATTCCAATGCCTTGGATGATCTTGAATCTTCTTCTTAATCATCTTGATTAAGATCTTCTTAGTCTACTCTACTTGTCCATTGGCTTGGGCATAGTAGGGAGAAGAATTGAGCATCTTAATCCCTAATGATTCGACAAACTTCTTTACCTCCTTTGCCATAAAAGATGCACCTTGGTCTGTGGTAAGGGTTTGAGTTATGCTGAATCGGTGAACAATATGCTCATTGACAAATTGAATCACCTCCTTGTGAGTCATACTCTTGAGAAGCACTGTTTTAGACCACTTGGTGAAATATTCGGTAGCAACTAGCAAAAATCGATGCCCTTGGGATAAAGCCGAATGAATCATCCCGACAAATTCAAGCGCCCATCCTCGAAAAGGGATACGGTTTGATCAACTGTAGCATATAAGTTAGTGCTAGTTGGTTATCTTTGAACTTCTGGCAAGCTTCGCACCCTTTGTAGTACCTACAGCAGTCATGATCATGGTCGTCCAGTAGAATCTGCCTCGCCGGAGCATCCACTTCATCCTGTGGGACGACTGAGGTGTCCCGCATAAGCCATCATGTACTTCCCCATGGCGAATTTAGCTTGATCTTTGTTCAAGCACCTCAGGAGATGACTGCGTATCACATGCTTACCGTTAACAGATTACACCTCGCCCATTGGTGATGATCTAGGCCTATGTAAATAGATCGACGATCACAACTATTCCATGCTTTATCACCTAGGAAAATGTTAGTTGTGACCACCTCCACTGTCGCAGCCTCCAGATAACGATGCTCCCTAAGTGTCTTCTTACTCCAAAGCCCGTTGCTTGATGCTCCGGCAAAAATCTCCTCATCCCCTCCCTCCGCATGAAGATCTAGAAATCTCCCCTAACCTCCCCTCATTTCTCGAAGAAGCCAAAAGGTAAATCTAGATCCCAATCGAGTATGACATCCGTTTAAGGAACTTCATTATCATTCTCAATTTAAAGCACTAACTCCCGATCTCGGTTGTTAATTCATAATTTTGACATCTTCTATTGAGAGGGGAGATTTTCTTATGTCATGTTGTGGACTTGTAGTTATCGATGGTTCAAAATTGGATGTACGAGGACACGTGACATAAAATTTTGTCGATCATTTGTGTGGGTTTATCTGAGTCGATGAGGATTATACCAGGAGAAAAAGGCATACATCCGCTAGTTAGAACCCTGGTGGCCTCTAGAGAGTCTGTTGAGTCATGTTAAATTGTTAATGGTTCATGGTGTCCTCCCCCCCTAAAAAATGTGTTTGTCCATTCCGCTCTTGGTTGTTAGAGCATCTCAGCCACGTTCCCCCAAGAAACGTACGATGATAGTACCAGATAAGTCGCTTGGAGAGCACTAGTACGAATGAAGATATTTCGATAAACCTGTATTTTATTCTAATTTTCATAACATTTTACAATGTTGGATGAAATTTAAATAAATATAAACCTAAATCTACTCTATGCCCTGTTGTCATCGTTCTGGCCGGGGACACTGGACGAACCCGCCTCATCGTTATTCATTGTGGCGCATCTACTTGTATCCCTCGCTTCGAGTCAATGACGATGCCTCACCGCGGATGCACTTGTCACCCGAGTGCATCGAGGCTCCTCCTTGTCAGCACCACCGCCTCGTTCCTCATTTCCCTCATCGCCTCTTTCGCTGAGCCTATCGAGTCATCTCTAGGACGTACATGCGGTTTGCCTCCTAAGTAGCGGCGCACCGCCTTCTCCGTGTTGGTGCAGAGAATGATCGGCCTCTCTTGCTCCATGAGGAGCCAGCCACGCTCCCCTGTGCCTTTTCTATAGCGGGAGATCTCCATGTCATGGCCTGATACGTCGTAAACATATCTATAATTTTTTATGTTTCATGCTTGTTTAGTATCTACTTTGCTTTTCTTTTTCTACACTTTGAGGTATTTTTATATGTTTTCTCGGACTAACTTATTAACAAGATACCACAGTTCCAGTTGCCTATTTTCTGTTGTTTTTGGTTCTAGAAAAGTCTCTCGAAATTGGACAGGACAAAAACCAAAGTCAATATTTCACCGAGAAGAACACGGAGCCAAAAGACGAGAAGGAGGAGGGCCTCGAGGGGGCCATGCCCCCTGGCCGCGCGGCCAGGCCTGGCCCGCGCCTAGGAGGGTGCGGCCGCCTCGGACACCCCCTCGGCCTCCCTCTTCGCCTATAAGAAGCTCTGGTACCTAAACTCTAAGTACCCGATCAATCTTCCATGAAATAGTCCGTATCCGCCGCCACCATCGTCCCTAGATTGGGGGGATCTGAAGCTCTTCCCGGCACCCTGCCGGAGGGGAGAGATCATCCCGGAGGCCTTCTTCATCACCATGCTAGCCTCCGGTATGATGCGTGAGTAGTTCCACTTTGGACTATGGGTCCATACAGTAGCTAGATGGTTGTTTCTCCTCCTTTGTGCTACCATTTTTAGATCTTGTGAGCTTCGTTCATGATCAAGATCATCTATTTGTAATCATGCATGTTGTGTTTGCGGGGATCCGATGGATATTGAGATTACTATGTCAGATTGATTAATGATTCTATCTTATTGATTCTATCTTATTGATTCTATCATGTCTGTGTTGTTTGAGATCTTGCATGATCTCCGTTTTTAGTAGCTATCTTGGCCAAGTAGATGCTAGTGACTCCAAGAGGGAGTATTTATGCTCGATAGTGAGTTCATGCCTATATTGAATCTGGGGAAGTGACAGAAATCTCTAAGGTTGTAGATGTGCTATTGCTACTAGGGAGAAAACAACAATCTCTTGTTCATGGAACAATTGTACTGTTTACTTTACACACTTTGCTTAACGCAGTTATCCGTTGCTTGCAACTTAATACTGGAGGGGGTTCGGATGATAACCTGAAGGTGGATTACTAGTCATAGATGCAGTTGGATGGCGGTCTATGTATATTGTTGTAATGCCCAATCAAATCTCATAGGATCATGAATGTCTAGTATTGCATTGTTATGCCCTGCTCTGTCATGTCAGTTGCCCCGCTGTAGTTTGTTTACCCAACATGTTATATTGTTTATCTTAAGGAGAACACCTCTAGTGAATGGTGGACCCCGGTCCAATCTTTACCATTGATACATCTTCCACTGTTACTGTTTAATTTTGGCAAGCCACCATTCCCTTCCACACCATATAGTTAATCCTTTGTTTTCAACAAATCGGTGAGATTGACAACCTCACTGTTCGTTGGGGCAAAGTCTTGAGTTTGTGTTGTGTAGGTTTCCAAGTTGTCAGCAACACCTTTGAGTCGTTTCCTTCCTCCTACTGGTTTGATAACCTTGGTTTTTTCTGAGGGAAGACTTGATGTTGTGCTCATCATACCTTCCTCTTGGGGTTTCCCAACGAAGCTCTACACTGGTCTGAGCCGCCATCAACTAGTTTTCTGGCACCGTTGCCGAGGAGGATAAGGACGGTTTCACAAGGGGAGTCCTTCACAACCTTTCTCTTTACTTTGTTTTTGTTTTGCTTAGTTTCTTTTGCTTTGTTTTGCTTGCTTCTTTTTATCAAAATTTCCAAAAAAATAGTTTTGTTTGGTTTGCTTTTTCTTATCAAAAACATAAAAAAATTAGTTCCTACTCTAGTTGCTGCTGCTGTTGGTTTACTCCACTTTTGCAAAAATGAATTCTGCTCAGAACACCAAGTTATGTGACTTCACTAGCACAAACAACAATTATTTCCTGAGTACACCTATTTCTCCACCTACTCCTGATGCTACCTTTTATGAAATTAAGCCTGCTTTATTGAATCTTGTGATGAAAGAGCAATTTTCTGATGCTAGTTCTGATGATGCTGATGCCCACCTCAATAACTTTGTTGACTTTGTGAGATATAAAAATATAAGGATGGAGATGGAGATATTATTAAGCTCAAATTGTTTCCTTTCTCCTTTATAGGAAAATCTAAAGAATGGTTGTTATCCTTGCATAGAAATAGTATTGATTCTTGGATTAAGTGCAAAGATGATTTTATTGGAAAATATTATCCTCCTGCTAAGATTATATCTATGAGAAGTGAAATAATGAAATTTAAACAACTTGATAATGAACATGTTGCTCAAGCTTGAGAAATAATAAAATCTTTGGTTAGGAATTGTCCCACTCATGGACTTACTGCTTGGATGATTATCCAGACTTTTTATGCAGGGTTAAACTTCTCTTCAAGAAATCTGTTGGATTCTGCTGCTGGAGGTACCTTTATGACCATTACCTTGTGTGTTGCAACAAAGCTCCTTGATAATATGATGGTTTACAATTCTGAATGGCACACTAAGAGAGCTCCACATGGTAAGAAGGTAAATTCTGTTGAAAAAACCTCCTCTTTGAGTGATAAAATTGATGTTATCATGGCTATGCTTGTTAATGGAAAATCTCATATAGATCCAAATAATGTTCCTTAGCCTCTTTGGTTGCTCAATAAGAGCACGTTGATGTGAACTTCATTAGAAACAACAATTTAAACAACAATGCCTATAGGAATAATTTTGGTAGTAACAATAATTATAGGCCTTATCCTCCCAATAATGGCAATACTTATGGAAATTCCTACAAAAATACTAGAAGTGCTCCCTCTGAACTTGAATTCATGCTCAAGGACTTTATTAGTAAACAAACTATTTTCAACAAAACCGTGGAGGAAAAGCTTTTAAATGTTGAGAAAAATATTTCATGTTTGTGTGAAGCACAACCCTGTTTGATTAATAAAATGGCTGCTAAACCTAAAACCTTGGAAAGTACCATTGTTGCCACTCATGCCATACTAGTTACTATTGATGAAAATGTTAGACTGTTAGCTAAACTACATGCTAAATGGGAAAGAGAAGCTGAAATTTCTAGAAACAATAGTGTGTGTACTATTACCACCACCAATATGGATGCTACCAAACCACAAGAAGTCTACATTCCTCATACAATAATACCTAAACCAATAAGTCTACTACATGTGATGCTAAGTTTGATTTTGATCTTGATGGTTGCAATATCTTTGAAGTGATTATGTTCCTACAAAAGCTTGCTAGAAGTCCTAATGCTAGTGATATGAATGTGGCTTTCACCAAACACATTACAGATGCTTGATTTGCCTCCTTTGGAAGATTGCTATTTGGATGTACCACTTGATGATAATGCTAAAAAGAAACTCATGGGGAGTGTTAATGATGTTCTTATTATGGTTAACAATGCATATGTCCCTGTTGATTTCTATGTTTTGGATGTTGAATATAATGCTTCTTGTATTATTACTTTGGGAAGACCTTTTCTTAGAACTGTTGGTGCCATCATTGATATGAAAGAAGGCACCATTAAATATTAATTTCCATTCAAGAAAGGTATTGAACACTTCCCTATGAGGAGAGAGAATTTTCCCTTTGTTCCTCCTTTGAAAGCAAGGTTTGATGTTAATGCTTCTTCATTTGAAAATACTTGATTATTGCTTTTTGTGCCTAACTTAAAGGCGTTAATGAAAAGTACTTCTTGGGAGATAACCCAATAGTTTTATTGAGTCTTGGAAGTTATTACTTCTGGAATAACCTCTCCTTATCCTTTTTTTTTATTTTTGTGCCAAGAATAACCTCCAATGAGAGGGAAGTAAGATTTGGGGAGTTGCTGTCCCAAATTTTTTTTCTTCACGGTAAAAATTCGTGTAAAATCTATGTAAGTCGGATTGAGCTTTAATTTTCTAAATAAATCCCCGAGGTTGTTAACTAACTTTCGTTAGTTCAACACTTTTTTATTTGAGCAACAGAAGATCTTCGAAAAAATCGGTTTCTACCTGCTGGTCTGTTTTGACAGATTTTTGCCATTATTTGCATTTGCTTCTTATTGATTCCTTTTTGGGTTCTTTTGGGGAAATTGAGATTTTTGAATGAATTGCTACAGTAGCTTGTGTCTTTAGTGAAAGTTTTGCTGTTTTGAAACTAAACCCAAAGGTCTATTATCTTTTGAATGCACTAATGTTGCTAATGAAGATTGTGTGAAGTTTTGTATGAAGGAAAATTTTTAGGTGTAAGGAAAGAATGATGTAATGAGATGAAGAATGGACAAAAGCTCAATCTTGGGGATGCCACCCCGTGTAACCCCAAGAAATATTCAAGAGGTACAAGCGTCAAATCTTGGGGATGCCTAAGGCACCCCCTTCTTCATCAATAAAAATCTCAGGTCTTTCTAGACACTTCATTTTTATTTTTTCATACACAGTTGTGTTGTTCTTGGAGCGTCTTATTTTTTGTTTTTGGTTTTTGTTTGCTTAGTTTCCTTGAATAAAGTAGTTGGACCCCCGCTTTCGCTGTGTTGTTTCAAATAAGTTGATTGGTGTTGGAAAGGAGTAGAAAGTTCTTACTTGAGTAGTATAAGAGGAGCTTGCTTTGACTGTGACTTAGACTTTAGCATGTCATGCTAGATGTTGTTTTGACCTTATGCTTAGTGATTATTTCTATAGCATGACTTGTTCCAAACAATTAGGATTTCTCAATGTTCCTTGAAAGAATCATGCATTCTTTTAGCATACAAAAGCATATTATTGTGATATTCTCCTTTGATGCTTTGTTTGGGTTATTACTATGAACCAGTCACCTTATCCTCTATGATCATTTAGTTTTTGACTTGTGGTACCACTTTATGCTTTTATTAGTAATGTTTTGTCGCTTTGTATGATTATGGCCATTATTGCTCTCTTAGTTGGTCGCTCACAGTCTTTTGTTAGCCTCCACTTGTATGAGTAAGCTCTACTCATGCATCCAACTCCCAAGAAACCAAGTTATTCCAAAGTGTCCACTATAAATTCCTATGCATGGTGTGTTACACCATTCCAAGTATATTCTTGTTTTATCTATCTTCCAAATTAAACTTGTTATGTGAAAGTTAGTGGTTAAAGCTCTCACAACCTTGATGGCACACTTTATCCTTCTTGCCCCTAATAAACTTGAACCACTATGTCATCTATGTTGTATATGCTTGCACTTATACGTTGGAATTAGCAGAACTGTGCTGTCACGGGGAACGCTTTCAACATTGCACTTGTACATTGTACCCAGTTAATATCATGCTCTTTTGTTTATGGATGTCGTCGGTGTGAAATGAAAGGGGAGCTTGTAAGTCCATGAAGTAATGTATGTGTGTTAGAGAAACGCTTGGGTCGCTAGCCTAAGCCATGACTAATCATGGTGGAAACTTGCAGCATCACCATAGTGAGCAATCTATGAAGCATTCTTCTTATAAAAAAAGAGAGATAGAGATTGAGAAAAAAAGAAAAAAAGAAAAAAAGATGAGAAAAGAGGAAAGAGAGAAAAAAGCACCAGTTTCCCATGGTAAATAAGAAGATTGTTAAGATGCTCATTGTTTGCTTGCCTTATCATTTTGATATGGGATAGCTCCTGTATGATGTGCAAGGGGTACCCCGTTGGCGGTTCTCTATGATACACATGTACTTACTATGACAAGAACTTACCGGTGACTAAAGTTGAGTAGCATGAGGAGCGGCCCTCGTACTCAAGGGACGAGATTCCCAACTTACACTTTGTCAAGCATATACTCCATAGTTTGTTCACTTTAAGCTTAAACACTTCAAGATGCTTATGATAGGGGCAATGAGAGCTGAAAGCTAACAAGTACCATAATTTTTGGAAGATCTTTATGAGACTTTAAATCCCTACTTCCCTTTGAAGGGGCTTTCTTCCACTTTTATATTGAGTCTCCACCTTCTATCGTTAGGCACCAATTAAGAGAGCATAGTTGCCATTCTTAGTTCTATGTGCATTGTCCCAAAACTTATTGATTGATTCATAATGTTGATATTGCTTGTTCTTGAACTATTTGTATCTGGTCACCCTTATGAACTTTGAAGGTGTCCTATGCATTTATTTCTACTCCATGAGGGACAAGCTAAATGCAACTATGCTATGTTTTCTATATATGAAACAAACAAACGTCTTTCAATGCATTGTTATTCATGAATCTTTTTTTGTATCATTTCATGTTGCATCATAGTTCCTATGTCTTATTGTTAGAACTTCATCTTTCATGCTCTTGTTTAAGTACTTTGATCCCAACTTTCAATGCTTGCAAATGGTTTGATCTTGATTGTGATGGTGCATGTCGCCTCAATTTTTTTCTTTTTATCACTTACCTACTCGAGGATGAGAAGGATTTAAGCTTGGGGATGCTTGATACGTCGTAAGCATATCTATAATTTTTTATATTCCATGCTTGTTTAGTATCTACTTTGCTTTGCTTTGTCTACACTTTGAGGTATTTTTATATGCTTTCTGGGACTAACTTATTAACAAGATGCCACAGTGGCAGTTGCCTATTTTCTGTTGTTTTTTGGTTCCAGAAAAGTCAGAAAATGAATATTCTCGGAATTGGACGGGACAAAAGCCAAAGTCAATATTTCACCGAGGAGAACACGGAGCCAGAAGATGAGACGAAAGAGGGCCTCGAGGGGGCCACACCCCCTGGCCGCGCGGCCAGGCCTGGCCCGTGCCTGGGGGTGCGGCCGCCTCGGGCACCCCCTCGGCCTCCCTCTTCTCCTATAATAATCCCCCGATACCTAAACCCTAAGTACCCGATCAATCTTCCATGAAACAGTCTGTAGCCGCCGCCACCCTGCCGGAAGGGAGAGATCATCCCAGAGGCCTTCTTCATCACCATGCCAGCCTCCGGTATGATGCGTGAGTAGTTCCACCTTGGACTATGGGTCCATACAGTAGCTATATGATTGTTTCTCCTCATTTGTGATACCATGTTTAGATCTTGTGAGCTCCGTTCAAGATCATCTATTTGTAATCATGCATGTTGTGTTTGCGGGTATCCGATGGATATTGAGATTACTATGTCAGATTGATTAATGATTCTATCTTATTGATTCTATCATGTCTGTGTTGTTTGAGATCTTGCATGGTCTCCATTTCTAGTAGCTATCTTGGCCAAGTAGATGCTAGTGACTCCAAGAGGGAGTATTTATGCTCGATGGTGGGTTCATGCCTCTATTGAATCTGGGGAAGTGATAAAAATCTCTAAGGTTGTAGATGTGCTATTGCTACTAGGGAGAAAACAACAATCTCTTGTTCATGGAACAATTGTATTGTTTACTTTACACACTTTGCTTAAAGCAGTTATCTGTTGCTTGCAACTTAATACTAGAGGAGGTTCAGATGATAACCTGAAGGTGGATTACTAGTCATAGATGCAGTTGGATGGTGGTCTATGTATATTGTTGTAATGCCCAATCAAATCTCATAGGATCATGAATGTCTAGTATTGCATCGTTATGCCTTGCTTTGTCCTGTCAATTGCCCCGCTGTAATTTGTTTACCCAGCATGTTATGTTGTTTATCTTAAGGAGAACACCTCTAGTGAACTGTGGATCCCGGTCCAATCTTTACCATTGATACATCTTTCACTATTACTGTTTACTTTCTGCAAGCCACCATTGCCCTCCACACCATACAGTTAATCCTTTGTTTTCAGCAAACCGGTGAGATTGACAACCTCACTGTTTGTTGGGGCAAAGTCTTGAGTTTATGTTGTGCAGGTTTCCAAGTTGCCAGCAACACCTTTGAGTCGTTTCCTTCCTCCTACTGGTTCGATAACCATGGTTTATTTCTGAGGGAAGACTTGCTGCTGTGCTCATCATACCTTCCTCTTGGGGTTTCCCAACGAAGCTCTACAGTGATCTGAGCCACCATCATGGACCTTGAGACACGAATTGATCCCCTTGAGGCTCAGGTAGGCCTCCCTCTTCTTAATCTCTATCTCGTAGGAGGTGAGGAGGGCTCGTTGCACCGGATCCTCTGATTCTTCCTCTGGCAATTCATCCTCGAAGTAGGAGGAGTCATCCACGTGAGGGTCCTGCTCAAGTTCGACCTCCACTTCATCGTCCGAAGTAGGAGGCGCTTTCTCCGGCATGGTGTAGCGCTCATGCGCGGGCGGGGCGATTCTGTCCCAAGTGGGTACTAGGAGGAAAGGCATGGTGACATGTCGGTGGTGGAGATGGCGAGGAGGAAGGCTTGTGTGCCGGGCCTTAGCGGTGCTGAAGGCGAGGAGGAAGGCTGGTGTGAGGCATGTCGGTGTTAGAGAAGGCGGAGCCTATTTAACACCGGATCAAGAGAGGGGGGGTGGCTCACATTTACGGTGGAGGTTAAGCGGCCGCTGCAGTGCCACTACACCATCATAGAGTCGACGGGACGCCTTCCTACGCCCACTTGGGAAACCAGCTACGCATTTAAGTTAAAGTTGATCGGCCGGTGGATACCACGTTGAACGACGTTGACAGAGATCACTCACGTGGTTCGTGGCTTCTATCTGGTGCTCCCAGAAGGCTCCCATTGAGGGGAATGACTTGGGCGTGCTAGACAACCTATTGAACCACGACGGAACGTGTTCTTGAAGGACGCGGATAGATGCAACTTCGTTCTGGTGCGTCCAATAGCCACTTGGGGATCCTTTAGGGCGCGTTTGGTAACCTGCGGCAACTTTTTTCCCAACCCAGCAGTGTTTTGGATGGCACTGCCAACCTCATACAGGCATTGGGCCATGAATTGCACACCGTTTGGTAGCCTGCAATTCATCCATGGGGCATTTTGTGTAGCCCGTTTGGTAGCCTTCTTGCAAGACCAGAGCCCAAACGTGAAGCAAATGAATGTGTTTGGTTGCCCTAGGCCTGAAATACGGCCACCTCTTCTCTCCAATGAGTGATCTTACCCTTTTATCACACAACTGAAGGTATAAATCATAATCTAAGTAGAAAGTTCATCGGCGGAAAAACCTAGGTACTACGAATATGCAGTTTATCACCATACAACCCTTACTAATACGAATGGAAGTTCACTAGCACAATCAATCATGATTATTGTTCAGGAACCAAGGGAGGGAGGGGGAGGGGTACTATGACCTTCTTATCTGCATCATCATCTTGTTCTTCTCCTTCTTCACCTCCTTATTCTTGTTGTCATATGGTGGTGGGGCCTCTATCATTCCACATTGCTGCTGCCCACTCCTTCCTCTTCTCCTTGCAATCTTCATTGTCAGATGCTTCGACACCATGGCCAGTGTCATTCTCGTCAGGAATAACATTCTCCTCATCTGCCACATACAAATAAAGGCCATACCCCAAGATCTAGTTGTGGAGTATGCAACATGCAAGCACTAGATTTACCTGGGTGGAGAAGGTGTGGAATGGATTCTGATCAAGGATCTTAAACCTGTTATTCAAAGAAGAGAATTCCCTCTCAACAGTAACCCTTAGGCTAGAGTGCCTGAGATTGAAGGGCTCTTTAGCATTCTGTGGTCTATTCCTTCCAGTGAACTCGTTGAGATGGTACCTGGTAGACCTGAAGGGTGGAAGAATCCCAGGGCGACAACCATATCCAGCATCTCCTAGTTAGAACTTGCCATCAGGGATATTGATCCCATCAGGACTGGACATGCTGTCAATAAGGATGGTTGCATCATGGGCTGATCCTTTCCAACCATCTAGCACATATGTGAACATCATGTTAAAATCAACAGCAAATGGTACATTTTGGTTGGTGTAGTGCTTCCTTCCCCTGTAAGCTGCAAATTCTGATCTTGGAACTCTAGCAGTAACATGAGTACCATCGATTGCACCGATACAATCATGTTACAGGTACACACAGATGAAATGAGAAAAGGGGAACACATGGGACTAAATCGAAGGATGCAATGATAAAACAAGGGAACACAAGCTCACCTTGAAATATGGCATCTGCCTCACGCTATTGCGTATCTTTTCTTGTGTTTGACCCGTAGGCGACTTGATCACCTCCTCTCTCAGCTCACCGATTGCATACAACACTCGGTTGAAATAGCACGATATTGTCTCTATGCTTTTTCTGAAAGTGTTGTGGATGACCCTAAACCTCTGGTTATGGCTAACCACATCAAGGAACATCACGACTTGTTCTTCCACTGAGGTGTGGATGCTATTTACCAAAAGTCCACCCGTCCTTAATCTTATGACAAGTGCAAAGAAGGGGGCTCTTTTCATCCTGAGCATGTTCAAAGACTCTACATCGTTATAGTTATAGATGTAGTTCAGGTTGGCCATCCTCTCTTGATCTCGGGCCAACATAGTATCGTACATCAGTCTAGGAAATACAGCCCGCCGAACAACTCTCTTGTGAAATAACGGGATCCATGCTTGAATCACTACTACAAGCGCTGCTGCCTGATGGACAAATTCCATCCTATCGGCCTAACAAATCGGAGCTACGGTGAGTTCTTCCTAAATCGGTGCTTCAGCCCTACTAGAAACAGCAGTGGAGAGAGATTCACGGTGCTTACCTCACCCATGACGATGCGCGGCCGGGGAGAAGGAGGGAGATGCGCCTCGATGCCGCTGACCGACGCTCACCACACAGAGTTGGATGAACCGCCGGGTACAGTAGATATGCACCTCCGCCGCTCGTGGTGTGGAATCAAGAGGAGGGGGATTTTGGGGAGGGCCAACGCGTAGGGTGAGCCACCCAGCAGGTGAGGATACTCTTGGCGCGAAACAGGGATGAGAAACTTTCATTTCCTGCCTGCGCCCCCGCGGATGGCGTGCGCACGCCGTCGCCCCGTTTTTCAGCTTCAGGACATGGCTCCACAGAAACGCTCGATTCGAGCGTTGTAGTTGGGCCTAACACTAAAGTGCTTTACATAGCACGCTGACCATAACGCAGCGATCATGCGAGAAACCAAACAGACCAATTTTGTCACGCCTGGCCTGTTTACACGGAATATAGGCTACCAATCGCGTCCTTAGCCTTCGTGTTGGAGACTGGACACGCTCTTACTACGTAGTATGTCTTTTTGAGTCAGTGCCCTCTTCACTCTTCAGGTCAAGGATGAGAAATGAGGTGTGAATGAAACAGTGAAAGTTACTTAGTTCTAAGCTGAATCAGCCTATCCCAAACAACCAAACCTGGTAACTATCCCGCAATCCCCCACGTCGAGCCCCAATGGCCTACTCAGGCGGCCTCCCGGCGCCGCTCCGGCAATCGGAGGCAGGTCGCCACGCCCTCCCTGCCGCCGCGGCTCCCCGGTTTGCTCCCAGCTACCGCTACCGCCGCCGTCCGGGAAATCCTCATCGCCTCGCGTGTCCTTCCGCCGCCGCAGCACCGCCCCACATCGAATTGCTCTCTCGTGCTCGCCCCCGTCCTCCTCCCTTCTACTGGGATGCTGTTGCGGGGCCTCGGAGGGCCTCGCACTGTCCAGGTAAGGAGCAACACTTGCTTTGCTTCCTTGCTTGGGTGGATGGATTCTGATTGTTCTACAATTACAGTTGTGCTGATTGAATGCGAGCAATTGCGTTTCGGATTAGGAAGCTTAAAATTAACCCAATCACGTGCCCTACATGTTATATACTTTTGATATGTACTTGGCCATGTGCCCATGTCACTTTGTTACACGCTTGCTATTAGTTTTAGTAGTTCATCAGTTTTATGCAATGGTTAATAGTTTGAGTACGAATTTTTCACGAGAAAGTTCAAAACTAATTATACAACGCGAAATTTGTTATCCTACTAGATCTTGTACCTGACTGCAAGCACACAACTTTCTGTACCTTGCAATAAATGTTTCTTACATTGTGATTTACTTAATGTATATGCAGAGTGTGTGGCCAGCAAAACTATTAATAAAGCGATGGATGACCACACTGAGAGTGAAGTTGTAATGGGGTACACGATGATGCAAATCTGTGATAAGTTCATCGAGGTCTTCATGCATCAGAAACCAGAAACAAAGGACTGGAGAAAAATATTGGTGTTCAGAGAGGAGTGGCAAAGATACAGACCGCACTTCTACAAACGCTGTCAGGCGCGCATAGATGTGGAAACTGATTCCGTTGTGAAGCAAAAGTTGGTTGTACTTGCTAGAAAAGTAAAGAAGGTATGTTATTTTTTAGTAGAGCAAAAACAATCTTTATGGACTGCATTCCTGAACTATGAGCTAGCTATGTTCTTGTTTCATTTATGTATGCATCCTCGCCTATTTAAATATGCTTTGACAAAGATATTAGCCATCAATATTGAGACCATCATATAGTTTGATTACATCATTATATTTACTTAGATGTACTATAGTCAATCAAGGGAAGTGTTCATATGCATCGTATTAGAATTTTCTGAACCCTCTTGTTTACAATTAATTTGTTAGATTGACAATGAAATAGAGAAGCACATGGAACTCTTCACAGAGCTCCGCGAGAATCCTACAGATATCAATGCTGTTGTCGCGAGAAGACGAAAGGATTTCACCGGGGAGTTCTTCCGCAATCTTAATTATCTTGTAAATGCTTATAATGGCCTTGATGAGAGAGATGGTAACTTTCTACCTTAACATTTCTTGACTCACGAACTGCACTTATTCAGTATACTCTTGTTATTTGAGTATTGATCCAACCAGCCACTAACATATACGTACAATATATAGGAAAATACCAAACTATATGATTTATGTATTTCTTGAGAACTTGCAGCGTGATCTCTGGTTTCAAATAGTCAGAAAATAAAAGAAAGAACCTGATGCAGATCTTTGAGAAGCTATGGCTATCTTAAGTCTGTTTCTAACGCTTTGTCTGGTCTTAGTTCATTCTATCAATCTATTCTATCGAGCTCGTGTACCTAATTTACATCAATTTGTTGTTCTGTGAGAAACGAAGAAATGTGTCTACTTCACTTCAGTTACTTAATTATCGTGTTTTGTTTTTATGTGCTGATATTTTTTTATTGTCCCTACGTTATTCAGCAATTGCCAGGCTTGGGGCTAAGTGTCTATCTGCAATTCATGCATATGATTGCACACTGCAGCAGTTGGACATTGATTCTGCTCAGTCAAAGTTTGATGATATACTGAATTCTTCCTCACTAGATGATGCATGTGACAAGATAAAAAGTTTAGCTAAGGCTAAAGAACTTGACTCATCTTTAGTTCTTCTGATTAATAGAGCCTGGGCTGCTACAAAAGACTCTAAAACTATGAATAACAAGGTTGGTCTAAGTGAGAATGTGACATTTTTTATAAGTAATCCATGTTTAGATAATGTTTTCTTGCTACATATATTCTTGCCCACCTGAGCTGTGTGAACACCATATGAAACACTTCAACCCATCAGGCTATCACCCTAGATTAATGAGGCAAATAATATATCTTGTTATTTATGCTTAAAAATAAGTGAGGTGGTAAGTATGAAAACACCAGTATCTATTTTATGTACATGTAAGAAAATGATAGCACCTTGGCCTGCAGTTTCACGGTTTAAAAGGTTCATGGATATATGACATTTTACCTTTTCATTGAGTTCTTCAATCCCCGGAAACTGATAGTAGTTTGTATTCCAGAATGCACTGAAATCTTAAGGTTCCCTTTTTGCTCTTGCTTTATGTTCCAGGATATTTACCATTCTGCAAAGTGCAAATTCAAATGCGACGACACAGCACTTAACGAAAACTGTAGAGAAGACTAGGTGCAGTAAGCTGTCATGAACTCAACTCATGATAGGAATTAGACTAGCCAACTTGATTCATCAAATCATTTGCTCCAACTTTGTAGTATAAAACCATTGCATGTGCAGTCAGGGTCATATACGGTAGTACCTGCAAAAATAATTGATCTACCTCAGTAATAGATGCGTCTGGAACCTGTTTCTGAATGTATAAGACCATGACAAGTCATATTGTGTACCCAGTAGGATACTTGGAGCAAGCATACCCTTTATAGTTCCAATGTCATGGTTCACAGTCTTCGTAATTTGCTTCATACATCATTATGGAATAAGATTTCCAAATTCCTATTAGGTGCATTCTATCATCGATCACATATTAGATTTCCAAATCACCTACATATTGTAAAGATTAAAGAACTGGTATTGTTACTACTTAGTACTTACCAATTGTAATGAGCATTAGTATTTATCCGTTGCAATTAATGTTGATATGTTATTGGCTAACGAACATTCATAATATTATTAGCTAAAACTTGTTGTGAATGTTTTCTTAAAATCGTTCTGTGGCATAGGTCAAGGATATAATGTATCATATTTATACAACTACAAAGGAAAGCCTCAAAATCATCTCACCTCCAGAGATGAGGCTTCTGAAGTACCTACTGAATATTGAAGATCCTGAGGACAGATTTGCTGCCCTTGCGACTGCTTTCTCTCCAGGAGATGAGCATGACGTCAAGGATGAAGATACTCTTTACACGTAAGGAACTTTTGACAAGATATTTATGTAAAAATCCAATTGCTTCATTGCCTGCAAAATCATTTTTTTCCCATGGGTTACAATATAATACGTTTGCATAGTGTTGTGTCACATGCATCTATTTTTCTTGTTCATTCGTTTTGTCAACAGTATTTGAGTTGATCAGAGTAGTCAATTGTTAATGTTGATTCTAACTATTAAAGTAAGGATTCGCTGGCATTAGCATGCTTCACTGAACTACTATGTAACCATAGGTAAGCATTAAGCTGACTTGTGTATGAACTCAATCAAATCTTTCCAACATCTTCAGACTGTACTATTGTTTGTCAAAATTTACAATTAGACATATAATGGTACGTAGTTCTTGCTCTGGCCTCGTCATATTTATTTTGCTTCACTAGTCATTGTTCAAGAATTTAAGGGTGCTATATTGTACCTTTGGGTTCCTGTGTATCCATGAAAGGACAAGAATTAGAACTAAATGGGTCAAGAGATTATTGTTTGACCTCACTTCGATGCATTAAATATGAAGAGGTTGGAAATAATGGAATGTTTACAGTATCACATGAAAAGTACTGGAGCATCTATTATTCAGAGGTCCAGAGGGGATCGAGTTTGTGTCGTTTTGTCTTGAGATAGGCACCACAAACTTCTCAATAAGAGGGTGCCGATATTTCGTTGCAATACAGATCATTTTATTTGGGTGGTTATCATGATGTACACACATTTTATGCAGACCTGCTTAATATACACCATCTTTTAATTGCAGAACGCCCAATGAACTCCATAAATGGATCAAGATGATGCTTGATTCGTACCATCTCAACAAGGAGGAGACGGATTTCATGGATGCCCGAAGGATGAGTGACCCGGTCATCATCCAGCGGTTAATTCTTCTGAAAGAGACGGTCGAGGAAGAATACATGAAGCAGTACATACATCCTGAGGACCAGGAATCAGATGGCAGGGAAGAACCAGAATACTATCCATAGCTATAGCATCTTTGACTAGGTAATGTTTGTAGCTGTATATCAAAGAGAAGATGTTTTGACAGCTTTGTATTGGGTATGGTCCTACAGTTACGGCCTTAGAGATAGGAGAAGGTAGGTATGCCTTGTAGCTAGGTGAGGTGAGGTTTAGCTAGAACTTCAGGTTTTGCATCACACTGATTCCACATCTCCAGACAAGCAATTGCTGCAATTGAATTTGCAAGTGCAAACTTCGGTTCATGGAGAAAGGCAACAATATTTCATCGTCCATCTTTTAGTGCAAGTGATAATGATAAAAAGCCACATCGAGAATATTATAGTTGAGAAATTACTGGTGATAATATTATAGTTGAGAATATTATAGAACTTCAGGTTTTGCATCACACTGATTCCACATCTTGAGTCAAGCAATTGCAGTTGCAAACTTCGGTTCATGGAGAAAGGCAGCAATGTTTCATCGTCCATCTTTTAGTGCAATTGGTAATGGTAAAAAGGCGCATCAGTTGAGAAATTACTGGTGCTAATACAAGCAAACATAGAGATCAACACTAAGCAATACAGTACACAAATTGAAAATTTCCATCTGCTAATCACGGACGGGTTTCTTCAACGATCCACTGCGTTTGCTCCACGGCCGGGAGAGGAAGCCCTAGAGAGGCGTCCCCTTGGGCCAGCAGCCGCCGCCGCTCTCCTCCTTCGCCGCAGAGGCCGGCTGCAAGGCCTCCACGGCGGCGGCCTTGCGGGCCTCGGCGACGCGCGCGTCGGCCTCGACCTCGGTGTAGCCCTGCTCCTCGAGCGCCTCGCGTAGCTCCAGCAGCCGCGACTCCAGCGCCCGCTTCCGCTCGTGCTCCGCCATCTCCTCCCTGAAGCCGCCGTCGCGCGCACCGCCGGGGACGGAGGAGGCGGGGGCAGCGGACGAGGAGGGAGAGGGATGGGGACGGGGGAGGAACTTGTTGGAATGCACGCGGCCGCTGGTGCCGGAACCCCGCGCCGTCGGGAGCCCCACGCCGTTGTACATCGCTGCGTCGTAACGAAGGATTTCCCTCTCCTCTCCTCTCCCTTCTCTGGGTTTCGTGACGGCTTCGCGAAACTCGAGCCCCTAGTTCACAAGTCACATTTTTTTTTTCAATTGCTAAAAAGTGCTCGGATGCAAAATGAGCCCTCGCTCTTGGGCAAATATGGCCAACGGGCCCGGCCCGGCCCGGCACGCGCTAAACGCGCCGACACGCGACACGGCCCGCCATGGCCCGCCAAGCCACAGGCCGGGCCGGCATGCGTGCCTAGCTTCGAGGCCCGAGCCCGGCACCTAGCTAACCGGGCCGGCCCGCGACACGTCAAGTATGTGGGCCGTTGCTGTTTTTCGTTGGCCATCGAAATAAGCCTACAATATGGGTCGAATCTGTACCCTATCAACTACTTGGCAGTGGTCTGGTGGTAAGTGGAGTATGAGAGGTCGTGAGGTTGTGAGTTCGACTCATCTCGGCCCGTTGGCCAGGTTTGCTCTTGAGCCGTCGGATGTGCGCGATGAAGCCTCGCGGCCCGCTCCGTTCCAACAGCGGCGGATAGCTACTCCGGCTCCAGAATTGCAACTCTAGCGTGCACCCTAATTAGCGTGCATGCTCCAACCAACCACGCCACACCACGCTAGCATTGTAAGACCGTGCTTCACATCTTTATTTGTTCGGTTTTCTGACTTGCTGCGGCTTCGTGTTTCTTTATTTTCTGGGCCCACCCATGTTCTCGTGAGTCCAATCTCTCATGCGGCATTGCAGTTGCCCATCTCTCACTGCTGCGCCGCCGATCTCCATGTCTCATCGCTGTGGCGCATCTCCCTGGACCTCGTTGCCCCAGCGCCGTCACCGAGGAGGACGGCTACTCTTCGTCATCCACGTCTCCGGCGATCTCCTGTCGTCCCTCGGTGTCCTGCTGGCTGCTGCTCCTCGAGTTCTTCGCCGCGTGTGCCTGATGTGCACCTTCTTGCCTCCGGCTCCAGAATTGCAACTCTAGCGTGCACCCTAATTAGCGTGCATGCTCCAACCAACCACGCCACACCACGCTAGCATTGTACGACCGTGCTTCACTCTGTATTTGTTCGGTTTTCTGACTTGCTGCGGCTTCGTGTTTCTTTATTTTCTGGGCCCACCCATGTTCTCGTGAGTCCAATCTCTCATGCGGCATTGCAGTTGCCCATCTCTCACTGCTGCGCCGCCGATCTCCATGTCTCACCGCTGTGGCGCATCTCCACAGACCCGTTGCCCGGTAGCGTCAGGGAGGACGGCTACTCTTCGTCATCCGCGTCTCCGGCGATCTCCTGTCGTCCCTCGGTGTCCTGCTGGCTGCTGCTCCTCGAGTTCTTCGCCGCGTGTGCCTGATGTGCACCTTCTTGCCTCGTCCACTTCTCACGGGAGCTTTCTATGCCTCGGCTAGCTGCGGCTCCTCGAGTCCCTCCCCCGTCCCCGAATTTTGCATCCACCGTCGAGCGCTTGACGTGCGCCTCGTTTCTGAATATGTCTTATCAAGATGCAACGACGAGCTTCATCGAGTAGTGGGGGTGAGGTGCGATGTGAGCATCACAGCCGACAACGTCGGGAGGAGCTGAGATGGTAGCATGGTGTGCGGAGTTGGCTGACGCCTTCCTCCTTCAGCCCTTCCGGGTTGTGGTTGCTAGGCTGCGGACATGAAATGCAGATTTTGTTGTTGTTGATATAAACACAATGATACAGTTTGAAACTCCACGGACTATGATGAAATTAGACACAAACTATTGTTGTGTAAAAACTTCTGACATTTGTATGATACTATTTGAAGTGTCATGACACACTAATTAAGAAACAATATGATGCATGTTGTATCTGTTAAAATAATTAGCAGTTTTCGCATGAATTTAATCCAAATGTAAATCATGACAGAACAATTTTCAAGACTAACTAGTATACGCATAGTAGACATGCACCATACAGGCAAGTGAAAACCTAGTATATCTACGCATACTGCAATACTGGTAATCATTGTAGGAAATATCAGGAGGGAAATTGAAAGAGCATTTTTCTATCCCTCTGATTTTGATGTTTGATAACAACACACTTATCGGTTTAACTATATGCTAAGTTCATCACAGGTTTGATAAGAGGTGGCACAAATAATGGCATATCAATTCCCCTTGCAAAAACCTCTGTGCCAACTGGTAGTACCGGAACTTCGACCGGTACTACCGCTTGACACCGGTACTACCGGTTCCAGTACCGGTTGGCACTAACCAAAGCTGATAAAAGTGTGTGCTAGTCAGTACCCCCGGTACCACGGAGCGGCACTACCGGTCCAACCGGTAGTACCGCTTGGTACAAGCGGTACTACCGCTTGAGACGGTCGTCTGGTTCGGCGATCTGGGGCATCTTGACTAGCACTCACCCTCTCCATTTTGGTCGTACCAAGCGGTGCCCAGGACTACGCCCAAACCGGTAGTACCGCTTCCTCGACCGGTACTACCGCTTGGGGTAGTACCGCCCAAAGCGAAGAATGATGAAGAACTGGAGCACCTCCGTGCACTGGTCCGATTTGACCCGGTAGTAGCTTGCAAGCGGTACTACCGCAATCTGGATACTACCGCTACATTAAATGCTCCAACGGCCATATTTCGTGGAGGGGTATAAATACCCCTCCACCTACCTTGGGACAAAGTGCTCAGTTCATTAAAGTCAAAGACCACCATTGGAGTCCATTGGAGCCACCCAAATCTTCAAGATCTCCTCATCCCACCACCCAAAGTCCTTGATCTTTGGGGAATCGAAGGAGGAGGCCCCGATCTACTACTTCACCAAAAGAGATCTTCATTTCCCCCTCATTTCATTGAGGGCCCCTTTGCTCTAGTGTTTTCTTGGAAACCCTAGTTCTTGTTTTGGTTCTTACAAGCTTGTCTTTGATTGCTTTGACAGCTTGCTCGTATTTGGGAGCCTCCGATTAAGTTGTGAATGTGTGCCCCAAACTTGTAACGGTGCCGGCTTCCACCTTGAAGGTTGCCGATATAGTGGAAGGTGAATCGATCCCGTTGGTGTAACATCCCTAAAATCATGATTTCAAAGATTGCATATCATTCATGCATGCATATAGAATTGAGGTCAATTTCAAAACTTATTTCAGAAAAACAGAAGCACATAGTGCTATCATTTTATGTGAGCAAATTTAAATCAAATGGCCATCCCCATTTGAGAGTTTGAATGTTTTAAACCTAGATTGTTTGTCTTCCTTGTTGAATGGTTTGAGTGTGGAATTTGAACCAAGCTCTACAAAAATGGAAATGGTTTCAAAAACCATTTTTCAAACATTTGCAAACAAGTGCAAAGTTCCTGTTATTTTGTTTCTCCAAAAATGACCAAGCTTTTACCAAAGTAACCACTTGGTTTTATGCCTAGATTTGAGACTGTTGCACACTACAAAAACCCCAGAAAGATTTGAATTCAAAAGGAGTTTGAATTCATTTAAAAACCATTCCTGAAAATCAAAAACAGAAAAACAAAAGGAATAAACAAAAGAAAAGGGCCAGGCGCTCCTATTCTAGCCAATGAGAACCGCCCAACTAGCCCACCCGGCCACTCTCGCTGCAAGACGCTGTGACGCACTGTGATCGCCGACACCTGACCCACCCCTCTCGTCTCCCTCAGGTGGTGGACCTCTCGCCTCACCTCGTCTTCCCAAATCGCGACCCGTCGCCGGCCGTTTCCTCCGCCATCATCGCGATTGATTCTCGCTTAATTGCCCTTGATTCCGCGCTTAATCGCCGCTCCCCTCTCGCCTACAAAACCCCCTCTGCACCGTGGTCATTTCCCCCCACTCTCCTCGCTCACTCCGCCACCAGTGGCGCATTTGACTTGAAACTCCAGCATCGGCGACTCCGGTGACTAATTCCGGTGAGCCTCGACCGCCCCCCTCTCTCTGGTTCAAACTATCACGTCCAGCATGATCTTGTGCATCTGCTGACACCTTTCTTTTGCCTGCTCGTGACCCAGGTCGTCGTTTCCGTTCACGCCCGCAACCACCTGCGCCGTCGCTCGACTCCGGCGAGCAATAGCGGTAAGTTCCGAGCGCCCCTCGCCTTTCCTTTGATACCAACTGGTTCGACAGTCACTTGCGCATCTTCTGAACCCTCTGACTTGTACTAGGACGATGCGGAGCCTCGCCAGCGACCTCGACTGCAAGCGACAGACGCCGCCGCAACTCCGATGAGCCCCAGCGACCGTGCCCATGCGCCCCTCGTCAAGCCGCTGCCAGGTTGAGCTTCTCCTCGACGCTGCGGACCTGGTGAGCATCCTCCTGCCCCTCCGGATGACCTGTAGCGCTGCGCCGCCGCAGACAGAGCTCGCCGCCGCTAGCGCCGCTCGATTTTGGTTAGATGATTTGTAGCCGTCAGATCCAGATCCAGCGCGTAGGATTAGTCCACTTAGCGAAGCGGTATGATTAGATCTTAACCGTGCATTGTTAGTTAGATCCTACGGCTAGCAAGCGTATCCAGAGCGAAGCAGTACACGCCAGTAAGAATATGACGCGTGGCCAGGGTTTGATTCAAAAATAGATTTGAAATCAGATTTAGATCAAAAATTGAAATGGCTATAACTTTTGATTCCCATGTTATATTTTTGCAAATTTTATATCGTTGGAATCAGGGAGACAAGCCCTTCCTGTTTATGCAATGTGTTTAGTGAAAAGTTTCTGTTAAAATGACTTTTTATGCAGAAACTTGTTTAGGACTATTTTGAGTATAGAATTTGTTTAGTAATTTGTTTTAGTGCTAAATAAGTTTGGATTAGCAAGTTTTTGACTTAGTTATGATTCAGTATCATGCACTTGCTTGGTGGAGTTTTAAAAATCATCACTTTGCATTCTTGCATGCATGCATATATATTTTTTTTGTATATGATATGTGATTGTGAGTATAATTTTTGTGTAGATTTTGGTGCTAGTGACTGTGATTGTGAAGAGTGCTACTCTCCCCATTACCAAGGAAAGTGGTACTTCATGAATATTTCCATCCCTATATTTTGTACAAGCATTAGAAATATTTTGCTAAGTCTTGCATGTTATTATTTTGCCAAATGCTATGTTGGGAAATCCTAAGTAGTGTAGCATTGCTAGGAAATTTCCTAAGTTAAGATACTATGCCATGCTTAGCCTAGCTAGTAGCAAACAAGGGTTGGTGAAGTATATACATGCTATGATGAAAATATTTCTAAGTATTTTGACTTATGTTTTCCTTAATAAAACAACTAAGTCAATGAATCACCTGGGTGGAATGGGACTTGAATGGTGGTTTTTGGTTGAGTGGTTACACCAGGCCCATGGACATGGTTTACCTTGTGTATCTCACTTGTGGTATGCCACCCAGGCACAAAGGGATTTTAGAGGCCAAGTGTTGAGAAGCTTATAGTGCAGCCACTTGGCAATATGGGCTCTGCTTGGATCACATAAGTTGCTAGAACTTAGCCATTTGGTCTAAGGAAAGGCTTCTGAAAGGTCCTGTCTTGGGAAACCAGGTCTGGTGGGGAAAGTGCACAACCTCTGTAGATGGAAAAATCTAAGTACTTAGCCAAGTCCATGGCAATGGACAACTTGAGCATCAAGACATGGAAGCTATCAAGAATCTCATCACTCCAACTTCTAAGTAAAACTTGAGGGTGAACAAGGGTGAAGGACCCCAATGTCTATTGGTGGTTTCTTGGGAAAAGTTTTTGATAAAGAAAAACTTAGAGATTTCAACTAATAGGAAAAACCTATTTTTGAGCAAAGCAAGCCAAGCTACACTTAGCCAAAATGCATATAGTAATATAGTCCACTTAAAATTTACTAAGGTATCACTTGCCAATACTATTCCAAAGTATTGACCCACTGTGACTGTAACTTGTGATGTTGCAGGTTACTCCGATGATGATTAGGTGTCATGAGTCTACACTCAACATGCTTGCCTGTGGCACATGAAGATGAAGACTTATGTTTATTTACTTATTCCAAAACTCTTGTATTAGGCCTGTGGCCTTGAGTTGTAAAAGACTATGTTTTATCTCTGGAATGGATGTAATAAATGACCTTTGTATCTGTGTACTTCATCTTAAACTGTGGATGCTAGCAATGATCCAGGGACTAGCATTGCAATCACAGGGATCCTTTTCCTTTACAAAGGAGGGATCTTACAGTTGGGGTGAGATCCATCGGAGAACAAGGGAGGCCTCTCGTGGCGTTGGTGGTTTGAAACCACCCCCTCTCCAAACGTAGACGTACTTCCCCTCAAAAGGAAGGAACTACGGGAAACAAATCCTTGTGTCTCCGCGTCCACTTTTCGGTTACTTCTATCCTTTACCGCACCTTACTTACTTGTTACTACTTTGTGTTGTGGTAGCCCTTGCATAATTGTCATATAGGTAAATTCACCATAGTTGCATTATCTAGAGAATTTACCTTATTGTCAAACCTTAATTTGAAAAAGAAGAAAATTTGAAGTAGCACCTATTCACCCCCCTCTAGGTGCCCATACGATCCTTTCAATTGGTATCAGAGCCTCGGATCTTTATTTGGGCTTTACCGCCTAAGAGAATATGGGTAGCCGCGAAGGGGATGGTGAGCCGACCACGGTGACCATGGAAGATCTCAAAAACTTGGAAACAAGATTGAGCTCTTCCTTGGTAAACAAAGTCAAGAAGATGCTAGAGGAACTTCTTAAAGACAAAGAAGGCTCATCACCCCATCTCCTCAAGAGGATCAACCATCCATTTTAATTAAGGGGAATATGTCAGTATCCCTCGAGGATATGGTGGTGGGGAGTAAAATTGACAACGTTAATTCCTCCACGCACAATAATGGTGGGAAGGGTGAGCACCGTGACTCATGGTACTCTCCCGACCCTCCGATCCCTCACCCTCATGTATACAATAGAGGTGACCCACCTAAGCTTGAAGAATCTGCTACTTTTGCTCAAAGGCAATCACTAATGAGAACTCATATGCGCAGCTCTTGCATTGAACTATGGAACATCATTGAGCATGGACTCTTTATTGGGGATCCAAACAACTTGACAAGAAGAGAGATTGTTAATAGTCAACTCAATGCCACTGCTCTGCATATGATTCAACAAGGTTTGGGAACAAAGGATTATCCACACATTGAGCACTTTAGCATTGCCAAGGAAGCTTGGGATGCTCTCACTGTGTTGTTTATTGGAAATGAGAGTATGAGGAGGAACCGATATGATGATCTAAGCAATGAAGCCGAAGGATTATACATGAAAGAAGGTGAAGATCACGAAGACATGTACCGAAGGCTCAAGACCACCGCCACGTCTTTTAGGAATGTGGGTGCCTCACATGTGGATGATGCATGGATAAAAAGGAAATATGTGAGTGCACTCATGCCTTTTGAGCCCACCGACTTGAAGAGCCTACAAGGAAGACACAACTACCATCTCATGACCTCAAATGAAGTTATGCAAGAGATGGCTGCGTTCAAGGTTGCCGCCAAGAATGCCAAAGATGCCCGTGCTCGTGCCCTTGGTATGAGCAATGTTGTCAATGTTGCTTTGAAGGCCAAAGTGGTGGACCATGGGGATGAAGATGATAGTGATGAAGGGCTTTTCATGGACCATCCCGATGAAGTCAAGATTTCTCATGGTCAATATATGGCTTTCTATGCAAAGAACTTTTGGAAGAATCCCGCCAAGGCCAAGATGGAAATGGAACGGAGAAGCAATCCAAATGGGAAAAGAGAGAATACCACAAGGTTGAGAACTTGCTTCAATTGTGGTGACCGCTACCACTTTGTGGCTAGTTGCCCCTATGAGAAGAGATAAGATCATGGTGGTAAGCTTGTGTTGAAGAAGACTCTCAAGGGACCGTACAAGAAACCTTTCATCAAAAAGAATCCCATCAACAAGAAGCCGGGAGAAATTGTTTTGATCACTCATGAAGAGTACTCCTCCGACAATGAAGATGACGAAGAGGAAACTTCTCATGGTGTGGCTGCTCTTGCCACCATCTCTACTCCGACATTCTCTCTCTTCGATTCTCCAAATGAGAACTCTTCCACCAAGAACGCCACTTGCCTTATGGCAAGAGGAACTGAGGTATCTTCATCATCTCGCTCTACTCACTTAGATAATGATGAAATTGATGATGAGATGTCTCTTGATGTTAAAAAGGAATTAATTGCCTTTGATGAGTTTATGACTAACCTAGAAGGTGATGCTAAGCTACATTTTGGAAACATCTTAGATCAACTATCACATACTCAAGAGCTTCTAGATGTAAGATGTAAACTTGGGCATGAACATATGATTGAGCTAGAGGCCCTAAACAATGCTCTAGAAGAAGAACAAGAAACTAGGTTGTCACTTGAATTAAAACTTGAAGGGCTTGATGAGGCCAATGACATTATTGTTAACAAACTCATCAAAGAGCGTGATCATGCTATTGCTAAATATAAAAGAGCTAAAAAGGACAAGATTGAGTTTGGTGTGGTTCATGAAAAACTTGCTGAGGACTTTAGGTTGCTTAACAAGGCTCACAAAGCTTTGGAGAGTGAACTCTTGTCACTCACAAAGTCCCATGAAACGCTTCAAACTCAATTGGCAAATATCCCTTCACCTAGTAACTTCATTCCATCTAGTAGTACAACTATTATTTAAGAGAATGCTAGGTTGAAGGGGGAGCTTGCTAAGGCCACATTTCCACAAGGCAACAAGTCTATTGATGATCTGTTGAGCAAGCAAAGGCGTAGTGGTGATAAAGGGGGCATTGGTTTTGTCTCCAAAACAAAGAAGAATAACAATAAGAATAAGAAGGACAAGCCCGCACAAGAGACCAACAAGACCATTGTGGAGAGTAAAACCACAAATGGTAAAACTATGTCTCATGATGATTTTGCGGGAAGTGCTAACCCTCACTATGTTCTAATGCATGATTATTATGGTGATGTGTATGCACAATATGTTGGCCCTTATGATGGTTATATTGCTTGGTCTATTTGGGTTCCCAAGACCCTTGTTGCTAACAAAAGAGGACCCATTGAAAAATGGGTACCTAAAAACTAGCTTGATCTTTTGTAGACTTATGCTTCCGGAGGGTCAAAATGGGTGATCGATAGTGGTTGCACAAGTCATATGACCGGAAGCTCGTCTATTGTCAAGGACTTGGTGCCAAATGAAGATCAAATCACCGTCACATATGCCGACAAGTCAAAGTCTAAGGTAATGGGTTTCGGCAAGGTAGTGGTGGCTCACGACATTACATTCGTGAACGTCATGCTTGTTGAAACCCTTGGATAAAATTTACTTTCAGTCCGTGCTCTTGGAAAGATGGGCTTTGCCGTCTTTATTGATGATGATATTTTGGTCCTCATGTGGAGCAAGTCTCTCAAGGTCGCTTTCGTTGGGTACGTCGAAAATGACTTGTATGTGGTGGACTTTTCGGGGATAGCCACTACAGGTCCGATGTGCTTATACGGAAAGGCCGATGTGGGTTGGCTATGGCACCGCCGACTAGCCCATGTCAATATGAGAACTTTGCAAAGTCTCCATAAAGAGGGCCATATTGTTGGACTAAAATAAAATGTTTCCTTTGCCAAAGATCGTGTTTGCAGGGCATGTGTTCTAGGGAAGATGCATGACGCTCCTCACAAGCCCATGAACCAAATCAAGTCTAACAAGATCTTGGAACTCCTCCATGTGGACCTATTTGGTCCTCCATCTCATGCAAGTCTTGGAGGGAAGAAATATTATTTGGTGATTGTTGACGACTTTTCAAGATACTCTTGGGTTTATTTCTTCAAGTTGAAGAGTTAAACTCAAAGGACTTTTATCGACTTCATCAACTTGGTTCAACGGCAACACAATGTTCCCGTGTTGATTATAAGAAGTGACAACGACACCGAGTTCAAGAACTACACCTTGAATGATTTCCTTAGTGATGAGGGGATTAAACATCAATATTCCGCTGCATACACCCCTCAACAAAATGGTGTGGACGAAAGGAAGAACCGGACTCTTATTGAGATGACTAGGACCATGTTGGCGGAGTTTAAATCTCCATACAACTTCTGGGCCGAAGCCGTTTCCACCGCTTGCCATGCTTCAAACCGACTCTACCTCCACAAGAAAATCAACAAGACTCCATATGAGATACTTACCGGTAACAAGCCCAACATATCTTATTTCCGGGTGTTCGGTTGTAAGTGTTTCTATCTCATCAAAGGTGTTCGTTTGTCTAAATTCGAGTCTAAAGCATTAGAGGGTATTTTTGTTGGCTATGGTCTCGAATCTCACACTTATAGAATCTATGACAAGATCTCCGGAGCCGTCATAGAATCTTGTAGTGTGACCTTCGAAGAATATGATGGTCCCCAAGGGGGGCGTGTTGATGCTTGTGATGCAGATGATGAAATGCCTCAGGATGTCATAGGAATAATGGGTGTGGGTTATATCCGACCCGTTGAGGAACCCCTTATGGCGGATCGATAAGAACTATGCTCCACTCGAGTGGAGCCCTCATCTTCACAACCTCAACATGCTCCATCTACCGAAGAGGACATTGACTCAAGCCAAAGACAAGATGTGGACCCTCAACATAGTGATCAATGTGTGAACTCTAATCAAAGGGTGCTTGGTCCATTCGATGGGTTGTCAAGTGGTGCCAAGTCAATTTGTCAAGGAAGATCCATCCAAACTATGTTGAGACAAGCTCAAATTGATGCTAGAAGAGCACTTGATAAAGACCAAGGTCAATCCTTGCCTCCCAATGTAGAGGATGACTCCAATGATGATCAAGGTCAAGTTGATGGTCAAGACGAGGATCAAAATGATGAAGAGGGTCCTCCAAGAAACAATGAGGAGATCCACGCTCGTCGCGAAGCTAGAAAAGAAAGAATGTTGGAAATAAGAGACCACACCCTCCAAAATGTTGTTGGAGATCTAAGGAAAGGAATTTCCACAAGAGCACAATTGAAGAGGTTTAGTGAACATCAAGCACACATCTCCATGATTGAACCAAAGAAAGTGTGGGAAGCTCTTGAAGATTCGGATTGGTTAGAAGCTATGCACAAAGAGCTCAACAACTTTGAGAGAAACAAAGTGTCGAAGTTAGTTGAGAAGCCAAAAGATTGTCGCAATGTTATTGGAACAAAGTGGATATTCAAGAACAAGAAAGATGAGCATGGAATTATAATAAGGAACAAGGCTAGATTGGTTGCACAAGGGTATTATCAAATTGAAGAAATTGATTATGGAGAGACTTATGCACCCGTGGCTCGCCTTGAGTACATCCGTATCCTTCTTGCTTATTCGGCACATCATAACTTTAAGTTGCAACAAATGGATGTATAAAGTGAATTCCTTTATGGTCCTTTAAATGAATTGGTATATGTTAAGCAACCTCCGGGATTTGAGGACCTCAACTTCCCAAACCATGTCTACAAACTTGATAAGGCGCTCTATGGGCTCAAGCAAGCCCCACGTACGTGGTATGAGCACCTTAGAGAGTTATTGTTTGACCGTGGCTTTGAGGTTGGGAAAATCGATCCCACTCTTTTTACTAAGAGGGTCAATGGGGAGCTTTTTTTATGCCAAATATATGTTGATGATATTATCTTTCGCTCATCTAACAAAGCTTTTAATGATGAATTCTCAAAGCTTATGACTAGTAGGTTCCGGATGTCTTTGATGGGGGAGTTGAAAGTATTTCTTGGCTTTGAGATCAAGCAAGTGAGAGGAGGAACATTCTTCAATCAAGCCAAGTATACTGAAGATATGCTCAAGAGATTCAAAATGCAAGATTTGAATGGAGCTCCAACTCCCATGGCTACAAAGACTCATCTAGAACAAACTCCAAATGGTAAAGATGTGGATCAAAAGGTATACCGGTCTATGATTGGTTCGCTGCTTTACCTTTGTGCATCTAGACCTGATATTGTGTTGAGTGTAGGTGTATGTGCAAGATATCAAGAGGCTCCTAAGGAAAGCCATTTAATGGCGGTCAAGAGAATCTTTCGATATTTAGTTCATACCCCATTTTATGGTCTTTGGTATCCTCGAGGTTCAACATTTTCTCTTTGTGGATACACGGATTCGGATTGGGAGGGGGACAAGGATGATAGAAAATGAACATCCGGGGCATGCCAATTCCTTGGTAGGTCCTTGGTATGTTGGTCTTCTAAGAAGCAAAATTGTATATCTCTCTCCACCGCCGAAGCCGAGTATGTTGCTGCCGCTAGTGCTTGCACTCAATTGCTATGGATGAGGCAAACTTTAAAGGAATACGGTGTCCATTGTGACAAAGTGCCTCTTCTATGTGACAATGAAAGTGCCATTAAAATTGCATACAACCCGGTGGATCACACAAGGACAAAGCATAGTGAGATTCGTCATCACTTCATTAGAGATCATGTTGCTCGAGGTGATATTGACCTATCCTATGTCTCAACCAAAGATCAACTTGCCGATATCTTCACGAAGCCACTTGATGAAGCAAGGTTTTGCTACTTGAGGAATGAACTAAATAACGTAGATTCAAGGAGCTTGACTTGACTATCTTGCACTCTCACCTAATACTCGACCCATATTTGGTTTAGGTGTAGGCATGGACATACGGGGAGTGCGGTCCTTATTGATTGGACTATCCCTCCCACCATTATGCGCAAAGTAAACAAAATCATTCCTCTTAATATCATTTTGTGATATGTGAGCTCAATGATGAGTTTCGGTAATGGACCCAAGATATATCTTCGTGGTACCAAGCCGAGTATACTCAAATATGGTGGCCTAGGCCACCGCCCCCTCTCAATCGAGAGGTTGATGTGCTTACTCGTGTTTGTCATCTATTTGAATTGGTTTTCACTCATGATTGTCATCTATTTTAATTGTCTTCATTGTTCTTAGAATCATGCACTCTAGTTTGGTGTTTATTTGCTTCTTCCATTTTTTTAGAGTGCATGTGCTTCTCAGCTCACTTGTCTTAACCCAAGCCTCCTTACGCCCTCACGAAAACCTTCTCTCTATTCACACAAGAATCATCCTTGATCCCTGGCTTTGGCATCAGATGGGACCGGTACTACCGGATGTGCGAGCGGTACTACCGGACCTGGTAAGTTCCCAGGTCGTCTCCTGGAAGAACTGCTCCAGGAACGGTACTACCGCCCACATGTCCGGTCCTACCGGTCACCGGTACTACCTGTCGTGGAACCGGTACTACCACTTACAAGCGGTAGTACCGCTCCAACAACCGGTACTACCGGTTGACGGTTTCCAGGTATATATTGGACGTGTGGGGAGAGGCACCCCTCAGTGCCTCATTATTCCCCACGCCCTCCACTCAAACCTGCGCCACCACCGGAGATCTTGAAGCCACCAGAGCCCTGCCGCGCCCTCCTCTCTCCGGATTCTCCTTGGATTCGGCCTCTTGGCGGGCTCCCACTCCTTTCCACCGCCATGGATCCCGGTACAACCGCCCTCCCCGTTTGATTTCCACATTAGATCTAGGTTTTGGCTTATATTTGTGGAGAACTTGACTATTTGCAAGGTTGTACTGCCATATGCTTCCTTGTTACTAGGTAGAATCATCTATTTTGCAGTTTTATGTCGTCAATTTGGGCCGTTACCATCAGATCTGACGATTGTGTGCCGCTCAACCGGTAGTACCAGAACTTTTTCCGGTACTACCGCTTGCAAGCGGTACTACCGGTCGTCAGGTCCGTTAGTACCGGTCCACTCTGACCACATGTTTCTGCCTGAATTGTAGATTCTCTCATTTGCTCCTCTTTTGATTCTTATGCCCTTACCCCCCCGCTATCCTCCTTCGTGCTTTCACAGATGCAGGTGGTTCTCGGGGTGCACGCAAGCGCTCCAAGTCTAGCCGTGAGATTGTTGAGGAAGAGACGGAGTCTGAGGAAGAGGCTATGCCACAACCAAGACACCGTTCCAAGTTGCCTGCCACTCGAGGTGGTCGTGGGGGTCGTGAAGGGGTTACCAAGCTCATTTGGGCATGGCGCCCTCCCTCTCGCCCCTTCCTTTGGGCGTACCAAAGTCTCAGCTACAGGCCATCTGGGCCAAAGAAATGTCAGACATCTACGAGTCGAGTTTAGGGCTCTCCGGATTGAAAATGCATACTCTATAGCCGAGCGAGGCAAGGGAAAGCAGTCTCTTCTATGATGATTTCCAAGAGCGTGTTTATCATGAGGTTCTTTTGACCAACATCCGGATGGTGGTGCCTCGTGATGGATTGACATGGGACACATTGACAAGAACCTTGACTACTTTGCTGAAGCTAAGGAAATCTGCTCTCACCTTGGCTTGTTCCCCATTATGGAGTTTCAGTATGACTATGATCCCCTCCTTATCTTCCAGTTTTATGCCACTGCACATTTCCACAATGGCTGCACTCGGAAGATTACCTGGATGACTCAAGGTGCTGTCAAGGAAGCTACACTTGCGGAGTTTGCTGCAATCTTGGGGTATGAAGATCGTGGCCGGGACGTTCCTTGTGGTTTTCGCTGTCACATGCGGGAGCATCCCTCCAAAAAGGATGTTCTTACACCTTTGTATATTCGAGGCCGTGGGGTTGCTGGCAAGATCAAGGATCTACTCCCCACATATGACATTCTCCATCGCATTTTCCGTGAGACTGTTGCTCCTCGTGCAGGCAACAAGGATGAGAAACATGGGTTCTCTGTTGACTTGCTGTTCAACACCTTCCTCAACCGAGAATCAGGCAATCCTCTTGATGTGACAGACTTCATATGGAATGAAATGGTTGCTGCTGCACACACTCGGAGGGTTCCACCATTTGCTCCTTATATTATGGCTCTCATTGTGTCAAAGTGCCCCGTCATTGCTAGGACTCTCTCCACTTGCTCTCTCATTGTGCACAGGCCAAAGGCACTCAAGATCAAGACACATGCTAAACCTCGCATTGCGGCGGGTGAGGAGGATGAGGATGACTCTGAGGATGCTGACAGTGGTCATGACGCTGATTATGTTGTCTCTCGTTGCAAGAATGCTAAGCCCTCTTGGCCAAAAGGATGGAGGTCAAGCTCAAGAAGATCTTCTGCTTCCAGGTTGACAACCAGAAGCGCATGTATGAGGCGCATGTGTATGCCAAGAAAGCGATTGCCGGCGGGGAAATGATGTCTGCTCAAGGTTTGACCATCTCCGAGGGGTCCGAGAACAACATCACTCCAGAAGATCAGTGGATCTCTCAGCACAGCCGTTGGGACGATGATGTCTCTTCCTCGCACCGCGCCCCACCCACTTACGAGAATGAGGAGGACCTTGAGGATGAGGAGGAGGAGGAGGATGCTTGACCATTGGGACAGTAGTTTTGCACTTGTCCCTTTTTGGCATCTTGATGCCAAAGGGGGAGAAGTTGCACACTTTAGGCACGGGTGTTGCATGGGAAGTCACAAGCTCGTTCTTCTCTTTGATCCTTTTATTGCTTGTGAACTTCGATTTCCCTCTATTTATGTGTGAAACTATGTGTTTATGTCATGTGAGACTATGTGGTTACTACGTGGCTATTTCATGGATCCATATTATGAGACTATGTGGTTTATTAAATTGGATCCATCTTGTGATGTTATGCGGTATCTATTGTCTATAAATTCCTCATCACATGTGTTCTGCAAAGGTATGTTTTTCAAATGCTAGTATCCATATTTGTGCACCCATGTTGGGTTTGTAAATTAGAGGGGGAGGTTTGTTTCTACACATCTAGGGGGAGCCCCGTCTCTATTTTACAAATATCATACGCTTACTATTAAAATCATCTTGCAAAAGTGTATTGTCATCAAACACCAAAAAAGGGGGAGATTGAAAGAGCATTTTTCTATCCCTCTGATTTTGATGTTTGATAACAACACACTTATCGGTTTAACTGTGTGCTAAGTTCATCACAAGTTTGATAAGAGGTGGCACAAATAATGGCATATCAATTCCCCTTGCAAAAACCTCTGTGCCAACCGGTAGTACCGGAACTTCGACCGGTACTACCGCTTGACACCGGTACTACCGGTTCCAGTACCAGTTGGCACTGACCAAAGCTGATAAAAGTGTGTGCTAGTCAGTACCCCCCGGTACCACGGAGCGGCACTACCGGTCCAACCGGTAGTACCTCTTGGTACAAGCGGTACTACCACTTGAGACGGTCGTACCGCTCAGCAGTACCGGGGCATACTGACTAGCACTCACCCCTCTCCGTTTTGGTCAGTACCAAGCGGTACTTGGGACCGGTACTACCGGTTGAGACGGTCGTACCGCTCGGCAGTACCGGGGCATACTGACTAGCACTCACCCCTCTCCGTTTTGGTCAGTACAAAGCGGTACTTGGGACCGGTACTACTGCCCAAACCGGTAGTACCGCTTCCTACGACCGGTACTACCGCTTGGGGGTATTACCGCAAGAGCGATACCGCCCAAAACTGAAGAATGATGAAGAACTGGAGCACATCCGGTACCTGGTCCGGTACTTGACCGGTAGTACCGCTTGCAAGAGGTACTACCGCTTGAGTACCGGTACTACCGGTACATTAAATGCTCCAACGGCCATATTTCGTGGAGGGGTATAAATACCCCTCCACCTACCTTGGGACAAAGTGCTCAGTTCATTAAAGTCAAAGACCACCATTGGAGTCCATTTGAGCCACCCAAATCTTCAAGATCTCCTCATCCCACCACCCAAAGTCCTTGATCTTTGGGAATCGAAGGAGGAGGCCCCGATCTACTACTTCACCAAAAGAGATCTTCATTTCTCCCTCATTTCATTGAGGGCCCCTTTGCTCTAGTGTTTTCTTGGAAACCCTAGTTCTTGTTTTGGTTCTTACAAGCTTGTCTTTGATTGCTTTGACAACTTGCTTGTATTTGGGAGCCTCCGATTAAGTTGTGGATGTGTGCCCTAAACTTGTAACGGTGCCGGCTTCCACCTTGAAGGTTGCCGATATAGTGGAAGGTGAATCGATCCCGTTGGGGTGAGATTCATCGGAGAACAAGGGAGGCCTCTCGTGGTGTTGGTGGTTTGAAACCACCCCCTCTCCAAACGTACTTCCCCTCAAAAGGAAGGAACTACGGGAAACAAATCCTTGTGTCTCCGCGTCCACTTTTCGGTTACTTCTATCCTTTACCGCACCTTACTTACTTGTTACTACTTTGTGTTGTGGTAGCCCTTGCATAATTGTCATATAGGTAAATTCACCATAGTTGCATTATATAGAGAATTTACCTTATTGTCAAACCTTAATTTGAAAAAGAAGAAAATTTGAAGTAGCACCTATTCACCCCCCTCTAGGTGCCCATACGATCCTTTCAATATCAGGAGGGCATAGAACACGTACGAGTTCGTCGATGGTATGACCAACGACGCAACAGAAGTGGAGCCACCACCAGCGGCAGCATCGTCAGACATGGCGATGAAATCGAGGAAGCCGAACGAAGAAGAGCTTGAGAAGTCGCGTCTAGACGCTCCCTAAAAACCTTATCGCCTCTCTCCCGGTGCAGGATCAGAGAGACGGGGTTCCGGAGGCCTGCTCTCCCGGACGACCATGCACCCAGCCGGCGGGATGGAGTAGCAGAGGGCAGCACAGAGAGGTGGAACGGTGATGCAATGGTAATTGCGCGTTACTGATACGCTTCGCGTCTGCCTGCTTCTATAGTGCGGCTTGGGTAGGACGTGGGCAACAGTCCACGACCGAGTCAGTACGCCAGTCCATGATCTGGAAACGGCCGGTTAATTAACGCGTCCGTAATGACGTATTAATGACTCATAATTAATACACAATTAATTTTCCCAAAGAGCAAAATAAAGATCGGCTCGGCGAGATTCCCGCAACCTGCGGCGCGCGTGCGCGTCTTGACGAGGCGAGGCGTGGGGAGGCGAGGCGGGCGGCGTCGGAGGAGGAGTGCGTGAGGGCTTCTCTTCTTCTCACACCTTAGTGAGTGGTGTAACACTCTACTATATAAGGTGGTCCAACTCCCCTTCCACTAGCAATGTGGGACTAAACTTTGGCACCACTAGCACACACATGAGCTGCCATGATAATGGGCCAAAGAGAATTTCAGAATTTGTATTTGTTATGGGCCAAAATCCCAACATCAAATATGCATCAAATTCCAACAATCCCCCACAAAGTCCCATGGGCACATCACACCATTCTGTTCCAAATCACTGTTTTGATATACCAGCGTTTTTCAGTGGAGACTGTTAAGTTGAACTTCCACCTAGAGCATTAGACTACGCTCATCAACAACTGTCAATGGACTAATCCTTGAATTGCCAGTATTGTGTAAATGAGTTTCACCTAATGTCATACTGATACTAGGCTGCCGAAGGCTACCCCTCGGGTGGAGCATATAAGTCACACTCCTGGCCTTTTTCATGAACTTCCTAGAGATTACCCTATCTCATAGACTGTGACCAGCAGTCGGGCTCACATAGGTGCGTTCTTTCAAGGCTGCTCTGTAGGATAGCATCTTGGATTATACAAGCCTATGAACACATTAAGAATAAGTCAACCTGCCATACAGATCGTGAGAGTTATGCATCTTCAGCGGAGTGGGTTAATAAAAGTTACTCTCCTACAGTTAGCCACTGGCTTGTTTCCCCAGGTCCTAATTCACGGGATCTCCGATCACATAGGTTGGGTTACTACCATGGTAACTCATGTGGGTCTCAAACCCATCTCCTTTGATGCAATATCTATCATATTTCTTGATAGACCTTTTGTGAAAGGATCTGCTAGATTCTTAGCAGTTTGGATATAATCCAATGCTATTACTCCAGAGTTTCTCATTTTCCTAACAGATGCCAATCTTCTCTTTATATGTCTTGATGACTTCATATTATCCTTTGAACTACTCACTTTGACGATCACAGTTTGATTGTCGCAGTTCATAAGAATAGCCGACATAGGTTTATCAACAACCGGCAAGTCAATCAAGAGTTCACGAAGCCAATCTGCTTCGACAGTAGCTGTATCTAGTGCTGTGAGTTTTGCTTCCATTGTTAACCTCGTTAAGATGGTATGCTTGCAAGACTTCCATGAAACAGCGCCACCACCATGAGTGAATACATATCCACTTGTGGCTTTCAACTCATCAGCATCAGAAATCCAATTTGAGTCACTATACCCTTCAAGTACCGCAGGGTCTCCGGTATAGTGAATACCATAACTCAATGTACCCTTTAGATAGCGCATTACTCTCTCAAGAGCATGCCAATGATCATCTCCTGGATTGGAAAGAAACTGGCTAAGTTTGCTCACAGCAAACGCGATGTCAGGACTTGTTGCGCTAGCTAAATACATTAACGTGCCAATTAGCTGAGAGTATCTCAGTTGATCTCTAGTTATTCTTTTGTTCTTTCAAAGCATCTTACTAGTATCATATGGTGTCGGTGAAGGAGTACAATTTGAGTAGCCAAAGCGACTCAACACCTTCTCCACATAGTGAGATTGTAGAAGTGTAATTCCGCCATTCTCATCTTTTGGCAGCTTAATGTTTAGAATAACATCAGCTTCTCCAAGGTCTTTCATGTCAAAACTTTGAGACAAGAAACTCTTGAACTGTTCGATGACAATAGAATTTGTCCCAAAAATTAGCATGTCATCAACATACAAACAAAGTATAACTCCTTCGCCCCCACCATGGCGATAGTATACACATTTGTCGGCTTCATTTACAACAAAGCCAACAGATGTTAAAGTTTGATCAAACTTTTCATGCCATTGCTTAGGTGCTTGTTTCAGTCCATACAAAGACTTCAATAGCTTGCACACCTTGCCTTCTCGACCATCTACTACAAAACCATCTGGCTAATCCATATAAATTTCCTCATCCAACTCTCCATTAAGGAAAGTTGTCTTGACGTCCATTTGATGAACGATAAGACCATGTGAGGCAGCCAATGAGAGTAGAACTCGAATAATGGTCAATCTATCCACAGGCGAATAAGTATCAAAGAAGTCTTCGCCTTCGTTTGGGTATAACCCTTGGCAACAAGACGAGCCTTATACTTTTCAATCGTACCATCAGGCCTAAGCTTCTTTTTGAACACCCACTTACATCCTACATGTTTGCACCCATAAGGACGATCAGTGATCTCCCAAGTTTCTTTTGCCATGATGGAATCCATCTCGCTACGAACATCCTCTTTCCAGTAGTCTGCATCAGGGGATGCATAAGCCTCTGAAATAGAGGTGGGAGTATCATCCACGAGATAGACAATGAAATCATCACCAAAGGACTTTGCAATCCTCTGTCTCTTGTTCCTTACAGGAACTTCATTGTCGACCTCCTCAGGAATTTCATCATGTGATCGTTCATAATATTCCATGGGAATAGCAAGTTCAGGAGTTTCAACAGATTCCTTTCTAGATGTACTAGGCATATCTTTCATCGGAAAAATATCCTCAAAGAATGTAGCATCCTTAGACTCCATAATTGTACCGACCTTCATGTCAGGTACCTCAGATTTCACCACTAGAAATTTGTATCCAACGCTATGATGAGCACAGCCAAGAAAGACACAGTCTACGGTCTTTGGTCCAAGTTTACGCTTTTTGGAAATTGGCAAATTCACCTTTGCCAAACAACCCCAAGTACATAAGTATGAGAGTGTTAGTTTTCTCTTCTCCCATAATTCATAGGGAGTAGTTTCATTGTCTTTTGTGGGAAATTAATTCAGGACATATCATGATGTCAATATCGCCTCCCTCCACCATGCCTTGGATAAACCCGATGTACCTAACATGGCGTTAACAAGTCTGTTAGAGTACGGTTTTTCTGTTAGAGTACGGTTTTTCCTTTCGGCAACCCCGTTAGATTGGGGAGAATGGGGAGGCGTTCTCTCATGAATAATGCCATGTTCCGCACAAAATAAATCAAACTCATTAGAGAAATACTCTCCACCACGATCTGACCGGAATCTCTTAATCTTTCTCTCAAGTTGATTTTCAACTTCTGCCTTATAGTTTTTAAAGTGGTGTAGAGCCTCATCTTTAGTTTTCAAAAGATATACATAGCAAAATCTAGTAGAATCATCAATCAACGTCATGAAGTATTTCTTTCCACCTTTAGTCAACACACCATTCATCTCACATAGATCTAAATGTATAAGCTCTAGTGGTGCCAAGTTTCTTGCTTCCTGCACAGGCTTGTGAGGCTTGCGCGGTTGCTTAGCTTGAACACACTCTTGAAATTTAGAGCCTTTGGCTAAAGTGAAACTCGGAATTAAATTCATCTTAGCTAGCCGCGTCATACAACCAAAATTAATGTGACAAAGTCGTGAATGCCAAATATCGGTATCATTGCCAGGGGCACAAATATGGTTCATAACCTTATTACAAAAATCTGATAGGGAAAGACGGAACAAACCGCCGCACTCATAACCTTTACCAATAAATTGTCCATACTTAGAGATGACTACTTTATTGGACTCAAATACCAACTTAAAACCTTCTTTGCAAAGAAGGGAACCACTAACGAGATTTTTATTTATTGAGGGCACATGCTGCACGTCCTTCACCGTACGATCTTTCCGGTAAACTTCAGATCCACCGTACAACACCACGAACAGAAGCATGCGATCCGTTTCCCATCAAGACGGAGAGATCTCTTGTGATCTGATAAGAAGAAAACAAAGAGATATCAGCACACACATGAATATTAGCACCGGTGTCGATCCACCAATCTATAGATTGACAAATTGACAAAACAGTAGGTAAATTACCATACCCTGATGCACCCTTATCATTGTTGCTCATAGTCACGTTGACAGACTTAGAGTTCTGTCCATTTGGATTCTTCCTTCCTTTGCGCTGCTTGCAGTTTGGAGCCCAATGTCCAACCTCGCCGCACACAAAGCAGGGATCCTGTGACTTGTCCTTCTTATTCGTTTTGAAGTTGGTAGTACAAACGGCCTTAGTCTTCCCCTTGAACTTGTTGTTGAAGTTCTTTTGCACCACATTGGCACTTGACTGGGGTGCCTCGGCTCCCTTTGGGTGTGCGTCTTTTGCCTTTGCCTTTTCCTCAAGGTCCAGAAACCCAATGAGATTCTCAACAGACATCTCTTGCCTCTGGTGTTTGAGGTTAGTGGCAACACTCCTCCAGGATTGAGGTAGCTTTGCAATAATGCATCCCACAAAAAATTTGCCGGGCAAAGCACACTTCAGGAGCTCAAGTTCTTTTGCAATGCACTGAATCTCATGAGCCTGTTCAATGACAGAACGGTTTTCAACCATCCTATAGTCATGAAACTGCTCCATGGCATACAGTTCACTGCCAGCATCAGTAGTACCGAATTTTTCTCCGAGTGCATCCCACAGTTCTTTGGCATTGCGCATATGTAAATATGCATCCACCAACTTGTCCCCAATGACGCCTATGACACAGCCCACAAAGAATATGGTGGTCTCCTTGAACGTCTTCTCCTATTCAGGAGTGATCGTTCCTTAAGGATTACCAACCGATACCCAGAAGGCTTTCATAGCCATCAGCCAGAGGGTACACTTGGTTTGCCAGCGCTTAAAGTGCGCACTCGTAAACGGGTTCGGTTTCAGACAAGCGGCAAAGCCTTGACGCAAAAACAGCCTAAAATAAGGTTTTTGGATTGTTGAAATAATTAGCTGTTTTCGCATGAATTTAATCCAAATATAAATCATGACAGAACAATTTCCAAGACTAACTAGCATACGCATAGTAGACATGCACCATACAGGCAAGTGAAAACCTAGTACATCTACGCATACTGCAATACTAGTAATCATCATAGGAAATATCAGGAGGGCATAGAACACGTACGAGTTCGTCGATGGTATGACCAATGGCGCAACAGAAGTGGAGCCACCACCAGTGGCAGCATCGTCAGACATGGCGATGAAATCGAGGAAGCCGAACGAAGAAGAGCTTGAGCAGTCGCGTCTAGACGCTCCCCAAAAACCTTATCGCCTCTCTCCCGGTGCAGGATCAGAGAGACGGGGTTCTGGAGGCCTGCTCTCCTGGACGACCGTGCACCCAGCCGGCGGGATGGAGTAGCAAAGGGCAGCACAGAGAGGTGGAACAGTGATGCAATGGTAATTGCTCGTTACTGATATGGTTCGCGTCTGCCTGCTTCTATAGTGCGGCTTGGGTAGGACGTGGGCAACAGTCCACGACCGAGTCAGTGCGCCAGCCCACGATCTGGAAACGGCTGGTTAATTAATGCGTCCGTAATGACGTATTAATGACTCATAATTAATACACAATTAATTTTCCCAAAGAGCAAAATAAAGATTGACTCGGCGAGATTCCCGCAACCCGTGGCGCGCGTGCGCGTCGTGACGAGGCGAGGCGAGGCGAGGCGGGCGGCGTCGGAGGAGGAGTGCGCGAGGGCTTCTCTTCTTCTCACACCTTAGTGAGTGGTGTAATACTCTACTATATAAGGTGATCCAACTCCCCTTCCACTAGCAATGTGGGACTAAATTTTGGCACCACTAGCACACACATGAGCTTCCATGATAATGGGCCAAATAGAATTTCAGAATTTGTATTTATTATGGGCCAAAATCCCAACATCAAATATGCCTCAAATTCCAACAGTATCATGCCAGAACACAATGGAACTTCACACCAACTTCTTGTATTAAACACTCTAAAATGAAACAACTATCTGGTATATAAGATGCGCTATAAAACATTATTGAGTTTGGTTTTAAATTATCTAAATCATAAGCATGGTCATTGTGTTCTTCTACAGAAAGTACCCTAGTATATGGTCATTGTGTTCTTAAATAATACGCACTATCATCATAGTTATTGTGTCTAAAGACACAACAATAACTAATAGGGACTTCACGAAGTTTTCTATGGAGAGGAAGATTAGATCATGAGAGGGAGAAACTAGGGGTAGAATTAGGGTTGAAGTGTGCTCGAAGACGGTGTCTATTATTATTTAAATAATATCAAACTATCTAAATCATACCAAAGAAGTTAAAGGGTTGAAGTGTGCTCTATAACAAAATGAACCCTGATGAAGTGTGCTCAAGATTATTATTGAGTTTAGTTTTAAATTATCTAAATCATAAGAATTAGGGTTTAAATATTCGCAAAAAAATGAACCCGGATGAAGCTATATACAAACTATTATTATTTAAATAATATCATTTTTATGATTGAAGAACAATGACACGCGATGTAACTATATGGCGCATTATGGATCACGATAGATGCAAACGAAGATCTTTATTCTTTATGTTCACATTTTAAACTAACTACATGCTATCATGCACTTTCAAACATTTAATATGTTTTGTTTTGGAATTATCTAACAAATTAGTACATTCATTGAATTTCCTTCCAATATTCCTAAAGAATATTTAAACGTGATTCATCTAGGGTATCTAATTGTATGGTTATCGTGTTTCAAATTCTATTCTCATGAAATACAAGTTTGTGAATGGCGATAAAACTTGATAAAATCTTTTCCATGTGCGAATATTTTAAAATTTTGTATGAAATAGTTTGTACATGCACATTCACACACAATGTCCCATTATGATTCAGTATGCAACATTAAGTTACACATTAGAAATTCTCGTGGAATCACTTTGGGACATTTATGTTGAACTATGTAACATTGTGTACAACTCATTAGGCTATCATCATGTTATTCTATACGCATTAGTACCCATGTACACATGCTTTTTTTAAACACAATAGAACTTTTATGAACAAACATATTTATTGCATGATGAATATTTTTTGTATCAATAAAACACAATCAGTGTGCTAACGTTACATGTAAATTGACATGAAATGATAATGGCCTCTCATATTCACTATAGGAAATCATTAATTTGTCGTAGGCCTGGGCCTACGGCAAAGGTTGAACCAAATCGTTACGGCAAATTCGTTCTCGGCAAACTGGCAGATTTGCCTAGTGTTTTTCATCAGCCTACGACAACATGTTTGCCATGAGTTTTATTCTAGCCCATGACAAAATGTCCACTGTCAGTGATTTGCTGTGAGAAAACATAACCTATGGAAAATCTTCTACAGTTTGCCGTGATCCGAGTCGAGCGCGTGGCATATGTATATGCGAGGCCCACTTCCGAAAGATTTCATATACAGTCCCGTCCAGGTTCGCAGTGTTTCATAATTAAACTTTTAAATATTGTCAAAATATATTCAAAATTGGTCTTGTTTGAAAGTACTAAGAAGGATTCTAAACGGATTATAAGCTGAACCTCTGGTTCAAAAGCTAAGAAGGATTCTAGTTTTGAACTAAACTTAAAATGCATGACTTGGTAAGAGGGAAAAAGAATATAAGTAGGTGAGAAGAGATGAGTTGGCTGTATATAATTGATGAGAGAGAATGCAAAACAACCCACACCAAAATTTACACCACATGTATCTTCCACGTAGGCCCTACAAACATCTATCCCACAATTCATGCTCATATAAGTTAAACTACTATGGTACTACCTTGCACGATAGGATATAAAGTACTGCAGGTATCTGACATAGAGACATGGGTGGTTTTCAGAGACTGCCGAAGTATTGAATGAATCGAGAAATACATCACACATCCCTAGAATCATCATGTGAGTCAGTCGACGGTGATGCCATACATGCTATATACCGTGCATGGTAGAATCGCCGGTCTCACTCCGGCTCACATACCATGTCTCTTTTTTTGGGGCAGTTATTTTGATCAGATTCACTATCCCTTTTACCAATTAAGTTGCCTTATTATCATAGTTAAATTGCTTTTAGCATAGAGTTGAGTTGATTAGCCATATTAGCTGAAGTTGCATTCTGATTATTTTTAGGTTTTTTCCGCTTTGGTTTGCTGTCATTTTTTCCAATTAAATTGTATATATGACGTAGTAAAGTTGCTTTTAGCATAGAACTAAGTAGATTAGCTAGATTAGCCTAAGCTAGATAGAAATGATCCAATATCAACATAGATAAGTTGCTTACACCACGATATTAAGTTGAATCGCCTACATGGTAAAGTTTTATATACCATTTGATTAAGTTGATTACATAAGAACTCATACCCTCCTATAAAAAGGCAACTTTCTATTAAGTTGTTTTCTCCACACAACCATGGTTTTGTACTCTTGTATTTTCTGATCGAATTTTTATAATGAAGTTGCTTATTCCATCTCATTAAGTTGCGTATTCCAATTCTAGAATATTAGTGTGATCAATTTTAAGTTTTAAACAAGTTAGAGAGGACTCGATTAGTACAGGACTTGTGGAATTTAGTTTTTCGCTGTATGCACGGTCACCAATTACCTAGAGTATATTTGCTGCAAATTCTAAAACAATATATAATATGCAAATTGGTTGCTCATACCTTTTAATTAAGTTCCTTATATCGTCTCATTAAGTTCTTATCCTCGACAATTTAGTTTCGATACCTTTAATTAAGTTTATTATCCCCAACAATTTAGTTGTTGATCATACTTTTTTATCAAGTTGCTTATCCCTTCTCATTAAGTTGCATATCCTTGGCAATGTAGTTGTTTATACCTTTTAATTAATTTTCTTATTGCTTCTCAAGTTCTTTATCTCTGGCAATTTAGTTGTGCGTACCTTTTAATTAAGGTGCTTACCCTTCTCATTAAGTTGCTTATCCCCGACAATTTTGTTTCTCATACCTTTTAATCAAGTTGCCTATTCCATCTCATTTAAGTTACTTATTGTCCCCTTGTAAGTAATCATCCAACTTAATAAGTTGCTTATTCCATCTCTAAGTTTCTTGGGCATGCTTTGTATTGATAAAAGTATATTGGATTATGTCAATGTCATTTTGCATCATAGAATGCTCAAAAAAAGTTGTTTCTTATAATCATGTTGTGCTCAATTTGTTTCCCAAGTATGGAGAAAACCCTAAATCAAGAGAGACTTGGAGAGAAGATGAGCGCTCTTCTTCTGATTGTTGGAAGTGCTTCTGCTCAAGTTAGCTTGTGTTATTTTCTCTATTTGTTTTGCTATTGTTGAAAATCCAATCTTTGTTTACAACTAATACTTGGTTGGTCGCTATTTCTTCTTCTCGAGCCAGGACTAGCCTCCGAGGAGCAGTTGTGCGGGACACGTGCAGCCATGCAGCGCAGAGTGAAGCTGCGGCGAGCACTGGCCATGTGTTGACGGTGGACAAGAGGGTGCCCACGCCAGGGCCGAGGCCAACGTTGCACTGTTTGCTGTGTCTAACAGCAATGCCAATTCATCGAGGACGGCGGTCAAGATCTTTGGCTACTTCTTTGTTGGGTGTATAGTCTGTTGCGTTTCATAGTGTGTTATGGGAAACCTAGGTTTTAGAAATCATGTTAATCTTGTGATGTTAGTAGTAATTTGTTGAGGAAGGTATCGACAAGTATATATTTGCATCTTGAAAGATCTATTAATTAAGTTGAGCCATGTTGCTGACGTGAGGTTGGTGTTTGACTATGTGGATTTTTTCCACGGAAGGTATGGTCTAGCTTCTGTCCGCGAAAGTACTTTGTCGTCTTACCTTTTCTGGTATGAAGGCCAAAACAGACTAATCATCACTCGAGTGCTAGCTAGTCGGGTCATTTTTTTGAGAATTAGTTCACAAGTCACATATGCATAGGCATATAAGTGTAAGTACAATAGTGGGCTTATAGCCGCTCATATGGCACTTTTGCTTATGTGGAGAAGAGAGACAAAAAATTAATAAGTGTGTGCTCTCATGCAAGAGCCAGCTGCAACACATGTTTCTAGAAATGTTATGAGAGTGACAGGTTGACCATATATTAATAAAATAGTACATATTTATAGTTGGTTATTGTATATATTGACTATAAGGGCATGGCCAATGCGTTGCCCAAGTGTATGCTCTGCAGGACCACGTAGGTTCCGACAAAAAAGTAGTAGCCTCGGAGGTATCAGTGCTGCTTGCAGAGGATCCCTTCTCCCTAATCAAAAAGTAAGGAGACAGAAACAAAAAGAGAGTAAAACCCGGTGACACAACCATGCATGTTTTGGATTGTAGGACCCACTAAGTGGTGGCTTTAGCTATTAGAGTTGGGCAAAATCTAATTTCAGGTGTAGCTTCAAGGCATCGAACCTACGTGGAAGTCGTGAAGAAGCAGGATGCGTATGCCACCATAAACCATGCTCTAAGTTTGCTATAGGTGACATGATAGTTCCTTATAACCAACAGATCGCTATATTATTAAACTTGCTCTAAAACAGAGGGCGACGTGGGCCCGCTTATTCTTCTTGCTATCAAGAAAATAAAGAGAATGTGTTTGAATGTGTGTCCATGACTTCTTGGAGTTAAAATATAATAATATTGTATTATTTGATCATTTAGTTATTTTCTCTAGAACAAATTGTTTGACTCTTAGAATCATAATCTTCTTAATTATTTGTATGGAGCAATTTGTGTTCAGTTTGCAGATTTCTCCTTTATGTAATCTTCTAATGAGAAATCCCTTTCTTTCATCGTTTCGAGTATTTATCTACTTTTGGTTCTTACATAGCACAGGATGCAATGATATCCACTACCTGTACAATGATATGCATTTTATGTGTTTATCATACTATTTTGGTTGCTAATACTTACTCCCTCCATCCCTAAATAAGTGGACGTTTAGGAATTTCAAGACAAATTATGGGATAGAGTTTAAAGTGCATTGGGAATGTGTTAGCCATGTTCTCTCTCTTCTTTAATTCTCCCACCTCTAGTGATGTAAGTGCATTATAAAATGAAGAGACCATTTGAAAGAGCATGTGGGCCCCCATGTGTGGTTTTGGTAATTAATGAAAATCTCTATGGACTAATGCTTGTATCAAGTTTCACCTATAGAAATTGTCCATTGGCATCGCTTGGAGCATGTGTTGGCTTCAAGGTAGAAGAAAGTAAAGAAGATCAAAGTGTTGATCAAAGATTCAAGGAATGATCCGGAGATTGGTCAAGTATAAGTTGAGCCTATGTCAAGTGTGTCTTGAATAACAAGATGGTGTGATATCTCATGTGTACATTTAAGACACCAACATAATAAAGAACGAAGACATGAAGTGCAAGTTCAAGACGTGCCACCTCAAAGTGATCATATGCTTGAAACTTGCCATCCTTGTGGTGATCATGGATATGTGAGGATATTCCTAAAAGAGCGGCGCTTCCATAGTGGAGTATGGAGGAGCAAATTCCAAGTCTCCGGTGTGGAATATCCAGACCGGAATCTCTGGTGTGCAAACACCGGATTCTCCGGTTTGGACCGGAGTTCTTGCCAAGTCTCCGGAGGCAGCATCAAGACCTGGCCCTGGACATTTCTGTATGGGGGGTCCAGATATGGGACAGAGACAGTCCGGAATCTCCGGTGTGAGACAAATGTAGACCGGAGTCTCCGGTGTGGAAATTCCCGAACGGGCAGAAAACTGTCTAAAGTGAGTGGGCCTATAAAAAGGGGCCCTTCTTCCCCAATGGGGTACCCCGATTTTTGCAAGTCTTCCCCTCCATTTTTGACCTTCTTGAGATTTCTTACCCTCAATCCCTCTTATGATTCTTGCATATTATTTAGGGATTTGAAAGAGTATATCTAGATCTACAACCCCACCAATCAATCTCTCCTCTAAGAGAACATATTGGGATCTAGATCTTGGAGTCTTTTGTGGATTTCCTCCATTGTTCTTCCTCTCTTATTCCCCATAAGCTTTAGTAGCTTTGGTGGAATTTGGGAGGGAAGGACTTGACCACTTCTTGTGTTCTTTCCATTGCATTTGGTGCATCAATTTGCGTTCTTAGTGAGGATTCGATTGGGTGAAAGTTGAGAAGCTTTTTACTCTTGGGTTCTTGGAACCCTAGACGGTTTAGTTGTTTTGCAGGTTTGTGGATTACTTGGGGCCTCCAATTAAGTTGTGGAGCTTTCCCCAAGATTGTTTGTTGGGAGCCTCCAATTGAGTTGTGGATAAGTGCCCCAACCTTGTGAGAGGTTCTGGATTGCCACCGACAAGTGCATTGATAATGGAAGTATGGATCGATCCTGTTGGGGGTGAGATTCACAGGAGAACAAGGGAGGCCTTTTGTGGCGTTGGTGGTTTGATACCACCCCCTCTCCAAACACGATGTACTCCATGTTGGGAGGAACTCAGTAAAACATCGTCCTCTTTGTCGGAGATTTGTCCCATGAAGGAACTAGGGTCCAATGATCCCTAGGTTCGTGAGGAGGGCTAAACACGTGTTTCCAAGGATCCTCGGCGATGATGGAGACAACGAAGCAATAATCAGGGCAGAGAGGTGACACATTGTTTTTTACCCAGGTTCAGGACCCTCGTGGGGAGGTAAAGCCCCTACTCCTGCTTTGTTGTATTTCTATCTTGGCTTTGCGAGGGTACAATGGAGATGATATATCTAGGGTTTGTATCGCTAAGGATCGATCCCTTCTAGGGTAGGAGGAGGAGCCTTTATATAGGAAGGCGTCGGGCCTCTTCCCCAGCCTTTGGGCGGGAAGGGCGTCCACAGTGCCACCCCCTCAGAACCCGGTCTAGGAGGATACTTTACGTGGACTTGGTCTAGGCCATTTGGCTTCACTCCGTCCTCCTGTAAAGTGTCCTTCCCTAATGCTGCTTGTATTCATCCGGCGCTCTCTACTTTACACATTATATCACCAAAATGGCAACAAAGGTGTCTCCTGCCATGAGTTCAATCGTCCTTTCCCTGTAAAAAGGGTGGCAGGCCGAGTCTTCTTAGCCAAGGCAGCTAGCATCGTAGGGACGCGACACTTCCTGTCGGGACCATAGTTTGAACCATGCCAGAAAAAATTACTGTCCTGCCCCAGAGGTGCTCCATGGTATCCGAGGGTCAAAGACGATGTGCAAAGTCATAACAGACTCCCTCACGAGGCATGTGCCTCAAGAGTCCCATTCGATCAGGTCCCCTCCTAAAGCATGTTTCCTTTTGAGAACGGAGACCTCTTGGCATGGGCTCGCTCAACACAGGGACGTGGCACCCGGCTGCCAAGGCTCCGACAGTAGCCCTCAGGTGCTTTACCTACACGTGTCCTTTTGTGGGCTTGAAAGGGTAAGTGGCCCTTGGAGGTGGGCAGGCCTCGTGCTCGTTTGGTCAACTAAGACCTGACGTACTTGAATCTCGGTCGTGAAGCCCAAATGGCCATGCATACTTGTCTGCGGATTTAGAGCGCATAGTTCTCGCCTCGAGAGTTGTTCCCACGACATGATGACGCGTAGGGTCTGGCAGTTAACGTTGCATGCACGATGCAGTGATGCGTCTTTTCGACTGGCGTGGTTAAATCAGGAAGGTGGGGAAGGAATCCTTCACTTCCACGCCACCACTTTCTTCATGTCCTTGCTTTTACTCCTGAGCCAAACCCTTCCGCCCCTCCTGCTTGGGCCCCCAAGCGCTTGCTGGCCAAGGAGAAGGGCAAGGCGGTAATACCCGAGTCCGCGGAGGCTTTGTCGGTGAAGCGTGGCCACGGGCGTCCCCGTGGAAGCGGTCGTGGGAGGCGTGGAGGTCGTAGTACGGCTCTCACCGCCATTGCAACCATGGGCGTCCCCTTGGGAGCGGTCGAGGTCGCCGTGGTGGGAGAGGCGCAAGGTTCAGGACCGGGCCTGGTGATACGTCGTAAAGGTATCTATAATTTTTGATGCTCCATGCTTGTTTAGTATCAACTTTTCTATGTTTTGTCTACACTTTGAGGTATTTTTATACATTTTCTGGAACTAACCTATTAACAAGATGATGCAGTGCCAGTTGCCTGTTTTCTGCTGTTTTTGGTTGCAGAAAAGCTAGTAAGGAAATATTCTTGGAATTGGACGGGACAAAAGCCAAAGTCAATATTTTACCAGAGAAAAGACTGAGTCCAAAGGGCAGCCGAAGGGGGGCCACCTAGGGCTGGGCGGGTCCACCCTAGGGCGCGCCGCCCTATGGTGTGGCCCCCTGGCCGCCCTCCTGCCTCACCTCTTCGCCTATAAAGTCACCTCGATGCATAAACCCTAAGGACCCAATCAAATATCCAGGAAATAGTCCATAGCTGCCGCCACCATCGTCCCTAGATCAGGGGGTCTGACGCTCTTCTCGGCACCCTTCCGGAGGGGAGATCATCTGGGAGGCCTTCTTCATCACCATGCCATCCTCCGGTATGACGCGTGAGTAGTTAACCCTTGGCCTATGGGTCCATATAGTAGCTAGATGGTTGTTTCTCCTCCTTTGTACTATCATGTTTAGATCTTGTGAGCTACGTTCATGATCAAGATCATCTATTTTTAATCATACATGTTGTGTTTGCGAGGATCCGATGGATATTGAGATACTATGTCAGATTGATTATTGATTCTATCATGTCTACGTTATTTGTGATCTTGCATGCTCTCAGTTGCTATTAGCTATCTTGGCCAAGTAGATTCTTGTGACTCCAAGAGGGAGTATTTATGCTCGATAGTGGGTTCATGCCTCTAGTAACCTGGGGAAGTGATAGAAATCTCTAAGGTTGTAGATGTGCTGTTGCTACTAGGAAGAAAACAATAATATTTTGTTCATGGAACAATTTTATTGTTTACTTTACAGACATTGCTTAATGCAATTATCCGTTGCTTGCAACTTAATACTGGAGGGGGTTCGGATGATAACCTGAAGGTGGATTATTAGTCATAGATGTAGTTGGATTACGGTCTATGTATATTGTTGTAATGCCCAATCAAATCTCATAGGAGTCATGATGACTAGTATATGCATTGTTATGCTTCCTCAATCTGTCAATTGCCCGCTGTAATTTGTTCACCCATCATGTTATGTTATTTATCTTAAGGAGAACACCTCTAGTGAAATGTGGACCCTGGTCCAATCTTTATCATTGATACATCATCTACTATTACCGTTTACTTTCTACAAGAAACTATTATCTTCCACACTACATGTTTAATCCTTTGTTTTTAGCAAACCAGTGAGATTGACAACCTCACTATAAGTTGGGGCAAAGTCTTGAGTTTGTGTTGTGTAGGATTCTAAGTTGTTAGCAACACCTTGGAGTTGTTTCCTTGCTCCTAATGGTTCGATAACCTTGGTTTCATAACTGAGGGAAAACTTGCTGCTGTGTTCATCACACCTTGCTCTTGGGGTCTCCCAACGAGGCTCTACAGTCAACAAAGCCACCATCAAGATTTTCTGGCACCGTTGCCGGGGAGTTAAGAACAGCTTTGCAAGGGGAGTCTTTCACCACTCTCTTTACTTTGTTTTTGTTTTTCTTAGTTCCTTTTGCTTTGTTTTATTGTTTCTTTCTTTCAAAAATACAAAAAAATAGTTTCGTTTGGTTTGCTTTTCTTATCAAAAACACACAAAAATTAGTTCCTACTTTAGTTGCTACTGCTATTGGCTTGCTCTACTTTTGCAAAAATGAACACTCGTGAGAACACCAAGTTGTGTGACTTAACTAGCACAAAGAAAAATGATTTCCTTTGCACGCCTATTGCTCCACCTGCTCCTGATGCTACCTTTTATGAAATTAAACCTGCTAAAAGGATACGGATGTCGCCTAGAGGGGGGGTGAATAGGCGATTAAAACTTTTCCTAGAGTGGCTCAACAAAGGCGGAATAAAACTAGTGTTTACTTTGTTAAGCACAACCTAGAACAACTAAGGTTCACCTATGTGCACCAACAACTTATGCTAAGCAATACAAGCAACAAAGTGATAGCAAGATATATATTACTTCAAGCACGAAGGCTATCACAATGTAAAGTGCATAAGTAAAGAGCTCGGGTATAGAGATAACCGAGGCACGCGGGGACACCGATATTTTACCGAGTTTCTCCCAACATGGAGTACATATCGTTTGGAGAGGGGGTGGTATCAAACCACCAACGCCACAAAATGCCTCCTTTATTCTCTGGTGAATCTCACCCCAACGGGATCGATCCATGCTTCCACTATCGGTGCACTTGTCGGTGGCAACCGGAACCTCTCACAAGGTTGGGGAACTTCTCCACAACTTAATTGGAGGCTCACAACAAACGCCACAAAAGGCCTCAACAAATGCCACCAAGGCCACAAAACCGTCTAGGGTTCCAAGAACCCAAGAGGGACAAGCTCCAAAGAGTTACACGAACCAAATCCTCCGAGGAGAACTCAAACCGATGCACCAAATGCAAATGGCAAGAACACCACAAAGGTGCTCAAATCCCTCACTCTCAAGTTCCAACAAAGCTACTAAAGCTATTGGGGGAACAAGAGATGAGGAATCAAAGAGAGACACAAAATCTCCCAAAATCTAGATCCCCAAAGATACACTCACAAAGAGATGAATTGGTTAGGTCAAAACATAGATCTAGATCACCTCCAACTACCCCTCAAATATATGCAATAATCAATGGAGGGGTGAGTATAAATCAAGCTCAAAGAGTAAGGCAAATTAGGGCAAAGCTTAAAAGTAGGAGAAGAAAGCAACCCTAAAAGACAAAGGGGCAAAGCTATTTAAAAGCAGTGATTACTAGTTAGGCGTTTTCCTGATCGACCGGTAATCTGGATCCGACCGGTACTACCAGACCCAAACATAAAAATGCCAGGAAAACGGAAGAGTCCAGGCGAGCGAGCGACGCAAGCAAGGTGGGGCCAGAGAGAGCGAGCAACAGCAGACAACGCGCAGGGCCAGCGCGTGTGGCAGCGGCCAAAGCGGGGCAGGCAGCAGCTGGCCTAGCGTGTGGCAGAGGGACCCAGCGCCGCAAGCGAGCGCATCACGCTGGAGCAGACCCTGGCGAGCCAGCGGCAGCGGCAATGGCCCAAGACGGCAGGTCAACGCGAGCGAGGCGTCGGGCGCAAGCGATCTTGGTCGGTAGCGCCGCGCCTGCTGGATTGGCGGCAGGGCGCGTGGGGCAAGGCGAGGGCGGAAGCAGTGCGCCGCGTGGGTCAACGCGAGCCAGCTCGCGCTAGCGGGAGGCGAGCAACACGGACGCCATGACGCGGGGCGGCAGCGGCCCGACGACCAGGTAGCGAGTCTTGGCAGCGGCAGCAATGAGTCAACATCTTGCAGGAATCGAGGCAGACGAGCTGGGCTGAAAACGGGGTAAACAAACTAGAGAAATATTTCCAGGCCCGACCGGTAGTACGGGCCCACCCGGGCGGTACTACCGGACCAGCCGGTACTACCAGAAAATGGTACCGGGCCAGGCAGAAGATAATTCGTGACGCTCAGATGCCGGCGGTAGTACCGGCCCGCCCGGGCGGTACTACCGCTCGGCCTAGTAAACATATTTTTCTTTTTTCTTTTTAAATAAGACCGACAAATATTCAAACGAGTGTAACTGTTGATTGGTAGCTCCGATTGACCTGATTCCAATTGCTTTTAAAATATTGGTTATCACCAAGTGAGAAAGTATCAAGTAGAATAATGTGAGATACCTCACTTGGTGAGAAACCGAAAAGCCGCATAAATCAAAATCTCATCAAGATACAAACAGAAGATCCGATTTTGATGAACAAGAACTTGTTATGGAGATTAACACAAGCTCTATATCCTCCCAAGAATAAGACCAAATAACAACCAAATACGATGATGCAAGTATGCAAAGGTTTGAGCTCTCTCCGAACGATGTGATCGAATTACTCATTCGAGAGCCCCTCTTGATAGTACGGTTATCTATCCTAAACCCGGTCTCCCACACACAACATGAGACCGGCAAAAGGGAAAACCTATCAAGATTATACCTTTGCCTTGAGCTTTCCACTTGAGCTTGATGTAGACGATCTTGCCCTTCTCAAGATGGAACGCATTTCTTAATTCCTCATCATTGATCCATTATCACGGAGGATGGCAAGCATCAAACATGAGATATTCTATAGATGGTGCATTTTGAGCTTGCACAACATATCTTCTTCTCATTTCATCGACCTTGAAGCCGACACAAGCTCCAAGCGATGCCAATGGACAATTCTTACAAATATAACTTAATACACACATTAGTCCATAAAGATTGTCATTAATTACCAAAACCACACATGGGGGCCCAAAATGTTCTTTCACCTGCTTTGTTGAATCTTGTTATGAAAGAGAAATTTTCTAGTGCTAGTTTTGATGATGCTGCTGCTCACCTTAATAAATTTGTTGAACTTTGTGACATGCAAAATATAAGGATGTAGATGGAGATATTATTAAGCTTAAATTGTTTCCTTTCTCTTTGAGAGGAAAAGCTAAAGAATGGTTGTTGTCCTTGCCTAGAAATAATATTGATTCTTGGATTAAATGCAAAGATGCTTTTATTGGAAAATACTATCCTCATGCTAAGATTATATCTATGAGAAGTGAAATAATGAAATTTAAACAACTTGATAATGAACATGTTGCTTAAGCTTAGGAAAAAATGAAATCTTTGGTAAAGAATTGTCCCACTCATGGACTGACTGCTTGGATGATTATCCAGACTTTATATGCAGGACTAAATTTTTCTTCAAGAAATCTGATGGATTCTGCTGCTAGAGGTACCTTTATGACCATTACTCTAGGTGCTGCAACAAAGCTCCTTGATAATATGATGGTTAACTACTCTGAATGGCACACTAAGAGAGCTCCACAAGGTAAGAATGTAAATTCTGTTGAAGAAACCTCCTCCTTGAGTGATAAAATTGATGTTATTATGTCCATGGTTGTTAATGGAAAATCTCATATTAATCCAAACAATGTTACTTTAGACTCTTTGGTTGCTCAAAAAGAGCAAGTTGTTGTGAACTTTATTAGAAACAACAATTTTAGCAACAATGCCTATAGGAATAATTTTGGCAGTAATAATTATAGGCCTTATCCTCCCAATAGTGGTAATGCTTATGGAAATTCCTAAAACAACAATAGCAGTGCTCCCTCTGAACTTGAAGTCATGCTTAAAGACTTTATTAGTAAGCAACTACTTTCAACAAGACTATGGAGGAAAAGCTTTTGAATGCTGAGAAAAATATTTCATCTTTGTCTGAAGCACAATCCTCTTTGATTAATAAAATGGCTGCTAAACCTGAAACCTTGGAAAATACCTTTGCTGCTACTCATGCCATACAAGTTACAACTGATGAAAATGTTAGATTGTTAGCTAAACTGCATGCTAAGTGGGAAAGAGAAGATGAAATTGCTAGAAACAATAGTATTTGTACTATTACTACCACCAATGCTGATTCTAGCAAACCACAAGAAGTCCCCATTCCTTCTACAACAATGCCTAAACCCAATAAGAATGCTGAATTTTTTTGAACTATGGGAAAGAATAAGTCTACTAACTGTAATGCTAAGTTTGACTTTGATCTTGATGGTTGCAATATTTCTGAAGTGATTATGTTCCTACAAAATCTTGCTAGAAGTCCTAATGCTAGTGCTATGAATATGGCTTTTACAAAACACATTAAAAATGCTCTCATTAAAATTAAGGAAGAAAAATTGAAACATAAAGCTTCTATTCCTAGGAAGTTAGAAGATAGTTGGGAACCCATCATTAATATGCATGTGAATGATTTTGATCTCAAAGCTTTGTGTGACCTTGGTTCTAGTGTCTCTATTATGCCTAGAAAGATTTATGAAATGCTTGATTTGCCACCTTTGGAATATTGCTATTTAGATGTCCCACTTGATAATGCTAAAAAGAAACTTATGGGAAGTATTAATGATGTTCTTATTATGGTTAATAATGCCTATGTCCCTGTTGATTTCTATGTTTTGGATGTTGAATGCAATGCTTCTTGTCCTATTACTTTGGGAAGACCTTTTCTTAGAACTGTTGGTGACATTATTGATATGAAAGAAGGCACCATTAAATATCAATTCCCATTCAAGAAAGGTATAGAGCACTTACCTATAAGGAGAGATAAGATACCCTTTGATCCTCATATTAAAGCAAAGTTTGATGTTAATGCTTCTTCATTTGAAAATAATTGATTCTTGCTTCATGTGCCTAACTTAAAGGCGTTAAAGAAAAGTACTTCTTGGGAGATACCCCAATAGTTTTATTGAGCCTTGGAAGTTATTGATTCTGTAATAACCTCTCCTTGTCCTTTTTGTGTGTTTTTTGTGCCAAGAATAACCTCTAATGAGAGAGAAGTAAGATTTGGGGAAGTTGCTGTCCCGAAACAGATTTTTGTGCTTCACTGTAAAAATTCATGAAAAATCTTTGTATGTCGAATTGAGCTATAATTTTTTAAATTATGCCCCAGGTTGTTATCTAACATTTTTTAGTTCAAAACTTTTTGATTTGAGCAACAGAAGGTCTTCGAAAAAATCGGCTTTTACCTGTTGGTATGTTTTGACAGATTTCTACCGTTATTTTCATTTGCTTCTTAATTGGTTTCTTTTTGAGTTCTCCTTGATCACTTGAGCTTTTAAAAGGATTTGATACAGTATCTTGTGTTCTAATGGAAGTTTTATTTGTTTTGAAATAACACCCAAAGGCCTATTATCTTGAATACACTAATGTTGCTAATGAAGATTGTGTGAAGTTTTGTATGAAGGATATTTTCAAAGTGTAGGGGAAGAATGATGTAATGAGATGAAGAATGGACAAAAGATCCAGCTTGGGGATGCCACCCCATGTCACCCCAAGAAATATTCAAGAGTTATAAGCGTCAAAGCTTGGGGATGCCCAAGGCATCCCCTTCTTCATCAATAAAAATCTCAGGTCTCTCTCTAGACACTTCGTTTTTATTGTTTCATGCACAGTTGTGTTATTCTTGAAGCGTCTTAGTTTTTGTTCTTGGTTTTCATTTGTTTAGTTTGCTTGAATAAAGTAGTTGGACCCCCGCTTTCACGTATGTTGTTTAAAATAGGTTGATTGGTGTTGGAAAAGAGTAGAAAGTTTAATGCTTATAGTGGTATAAAAGGGAGCTTGTTTTGACTATGGCTTAGACTTTACAATGTCATGCTAGATGTTGCTTTGCCCTTATGCTTAGTGATTATTGTTGAAGCATGACTTGTTCCAAACAATTGAGATTGCTTAATGTGCGTTGAAAGAATCATGCGTTGTTTTAGCATACAAAAGCATAATATTGTGGTATTCTCCTTTGATGCTTTGTTTGGGTTGACTTGGCACATGATCACACCATGTTATGACTATGAACCAGTCACCTTAGCCTCTATGATTGTTTAGTTTTTGACCTGTGATACCACTTTATGCTTTGATTGATAATGTTTTGTCGCTCTGCATGATTATGGCCATTATTTCTCTCTTAGTTGGTCGCTCCCAGTCTTTTGCTAGCCTCCACTTGTACTGAGTAAGCTCTACTCATGCATCCAACTCCCAAGAAACCAAATTATTCCAAAGAGTCCACTATAAATTCCTATGCATGGTGTGTTACACCATTCCAAGTATATTCATGTTTTATCTATCTTACAAATTAAACTTGTTATGATAAAATTAGTGATTAAAGCTCTCACAAATTTGATGGTACACTTTAATTTCTACACCTAATAAGCTTGAAACATTGTGTCATCTATGTTGTATATGCTTGCACTTATAAGTTGGGAATTAGCAGAACCATGCTGTCATGGGGAACGCTTTCAACACATGTACATATCTACCCAGTTGATATCATGACCTTTTGTTTACGGATGTTGGCGGTGTGAAATAAAAGGCGATCTTGTAAGTCCATGGAGTTATGTATATGTGTTAGAGAAACACCTGGGCTGCTAGCCTAAGCCATGCCTAATCATGGTGGAAACTTGGAGCAGAAGCATAGTGAGCAATCTGTGAAGCATCCTCAATAAAAACCTATGCAAATAGCAAATAAAAAGATCGCTGAGATGCTCATTGTCTGTTGCCTTGTCATTTTGATATGGGATAGCTCATGTGTCATGGGAAAGGGGTACCCCGTTGGCGGTTCTCTATGATACACATATACTTACAATGACAAGAACTTACCGGCGACTAAAGTTGAGTAGCATGTGGAACGACCCTCGTACTGAAGGGACATGAGATTGCCAACTTATGATTTGTCAAGCATATACTCCATATTTGTTTCACTTTAACCTTAATCACTTCAATATGCTTATGATAGGGCAATGAGATCTGAAAGCTAACGAGTACCATAATTTTTGGAAGCTCTTTATGAAACTTGAAATCCATGTTTCCCTTTGTGAAGGGCCTTTCTTCCCACTTTTATATTGAGTCTCCACCTTCTATCTTTATGCACCAATTAAGAGAGCATAGTTGTCATTCTTAGTTCTATGTGCATTATCCCAAAACTTATTGATTGATTCATAATGTTGATATTGCTTGTTCTTAAACCATTTGTATCTAGTCACCCTTATGAACTTTGAAGGTGTCCTATGCATTTATGTTTTGATAATCCATGAGGGACAAGCTGAATACCACATATGATATGTTTTCTATATGTGAAACAAACAAACGTCTTTCAATGCATTATTATTAATGATTATTTGTTTGTACCTTGCATGTTGTAGCATAGTTACTATGTCCTATTGATAGAACTAAATCTTTCATGCTCATGTTTAGAGTACTTTGATCCCAGCTTTCAATGCTTTGCAAATGGTTTGATCAAAATTTTGATGGTGCATGTCACCTCAAAAATTATTATTTTTATCACTTACCTACTCGAGGACGAGCAAGAGTTAAGCTTGGGGATGCTTGATATGTCGTAAATGTATCTATAAATTTTGATGCTCCATGCTTGTTTAGTATCAACTTTGCTATGTATTATCTACACTTTGAGGTATTTTTATACATTTTATAGGACTAACCTATTAACAAGATGCAGTAGTGCCAGATGCCTGTTTTCTGCTGTTTTTGGTTTCAGAAAATCTAGTAAGGAAATATTCTTGGAATTGGACGGGACAAAAGCCAAATTCAATATTTTACTAGAGAGAAGACGGAGTCCAAAGGGCAGCCAAAGGGGGGCCACACCCTAGGTCCACGCAGGTCCACCCTAGGGTGTGCTGCCCTATGGTGTGGGCCCCCTGGTCGCCCTCCTACCTCGCCTCTTCGCCTATAAAGTCACCCCGATGTAGAAACCCTAAGGACCCAATCAAATCTCCATGAAACAGTCTGTAGCCGCTGCCACCATCGTCCCTAGATCAGGGGGTCTGATGCTTTTCCCGGCACCTTCCGGAGGGGGGAGATCATCCCGGAGGCCTTCTTCATCACCATGCCAGCCTCCGGTATGATGCGTAAGTAGTTCACCCTTGGTTGTCTCTCCTCCTTTGTGCTATCATGTTTAGATCTTGTGAGCTCCGTTCATGATCAAGATAATCTATTTGTAATCATACATGTTGTGTTTGTGGGGATCTGATGGATATTGAAATACTATGTCAGATTGACTATTGATTCTATAATGTCAGATTGATTATTGATTCTATCATGTCTGTGTTATTTGTGATCTTGCATGCTCTTCGTTACTAGTAGCTATCTTGGCCAAGTAGATGCTTGTGACTCCAAGATGGAGTATTTATGCTCGATAGTGGGTTCATGCCTCTACTAAATCTGGGGAAGTCACAGAAATCTCTAAGGTTTTAGATGTGTTGTTGATACTAGGGAGAAAACAACAATATTTTGTTCATGGAACAATTTTATTGTTTACTTTACACACATTGATTAATGCAATTATCCGTTGCTTGCAATTTAATACTAGAAGGGGTTCAGACGATAAACTTAAGGTGGATTATTAGTCATAGATGCAATTGGATGGTGGTCTATGTATATTTTTGTAATGCCCAATCAAATCTCATAGGAGTCATGATGTCTAGTATTTGCATTTTTATGCCTTGCTCAGTCCTGTCAATTGCCTCGCTGTAATTTGTTTACCCATCATGTTATTTATCTTAAGGAGAACACCACTAGTGAATTGTGGACCCCGGTCCAATCTTTACAATTGATACATCATCTACTGTTACCATTTACCTTTTACAAGCAACTATTATCTTCCACACTATATGTTTAATCCCTTGTTTTCAGCAAACTAGTGAGATTGAAAACCTCACTGTAAGTTGGGACAAAGTCTTGAGTTTGTGTTGTGCAGGATTCCAAGTTGTTAGCACCATATTGGAGTTGTTTCCTTGCTCCTACTGGTTCGATAACCTTGGTTTCATCACTGAGGGAAGACTTGCTGCTATGCTCATCACACCTTGCTCTTGGGGTCTCCCAATGAAGCTTTGCAATTGACTGAGCCGTGTCAAGGAACAGGGCCCCGCGAACTGTTAGTTAACAGGAGAGGTTTTCGAAGTATCAGGAACCGTGGTGAGGTATCTCGTAGCTGGACCCGGTCCGTAAGTTTAGAGCTCACACTTTAGGGCCTGAACAAGCTGGCGGAGGAACAGGCCTCGCGAGCCATTTTTTCAAATATCAGGAACCATAGGTGAGGCAACTCATCGCCGGACCCAGTCCGTAAGTTCAGAGATCACACTTTAGGGCCTAAACAATATGGCGGAGGAACAGGTCTCGCGAGCCGTTTTTAGAAAGAGGGTTTTTCTTTTTGAGGTCCAGGGGTGTGGTGAGGTAACTCGTAGCCGGACCCAGTCCGTAAGTTCAGAGCTCACACTTTAGATCATAGATAGCGAACGGAGGGGGATGATCCCTCACAAGCTGCCCCCGAGAACTTTCGAGGAGAGGGCCATAGGGGAAAACACACGTACCACTAGAGATCGATACATGCGCCACGCGAGGGACACAAGCACCATAGGCCGTGGGTGAGGTAACTTATGGCCGAGGAACGGATCGTAAGTTCAGAGCTCTACACTTTAGGCTCTGATGATGCCGGGGAGTGACTAGTGTTAGGCACTGTTCCTATCCCCCGCTCGCGATGTGCATGTGAGGGAACCCAGTTAGGTACGGTTTTCAGAGAAGAGATTCCCAAGGAAAAAACCAAATGGAGAAACATGCGCGGAGCACAAGATCCAAAAACTGCTGAGAGTTCAAGCTTATTACAGCACCTTTGTGGCTTGCACGGGGTCTTACTAAAAGTAAGGCTGCAAAGGGGGATGGAATTTTTTCGAGGGCCACCTTCATAAAGTCGCGGAGTCAGGCGCGTTGCTTGGAGAGACTTGTATGCCTTCCCGTTGCCTTGAGCTCCTGCTCGTCCGGTAGCCTAGCTTCCCTCTAGAGGGCTGTCTATGTTGTCCGCATGCTGGGTGCAATCCATCGGGAACTCGACAGCCCCTGGGTCGAGGAAGTCTTCGGGAGCCCCTTCGGAGTCCATGAGGAAGGGGTGGGGAAAGGCCTAGCCCCTCTGGAAGGCCCAGGTGCCGCCCATGCCCTGCCCCTCTCGAGGTGGGTACGAGACGACTATCGCCCTCTTGAACAGAGCGTTTTCCTGGGCCGCGACTTGTCTCCTCCTCGTGGAGCCCTCGATGTAGTCCCAGTCCTTAGGATAGGTGGTGGCCGTGGTTTTGTAGGCATGCTCGAGGGAGCATAGAGCCTCAGCTTCATCGTAGCGGACTGTGATCGTCTCACCATTCCCCCCAGGCATCTTGAGGACGTTGTTGGCATGGTGAGTTGCCGCCATGAACTTGGCCAGTGGAGGGTAGCCAAGAATGACGTTGTACGGGAGCTCAATGTGAGCCACGTCAAATTCGACAAGATCGGTGCGGTAGTTGTTGCGGGTCCCAAACGTGACAGAGAGGCACACCTGCCCAATGGGTATGGTGGTTCCATTGGTCACCCCGGAGAATGGCATGGTTGGCATCAACCTATCATAGTGCACCTGCAATTGGGAGAACGTCTCGGTGGGGATTACGTTCAGGCCGGCGCCTCCATCAATGAGGGTCTTCGCGACAGCGATGTTGTTGTTGGTGGGGGTGCAGATAATGGGGAGAGTACCCATGGCATGGTGGAAATGGGATGGGAACTGGCATCAAAGGTGACCGGGTACTGCAACCACTTGAGCTTCTGGGACGAAACTCCTGTCCTGGCGGCGGCGACCTCGCGAGTGAGCAGCTTGAAGTGCCGGCTGGAGACCGGAGCCTGGGAGCCACCAAGGATACAAGTGATAGCTCCTTGCGGCACTTGATAGCCCCCAGGGTCCTCGTCATGGCCTTGCTCCGCCCGTGGAGGGTGTTGCTGTGCAGAGTTGGCTTGGTGGCCCACCTGTGGGGTGTCGCGGCCTCCGGAGTTATTGTTATAGCGCTCGCCCCCGCGGTGTCCACCCCTAGACCCACCGCGCTACTGCTTCGTAGGTCGTGGAGCCTTTGGAGCTCATAGCAGTCGTCTGTGGGGTGTCCGTTCCTCTTTTGGAAGTGGAAGTACGCGTTGTTGTCCCTTTCTCCTTCGCCACGCTCCTCGTGAGGACTCTTCCGGTCCGGTTCAGCGGCGAGAACAATGGCGTTCTTGCGCTTGGGGTCCTTGTCTTTGCCCATGGACGAGCCCGAGGACTTCAGGGTGGTTTTCGCCCCTGCGAGGCCAAACATCCACCCAGCATCCGTATTGGCGCACTTATCAGCCATGACAAAGAGCTCGGCGTCGTGGTGAGTTTCTCTCCCCGGATACCAATCTTCTCCCTCATCTTGATGTCCTTAACGCCCTCAGAGAAAGCGGTGATGATGTTGGAATCCGAGATCTTCGGGATCTTGTTGCAGACTCGGCTAAACCTCTGAAGGAACTTGAAGAGGGTATCTCGAGGCTTCTGGCAAACCTGGCGGAGGTCGAAGTACGTGAGCAGGCACTCGTAGCTTCCCTTGAAGTTGGCAATGAAGAGGGAGCTGAGTTCGGCCCACGTGTCGATGGACTCCTCTGGCAAGTTCATTAGCCAAGTGTTGGTTGTGTCCTTCAGGCATAGGGGAAGCCAGTTCGCCATGATGTGGTCATCACCCCTTACAGCCTCGATGCCCGTAGTGTAGAGCTGCAGGAACTCGCACGGGTTGGTCGTTCCATCATAGCACGCTGTGATACGTCGTAAAGGTATCTATAATTTTTGATGTTCCATGCTTGTTTAGTATCTACTTTGCTTTGCTTTGTCTACACTTTGAGGTGTTTTTATATGTTTTCTGGTACTAACCTATTAACAATATGACACAGTGCCAGTTGCCTATTTTCTTCTGTTTTTGGTTCCAGAAAGGCATAAAATAAATATTCTCGGAATTGGACGGGACAAAATCCAAAGACAATATTTTACCGTGGGGAACACGGATCCAGAGTATGAGATGGAGAATAGCCACCAGGGGGCCACACCCCTAGCCACGCGGCCTAGGTGGGCCTGCTCCTAGGGAGTGTAGCCGCCTTGGGTGCCCCCTGCCTCGCCTCTTCGCCTATAAAGACCCCCCGATACCAAAACCCTAAGTACCCGATCAATCTTCCATGAAACAGTCCATAGTCGCCGCCACCATCGTCCCTAGATCGGGAGGGATCCGAAGCTCTTCTCGACACCCTGCTAGAGGGGAGATCATCCCGGAGTTCTTCTTCTTCATCATGCCAGCCTCCGGTATGAAGCGTGAGTAGTTCCACCTTAGACTACGGGTCCATGTAGTAGCTAGATGGTTGTATCTCCTCCTTTGTGCTACCATGTTTATATCTTGTGAGCTCCGTTCATGATCAAGATCATCTATTTGTAATCATGCATGTTGTGTTTGCGGGGATCCGATGGATATTGATATTACTATGTTAGATTGATAAATAGTTTTGTCTTATTGATTCTTTCATGTCTGTGTTGTTTTTTATCTTGCATGCTCTTCGTTTCTAGTAGCTATCTTGGCCAAGTAGATGCTAGTGACTCCAAGAGGGAGTATTTGTGCTCGATAGTGGGTTCATGCCTCTATTTAATCTAAGGGAAGTGACAGAAATCTCTAAGGTTGTAGATGTGATGTTGCTACTAGGGATAAAACAACGGTCTCTTGTTCATGGAACAAGTGTATTTTTTACCTTACACACTTTGCTTAAAGTAGTTATCCGTTGCTTGCAACTTAATACTGTAGGGGGTTCAGATGATAACCTGAAGGTGGATTACTACTCATAGATGCAGTTGGATGGCGTTCTATGTATGTTGTTGTATTTCCCAATCAAATCTCATAGGATCATGAATGTCTAGTATTGCATTGTTATGACTTGCTCAGTCCTGTCAATTGCCCTGCTGTAATTTGTTTACCCAGCATGCCATGTTTGTTTATCTTAAGGAGAACACCTCTAGTGAACTATGGACCCATGTACAATCTTTACCATTGATACATCTTCCACTGTTATTGTTTAACTTTCTGCAAACCACCATTACCTTCCACAACATACAGTTAATCCTTTGTTTTCAGCAAACCGGTGAGATTGACAACCTCACTATTCGTTGGAGCAAAGTCTTGAATTTGTGTTATGCAGGTTTCCATGTTGCTAGCAACACCTTTGAGTCGTTTCCTTCGTCCTACTGATTCGATAACCTTGGTTTCTTACTGAGGGAAGAACTTGCTGTTGTGCTCATCATACCTTCCTCTTGGGGTCTCCCAACGAAGCTCAACCATCTGATGAGCCAACATCAAGCTTTTTCTGGCGCCGTTGTCGGGGAAGCTAAGGCCGGCTTCATAAGGGGAGTCCTTCACAACCTTTCTCTTTACTTTATTTTTGTTTTGCTGAGTTTATTTTGCCTCTTTCTATCAAAAACTCCAAAAAAAATAGTTTGGTTTTCTTTCTCTTATCAAAAACACAAAAAAATTAGTCCCTCTCTAGTTGCTGCTGCTATTGGCTTGCTCCACTTTTGCCAAAATGAACTCTGCTGAGAACACCAAGTTGTGTGACTTCACTAGAACAAATAACAATGATTTCTTGAGTACACCTATTGCTCCACCTGCTCCTGATGCTACCTTTTATGAAATTAAGCCTGCTTTTTTGAATCTTGTGATGAGAGAGCAATTTTCTAGTGCTAGTTCTGATGATACTGCTATCCACCTCAATAACTTTGTTGAACTTTGTGAGATGCAAAAATATAAGGATGTAGATGGAGATATTATTAAGCTCAAGTTGTTTCCTTTCTCCTTGAGAGGAAAAGCTAAAGAGTGGTTGCTATCCTTGCCTAGAAATAGTATTGATTCTTGGATTAAGTGCAAAGATGCTTTTATTGGAAAATACTATCCTCCCGCTAAGATTATATTATGAGAAGTGAAATAATGAAATTTAAACAACTTGATAATGAACGATTTGGTCAAGCTTGGGAAAGAATTAAATATTTGGTTAAGAATTGTCCCACTCATGGACTTACTGCTTGGATGATTATCCAAACTTTTTATGAAGGTTTAACTTCTCTTCAAGAAACCTGTTGGATTTAGCTGCTGGAGGTACCTTTATGACCATTACCTTGGGGGCTGCAACAAAGCTCCTTGATAATATGATGGTTAAATATTCTAAATGGCACACTGAGAGAGCTCCAGATGGTAAGAAGGTAAATTATGTTCAAGAAACCTCCTCTTTGAGTGATAAGATTGATGTTATCATGGCTATGCTTGTTAATGGAATAGCTCCTATAGATCCTAATAATTTTCCCTTAGCCTCTTTGGTTGCTCAAGAAGATCAAGTTGATGTGAACTTCATTAGAAACAATAATTTCAACAATAATGCCTATAGGAATAATTTTGGTAGTAACAACAATTATAGGCCTTATCCTCCTAATAATGGCAATACCTATGGAAACTCCTACTACAATACTAGGAGTGCCCCCTCTGAACTTGAAATCATGCTCAAGGACTTTATTAGTAAACAAACAATTTTCAATAAAACTGTGGAGGAAAAGCTTTTGAATGTTGAAAAAATATTTCCTCTTTGTCTAAAGCACAATCCTCTTTGATTAATAAAATGGCTACTAAACATGAAACCTTGGAAAGTACCTTTGATGCTACTCATGCCATACAAGTTACTATTGATGAAAATGTTAGACTTTTAGCCACAACTGCATGCTAAGTGGGAAAGAGAAGCTGAAATTGATAGAAACAATAGTGTGTGCACTATCACAACCACCAATATGGATGCCAGTAAACCACAAGAAGTCCCTATTCCTCCTACCACAATGTCTAAACTAATGAGTCTACTAATAGTGATGCTAAGTTTGATTTTGATCTTGATGGTTGCAATATTTCTGAAGTGATTATGTTCCTACAAAAGCTTGCTATAAGTCCTGATGCTAGTGATATGAATGTAGCTTTCACCAAACACATTACAAATGCTCTCATTAAAATTAAGGAAGAAAAGTTGAAAAACAAGGCCTCTATTCCTAGGAAAGTAGAAGATAGTTGGGAATCCATCATTAATATGCAAGTGAATGACTTTGATCTCAAAGCTTCATGTGACCTTGGTTCCAGTGTCTCTATTTTGCCTAGAAAGATTTATGAAATGCTTGATTTGCCACCTTTGGAAGATTGATATTTGGATGTCCCACTTAATGATAATCCTAAAAAGAAACTCATGGGGAGTGTTAATGATGTTATCATTATGGTTGAAAATGCTCATGTCCCTGTTGATTTCTATGTTTTGGATGTTGAATACAATGCTTCTTGTCCTATTACTTTGGGAAGACCTTTTCTTAGAACTGTTGGTGCCATCATTGATATGAAAGAAGGACCATTAAATATCAATTCCTATTCAAGAAAGGTATTGAACACTTCCCTATGAGGAGAGAGAAGTTGTTTTTTTCTCCTCCTTTGAAAGCAAGGTTTGATGTTAATGCTTCTTCATTTCAAAATACTTGATTCTTGCTTCTTGTGCCTAACTTAAAGGCGTTAAAGAAAAGTACTTATTGGGGGATAACCAAATGTTTTCTTGAGTCTTGGAAGTTATTACTTTAGTAATGATTTCTCCTTATCCTTTTTATTTTCTTTTTGTGCCAAGAGTAACCTCTAATGAGAGGGAAGTAAGATTTGGGGAGTTGTTGTCCCGAAACAGATTTTGTGCTCCACCGTAAACATTCGTGTAAAATCTCTGAAAGTAGGATTGAGCTGATATTTTATGAATAAATCCCCCAGTATGTTAGCTAACTTTATTTAGTTCAACACTTTTTGATTTGATCACAGAAGGTCTTTGAAAAAATCGGTTTCTACCTCCTGGTCTGTTTTGACAGATTTCTGCCATTGTTTGCATTTGCTTCTTATTGATTCCTTTTGGGTTATTTTTGGGAAATTGAGCTTTTTGAGGGAATTGCTACAGTAGGTTATGTTTTTAGTGAAAGTTTTGATATTCTAAAACTAAACTCAAAGGGTCTATTATCTTTTGAATACACTAATGTTGCTAATGAAGATTGTGTGCAGTTTTGTATGAAGGAAAATTTTCAGGTGTAGAGAAAGAATGATGTAATGAGATGAAGAATGTACAAAAGCTCAAGATTGGGGATGCCACCCCATGTCACCCCAAGAAATATTCAAGAGGTACAAGCGTCAAATCTCGGGGATGCCCAAGGCATCCCCTTCTTCATCAATAAAAAGCTCAGGTCTTTCTAGACACTTCGTTTTTATTGTTTCATGCACAGTTATGTTGTTCTTGGAGCATCTTAGTTTTCATTTTAGTTTGCTTGAATAAAGTATTTTGGACCCCCGTTCTCACTGTGTTGTTGCAAATAAGTTGATTGGTGTTGGAGAGTAGTAGGAATTCCTTGCTTGAATAGTGCAAGAGGAGCTTGCTTTGACTGTGACTAGACTTTAGCATTTCATGCTAGATGTTGTTTTGACCTTATGCTTAGTGATTATTGTTGTAGCACGACTTGTTCCAAACAATTGGGATTTCTTAATGAGCCTTGAAGGAATCATGTGTTGTTTTAGCATACAAAAGCATAGTATTGTGGTATTCTCCTTTGATGCTTTGTTTGGGTTGACTTGGCACATGCTTACACCATGTTATGACAATGAACAAGTCACCATAGCCTCTATGATCATTTAGTCCTTGACTTGTAGTACCACTTTATGCTTTGATTAGTAATGTTTTGTTGCTCTGCATGATTATGGCCATTATAGCTCTCTTGGTCGCTCCGAGTATTTTGCTAGCCTCCACTTATATGAGTAAGATCTACTCATGCATCCAACTCCCAAGAAACCAAGTTATTCCAAAGTGTCCACTATAAATTCCTATGCATGGTGTGTTACACCATTCCAAGTACATTCTTGTTTTCCTCTACCTTCCATTTAAAAAAGACTTTTTGTTATGTGAAAACTTGGTGATTAAAGCTCTCACGATATGATGCCACACTTTATTTTCCTTGCCCCTAACAAACTTGAACCATTGTCATCTATGTTGTATATGCTTGCACTTATATGTTGGAATTAGCAGAACCGTGCTGTCACGAGGAACGCTTTCAACATTGCACTTGTACTTTGTACACAGTTGATATCATGCTCTTTTGTTTACGGTGTGAAATAAAAGGGGAGCTTGTAAGTCCATGGAGTTATGTATGCGTGTTAGAGAAATGCCTGGTACGCTAGCCTAAGACATGCCTAATCATGGTGGAAACTTGCAGCATCACCATAGTGAGCAATCTATGAAGATTTCTTCTGATAAAAAAGAGACACATTAAAAAGAGGAAAGAGAGAAAAAAGCACCATTTTCCCATGGTAAATAAGAAGAATGCTGAGATGCTCATTGTCTGCTTGCCTTGTCATTTTGATTATGGGATAGCTCCTGTATCATGTGCAAGGTGTACCCTGTTGGCGGTTCTTTATGATACAAATGTACTTACTATGACAAAAACTTACATGTGACTAAAGTTGAGTAGCATGAGGAGAGGCCCTCGTATTCAAGGGACATGAGATTGCAAACTTATACTTTGTCAAGCATATACTCCATAGTTTGTTCACTTTAACCTTAATCACTTCAAGATGCTTATGATAGGGGCAATGAGGGCTGAAAGCTAACAAGTACCTTGATATTTGGAAGCTCTTTTTGAGGCTTGAAATCACTGCTTCCCTTTGAAGGGCCTTTCTTCCACCATTATATTGAGTCTCCACCTTCTATCCTTAGGCACCAGTTAAGAGAGCATAGTTGACATTCTTAGTTCTATGTGCATTGTCCCAAAAGTTATTGATTGATTCATATTGTTGATATTGATTGTTCTTGAACTATTTTTATCTAGTCACTCTTATGGACTTTGAAGGTGTCATATGCATCTATTTGCTACTCCATGCGGGACAAGCTGAATGCCACTATGCCATGTTTTCTATATGTGAACAAACAAACGTCTTTCAATGCATTGTTATTCATGATCTTTGTTTGTAACCTTTCATGTTGCATGCATAGTTACTTTGTCTTACTGTTAGAACTCCTTCATTTATGTTCATGTTTAGAGTTCTTTGATCCCAACTTTAAATTCTTGCAAATGGTTTGATTTTGATTTTGATTGTGCATGTCACCTAAAAAATTATTCTTTTTATCACTTACCTACTCAAGGACAAGCATGAGTTAAGCTTGGGGATGCTTGATACATCATAAATGTATCTATAATTTTTGATGTTCCATGCTTGTTTAGTATCTACCTTGATTTGCTTTGTCTATGCTTTGAGGTGTGTTTATATGTTTTCTGGTACTAACCTATTAACAAGATTCCACAGTGCCAGTTGCCTGTTTTCTTATGTTTTGGTTCCAGAAAGGCAGAAAATCAATATTTTCAGAATTGGACGGGACAAAAGCCAAAGTCAATATTTTACCGTGGGGAACACGGAGCCAGAGTACGAGACGGAGAAGAGCCACTAGGGGGCCACACCCCTGGCCGCGTGGACCGTGCCTGGGGGTGCAGCCGCCATGGCTGCCCCCTGCCTCGCCTCTTCGCCTATAAAGACCCCTCGATAACAAAACCCTAAGTACCCGATCAATCTTCCACGAAACAGTCCGTAGCCGCCACCACCATCGTCCCTAGATCGGGAGGGATCTGAAGCTCTTCTCGGCACCCTGCCGAAGGGGAGATCATCCCGGAGGCCTTCTTCTTCATCATGCCAGCCTCCGGTATGAAGCGTGAGTAGTTCCACCTTGGACTACGGGTCCATGTAGTAGCTAGATGGTTGTATCTCCTCATTTTTGCTACCATGTTTAGATCTTGTGAGCTCCGTTCATGATCAAGATCATCTATTTGTAATCATGCATGTTGTGTTTGCGAGGATTCGATGGATATTGAGATTGCTATGTCAGATTGATTAATGGTTTTGTCATATTGATTCTATCATGTTTGTGTTGTTTGTGATCTTTCATGCTCTTCATTTTTAGTAGCTATCTTTGCCAAGTAGATGCTAGTGACTCCGAGAGGGGTATTTATGCTCGATTGTGGGTTCATGCCTCTATTTAATCTAAGGGAAGTGATAGAAATATCTAAGGTTGTAGATGTGCCGTTGCTACTAGGAAGAAAACAACGGTCTCTTGTTCATGGAACAAGTGCATTGTTTACCTTACACACTTTGCTTAAAGCAGTCATCCGTTGCTTGCAGCTTAATACTTTAGGGGGTTCGGATGATAACCTGAAGTTGGAATACTAGTCATAGATACAGTTAGATGGCGGTATATGTATCTTGTTGTATTGTCCAATCGAGTCTCATAGGATCATGAATGTCTAGTATTGCATTGTTATGCCTTGCTCAGTCCTGTCAATTGCCCTGCTGTAATTTGTTTACCCAGCATGCCATGTTTGTTTATCTTAAGGAGAACACCTCTAGTGAACTATGAATCCCGGTACAATCTTTACCATTGATACATCTTCCACTGTTACTGTTTACCTTTCTACAAACCACCATTACCTTCCACACCATACAGTTAATCCTTTGTTTTCAGCAAACCGGTGATATTGACAACCTCACTGTTCGTTGGGGTAAAGACTTGAGTTTGTGTTGTGCAGGTTTCCAAGTTGCTAGCAACACCTTTGAGTCGTTTCCTTCCTCCTACCGATTCGATAACCTTGGTTTCTTACTGATGGAAGAACTTGGTGCTGTGCTCATCATACCATCCTCTTGGGGTCTCCCAACGAAGCTCAACAATCTGCTGAGCCAACATCACGCTGGCGTCTCCGGGCGGAACTTGTGCGGCCATACCACACGACGGAGCGCCTTAGTGAGGGAAAGGCAGCCGTTATCTTTCACCACCTTGCCGTTGGCGAAGGCCGTACGGTTCTGCTGGCCTGGCGGAGCGATTTCCTCGGCAATTCGGTCTTCGCGCCCATGCAGTGGGGCCACGACTACGGGGGCCGAGATGATTTGGCAGTTGTTGGTTGCTGGTGGAGGTGCTTGGTCAGACTTGGGGGTGTCCTCGCGGCGCTGGGCCTGCGGCGAGCCCCGATCCCCCAGCATCGGGTCTTCTTCCTAGACCCACTGCTCCTGTGGGGAGAGCGTGGTGACATGGAGGAGCTCAGCGATCCTGTACAATAGCTTCCACTCGCCTAGGTCATCCCACGAGTGGTCCAGGAGCTCCTGCACCATGCACCTGGCCACCTCGGGCGTGAGACGCTCGGGGTTACCGCACGTGGACGCGGTGGGAGAGAGCGAGGTGGCGCCACGAGAGGAGGACGGGGACTCCCGTGACGGGAGGTAGGTGGAACCTCCGTCGTCCTCGGTCCATTGGTCCTGCTCGGAGGGGGCATGTCACGGGGCCAGCTTGGTCTGGGCCCTAGTCGCTGCGCGGTGGAGCGCGTGCTCATCACGGGTCTCAGTGCGAGCCGACCTGTGGTCGAGGTTGGTGGAGACCTTGAAAGTGTGCCTCAGCCCCCTACCTGGCGCCAAATGTCAGAGATTTGTCCCGTGAAGGAACTTGGGTCCAATGATCCCTAGGGGGGATGAACACGTGTTTACAAGGAGCCTCGGCAATGATGGTGACAACAAAGCAAGAATCACGGCAGAGGGGTGACACGGTGTTTTTACCCAGGTTTGGGACCCTCATGAAGAGGTAAAGCCCCTACTCCTGCTTTGTTGTATTGCTTGCTTGGCTTCGCGAGGGTACAATGGAGATGAGATGTATATGGTTTTGATCACTAAGGATCGATCCCTTCTAAGGTAGGAGGAGGAGCCTTTATATAGGGCGGCGTCGGGCCTCTTCCCCAGCCTTTGGGCGGGAAGGGCATCCACAGTGCCACCCCCTCATAACTCGGTCTAGGAGGCTAATTTACGTGGACTTAGTCTAGGCCATCTGGCTTCCCCTGACGCGGCTTGTCTTCATTAGACTCTCTCTACTTTACGCCTTCTATCAACAGAATGGCAACAAAGGTGTCTCCCGCCACAAGGTCGGTCATCCTTTCCCTGCAAAAAGGGTGGCGGACTGAGTCTTCTTTGCCAAGGCAGCTAGCGTCGCAGGGACGAGGCACTTCCTATCGGGACCGTAGTTTGAACCCCGCCAAGCAAAATTACTGTCCCGCCCGGAGGTGCTCCGCCGTATCCGAGGGTCAAAGACGATATGCAAAGTCGTAGCAGACTCCTTCGCAAGGCATATGCCTAAAGAGGCCCATTCGATCGGGTCCCCTCCTGAAGCATGTTGCCTCTTGAGAATAGAGACCTCTTGGTGCTGGGCCCACTCAATGCGGGGACGTGGCACCTCGGTTGCCAAGGCTCCGACAGTCTCCGCGTGCCTCGGTTATCTCTATATCCGAGCTCTTACTTATGCACCTTACTTTTGTTGGAGATATGCCCAAGAGGCAATAATAAAAGTAGTTATTATTATATCTTTGTGTTTATGATAAATGTTTACATTCATGCTATAACTGTATTAACCAGAAACATTAATACTTGTGTGATTTGTAAACTTGTTAGAGTCCCTAGTAAAGCCTCTTTGTAATACTAGCTTGTTGGTTAATAGATGATCATGGTTTCCTGATCATGAACATTGAGATGTTATTAACAACATGATCATATCATTAGGAGAATGATGTGATGGACATACTCCTATAGTTAAGCATAGCATAAAGATAAAGTCATTTCAATAGTTCCTTTGCTATAAGCTTTCAGATACATAGTAACCTAAATCCTTCGACCATGAGATCATGTTAATCGCCATCACCAGATGGATGCTTTAATGACATCAAACACCACTTCGTAACTGGGTGGCTATAAAGGTGGCATTGAGTGTTCATAAAGTATGTGTTGAGGCACATGGATCAAGATTGGGATTTGTCCATCCATATGATGGATAGATATACTCTGGTCCCTCTTGGTGGAATGTCATCCAATTAGCTTGCAAGCATGTGACTGGCTCACAAGGGATCACATATCAAGGAACGAGTAAAGAGTACTTGTCGGTAACGAGGTTGAACTAGGTATGCAGCGATACCGACGATCAGACCTCGGATAAGTAAAGTATCACGAGACAAAGGGAAATTGGTATTGTATGTAAATGGTTCATTCGATCACGAAGTAATCATAGAAATATGTGGGAGCCATATGAATTTCCAAATTCCTCTATTGGTTATTGATCGGAGAAGAGTCTCGATCATGTCCGCATAATTCACGAATCGTAGGGAGACACACTTAAGGATTCAATGTTGTTTAGTAGATATGGAAAGTGAGTAAAGAGACCGAATGTAGTTCGGAGTCTCGGATGGGATCCGGATATCACGAGGATATTCGGAATGGTTCGGAGAATAATATTCATATAAGGAAAGTCCAATTATGGAGTTCGGAAATGGTTTCAGTGATTTCATCGGAATGTTCTAGAAGGGTCTAGAAGGTCCACTGATCCTGAAGGGGAAGGGTACATGGATGTGTCATGACAAAGTGGAATGGTTGCATCATGTCCTAGGTCACTTGGCTAGACACTTGGAAGAGAGAAATCAAACTCTAGTTTGAAAGTCAAAAAGCCAATTTGAATAAGTCAAACGCCAACATTGGTTTCAAGTGGAGGGAGGAAAGGAATCATACCTAAGGGAGGATTCCTCCCTCTCCTTGCCGCCGACCACATGAAGTGGACCTGGGGTAGGATTCCCTCCCCCTTGCCGCCTCCCCACCTATAAAAGGAGGGGTAGGGCGCCCCTAACCCTCACAACAAACCCTAGAAAGGCACCACCACCTCTCAAGCCGCCGCCACCGCCTAGGGCTCCTCTAGTCGTCGACTTGGGGCTAAATCCTAGCCCCTATCCGCCGGCCACCACAACCCCTCGACACCCTCTAAACCCTAGATCGCTGAGGCCCTATTCTACTCCACCATACCCGCTCCGGCTTAGGCGAAGCCCTGCGGGATTTCCCCTCTAAATCACGAGGAGAGATCTACAACCTCCGTTGCCTGCTGGAACAAGGGAGAGGAAGGTCTTCATCGAGTACCGAACGTGTGACCGACTGTGGGAGGACTGCCGAAATGCGGCGCCGGAAGGATCTTCTATGCGAGCTTGATATCGGCAAGTGAACGACTACATCACCCATGAGAATTTTCTCTCGTTAACTGCTTTGGGATCTTCAAGGGTGAGTAGACTCGTTGCTACAATCTAGTAGATAGATCTTGTCTTGTGTGTGTTCATGTGGTAGAAATTTTTTGTTTTCCATGATACGAACCCCTACAGTGGTATCAGAGCCGTGTCTATATGTAGATATGTTGCACGAGTAGAACACAATGGTCATTGTGGGCGGTGGTGCTTTTATTATCAATTGCTTCTTGTGTACTTTGCATCTTGCGGGATGGTGGGATGAAGCGGTCTGGGATAACCTTACATGACATCCTTCATGAGACTTGCTCCACGCTTGACATGCAATTTGTATTGCATAAGTGGCTTTGTGGGTGTCTATCTTTCCCATCATAGTGAAGATTCAATTTACAATGGGCACTTGATAGTTCTTGCATCAACATTGTGGTTCTTGTTCGTAAGTTAGAACAATACTTATTGAAAGACCCAAACCACGTAAAATATGCAAAAAAAAAATTAGAGGCGTCTAACTTTGTTTTGCAGGGGTGTGCTGTGATGTGATATGGCCATGATTGTGATTATATATGATGTATGCAATGATCCTTATTTTAAGTGGGCAACCGGCATGAGCCTTATGGTTGTTTTTTAATTTCGTTAAGACATGTGTGTCTATTATTCAAAGTAGTTGTAATAGCTGATACTGGTGGAAAACAACCATGGAGCGACGCCATTGACCTTGATGCCACGCTGGTGATGATGGAGATCATATTCGTGCTTGAAGATGGAGATCAGAAGCACAAGAAGAAAGGCCATATCATATCACATATTATGAATTGCATGTGATGTTAATCCTTTTATGCATCTTGTATTGCTTAGATCCCTATGGTATCATTATAGATGATCCCTCTCACAAAATATCAAGTAATAAAGTGTTCATCCTTAGTTAGCACCATTTCCAAGACTCGTTGTTTCGAAGAACCACGTGATGATCGGGTGTGATAGATTCTACATGTGCATACAACTGAAGCAAGACAGATTTTCTCATGTGGAAACTAAGGTTAATCTTGACGAGCCTAGTATGTACAGACATGGTCTCGGAACACGGATCACCGATAGGTAAAGCATCAGTCATATAGTAGATATGATGAACATGATGATTGTTCACCTTTGAAACTACATCATCTCTCGTGATGATCGGACTTGATGTAGTGGATTTGGTTCGTGTGACCACTAATACAATGTGAGGGATATTGTTTTGAGTGGGAGTTCACCTAGATTAATTTAAGTATTAATCGGAACTCAATTTTTCATAAACTTAGTCTAAACTATTGCAAATATGTTGTAGATCATGGCGGCCCCTACCATCAATTTTAATGTGTTCCTAGAGAAAGAAAAGTTGAAAAACAATGGAAGCAACTTCGCGGATTGGTTAAGAAATTTGAGGATTGTCCTTAATGCTGGTCAGTTCACCTATGTGCTGGATGCACCGCTGGGTGACCCACCTGCAGATGATGCTACCGATGAGGTGAAGAATGTTTTCCTCGCTCAGAAGCAACAATACTCCACAGTTCAGTGTCCTATCGTGTATGGTTTGTAATGGAAGTTTCAAAAGAGGTTTGAGAACTTTGACCCACATGATATTGTCCGTGAACTCAAAATGATATTTGAGGCTCACGCGGAAGTTGAGAGTTATGAAGCTTCTAAAAAGTTCTTTAACTACAAGATGGAAGAGGGCAGCTCCGTCAGTGAGCATGTGCTTAAGATGTCTGGGCACACCAATAAGCTCCAGAGGTTGGGGATAGTGATTCATAATGCTTTGGGGATTCATCGTGTCCTCCAATCACTACCACCAAGTTACAATAACTTTGTGATGAACTACAACATTCAGCGCATGGATAAGGCGTTACCAGAACTCTTCTATATGTTGAAGTCTGCAGAACTGGAGATCAAGAAAGAGCACCAAGTGTTGATGGTCAATAAGAACACCAATTTCAAGAAGCAAGGCAAGCCTAAGAAAAGGTAAACTTCAAGAAGGGCGGTAAGAAAGCTACCGCGCCAGCGAAGAAGACCAAGGCTGGGCCTAAACCTGATACTGAGTGCTTTTACTACAAGGGAGAAGGTCAGTGGAAGCGGAAATGCCCCAATTACTTGGCGAATCTGAAGAACAACAACATCAAGAAGAAAGGTATATCCGACATACATGTTATTGATGTGTATCTTACTAGTAGTCGTAGTAGTGTCTGGGTATTTGATACTGGTTTGGTTGCTCATATTTGTAACTCAAATAGGTGCTGCAGAATAAACGGAAACTAGCGAAGAACAAGGTGACGATGCGCGTAGGAAATGGATCAAAGGTTGATGTGATCGCGGTCGGCACGCTACCTCTTCATCTACCATCAGGATTAGTTTTATACTTCAATAATTGTTATTTGGTGCCTGCGCTGAGCATGAACATTATATCAGGCTCTTGTTTATTGTGAGACGGTTACTTGTTTAAGTCCGAGAATAATGGTTGTTCGATTTATATGAGTAATATCTTTTATGGTCATGCAACTTTGATAGATGGTCTATTCTTGTTGAATCTCGATAGTAGTGATACACATGTTCATAATATAGATGCTAAACGTTTGAAATTAGATGATAATTCTACATACATATGGCACTGTCGTCTTGGTAAATTGGAGTGAAGCCTATGAATAAACTCCATTCCGATGGACTTCTCGAATCACTTGATTTCGAATCACTTGAAAGATTCAAAGCATGTCTGATGGGGAAAATGACTAAGACTCCATTTTCTGGTATGATGGAGTGAGGCATGGACTTATTGGAAATCATACATACCGATGTGTGTGGCCCGATGAGTGTAGCATCACGTGGTGGTTATCGTTATGTTCTGTAACACCCTCGGATCGGCCCTATGCAAGTTCTAGCGATTCCCGCCAAACCCGCATAGAAATGATTCAGAGGTTCCCACCAGGCACTTGCGTGGGGGTGGAAAACAAAGTAATATCATTACACAATAGTCCACGATGGAACCCACAGAACATATATATACAACAAGACTCCATGAGTAAAGAATACAGATACACAGTACAAAGATCCAAAACACCTTGAAACTATACAATGTCGGAGTACAGACAAGATGCAAATTAGTCTAAGAGCCCTGAAGAATAACCAATGGCGTCGATAACCCTGCCCAGGACAAGCCGGAAGGGTAACCCTGCTAACGACGTTGATCTCAAACCTGCTTCAACAAAAGGGGTGCCGACAAAGGGCAAAGGAAAAAAAAAAGAGCGGTCAGTACTAAGGCCAGTACACTGCGAGACTAAAATTCTGCGGCTCTCGCCTACATAGGTATGGTGGACTGAAGTGGCATCGCAACATGCAATAAAAAAACCTATAGAGCCTCAATACAACTGGCGACTATCAGATAGGGATGAGAAAGACCTATTCGGATCCAACCTGAAACTATCACCAAGCATATCCATTCTGGTATTTCCCCCTCGAGACCAAACGAGGAAGTCAACCGAGGAACTCACACAGTTGGCAGTTTTATTCATTCCGTTATAATTGCGGCAATTACTAGTCAGATATAGATAGCATGAGTCATCTTGATATTATAAACAGTGGGCAGTTTTAGTTAACCATTCCATTGTAGTTGCAATACTTACTAGTCAGATACATATAGCATGAGGCATCCCAAAACCAGCAGTTGTTGGTACTTTTATTTAGCCATTCCGTTGTAGTGAAGCTGATTACTAGTCATTATAAAGTCAAAATTATAGTACTACTTTTAGTTATAGTTGTCTATGATCGATATACTGTGCTCCAAGTCGTCCATAACCGCGGACACGGCTTTCAGAAAGTTTTTACCCTGTAGGGGTACACAAATAGGAACACACGCACAATCAACCTTGGAAAAACCAAATGAAAACCCAACGAGGCATCACGACAGAACATTCGCAAGATTCATATTTGATTTCAGGGGGCCACCCCACCAAGCTACCCGCGACGAAGTTGGACAGCTCCGAAACGGACCTAGAGGTTTGTGCAAATGGCTGTAAACGACTGGGAACCCGAAAGTGTGACTGGGCTTGTCGATACCGCGAAAACATTCCACATTTGTTCCTAAACAGTACAGGTGCTCCACGCGTAATAGTAAATAAGGCAGTAATACATGGAATAAGTACATGATAGTAATAAAGCCCCAAACTACTTTGTGGCCCCAAGGAATTAAATATGACTCAAGCTAGGGTTAGGGGGATTCATGGTCCCAATGCGGATAGTGCGAATATTCAAAGAACACGTATCAAGTACTCGGGATCCTACGGGACACAAGTGAACGGTTAAAAACCAAATAATATCTATTACCCACATGTGCCTCTACATAATTTACCTACTTCAATTTTAGTTATTAAACGGTAATGAAAGCCATAATCATCTCCAACATTAAACATGCGGCATTACTCCAACAACTGTGAAAGATCTACAGCGCGACACATCACCTGCGCAAGCTACTATGACTCGCAAGGCCGACTATCCACCAAAAAACATGTATTAGGATGTGTCCATGGCAATATAAGGGCTGCAGGGTAGTATAACGGGGTACGGAATCTATAGCATCGCAACACAGATAGCAATAGATCAACAGGAGAAAATAAAGACTATAAATGTAACAACAGGAGAATCTATAGCATCCCGAGATTTTCCAAATCTTGTAATGTGAAAAATAAATAAACAAAATAAATTATTGTTGAATTTTAGGGTGAAAAGAAACTTTTGTTTCTAAATGGAAACTTAAAATCCCAACTTGAACAAATTTTGATTAACATTTGAATCCAACAAAATCCAAATCAAGAGAAATGCATTCCTCATAAAAATGCATCTGGAAATTTAAACACTTGGAAAATAAATCCAAACCCTAAACCCTAATGGAATAAAATCATTTCCAAGTTATCTCCAAGCCTATGGATTTGATCCATATAAAAATTGGTAAAACAAACATTTCAAAATGATCAAGAATGACAAATGGAAATATTATAAAACCTTATAAATTGATTTCATTCAATTTGGAGCCATAGATAAAATCTTATGAATTTAATAAGATAAGGAAAAGTAATTTCCAAAACTAATAAAGCACCTATCTAGCAATCCATACCAAATGATGAGCAAATGATCCTAAATATATTTAAAAGGATAAATAAATATCAAATAAGATTTTACAAATTGGAATCACCAAGTTTGGATCTATAAATAAAAAAATATGGATTTTATAAGATGAAGAAAGAAATATTAAATAAGGAATATTTAAAGACCAAATCAAATCTTGGCCAAATCCATAAGCAAATGGAATAAGTTAAAATCCAAATCCAAATAAAATAAAGGATAAAGAATTTCCAAAATAAAATAAAATGGCATTAATCATTCTATCCCTATTTTAATAAAGACAAATCTCAAATAAGAATAATTATATAATTCGTGAGAAAATAGTATTTTGGAATTTACCCAAGTGAAATAAAAGTTGTTTAATTAATTTAAATAAAATAAATCTTCCAAATAAAATTTAGGGAAATAAAACTATATTTAATTCCATTGGAATTAAAACAAATACCAAATTCAAATGATTTATGAATCATATTAAATACTTTCCAAATAATTATTTGACACCCTATTAAACAAATAAAAACCTACTAAAAAGATTTGGAAGGTTTAAGAATTTAAATGGTGTTTGAAAATATTATTAAATCTTATTTGATTTAAAACAAGAGCCTTTTTGAATAATTAAAAAGACCACAAAAAGAATAAAATTTTATTCAAAAATTGACTTCAGATTATATCACTAATCAATATTTAAACCTACACAAATTTTGGTTGAGGTTTGAAATCAAATTGAGGTTTGGATTAATTAAACAAAACCAAAACAGATTAATAGAAATGGAAAAAGGAAAAACAGCCAGATAAAAAAATGGAAACAAACCCAACTCAGCCTAGCTAGCCCACTAAGGCCCAGCAGCCCACCTATCCCTATCTCCCCGAACGTAGATAGAACCCGCAAGGACACTGACCGATGGACCCCACCCCCACTCTCTCTCACTCGCTGCCAAACAGACCCCACAGACACCTCCCCATCGTCTTCACCCGCCGCTGACCGTGCCCCCCTCTCCGGCCATTACTGCCACTTGAATGCCAGCGTGAATTCGCGTTACTGGCTGAGTAACCCCCATCGGTGACTGCTCCCTCTTAAACGCCTCTCCCTCCTCTCTCTTTCCCATACATCGCCCAACTCTCCTCGCCACCGGGCTGCACTAATTCGTCCAGATACCACGCACTGTTCCGACGAGCTCCGCGAGAAATTCCAGCAGCTCCGCATCGCCCCTTGCCTCCTCGACCACGCTCACTTTCTCCCCACATCCTGGCGAACCTCCCCGTAGCGCCAGCTCGCCCGCGCGTGCTCTGCAGCGTCGGCAACGACGACGACCAGTAGCGCCACCGCCTACCATTTCCTCCAGCGAGATTTCCTGGTAAGCTCGGACCGCCCCGGTGCTTATCGTTGATGCTCGCATGTTCCCTGGTACCGTGCGCGTCTAACCGTACCGTCCACTTGCCGTAGGGTGACCTCTAGCTTCTCCCCAACAACAGACAGAGCCGCCAGACGTCGTCTTGAACTCCGGCGAGGAATCCACGCCACCACCGTGCGCCCCTTGCCTTCTCGCGAGCACCTCGAGCACCACCACGACCACGCGATTCTGGTGAGCATCTCCCTGCACTCTCTCGCTTCCTGTAGCATCTACACCTCCACCGTCTGACCGTTCCGCCGCCACCTGCCGCCGCCAGCGCCACCCATCTCTGGCAAGCTTGTTGTACACTGTTCGATCACGATCTAGTGGCTAGGAAAGAAACTAACCGAAGGGGTACGCTTGCTTCTGCGCCGTGCGATCCCACTTAGATCCAACGGCTCGCTTCTGTCGATCGGAGCGAAACGGTACCAACGAATAGAATTGTGACGCGTGGCCTCTGATTGTTTTAAAAACCAGGAATTGTTCTATTAGATGTGCCAATTTGAAAAATTCATAACTTTCAAACCACACGTCCAAATTTTGCAAATTTTATATCAATGGATTCAGCAAAACAAGTACTTTGTGAACATGCACTTTGTTTAGTAAAATTCTTCTGTTAAATTGATTGTTTTTGCAGAAACTTAGGTATGCATATTTAGAATATAAAATTTGTTCTAAAATGAATTTTGAGATAAAACCTTTGGCAAATGGTTTTTTTTGAACCTACTGACCATAGAAATCAATTTGTGGTTTCAAAAATATATTTGGTGAAGCAAAAGAATGAACTTTTGATTTAAACCATTTCTAGTCAAATAAAAATAATGTTTATTTATTAAAAATGCTTTTGGGAGAAAATATTTGGGAAATGTTTTGGAATAAACTCTCTGACCCCAAGCACCAAGTTTTATGATTTGAAAATGTATTTGGTGAACCCTATAAAACTATTACTTTGCTAAAGACATTTTCAACCACATAAAATAATGACTTGGTTTAAAAATGGTTTATGAAGTGAAATCTTTTGCAAATAATTTTGCCACTTTATAAAATGATCATTAGGTGTTTCAAATGTTTATAACCTATTAGAAACCACTTTTACAAATAAAACAATCTTTAGCATGCTTGCATGCATTGTTTTGTTTCTATCATTTTATGTGATGTTTGCTTGAATGGTAGATTGAAATTGTGCCTTGCTTGATTGAATTGTAGTGATTTGAAGAGTGTGATCATTACAAAGACAAGGTGTAACATCCCAAAAATACCAAACTTAGATCATCAAACACTAATCATCAAGATTAGGGTTAACAAAAACTTTTCTAAATAAACTCATGAATGCATGTATATGTGTATGCATGGATTTTGAATTTCTTTAAAAACCACCTTGTTTGTGTGACCCATTGCTTGTAAAATGTTTCTTAGGTCAAATGAACATCATCCAAAACATTTCCCACACTTTTCCTAAAGACAAGTAAATCAAAACACATATATTAAGTGAATGGTCATTTTGGCCAATTTAACTCCCATGCCTACTTTGGCTGTCTCAAACTTTCAAAACCTAACAGAAACTTTTCTGGATCTTTGCACCCCTTAAATGTACTCATAACAGAGTATGAAGGCCCACTTTGTGATCATCCAGAAACTTTCAAATGCATAGTTTAAATGACAATTCAAAATTGAATCTTCTTCATATGGGAAGATCCCACTTTTTCAAAACCCACTCAAACAAGCTCAACTTTCAAAACCCAAGCATCTGCAGACTCACCAGCATCAATCTAGCAAACCCACCAAAATTCATTTCAAAATTCAAAACTTGATTTCATACGGCCATTTCATCAAACAGGTTGCAGACACAAATCAAACAAAACATCAAAAACTATAGTGTGCAGTGTTTTGAGCCTAACTTGTTCTCTAGATAGCTCACACACAGCTCAGTAGATCATCTAGGAAGTTTAACTAAGGACTAGCACCCCTGTGAGCTTGCCATTGCCATCAACGGTGAACAGCCGAAGCCAACCTTGCCACCCCATTGTGGACAGCAGGCTAGAGGAAGAACTAGCCGTGCCAACCTTGTCTAGGAGGCAGCCCACCGTGCACCGCCACTACCTGTCCCAGCTGCAAGCGTTGCCAAGACCTGGACCACGCGCACAAGCCGCGCCCAGACCATGCCGAGCATGCGCCAGAGCGCCACCCTCGACCAGCGTCCACAGACCGCGCGCCGCCCTCACCGCGTGCACACACGATCACCACCGACCCAGGAGACCGCCAGACATCCCCGTTTGCCGCCCCGTGCCATACAGCCACCGCCCGCCGTCGAAGACGCCGCCTCTGCCGCGTAGAGCACCGCCCGTTCCAGACCAAGCTGCACCGCCCCCATGCCTCGATACCATGTCGTTGAGCATCACCAGGAGACGCCGCGCCGTACCCTACTCTTGCCCATGCCTTTAGCCGCCTGTAACCTCGCCCCCGACGAGCTCACCGTGCGCCTCGACGGTCCCCTCCCTCGACTATAAATAGAGGCCAGCCCCGCACAATTTCTTCACACCATCTCACTCCCCTCTCCTCACTGACCGTGCCACACCGTTCTCAGAGCAAGGCGAGCACCACCTCGCCGGAATTTCACCGGAGCTCGCCGCCTCTGGAGAAGAAGGGAGCCAATGATTGGAGCCGCCCCAGGAGGAGCCACCAGTACCAGGAGATTCTCCGTCGTCGACTTCGTCATTCGCCCGCCTCGCCGACCTTCGCCCATACCCAGGTGAGCCCCCAACACCCCTCACTGGCCGCGCTAGGTTTCGTTCTCGCCGGAGTTGTCTCGCGTCGACGATGACCCCCAGCCGTTGGATTAGAACTAGATCGAACAATCCACGTTGCCCCATACCGCTTCGCCCAGCCCCGTGTCACTGACGAGTGGGGACACCCACTTAAGCAGCCCGCAGGAGCACTGTGCTTAGCAGGCCGGCCCAGTACTTTTTCCCAGCGATTCAAATTAAACCTTTTTCTTTTTAAATTCAAACACACTTCTGTACCCAACTTCAAAAATCAACCCAGATCGATTCAGTGCACCAAATTGGATGAAACCAATTTTGTTGGAAAGGTCTGTGAATGCTGAATTCAAGCCCGTTGGATTCAAATCATTTGGATCTGTATATCACCCATAGTAAAAATAACAAGGCAGAAGCTTTTCTGCATTCAAACATTTTTCAAATTTAAACCATAAAAGCTTTTGAGTTGATTCCAACTCTCAAAAATCACATTTAACCATACCTTTCAGATATATAAAAATATATAGGTTTACTTGCATAAATAATGTTCAAGTAATAAAAGAATGCTACATAAGCATTTCTAGCCACTTTAATTAATTAAAATAAAAGGGTAAAACCTTATTAAATTGTGACACCACTTTAAATCACATTCCCATGGACTACAATATGTGGTGATGACATGTGTCAACATGATCCCATATTTGGTTTGGAGAATATTAAATCTTAAGTAGTTTTTCAAAGAGTAGAAACTACTTTTCTAAAAATAAAAAGTATCAAATCAAGCCTTAACCTTGTAAGGTTAGAGATGATGTTAGATCATCTATAAGACCCTTGTGTGTGATGATTGCAAGTAGTTAAGTATTGTTTGGTGATTTTGTACCTCGTATTTATTCATAGATGCTAGTACCGACCAAGGCTACGAGGAGGAAGGAGAATACTACGAAGAAGAAGCCGAGGAGAACTTCAACCACTGCTTTGCACAAGGCAAGCTAACACTTGCAATGTAGCAAACTTATATTGACATTGATGCAAGCTAACCCTTGCAAGATTACCCATTTGATAAACCAATCCTAGTTTTATGAGCAAGCTTCTCACTTTATTTCTTTATCAAAGCTTACTTAGAGTTTACTTAAGTGACTGGTAGATTTTGGAAAGATGCTGAAGGTTGCATTAAGAGCATAAAATTTGGCCTAATCTAGAAACCTTGATATCAGCCTAAGATATAAGGTTGGACTTAGTGAAACTCCACTAGTTACCACCCCTCATTAGTACTTCCCCCACATGTAGATGCTAGTGCCAAGCATAAAACTTGATCAACTTTTAGATGGGAATACTTGGTGGAAAAATGGTTATGAAAACCTTGAAATGATGGATAATTCTATTGAAATGTTTTGGACATGTGTTTCCAAACACTTGATGATTCTGGTGATAAAAATGTTGAGGCATGAGCCTTAGCCCTTTATAAAACTGATGGTTGTCTGGATGCGATACCACCAATTTTAGCGTACAACCACAATATCCGAATATTGGGTAGGGCTTGACTGGAAACTTATATACCTTAGTATTAGCTCCCTCACGGCCAAGGTCTGAGCTGAGGCTACCTTGTGAAGATTGTCCACCTGTGCAGTACCCAAGATGACAGCTGGTCATGGTTGGGAGGCCAAAATCACAGGAGAGGTGCTCATACTAGGGCGTGTAATGGAAAGGTTAGGATTGATTATCCGCATACTGAGTTTGGTGAGTTCAGGATTTGTTCCTGACGGATGTATCAAATGTTGTGGTGAAAGTGTACAATCTCTACAGAGTGTCGAACTATTCGAATAGCCGCGTCCGCGGTTATGGACAGTTGGAGTGGCCATACTGTTCCCCCGTCAGACTTTTCAAAAGTGACTTGTGAAATGAATTGAGACCTTGACTTGACCACAACATAGTTGTGACCAGAAATACAAGTTCCCACTTAGGATTTATAAATTTATGGCTAGCTTCAGAACCTAGTAGAGATAAATCTGGCTTTTGCAAAACAACCCTAGAGCCTAGTGTCCTATTATCCAAAAACCCCTTTACCTGTTAGTATTAGTTTGCGAGTACTTAAAGAGTACTCATGGCTTTGTCCCTGGCTATTCCCATGGCCAGACTATGAAGAGGAGTACCTGGAAGATGGACCCCAGGAAGGTTACGACAACTAGGATCATCTCCCATCGTCAGCATTGCCTGTGACCCCGAAGATGGAGCTTCGCCTACGCTACCGTTATTATTACGTATTCCGCTGCTTGATGTTGTATTAAGAACTGGATCATGAGATCCCTATTTGTGTAAGAACTTATGTATCATTTGTAATGGATGAAGTACTATGGTATCCAATTCTGTTATGTCTCGCAAAAATGGTAATCCTGGGATTGTGATGTATGGCATAACAGGCATCTAGGATTGAAAAATCCGGGTGTTGACACAAGGAGTGAACTTATATTCTCTACCAAAAAGGCAAGTGATGCTTCATACTTTTGTCCCATTATTTTCACTATGCACTAGTGATATTTCTAAGTAGGACTTGCATGGAATTTTGCTAAGTATGTACTATGCCATGGAAATCCTAGTAGATGAAACCTTAGTAGAATTTCCTAAGTTAAGATTCATACTACTATCATGCTTAGCTTAGCTAGTAGAAAACAAGGGTGGAATATATATTCATACTATGGAATATTTCTAAGTCTGTGGACTTGTGTTTTGTTTAATAAAACAACTAAGTGAATGAATCACCTGGGTGGAATGGAAGGAATGGTTTGTGTTGAGTGGTTCACAAGGCCCATTTCTATGGTTTACCTTGTGTATCTCACTTGTGGATGGCCACCCAGGAACAAAGAGATTTGAGATGTCAAATGTTGAGAAGCTTCAAGTGCAGCCACTTGGCATTATGGGCTCTGCCTGGATCATATAGGTTGCAATAACTTAGCCAAATGTACAGTTGGTGGTAGGGGTTTGATAGGTTGGAGCGTGTCCATTTTGGTCTAAGGGAAGGCTTCTGAAAGATCTTGTCTTGGTGAAACCAAGTCTTGTGGGGAAAGTGCACCACCTCTGCAAAGTGTAAAATCTAAGTACTTAGCCATGTCCCTGGTAAAGGAAAATTTGAGCATCAAGACATGGAAGCTATCAAGAATCTCCTCATCCCAATTTCTAAGTTAAAAACTTGTGCTTGAACAAGTGTTGAAGGATCACCAATTTCTATTGGGAGATGCCTTGGGAAAGATTTTTGTCAAGCAAAAACTTAGTGTTTTCAAATGATAAGGAAAATCTATTTTGAGCAAAGCAAGCCTAAGCTCCACTTAGCCAAATGCATATAGATGATAGACACCACTATACTACCATAGTATCACTTGCCAATACAATTCAAATGTATTGACCCTTGTGGCTGTAACTTGTTATGTTGCAGGTTTGTTTGATATTAGTGAAGTTTAATGATTAGGATTACAAGTCTACAACCAACATGTGTGCCTGTGGCACTTTGAAGATGAAGGACCCCATGCTATTGTTATATTCTGCTGCATTGTAATGAGATAGCCAAATGAGATATGTAAGATGTAATAAATTATTTTATTCCTGGTTATAAAGTTGTATTATGACCTTTGTTTCTCGATATTACATCTTAACTGTGGATGCTAGCTATTGATCCAGGGACTAGCATTGTAAACACAGGGATCTCTACCTTATTAAAGGTTGGGAACCTTACAGATGGTATCAGAGCATTGTGTTTCCTGTAGATTTGTAAACCTAGGAATGGACAAAACCCCTTAGAAAATAGGAGTTGTATTTGTTCCAAAACTTATTTACAAACAATCTTGTAAACTCTTTCCTCAACCATTTTTGGTTTTGATTCTACATCTCTTCTATTTCAAACTTGATGGACAAAGCCAACCCATGGCCAGAGACTTCACTATGTGCAAAGGACTTCATCAACTCTAATGACTTCAACATCTTAAAGTGATTCCAAACTTATTCTCAACAAAGACTTCAACCTTGGATATCACTAAGGACTACAAGTGAGACAAGAAATGTTGCTCAAGACTTGAGGACTAAGGAAACACAACTTAGAAGGAATCATCATCACCTTTGAAGTTTTGTGACCAAGAATTTTCCCAAGGAAACCATGATCTCATTCAAGAAGAATCAAAGGATGGAATAATTTCAAGTGAACCATATAGTTGGACCACCATATTTAGTTTAAGTCAAACCCACCAACTTATGTGGTGTAACAAAAATATTTTTGGTTGCCTAAAAATATGCTTGAAACTTGTTGTTTGAGTGGAATGTTTGTTTGTGATTGATTGCACATTGCTTGTGTGAAATTGTGATGTGTGTGATTAGAATTCTTACTTAGAAATCTTTTGACCAAACTAATCCAAATCCAACCCAAACAGATGACTACTCCAGGAAACTCCAACATCAAGGATGGTGACAACAACAACAACCAAGAGGACAACATGAGAAAACTCATAGTAACCCAAACCCAGTTGAACCAAGTGACAACTCAATTTTTAGCCAACACTAGTGAGGTAGATCCAACCATGCAAAGGTTTTTGGAAACCCAAACCCAATTGTTGCATAAGATGACAGATCAAATGATCAACATGGGAGACAACCTTTACCAAGGAGTTTGTGACAACAAGGATGTCAAGGATGATATTTTAGAAGGAACCCAAGCTTGCAATATTTGTGGAGACAAGGATCACACTTCCAAAGAGCATGAAGATCAATGCCCCAATTGTGAAGAGAAACATCCAACCAATCAATTCCCCACATCTCAAGATACTTGCTTCCTATGTGAAAGAAATAATCATGTCCCTATCCAATGCCCCATCTATTCCATAGTTCAACAAAGGAAACAAGGTGGAGTGCATCAACAGTTTGTAAACCCTCATGAAGGAACAACTTCTACCAAGAAGGATGAAGGCAAAGTCAAAACTATGCACCATAAGACCAAATCCAAAGTGATCACAAAGTGTTGCTACTCTTGTGAAGAAGAAGGTCATATCTCTAGTAACTGCCCCAAGAAGAGAGAAAGATTTCCGACCTTTGTGGTAAATTATGAAGAGCATGAATTAGAAGAACTCCTAGCTTTGGAGAAACCCAAGAAAAAGAAGAAGAAGAAGAAGAAGAAGAAATGCCCCAACCCTAGCAAGAAGGATATTACCCAAGAGCAATGTTACACTTGCAAAGAGATGGGACACTATGCCAATGAATGCCCAGAAAAGAAGAAGAACCAAGGAAATAAACAAGAAGAATTGATACCAAAGAAGAAGAAGGATAATAGCCAAGTGATGTGTTTCAAATGCAAAGAGCTAGGCCATTATGCAGACAAGTGCCCAGAGAAGTTTCAACAAGATCCCAAGAAAGCCAAGATGTAATCTAGTTGGAAAATTTTTAAGGGTGATAGTACCCTAGTTGTTTTGAGCCAGCTTGTAACCCCTAGCCTCCCCAAATAACGGGACGAGATTTATTTTAAGGGTGGTAGCCTGTCACATCCCAAGATTTTCCAAATCTTGTAATGTGAAAAATAAATAAACAAAATAAATTATTGTTGAATTTTAGGGTGAAAAGAAACTTTTGTTTCTAAATGTTTAAAATCCCATCTTGAAAAAATATTGATTAACATTTGAATCCAACAAAATCCAAATCAAGAGATATGCATTCCTCATAAAAATGCATCTGGAGATTTAAACACTTGGAAAATAAATCCAAACCCTAAACCCTAATGGAATAAAATCATTTCCAAGTTATCTCCAAGCCTATGGATTTGATCCATATAAAAATTGGTCAAACAAACATTTCAAAATGATCAATAATGACAAATGGAAATATTATAAAACCTTATAAATTGATTTCATTCAATTTGGAGCCATAGATAAAATCTTATGAATTTAATAAGATAAGGAAAAGTAATTTCCAAAACTAATAAAGCACCTATCTAGAAATCCATACCAAATGATGAGAAAATGATCCTAAAGATATTTAAAAGGATAAATAAATATCAAATAAGATTTTACAAATTGGAATCACTAAGTTTGGATCTATAAATAAAAAATATGGATTTTATAAGATGAAGAAAGAAATATTAAATAAGGAATATTTAAAGACCAAATCAAATCTTGGCCAAATCCATAAGCAAATGGAATAAGTTAAAATCCAAATCCAAATAAAATAAAGGATAAAGAATTTCCAAAATAAAATAAAATGTCATTAACCATTCTATCCCTATTTTAATAAAGACAAATCTCTAATAAGAATAATTATATAATTCATGAGAAAATAGTATTTTGGAATGTACCCAAGTGGAATAAAAGTTGTTTAATTAATTTAAATAAAATAAATCTTCCAAATAAAATTTAGAGAAATAAAACTATATTTAATTCCATTGGAATTAAAACAAATACCCAATTCAAATGATTTATGAATCATATTAAATACTTTCCAAATAATTCAAGATGAATTATTTGACACCCTATTAAACAAATAAAAACCTACTGAAAAGATTTGGAAGGTTTAAGAATTTAAATGGTGTTTGAAAATATTATTAAATCTTATTTGATTTAAAACAATAGCCTTTTTGAATAATTAAAAAGACCCCAAAAATAATAAAATTTTATTAAAAAATTGACTTCAGATTATATCACTAATCAATATTTAAAGCTACACAAATTTTGGTTGAGGTTTGAAATAAAATTGAGGTGAACCCGCGAGGACACTGACCGATGGACCCCACCCCCACTCTCTCTCACTCGCTGCCAAACGGACCCCACAGCCACCTCCCCATCGTCTTCACCCGCCGCTAACCGCGCCCCCCTCTCCGGCCATTACTGCCGCTTGAATGCCAGCGTGAATTCGCGTTACTGGCTGACTAACCCCCGTCGGTGACTGCTCCCTCTTAACCGCCTCTCCCTCCTCTCTCTTTCCCCTACATCGCCCAACTCTCCTCGCCACCGGGCTGCACTAATTCGTCCAGATACCACGCACTGTTCTGACGAGCTCCGCGAGAAATTCCGGCAGCTCCGCATCGCCCCTTGCCTCCTCGACCACGCTCACTTGCTCCCCACATCCTGGCGAACCTCCCCGTAGTGCCAGCTCGCCCGCGCGTTCTCTGCAGCGTCGGCAACGACGACGACCAGTAGCGCCACCACCTGCCATTTCCTCTGGCGAGATTTCCTGGTAAGCTCGGACCGCCCCGGTGCTTATCGTTGCTCGCATGTTCCCTGGTACCGTGCGCGTCTAACTGTACCGTCCACTTGTCGTAGGGTGACCTCTAGCTTCGCCACGATAACAGACAGAGCCACCAGACGTCGTCTTGAACTCCGGCGAGGAATCCACGCCACCACCGTGCGCCCCTTGCCTTCTCGCGAGCACCTCGAGCACCACCACGACCACGCGATTCTGGTGAGCATCTCCCTGCACTCTCTCGCTTCCTGTAGGGTTGACACCGCCACCGTCTGACCGTTCCGCCGCCACCTTCCGCTGCCAGCGCCGCCCATCTCTAGCAAGCTTGTTGTACACCGTTCGATCACGATCTAGTGGCTAGGAAAGAAACTAACCGAAGGGGTACGCTTGCTTCTACGTCGTGTGATCCCACTTATATCCAATGGCTTTCTTCTGTCGATCCGAGCGAAACGGTACCGACGAATAGAATTGTGACGCGTGGCCTCTGATTGTTTTAAAAACCAGGAATTGTTCTATTAGATCTGCCAATTTGAAAAATTCATAACTTTCAAACCACACGTCCAAATTTTACAAATTTTATATCAATGGATTCAGCAAAACAATTACTTTCTGACTATGCACTTTGTTTAGTAAAATGCTTCTGTTAAATTGATTGTTTTTGCAGTAACTTAGGTATGCATATTTAGAATATATAATTTGTTCTAAAATGAATTTTGAGATAAAACCTTTGGCAAATGGTTTTTTTTTAACCTATTGAACATACAAATCAATTTGTGATTTCAAAAATATATTTGGTGAAGCAAAATAATAAACTTTTGATTTAAACCATTTCTAGTCAAATAAAAATAATGTTTATTTATTAAAAATGCTTTTGGGAGAAAATCTTTGGGAAATGTTTTGGAATAAACTCTATGACCCCAAGCACCAAGTTTTATGATTTGAAAATGTATTTGGTGAACCCTATAAAACTATTACTTTGCTAAAGACATTTTCAACCACATAAAATAATGACTTGGTTTAAAAATGGTTTATGAAGTGAAATATTTTGCAAATGATTTTGACACTTTATAAAATGATCATTAGGTGTTTTCAAATGTTTATAAACTATTAGAAACCACTTTTAAAAATAAAACAATCTTTAGCATGCTTGCATGCATTGTTTTGTTTCTATCATTTTATGTGATGTTTGCTTGAATGGTAGATTGAAATTGTGCCTTGCTTGATTGAATTGTAGTGATTTGAAGAGTGTGATCATTGCAAAGACAAGTAGTGAACTGATATTCTCTACCAAAAAGGCAAGTGATGCTTCATACTTTTGTCCCATTATTTTCACTATGCACTAGTGATATTTCTAAGTAGGACTTGCATGGAATTTTGCTAAGTATGTACTATGCCATGGGAAATCCTAGTAGATGAAACCTTAGTAGAATTTCCTAAGTTAAGATTCCTACTACTATCATGCTTAGCTTAGCTAGTAGAAAACAAGGGTGGAATATATATTCATACTATGGAATATTTCTAAGTCTGTGGACTTGTGTTTTGTTTAATAAAACAACTAAGTGAATGAATCACCTGGGTGGAATGGAAGGAATGGTTTGTGTTGAGTGGTTCACAAGTCCCATTTATATTGTTTACCTTGTGTATCTCATTTGTGGATGGCCACCCAGGAATAAAGAGATTTGAGATGTCAAATGTTGAGAAGCTTCAAGTGCAGCCACTTGGCATTATGGGATCTGCCTGGATCATGTAGGTTGCAATAACTTAGCCAAATGGATAGTTGGTGGTAGGGGTTTGATAGGTTGGAGCGCGTCCATTCTGGTCTAAGGGAAGGCTTCTGAAAGATCTTGTCTTGTTAAAACCAAGTCTTGTGGGGAAAGTGCACCACCTCTGCAGAGTGTAAAATCTAAGTACTTAGCCATGTCCCTGGTAAAGGACAATTTGAGAATCAAGACATGGAAGCTATCAAGAATCTCCTCATCCCAATTTCTAAGTTAAAAACTTGTGGTTGAACAAGGGTTGAAGGATCACCAATTTCTATTGGGAGATGCCTTGGGAAAGATTTTTGTCAAGAAAAAACTTAGTGTTTTCAAATGATAAGGAAAATATATTTTGACCAAAGCAAGCCTAAGCTCCACTTAGCCAAATGCATATAGATGATAGACTCCACTATACTACCATAGTATCACTTGCCAATACAATTCAAATGTATTGACCCTTGTGGTTGTAACTTGTTATGTTGCAGGTTTGTTTGATATTAGTGAAGTTTAATGATTAGGATTACAAGTCTACAACCAATATGCACTGTGGCACTTTGAAGATGAAGCACCCCATGCTATTGTTATATTCTGCTGCATTGTAATGAGATAGCCAAATGAGCTATGTAAGATGTAATAAATTATTTTATTCCTGGTTATAAAGTTGTATTATGACCTTTGTTTCTCGATATTACATCTTAACTGTGGATGCTAGCTATTGATCCAGGGACTAGCATTGTAAACACAGGGATCTCTACCTTATTAAAGGTTGGGAACCTTACAAATGCTCCCCTGTAAAACATTTCCGAAGGTTCATCTGAATATCGGGTCGACACTCGCATCAACTCATCGGCCTAATCCATGAAGAAGCAACACAGTAGAAGAAACACCGGATACACTATTTAATACTATGACAGAAGATCGGGAATGATGCATGCATGATGTATGACATGGCAAAGATGCGATGTGATTAGGCACATGTTGTTTAAATACCCCGCAATTTAAATGTTGTCTTAACATGGCAAAATATATCACCGGTTCGCTACACAAATTTAAATGGGACCAATATTAGACTAGATTTGCCTGCATATGGTCTTCATATTTAATTATGAGGTGAATTGGCATAATGCCCCCAAACCACACAATGTATGCAAGTATGAACAATTTAATATGCAACAATTAGATATCATATATTATAAAAATAGGGTCCAAAGAAAGGGGTCAAACATAGGGGCTCGACGATCTTGGGGCTCGGGGGTTCGGGTTCGGTCTCCGGGATCAGGCTCGGGAGTCTCGGTGCCTTCGTTTCCGTGTAGACGGTCATGGCGGCCGGAAAGACGATCTTGGCGTTGAAGGCGAACTTGAATGGATCAGGTACTGGTACTTAGCTTCATCTCCATTCGTCGGCACAGAACTTGACCTTCGAGGGGCATCACACCAACATCACATGGTTGGTCCTGGTGAGGCAAAGCATCATGCCAAGCGGTACTTATGCGTGGCATCATCGGATAGCACCAACATGTGCACATGCAGAAGAACACAAGGATCATTACAAGGAGCCTTGTCTCATTCATACATACCATCGAACACCCACGGTTCACGCTGCACCGAAGGGAAATGGCTCAGGTTGCGTGGAGCTTGGTTCTGGCTAGGACAGAGACGAGGGAGACGATGGGAGGATGTCTGCGAAAGAAACAGAGGCACTCGCGGGGTGGAGATGTACGCCGGCAGCGACGACTGGCCGAGGTGCAGTGGAGACTGGAGGCGGCATAGGGCCTGCTAGTGGAAGAGCAGTGCAAGGTTAGGGAAGCGGCGCTGGCGCGGGGCGTCGGCGTGCAGGGACCCGACGATGGGAGGCGGAATCAGAGCTTGGCAGGAGGGGAGCGGCACTGGAGGAAGAAGCTGGCGGGCCGGGGAGCCATGGTCGGGGCGATCTCGACAACACCTCGAAGAGGAAGCAGTGGTGTTGGCCACGTTGCGGGCCGAGTGAGAGGGCGGCGGAGGCACAACCATGTGGCAACGAGGGAGAGCCGGGGAGGGGAGGCAGTCAGTGGCAGCGGTTGTCAGGGGCAGCGCCAGGGCAAGTTAGGCGCGGCCAGGTCCTGCTACTGGTTGAGGCGAAGCGGGGATCCCACGGCGGCGGCCGAGAGAGGCGCAGGCAAGGTCGGCCGAGAGGGAGGCCAGGTGATGGCGGCGCAGAGAAGGGAGTGCCAGGGAGGCGCCGCGTGATGCGAGATGAAGCCGAGGAAGGGGTCGCTCCTGGCATGCAGCCTCTAAGTGCGTGCGGGGTGGGACCAGCGTGATGAGCGGGGGAGTGGGGTCTGGGAGCGGGGAGAGGAGAATTGAAGGGGTAGGGTCAGGTCCTGGCGATGCGGTGGGTTTGATCAGGGAGATGCGTAGGGTGGGATGTGTGACCGAACGGGTCGGTACGCGTGTGTGTAGAGGTGTGGCGAGTGTGGTTGTGCGGCTTGTGTAGGGCTGGGTGGTGCCACTGTGTGGCCAAGGTGGGTGGCGGCGACAAAGGGTTGGAGGGGTGTAGGGAATAGGCTAGGTTTTGGTGGGATGGGGATTACGTTTCGGAACCGGTTAGGGTTTTATTTTAGATGGGCCGGGTAGTAGGTGTTTTGGCTAGTTGGGTATTTGGCCTGGCCGGCTAGACTGCCGCCCTGGAAACGTTTTATTTTTATTATTATGTTTTAATTTAATAGGCTTCTGCAAACAGTTTCAGACAAACAAAAATATTACAGAAATGCCTCAGTTTAATTTGAGATACAGGATTGAGTAATGACAAACGAAAATAGGGTTTCACAAATTAGTTTTATGAACAAACATGCATGATGATGTCATGATGATGCAACAAACAAAAAATACAGCGATTTTCTAGTAGTGGTTTTACCCGGGGTGCTACATGTTCTTACTTTCACGGATGACTTGACTAGATATGGGTATATCTATTTCATGAAACATAAGTCCAAAACTTTTGAGAAGTTTAAGGAATTTCAAATTGAAGTAGATAATCAACATAACAAGAAGATTAAATTTCTACGATCTGTTCGTGGAGGTGAATATCTAAGTTACAATTTTGGCGAGCATTTGAAAAAATGCGGAATACTTCATAGTTTACACCGTCGGGAACACCACAACGTAATGGTGTGTCCGAACATCGTAATCGAACACTCCTAGATATGGTTTGTTCTATGATGTCACTTACAGATTTACCGTTATTATTTTGGGGTTATGCATTATAAACAGCCGCATTCACATTAAATAGGGCAGCAACTAAATCCGTTGAAACGACACCATATGAATTATGGTTTGGGAAGAAACCTAAATTGTCGTTCCTTAATGTTTGGGGTTGCGAAGCTTATGTAAAGAAGTTACAGCCCGTAAATCTTGAACCCAAAGCAGAAAATGCGTCTTCATAGGAGACCCGAAGGAAACTATTGGGTATACCTTCTATCATAGATCCAAAGGCAAAATCTTTGTTGCCAAGAATGGATCCTTTCTAAAGAAGGAGTTTCTCTCGAAAGAAGTGACTGGAACGAAAGTAGAACTCGATGAGGTTGTCGAACCTTCTCTCGGATTTGAGAGTAGCGCAGCACTGGAAGTAGTTCCTATGGCGCCTATATCAATAGGAGAGGAAACTAATGATGGTGATCTTGAAACTTTGGTCGAGGTTACTACAGAACCTCGTAGGTCGACGAGGACTCGTACCACTCCCGATTGGTATGATCCTGCTACGGTAGAAGATAGAGATAGGATGAGTAAGACTCCTTATGCCTCAGCCATAGGATCTATCATGTATGCCATGATATGTACTAGACCCGGCATTGCATATGCTGTTAGTTTGACTAGCAGATATCAAAGTGATCTAGGAGTGGATCATTGTACAGCGGTCAAAAACATCCTTAAGTACTTGAGAAAAACTAAGGATATAGTTCTTTCTTATGGAGGTGATAAACATCTCGTTGTTAATGGTTACACCGATGCTAGTTGGAACACCGATCTGGATGATTCTAAATCTCAATCTAGATACGTATTTACATTGAATGGTGCAGCAGTGAGCTGGAGGAGTGCAAAGCAAAGCATTGTGGAAAGATCTTCAACTGAATTGGAATACATAGCTGCTTCGTAGGCTTCACAATAGGCGATCTGGATGAAGGAGTTCATTACGGAGCTTGGTGTGTGATACGTCGGAAACGTATCTATAATTTTTTATGTTCCATGCTTGTTTAGTATCTACTTTGCTTTGCTTTGTCTATGTTTTGAGGTGTTTTTATATGTTTTCTGGTACTAACCTATTAACAAGATGCCACAGTGCCAGGTGCATGTTTTCTTCTGTTTTTGGTTCCAGAAAGGCAGAAAATCAATATTCTTGGAAATGGACGGGAAAAAAGCCAAAGTCAATATTTTACCGTGGGGAACACGAAGCCTGAATATGAGACGGAGGAGGGCCACCAGGGGGCCACACCCCCTGGCCGCGTGGGTGGGCCCACACCACACCTGGGGGTGGTGCGACCGCCCTGGCGACCCCCCTGCGACGCCTCTTTGCCTATAAAGATCTCCCGATGCCTAAACCCTAAGTACTCGATCAATATTCCACGAAACCGTCTGTAGCCTCCGCCACCCTCGTCCCTAGATCGGGGGGATCTGAAGCTCTTCCCGGCACCCTGCCGAAGGGGAGATCATCCCGGAGGCCTTCTTCTTCATCATGCTAGCCTCCGGTATGAAGCGTGAGTAGTTTCACCTTGGACTACAGGTCCATGTAGTAGCTAGATGGTTGTATCTCCTCCTTTGTGCTATCATGTTTAGATCTTGTGAGCGCCGTTCATGATCAAGATCTCATCTATTTGTAATCATGCATGTTGTGTTTGTGGGGATCCAATGGATATTGAAATTACTATGTCAGATTGATTAATGGTTTTTTCTTATTGATTCTATCATGTTTGTGTTGTCTGAGATCTTGCATGCTCTCCATTTCTAGTAGCTATCTTGGCCAAGTAGATGCTAGTGACTCCAAGAGGGTGTATTTATGCTCGATAGTGGGTTCATGCCTCTATTTAATCTAAGGGAAGTGACATAAATCTCTAAGGTTGTAGATGTGTTGTTGCCACTAGGGAGAAAACAACGGTCTCTTGTTCATGTAACAAGTTGATTGTTTACCTTACAAACTTTGCTTAAAGCAGTTATCTGTTGCTTGCAACTTAATACTGGAGGGGGTTCGGATGATAACCCGAAGGTGGATTTCTAGTCATAGATGCAGTTGGATGGCGGTCTATGTATCTTGTTGTATTTCCCAATCGAATCTCATAGGATCATGAATGTCTAGTATTGCGTTGTTATGCCTTGCTCAGTCCTGTCAATTGCCCTGCTGTACTTTGTTTACCCAGCATGCCATGTTTGTTTATCTAAGGAGAACACCTCTGGTGAACTATGGACCCCGGTCCAATCTTTACCATTGATACATCTTCCACTGTTACTATTTACTTTCTGCAAACCACCATTACCTTCCACACCATACAGTTAATCCTTTATTGCAGCAAACCAGTGTGATTGACAACCTCGCTGTTCTTTGGGGCAAAGTCTTAAATTTGTGTTGTGCAGGTCTCCAAGTTTGTAGCAACACATTTGAGTTGTTTCCTTCCTCCTACTGGTTCGATAACCTCGGTTTCTTATTGAGGGAAAACTTGTGGTTGTGCTCATCACACCTTGCTCTTGGGGTCTCCCAACGAGGCGTTGACAACACGCCCATCATCAAGCCTTTTCTGGCGCCGTTGCCGGGGAGGCTAAGGACGTCTTCACAAGGGGAGTCTTTCACAACCTTTCTCTTTACTTTGTTTTTGTTTTTCTTAGTTTATTTTGCTTGGTTTTGTTTGCCTCTTTTTATCAAAAACTCCAAAAAAAATAGTTTAGTTTGGTTTGCTTTCACTTATCAAAAACACAAAAAAAATTAGTTCCTACCCTAGTTGTGACCTTGTTCTAGCTCACCATGTTGATTCCCAAGTTCACCCCAAAGGACCTTTCATTATGTAGAGGTCCCAACCTTTAATAAGGTAGAGATCCCTGTGTTTACAATGCTAGTCCCTGGATCAATAGCTAGCATCCATAGTTAAGATGTAATATCAAGAAACAAAGGTCATAGTACAACTTTATAACCAGGACTAAAATATTTCATTACATCTTACATAGCTCATTTGGCTATCACATTACAATGCAGCAGAAATAACTATATAGCATGGAGTCCTTCATCTTCAAAGTGCCACAGGCAATCATGTTGGTTGTAGACTTGTAATCCTAATCAACACATTTCACTAACATCAAACAAACCTGCAACGTAATAAGTTACAGCCACAAGGGTCAATACATTTGAATTGTATTGGAAAGTGATACTATGGTAGAATAGTGGTATCTATCATCTATATGCATTTGGCTAAGTGGAGCTTAGGCTTGCTTTGCTCAAAATAGATTTTCCTTATCATTCGAAAACACTAAGTTTTTGTTTATCAAAATCACCCAAGGCATCTCCCAATAGAAATTGGTGATCCTTTAACCCTTGTTCAACCACAAGTTTTTAACTTAGAAATTGGGATGAGGAGATTCTTGATAGCTTCCATGTCTTGATGCTCAAATCGTCCATTGCCGGGGACACAGCTAAGTACTTAGATTTTACTCTCTCGAGAGGTGGTGCACTTTACCCACAAGACTCGACATGCATCGAGACAAGATCTTTTAGAAGCCTTCCCTTAAACCAGAATGGACGCGCTCCAAACCTATCATCCCCTACCACCAACTGTCCATTTGGCTAAGTTATTGCAACCTATATGATCCAGGCAGAGCCCATAATGCCAAGTGGCTGCACTTGAAGCTTCTCAACATTTGACATCTCAAATCTCTTTGTTCCTGGGTGGCATTCCACAAGTGAGATACACAGGGTAAACCATTGAAAAATAGGCCCTGGTAACCACTCAACAAAAATCCATCCATGCAAGTCCCTTTCCACCCAGGTGATTCATTCACATAGTTGTTTTATTAAACAAAACACAAGTCCTTGACTTAGAAATATTCCATAGCATGAATATAATCCACCCTTGTTTTCTACTAGCTAAGCTAAGCATGATGGTAGTAGGAATCTTACTTAGGAGAATTCTACTAAGGTTTCATCTACTAGGATTTACCATGGCATAGCTTATACTTAATAAAATTTCCATGCCAGTCCTACTCAAAACATCACTAATGGATAGTGAAAATAATGGGACAAAAGTATGAAGCACCACTTGCCTTTTTGGTAGAGAATATAAGTTCAATCCTTGATATTGCAATAGTCACACTCTTCAAATTTCACTACAATTCAATCAAGGCACAAACTCAATCTACCATTCAAGCAATTTCATCACATAGAATAATAAAAACAAAGCAATGCATGCAAGCATGCCAAATATTATTTTATTTGGAAAAGTGGTTTCTAATAGGCTATAAACATTATAAAACACCTATTGATCATTTATAAAGGTGGAAAAACCATTTGATATCAAGTTAGTGAAAATGGACATTTAAATCATTTTTGTTTTGCTAGAAATGATTTAAATCCAAGGAATATTTCCTAGTGTTTGCCAAATATGTTTTTAACACAAATGTTAGTGTTTTAAGGTCAAGTGCTTAATATTAAAACCATTTCCAAAAGGTTTTACCTATAAACCATTCTTAAATCAAAGCCATATTTTATTTTGTTGGAAATGCCTTTAAACAAAGTAATAATTTTCTAGGGTTTACCAAATACATTTTTAATTCTTAAAACTTGGTGTTTTAGGGTCACCGAGTTTAATTCAAATCATCTTTCAAAGGTTTTACTCAAAAATCATTTTAAAACATAAACAATGTTTTTATTTTAACTATAAATGCTTTAGTTCAAATATATATTCCTTAGCCTCACAAAATATGTTTTTAAAACCAAAAGTTGGTTTCTACGGTCAGTAGGTTCAAAACAATCCAATTATAAAAGATTTTACCCTAAAAATATTTTTAGAATGAATTTTATATTCAAAATATGCCTACACATGTTTCTGCAAAAACAACCAATTTTACAGAAGCAATTCATTAAACAAAGTGCATGGTTGGAAATTACTCTTTTTGCTGATTCTATTGATATAAAGTTTGTAAAATTTGGATCTGTAGATTTGAAGTTATGAATTTTACCAAATCAAACAACTAATAGAAATGTTTCTGGTTTTAATAACACAGGTTGGCCACGTGTCTTGATCTAATTGGAGCATACCGGTTCGGCTGGATAGGGTGCTGTGGCGCGTTGGATTAAAAGGGGATCATGCGGCTCTGATCTAGCGTACCGTTTCACTTAAGTGATTCTATCCTATACATGCGATCAAGATCCAACGGCTGCAGTGCGTGTGACCAAGAATGGGCGACGCTGGCGGCGGCGAGTGGCGGCGGCGCGCTCAGACGAGGATGGTGCCGGCGATACAGGAAGCGAGAGAGGACGTGGGGTGGCTCACCAAGATCACCGTGGCGAGTAGATGCTCGAGGTAGTCTCCTTTGGCCGAGGGGCGCACGAGGTCACCGTGGATTGCTCACCGGAGTTCGCAACGGCGTCGGGCACGCTCTATCATCGATTGGGGCGAAGCTACACAACAGGAGGAGAGTCAAAGTGATCGTTAGACGCGCAAGACAATGGTGAGTACATGAGCATCGCAGAGAGGGAGAGGGGCGGTCATATGCTACCTGGGGGTGTCGCCGGAGTGGAGGCAGACAGCGGCGCGTGTTGTCGTTGAGGTTGCCGACGAAGGAGAGCGCGTGCGGGCGAATGTTTGGTGATGGGAGGTGTGTAGGGAGGTGGGGAGCAGGCCCGAGTGGTCGAGGGGGCAAGGGGAGGCGAGGAGCGGCCGAAATCGTCGCCGGAGTGCGTCGGAGCAGAGGGTGGTCTCGGGCAAAATCAGCGCAGCCTGGTGGCGGAGGGGAAGTGGGGTCTGAGGGGAAAGGTAGAGGGAAGGGAGGCATTTTATCGAGCATGGTCGCAGGGAGTAAAGGCTGCATGATTGACGCGAATTCATGCCGATAATCAACAGCAGGAAACGGTCGGCGTGGTCTTCGCGCGGGTGAGGACGAAGGTGAGCTGGCGGTGGGGCCTGGCGGCAGCGAGAGAGAGAGAGAGAGGTGCGGTAGGGTCAACATGGCAGCGACTTTGCGGGTTGAGTTCGCGGTGAGAAAATGATTCGGGGGAGAAAAGAGGAGGTGGGCTCGCTAGGCCTAATGGGCTAGCTGGGTTGGGCTCGCTTCTTTCCCCCTTTTTTTCTTCTCTTTTTATTTTTGTTTTTCTATTTCTTTTATTCAGTTTTGAATTTGTTCAAAAAATTGAATCAACCATTTGAATTCAAATCTTTGCCAAACTTTCTGTAAGTTTTCTACACTGTTTTAGACATGTATTTAATGTCCATTTTCAGAATAAATATTTCATTTACACATGGTTTGTTATTTATTTAAATGGACAATTGTTTTTATTCAAACAAAATTTATTTATATTCTCAAACTCTTTATTTGAATTCTAATTTTCATGAAACCTTTTTCAGTAAGTTTTATTCATTTAATAGGGTGTTAAATAATTCATTTGAATTTGAAATATTTTAATATGATTTATTAATAATTTAAATTGAGCATTTCTCTTTATTCAAATAAAATCCAATATGGTTTTATTCCCATATAAATTTTATTTCAAATAATTCCTTGATTCCATTTAACTTAATTAAATAACTTTTATTCTACTTGGGCAATTCCATTTATTATTTTCTCATGATTTAATTAATCATTTCTATTAGGAATTTTATCTCCATTAAAATATAATTGGAATATGGTTTAATCCCATATATTTTTATTTTATTATTGTTTATCCTTTTATTTTATTTGGATTTGGATTATCTTTATTCCATTTGCTTATGGATTAGGCCAAGTTTTAATTTGGCTTTTAAACATTACTTATTTATTTATTCCTTTCATTATCTTATAAAATCCATATCTTTTTATTTAAAGATCCAAACTTGGTGATTCCAATTTGCATAATATTTTTTTATCCATTTAAATTCCTTTAGGATTATTTTTCTCACAATTTGGTATGGATTTTAGATAGGAGCTTTATTAGCTTTGAAAAATATTTCCTTTTATCTTATTAAATTCATAAGTTTTTATCTATGGTTCCAAATTGAGTGAAACCAATTTCTATGGTTTGATAATATTTTTATTTATCATTCTTGATCATTTATAATTGTTTGTTGACCAATTTTTATATGGATCAAATCTATAGTCTTAGGGAGATCTTGTAAATGATTTTCTTCCATTAGGGTTTTAGGGTTTTGGTTTATTTTTCCCAAGTTTAAATTTCAATATACATTCATAGATGAATGCATTTCACTTAATTTGAAATTTTTTGGATTCTATTTTACTCAAAGTTTGTTCAAGATGGGTCTTGATGTTTCCATTTGGAATCAAAAAGTTTCTTTTCACCCTAAATTTCAACAATTATTTATTTTGTTTATTTATTTTTCACATTACAAAATTTGGAAAATTTTGGATGTGAAACATTAGGTAGTGGCTCTATAATTGGGAAATAAAATATTGAAGAATTCTTTAATCATGTTAGAAAACATGAGGATATTAAGGATAGATCTATACCAGAACTTGCTCCTAATTATGAAATTGCTGCAGCTTCTTTGGTTCATATGTTGGAGGCTAGGTTTGTTAACCTTAACCCCATGATGCAAATCTTGTTTTTCAAACTAAAATAAGAAGATCCTGAAAAGAGAGATTTTATCCTAGAAAATTTACTAAAAGAGTTCAATGATGTTGCTAAGGAAGCCAAAAAGGTATTTGAACGTTTTAATATGCTAGGCTCGTGTGTGAATGTTATGGGTACCTTAGATAAAACCAAACCTAGAGAGGAAATTAGGATACCCATACCTTTTAAACTTGTTGAAATGCATGAAGCCTTAGAAAAGAATTTTGATTGGATTGTTCGTGAAAATACTTTTGATGAAAGTAGTGAACCAAGGAGAGATGAGAAGGAATCCTCCAAAACTCATTTGGATGAGATACCTTTGCTAGTTGAAGATATTGCAAGTATTGATCTTAATTGTTCATTTGAAAATACTTGATTCTTGCTTCTTGTGCCTAACTTAAAAGCGTTAAAGAAAAGTACTTGTGGGAGATAACCCAAGAGTTTTCTTGAGTCTTGGAAGTTATTACTTCAGTAATGACCTCTCCTTATCCTTTTTGTTTGCTTTTTGTGCCAAGAATGACATCTAATGATAGGGAAGTAAGATTTGGGGAGTTGCTATCCCGAAATAGATTTTTGTGCTCCACCGTAAAAATTTGTGAGGAATCTATGTAAGTCGGATTGAGCTGATTATTTTCTAATAAATCCCCCAGTATGTTATATAACTATCATTAGTTTAACACTTTTTTATTTTAGCAACATAAGGTCTTAGAAAAAATCGGTTTCTACCTGCTGGTCTGTTTTGACAGATTTCTGCCATTATTTGCATTTGCTTCTTATCGATTCCTTTTTGGGTTCTTTTTGGGAAATTGAGCTTTTTGAGGGAATTACTACAGTAGCTTGTGTTTTTAGTGAAAGTTTTGCTGTTCCAAAAGCCAGTCCCAAAGGTCTATTATCTTTTGAATAAACTAATGTTGCTAAGATTGTGTGAAGTTTTGTATGAAGGAAAATTCTCATGTGTAGAGAGAGAATGGTGTAATGAGATGAATAATGGACAAAATCTCAAGATTGGGGATGCCACCCTGTGTCACCGCAATAAATATCCAAGAGGTACAAGCGTCAAAGCTTGGTGATGCCCAAGGCATCCCCTTCTTCATCAATAAAAAGCTCATGTCTTTCTAGACACTTCGTTTTTATTGTTTCATGCACTTTTGTGTTGTTCTTGGAGCGTCTTAGTTTTCATTTGGTTTGCTTAGTTTGCTTGAATAAAGTAGTTTGGACCCCCATTCTTGTTGTGTTGTTTCAAATAAGTTGATTGGTGTTGCAAAGGAGTAGAAACTTCTTGCTTGAGTGATTATTGTTGTATCAAGACTTTATCATGTCATGCTAGGTGTTGTTTTGGCCTTATGCTTAGTGATTATTGTTGTATCATGACTTGTTCTGAACAATTGGGATTGCTTAGTGTGCCTTGAAGGAATCATGCGTTGTTTTAGCATACAAAAGCATAGTATTGTGGTATTCTCCTTTGGTGCTTTGTTTGGGTTGACTTGGCACATGCTCACACCATGTTATGACTATGAACAAGTCACCATAGCATCTATGATCATTTATTCCTTGACTTGTAGTACCACTTTATGCTTTGATTAGTAATGTTTTGTCGCTCTGCATGATTATGGCCATTATTGCTCTCTTAGTTGGTCGCTCCCAGTCTTTTCTAGCCTCCACTTATATGAGTAAGCTCTACTCATGCATCCAACTCCCAAGAAACCAAGTTATTCCAAAGTGTCCACTATAAATTCCTGTGCATGGTGTGTTACACTATTCCAAGTATATTCTTGTTTTCATCTATCTTCCAATTAAAAAGTATTTTTGTTATGTGAAAACTTAGTGATTAAATCTCTCACGAACTTGATGGCACACATTATATTTCTTGCCCCTAATAAACTTGAACCATTGTGTCATCTATGTTGTATATGCTTGCACTTATATGTTGGAATTACCATAACCGTGCTGTCACGGGGAACGCTTTCAACATTGCACTTGTACTTTGTACACAGTTGATATCATGCTCTTTTGTATATGGATGTCGCCGGTGTGAAATAAAAGGGGAGATTGTAAGTCCATGGAGTTATGTATGTGTGTTAGAGAAACGCCTAGGCCGCTAGCCTAAGCCATGCCTAATCATGGTGGAAACTCGCAGCATCACCATAATGACATCTATGAAGCTTTCTTCTTATATAAAAAAGGATACATATTGAAAAGAGGAAAGAGAGAAAAAAGCACCATATTCCCATGGTAAATAAGAAGATTCCTGAGATGCTCATTGTCTGCTTGCCTTGTCATTTTGATCATGGGATAGCTCTTGTATCATGTGCAAGGGGTACCCCGTTGGCGGTTCTCTATGATACACATGTACTTACTATGACAAGAATTTACAGGTGACTAAAGTTGAGTAGCATGAGGAGCGTCCCTCGTATTCAAGGGACATGAGATTGCCAACTTATACTTTGTCAAGCATATACTCCATAGTTTGTTCACTTTAACCTTAATCACTTCAAGATGCTTATGATAGGGGCAATGAGGGCTGAAAGCTAACAAGTACCTTAATTTTTGGAAGCTCTTAATGAAACTTGAAATCCATGCTTCCCTTATGAAGGTACTTTCTTCCACTATTATATTAAGTCTCCACCTTCTATCCTTAGGCACCAGTTAAGAGAGCATAGTTGCCATTCTTAGTTCTATGTGCATTGTCCCAAAACTTATTGATTGATGCATATTGTTGATATTACTTGTTCTTGTGATATTTGTATCTAGTCACTCTTATTAACTTTGAAGGTGTCATATGCATCTATTTGCTACTCCATGAGGGACAAGTTGAATGCCATTATGCCATGTTTCTGTATATGAAACAAACAAACGTTTTTCAATGCATGTTATTCATGATCTTTGTTTGTAGCCTTTCATGTTGCATGCATAGTTACTTTGTCTTACTGTTAGAACTCCATCTTTCATGCTCATGTTTAGAGTTCTTTGATCCCAGCTTTCAATGCTTGCAAATGGTTTGGTCTTGATTTTGATGGTGCATGTCACCTCAAAAATTATTCTTTTTATCACTTACCTACTCGAGGACGAGCAGGAGTTAATCTTGGGGATGCTTGATATGTCGGAAACGTATCTATAATTTTTGATGTTCCATGCTTGTTTAGTATCTACTTTGTTTTGCTTTGTCTACACTTTGAGGTGTTTTTATATGTTTTCTGGTACTAACCTATTAACAAGATACCACGGTGTCAATTGCCTGTTTTCTTCTATTTTGGTTCCAGAAAGGCAGAAAATCAATATTCTCGGAATTGGACGGGACAAAAGCCAAAGTCAATATTTTACCGTGGGGAACACGAAGCCTGAATACGAGACGGAGGAGGGCCACCAGGGGGCCACACCTCCTGGCCGCGTGGGTGGGCCCACCCCGCGCCTGGGGGGTGCGGCCGCCCTGGTGACCCCCTGCCTTGCCTCTTCGCCTATAAAGACCCCCCGATGCCTAAACCCTAAGTAACCAATCAATATTCCACGAAACTGTCTGTAGCCTCCGCCACCATCGTCCCTACATCGGGGGGATCTGAAGCTCTTCCCGGCACCTTGCCGGAGGGGAGATCATCCTGAAGGCCTTCTTATTCACCATGCCAGCATCCGGTATGAAGCGTGAGTAGTTCCACCTTGGACTACGGGTCCATGTAGTAGCTAGATGGTTGTATCTCCTCCTTTGTGCTATCATGTTTAGATCTTGTGAGCTCCATTCATGATCAAGATCTCATCTATTTATAATCATGCATGTCGTGTTTGTGGGGATCCGATGGATACTGAGATTACTATGTCAGATTGATTAATGGTTTTGTCTTATTGATTCTATCATGTCTGTGTTGTTTGAGATCTTGCATGCTCTTCGTTTCTAGTAGCTATCTTGTCCAAGTAGTGACTCCAAGAGGGGGTATTTATGCTCGATAGTGGGTTCATGCCTCTATTTACTCTAAGGTAACTGACATAAATCTCTAAGGTTGTAGATGTGTTGTTGCCACTAGGGATAAAACAACGGTCTCTTGTTCATGGAACAAGTGGATTGTTTACCTTACACACTTTTCTTAAAGTAGTTATCTATTGCTTGCAACTTAATACTGGAGGGGGTTCAGATGATAACCCGAAGGTGGATTTCTAGTCATAGATGCAGTTGGATGGCGGTCTATGTATCTTGTTGTATTGCCTAATCGAATATCATAGGATCATGAATGTCTAGTATTGCATTGTTATGCCTTGCTCAGTCCTGTCAATTGCCCTGCTGTAATTTTTTACCCAGCATGCCATGTTTGTTTATCTAAGGAGAACACCTCTAGTGAACTATGAACCCCGGTCCAATCTTTACCATTGATATATTTTCCACTGTTATTGTTTACTTTCTGCAAACCACCATTACCTTCCACACCATATAGTTAATCCTTTGTTACCTCAAACCAGTGAGATTGACAACCTCATTGTTCGTTGGGGCAAAGTCTTGAGTTTGTGTTGTGCAGGTATCCAAGTTGATAGCAACACCTTTGAGTCGTTTCCTTCCTCCTACTGGTTCGATAACCTCGGTTTCTTACTGAGGGAAAACTTCATGTTGTGCTCATCACACCTTGCTCTTGGGGTCTCCTAAAAAGGCATTGACAACACGCCCATCATCAGTGTGGTTCCTAGTGCGTTGGACCCAATGGCTATCTATTGTGATAACATGGGTGCCATAGCCAATGCACAGGAGACAAGGTCACACAAGAAGCTGAAGCATATCAAGCTACATTTTCACGCTATTCGAGAACATTTCCAAGACGGTGACATAAAGATTTTCAAAGTACACACATATCTGAATGTGGTAGATCCATTGACTAAACCTCTCCTAAGGGAAAAACATGACCAACACCAAACCGCCATGGGTGTTCGGTATATTACCATGTAATCTAGATTATTGACTCTAGTGCAAGTGGGAGACTGTTGTAGATATGCCCAAGAGGCAATAATAAAATTAGTTATTATTATATCTTTGTGTTTATGATAAATGTTTTACATTCATTCTATAACTGTATTAACCGGAAACATTAATGCTTGTGTGATTTAAAAACTTGTTAGAGTCCCTAGTAAAGCCTCTTTGTAATACTAGCTTGTTGGTTAATAGATGATCATGGTTTCCTGATCATGAACATTGAGATGTTATTAACAAAGAGATCATATCATTAGGAAAATGATGTGATGGACATACTCCTATAGTTAAGTGTAGCATAAATATCAAGTCATTTCAATAGTTAATTTTCTATAAGCTTTCAAATACATAGTAACCTAAATCCTTCGACCATGAGATCATGTTAATCTCCATCACCTGATGGATGCTTTGATGAAATCAAACACCACTTCGTAACTGGGTGGCTATAAAGGTGGCATTGAGTGTTCGTAAAGTATGTGTTGAGGCACATGGATCAAGAGTGGGCTTTGTCCATCCATATGACAGATAGATATACTCTAGGCCCTCTCGATGGAATGTCATCCAATTAGCTTGCAAGCATGTGACTGGCTCACAAGGGATCACATATCATAGGAACGAGTAAAGAGTACTTGTCGGTAACGAGGTTGAAATAGGTATGCAGAGATACCGACGATCAGACCTCGGATAAGTAAAGTATCGCGAGACAAAGGAAAATTGGTATCATACGTAAATGGTTCATTCGATCATGAAGTAATCGTAGAAATATGTGGGAGCCATATGAATTTCTAGATTCCTCTATTGGTTATTGATTAGAGAAGAGTCTCGATCATGTCCGCATAATCCACGAACCGTAGGGAGACACACTTAAGGATTCGATGTTGTTTAGTAGATATGGAAAGTGAGTAAAGAGACCGAATGTATTTTGGAGTCTCGGATGGGATCCCGGATATCACGAGGAGATCCGGAATGGTCCGGATAATAAGATTCATATAAGAAAAGTCCAATTCTGGAGTTCAGCAATGGTTTCGGTGTTTTCACCAGAATATTCTAGAAGGGTCTAGACGGTCCACCGATCCTGAGGGGGCAGGATACATGGATGTGTCATGAAAAAGTGGAATGGTTGCATCATGTCCTAGGTCACTTGGCTGGACACTTGGAAGAGAGAAATCAAACTCTAGTTTGAAAGTCAAAAAGCCAGTTTGAAAAAGTCAAACGCCAACATTGGTTTCAAGTGGAGGAGGGAAGGAATCGTACCTAAGGGAGGATTCCTCCCTCTCCTTGCCGCCGGACACATGAAGTGTACTTGGGGGAGGATTCCCTCCCCATTTCCGCCTCCTCACCTATAAAAGGAGGGGTAGGGCGCCCCCCTACCCCTCACAACAAACCCTAGCAAGGCGCCACCATCTCTCAAGCCGTAGCCATCGCCTAGGGCTTCTCTAGACGCTGACTTGGGGATAAACCCTAGCCCCTATCCGCCGGCCACCATAACCCCTGAGCTCCCTATAAATCCTAGATCGCCGAGTCCCTCTTCTACTCCACCATACCCGCTCCGGCTTAGGCTAAGCCCTGCGGGATTTCCCCTCTAAACTCCGACACCATGCTGTCGTGCTGCCAGAATCGCGAGGAGAGATCTACAACCTCTGGTGCCTACTGGAACAAGGGAGAGGAAGGTCTTCATCGATTACCTAACGTGTGACCGACTGTGGGAGTGCTGCCAGAACACGGCGCCGGAAGGATCGTCTAGGGGATCTTGAGATCGGCAAGTGAACGACTACATCACCCACAAGAATCTTCTCTCGTTAACCGCTTTGGAATCTTTGAGGGTGAGTACTCTATCAACTCATTGCTACAATCTAGTAGATAGATCTTGGCTTGTGTGTGTTCATGCGGTAGAATTTTTTTATTTTCCATGCTATGAACCCCTACAACTTTGTGATAGACTTTGTTCTTGAAGTATATATATTGCTATCACATAGTTGCTTGTCTTGCTTAGCATAAGTTGTTTGTGCACATAGGTGAACCATAGTTGTTCTAAGTTTTGTGCTTGACAAAGTAAACGCTAGTTTAATTCTGCCTTTGTTGAGACACTCTCGGAAAAGTTTTAAACCGTCTATTCACCCCCCCCCCTCTAGGCGGCTATCCTTTCACCATTTTCTAAATGTTATTGGTCTTGATTTTTGTGAAGCAACCTTTTCTACTTTAAAGTGCATTGGGAAGGTCAAAGTACACTCTTTTGTGGACACATTTTGAAACCAAATGTACACTTATTTGTGGACATAGGGAGTACCTTGAGGTTCTTTGTGGTTCGATACTCTTATTTTAAAACTATCTACATAAACTTGTGCACTTACATTATCAAAGATATAAGCTCAACAATATTACCTTAAGGAACACCTATCCGATTAGGTCTAGGAGACCATTACTTAGATTGATTGTACCATGGAGTGATTGTTCCAACCAGCCAAGTCATATGTGAACTTGAGATCTAAACCAACAACAAGCACACTCTAGATGTTGTAGTGATTCATACCCCTTTATGATGAAAACTATATGTTGGTACTCTATCTCCGCATGTACAACTTGTTATGTTGAAGGAACATGTGCATACAATGAGAAATTTACAGAGTAATACTTGCCCAAAAATATGGATACCATCTTGTGCTCCCTCTTATCTCCATTGGTGTGTCACCACTTGGTGGCTTGATCATCTCACATCTATTCTCACCAACTACATAGAAAACTTGCTTGGATATTGATGGATTGTCTCTATGGATTTCTAGAATAAATTGTGATGGAATCACTCTAAACTTTGATTATAACCTACACTAGGAAGGAACATTGCGACTTGCTCACGCATAATCGTTTGGATGTTATCCTTCTATAAATCCCTCCAGTGAAACGTCTTGCTGAGGTTTAAATGGATCTCTTCTCATCCAAAACATGTTTATAGACTCTACATCATTGCAATTATAAATGGTGTTAAGATTATCCCGGTCCATATTTTATCGTGGGGCAGAATGTTCATTCGTCCTCTTACGGACCAAGAGCAGTCACCCTTGGATAACAGCTATGAGCATTGCGGCTTGTATGACAAGATTTATCCACGTGTCCTATTGAATGTAACTGGAGTACAGGTTAAATAAAATATTCTAATACTGGAAGGGGCATGTGTTATGGGATGCTTACCTCCATGGATCCATGAGTGTCAAGGAGGGAAAGGTGAGCCGCTGCTAGAGACAAAGGAGGTGAGCTGGTTCTTGTGAGGAGGGGATGTGAGTTGTCCCTGAGATGAGGAGAGGTAAGCCAATGACAAGGTCAAAACGTTACGGCTTCCTAAAGGAAAGGTGATGAATTTACCTACTCAAAAAACCTAGGGAAGGTGAGAAATTTCCAACTCTAGAGACTAAAGGTGAGCAAGTAGCTTAAGGACTATCAGCAACAGGCGAGCCTGTTGTGAGCCTGACTCCTCGTACAGACAATCAAACAACCCAAAACTGCATCTTCCGGGCCTAGTTACGCCTCATGCAACCAAGTAAACTCGTCCTTAGAGAAACTCTAATAGATCCCGTAAAAACACAAAAACCTTATAATAAACACCTTTTTATACGTTTCACGCGAGAAAGCTGGTCCGAGCAGATCCCATACTTCTTGCGAAACCATAAAGAAAGTTCAGTGCACCTCAGACTCACCCCATAGAGCGCTACTTCCCTAGGTTTCACAAACGAACAGAGAGGCCACCGTATCTCCTCAGGTTGTTGGTGCGAGGAACATTTTAGATCCCGCCTTCTCCCTTCCATGTCGCTGCCGACCTACTCGCTCTATCGTCTCCCGGCCTCGCCGCACGGTCCTAGCACCGCCATGGATCCCGCTGAGCTCCACTTAGTAGTTGTGCAGGTTGTGCAGTCCCAATCGAGCCGCCCCCTCTCCTCGTCATGTGAAGAAGACGTCGACGAAGTCAGGCAACGCTGCCGCATCTCGCCCGGTTCAGGAAGCTCGTGCAGCCTTAGGCATCTTGGATAGTTCCTGTCGTGGCCTATGTAGCCGGGCAGCAGCGCAAATGGATGGGATCCAACTGCTGCCTCGTCCTAGGTGGCACTTAGGCCGTGCCCATGCCGCTACCTCCTCTTGTGCCCTGTCCTATGAACACGAATAAGATGGACACATGCCGCAAAGAAGACCGCCCCTCCCCGCCCGTGTCGGCTAGGCATGAATTTTTTCTCCTTTTCTCCGTGGTGAATTCCCCCTTTTCTCCGTGTCCCTGATAGTGCTCACCTCGAGCGTGGTGTACATTGTAGCATTGATTTGCACGAGGTTCCACTTTGTTTGTTGACATGCTCACCTCGAGTGCGGTCGATATTGACACCACCCCGCTAGATGCGTATGAGCATGATATTGACAACACAAATCTTGACGAGTAGGGCGACAAAGATGGAGAGGAAGAGGAGGATGGAGACGAGGATGATGATGCGGTTGAAACAATTGGATGTAAAAACTATTAAATATTGCATCTATTTGTGTATCTACTGTCCAATTTACGAAATTGCGCTGAAAATCGATCAATTTACAATGCAGAACCGCAAAAAGTTTAAGGTTCCTGTTTGTGGGATCTGTTCTACGCGAGCCCGCATGACACCTTAAAGGTGTTCTACAAGGACCTTTATAAATACATGTTTTTAAGGGGCCTCTCTTTTAGTGCATCTTTTAGAGTTGATCTTACGAGCTCACTTTTACCGCATCTGTTAGATGTCAGGCCTGGAGTACCTGACAACAACTCTTTCAGAAGATGGACGACGCAGATGCACCATAGCCCTTAATTTAGATCGGACGGTCCTCTTGTATTGAATTAGCTAAACCTGGTTTAGGCCATGATGGCGATGTGTAATGAACTGGGACGCGTGGCTCCTCTGGATACTCAATATAACCAGGGAGAGTGGGAGGTTGGGTGGCATGCTACCATAAAAACCTAATTTTTGTGTTCATCGTTTCCTTGCATACTTAGTTCCAGTTCTAGTGTTGCTATCAATTCCCATTGATCTGATACCAATCCTCCCCTTTTTCCTGATTTTTCCTGCCTAAATACCCACTCGTGAGCTGATACAGGTAGGAGTCCCTGACAAGTGGTATCAGAAGCCATCTCCCCCACGCGAGAAGATCCCTCCCACCCTTCCCGTCTTCATGGCGGAGCCAGCTTCAGCCTGAGTACGGTTGCCGGATCTCCTCGATCTAGTGGTAAAATCCCGTTTGCTCATTGAATCGGCACCTAGATCTCTCGTCTCGCGGAGTTCCAAGGAAAAATTCACCATCTTTCATGACTCCTCGTCACACGCGCTCTCAAGAACACATGGCGGCCGCAGCAGAGGACGCCGAGCTGCTCGCAGCGGCTCAATCTCAGGCACGAGAGGAGGAAGAAATTAGTGGCAGATTACCTCGCGAAGTGCTCAACATCAATCGGCGACTCGAGTGGCAACAATCGTCGGTGGATTCCCTGGAAGGTGATATTTCTAAACTGACAGACATGGTAGCTCAGATCATGAACGTGATGAAGCTGACTCAGTCAGCAACACCCTCTGAATCCAACACCGCTAAACCCTCCCACGCCAGATTCACCACACCCCACCTCCTCCCCCCAATTTAAGCCCAGTTACTGAAGTTTCCACTCCAAATCCTTCACAGCCCATACACTCCCGACCACCCAACTGCCAACAAGCTATGCAATTTGGCCAGCTAATAGCCGACCAATTGCCACACCCCCAATTTCCCCCAACCACCCGAACTGGTACACCAATCACTACACCAAACAATGAAAAAAAACCACAAACATCTTCACACATTCATCAACATACCAATGCAGCAACTCACCCACATATGTATAGCCCACCATTCCATCACCACACCAAAACACCAACTTCACAACACCCTTCCACACCCATAACATTCAGACATCCTTTCCCCATCCACTCCCACCACCATACTTCAATAGCCACAACTCCACCACTCCCACACATCCATATCCCAATTATCAGTACCCACCACAAACCCCCAATTATACATATTACCCACCCCACACTGACTATTATCATTATCCACCACCCAATAACCAGTATACACCTCAATACACATATTCCCATCCATAACCCACCATACTCTAGCAACAACCCCAATTCTACCCACCTCCAAACACCAATTACCAGCCTCCAAACCCTCCAGATAAACCTATGCAACCACCACCAGCAGCACAGGACCCTTACATCAGGACACCTAACATGGAGCTGCCATTGTTCTTTGGGGATAATGCCCTAGCGTGGATTGAGGAATGCGAGAGCATTTTCCAACTCACTGGAATACAGAATGAAGCAAAAGTGAAATGGGAAAATGCCCACATTCGTGGGAAAGCTAAGACATGGTTGTCTAGTAGCGGCATTAACCTATACTTATTGAACTGGACACAGTTTTGTGGACTCCTATGCGACAGATTCCCAACACCAGGGGAGCATGAGTCAATGGAGCAGTTTCAACACTTAAAGCAGACCACTTCTGTCAATTCTTATATTGACTTGTTTGAGGAATACATGATGCAGATGAAAAGGGATCACCCCTACCTAATTGACAACTTCTTTTTGCTGAGATTTCTTGCTGGTTTGAAGGACAACATCAAACACACAGTTAAAAGCCACAATCCTTCCACCCTCAGAACTGCCTATTGGCAAGCAAGACAACAAGAGCAAGCATTCTTATCTGCAAACAGAAGAGCCAATACTGCTAATGTCCCTAACATGAATCAAAATATTCCTATTGCTAGAAACAACATCCACACTAGAGACAACAAGCCAAGGAATAACAATGGCCAAACAAAAGACAAAGGCAAATGTTGGTATTGTCCTGAACCTTGGGTGTTTGGGAACAAGTGTGCTAATCTCAGAAGCATGATCAATACCATACAAATGCAGCGACACAGTGACGAGGAAGAACTAATAGAGGCTAAAGACAATTACCATGATACTCCCCTCTCCCTTACAGCTGAACAACCACAAGCACCAAGAAACAATGCTGCAACACTCGAAACTAGCAATAATATTGAATCTCTCATGCTAATTTCATCTGAGGCATTACATGGCATGCCAGGAGAGTCAACACTTTCAGTGATGGTACATATTGGGAATCATCAAGCAGTGGCTCTAATTGATAGTGGCAGCACCAATATATTCTTAGATAGTGAGTTCATATGCAAAGCACGATTACCAGTTCACCAGACCTCAGCACGAACTATGTTGGTAGCTGGTGGAGGAGAATTAGTATCTGCTGGTCATATTCCTCATTGTCAATTCAAGATCCAGAACAAAAGTTTCAACTATGATTGCAGGGTGCTACCTCTCAAAGGCTATGATATGGTACTTGGAGCAAATTGGCTCTCATACCATGGACCAAACTTCACTGATTCGAAAAATAGAAGCATTGCTATTACTGTAGAAGGTGAATGGTTCACAATGAAGGATAGGGTTGTGACTATAGACAACACCATTATCTCTGCTAAAGCTTGCTCCAAGCTTCTACTCATGGGAGCACAAGCATACTTGATCAGATTACAAGCACCTGAGAAGAAGACTACTCCTCCTACATCTGAATCGCACATAACTTCTGCCTATTCTGTTTCAGAAATTCTAGCAGAATTTGAGGATGTCTTCAAAGAACCAGTGGGACTGCCTCCTTCTAGATCATGCGATCACACCATTCCAATTCAAGAGGGCAGTAATCCTCCAAATGTGAGACCTTATCGCATGCCTCACAAACAGAAAAATATAGTGGAGGAACTAGTGCAAAAAATGCTCAAGAACAATGAGATACGATTGAGCAGCAGCCCTTATTCATCTCCAGCTATCTTTGTTAGGAAAAAATACAAGACATGGAGGCTATGTGTTGATTACAGGCAGCTGAACAACTTGACAATAAAAAACAAGTACCCAATACCGGTGATCGAGGATCTACTCGACGAACTACAAGGAGCTATAGTATTCTCAAAGATTGACCTATGCTCTGGTTATCATCAAATACGTATGAACCCTCCCGACATTGCTAAAACAGCCTTTAGCACCCACCTGGGGCACTACGAATACACAGTAATGCCTTTCGGCCTATCTAATGCGCCAGCTACATTCCAGTAGTTGATGAACAATATCTTTGCACCTCATCTGAACAATATCTTCTTTGACGACACATTGGTCTACGTCAACATATCAATGAGCATAAGAAACATCTTTCAATGGTACCGCAAATTCTCAGAATACACCAATTGAAAGCCAAGTTATCCAAATGTACCTTTGCAACCTGCTCAGTTGACTACCTGGGACATATCCTCTCGGGACAAGGAGTGGCTACAGACCCAGAGAAAATTAAGGAAATAGTAAATTGGGAAGCTCCAACAACTTCTTAGGCTTAACAGGATATTACATGCGATTTGTTAAAGGATATGCATCTATCTGCCGGCCCTTGCATGATGTGTTGAAGAAAAAGGCATTCAGCTGGGCAGAGAAACAACAAGCTTTTGAGGCACTCAAATTAGCTATGACCACACCTCCTGTACTCATCCTACCCAATTTCAACCTCCCATTTTACTTGGAGACGGATGAATCAGAAAAGGGGAACACTGAGTGTCCTCCAGAGGATCGCGCGTACGTAACCTCCGCCTCCGGAACCGTCCGATTAGCCTGTTGGATCAAGAGACGTCGTTGTCCCCTTTTGTTGTGTGTTGACCGGTCCTCAGAAAATAACATCGCTTGCGTCTTCTTTTTCCTTCGTGCCTCGTGCACAGGTGCTCACGTGACGCTGCCATACCACGTCACCAATAACTCTAGCAAGGAGTACTCTGTCCACTAGCAGAAGCATCAATGGGCTCTCCCCTCTGTCCACTAGCAGAAGCATCGATGGGCTCTCCCCTCTGTCCACGTCACCTATAACTCTAGCAAGGAGTACTCTATCCACTATGTAACATCCCAAAAATACTAAATTTGAATCATCAAACTCTAAGCATCAAAATTAGGGTTAACAAAAACTTTTCTAAATAAAATTATGAATGCATGCATATGAGTATGCATTGAATTTGAAATTCTTTTGAACCACCTTGTTTGTGTGTTTCTTTGCTTGTAAAATGTTTATTAGGTGAAATAAACATCATCTAAAACATTTCCCACACTTTTCCCAAAGACAAGTAAAGCAAAACAAATAAAATAAAGGAATGGTCATTTTGACCAATTTAACTCCCATGCCTACTTTGGCTGTCTCAAACTTTTAGAACCTAACAGAAACTTTTCTGGATCTTTGCACCCCTTGATTGTACTCATAACAAAGTATCAAGGCCCACTTTGTGATCATCTAGAAACTTTCAAATGCATAGTTTAAATGACAATTCAAAATTGAATCTTTATCATATGAGAAGATCCCACTTTTTCAAAAACCACTCAAACAAGCTCAACTTTCAAAACCCAAGCATCTGCAGACTTACCAGCACCAATCTAGCACACCCACCAAAAATCTTTTCAAAATTCAAAACTTGAATTCATGCGGCCATTTCATCAAACACTTGGCAGGCACAAATCAAACAAAATCAAAACACTATAGTGTGCAGTGTTTTGAGCCTAAATGGTTCCCTATCTATCTCACAACCAACTCAGTTGATCATCTAGCAAGATTAACCAAGCACTAGCACCACTGTGAGCTTGCCAATATCATCAATGGTGAACAGCCGAAGCACACCATGCCACCCCAGTGTAGACAGCAAGCTAGGAAGGAAACTAGCCAGGCCAACCTTGTCTGGGAGATCACCCATGCCTCACCGCCCCCTCTCGACCAACCCTGCCTCGAAGACACCGACCAGAGCACCCAGGAACGCCGCGCCCGTGCCTCTGCCAACCGTGCCGAGCATGCGCCAGAGCGCCACCCTCGACCGAAGCCCACAGACCGCGCGCTGCCCTCGCCACGTCCATACACGATCGCCACCGACCCAGGAGACCGCCAGACATCCCCGTTAGCCGCCCCATGCCGCACAGCCACCGCTCGCTGTCGAAGATGCCGCCTCTGCCGCGCAGAGCGTCGCGTGTTCCAGACCAACCCGCACCGCCCCACGTCTCTCCACCGTATCGTTGAGCATCGCCAGGGAACACCGCATCGTCCCCTACCTTCGCCCATGCCAATAGACGTCTATACCATTGCCCCCGACGAGCTCACCATGCGCCCCGTCGGTCCCCTCGCTCGACTATAAATAGAGGCCACCCCCAGCCGAATTGAGCACACCATTCTACTCCCCTCTATTCACTGATCAAGCCACACCGTTCCCGGAGCAAGGCGAGCAACACCTCGTCGGAATTTCACCGGAGCCCGCCGCCTCTAGAGAAGAAAGGAGCTAGCGTTTGGAGCCGCCCCAGGAGGAGCCACCAGTACCAGGAGATTCGCCGTCGTCGACTTCGTTGTTCGCCCGCCTCACCGACCCTCGGACCGGTGAGCCCCAGAACCCCATCGGCGCGCTAGGTTTACATCTCACGGCGCCCAACATCGACGATGACTCCCAGCCGTTGGATTAGAACTAGATCGAACGATCCACATCGCCCCATACCGCTTTGCACCCCCCTGTCTTACTGACGAGTGGGGACAGCCACTTAAGCAGCCCGCGGAAACGCTACGCTTCGCAGGCCGGCCCGTTAACTTTTCCCGCGCAGCCCAGTTATTTTAATTAAACCTTTTTCATCTTATTTCAAACACACTTCTATACCCAGTTTCAAAAATCAACCCAGATCGATTCAGTGCACCAAATTGAATGAAACTAATTTTGTTAGAAAGGTCTGGGAATGCTGAATCCAAGACCGTTGGATTCAAGTCATTTGGATCTATAGATCACCCATGATAAAAATAACAAGGCAGAAGCTTTTCTGCATTCAAACATTTTTCAAATTTAAACCATAATAGCTTTTGAGTTGATTCCAACTCTCAAAAATCACATTTAACCATACCTTTCAGAATATATAAAAATATATAGGTTTACTTGCAGAAATAATGTTCAAGTAATAGAAGAATGCCCCATTGGTATTTCTAGTCACTTTATTTAATTAAAATAAAAAGGTAAAACCTTATTAAATTGTGACACCACTTTAAATCATATTCCCATGGACTAAAATATGTGGTGATGACATGTGTCAACATGATCCCATGTTTGGTTTGGAGAATATTAAATCTTAAGTAGTTTTTCAATGAGTATAAATTACTTTTCTAACAATAAAAGGAATTAAACCAAGCCTTAATCTTGTAATGTTAGAGATGATGTTAGATCATCTATAGGACCCTTGTGTGTGATGATTGCAAGTAGTTAAGTATTATTTGGTGATTGTGTACCTCGTATTTATTCATAGATGATAGTACCGACCAAGGATACGAGGAGGAAGGAGGATTCTACGAAGAAGAAGCCGAGGAGAACTTCAACCACTGCTCTGCACAAGGCAAGCCTAATTCTACTAGTTGAATGTGCAAGCTAACACTTGCAATTTAGCAAGCTTATATTGACACTAATGCAAGCCCAATGCTACTAGTTGAATGTGCAAGCTATTAACCTTGCAAGCTAATACATGCTGGTTACCATGACCACTATATGCCTTAAGCATATGTGATCATATCCACTTGAGAAACCAATCTTAGTTTTACTTGCAAGCTTCTTACTTTATTTCTTTATCAAAACTAGTATTTAGAGATTACTTAAGTGAATTGTAGATTCTAGAAGGATACTTGAAGGTTGCATAAAGAGCATAAAATTTGGCCTAAGCTAGATAATATTGATGTCTTCCTAAGGCATGAGATTGAACTTAGTTAAAACTCCACTAGTTTACCACCCCTCATCAGTGCTTACCCCCACCTGTAGATGCTAGTGCTAAGCATAAAACCTTATCAACTTTAGATGGGACTACTTGGTGGAAAAATGGTTATGAAAACCTTGGAATGATGGATCATTCTATTGAAATGTTTTGGACATGTGTTTCCGAACACCTGATGATTTTGGTGATGAAAATGTTGAGGCATGAGCCTTAGCCCTTTATAAAACTGATGGTTGTCTGGATGCGATACCATTCCAATTTTATCGTACAACCACAATACCCGAAGATTGGGTAGGGCTTGACTGGAAACTTATATACCTTAGTATTAGTTCCCTCACGGCCAAGGTCTGAGCTGAGGCTACCTTGTGAAGATTGTCCACCTGTGCAGTACCCAAGATGACAGTTGGTCATGGTTGGGAGGCCAAACTCACAGGAGAGGTGCTTATACTAGGGCATGTAATTGAAAGGTAAGATTGATTATCCGCATACTGAATATGGTAAATTCAGGATTTGTTCCTGACGGATGTATCGAATGTTGTGGTGAAAGTGTACAATCTCTGCAGAGTGTCAAACTATTCGAATAGCCGCGTCCGCGGTTATGGACAGTTGGAGTGGCCATACTGTTCCCCCGTCAGACTTTTCAAAATGACTTGTGAAATAAATTGAGACTTTGACTTGACCACAACAGAGTTGTGATATGAAATACAAGTTCCCATTTAGGTGTTATAAAACTTCAACTAGCATTCGTTGCTCCTAAACTGAGTAGTGATAAATCTGGTTTTTGCAAAATAACCCTAGAGCCTAATGTCCTATTATCAAAAACCCATTTCCCTTGTTAGTATTAGTTTGCGAGTACTTAAAGTGTACTCATGGCTTTGTCCCTGGCTATTCCCATGGCCAGACTATGAAGAGGAGTACCTAGAGGATGGACCCCAGGAAGGTTACGACAACTAGGATCATCTCCCATCACAAGATTGCTGACCTCAAGATGGAGCTTCGCCTACGCTACCATTATTATTCCGTATTTCGCTGCTTGATGTTGTATTAAGAACTGGATCATGAGATCCCTATTTGTGTAAGAACTTATGTACGGTTGTAATGGATGATGTACTATGGTATCCAATTTTGTTATGTCTCTCAGAAATGGTAATCCTGGGATTGCGATGTATGGCATAACAGGCATCTGGGATTAAAAATCCGGGTGTTGACACACTAGCAGAAGCACCTTCCCCTCTAAAGGAAGCAACTCTGTCCTCGCACGGCAGCTCCATCGTCGTACCTTGGCAGCAGCCCCGCTCTCCAGTTGTAGCTTCGCCTCCATCCCTTGGTAGCATCTCGCATGAGTGCATGTAGGATGTAGCACCATCGCCTTCTCTTAGGAGCATCTCTTCTGAGCGCTCGCAGCACCCGCGCCATCCACCTCGCTTGAGCGCTCTAGAACTGCCACCCTCTCTTGGTAGCATCTCTCCTTAGCGCTCGCAGCACCACCTCCCTCCATTGGTAGCACCGCCGATGACCCATGGTAGCAGAGTCAATTGCCCGTGGTAGCATCTCCGATGGCTCATGGTAGCATCATTTGTTCTTACATGCATCTCCGATGGCTCATGGTAGCATCATTGTTCTTACATGGTAGCACATTAATGGCCCATGGTAGCATCGTCGTTCTCCCATGGTATCGTCGATGGCCCATGGTAGCAACATCGATTGCCCGTGGTAGCAACTCCGATGGCCCGTGGTAGCATCGTCGATCTCTCATGGAAGCACCGCTGGTAGAAGAAGGTAGCAACGTCGATGGGTCATAGTAGGATCATCGTTCTCCCGTGGAAGCACCACCGACGGGAGAAGGTAGCAAAGATGATGGCCCATGATAGCATCTTCATCCTCCCATGGTATCGTCGATGGCCCATGGTGGCAACGTCGGTAGCTCGTGGTAGCAACTTCGATGGCCCATGGTAGCAACTTCGATTGCCCGTGGTAGCAAAAAGACACACCTTGCCAGAAAACTCGCCGGAAAAAATACCGTTGAAGCAAAAGGCAAATTCGTCGGAGACCGCGTAGCAAAACATTTCTCCTAATAATGCAAAATTCACATAACGTATCTAGCAAAAAAATTGTGCAAAAAATTTATGCTATTGTAGAAAAATTGACCACGTCAGAGACATTGTAGCAAAAAAATTCTTCTAATAATGCAAAATCACATAATGTATGGAGCAAAAAAAACTTCTAATGATGCAAATTCACATAACTTTATGAGCAAAAGTATTTATGCAATTGTAGAAAATCCGACCTTGCTCCCGGGAGGACTCACCAGAAACCTTGTAGCAAAAATATGTTTTATTGTAACAAAATCGAGCTCATTAGCAAGGTACTAATATAACAACATCACGCACCGGTTGTAGCAAAAAAGGTTCTTCGTATGATGCAAATCCACAAAAGCGTAGGGTGCAAAAACAACATTTGATTGTAGCAAAAAAATTCTTCACATCATGCAAAATCAAAGAACTATTATAGCAAAAAAATTGCAAAATGTAGTAATAACGCCGGAATTTGCAAAGTAATATTTAGCAAACAGGACAACCGTTGGTAGCAACGGTGCCCAACAATTGCAGTACCACCGTCCACCTTCATCGGCAAGCACCTGTGCAGGGTCGTCGGTGGTGAGTGCCAGAGGGCACCACCTCCCACTAGTCATCACTGGAAGTAGGAGAGAGAGGAGCCTCGCTGGGCGTGCTCGAGGCCTACGGCGGCCATCAGCATCGCGGTGACCGGCGGCGAGGAAGGTGCTCTAGCGGGCGGCGCGCATTGCGGGTGTGGTCGGCGGCTCTCGGCGGCGGGGAGGGCACAGCGTTAGCGTCAGGCGGCGGCTCTCGATGCGGTGGATTCGGGCTGCTCCAGGCGGCGGGGGACGTGGCACACGCAGCAGCTCCGACGTGACAGCCTTTGGCCGCCTACGTCGATGGCGTGGCAGGGGAGCACCTCCAGCAACGGGGTGGAGCCAAGAATTTAAGCCGTGTGGTGGTGGTAGCCATGGCAGTGGCCGCATGAGAGACATGGGAGGGAGGAGAGAGAAAGCAGAAGGAAGAAACAACGTGTGGAGGAGAAAACGCTAGCAGGAGATGAGGCTTCGTCCCTCCACGTGCTTAGCCCCACCCCGTTGCTGACTCCCACCTAGAGAGACGTGTGGCGCGCGCTCAAGGCGGAGGACGCGAGCGCGTGAAATCCCCCGGAGGGATCAAAGCGTTTTCCATTGGAAATGGCTTGGGAGCAGTCCTCATGCAACAAGGGGGGCCAATTGCTTACTTCAGCAAGGCTTTGGGGCCCAAGGTGATAGCTCAATCCATTTATGAAAAGGAGGCACTAGCTATATTGGAATCTCTTAGAAAATGGAGACATTACCTGCTTGGGAATAAGCTGATAATAAGGACAGACCAAAGAAGCTTGAAATATCTATCTAGCCAAAGATTACTTGAGGGAATCCAGCGTAAGCTGATGCTCAAACTTCTTGAATTCGATTTTGCCATTGAATACAAACAAGGGAAAGAGAACAGTGTAGCTGATGCTCTCTCTAGGAAGTATGGCACCGCTGATGAATCTTGCCTAGCAATAACAGCAGCTTTACCTACATGGATGAATGAAGTAGAATCAACTTACCATAATGACAAAAAAATGCATTCCATTGCTGCAGGAATTAGCAATAAAAGCTGACAGCCACCCCAACTACACTCTGAATTCTAGAATTCTTCGATACAAGAATAGAGTTTTTATTGGAAGCAACACTGACCTCAAAGACAGAATTTTCCATTCCTTACACTCATCCATCTTTGGGGGGCATTCTGGTAGCAGAGTAACACACCACAGGCTGAAACACTTGTTCTATTGGCCACATTTAAAGCAATATATTGCTTACAAGATTGCCATCTGTCCAATCTGCCAAATATCCAAAACTGAAAGGGTACATTACCCTGGACTACTTCAGCCACTGAACATTCCAGAGGGAAAATGGGCTGAAATCAGTATGGATTTTGTGGAGGGGCTCCCTAAATCTAAAGGCAAAGATGTTATACTGGTTGTGGTCGACAGGCTCACCAAGTATGCCCACTTCATTCCCCTCTCTCATCCTTATACTGCTCCACAAGTAGCTAAACTGTTCACTGACAATATATTCAAGCTCCATGGACCTCCTAAGATAATTGTAAGTGACAGAGAGAATATTTACTTCCAAATTCTGGCAAGAATTTTTCTCATCTCTAAAGGTGCAACTCCACTTCAGCACAGCATACCACCCTGAATCTGATGGGCAAACTGAGCGTGTCAACCAGTGCCTCGAGCAATACCTCCGTAGCATGGTTTTCAAGGAACCGAAGAAGTGGGCTGAATGGTTGCCAGCAGCTGAATGGTGGTACAACTCATCCTACCACACATCATTGAAGTGCACTCCTTTTGAAGCATTGTATGGGTACAAACCTCCACAAATTCATGACATTGCAGTACCTTGCAATGTATCAGCGGATATTCAGGTCACATTGGCAGAACAAGAGCAAATTCTGAAATCCCTGAAGAACAACCTTCAGCAAGCACAAAATAGGATCAAAAAGTATGCAGACATGAAAAGAACTGAGAGACAATTTGAAGTTGGTGATATGGTCTACCTAAAAATGCAGCCTTATCGTGAAACCGCACTTGGCTTGCGCAATTCACTCAAGTTATCCTCCAAGTACTATGGTCCCTTTCGTGTTATGAAGAAGGTTGGTCTGGTATCTTATCAACTACAGCTACCACCTGGTACCTTGTTACATGATGTGTTCCATGTCAATCAATTGAAGAAGCACCTTGGTCCAGCTGCAGTACCAAATCCAACTCTACCAGTGTTGACTGCTGATGGGAAAATCAAAGTGGCTCCACGAGCTGTTCTTCAGTATCGCCAAGTCCCAAGAAATGCAGGTTCGTACGATATACCAGTTCCGCAATGGTTAATACATTGGGAAAATCTTACACCTGCAGAAGCAACATGGGAATATGCCAGTTTCATACAAGCCACGTTCCCTTCTTTCCATCCTTGAAGGGAGCATTGTCAGGCCTGGAGTACCTGACAACAATTCTTTCAGAAGATGGACGACGCAAATGCACCGTAGCCTTTCATTTAGATCGGACGGTCCTCTTGTATTAAATTAGCTAAACCTGGTTTAGGCCATGATGGCGATGTGTAATGAACTGGGACACGTGGCTCCTCTACTCAATATAACCAGGGAGAGTGGGAGGTTGGGTGGCACGCTACCATAAAAACCTAATTTCTGTGTTCATCGTTTCCTTGCATACTTAGTTCCAGTTCTAGTGTTGCTATCAATTCCCGTTGATCTGATACCAATCCTCTCCTTTTTCCTGATTTTTCCTGCCTAAATACCCACTCGTGAGCTGATACAGGTAGGAGTCCCTGACATTAGAGTTGCTCTTACAGTGCAAATACGAACACTATCAACTGAACCATCTGGGTTCTTTTATACCTTTACTCTGTATGCTGGACTGCTAGTCTAATAAAATGTGCTACTACAATATATGCAACATAACGTATCATTGCATTAACAATCTTTACTCCGAACATGTACATATGCACAAAAGAGTTCAGCCAAGACAGAAGCACTAAAATTATACGTTTACCACAATCACAAGCTTTACAACAATATGGACTCCTTCCTTCTGATTGGCAGTGTGTTATTCCTTGTCCTGAGATGAGCAGTCTAGTGCTTCTAACGTGTGTATATGTAGATATGTGCACAGAAGAATAAATAATGCCATAAAGTAAATCCAATCCTGAGCTATTATAAGACCAGATGTTCTATCAGCCACAATGCACAGAGATCCAGCACACGGAACAACCGCGGGGAGACGGTGCGAGGAAGAAGATCCGGGCTCACAAGCTGGATGGTGCGAGAGCATGATATTCAGCAACGGAAACGGATGACGATGCACGAAATATCATCCTTGGTCATCCTGTCGAGTGCCTCAGATGTTAACCGCTTCGCTGCAGTCTGTGGGTCCTTGATTGACTTCACCAGATCAACGGCTTCCTGGTTCTTGACAACCTAAACCCGGTAAAAAGCGTCAGAGGCCGTCTTATAAGAAAGATTTAAGAATACCAGACAGCGAATGCTTTTTTATCCAGATATATATATGGATGTTTCACCTATGAACAAGAAATTAAATTGCTTTAGCAATGCTACTAGATCGAACTTCTCGAAGTACACATGAAAGTGACTTCATCTGACGCTTATTTCCTGCACATCAACCGTGGGAGGCCAAGAGCCAGATTCTAGGACCAGATCACGTGACAAAAACAATTACCAATTTAGCCCATCTTAGCAATGTAGTCGATCAAGTCACATCGGTCCTACCTAGATTATCGTGATCTTCCACAAAAAGAAGTAAATACATACTAAGATGAAAGGATGTCCAAAACGGAAATTATCCAACACATAGTTATCACTTATAAATTTTGTCATGTGATGGGTAAATAAGAGCATAACGCAGTGTAAATGAAACTTCCCTAGGAAAGCCAAAGCACATACCTTCCATAATCCATCACTAGCAAGTATGACAAATTCTATATTTGAGTTTATGGGTACATGCTTAAAATCAGGTTCTGAGCTCAAGTGCGCCTTCAGGCTCTGATCACCAAACGCTCTTGCAACAGCAAGTTGTCCATTTACCCTAGGAACATCACCTGTGGGCAAGTATTTAAGACAATTGTACCTTGTGACTGGAAGAAACAATGAGACAACAAAACACTTACCAGGAAAAGTAGAAACAAAACCACCTTGCTTTTCGATCCTCTTCCGTTCATCAGCTGTATGGGGTTCATGATCAACACTGACCTGAATAGCGGTACCTCTTTCACATACAACAGCCCTCGAATCGCCTATGTTTGCTACCCACATGTCCCTACCATTAACTACAATAGCAGTAACTGCTGTTGAACCACCTGGTCCAAGTTGCTTAGAATTTTCAAGAATATACTTGTTTGTAGAGCTGTATGCATTTTTTATTGCTTCTTGAGGGTTCGTCCAGAAGAGAGGCTACCAAAAATAGCATACAAACTTCTCGTCAAAATTATCACTTCATATATACATATCATGCATATGATGTTTTACACATATGGAAAAGAAAAACAAAAAAGGGGAAAAAACTTACCTCTTTTAGTATGTTGTTGAAAAGATTAGCTTTCAAAAAGCTGGACACAGTATCTCCCAAATGGCCATCATAAATGGCAAAGAGACCAAGTTCATGATCATTTTCGTACTTGTACTCTGCTACATGATAGTCCTCCATGTCATGGCCTGATCTTCCTTCAACTAAGTGAAATCCATGAGTTACTTTGTTGCTTGACAACTTGCTCCGTCCTCTTCCAGTATCAGAAGATGATGAATCGAGACATACTGCACTCTTTTACATGGATAAATGAAACAGATCAGATTATATCAGTAGAATTATCTAACAAAAAATGTAGTAATAATTAAAGCATTAACCGAATAAAGCAAAAAAAAAAAGCACATCTGAATCCGAAGTCTCCTGAATATCAGGATATCCATTGCATTTTTTGAACTACCAGATCAATCTGCGAAGGGCATTTTCTATGCATGTTCTTATTTTGGTTCAGTTTACACTCTCTTTTATTTTTTCCCTTAAGTAGCTTAGCTTTCTTCAGAGGCTAGGGGCCTGCTAACGAGAATTGTTTCAGAACCAAGGACAAGCTTGAACTGAATCAAGACTACATAAGCACACCCTGTTCAGGGCCATACTTTGTGATTAATTTTTTTAACTCCTTTAAAAATCAAAAGTCAATCTGCATTATGTTCACCCACTGAAGACAAATGTCAAGCCTATGCCAAGCTCTATACCTTGAGCATCTTTCATATTGTTCAAAAAGCTAGCCATAGAATTTATAAACTACATAACTGAGAAATAAAATTAGGCAGTTCTAAAATTTATCAAAATGATAACAACCATGTTGAAAATATAGAATGCTGATTCTTTTTGTCTTTATGGGAACTAACTTTTACTTTAATGAGTATCCTAATCAAGCAAGTACATGAACAGATACTAACTGAAAAATGCTACTCCCTCCGATCCATAGTAAGTGTCGTTGTACTAAATCAGCGACACTTATTATAGATCGGAGGGAGTAATATTTTCAACAGAGAAAAAGGAAGCATCAATTTCTCAAAAATTACATAATATTAGTGTTACATCTGTATTCAAAGACAAAAGGTCCATAATTTGGATAATATATTAAAAAACAAAGAATGGGCATAGCTAAGGGGTGTAGTAAGGACTAAAGAGTAAGGACACTTGTACACAAGTAATACGCCCAAAAATAGTTACATAACCAATTTTACTTGTTACCACCAACATTATTAATTGAGGAAGATACAGTTATCATTCTTTGCCTATGAATTAGTAGCCATGGATACCCAGGGCCATGCATGTTCTATGTTTGCAATAATTCAGGATATATGGGTTAGTACATGTCTAGCACCAAAAATGGGAACGTTCGACCAGAACTCTATTTATTCGTTTACAGTCTAAATCGCTCTTGGGATAGCAGGACCAGGCCGTGCGGGGCTCCGTTTTTTTTTTGGCGGGGATAGCCGTGCAGAGTGAACAAGGCCGTATCATAAATACTCCAGTGCTATAAGCTTACTACAGCGCTGTAAACTCTACCTAACTAGTCATTACGCAAGCTTATTATGGTGCTGTAAACTCTACCTGATTAGCATAGCCTGTTTTGCCAACTCTAACGAAACCCCCCCTGTTCTTTCGCCCTTGCAAGCAAAGGGAACCGAGCGAAAGCTGCCCGGAGCTAGAAGCGATCTTCTCGCCTAAATACCGACAAGACTAGATCACTAATCCGGGCAACTCTGCTTCAATTAGAGGACGCCCGCGCAAAGAAAGAAAATAACACGCTTTTGTGTATATGATTATGACCACTAGCAGAACAGACAATTAGTACTGGTTACCCGGAGGATGGCGATTATGTTGGGCCGCCTCCTGCCGCCCCCGCGGCGGCGCCCCACCGACGAAGAGGACGACGAGGTAGCCGCCGGATGGGTATCCGCCCGCGCGCCGCCGGGCATAGCGCACCGCCGCCGCCGAACAGATCGAACGGCCCCTCGGTTAATTTTTCCTCGCCCGCGCCGTCGTCGAGTATGGGGAGAAGGAGAAAGGTCCTGTAGTTCGGAAAAAAGATTTCCGCCTCGTGCTTCTCGCGGCTTCGGGGTTGACGGACGGGATAGGAACGGCGGCCGGCGTGACTGAGGAAGGTTTTATATATTTAATAAAAATAGAAATGGAGCTCGGAGAGCGGAGGTAGCGATGGCGACGATGATTGTAGAGTTTACGCGGGAAGTGGGGCCCGCCAAAGAAGGAAGTGAAGGGAAAGTAGGAAACAAGAGGAAGCGATCGAAAGGACCGTGCCGGTCAAACAAGATCGTCGACTCGTCGAGAAGATCTTCCTCCGATATCGCATGCCCTGCACCATAGTTTCCATATACTTTTAAATGGTCAAACCACTGTTCATTCGGTTCGATGACGATAAAAAAAAATTTTTTTATTAAAATTTAAGTAAATTTTAGAACAAAATGATCATAAAAGATATATATAAAGCATATTTTAATATCTAATCACAAAAGCCAAGTGGTATTGGACCTTACATGTTGCTATTTGTGCCTAGCATAAGGTTCATGAGTTTGACTCCTCTAATAAACATATTTTTTCCATGTTTTATTGTTTGGATGGGTGCCTCTTAAAAACTGATGAGTCCATCGGATCAGGTTTTTCTAATTAAACCACCAAACCTGTTCGGTTTTAAAACTATGATAGTTTCTCGTGCAACCTGGATACAGGATACTCGTATAAGAGCAACTCTAACGGCACTCAAATAACCTATCAAATGCAGCACTTTTAGCCCAAAAAAAGGCTCCAGCAGTTACAGCATCGCTGATTGGTGTAGCAATTTTTTTGCCTCACGTCGCCCTCGCGTTGCAAATTTGCCACACCTCGGGCGCTGCCGCATTTCTGCCCCACACGCGCGCTCTCCAACTGCCACTCGGATTTTTCTCGCCCCTCGCGGCCGCCCCGGCCTCAGACCTTATGCGCCCATCACCGGTGACCGAGACGCCATGGACGGCCCTGCCGGAGCCCGATTATCCTCCCCTACGGCCCCGTAGTCGATTCCACGCCTCCTGCCGCCTCCTCCGCCGGTCCGCCAAACCCTACTCTCTCGTCTCTCTATCGCTAGAACTTCGCGCCGCCCAGGCCGACTGGCGTCGCACTGAATTCGACCCAGGGTGTCACCGGGAAGGCACCAACAAAGGGAAGGAAGTCGGCTGCCGCCTCCGCCGCTGCATCGAAGCGGCTTCCCCCTGCTGCCACCGCATCATCGAGAATCTGCCGCCACCGTTCGTGCCCGCTACTCGATGAAATGTTGGTGAAGATGATTCAAGTGAGGATGAGGATGCAATTGCCACTTTCATTGCCAAGACCAAAAACCTATGGGAAGAAAGGCCGTCAAACAAAAGTTGAAGGGAAATAAGACCGGAGACAACGACATCCAACAATCTTTCAACATTCTTATGGAGAGCCGTAGGGAGATGGCCGAAGAGAGAAAGGCAATTGGAGGAGAGGAGGGCGGTGGGCGATGAGAAGAGGGCGGTAGCCGAAGATCTCAAGGCGCAAATCGAGAGTAAAAATATGGCAATGGAGGAATCTCAAAAGGCAATGCAAGCCGGGCGTGAATTTATGTTCATGGACACTTCGAGTTTTAGTGAGCAACAAAGAGCCTACATTGAGATGTGCCGACAAGATGTGATGAGGAAGAAGCAACAAATGTTTCAAGATTCCATGGCGCAAATGGGAGGATACATGGGTGGCATGGGAAGCTTCATGGGTGGCATGGGTGGTTCCATGGGTGGCATGGGTGTCGGCATGGGTGGCATGGTAAGCTCCATGAGTGCCATGGGAGCTAGCATGGGAGGAGAATTTGGTTTTGGCATGGTACATGGAATAGGATCTACCATGGGAGGAGGCAATGGAGGAGGCCATGGTGGAGGCAACTGTGGTGGCATTGGTGTTAACATGGGAGCTACCATGGGTGGAGGCAATGGTGATGAGGCCGTTTATACTACCAATGCAAATGCCAATGTGCAACAAAAGTATCCAAGCAACACCAACAATGGAAATGAGGAGTGATCATGGCTATATTGCCTCCACATTGCATTTATCTATTATGTTTATGCTTGAAACTATGAAACCTTGTTCTAAGTTTAATGTTTGATTGAACTATTATGCTATGCAACATGGATTTGATGTTATATTTTTGTTTACCAATTCTCTCAAAGTTTCAACTTCAAATATATGCAAAATGTGAGGTTGTGGCGCAGCCGACGTGTTGCAAAATACAGCAGCCGCTGGAGCAATGTGCGCTGCATCTGGTTAAGCGGTCGTAATTGTGGTGCCACAAATTAGGCAAACTGCTGCCGCAAATCACCTTTTTGGTGTTGGAAAATGCAACACCTATGAGAGTTGCTCTAAGAGAAAGGCGATGCATATCGCGCCTATCCGTAAAAACCATTATTATAGCGCGTCGGTACAGTTTTCGATTGCTCCAACAAGTGCTGCATAGTTAGCCTGCGGCATATTTTTTTGGCACGCGACATATTTAGCTCTCTGAAGCGTCATATTTGTTGCGCCGATTACAGTGCGCTAGAATGCAATGACTAGTGCGCGAAGAGCTAATCGCTACACTGAAATTTGCCCGTCTATATGCTCCCGATCGCCCTCCTCCCCCTACCTACCGCCGGCGACCCTCCGACGATGGATGGGTTCATGGGTACCCCTTCGACCACTCCCTACACGGTCGCCCCTACCGCTGGTGGAGGTGTTCCGTCGCCGCCCGCGCTAAACCCTAACACCGCCGCCGTCGGGAATCTGATGCTAATCCATGGCCTCTTTGTGACGCCGCAGCCAAACGCACACAACAGCGTCACCCTGCAGCAGCAGCAGCAGCCGCCCACGGCAAAGGCAAGGACCGCAGTCGCCAAGGCCCCTGCTTTGGTGGCAGTGGTTGTCCAGACCAATCCGAAGACGGCGAAGAATGGCGCACCTCGCCGTGCCTAACCTCCACCTCCACCACCTCTGACGCAGATGCCAGCGAGCGTTGTGGCTTTCCTGCCTCCACTGCCACCACTGCATGCGCCAGTGACCTCAGATGATTTCAACTCGCGAAAATGTTCGAGAATTTGACTATAAGGTAAAACATGCCTCCTTTTGTTATTGCTTCGAGATAGATGTATATAAACGATGATTTTGATATGTATTCATTCACTTTTACAATATAGTGCTAAAGATGACGCATTTATATCAACTATGAATGTTGGCTCCTCATTTTCACATGGCTACTTGTCTCAACAAAATGCCATTCAATAAGGTGATGAATATGAAGTTGATGAGCATGGTGAGGGTTTGATCGAAGAACCAAAAGGTAGGACAACCAACTAAACCATGGAGGAAGACAAGTTGCTTTGTCAAACATGGCTCAAAATTGGCATTGATCCAGCGGTTGGCTTAGATCAAACTAGGGATACCTATTGGATGAGAATGAAGGAGTACTTTGACGCCAACAACACTAGTGGAAATGAGCGCACCGACCGATCTCTTCGTTCATGTTGGTCGGTCATTAACGCTGATTGTCAAATGTGGGTGGGTGTTCTGGTGACAGTTGACAAGATGAACCCAAGTGGAACAAATGATGTGGATACAATAAGTTGTTTTATTGTGTTTGTTGTTTCCATGTGCATATGTTTGTTGTTTTCATGACTTGTTACTTCTCTTTTTGTTCATAATATAGCTCAATATTGCACAAAAAAATTTCAAGGATGAGGGGAAAAAGACCAAGAAGGGCAAGAAAATCCTTGCAATGTCATTTGCGTTGAGCCATTGCTACAAGGATCTTGAGAAAGAAGAAAAATGGAAGAACCGTGATGTGTTGGAAGTGCCAACAAAAGCCTACAATGCAACTATGGAGGCAACACTCATAGATGATGATGATGATGATGATGATGATGATGATGATGCATAAAGTGATGATGTCAAGATAAGTTCTACTCCACACTCGGTTGCGAAGATAACAAGGCCCGGTGGAAATAGGAATGCAAAAGAAATGAAGGGGGAGAAGGCCAGAGATGATGACATAGAAAAAGTTATGAAGCCAATGGTGCATGCAAGAAAGGAGGTAAACAAGGATATGAAGTTCTGTAGGAGAAAAGAGGCCAAGGCCGAGGCGCGGAGGGTCGTGGTGGATGAGACTATGGCGGCCGCGGAAGATAGGAAGGTGGCCTTGGAGGAGGAGGTGACCATGGAAGAACATCAATGCCTAGTTTAAGAAGAATAAAGTTGTTCTTCATGGACATGTCCAACCTTGACGAGAATCATCAAGAGTACATAAACCTTTGTCGTTATGAAGTGTTGGATAAAAAAGGATGATGAAAAACTACATTAGGGAGGCTTTAGAGGCATGGGAGCACCACCGGGTGGCATGGGAGGGATGAGTGACTTTGGAGGCATGTGAGCACCATAGGGAGGCTTTGGAGACATGAGAGCACCATCGGGAGATTTTGGAGGCATGGGAGCACCATCGGCAGACTTTGGATGCATGGGAGCACCACCGGGTGGGTTCAGAGGAATGGTTGTTGGGGTTTCAGGCAGAAAATAAAAAAATTACTACAACGGATTGCCCCGATGCCCAAGATCTATCTACGAGTAATAAGTAACGACCGAAGGTTTCAGATACATACCCTTGTAGTCTGAAAGCAGATAACATTCTGAGGGGAACGTGGTTGATGTAGTCGTGCTCGTAGCTGACTTCAAGGTCGCGAAGCTCCTCGCAGGTCACTTGTAAAGGTCCCAACCTGATAAGCTAGACATACCTGTGTCTGCAATGCTAGTCCCTTGATCAATAGCTAGTATCCATAGTTTAAGATGTAATATCAAGAAACAAAGGTCATATTACAACTTATAACCAGGAATAAAATAATACATTACATCTTACATAGCTCATTTGGCTATCTCATTACAATGCAGCAGAAATATCTATATAGCATGGAGTCCTTCATCTTCAAAGTGACACATGCAATCATTTTGGTTGTACACTTGTAATCCTATTCAACACACTTCACTAACATCAAACAAACCTGTAACATAATAAGTTATAGCCACAAGGGTCAATACATTTTAATTGTATTGGCAAGTGATACTATGGTAGAATAGTGGTATCTAACATCTATATGCATTTGGCTAAGTGTAGTTGAGGCTTTCTTTGCTTAAAATAAGTTTTCCTTATTAGTTGAAAACACTAAGTTTTTGTTTGTAAAAAACACCCAAGGCATCTACCACTAAAAATTGGTGATCCTTTAACCCTTGTTCAACCACAAGTTTTTAACTTAGAAATTGGGATGAGGAGATCCGTGATAGCTTCCATATCTTGACGCTCAAATTGTCCATTGCCGGGGACACGACTAAGTACTTAGATTTTACTCTCTCGAGAGGTGGTGCACTTTCCCCACAAGACTCGATGTGCATCGAGACAAGATCTTTCAGAAGCCTTCCCTTAGACCAAATGGACGCGTTCCAACCTATCATCCCTACCACCTTTTGTCCATCTGGCTAATTTATTGCAACCTATATGATCCAGGCAGAGCCCATATTGCCATGTGGCTGCACTAGAAGCTTCTCAACACTTGACATCTCAAATCTATTTGTTCCTGTGTGGCTTTCCACAAGTGTGATACACAGGGTAGGCCATGAATATGGGGCCCTGGGTAACCACTCAACACAAACCATTCTTTCCATTCCACCCAGGTGATTCATTCACTTAGAAGTTTTATTAAGCAAAAACACAAGTCATAGACTTTGTATAATATCATAGCATGAATAATACACCCTTGTTTTCTACTAGCTAAGCTAAGCATACTAGTAGCAAGAATCTTAACTTAGGGAAAATTTTACTAAGACATCATCTAATAGGATTTCCCAAGGCATAGTTAACACATTGAAAATTCCATGCAAGTCCTACTTAAAATATCACCAATGCATAGTGAAAATAATAGGACAAAATGTATGAAGCACCACTTGCCTTTTTAGTAGAGAAACTAGGTTCACTCCTTGATCTTGCAATTGTCACACTCTTCAAGGTTCACTACAATTCAATCAAGCAAGGCACAAATTCAAAACTAGCATTCAAACAATTCACCACATAAAATAATAAAAACAAAGCAATGCATGCAAGCATGCAAAAGGTTGTTTTATTGAAAAAGTGTTTTCTTGTAAGCTATAAACATTTTGAAACACCTATTGGTAATTTATAAATGTGGCAAAACCATTTAAAAACAAGTTAGTGAAAAATGGGCCATTTAAATCATTTTTGTTTTGCTAGAAATGATTTTAATCAAAGTAATATTTTGTAGTGTTAGCCATTTTTTTAAATGTTAGTGTTTATGGTCAAAGTGTTTAAAACTAATCCATTTGCAAAAGGTTTCACTCAAAATTCATTTTTAAATCATAAAAACATTTTTGTTTCATTAGGAATGCTTTTATTGAAATTAATATTTCCTTGTGTTTAGTAAAATTCATTTCTAAATCCAAATGTTAGTGTTTAGGGTCATATAGTTCAAAATAAACCATTTGCAAAAGATTTTACTCAAAAATCATTTTTAGAATATTTTTATACACAAAATAGCCCTGATAATGTTTCTGCAAAAATACATAATTTTACAGAATCAAAGGTTTATTTTTCCTGATTCCAATGATATAAAATTTGTTGTTTTTGGACGTGTAGATCAAAAGTTATGAATTTTACAAAATCCAATCACTAATAGATCTAATTCTGTTTTTAAAACAAAAACTGGGCCACGTGGTGTGTTCCTATTGGCCCATACCGGTTCACACAGATCAAGCAATACTGGCTGCAGGATCTCATTTAAATCGCACGACATAGATCATCGCATACCCCTTCGTTAAGTTATTCTATCCACGCCACTGGATCTGGATCCAACGGTTGTTGTGCATGCAACCACTAACTGGTGGCGCTGACGTAGGCTGTGCCGCGGCGGCGCTCTGCCAATGGCGTTCCAGCGACTACAGGAAGCGAGGGAGAGGATGAGGTGGCTCACCGTGTTTGCAGTAACGTGGCGAAGCTCAACGTTGTAGTCGTTAGTCGAGGGGCGCACGGGGTAGTCGTTGATTGCTCACAGGAGCTAGCGACGGTGTTGGGTGCCTCTGTTCGTCATCGAGGGAAAGGCTATAAGGCACAATAAGGTAGAATAACCGATGCGTTAGATGCGCGTTACGAAGGCGAGTTTAGGGTCTTCAATGAGAGGAAGAGGGGCGGTCGGAGTTTACCGGGGTAGCCCGTCGGAGAGGGGCAGACAGCGATGGCGCTCTGACGTAGTCGTTACCGATGATCTGGGGCACACGCGCGCAAGCAGAAGGTACTGACAGATGCGCACGTTGATGGCGAACACGCTCGTGCAAGTCAGGGGCAAGGGAATGGCCGGGGCTCCCCGAAATCAGTGCTGCAGCTCGTCGGAGACAGTGTGGTTCCGAGCATGAATTGGAGCAGCCCTGGGGCGGGGAGGAGGTGGAGAGTGAGGGGAAAGAGAGAGGAGACAAGGGCGCTTGAACATGCATGATCACTGGGCGGAATTAGCGTGGCTATTACGCGAATTAACGCGGGGGAGGAACAACAGGAAACAGTCGGGTGGAATTAGGGGAAGAACTGGTCGCAGGTGGGGAAGATGATGCCAGGTTGGCGTGGGGTCGGGGTGTCAGCGGGGTTGAGGGTCGAGGCCTTGGTGAGAAAAGAACGGGCTCGGGGAAGAGAGAGGTGGGCAGCGCTGGGCTGGGATGGGGTAGGTTAGTTGGGTCGCCCCCCTTTTCTATTTTTTTTCTTTTCTGTTTCCTTTTTCTTTTTCTGATTCCAATTCTTGTTTTGATTTTATTTAAATGATTCAAACACTCGTTTTAATTCAAAACTTTTCCAAACTTCCAGCAGGTTTTTATATTGTTTAACAATGTATTTTAAAGTCCATTTTAGAATAATTCATCTTGTTCTCTTATGGTTTATTATTTATTTAAAATAGACATTAAATAAGATTTAAATATGTTTCTAATCCATATTATTTTATTCAAATGATTTAAACATTTGTTTAAATTCAAATGTTTATAATACATTTTTAGTAAGTTTGCACTACTTAGTAATGTGTTTAAATTCCATTTTAGATTATTTCAAATATTCTTTTATGGTTCAAAATATTTATTTAAATGAGGCTTGTGTCTTTATTCAAACCATTGATTCAAGCTTCCATTTGAATTCAAATTTCACCAAACCTTTTAAGTAGGTTTTAAATCATTTAGGAGTTGATTAGTTGGCCCTCTTTGGAAAATATTCAAATATTTTCTCATGATTTATTATTTATTTTAATTAGGCATTTTTCTTTATTTGCATAATTTGAATATGGTTCCAAACCATATAATTCTATTTAATTATTCTTTTATTCTTTTTAAGTTAATTAGATAACTTTTATCCACTTTGGCTATTTCAATTATTTATTTTCTCAAGATTTAATTAATCATTTACATTAGGAATTTTGTCTTTATTAAAATTAAATATGGTTCAAGTCCATATAAATCTTATTCAAATAATCTTTATTCCTTTGTTTTATTTGGATTATCTTTATTCCATTTGCTTATGGATTTAATTCATGTTTTAAATTGTCTTCTAAATAATTTTCTTGGGATTTATTATTTAGTTTAGGCAATGTGTCTGTATTTAAATAAAATTGAATATGGTTTAATCCATATGATTTTATTTAAAAAATCTTTTACTCCTTTTTATTATTTAGTAATATTTCATTTGTTTATGGATTTGACCAAGATTTAATTTGATCTTTAAATATTCCTTATTTATTTATTTATTTATTTCTTTATCTTATAAAATCCATATCTTTTTATTTATAGATCCAAAATTGGTGATTCCAATTTGTAGAATTTTATTTAATATTTGTTTATCTTTTTAAATCCTTTTAGGATTATTTTCCCACCATTTGGTATGGATTTTAGCTAGGAGCTTTATTGGCTTTGGAATTTATTTTCTTTATCTTATTAAAACTATAAGTTTTAATCCATGGTTTCAAATTGTATGAAACCAATTTCTATGATTTTAGAATATTTTGATTTATCATTTTTGACCATTTATAAATGTTTGTTGCTGAATTTTTATATGGAAAAAATCCATAGTCTTAGAGAGATCTTGGAAATGATTTATTGCATTAGGGTTTAGGGTTTTGGTTTAAATTTTCCAAGTGTTTAAATTTCAAGATACATTCATTGATGAATGTATTTCAATTGATTGAAATTTTGTTGGATGCCCTTTTCATTCAGATTTGTTCAAGAAGGGTTTTGATGTTTCCATTTAGAAGCAAAAAGTTTCTTTTCACCCTAAATTTCAATAATTGTTTCTTTTGTTTATTTACTTTTCACATTTCAAAATTTGGAAAATTTTGGGATGTGACATCACCCTTTGCTCCATCACCATGCAGCAGTCCATCTTACGACATCAAAGTGCCCCAAGTGTTGCACCTCGTAGGTTTATACACATATGGTGTATGATGAGAACCTCCGTCTTCCTGATCACGCCAGGAGTATGTTGCGGAAGTAGATCTCCGGCTATGGAATCCCCGAAGCGCAACAACATGCTTTGGATGCGTTTTCTCTTGCGCGAACAGCCCTAGGCCGTGCCAACGCATGGAGACAACTAGAGGGAGAGAGATTGGAGAGGAGGAGTACGAGAGCTCCAAACTCATGGAATCTGTCGTATTGGTGTGTCCTGCAAAGGGGAGAAGGGGCCTCCTTATATAGGGGGTGTAACATCCCAAAAATGTTGAACAATGATTATCAAATTCCAATCATCAAAATTAGGGTTAACAAAAACTTTTGTTAATTCAAATCATTATGGATGCATGTGTGTATGTGGTGATTGCATGAATGGACTTGTGTGATTGATCTAAATAACAAGGAATGGATTAAATATGAAAACAACATCATCATAAACATTTCCAAGCAGAAACAAATCAAGAGAAAATCAAAAACAAAACAAATAAAGCAAATGGTCATTTTTGCCAATCTTGCTCACTAGGCCACTTTGAGTGTTTCTAGTTCAAGATTTCAAACAGAAATTTTTCCATTTCTTTTCACCCCTTGCAAGACCAAGTAAAAGTGAATCAAAGCCACCTTTCAAAACTTGCAGAAACATTTGGGAACTTGATTCAAATCACATTTCAAAATTGAATCTAATTCATATGTGAAGATCACCAATTTTCAAAACCCAACCAAACCAGTGCACCTTGAACAATCCAATAAACCAGAGACTCCCTAGTATGTAACTAGCACACCCACAAAGTTTTATTCAAAAATTCAAATTTGAATCTCTTTTGGCCATTTCATCAAACACCTTGTAATCACCAAATAAACAAACAACAAACACTATTAGGCGTAGTGATTTTGGCCAACCTTGTTCCCTCTCTGGTTTGCAGCAAGCCCTTAGTAGATCATCTAGACCCTTTAACAATCTTTAGCACCACTGTGAGCATGCCATAGCCATCAATGGTGACCATGTCGATCCTAACTTGCCACCCCCATGTCGACAGCGAGCTAGGAGAAGCACCAAGCCTAGCAAGCATGTCTGGAGCATTGACCACCGTCCACCGCCGCCCCCTATCGTCGCCCATGCCATTAGAATGCTTTGCCGATGACCAGGACGAGCTCCGCCCGCGCCCGTCGGTCCTCTTCAGGCACTATAAAAGGAGGCCACCCCCGCTCAATCTCTTCACACCATCTCACTCCCCTCTCTCTCAGAAGCACCCTACCTCACTCCCGGAGCAAGGTGAGCAGCACATCGTCGGAATTTCGCCGGAGCTTGCCGCTGCTGGAGGAGAAGGGCGCCGTTGATTGGATCCGCCCCAGGAGGAGCTGTCGGTACCAGGAGGATCGCCGTCGTCGACTTCGTCGTTTGCCCCCGTCGCCTGAGCCCCGGTGAGCCTCCCACGACCCCCACTGGCCGCGCTAGGGTTCTGTCTCGCCGGTGTTGCCCGACATGGACGATGAACCGCAGCTGTAGGATTAGAGCTTGATCGTGCGATCCACATCCCCCCATATCGCTTCACACCCCCTGTCTCGCTGACTGGTGGGGTCATTCACTTAAACCCACCAGCGCGTGCACTGTGCGTAGAGGGCCGCCCAGTTAACCTCCCGCGCGACCCAGTAATTCAAATTTAGGTTTATTCTTTTAGTTTCAAACTCAGTTCTATACCCAAATTCAAAAATCAACCCAGCTCAATTCACTAAACCAAAATGCATGAAACCAATTTTGTTAGAAAGGTACTGGAGTTCTTAATCCAAGCCCGTTGGTTTCACACCATTTAGAATTGTTGATCTCCCATGGTAAATATAACAAGGCAGAAAATTTTCTGCATTCAAACATTTTTCAAAATTCAACCATGAAAGCTTTTGAGTTGATTCCAACTCTCAAAAATCACATTTAACCATATATTTCAGAATACATAAAAATATATGGGTTTACTTGCAGAAATAATGATCAAGTAATAAAAAAATGCCTCATAGGCATTTCTAGTCACTTTATTTAATTAAAATAAAAGGTTAAGCCATATTAAATTGTGACACCACTTTAAATCACATTCCCATGTACTGAAATATGTGGTGATGACATGTGTCAACATGATCCTATGTTTTAGTTGGAGAATATTAAATCTTAAGTAGTTTTTCAATGAGTAGAAATTACTTTTCTAAAATAAATGAAATAAAACTACTTGCCTTAATGGTTGTAATGCTTGTGATGATCCTATATCATCTAGTGAAAACCTTGGTGTGATAAATAGAAGTAGTTAAGTATTTTTTGGTGATTGTGTACCTCATATTTATTTATAGACGCTAGTACCGACCAAGGATACGAGGAGGAAGGAGGATACTACGAGGAAGAAGCCGAGGAGAACTTCAACCACTGCTCTGCACAAGGCAAGCTAACACTTGCAACTTAGCAAGATTATACTAATACCTTAGAAAGCCTATACTTGCTATCTTGCAAGACTAATACTACCAGATGACTTGGCAAGCTCAGACTTGCATGATACTAGATGCTTTAAGCATATGTGATTATACCCACTTGATGATACCAAATCCCAGTTTTATTTGCAAGCTTAGTTATTTTATTTGTTTATCAAAGATTTCTTGTTAAGGTTACTTGATAATTGGTAGACTCTAGAGAGATATCTGAAGGTAGCATAAAGAGCATAAAACTTGACCTAAGTTAGATAATCTTGATGTCATCCTGAGGCATGAGATTGAACTTAGATAAGATACACTTGTTTACCACCCCTCATTAGTATTTATCCCCACTTGTATATGCTAGTGATAAGCATAAAACTTGATCAACTTTAGATGGGAATACTTGGTGAAAATGGTTATGAAAACCTTAGAATGATGAATCATGCTACTGAAATGTTTTGACATGTGTTCTTGAACACCAGATGATTTTGATGATGAAAATGTTAAGGCATGAGCCTTAGCCCTTTATAAAACTGATGGTTATCTGGATGCGATACCATTACAATTTTACCGTACAACCACAATACCAGAAAATTGGGTAGGGCTTGACTATAAATTTATATACCTTAGTATGGGTTCCCTTGCGGCCAAGGTTTGAGCTGAGTCTACCTTGTGAATATTGTCCACCTATGCAGTTCCCAAGATGACAGTTGGTCATGGTTGGGAGGCCAAATTCATAGGAGATGTGCCTATACTAGGGCGTGTAATTGAAAGGTTAGGATTAATTATCCGCATACTGAGTATGGTGAATTCAGGATTGTTCCTGATGGATGTATTGAATATTGTGGTGAAAGTGTACCACCTCTGCAGAGTGTCAAACTATTCGAATAGTCGCGTCCGCGGTTATGGACAGTTGGAGTGTCCATACTATTCTGTTGTCAGATGTTTTCAAAATGACTTGTGAAATGATTCATGACTTTGACTTGACCACAACAGGGTTGTGATATGAAATTCAAGTTCCCCTTAGGTGTTATAAACCTTTTCAACTAGCTTTCTTTGCTTCTGAACTTAGTAGAAATAAATCTGGCTTTTTGCAAAACAACCCTAGAGCTTAGTATCCTATTCAAAACCACTTCACTTGTTAGTACTAGTTTGCGAGTACTTAAAGAGTACTCATGGATTTTTACCTGGTTATTCCTGTGTCCAGACTATGAAGAGGAGTATCAGGAAGACGGACAGCAGGAAGGGTACGACAACTAGGATCATCTCCCATCGTCGGCATTGCCTATGACCATGAAGATGGAGTATCGCCTACACTGTCGTTACTATTACGTTATTCCGCTGCTTGAATTGTATTAAGACTGGATCATGAGATCCTTATTTGTGTAAGACCTTATGTATGGTTTGTAATGGATGATGTACTATGATATCCAATCTGTTATGTCTCGCAAAAATGGTAATCCTAGGATTGCAATGTATGGCATAACAAGCATCTGGGATTAAAAATCCGGGTGTTGAAAGGGGGGAGGGGACAGCCTTGCCCCTCTCCAAAGCCTTCCAACCGGTGGCCAAGGGAGAGGAGGCGACGGCCAGGGGTGGGTAGCCCTAGGGCACTCCAAACCCTAACCCTAGGCTCCCTAGGGTTTTCCCTAGGCGCATGGGCCCTTAGGGCCCATCTGGGTGGCCATCGCTCCTCCAGTTTCCCTCATGGGCCCTTTTCCCTGGGAAATTTGGCCCATTAGTGGAATAACGATTTAAATCAGATTTTAATACTAATTACATTAATTAATATGTAAATACATATTACCAAATCCTATTTGACCCGAAACACCTTTCAGTTCCCCTTCTATATCCTCCAAACAGCTTCGGAACATCCCGAAACAATTCCGGTCCTCTCACCGAAACTTTTATGTTTCCTTTCTTTCTCTGAACAACTTCAGACCTATCATCACGGAACAATTCTGGCATTCTCTTTCTCATCTATGATTCCATCTTACGGAAAGCCTCAATCTCTTATCACCCTTAAGTGGATCCCCTCATGGCTCAGGAATGATATAGACATGACCAAGACTCTCTTGTGTCAATGATCAACATCGGGACCGTGATGTCCATAATGACCACTTGTCCATTCCTAATTGACGATGTCGTTTGAACCGTAAATGTCGAGTCCATTTCCCTTTGTTACTTTAATACTACTTGTCTGAGATCCGATCCTTAAGGTATCTCCATACCTTGTTCAATCTCATTTCCGACAAGTACTGTTTACTTGTTACCATGACATTACATCCCCGTGACCTAGTCACATGTTGTAACATATATGGATGTAATATCACCAAGTTATCCTAACTGTATCTTACCCGTTACTGGGTGAACAAATCCCGGTCTTGATGCATAGGCCTCAACCTATTCCTCCGGATACCCCACGTACACCTTTATAATCACCTTTTCACTGAGTGACGTTTGATATAGACGAAGCAGCCTCTAGAGACTGTGATTAATATGATCTCACAGTTTAAGGAGAAGGATACTTCGTTTTTGACTATTGCAATGATAAACTTTGTGACTTTATCGTATCGCAATCTTTGAGGAATGTCCATCACATCATTCACCATTGATATGACCTCGTTTTCAACCAGCGCTATCACTTCATGATCAAGAAACCTTGATAATCATGTTACCCAACAAAATAGTTTTATAGGATACTAGGAAATTATGTTTCATATCACACATGTATCAATGTTTCCATTTGATACAGTTATAGCACAATATGAAACTATTACGAACTTACTGGGATATTACCATAATAAACCTTTTATTATTTTCTTCTAGGGCATATTCCCTTTAGTCTCCCACTTGCACTAGAGTATAAATAATCTAGCTTGCATTAACTAATCATAAACCATATCCCCATATGTGTTTATTGATCATGCTGCTCATGACAAACGTCATGTCCCTGTTCTATTTTACCAGATTAGTGTGTCTTTTCAAAATCATTATTGTCCTCCTAATTTTGACATTCCCTCCATTATCTCATAATGGGTTGAAGTATTTGTTTTGGTGTGTGAGACTTTGTTTCCGTTTTTTACAATGTCGGTCATTCTGTCAATTTAACCTTCATTGTTGTCATCTAAACTCCGAAAACACACTTAGAGAAGTCGAACTTCTTTAGCCAAAATATACTTTTATCTTCATGTAGATCATAGTGCATAACATGTAACTTTGTGCCTTACTTTGCTTCTTGCCCTTCAAGAACGAACTTTAACTCTGGTTTAGTGATTAACTCCAGAATCACTTCAAGACATGTTCTTTCAACTAGATCCTTTTTGGGTCATATTATGTCAAATATACAATATGGTTTCATGGAAGAACCTATGACTGAGGCATAGGAGATGCAATGCATCTCTTTCTTTCTTTTAAACATAGTTGTAACACTGAGACTAGCTCAATGCTTCATACAAGTAAGAACCTCTTTCTTATCTTGTTCCATTTTGAACTCCTTCAGAATCTTACCTAGGACACTTTGAGCATCTTTAGAATCAAGTCCAGGAAGCATCCAACAATATTTTTTATTAAACTCGCCAATCTATCTCGATAGATCTATTGTTTAATAACTTCTTCAACTTCATACACATTTACTAGCTTAAATATTATTAATACCACTCACATCATTCATATATGTCATCCACATATTTCAGAATGATAACACGCTCCCACTCAAATATGGCATCCATATATGAGATCCAAGGATTTCACTTAGCTCCTACTCAAAATATGTCTCTTACACATTGAGTCTTAGCCAAGCCATTATGCTCCCACTCAAATGAAAATCCTCTCAATAATCTTGGACATTCCAAAATTCTTTGATCACCATCAAATTGAGAATTCCAGCTCGAGTCCCCAATATCCATATATCGCTAGTGTAAATCAAATAGACTCAAGCTTCGCTACTTATGTAGTCAACTCCTTGAATTTTTCCAAACTTGCTTTGTGACAAATTGAGCTTTATGTCTTCCATTCATTTCTTTCTCAGGACTTTGTAGTCATTTAGAAATATTAAGTAAACCTCTTTACTTAACAAGATCAAGTGACATATTACTTTCCAATCTTAAATGTAACTTAATATTGGATTATATGAATCATAGTCATATCTCACACTTAGGTCCACGCTTCTTTGTATTTCGTAGATATGTATTATTCAAATAACATGACAAGTGAATCAAAATATAATCTTGCTAACTTGCAAAATATATTCTTGAATCCTACTTTATTTTTGTAAAAGTATTTGCTAAAACTTTATGACCATTATCATTAGTTTCTCCTCTATTTGTAGAGTTCGGTTTCACGAAACAATTTTTTTTGTGCCACTCGACAATCAGGAGGTAAGGTCAAATACCTTGTTTTGGAATTTTACTTTCTTCCACCTATATATTCACCAAGACACATAAACTTAGGACAACAACATGTTTTTCCTTTGTGGAACATGTATTCATAGTTGCCTCAGAATACTCTACAAAGACTTGTTTATTCGCCACAAATTTTGAATCATCGAAACCTCTAGAAACTCGAATGTGCCATAACTCTTACGGTGTTGTTTCCACGAATGTTTAGATGTTCCTTTGATATCAAACGAGTGTTTGCTTATTTCAATCTTTAAATCTATGATAGCTATAACCCTGATAAGAGACAATATTAGACCATATGTATCTAATACAAATGATTATGATATCTAGACATTTCAACACCTTGAGTTTGTCCAATTGTCATAATTTGTGAAACATCTTTCACAAGTCCTTTTATGCCAATACTTAACTAAATACTTTAGTCATATCGATCAAATTGAAGAGACCTTGTATTCCTATTAATTCCATATCACACTTTGTTTCAAACTCATCTGAACAATTCAAATTGATTCAAAACTCATGTTTCATTAAGTAAATACACCTATTCATTTAATTCCACACTAAAATAATGATTTCCACTATTTGTTGAAAATGTGATACATCATTATGTATACGATTCAACAATTCTTCGCATATCACCGTTTTACTAGAATGCGGAGTTTTAGTCATTTCGTCAAACGAGGCATGGTCTTGCAAAGTCTCTAGATCAAATATCTAAGACCCCGATTTTCATATAAATGAAAAACATGCAATAAGCACCTTGACTTAAACAATAGTATCATGTCATTCTTAAAACTTGGATATCTTTTAGCATTCTAATCCTTTATAAATACTTAACCCATTACCATTAACATAGTGACAAGGATAACTTATTTATAATCATAATGTGACCACAAAGATATTACTCATAAGAACAGTACAACTGGATTGTAACTTATTCATATGAATAATCGTCTTGCTAAAAGCAAGACACACAGACAGGGATTACAAATTTTATTCAAGTCCACTAATCCAAATGCTAAACTTCAAGGTAAGGAGTGATGTCGTCCATCAACTAGTTTGCTTGCCGTCATCAAGCCACATTGCCTCAATTCGAGCAATTCTCAAGTAGGCCATCCTGTTTTCACAAAACGAGACAAGTATCCAATACTTTGTAAACTGCAATGAGTTTTGAATGACTTACATTTATAAGTTTGTATATATGACATATACCCTTTTTCTTCCATGACCTCCATTACAATCAATCCCTTCTGAGAGTTCTCAACCCTAATGCAAGATTCCTAAGTGATTCTCCAAATATTATGTTTTCATCCACGTTGGAGGAAAACTCATCCAACGGCTCATACTTTATGTGCCTTCTTTTGTAGAATACAAAATTGCATCCCAACCCTCTATTGAATGGAGAATGGCCCTTTTGGATTATTTATGGAGAAAACACAAACTTGTGGAGTCATTGGATTATCTCCTAATTGCTATTGTATTAAGAAGAGAAGATCAACTTATTACGAGGATATCCCTCGGGCGTGGGTATTAATCTATGAAGTTGGACCCTTCTGCTAAGTTCCATTTCAAGCAAGAAATTTCTCATGGTCGCAAAGGACCTCAATGAGATTGTCCATGATCTACTAAGATATTTGCAAACAGACATCTAGACTTAGTTCATAATAATGAGTTCAATTCATAATTGAGATCCCACTGAAATCGTCATCCCCTGGAAAATTTTCAGCGACCACACGATCCCAATCCACTATGAAACCCCCATTTGTCATGGCCAGAAACATAACTTCAAAGGTGGAAATTCTCCAATGTCAATCACATCATCCATGTGACTCATGCTCGATCTTTCGATCTCCTGTATTTCGAGGACATGTCTGCACATGCTAGGCTCGCCAACTCAAACTTATGTGTATTGTAGTGTAACCTTTCTTACACCCACTATATGCGAACATAGGTATGTATAGCCCCCGATCGTCACGACCGGCTTCATACCGAAGAACTTTCTTGGTGGTGCACACACAAGGGGAACACTATCATTGGAATTTTGAGGCCATTTCTACACATGCTAGGCTCGCCAATTCAATATTGGTTTTAATAGGGATCATCTTATTTATGCTATCGTTGAGTATATAATACTAGCACACAATAAGATGCGAAACAAGTATCAACATCATATGTATATTGTGATATGATATGGTCCTCCTTGTACCTTGATCTCCATCGTGCCACTGGCACGATCTCCATCGTGCCACCGGTTTTGACACCAAGTCCACAGCGCCACCAGTAGGTCGTCCATTGGAACAATGAATATTACTACAACTTAGTAACATAAAAGTAAACTACTTTACCTTCATAACGACCATATCAAATCACATGCCCCTCCTGCAATATAAAGTTAGACGCTTCTACTTTATCTATTGCAAGTTTTATGTGGTTGTTAGGGTTGTCGCAATACAACTGTTTCTAATCTACGAACTTTCCTACCACAACATGGATCCATACAGTTGTCTCTACTACACCCCTTTCGGGACCCTTGATGGCTGCAAGTGCACAGATCGTTTGTAGCTAGTTTCGAAGTTAAGATGTCGATCCCACAGGGAGCCCAAAGGTAAGTGTTTATTGGTGAAGTCTCTGTCACACCCGAAGTTTTCACAGGTCTTCGAGTGAATTGAATGCAAGTGTTTAAAATGAGAACATAATTTGGATTTAAATGGAAGTAATTAAATAAAACTAAAATGTAAACTTTAGAAATAAAAAGCATAAAAGTAAAGAACAATTTGTTTGTTGTTTTGTGCACATGACAAAGTAGGCGCGAGGAGTTTTAGTTCATGGTGATAGTGAATGTGCTGGGTGGATAAGTGATAAATGTAATAATTATAATCTTATAAGTATGTGTGTAGGTGAGCAACCCATAATTAGTCGGAACTCCTCTTGGTAGATTTCATCCCAACTTCAATAATCCTACTAGCCTGTTTACCACAACCATGGTCAGTTACTAGACGATTAAGATCCTTCAGGTTGCTTAACAATTAAACTCCTTGGATAGGACTAATGCAATAAGCTCGGTGGTTCCTCGTTATCCTCGAGTCAAATTAGTTTACCATTGATATCCTTGTGTCACTCGAGGATCGCCGGTCTGCTAGCAAACAAGATTATATCTATGTAGAACAAAGCATCATGTTGTCTGGGCCCTTAATTGGACAATGGGAATTAAGCATCCCACAGATAGTCAAGCACACATAATATAGTAATTAAAATCAACCACAAACTTGATGGAAAATATATAGGCACATCACATCTTACCAATCCCCTACATTTCCCACGCCCAAGGGAACTTACTCACACATGAGAGAGGAAAGCATCATCGATATAATTAAATAAAGGGAGTTCTTCTTGATATTACCATGGAGATCCACAATATGAAATAGAAATAAATCCAACACAATTCAAGATGGGAAGAACAATCTCAAGCCCTAGTCTTGCAAAGTGGAGATCTCTCTCTCTCTCTCTCTCTCTCTCTCTCTTAAGTACAAGTGATGGCTATGGAGGTGTGGTGGATGGGAGATCAAAGATCGTGGAGCGAGATGAAGAACATCTTCTCCTTCTTCTCCGGATCTCTTCTTTCTCCCTTCTAGATGGGATGGTGGCTCGTGTGTTCTGTTTTCTACCTCGGCCTCTTCATGAAAGTTGTCCCTTTTAATAAGACAAAGGAGATGACAGCTATACGGCGGGAACTATATGGCCGGAGAAATTTTCCCACTGTATAGTTGCTCCTTAAAGCTTCAGTAAACTCCCCTCGATTGCTTCCAAAAATAGACTTGCTTGTTTTCGTCTGAATATTGTGTTTTTGATGTTAAACCTCTTTGTTGATGTTCAGAACTTGAAACACACATTAAAAACCAAGTTTTCTTTGCTACCGAAGTATTAGCATTAGGTAAAGCTAGAAAACCATCAAATCCAAACGAAAACCATCGATAGAAACCATAGAAAATGTGTAGAATCTCATAGCTATCAACTCTCCCAAGCTTAGATGTTGCTCGCCCTCGAGTGACAAGAAAATAAGAAAGGATAGCAGAGATTCGAAACTGAAATAACAGAACTTACAAGTTTGAATTTGTGTCAAATTCTTTTCTTCACATTTCCTGCAATCTTAAACATGATCATACAATATTCACAAGATTGCACTGAGTTCACTTCCTAACCATGTATATCTTGATAGCAAATAAATCATATGGACGAGCGAGTGTCAAAAGTTTAGCTAGGAAAGTGAAACAAATCTTTTTGGTTTCTCTCTTATTGAAAGATGAAAACTTTTTGCTCTTGTTCCTTTAATAAATTATATTTAATTTAAGAACAACTCATCTACTCCCACGTAAAAATTTCAAGACTCTCAAAGCACCTTTTTCCTTTCCTTGTTTTTCAAAAACTTCAACTCTTTCATAGAGAAATCATGCCACTGTTTTTAACATGTTAATTGGGGCTATGTTGCGCACTCGTGACCATGCCAATAGATAGTTGTTGAGAAATAGAGGGTCAGAGGAGTACTACAACTTCACTTGGAATGTAAAACCATGAGGCTACTAACAAATTTTACACATCATAGCATTACAGCTATAGACATTTACACAAATCAATAGTCGAAATCAAGTGGTTCCCCACATTTAGATCGTTCGTTGGCCAGTGGAGTTAATAGTTGCCCATGGAGTACGACAGTATTTGTAGTGACACGCGTAAAGAAATATCCTACTGTAATTATTAGAAAAAGTAATGGCATAATCTCTACTACTTCGAATTATCCATTTTATCATACAATTTCATTCAAGGGTGTTATTGAGTCTATTTACATTAAGATCAATGGGGTTGAGTGGTTTCTCAAATCAAATACTTTGGGATAAACATGACCTCAAGTCATCTCTTGGATGCCTTTTTCTTGTTGTAAAAATGTCAGAAATATTTTAACCAAGTTCATTGATCAATGTTTCAAAGCTACAGGTGGACACTAGCAAGGGAATATAATTTATAAGATAACAAGCTAGGTGGGGAGTGACTCAAGTGCAAGCGAGTAAATAATTGTAGGATCAATATAAAATTGCAGGAGAGGTGATGAAAGGAATGTGATACCTCCTCTTGCTTGATTTGTTCTCGTACTTGAGTCGAATCCTCTCTATATTTCCCTATTGCCAAGTCACCTAAAATTGAGCAATCTCTGAGAAAGACAAAGAAACAAATTTTCAAATAAAGGTTACGGCTAATTTTTTATGTTTTTGGTTTTAAGAATGCAAAATGAAAGTAAACATGCTATTATTGGAAAATAAAACAAATCAAAATAATAAAATAAAAATATGAATGCAAGTTTGGAGGTTTTCAAAACCTCCCCAAAGCTTAGGTTGTTGCCATGCTTAGTTGTTGTCATCGTTTGGCGGTGGTTGGTGGTGCTGCTGGTAGTAGTCGAAGAAGTAGGTCATGAAGTTACCAAAGGTGTGAGTTAAGGCACTCACATCTTCACTTACTCCATGCAGAGTCTGGTCAATCTCCCCAACGCGCTGGTTGAGCTGTAGAAAATCCTGATAGGGGACATTGTTGAACCCCTGTTGTTGATGTGGCTGATTGGGCCATTGGTACCAAAGCTGCTCCTCCTCCTACTGTTGTTGTTGTCCCTGCCAGGCTAGGTTGTACTCCTGCTCCTGCTGCTACTCCTACTCATCTTGCTTCATGATGCGGCACATATCACTATAGAGCTTCATTCGGAGACCCCAAGAGGAAGGTATGATGAGTACAGCAACAAGTTTTTCCCTCAGTAAGAAACCAAGGTTATCGAACCAGTAGGAGGAAGGAAACTACTCAAAGGTGTTGCTAGCAACTGGAAACCTGCACAACACAAACTCAAGACTTTGCCCCAACGAACAGTGAGGTTGTCAATCTCACTGGTTTGCTGAAAACAAAGGATTAACTGTATGGTGTGGAAGGTAATAGTGGTTTGCAGAAAGTAAACAGTAATAGTGGAAGATGTATCGATGGTAAAGATTGGACCGGGGTCCATAGTTCACTAGAGGTGTTCTCCTTAAGATAAACAACATGGCATGCTAGGTAAACAAATTACAGCAGGGCAATTGACAGGACAGAGCAAGGCATAACAATGCAATACTAGACATTTATGATCCTATGAGATTTGATTGGGCAATACAACAAGATACATAGACCGCCATCCAACTGCATCTATGACTAGTAATCCACCTTCAGGTTATCATCTGAATCCCCTCCAGTATTAAGTTGCAAGCAATGGATAACTTCTTTAAGCAAAGTGTATAAGGTAAACAATCCACTTGTTCCTTGAACAAGAGACCGTTGTTTTCTCCCTAGTAGCAACAGCACATCTACAACCTTAGAGATTTCTGTCACTTCCCCAGATTAAATAGAGGCATGAACCCACTATCGAGCATAAATACTCCCTCTTGGAGTCACTAGCATCTACTTGGCCAAGATAGCTACTAGAAACGGAGAGCATGCAAGATCACAAACAACACATACATGATAGAATAAATAATATAGAACCATTAATCAATCTGACATAGTAATCTCAGTATCCATCGGATCCCCACAAACACAACATGCATGATTACAAATAGATGATCTTGATCATGAACGGAGCTCACAAGATCTAAACATGGTAGCACAAAGGAGGAGAAACAACCATCTAGCTACTACATAGACCCGTAGTCCAAGGTGGAACTACTCACGCTTCATACCGGAGGCTGGCATGATGATGAAGAAGGCCTCCGGGATGATCTCCTCTCCGGCAGGGTGCCGGGAAGAGCTTTAGATCCCCCCGATCTAGGGACGATGGTGGCGGCAGCTACGGTATGTTTCGTGGAATATTGATCGGGCACTTAGGGTTTTGGTATCGGGGGATTCTTATAGGCGAAGAGGCAAGGCAGGGGGCACCCAGGGTGGCCACACCCCCAAGGCGTGGGCCAGGCCACGCGGCCAGGGGTGTGGCCCCCTGGAGGCTCTTCTCCATCTCGTCTTGTGGCTCCGTGTTCCCCATGGTAAAATATTGACTTTGTCTTTCATCCCGTCCAATTCCGATAATATTGATTTTCTGCCTTTTCTGGAACCAAAAACAGAAAAAACAGACAACTGGCACTATGACATCTTGTTAATAGGTTAGTACCAGAAAACATATAAAAATAACTCAAAGTGTAGACAAAACAAATCAAAGTATATACTAAACAAGCATGGACCCAAAAAGGAATAAAAAAGGAATCAATAAGAAGCAAATGCAAATAATGGCAGAAATCTATCAAAACAGACCTGCAGGTAGAAATTGATTTTTTCGAAGACCTTCTGTTGCTCAAATAAAAAGTGTTGAACTAACGAAAGATATCTAACAACCTAGGGTATTTATTAAGAAAATTACAGCTCAATCCGACTTATAGAGATTTTACACGAATTTTTATGGTAGAGCATAAAAATCTGTTTTGGGACAGCAACTCCCCAAATCTTACTTCCCTCTCATTAGAGGTTATTCTTGACACAAAAAGAAAATAAAAAGGATAAGGAGAGGTCATTACTGAAGTAATAACTTTCAAGATTCAAGAAAACTATTGGGTTATCTCCCAAGAAGTACTTTTCTTTAACGCCTTTAAGTTAGGCATAAGAAGCAAGAATCAAGTATTTTCAAATGAAGAAGCATTAACATCAAACCTTTCTTTCAAAGGAGGAGAAAAAAGCAACTTCTCTCTCCTCATAGGGAAGTGTTCAATACCTTTCTTGAATTGAAATTGATATTTAATGGTGTCTTCTTTTATATCAATGATGGCACCAACAGTTCTAAGAAAAGGTCTTCCCAAAGTAATAGGACAAGAAGCTTTGTATTCAACATCCAAAACATAGAAATCAACAGGTACATAAGCATTGTTAACCATAATAAGAACATCATTAACACTCCCCATGAGTTTCTTTTTAGCATTATCATCAAGTGGGACATACAAATAGCAATCTTCCAAAGGTGGAAAATCAAGCATTTCATAAATCTTTCTAGGCATAATAAAGACACTAGAACCAAGGTCACATGAATCTTTGATATCAAAGTCATTCACTTGTATATTAATGATGGTTTCCCAACTATCTTCTACTTTCCTAGGAATAGAGGCTTTGTGTTTCAACTTTTCTTCCTTAATTTTAATGAGAGCATCTGTAATGTGCTTGGTGAAATCCACATTCATATCACTAGCATTAGGACTTGTAGCAAGCTTTTGTAGGAACATAATCACTTCAGAAATATTGCAACCATCAAGACCAAAATCAAACTTAGCATCACTAGTAGTAGACTCATTGGGTTTAGGCATTGTGGTAGGAGGAATAGGGGCTTCTTGTGGTTTAGTGGCATCCATATTGGTAGTGGTGATAGTGCACACGCTATTGTCTCTAGCAATTTCAGCTTCTCTTTCCCACTTAGCATGTAGTTGATCTAACAGTCTAACATTTTCATCAATAGTAAATTGTATGGCATGAGTAGCAGCAAAGGTACGATCCAAGGTTTCAGGTTTAGCAGCCATTTTATTAATCAAAGAGGACGGTGCTTCAGACAAAGAGGAAATATTTTTCTCAACACTCAAAATTTTTGACTGTAAACTATGAATTTCTCTATTCAAATTCTCAAGTTGATGACTAATATTTTTCAAGATAGCATATTGTTCTTCCATGGTTTTAGTGAATATATTGTTTTTCTCATATTTCATTTGCATAAAGTTTTTAGTGGATCTTTCAACCTCTAGAATCCTATCTTCACTAGGCATTCCAGATCTACCATGATAAGTATTTCCATTATTAGGAGGATAAGGCCTATAGTTATTACCATAAGCATTGTTGCTAAAATTATTATTCCTAATGAAGTTCACATCAACTTTCTCTTGTTGAGCAACCAAAGAGGATAAGGGAACATTATTTGGATCAATATGAGCTTTTCCATTAACAATCATATCCATGATAACATCAATTTTATCACTCAAAGAGGAGGTTTCTTCAACAGAATTTACCTTCTTACCATGTGGAGCTCTCTCAGTGTGCCATTCAGAATAGTTGACCATCATATTATCAAGGAGCTTTGTTGAAGCACCCAAGGTAATGGTCATAAAGGTACCTCCAGCAGCTGAATCCAACAGGTTTCTTGAAGAGAAGTTTAAACCTGCGTAAAAAGTCTGGATAATCATCCAAGCAGTCAGTCCATGAGTGGGACAATTCTTAACCAAAGATTTCATTCTTTCCCAAGCTTGAGCAACATGTTCATTATCAAGTTGTTTAAATTTCATTGTTTCACTTCTCATAGATATGATATTAGCAGGAGGATAGTATTTTCCAATAAAAGCATCTTTGCTCTTAATCCAAGAATCAATACTATTTCTAGGCAATGATAACAACCATTATTTAGCTTTTCCTCTCGAGGATAAAGGGAACAACTTGAGCTTAATAATATCTCCATCTACATCCTTATATTTTTGCATCTCACAAAGTTCAACAAAGTTATTGAGGTGGGCAGTAGCATCATCGGAACTAGCACCAGAAAATTGCTCTTTCATCACAAGATTCAACAAAGCAGGATTAATTTCATAAAAGGTAGCATCAGGAGCAGGCGGAGCAATAGGTTTACTTAGAAAAACATTGTTGTTTGTGCTAGTGAAGTCACACAACTTGGTGTTCTCAGCAGAGTTCATTTTGGCAAAAGTGGAGCAAGCCAACAGTAGTAGCAACTAGAGCAGGAACTAATTTTTTTTGTGTTTTTCATAAGAGAAAGCAAACCAAACGAAACTATTTTTTTGGAGTTTTTGATAAAAAGAGGCACACAAAACCAAGGAAAAGAAACTAAGCGAAACAAAAACAAAGTAAAGAGAAAGGTTGGGAAGGACTCCCCCTGTGAAGCCGTCCTTAGCATCCCTGGCAACGGCGCCAGAAAAAGGCTTGATGCGGCTCAGATCAGTGTAGAGATTCATTGGGAGACACCAAGAGGAAGGTATGATGAGTACAGCAGCAAGTTTTTCTGTTAATAAGAAACCATGGTTATTGAACCAGTAGGAGGAAGGAAATGACTCAAAGGTGTCGCTAGCAACTGGAAACCTGCACAACACAAACTCAAGACTTTGCCCCAACAAACAGTGAGGTTGTCAATCTCACCGGTTTGCTGAAAACAAAGGATTAACTATATGGTGTGGAAGGTAATAGTTGTTTGCAGAAAGTAAATAGTAATAGTGGAAGATGTATTAATGGTAAATATTGTACCGGGGTCCATAGTTCACTAGAGGTGTTCTCCTTAAGATAAACAACATGTCATGCTAGGTAAACAAATTACAGCAGGGCAATTGACAGGACAGAGCAAGGCATAACAATGCAATACTAGACATTCATGATCCTATGAGATTTGATTGGGAAATACAACAAGATACATAGACCACCATCCGACCGCATTTATGACTAGTAATCCACCTTCAGGTTATCATCCGAACCCCCTCCAGTATTAAGTTGCAAGCAACGGATAACTGCTCTAAGCAAAGTGTGTAAGGTAAACAATCCACTTGTTCCATGCACAAGACCGTTGTTTTCTCCCTAGTAGCAACAACACATCTACGACCTTAGAGATTTATGTCACTTCCCCAGATTAAATAGAGGCATGAACCCACTATCGAGCATAAATACTCCGTCTTGGAGTCACTAGCATCTACTTGGCCAAGATAGCTATTATAAATGGAGAGCATGCAAGGTCACAAACAACACATACATGATATAATCAATAAGATAGAACCATTAATCAATCTGACATAGTAATCTCAATATCCATCGGATCCCCACAAACACAACATGCATGATTACAAATAGATGATCTTGATCATGAACGGAGCTCACAAGATCTAAACATGGTAGCACAAAGGAGGAGAAACAGCCATCTATCTACTACATGGACCCGTAGTCCAAGGTGGAACTACTCACGCTTCATACAGGAGGTTGGCATGATGATAAGGAAGGCCTCCGGGATGATCTCCTCTCCGGCAGGGTGCCAGGAAGAGCTTTAGATCCCCCGATCTAGGGATGATGGTGGCGGCGGCTACGGACTGTTTTGTGGAATATTGATCGGGTACTTAGGGTTTTGGTATCAGGGTCTTCTTATAGGCGAAGAGGCGAGGCAGGGGGGTACCCAGGGTGGCCACACCCCCCAGGCACGGGTCAGGCCAGGCCACGCGGCCAGGGGGTGTGGCCCCTGGAGGCTCTTCTACGTCTCGCCTTCTGGCTCCGTGTTTCCCACGGTAAAATATTTACTTTGGCTTTCGTCCCGTCCAATTCCGAAAATATTGATTTTCTGCCGTTTCTGGGACCAAAAACAGGCAACTAGCACTGTGGCATCTTGTTAATAGGTTAGTACCATAAAACATATAAAAATACCTCAAAGTGTAGACAAAGCAAAGCAAAGTAGATACTAAACAAGCATGGAACATAAAAAATTATAGATACGTTTCCAACGTATCACTGCCATCCTTCTTCCTCTTCATCAGAGTCGGGATAGAGCTCCGCCATGATTTCAGTCACTTGATCCTTGGTGAGGATCCAGTGGTACATTCCCTAAACCCTGAAGGCTTGTGGGAAAGGCAGTGGCACCTGAACATCCTGCACATCATTAAGGTAACCAAATTGATAGGCTCGGAGCCTCCTGTTAGCTCGGTAAACACCGAGGAAGCCACAAGCAGTTATATATCTGACATCCATAAGTATGGATCCATCAATAGGTTAGGCAATAGGAATTGCAATTTCAAGGGCTTGGATTAGGTGGGTTACCATTCCACCGATGTGAATATCACCTTTCCTTTTGTTGCTCTGGTGGCGGAGGTGCTGGAGAAATAGAGCTGCAGGAGTGGGACTCTGCGGCGCATTAGGGAAGAGCGCCTTGGTGATCATGGTCATGTCTGCATTGGCCATCGATCCGGTATCTCCTCTTCCTAACAAAGTGTTAGCAAGAAACATAGAAAAGTAATGGATGGTTGGGTTCTGAATGGTGGACATCTTCTTCTAGTAGTAGTCCATTAACAAAAACAACCTCCCAAGTATTTGCACTCGAGATGCTATACAAGTTTGTAACAGTTGGTTCCCCTTCTTGAGGGAATCCATAAGCATTGCATAATTGTTGATAGGTAATTTGATATGGTCGTTGGTTAACGGTGAAATTTACCATGCATTCATTACCTTTCTCCCTGTAATCGTTGTAGAAGGAGGCAAGGAACTCATGGGTGATCCCTTCATAGGTGTAGTGGCTGGCGTTGGCGAGGCCGACGAGCCCTGCATATACACACAGGTAGTTTAAGTCCCCCTTCAACTCCGTTGAGTTGAGAAAGCCGTTATCAACCCATCATGTCGAGCTCAGCTCGGAGCCCTGAGCCCTCACCATGTTGGCGCTTGCTCTTGTGAAAAATAATACCGAGCTTGTTCATCTTGATGCACTGAGAAATTTCAACATAAAATCTTAGGCATATAGTTTCTACATGATATATGAATGATTCTATGTGGAGGAATTCAATCCTAACGTGAGAAATCAAAACAGAACATCAATCAAGCTTGAGTTCATCCACTAATTCAATGAGAGGATTTCAACCATGGAATTCTAAAAATAAAGCATGGATAGGGAGAGAAACATACCGATCTATTTATTCCCCCACTGAAACGAACGGAATTTGCGAAGAATTGAGAGTTCTTGAGAGGTTTTGAGAGTTTGGAGAGAGGGTTTGAGAGAAATAATGAGAGGAGGAAGAACCTTGCCCTGCCCTGACCCGTTTAAGTGGTCAGGCCAAACTATATGGCGAGAGCTATATGGCCGGGTTAGGTAGCTCCTGCCGTATAGTTGTGGCGGTGGCGAGGGTTAGGGTTTCCCTTCGCCAGATCACAACTATATGGCCACAACTATACGGCTGGAGCAAATGGTCCCGCCGTATAGTTGGTCGTCAAACCTTATCCGAACCCCAAGTTTTGAGATTTTTTCGATAACTATACGACCGCAACTATGCGGCTGGAATAAAAATTCCCGACGTATAGTTGGTTGTTAGACCTTCTAGAACATTCTTTTTCACCCAAATTTTCAGAGATGAATTTTTTATCTAAACAATATTATTAAGCTAGTTTCTACAGATAAAAATCAAACTTTATTTTCTACTATAAATCTATGCTTGTTCAATCGGTATTTCTGCTACTTTTTAACAGCTGCATCTTTACGGGCGCGCTTCCGCAAAAATGTCTGTGAAAAAGTTGTAGGAATGCGATGAACATCTTTATTATCTAACTTTAATTTATTTTATTGATATTATGGGTTGACTCCCATTAAGCATTTTATTAAGAATGGTTGAATATTTGAACCCCTTCTCTGTTCTCGAATTCTTACCTTTGGCTGCCCTTTATCAAAGGCACTTACCACATGAAATCGTTTTGCAGGTGGAACATACCTTTCTCATGCTTCTAGTTTCTTTGGAAAATACCGGATTATTTCAACATCATAAACATTGAAGATTATTTTCCTTTTAGCACAGTCAACTGACGCTCCTGTAGTGCTAAGAAAAGGTCTTCCAAGTATTATAAATAATTTTCATCCTCCGTCATTTCAAGAATAATAAAGTTAGTGGGAATAACATGCTCATCTATTCTAAGTAGAACATCCTCAATCATATCAACAGGTTGTTTAGTGGATTTGTCAGCCATCTGTAAAGTGAAAGAAGTGGGGGAGTACTCCCCTAATCCTAACCTTTTATAGAGGGAGTATGGCATTACACTAACTCCTGCACCTAAATCACATAAGGCATTATGAATATCAGTTTTGCCTATTGAACATGAAATAGTTGGTATACCCGGGTCTCCTGATTTAGACAATAGCCTCCCATTAGCAGGGTAACTAGCTAGTCACCATGGCAACGGTTTCAGTTATTTCTTTCTTTCTACTAAGAATGTCATGGAGAAATTTAGAATAGGCAAGAACTTTTATTACATCCGCAAATGGAATTTCTAGACGAAGATCATTTAATGCCTTTGTAAAAGAGTTATAGATTGCCTCATCTGGTGATTTCTTTTTACGGTCTGGATATGGAAGTTTCTTACCTTTATATTTTAACTTTTGTGGAGGATTAAGTTCTTTAGTTGCTTTCTTTCATTGTAGCTTATCATTTTTCTTATTTTATATTGCAACAAATTCATATTCTTTGCTTGTGTCTTCTTCTTCTCTTGGATCAACAATCTCCGCATCAGAGTTATAATTGTCATCATGTGTATCATTCTTCTCCTCCAAGGTTCGATCTTGTGTGTCTTGAGTAGTCTCATCTTGAGGATCCACCAATGTATCATCTTTTGGCTTGCTTTGAGCAAGGCTTTTTCCTTTCGATCTTTTTTAGCTTCATATTCCGGTGGTCCTAATGGTCCTTTAACAACTGCACCTCTTCTTGTAACAACATTAGTAGAAACAGGAATATTTATATCATCACGAAGAAAAATTTGATAACCATATGCTATTTGTTCACATTGGGTTTCAATCATACTGAGGTACTTGTTAAATAATTTTATTTCTTGGCCAATCTCCTCATAATTTTCTATAAGTTCTGCCAAAATCTTTTTATGTCTTTGAAATTGCTTATGCAAGTTATTATAAGACTTTGTCTTTCGATGTTTCAATTCTTGAAAAAAAATTCTAGTTGCATCCTATTTAGTAAAAACTTGTAACAAATATACTTTGTTTTCCTTGACAAGTTCTGAAGGTATACCTTTTTCTTTCATGGTTTTGTGTACTTTAGGCATAAGATCAGGATTTATACGAAGTATACCCTTTTCCGGCTTAGTGCCAAAATCGGGATTATATAAAGAATCATTCTTAGCCCTAGTAGCCATTAATTCCAAACATGCTTTAATAGTTAAAGTATTTATCGATCCTCCTGCTGATGAATCTATCGATTCTCTGCATTGAGTATTAAGACCGTTGTAAAATAAGTGGTAGACAATTGACTCAGAATAGCCATGATTAGGAATACTATTGATCATTCCAAAGAATGTTTTCCCAGTCTTGTGGATAGTTTTCTCCCATGTTCTGACTAAAGTTACCTATATTCTTTCTAAGTTCTATTACCTTTGTAAAAGGATTAAACCTGTTTATGAATTTAACAATGTAGTTTTCCCAATATTTAATATAGGGATTTCTATTTTCGTGCCCCTGGTTCGTTAGTTGTACTCACTTTTGCCCAGCCGCTTAACTTTTCCTCACTTTTCCCCTTGCCATGTTAAGAAACCCTCGCAGGCGCTCGGACGAAGGGATGTCGTCGGGTCAAAGGCTTGACCGTTACATGCCGACTAGTGGGACCGTGTTGGGGCGGGTCAAGCGTTAAGTGTTATGTTACGAGGCCTCGACCGGTGGGGCCATGTGTGGGTCATGTCCTGCATACGTTGTGAAGGGTGGGGCCGTTTTGGGATGGGTCTTGCATACGTGGTGAAGGGTGGGGCCGGGAGACACCTCGGACCGGCCATTCTCGCTCACCCAAAGCATTCGCTTCCCCCGAGCCTGGAACAGCTTCCACACCGCCCCTCTGCTTCCCCGCCGTCATGCCCTCCTACCTTATGTCGTCCTCGGCCCCAGAGTCGCCCCCTCCCCCTAGCCATGGAGCCTACTCCACCTCCGGCTCCTCTCCTGCCCCCGCTAGATCTGAAGGAAATATGCCCTAGAGGCAATCATAGAGATGATTATATTTCTTATGTATCCATGAGTTATTGTATTGTTCCTTGAATATCCATATCAGGCAACTTGTATTGATTGGCAATTATGTGAATTGTTTTTTAAACTATTTACTTGTATGGTTATTTAATAGTTGTCCCTAGTCGGAGTTCATGTGAGGACACATGTGAATATTATACTAGCACATCGATTGGTTGATGACTATGTTTTGCAAGTCATAAACATGGAGATGTCAAACCAATGATGTGGACACATGTTATGAACATGGGGTTGGACTAACCCAACTTGAGACTGGCAAGTAGTTGCAGCTATCTCTCTACACATCATGTACGTTTTGTCCTTAGACCTGATATTGTCACATGTACTTGAGATGTGGATCGACATACTTTGGGGCTATCAGACGCTACTCCGTAACTGGGTAGTTATAAAGGTAGCTTTCGGGTTTGTCCTGAATCATGCTGCAAGGCATGGTCAATCAAGATGGGATTTTCCCCTCTCTACTTGATAGAGATATCTCTGGGCCCCTCGAGTGATCGGATCCAGAAATGCATGGCCGTGCTACATATGGTTAAGAGTTAACCTAGTAAAGGGATTCTGAATCACTGTATCGAGAAAGGGAGGTCAGCTTGGAGCTAGACCAAATATCGTCAGGCAAAGGGAAAGACATGTACTAAACCTTGTGATGGTTCATCCGATATGATCTTTGTATGCGTTTAAAAGTTGGCACGTCTTGCTAGAGGCCTCTACCAACTATTGACAGAATAAGTGTATTCGTATCATGTCTATACGTATATGAACCTATAGGGTCACACACCTAAGGGGCTGGAAGCCTAATGAGGATTGGATCCGAATTAGACCAGGATTAGGCTACTAATGGGCTTCTAATGTAGAAGCCCACTAGGGACGCCTATATAAGAGAGGGTGGGGCGAGTTAACCAGGGTTAGACCATTCCACCCAGCCGCCACTCCTCACACCTGTGTTACATGCGTGGACCTAGCAGTCCGGCGTCTAACGCTTCCACCCTGTATGTGTGGACACCTCGGAGGCGCTGCATCTGTAGCGCTTGGACGAGCCGCGCAAGGGGAGCTTCTCATGGGACGAGAACGAGGAGGAGACATAGATCGTCTGCACTGCCTCGACGCGCTTCATCAAGTTCCGCAACTGCGCTTCTAGTGGTAATCCCGTGATCTATGACAATAGTAATCCTGGTTTACGCAGTAGAAAATTTTGATTTGCGCTAGTGTAGCCTACTTGTATCCCTTCAGTGGTATCAGAGCTGATGCTGTTCAGTTATAGATTCGGGATGTTTGCATATGGTGATATGCAGAATGATATGGATGATGTGATCGTTTATATTGCGGTGGTTCAAGATTGATCTATGATCTTGCTTCCCGTGATCGTGATTCTGAGGTAGTCGAACGACTTACCCCTACTTGTCGGTTTCCGCCACCGGGGTAGACAGTGACACATAAATCCTGTTGAATCACGCGAATATCAATAACATTGATCAAATCGGAACCTAGATCTAAAATTGATGTACCGTGATCAAAGGAGTTTGGTCAGATCGGAACAATAAACGGTTTATGGTAAATTTGATTTGCCGATCAAAATCCTTAAAGAAAATTGTGTACATACCGCGAGCGGCGCTGCCCCTTCGAACCCCGCAGGGGGAGACCCCCTAGTCGTAGCACATCTTTTGTATCTCGTTAAGGTAACTAGGTGCCGCGAGGTCACATGATCCGGTAGAATTCGATTCTATGCATAACTTGTTTTTGCAGGATGTATGTGATCAGTATGGCCCATATATGTATGTGATGCATGTATGAATTTTATCATGACCTGCGTGTCGTGAGTAGGGCAACACGGCTGGAGCCATATGTGTTGTCAATTGTTGTAATGGCATGCGTTCCAACTTGTGATGATCCCAATTCTATGTAATTTTGATTACTAGCTATTAGGGGTAATAGCTTGTATTAGTTCTTGGAGGACTCATCACTTGGAGGATGGCTCACATGGAACATGAAGATGGAGATCAACATGGTGGACAGATTCTATGGAAATGGAGATCACCATGAGAAAATGGGCCATACTATGTCACAACTATGTGAATGCTATTCTTATGCGTTTTACTCTATGCATGCTTAGATGATAGAAGTGGAACGATCCCTCACAAAGTTTAAGTTAAACTTTATGCCCTCCCAACCAAACCTTGCACCATCCTATGCCCTGTACAATCGTTGGTGGGCCTATGAAATTAGGGTGCCGCGGTTTTCCTTGGCTGGATGGGTTTGTATCGGATAGCTACACGCATAAGGGTTGGTGAGCTTGACAAGGTCATCTTAACAGTTAAGGACCTTGGGGCATAAAGGTTGGGTGCCTAGTTTTGAAATAGAGATGTCACCCAACAACAAGAGTCATATGTGATATGATTAGCAAGTGTTGCTTACCGATTTACCTTGTCTTCTAGCAGTGATGCTAAAGCTCACTAGTCGACTTGTTAATTGTGGATCTTGAATCACTTAGTATCAATAGAGGGATATTGATTTAAGTGGGAGTATATGCTATTAAATTGTTTAATATGTTTTACTCTTTCATGGTTACATGGCTTAGTATTTTGCATGTTTTCTGTTGTAGATCAATGGCACCAACACTGCATCACCTTTTTCTTTGCGTTCGATTCTTGACAAAGATAAACTAAATGGAACAAACTATATGGACTGGGTCCATAACCTGAGAATTGTTCTCAGGTCTGATAAAAAGGAAACGGTTCTAGATACCCCAATCCCCGATGAACCTGCTGATAATGCATCTGCTGCCCTAAAGAATGCCTACAAGAGAGCATGTGATGATTCTCTTGAGGTTAGTTGTCTTATGCTTGCATGCATGGAACCTGAACTCCAAAAGAAGTTTGAGGATCAGGATGTGTACGATATGATCGTCGCTCTTAAGGACATGTTCCAAGATCAGGCAAGGACTAAGAGGTACAATGTTGCCAAGTCATTTGTCGAATGCAAGCTAGTAGAGGGAGCAGCTATAGGCCCCCATGTAATCAAAATGGTTGGTTATAGTCAGACTTTGGAAAAGCTTGGTTTTCCACTAGGCCAAGAGTTGGCCACTGACTTCATTTTGGTGTCTCTTCCATCCAGCTATGGGCAGTTCATTTCGAACTACTATATGCATGGGGTGGATAAGGGCCTTAATGAGTTATGCGGGATGCTAAAAACAGCAGAAAGTGACATGAAGAAGTGTGCAGGGCATAGCCATGTGATGGATATGCAGAACAAGCCTAGCTTCAAGAAAAAGGGTACTTCTTGGAAGAAGAAGGGCAAGGCTAAGGATACGATCCCTAAGCCTGCACCCAAGCAAAAGTCTGGACCTGTAGAAGACACTGAGTTCTTCTTTTGTCATGAACATGGCCACTGGAAGAGAAACTATAGCAAGTACCAGGATTCTTTGAAGAAGAGTGGAAGTAAGAGTACTTCCCACTCAGGTACGCTTGTTGTAAATGTTGTGGACATTCTTCTTGCTGATTCCTATGTTAACTCTTGGGTATTTGATACCGGATCGGTTGCTCATATTTGCAATTCGATGCAGGGGCTAATAAGGACTAGAGAAGCGCAGAAGGGCGAAGTGGATTTTCGCTCAGAAATAAAGCAAGGGTTGTTGCTTTGTTCGTCGGTGTCATGCAACTTCACTTTCCGTCAGGATTTATTATGGAGTTGAATAATTGTTATTACATTCCTAGTATGGGTCAAAACATTTTATCACCTTCATGTTTGATGAGGGATGGATATTCATTTGCGAGTATGAACAATGGTTGTGTAATATCTAAGAATGATATGTTTATGGCTAATGCTCCCATTGTGAATGGGTTATTTATTTTAAATCTTGATGATGCATCTGTTTACAATGTTAGTTCTAAAAGGCTTCGGCCTAATGATTTGAGTCCTACCTATTTATGGCATTGTTGTTTGGGGCATATAAGTGAAAAGCGCATGAATAAGCTCCATGGTGATGGTCTTCTAACTTCGTTTGCTTTTGAATCATACGAGACATGTCGGGCTTGTTTACTTGGAAAGATGACCAAATCGCCTTTTTCGGGTTTACCCGAGAGAGCGACAGACCTGTTGGAACTCATATATACTGATGTGTGTGGACCAATGAGCACGACAACCAGAGGAGGATATCACTACTTCATTACTTTCACTGATGATTTCAGTAGATATGGTTATGTCTATTTGATGAAGCATAAGTCTGAAACTTTTGAAAAGTTCAAGGAGTTTCAGAATGAGGTAGAGAATCAACATGGCAAGAAAATAAAGGCCTTGCGATCTGATCGCGGAGGTGAATATTTGAGTCACAAATTTAGCAATCATATTAAGAGTTGCGGAATTGTTCCACAGCTCACGCCGCCCGGAACGCCTCAAAGAAATGGGGTCTCCGAACGGCGCAATCGAACTTTGTTGGACATGGTTCGATCAATGATGAGCCAGTCGGATTTACCATTATCATTTTGGGGTTATGCTCTAGAAACGGCAGCTTTCACACTTAACAGGGTACCATCTAAATCCGTAGTTAAGACACCATATGAGATGTGGACTAGAAAGAATCCGAGTTTATCTTTTCTAAAGATTTGGGGTTGTGATGCATTTGTCAAGCGACTTCAGTCGGACAAGCTAAAACCCAAATCGGATAAGTGCATTTTCGTAGGATATCCAAGGGAAACCTTAGTGTATTACTTCTACAAGCGATAAGAGGGCAAAGTGTTTGTCGCTCGTAGAGGTGTTTTCCTAGAGAAAGAGTTTCTCACAAAGGGAACAAGTGGAAGGTCGGTGCGACTTGAAGAAGTTCAAGATGAGCCAGTTGGGGATGCTCCTACAAGTGATACTATTGTAGCAGAACAAGTTGAGGAACCCGTGGCAATAGAAGCACCACAACCACGAAGGTCGGCGAGGCTCTGCGAAACGCGGGAATTATTATTGTTAGACAATGATGAGCCTGTGACCTATGCAGAAGCGATGGTGGACCCAGACTCTGAGAAATAGATGACCGCCATGAGATCCGAGATAGAGTCCATGGGAGACAATCAAGTTTGGAACTTGGTTGACCTACCTGATGGTTTTAAAGCCATCGAGTGCAAATGGATCTATAAGAAGAAGATTGATATGGATGGAAATGTTCACATCCATAAAGCTCGACTTGTTGCAAAAGGTTTTCAACAAGTTCAAGGAGTTGACTACGACGAGACTTTCTCGCCTGTAGATATGCTTAAATCTATACGGATCATTCTAGCCATTGTTGCACATTTCGACTATGAAATATGGCAGATGGATGTCAAGACGGCTTTCCTAAATGGAATCCTAACTGAGGACGTGTATATGATGCAGCCCGAAGGTTTTGTCGATCCAAACAATGCTGGAAAGGTATGCAAACTTCTGAAGTCCATTTATGGGCTGAAGCAAGCATCTCGGAGTTGGAACATTCGACTTGATGAAGTTGTGAAGGAGTTTGGCTTCATCAAAAACGAACAAGAACCTTGTGTTTACAAGAAGGAAAGTGGGAGAGCGCTGGTATTTCTAATCTTATATGTAGATGACATATTACTGATTGGAAATAACATTCCTATGCTCGAGTCTGTTAAGACCTCGTTGAAAATTAGTTTTTCAATGAAGGACTTAGGAGAAGCAGCATATATTCTGGGCATCAAGATCTATAGAGATAGATCAAGGAGGCTAATTGGATTAAGCGAGAGTACATACATTGACAAAGTGTTGAAACAGTTCAGCATGGAAGAGGCTAAGAAGGGGTTCTTGCCCATGTCTCACGGCATTAAACTCAGCAAGACTCAGTGTCCTTCGACTACTGATGAGCGTGAGCGCATGAGTAGGGTTCCATATGCTTCGGCTATTGGATCCATCATGTATGAAATGATATGTACTCGCCCAGATGTTTCCTATGCTCTAAGTGTTACGAGCAGATATCAGGCTAATCCAGGTGAAGGTCACTGGACAGCGGTAAAGAATATCCTTAAGTAGTTGAGAAGGACTAAGGATGTGTTCCTAGTTTATGGAGGTGAGGATGAACTTAGTGTAAGGGGTTACACAGATGCGAGTTACCTTAACGACTCAGATGATTCCAGATTGCAATCTGGTTATGTGTTTGTCATGAATGGTGGTGCTGTGAGTTGGAAAAGTTCAAAGCAAGATACGGTGGCCTCCTCTTCAACAGAAGCTGAATATAATTCCTCCTCGGAGGCTGCAAAGGAAGTTGTTTGGATTAGGAATTTCCTGATTGCTCTTGGTGTGGTTCAGGGCGCGTCCAATCGCATGGACGTTTATTTTGACAAAATTGGTGCTACTGCACAAGCCAACGAGCCTAGACAGCACCAGAAGAACAAACATATTCGCATGTGTTACCATCAGATTCGAGAGTTCGTTGAGGATAGTAGTGTCATGATATGAAAAATACATACGGACTCAAATGTTGCTGATCCTTTTACAAAGCCACTCCCGCAGCCTGTGCATGAGGCGCACGCAAGAGTAATAGGTATTAGATACAATCTATATTGACTCTAGTGCAAGTGGGAGAATGAAGGAAATATGCCCTAGAGGCAATCATAGAGATGATTATATGTATCCATGAGTTATTGTATTTTTCCTTGAATATCCATATCAGGCAACTTGTATTGATTAGCAATTATGTGAATTGTTTGTGAAACTCTTTACTTGTATGGTTATTTAATAGTTGTCCCTAGTTGGAGTTCATGTGAGGACACATGTGAATATTAGACTAGCACATCGATTGGTTGATGACTATGTTTCGCAAGTCATAGACATGGAGATGTCAAACCAATGATGTGGACACATGTTATGAACATGGGGTTGGACTGACCCAACTTAAGACTAGCAATTAGTTGCAGCTCTCTCTCTCTACATATCGTGTATGTTTTGTCCTTAGACCTGAGATTGTCGCATGTACTTGAGATGTGGATCGACATACTTTGGGGCTATCAGACGCTACTTCGTAACTGGGTAGTTATAAAGGTAGCTTTCGGGTTTGTCTTGAAGCATGCTGCAAGGCATGGTCAATCAAGATGGGATTTGCCCCTCTCTACTTGAGAGAGATATCTCTGGGCCCCTTGAGTGATCAGATCCAGAAATGCATGGCCGTGCTACATATGGTTAACCTAGTAAAGGGATTCTGAATCACTGTATCGAGAAAGGGAGGTTAGCTTGGAGCTAGACCAAATATCGTGAGGCAAAGGGAAATACATGTACTAAACCTTGTGATGGTTCGTCTGTTATGATCTTTGTATGCGTTTAGGAGTTGGCACGTCTTACTAGAGGCCACTACCAACTATTGATAGAATAAGTGTATTCGTGCCATGTCTATACATATATGAACCTATAGGGTCACACACTTAAGGGGCTGGAAGCCTAATGAGGACTGGATCCGAATTAGACCAGGCTTAGGCTACTAATGGGATGCTAATGTAGAAGCCCACTAGGGACGCCTATATAAGAGACGGTGGGGCGAGCTGACCAGGGTTAGACCATTCCACCCTGCCGCCACTCCTCACGCATGTGTTACATGCGCGGACCTAGCAGTCTGGCGTCTGACGCTTCCACCCTGTACGTGTGGACACCTCGGAGGCGCTGCATCTGTAGCGCTTGGACGAGCCGCGCAAGGGGAGCTGCTCGTGGGACAAGAACGAGGAGGAGACATAGATCGTCTGCACTGCCTCGACGCGCTTCATCAAGTTCCGCAACTGCGCGTCTAGTGGTAATCTCGTGATATATGACAACACTAATCCTGGTTTACGCAGTAGAAATTTTTGATTTGCGCTAGTGTAGCCTACCTGTATCCCTTCAAGATCTACCACTTTCGTGGAACAATATGCAACACCGGCTGATGCACCTTCCATCCGCGTCGAGCAAGGAGAAGATTGGGTGGAATCGCATGGATCTAGCGCATGGATTCCATCTGGGTAAGCATCGTTTCCATTTTGTGGGTTGATTATTGGCAGTATTTGAGCGCGAATCGCTAGTGCTCAACTAACTGCCTTGCTTTTTGAATAGGATTGATCCAGTGCTGGCATTTTGGCTGGCGATGACTGGATACTAGCATAATTCGTGGTTGTGAACAATATCTCTCTGGATTTTACTTCCTAGCGGTGGTTGCAACCTCCATAACTCATAGAGATTAGATAGATAAAATCTATTGTAAATTCCCCTGGAGCAGTGGCGATTTAGTTGATTTGCAATATTTCAACATTAGCAAGCAAAGATTGCTCCCACTAACTAGCGAAGATGATCTGGTAATGCTTTTCTCTTTGAATGATGCCGAACGTTTTGGTCAAATTCGTCTCCATGTGCAACCTAAAGTTGAGCACACGGGAAAGGGTGTTAAATCACCATCCGGTGGTCACACATCATCATGTGGTCGGGCATCATGTGTCTCTGTTAATAGTGTGCGCCCTGGCAATCCTTGTAGGTCCACAACAGTACCATCTATTCGCACAGTGAGTGTAAGCCAAACCGCTCGTGTGGACGATGTGGAGGACGAGGCAGAGCCTGACGAGGGAGTGCCTCCACTAGATGATTAGGATGAGTTGATGTTTCCTAAATTTGTAGATAGATTTAGTAAACAGGCACTAGAGGATCAATACACGAATGAAATTGCCCAGGGTGCCAGATTTGATGATGCTGATGACGAAGAAAACAAGGAGAACAATGAAAGCCTTGTTTTAGCCGAGTACGATGGTGAGGACTTGCCAGTAATCGAGTGGGACAGGGATGATCCTAAGGTTTCAGAAGGCACCATATTTGAAATGATACGGGACTGTCGTAATGCCCTTACTATATATTGCATTCACACCAATAATGCTTATGATGTTATTAAGAGTGAGCCAACAAGGTTCATAGTTAAGTGCTCATACAAGAGGTGTAGGTGGAGGATCCATGATGCTCAGGAGCAGTTTGGTTCAGTTATTACAACCACTTGTGTATTTTAGATTACTATGTAGAGTTTGTTAGATGTACCTGACATTTTAATTATGTTTTAGATAAAAATTAACCGGTTCAAACATTCTTGTCCACCTCAAGGGAGGAAACCAAAGGACAAAACAAAACTAGCAAAGACTAGGTGGTTGGCAGATGCAATCATGGATTGGATGAGAGCGAACCCATCACTTGGTGCAACAACGCTCATAAAAGAAGTTTCTAAAAAGTTTACTATTATAGTACCCTACATGAGGATGTTCTATGCAAAGGAAATGTCTTTTGAGAGGATCAATGGTCCATGGAATAAAAGTTTTCAGTTGCTTTACATCTTCAAAGCTGAAGTGGAGATGGCTAGTTCAGGTAGTGTTGTACTGATAGACATGCATAAAGTTCAGTACAAAATAAGAGGGAAGACAATGGAGAAGGAGTGTTCTAGAAGGGCTTTTGTTTGTTTCAAAGCTTGCTGGCAAGCGTTTCTGGATGGTTGCAGGCCTTATTTGTCCGTGGATGCAACAACTCTTCATGGAAGATTTAAAGGACATCTAGTAGCTGCTACTACAGTTGATGGCCACAATTGGATGTTACCTGTTGCTTATGGAGTTTTGGAGATTGAGTCAGAGGAAAGTTGCACTTGGTTTATGGAGAATTTGCGTGACCTTATAGGTCATCCACCAGGACTTACTATCCACACAGATGCTTGCAAAGGTTTGGTGAAAGCTGTAGAAGTGTATTCCCTGGAGTGGAGCATAGGGAATGTATGCGACACTTAGTGCAGAATTTTACAAAGAAATTCAAGGGTAAAGTTTATACTGACAACCTATGTCTAGCTTCATACTGCAGTTTGAGGAAGCATTTGTATCATTTTTGAAGTGTTGTATAAACAAAAACCTGCGGTGAAGGAGTACTTGGATGCACATCATGGAACGTTGTGGTCAAGAAGCCAATTCAATGAAATTTGTAAGGTAGACTATGTAACAAGTAACCTTGCAGAGAGTTTCAATGCAAAGGTCAAGTCATTGAAAGGGCTTATGTTGTGGCAAATATTTGATAAGATTAGGCAGATGATCATGATAAAGATTGATTTGTGTCAAAGAATTGCATCAACAGTATATGCTGGCCATCTCATCCTCCCATCTTTGATTAAGGCTTTGCATGCCAGGGCAAAACAATTGAAGATGAAATGCATTAGAAGAGGAATGGAGGCTGAGGTAATGTACACTGATAGTAAAGATAGGCAATGGAGGTATCCAGTGAGTTTGGTTGGTAGGACATGCCATTGCAGGCAATGGCAGCTTCGTGGGAAACCCTGCATGCATGCATTGTTTTTCATGGGTGTTATAGGAGGTGAAGAGGGTGAAGTTGATCAGTACGTGTCGGGGTATTTCTCTGTTGCCAAATTTAGGGCAGCATATGCTCAAAATGTTCCAGCCTTGTTGGGAAAAGACCAACGGATGGAAGTGGATCCAGGCTTCAAGCTATACCCTCCAGTTTTACTAGACCAGCAGGTAGGCCAAGGAAGAATAGGATAAGAGCTAGTGCATAGGGTGGTGCACCACCTCGATGATGTAAGTGCAAACGTTGTAGGATCCTAGGGAACATTGCTAGGCTTTGTAAAAATGCAATGGACCCAGCTTATGGAATGGATGATCAGGCGGGAGCAGCAAATGCAGATGAGAATGAAGCATTTGAACGAGAGGAGAATGAAACAATGGATACATTCTAGATTGAAGCAATGGATCGAGAGGATATTGAACCAAATACAGGGGAGACTGAACCAAATACAGAGGAGATTGAACCAAATGCAAGGGAGATTGAACCAGTTGATCGAGAGGAGATTGAACCAAATGCAGGGGGAGATTGAACCAGTCGACCGAGAGGAGATTGAACCAAATGCAGGGGAGATTGAACCAGTTGACCGAGAGGATATTGTAGCAGAGTTCAAGCGTAAAGGAATTACACCAGCGGATATGGCAGAAATGGGGACAATGCTTTTTCAACCGTATGAACCAGCGGATAGAAACGTGATTGAACCAATTGTACGACAGACTAAAGCACTTGATTCATTGGATGCAGAGAAAAATAACAAAGGGAAAAATGGAAGAAGCTAATGGTGGACTTCGAGAATATTCTAGCTAGGATCACCAGGAGCAAGGTGGTGAACCTAGCAAAAAACACTAGGAGCAAGAAAAAAATGAATTTGAATTATTAATTTGAATTTGTATGATATGTCAATGTTTGTATTTAATTCGAACTAGTGTGATGCTCCCAAGTTTGTATGTTGGATAATCTCATAATGTATGTGTTATTGCAGGTTTCTTTGGTCATGCACCTAGTTGCTTAGCACTGCTCAGTTTTGCCCTCTACATGTGGTCTACACATGGGGTTTAGCTAGTTCATGGCTTAAACGTTGACCAATTGATCCAAAATTTGGCACACTTGTGTATCTTGGATTGATTTACCATATGAAATTGGAAATTTTGGATTAACTTGTAATCAGCCACATTTTTCTTTTTCTAAGTGATTAAATTCAAAAAATGGTTTTAGGGTTAGTTTAATTAAAAAAAATCAAAACATAGTGCAACCTTCAAATGGAGTCTTGTTATGTTGCCTACAACCTAGCATGAATAATAAAGAAAAAGGAAATAAAGAGAAATGGACTTATCCCCTAAACCACTTCTTAAACCCTTGTTGGAATGAGCTACTAGCTATGAAGATGCATGGCTTTCTACTCGATCAACCTCCAAAATAACCCATCCCAAAACATACTTTGTCTAAATGAGGCCAAATTTGGAACACTTGTGTATATCTGAGTTGCAAACAATATAATGTCGCCCAAGACGAATTATTTTGTTCAAATAACACATTTTCCATTTTTTTATGCCAAAAGCTTGAATTTCCCTTACTCATTTTTTTATCTGAGTGCCCTTGTTTTTGTTAGCTCTACTCAGTTTTCCCCTCCCTCTAAAGTTTTCCTCACTTTTCCCCTCCCGCTAAAGTTTTCCTCACTTTTCCCCTCTCTCTGACTCAAACCCTCATAAAAGTTGTTGCGCTCTGATTGGTCGAGATGTATGTCACACGGATCTTAGCTAACCACCGTTGGATACATCATGATCCGACGGGCTGGAGGTCTCTCTCTCCTGATGGGCGCACCTACCTTGTATGGAGAGGAGAGCCCGACAGGCGGGAGATCTCTCTCTCTCTCACTCTCTCTCTCGATGGGCACACCTAACTTGTACGAAGAGGAGAGCCCAACGGGCTGGATGTCTCTCCCTCCCTTTCCGTGTCGCACGTATACCAGCCGCATCTTCCTCCCCTCCTATCGACCTAAGCCTGGGGTCCGAACGGCGTGTGGACCGCGTGGGGGTCGGAACGGCGTGCGGCGGCGTGAATCTAAGCCTAGCAGTCATAACAACATGCTGCAACACGAACCTAAGCGTGGGGGTCGGAACGGTGTGCGGCAGCGCGAATCCAAGCATGGCGGCTGGAACGGCATGCGGCAGTGAGGATCTAAGCATCTGAAATTTCTGTCTCTGTCTGTCTAACTCATGTTCACCTCCTTAGATTCGTTGCTGATTAAAGACACCGAGGCGGCGGCGGTGCCGACTGTGGTCATCGATGCGACGATGATTGAAGCCATCATCTGTAACATCACCGCGACGATGCAGATCAAGCCCCTGTGAATCTATTTGAATAAATTTGATACTCCCTCTTACCCATATTAGTTGACATGGATTCATCTAGATATGAAACGTAGCTAGTCAAGTTTTACTGCTAATATTAGATTCATAAGTAGTATTACTTGCTTTGACAATCTCCGGTGGGCTTGTATTAGTTGATTTAGATTTGTCTATATTCGATTGTACCTAGACATGAATTAGTATTAGATTCATCCGTATCTTGATGAATTTGAGTCAACTAAATTGGATCGGAGGGATTAGTACTTTCTTTGATAGATCGCCTCTCTATAGAAGAAGAATGGGGCGTCAGGAAGAACGGGGAATGGATGCTAAAACTTGCAGAAAAATTATAGGCCTAAGTCTACATGGAATTTGGCACGCTAACTATGGGCATCTAGATCCAATGGCAAGCAACTCAGGCCCCGCTATGCATTCTCATGACAACTTTGGGACCGCAAAGTGACTAAATTTGCAGTAACTCAAAACCATCCATAGAATAACAATTATACTATCTAAATTAGCTATCAATTCAACTAATCATTACATGTGCCACCTTCACCACAACCCCATAGTGTAACTGTTAGGACGGGGATGACAACTATTAAAACTGCCCACATGCATCTACTATTCTCCTCCCCCTTCACTTGAAGTTCATGTTTTAGATTTTCTACCACTTGATCAGATACGGCAAGATCAGCCTCAAGTGTCAACTTCTCTTTGCGAATAAGCTCTGAGTTCTTCTTTTCTTCCTCGACAGTATGCTTCAGCTCTAATATCAACAGGTTTTTATGGGCCAATTCATCACCTAAATTGGCACCATCTCCTCCAAATCCATCCTCTGTCTACACCAATGGGTTGATTCATCTTGGTATGCAATGTACCATGGATCATCGGCCTGCATAGCACACTGTAACAATCCCAAAACAAATCCAATTAAAATCAGTCTGAAAAGCCATGGCGGCACTTCAAATTCAATGGTAGTACAAAGAGAAGGAGCTACCTACACTTCCGACATGGTAGGAGAAGGAGAACATGGCCATGACATGATCGAATCCCCACCCTCGCCGGTGTACCCGCTACGAACAGAAATTGAAGACTAATTTAAACCTGCAATATCGAGGAAATTATGGGAACCGAATCGATTAGGGTGGGCAGATCAGGAGCGAAGGTCTTACCAAGCACTACTAGCAATTGCTGCGACCGTGCGTCAAGCTATGGAGGCAGAACAAAATCCCGGTCGTCGTGGGCGGCAGACCTGCCTATAGTTGATACTGCCTCAACATACAATGCGTGTAGACGAAACAGGTGCTGGAGTCGTGGTTGAGGTGCAGCGCGACAGTCCATCCAACGCACCATAGGACAGAGCCGCCGACGTGTCAACGATGGCTGCTCCGACCGCCGGTGGGGTAGGAGTTGCTCGGGGCTGGGGGCTAGGAGCGGATGAGAGAGAGATCTGACCTCATGACCCCACCTTTCAATGTTTGGGGGAGTAGCTGCTCCGCGATTTTTGCATATTTGCCAATTTTGCATATCTGCCAAACTTTTTTTTGAAATTTGCTTATTTGCCACATGAACACCACATGTCAGCGATACACAAAATGGAAAATATGCAAGTTGCAATCTAAAATGTGGAAAATATGCAAACCCCCCTCCAGCCACACATCATGGCCCCATCGGTCATTGGCTTAAAGGGCCCCACATGACGGCCCCATCATTCATTGGCTTCGATGGCCCCACAGGACGAACATTTTCTTTGAAATTTGCATATTTGCAACATGACCACCACATGTCAGCGACACACAAAATGGCAAATACGCAAGTTGCACTCTAAAACGTGGAAAATATGCAAATCCCCCCTCCAGCCCCACATCACGGCCCCATCGGTCATTGGCTTCGACCGCCCCACATGACGGCCCCATCCTTCATTGGCTTCGATGGCCCCACAGAACGAACCTTTTCTTTGAAATTTGCATATTTGCAACATGACCACCACATGTCAGCGACACACAAAATGGAAAATATGCAAGTTGCAATCTAAAATGTGGCAAATATGCAAATCCCCCCTCCAACCCCACATCACGTCCCCATCGGTCATTGGCTTCGATGGCCCCATCGTTCATTGGCTTCGATGGCCCCATAGAACGAACCTTTTCTTTGAAATTTGCATATTTGCAACATGACCACCACATGTCAGCGACACACAAAATGGAAAATATGCAAGTTGCAATCTAAAACGTGGCAAATATGCAAATCCCCCCTCTAGCCCCACATCACGGCCCCATCGGTCATTGGCTTCGACCGCCCCACATGACGGCCCCATCATTGGCTTCGATGGCCCCACAGAACAAACATTTCCTTTGAAATTTGCATATTTGCAACATGACCACCACATGTCAGTGACACACAAAATGGCAAATATGCAAGTTGCAATCTAAAACATGGAAAATATGCAAATCCCCCCTCCAACCCCACATCACGGCCCCATCGGTCATTGGCTTCGACCGCCCCACATGACGGCCCCATCCTTCATTGGCTTCGATGGCCCCACAGAACGAACCTTTTCTTTGAAATTTGCATATTTGCAACATGACCACCACATGTCAGCGACACACAAAATGGCAAATATGCAAGTTGCAATCTAAAATGTGGAAAATATGCAAATCCCCCCTCCAGCCCCACATCATGGCCCCATCGGTTATTGGCTTTGACCGCCCCACATGACGGCCCCATCGTGCAGTGGCTTCGATGGCCCCACAGAACGAACCTTTTCTTTGAAATTTACATATTTGCAACATGACCACCACATCTCAGCGACACACAAAATGGCAAATATACAAGTTGCAACGTAAAACATGGTGAATATGCAAATCCCCCTCCAGCTCCACATCACGGCCCCATCATTCATTGGCTTCGAGGCCCCACCCCACATGACAGCCCATCGTTCATTGGCTTCGATGGCCCCATAGAACGAACATTTTCTTTGAATTTTGCATATTTGCCACATGACCACCACATGTCAGCGACACACAAAAATGGCAAATATGCAAGTTGCAACGTAAAACGTGGCGAATATGCAAACCCCCCTCCATCTCCACATCACGGCCCCATCAGTCATTGGCTTCGAGGACCCACCCCACATGATGGCCCCATCATTCATTGGCTTCGATGTCCCCATGAAACGGCCCCATTTGTCATTTCCTGCACCGGCTACCCAATTCGGAAAAAGCGTCCCACAAGGCAGCGAGAGAAGGATGGTGGGTCCGACGTGTATCATGTCCCCCACCCGTCAGCACGTATCGGCCATGGCAGGACCCGCACCAAAGCGGCCCCACCGGTTAGGCATGTAACGGTCGAGGCCTCATAACGTAACGCTCAACGCCCGATCCGCCCCAATGCGGTCCCACCAGTCAGCATGTAATAGTCAAGCCTTTGACCTGGTGGCATCCCTCCATCCGAGCGCCCGCGAGGGTTTGTTAACATGGCGAGGGGAAAAGTGAGAAAAATTTAAGCAGCTGAGGAAAAGTGAGTACAACTAACGAACCAAGGGAACGAAAATAGAAATCCCTTTAATATAATGGCGGGGGATAGAATATAACCAGTCTAGAGCTTTACCTTTGAGAGACCAACGAAATAATTTTAGACGATAGAATTCTCTTAGCAAACCTTTTGGTCCAAGTGATGTTATCACATCGTTGAACTCTCTAAGATGCCTCCCTGGGTCCTCATCTTCCGTTCCACTGAAAGCTTTTTCCTGCAAATTTTTAATAATTTCACCATCAAATCGATATTTCCTAACTCTAGGATTAGGAAATTCTATTGGTTGTTTAAGAAATGCAGAGTTTTGAGCACTATATTCTCTGAGAGTATTCTTAGGTTTCTTGGGGGGTGTCCTATAAATGGACATGATTTCCATGAAGTCACTTAGGTTGTCTGAAATGGATCGTATGGGCACCTAGAAGGGGGTGAATAGGTGCTACTAAATTTTTAGTTATTTTTCAATTTTAGGCTTAACACAAAGTAAAATCTATAGATATGCAACTATCAGAATTTCCCTATATGCAAACCTATCTACTAAACACGTAAAGAGAGGAGCGAGGAAACCGTAGTGGAGCATGATACGTCTAAAACGTATCTAATTTTCCGAACACTTTTGCTATTGTTTCTCCTCTAAACTTGTGTGATTTGAATACAAATAACATAGACTGACGCTGTTTTCAGCAGAATTACCTTGGTGTCTAGTTTTTGTGAAGAAAATCAACTATTAGCAAAAATCCCGGAAAACATGCCAAAAATCCTATTTCACCAGAAGACTCATGGAGCCAGAGTACGACACGGAGTGGAGGCCAGAGGGGCCCACACACCCCTGCCGCGTGGGTGGGCCCACTGCGCACCCCTCAGGCACCCCCTCGACCTCCCTCTTCACCTATAAGATGCCTCTTGACCTAAAAACCGAGGGGGATTCGACGTTTTTCCAGAGAGAGTTCCGTTGCGACGCCACCACCAGAAACCGCGATTCGGAACCAGAAACTCCGTTCTGGCATCCTGCCGGGACGGGGAATTTGGGAAGGATCATCGCCATCGTCATCACCAACGCCTCTCCATCAACCATCAATGTTTCCCTCATCCATGAGTGAGTAATCCCCTGATGTAGGCTATGGGGATGGTAGGGATTGGATGAGTTCTATCATGTAATTGAATAAGATTGTTAGGGCATGGTGCCTAGTATCTCTATTAGTGTTATTTGACTTTGTTGCAACTTGTTGTGCTTAATGCTTGCCACTAGGTCCCGAGTGCCATGATATCATATCTAAACTTATTATTGAATCATTATGATAGTATTGTTTGTGATCTTATCTGCAAGTTGTGTACACATATCATTGTCCGGATCCAAAGGCCCCAAAGTGACAGAAATTGGGACAACCGGAGGGGATGGTTGTGATGTGAGGATCACATGTGTTCATGGAGTGTTAATGCTTTTCTCCGGTGCTCTATTAAAAGGAGCACCTTAATTTCCAGTAGTTCCCTTGAGGCCCCGCTGCAATGGGCTGGCAGGACAAAAGATGTTGTGCAAGTTCTAGCACGCATGACTATATATGGAGCACAACCTATGATTGTTTAGTACTTGGATGCTTATTCTTATTTATCTGCAATTGCCCTAGATCTTGAAGTTACATGTTTATACTCGTCCATGCAACGCCCGTCCATCCGTCCCTATGCCTACCGCGCTCATATCCTACTTTTTGCTGCTACTGTTACTATTGCTCATGTTTTACTGCTGTTGCTTTGCTTTTGCTACTACAATACTATTGCTACTGATAAACTTCTGTGAGCAAGAACTATTTCCAGGTGCAGATTAATTGACAACTCAGTTGTTAAGGCTTGCAAGTATTCTTTGGCTCCCCTTGTGTCGAATCAATAAGTTGGGTAATACTACCCTCGAAGACTGTTGCGATCCCCTATACATGTGGGTCATCAAGACTATTTTGTGGCGCCATTGTCGGGGAGCATAGCTTTATTTGTAAGTTCACTTGGATCTATTATTGTTCACTACTACTCTTTTCATCATGGGGAAGTCTCGTGATGGAAAGTTTCCTATTTTACCATCCACTACAAGAAGAGGTACAGTCCTAAACACCTCTGCTGCTCTTGATTCACCGTCTGTTATAAGTAAGCTTGTTACACCACCACATACTGATGCTACACACACTAATACTACTGCTGAATCTAAAACTGCTTCTTATAATCATGATGTTACTTCTACTGTGCTTGATGCGAGTGGTTCATTAGGTCCTTTCCTAGATGCTACTATGGCTAATCTAGGAAATACTGAAACTCCTAGTGAAGACACTGTTACACCTGTTAGCTCACCTGAGTCTAGAGAGAGATATGATATTAATGATGGTTACATTGAGTTTACTGATGAATTTATTGAAGAGGGCCGAAACACACATGGTGCTAGTGCTATTAAGAGTCTCCTTGAGAGACGTACCATTATTCCTAAATTGTCCTCTGATCCTAAGTTTGCCACTTATCCCATATAGATATTAAAGATAAAGATTATGATTTCTCTTTTGATTTATCCTATTTGGACATTGTTGATAAAGAACCTTTCTGTGGGACTGAAAATAAGAATGTTCTAGCACATATGAATGAGCTTTCCACTATGAGTGCCTTATTCTCTGATGATTTTAAGATGCGCAAGTACTCTGTTACTAAGATATTTCCTTTCTCATTAAAAGGAGAAGCTAAGGCCTGGTTTAATAGATTACCTCCTGGTTCCATTGATAGACCTGATTGCTTGATTGCTTCTTTCTTCCAGAAATATTTTCCTCCCAGTGATAGACATGCTTCTTTGCAGAGAATTTTTAATTTTAAACAGGGAGAAGAAGAGAAATTGCCTGAGTCATGGACAAGGTCCTGTGCCTTGATTCATGCACATCATGGATGTCCATTGCCTAGAAATGAGCTTATTGATATTTATTATAATGGACTAACTAATGATTCTAGGACATACCTAGATAGTTTTGCTGATTGTGTTTTTAGGAAAAGAACTCCTACAGATGCTGAAGAATTAATGGCTAAAATAAGCAAGACTTATGATGATTGGACTTCAACTGAGCTAAATACACCTGACTCTATTACTCCTGAACCAGTTGTGCCTGAACCAGTTCCAACACCAACACCAAAGAAGAGGGGAATGATTGCATTAAATGATGAAGTGATGAAAGAAGCTAAGAAATGTCTAAAGGAGAAAGGTATTAGAGCTGAAGATGTGAAGAATCTACCTCCTATAGAAGAATTATGTAAGCCAATTTCCCACTCATATACTATTGAGGTACACTCTCTCCACTTTGATGAAGGTGATATTTCTTATGGGAAGCCTCCTGATCAATGCTTAGAGGAACTTGACACATTTATTGTTAAACAAAGTAATTTTAATAAACAAGTTCGGAATCATTTATTGGAAAACTCTAGAGCTATTAATGAGTTGAAAGATATTGTGGAAAGAACTGCTAATGATATTAAAATGCTTTTCAAACACTTTCAAATGGTTCAAACCCAAATTGATCAACTTGCTAAGGTACAAAAAGATATGCTAGTTAATGCCTTAGGAGATAAACAAGCTTATGGAATTAGAACTAGGAGTGGTATAGCTACTCAAGATCCTTTATATCCTGAAGGACACCCTAAAAGAATTGAGAAGGATTCTCAACAAGGTGAAAGTAGTGGTAGTCCTCGTAAGAGAAAGAAAAAGAAACATAAAATATTTGAGGAACCACTTGAACCTGCTATAGATCCTAATAGTATATCTATCTCTGATGCTGAAACTGAGAGTGGTAATGATAAAAATGATGTTCATGATAACGAGGAAGTTGAGGAAGAACCTGAGGAGCACACTAAGAACACTAGGTACACTAAGGAAGATTTTATTGCTAAAAAACATGGTATTGGGAGAGAAACTTGGGTGCAAAAACCTATGCCTTTTCCAAATAAGAAACAAAAGTCAAAGGAGGAAGAACACTACAACAAGTTTTATGAGTGGATGAAACCTTTATTTATGCAAATTCCTTTGACTGATGCTATTAGGTTTCCTCCTTATTAAAAGTATATGAAGTATATTGTCTCTAATAAAAGGAAGATTCCTAATGAGGAGATTTCTACTTTGCTTGCTAATTATTCCTTCAATGGTAAGGTTCCAAAGAAACTTGGTGATCCAGGTATACCAACTATTCCTTGCTCTATTAAGAATGATTATGTTAGAACTGCTTTATGTTATTTGGGAGCTGGAGTTAGTGTTATGCCTTTTTATCTCTGCAAGAGACTCCGTCTAGAAAAGTTGATACCAACTGATATATCTTTGAAAATGGCTGATTAGTCAACTATTATTCATGTTGGTATATGTGAGGATGTTCCTGTTCAGGTGGCTCATAATTGCTTGGTTTTTACTAATTTTGTTTTTCTTGAAATGCCTGAAGATTATAATATGTCTATTATTCTTGGGAGACCCTTTCTTAATACTGCAGGTGTTGTCATCTATTGTAATCAAGGAAAAGTAACTTTTAATATTAATGACAAAGAGCATACTGTCTATTTCCCCAAGAAGTTTGCTAAGATCTATTGCCTGAATTCCATTGAAAATATTGAGAGCATCAAGGTTGGAGAAATATATTGTCTCATTCCACAAGAAAGTTTTGAAACTATTATGATTGAGACCATTGCTATCAAGTTTGAGGTAACATAATCACTTTGTGGAATGCAAAGTTTTGTTTCATAGATTGTTTTGGTAACAAGACTTGATCAACCTTGTTAACAAAAGGATTTTAATGAACAAAACAATGTTTTCACTATGGTTATACTTGCTCACTTTTACTTTACTCCCTCCTAGTTTTTGCTCTTTCTCTTGTTAGCTTTGCTTTTGCTAGTTGTTTGCTTGTTAGAGTGTCTTAGAACTTCTGTAGTTTTAGTTTTGGTTTGCTTTTGCTTCTTCGAAAAAAAAAATTCTGCGAGAAAATCAATTTTCATACTCTCAAAATTGGCCAAAATAAAGTTTCCCGAAAAATCCCAGAAAATTCATATTAAATTTTTCCTCGAAAAAAGGGGCAGAGGGACATATAGAGTGGCCTAGGGGGACCCACCAGGCCAACACACCCCCTGGTGGCGCGGCCAACCCCAGGTGGCGCCTAGCCTGGGTGTGGCCCACCTGTGGCCCTCCAAGATGCCTCCTCCCAGCCACCTTCATTCTCTCTCCCGAAAAACACCGAAAAACTTTCTCAAGCTCGATTTCCTGCTGTTCTTGCTCCTGATTTTCGATCTCCTTGCTCAGCCCATCTTTTCTACTGATTTTTGGAGGGATTGCTCCTTGGTATGTGCCTCCTTCGCTTGTCCAATTAGATTTGTGATCGGTAGATTATATCTTGAGTTTTTGCTGCTATAGGTGTCAGGTTGTGTGAGATTGCATGCTTGTTCTATGCTTAGAGATTTCATTTTGATGCATGTTTAGCCCTCTAGCAAGTTCCTATAGTAGTTCCTCATCATCTATCAACTTTGAAATCACTTAGTTCGATTTTTGTCTAAAAATTTCAGAAAGGAAGATGAGTGCATACCCACTGAACCAATATGATTTGATGGTACCTGAGCCAATGAAAGTCCATCGTGAGGAAGGAGTCTTCCCTTCCATTTATCCATGCCCTGAATTTATGAGATCCGCGGGGATCTTCCAAGATTTCCAAACTATGATTACCAATGCAGGGTTGGAACACTTTGTTGAAGGGGAACCTTTTCAATATGTTAAGCTAACCATGGCTGTGGTGCAGGACATCTAATTTACTTGGTCCTCGTCTAATCCCATAGTCCATTATAAAATCTACAATCTAGCTGTCGACCTGCCTTTTGCTGATTTTTGTGTAGCTATTAGAGTGCCCCATTGGGGATCTTGTGAGAAGATCAAGGAGAGGCCTAAGTCACTTATGGATTTATATGCTGAATTTTGCCAAGGTTTCGACTTCTTGAAGTAAAGTGGTAAAATTCGGAACATTCAGTTCCCATCCATTAGATATTTTGCCTATTTCATTACCAAGTGTGTTCTTGGTAGAAAGATTGCTAGAAAGTTATCTTTTTTTATCTAGCTTTTATCTCAGCTGCTTTGAATAGGGATAGATCTTATAACCTGGGTGCCTTGATAGCTTACCGTCTTACCACTAACCGCGAGAAGGGTGGAATTTGTGGAGGTCTCATCGCCTCTAGGTTGCTAGATTTCCATGGTTTAGAGCCTCACCATTCGGATTATCGGTTCCCCATATAGAGGCTTGATGTTGATTCCATGGTTTAGCATAATTTTGTTTCTTTAGGGGCTACTGTGAGAAGTTTACCGTATGAATTATCCTTTTTCAAGCGTGGTTGGAGAGGGGGTAGGACTGAGAAAGTAGTTTATTTGTCTGCACCTGCTTTATTTAATTTTGATAACAGGCAAGGATGGTCACTCACGGAGGAGGAGTTTGACACATACGTGGCGGAGCTCTCCCAGCAAGAGGAGAATGTTGGAGAGGATGCCGAATATGATTCGGTTCAACCCTCCAACTTGGGAGAGTCTTCATACCAGCAGCCCTCCTATGATTGGGGTGCGTCTTCTTCTTCATCGCAAGCACCTGACTACGATCATTCCTATGATGACCCACCAGCTTGGGGTTACTACCCGCGCTATTGATCCCCACTTAGGCCAAAATCCTAATCTTGGGGGGAGGTACACCGACATCACACTCATTTATATATCATGTTTCGTCGATTCTTTGTATATGCATTTCTTCGCTTTATTTTTGGTTTTTGTTCCTGCTTTCCCAAAACACAAAAATACCAAAAATATTTTCATAGTTTCTCTTGGTTTGTTTCTTTGATTTTTAGCTTTGGTTTTCCTTAAAGAAAATCCAAAAAGATTTTGCTTTGTTTGCTTGTTTTAAAAAAAATCAAAAACGCCAAAAATATTTGTTGTTCTTTTTTGGTTTTGTGAGTTCTTTGCAGGGGTTCAGCCGTCCTCAGTGGAGTTTGGTTTCATGTTTTTATTCAAGTCACACGAGTGAAGGGAAATAATGAAGATTAAGACAACTTGAGGTGTGGTAAGAGGCTGGTAACAAACTCTATTTGTTTTCATTTTTGTACATATACTCATCATTGTGAGCATGCTTAGTCTATTCATGTAAGGTGTATGTTATTTATGTATGCTTAGTATTTCTTGCTTTCTTGTGATTAGCTCTAGCTTGCTAATAGTTTGTAGCATGTCATATGAATGTTTGCTTGCATTGTTTTATTCATAATTTGGTATGATATTGTGGTATCCTCCTCTGAATGTTTCATGTGAATCGACTTGGCACATGATCACGCACGCATATGACTAAACAATAGTCAGTAAGCCTTGATGATTTATTTTTCCTCAAGGTTCTTGTATCATTTTCATGCCATAATTAGTCAAGTTTTGTTTTAAGCATGATTATGACAGTTATTTCTCTCTCGTTTGTCGCTCCCTCTCTATTGATAGCCTTCACTTGCACTGAGTATGAGCTCTACTTGTGTGTCCAATTCCCCAAAACCAATATTGCCAACAGTGTCAACCATACCTACCTACTAGCATCATTTTCTATTCAGTGCATATTCACTATGCCTTGTTTTCTTCCAAATAAAATGTTTGCTTGTTTTGTGAAATTTAGTTAGTAAAGCCCTCACGAACTTGATGGCACACTTTATTCCTTGCACTTAATAAACCTAAACCATTGTGACTGTCCATGAAAGTTATATGCTTGCAAATTATAGGCTGGGAGTTAGCAGAACCGTGTTGTCATAGGGAAGGCTTTCAACACTTATGGATACATATCCATTTGATACCATGCTCTTTTTTTTGCGGATGTCGTCGGTGTGAAATAAAAGGGGAGCTTGTGAGTTCATGGAGTTATATATATGTTTTAGAGAAACGTCTGGGCCGCTAGCCTAAGCCATGCCTAATCATGGTGGAAACTTGCAGCATTACCATAATGAGCAATCTGTGAAGCATCCTCAATAAAAACCTATGCAAATAGCAAATAAAAAGATCGCTGAGATGCTCATTGTCTACTTGCCTTGTCATTTTTATTATGGGGTAGCTCATGTATCATGTGCAAGGGGTATCCCGTTCGCGGTTCTCTATGATATGCATGTATTTACAATGACAAGAACTTACAGGTAACTAAAGTTGAGTAGCATGAGGAGCGGCCCTCGTACTCAAGGGACTTGGGATTTCCAGTTTATGGTCTGTCAAGCATATAACTCATATTGGACCTCACTTTCACCATTAACCATGTAAAGATGCCTATGATAGGGGTAATGAGAGCTCAAAGCTAATGAGTACCTTACTTTCAGCATTTGGAAGCCTTTCAAACCTTTCAGAACCTTTTCACCTCCTTGTTAAGTCACCACTTATTCTATGAGCACCTTCTTGAGAGCATAGTTGACATTCTTGTGTTTTTCTCAAAACTTGGTTAATTATGTCATGACTTTGATGCTTGTACCTATGATATCTTTACTTCTAGTATTCACTTGAACTTCAGAGGTGCCTTGGCATTTATATTGTGATCTACAAAAAAAGGCAAGTGAGATACCACTCTATCATACCTTCTTATGAGCATTGCAATGTTACTCATGTTTATGTTTCATGCTACTTATTATTATTGAGTTGGAATCTCTTCATAGATTGCAATGACTATTGAGTATACTTAGTTGCATACTTCTTATTATGAATGGTTTAAGTATCTACTCCTGTGCTGAGAATATATACATCATATGAAGCAAATGTGTTCGTGAAAGTTCTTTTATCGCACTCAGTTTGCAACTGAATTGCTTGAGGACAAGCAATAAGCTAAGCTTGGGGGAGTTGATACGTCCAAAACGTATCTACTTTCCCGAACACTTTTGCTATTGTTTCTCCTCTAAACTTGTGTGATTTGGATACAACTAACACGGATCGTTGTTTTCAAAGAATTACCTTGGTGTCTAGTTTTTGTGCGTAAAATCAACTATTAGGAAAAATCCGGAAAATATGCCAAAATCCTATTTCACCGTAAGACTCACGAAGCAGTCGAGACAGTGGAGGCGAGGGGCCCACACCATCGCGGGTGGCCCACCCGTGCACAGGGGGTCGGCCTCGCACCCTCGGCCTCCCTTTTCGCCTATAAGATTCCTCTTGACCTAAAAAACAAGGGGGGTTCGACGTTTTTCCAGAGAGAGTTCCACTGCGCTGCCACCACCAGAAACCGCGATTCGGAACCACCGAACCAGAAACTCCATTTTGGCACCCTGTCGGGACGGGGAATTTGGGGAGGATCATTGCCATCATCATCACCAACACCTCTCCATCAACCATTAATGTTTCCCTCATCCATGAGTGAGTAATCCCCCGCTATAGCTTATGGGGATGGTAGGGATTGGATGAGTTCTATCATGTAATCGAATAAGATTGTTAGGGCATGGTGCATAGTATCTCTATTAGTGCTATTTGACTTTATATGGAGCACATGCCTATGATTGTTTAGTACTTGGATGCTTATTCTTATTTATCTATAATTGCCCTAGATCTTGAAGTTACATGTTTAGACTCGTCCATGCAACGCCCGTCCATTCATCCCTATGCCTACCGCGCTCATATCCTATTGTTTGCTGCTACTGTTACTATTGCTCATGTTTTACTGCTGATGTTGCTTTGCTTTTGCTACTACAAAACTGTTGCTACTGATAAACTTCTGTGAGAAAGAACTATTTCCAGGTGCAGCTGAATTGACAACTCAGTTGTTAAGGCTTGCAAGTATTATTTGGATCCCCTTGTGTCAAATCAATAAATTGGGTAATACTACCCTCGAAGACTGTTGCGATCCCCTATACTTGTGGGTCATCAGAGCCCACGGAGACACAGGGATTTTTTTTACCGCAGTTCCTTCCTTTTTAAGGGAAGTATGTCTGTGTTGGAGGGGTGGGCGGTTCTAAGACCAGCACGCCACAATAGGCCTCATCCTATTCTCCGATGGATCTCGCCACGAAAGGCCTGATCTACCTCTCCACTATTGGTACACTTCAATGCGGGAACCAGTGCCTTTACAAATGTAGTGGGGCACACGTCCATAACCAAATTGGAGGCTCCCATAATGACAACAAGCTGCCACAAGAACAAGGATTATTAAAATAATCAAAACAAAGATCTAGATATTTGCAAGAAATGGTAGATCGAGGGTTCTCCAAATGAATGGAGAGGGGGTGAAGTGCTTGATTGCTGTTGATGAAGATCAAGCCCTCCTCCTTTTATTACCCAAAGAACAAGGCCTTTGGGTGGATGAAGGTGGAGATCTCTTGGATGGAACTTGAGGAGCAGATCTTGTCTTTTTCGAATGAACCAAGCGTTCTGGCAAGATGGGTTTAAATACCCTCTGCCCAGAAATGGCCGTTGGAGCATTTTGGAGGCGAATTATCCACCCACACTAGGGGCGGACTATCCGCCCTGGTGGAAAATCCGCCCCAGAGCCAGAAAGTCTGGGGGAAATCCACCCCCCTCACTGAGAGCCACGCCGATCTTGACTTGAAGAAAATCCTTGAGGGGTGGAGTAGCGGACTATCCACCCTAGGGGAAAATCCGCCCCAGAGACGGAAACTCTGGGGGAAACTCTGCCCCCCATACAGAGAGTCGCACCTTGGATCCCTTTGCAAACTCCTTGGAGGCGGATTATCCAGCCCCCTTGAGGGGCGGATTATCCAGCCCCCTTGAGGGGCGGATTATCCGGCCTGGGCAAAAACTCCGGCCTTGGACAGACAATCCGGGAGATATTCTGCCCCCACACAGAAAGCCGTGCCCTTGCGACCTTTGTGATTTGGGGAGGGGTGGATTATCCGGACCCTCGCAGGGGCATATTATCCGCCCCCTCCTCCCAAAAAAAACACTTTTAGGCTCCTTTTAACAATGTTAAGATCTGCATCACTTCAACACACATTAAATAATCCTTGGTATTGTTATCTAACACATAAAACACTAGGGATCATGAAATGTTCTTTCAATCTCCCCCTTTTTGGTGTTAGATGACAATACTAGGATTTGCAATAAAACCTACTAACATCATCTTCAAGAAATGAAAGAGGCTCCCCCTAAATGTGTGCATATCAATAACTTGCATTTGAATACAAATGCACACACTAAGGAACAAGCCAATTTCATAAGATTGACGGCTATAACAAAGATGAGTTAGGAAAAATATTTCATACCACCGGGATGTGAATTAGCCAATATAATAAGCGAGAATATTAGACCTTGAAAACATCCCACCATTTTGATGCATAAATAGATATGAATCCAGAATTCGATATGACCATAGATAATTCCAAACTCCATAGATAAATCCAGAATTCCACACATAAATTATAGTGCCACACACAACATAGTCTCATACAAAACGAAGCACAAATAGAAGTTCAACACTAAAGGGGCACACGCAACCGATAAAGAGAACGAATGATAAAAAGGAAAATGCTTGCGCCCGACCCATGCAAATCCATGGAGACCTAAATAGAACTACTTCTCCCCCTTTGGCATCAAAACACCTAAAAGGAAGAAGAGCGATGCTAACGCCCCAAGAGATCACTCCTCCTCGTCGTCTTTGTCCCCTTCCTCTTCCTCGTCATCATACTCATCATCAGCAGCATCTAGAGGAGTAGGCGCCCTAGGCGGTGCAGGAAACAGATGACTCTCGAGATTTCCATAGTTAATCCCTGAGGTGTTCCATTGAGCATATGGTTCTGGAGTAGTAGTAGGAGGAGGATGGCCAGATGCCCCAGACACATGGTGGATAATCAGCTGCTAGGTGAGGGCCATCTCATGGCGCTGTCGGTAGGCCTCATACTGGCCCATGTGAGTGTCGAACCCCATGCAAAGAATGTTCTGTTGAAACCAGTTGAGCTACTTGACCTCACGGGCCATAGGAGACACCATGGGCCTGCGACCACTAGCCCGATCATCACACATGAAAGTCTCAGGAGTAGTGGAAGGATGAGAGGTCTTCAATGCCTTGTTGTAGATCTTCTTGGCCTTGTGCGCTCCATCCAAATTTCTACCAAACTCCTCATGTGGCAGCATGTGCTTGATAAGCATCATAATATAGGGATCAAAAGCGATGGAGAGCCTGTTGAACATTTCATCTATCATCTCATGATAGATATAATCCATGACATCCAACTTGTACCCCGTAGATGACTCGGTATTGGTGGCACATTCATGGGCAAAAGCAAGTAGGGGCACCAAGTGACCATGAATCTTATCATTATTGCCTCCGCTCGGAGCAATGTTGTCACGAAACAAACCAACGAGAGCTGGATATAAAGGAGATAGACCAGTGAAAGTACTAGCAACACCATCTGAAGTCAGGCAGGGAGCAAGGGCAGTATCCTTGCCATTCTTGATAGGAGATATGATGCGGTGGCCAGAAGATGTGTCACGCCATGAAAGGCGTAGCCAAGGACCTGACCATAAATGCAGAAGTCCGACTGAATCATAGTGGTCCCGGTCATCCACTTCATGGTGCGAAGCTCATCTCCGCAAATATAAAGTGTGGAAAAGAATTGCTTCACACCGAGGAGTTGTAGCTGCACTACAAAATCATGAGATGGTGCAGCCCCATTCTACCAGTCACATCCAAAGCCTCACGAAGTCTTGACTTGGATTGAGACTCATTTAAATTCAGGGGGTGCATGGGCGGATCTTGAGAGAAGCATAAACATCATCATGAATGTACCTGTAGTGTGAGCACCAAAACATACTATCCTTCAGAGGGCCATCACTTTCAGTCTCAACATAGTAATCATGGTGGAGAATGGCAGAGTACTCAACGCTATCCATATCCTTGTAGTTGGCATGGGCCTTCTTGCCCTTGCCCTTGCTAGCGGTGGTATTCTTGTCTTTTCTAGCTGCCTCGGCCATCCGTTCAGCCTCTCTTTGCGACCTTCGGATTTCAGTCTCATCAACAAGCTTACCGTCTTCATTATGCATGAGATAACGGGCACGGGGACGACCCTTGTAGGTCTTGGGAGCACTAGAACCACCTGTGAGAAGCAATAGATAGGTAGCATGGGGATAAGAATACACACAAGTCCAATAAGAATGGTAGATACAGTAGAAAAACTACCCACGGTCCAATGATGCACACTAGGAGAATCTGAGACAAAACTGAAATAGGCAGTGAACCTCCAGGCCAGATTATCCGGCCATGTGATACCCTCGATCCGGATTATGAATGTAGTATAGCTCTTTTTCCCTAGTAGACCTAGGTTTATCGAATCCTTGGGAAGCAGAAAGCAAAGTGAGATTACTTAAACGGACCTTCGAGAGTTTTACAATTCCTATTGCATTTTCACTAGACCAAGAGTTTGCAATCTTGTTGTTCTTGTTGTTGACGATGGAGAGAGAGAGGGCCTAGGGTCTTCGGTTTTCACTAGTAGTTGTGCAAAAAGATCTTATGGGAATAATAGATAATAATAAAGTCCTCATGTAATTGTTAGAGCAAGATAATTATATGTGGGCGGTGCATCCATAATTGTTATCGCCTCCGCAACCTCTTATGGCAATAACCTACTAGTCTCATTAATAGAAGAAAGAGAACTAATGATAAGCCTCGTGATGTCACCGTTAATCCCAAGTAAGTTCCTCACATACAACCATACTATCATTTTTGTCACTGGGGTTCCTATCCTGCAGATCAGTCATTACTCACACTCCCTTTACCTTGATCAATCCTCGGGGTCTTGGGTACCTGACAAGTCCTTAGATTGAGGCAAGAGAGGGTACTACAATCATCATGTCATACAAACTAATACATGATCCCATCTATGATAAATAACATGCACAAAAGCTACATGGCTAGGCCTATTTATATAGGGGTCCCTTCATGAAAGGTGTTCTATTTGACCTAATAAGGTCGGTGCAAACTATACGGCGGCAACTATACGGTGGCGAGCCGTATAGTTGGTCGTTAAGCTTGTGGTGATCTCTTCATGGCTCCTGGTTTCTTTGGCGTGTTGGAAATCTCGTATCTTTGGCATTTATGTAGTGAGTCCCATCATCATACTTCATTATCTGCGCAGGCAAAAATAGAAAGAAAGGATTGCATACCCCTTTGATTATTAGGCATTAGTGGCAGGACATAGAGAGATATTTCATCAAATATATGAATAATATCTAGTTTAAATGCGGACGTGGATGGCTATATTTCATAGCCATCGACCTCCCCAAGCTTAAACTTGATCGTCCTCAAGCAAGAAAACCAAAATCAAAAGGGAACTTCACATTTAAACTAAAATAACGAGATGATGATCTTACTCATGATTGATAGTCTTATGTTTCCTCCACTTTATTAATCTGAAAAACATCAACATAGATAGAGTAATGGCAAGCATATCATACGGGTTTCATGAAACCTTATAGCGCAGCAAAACTATTGTAAGCATGGATGATTCAAAAAGGTAAACTTTTATTCCATGTCATGTAATTAACTCATAAGCTTGCCTTTGAACAATAAAGTGTAATCATGTAGAATTAAGAGTGTGAGAGTCTGTCATGAAAATCATATATACTAAAGTATCTCAATTCTCCCACATAAATAAATCAAGTCTTTTTAAGCACTACTTTTATATTCATTGTCCTTCAAGAATTTCAGTTCTTAAGTAATTGAGAGCATGCCAAAAAATCATTAGTTTATCGGACTGAGATGGACACTCATCGCATCACTCAGGTTTTTATTTATTTTTGCATAATTATTACTCATATAAGCCAGAGGAGTGATTCCATCATGTTACAACTACCCGTGAGTGCCAAGAATCTTACCCATTATAGCATTGCTGCTACATATGTTTAATCAACTCATAGCCGAAATCTAGGAGTTTCCTCCATAAAGATCGTTCGTAGGCTAGTGGAGTTGTTGGCATCCCATGAAGTTTGACACGCATAAAGCTATATCATTCTTATGATTTACAAATCAAACTTTGGCATAGTCATAAAAACAGCTAAACATTAATTCAATTGAACAAATCTTTTCAAAGAGAGTTATCAAGTCAATCATTATTTTCTGTGGTGTCGGGTGTCTCTAGGAATAAGCTTTCAAGACTAAACACTACAACACCCAAGTCTTCAATTTGTGAGACTTTTTCTTATTTCAATTGTTTAGCAAATTTTTAGGCAAGACTTGGTTAACTACAAGAGCTGGAACAAAACATACCCAATTAAATACCCATGCAAACAAAATTTTACTACAATATAGAGACTCACTCCACCGATATAACATCTCAACATTACTACTAACTAGCATGGCTTTCTCAAACTTCAGAAGTGGGGAGTCATAAGGCATACCTCTCATGTTTGGTTCCACTTATATCTTGCCTTTTTATTTGTTTCTTGGAAACTCGAAGTCAATCACTCTCCTGCAAATCAACAAGAACTTTGAGGCAAAAAGATAAGGATATAGGGAAAATAAAGATAAACGGAGAAATATTTTTGTGGTTTTTGAGAAGGGAGATTAAAGAATAGAAAATTAGCAGCAAAGCTCGGCTTGAAAATCTCAAACAAAATAAAATAACTAAGATAAAGTGTTGGGGAAACCAACACTAGTGCTTATAAACTCAAATAAAAGCATAACTTCGAAAATAAGATAAAGCAAATGAAAGCAAAATAGAATAGATAGAAAATTTTCCCCAAGCTTAGGCTTTTGCAAGGCCTTAAAATCACTATGGTGGGGAAAAAAGTTGTAACTCCAGTCCACAAATTGAGTTCAAAGGTTACTTGTTGTTTCTCGGAGGTTCTGGGTGAGATTATGCATTCTCTCCATAGTTCCTCCAAATTCTTGGAAATCTTGATATGTAGCGAACTGGTTTGGTGGCTGCTGCTCCTGATGATGGACTTCTTGCTCCTCCTCTTGGTACTCATCCTCATCCGAAATCTCCTCCTCGGGTTGGTGTTGCTTAACCTTCAAGTCATAAAGCACATGTCCTTCCTCGAAAGAGAAAAGACCATTAGGAAAAGGAGTGGGGTAGATACGCTCAGCTCCAGCAATATGCAGATAATAAACTCCGCCTCTCCTAGTAAGCATTCCATAAGCCCTCAAAGTAGAAAAACCAACACGTCGCTCACCTAGCACTGACTGTAACTCACCTAGGTCGATGCCCTATTCATTGGCAATCACGGTGATGACGCCTCCACAAGTGATTGGTCCTTGGCTTTGGCTAGATTGGTACTCCAAGTAGCGCACAAGAATTGCGCCCAAGTGAAGTGACAAGTTGTCATAGTTGAAAGTATCTTTCGCGAGGATTAAGATGTCATCCTCATTGAGTCTTGTAAACTCATTGCGCGCCTACAAGGTATTAGAAATAACATAGAACAAATAGTGAATAGCAGGATGTTGAATATTTTCCCTTTGCTGACTCTAGAAGTAAAGCTCATTATATTATAGCAGAGTTTAGGGGAAGGTTCTATGCCAGTAAAATATGCGTGCAGAGCATTAGTATCATTGTTGGGTAAACCAAAAAAAATCACCATTCATCAAGTGATAGAGAATAATTATTATTTATGAGTGGGAAATAAATTCTATCCTCCCCATGGCATGCTTTGACGGTGCTACTCAAAGAGCTAAGAGATTCAATGGTTAACCGGCGATAGGGTGGTGCATCATGGAATACAAAGGTTTGCAGGCCAACTCTACTACAAAGTAAATTAAAGTCATCAGAAATACCGAGTTGGTTCAAAGTGACGGGGAAAGCCCACTTGGTTGCCTTGACTTCTCGGTTTTTGATCTTGTCAAAACGATCACAGTGAGATTCATTCTTGAATCGAATCCCCATGCATTCCTGAGCTACAGCCCGAGAAGAACAAGTTGCGGCAAGAGCATGTGCCTGGCTCCTCCTCGTGTTCATCTAAAAATAAATAAAAGAGACAAATATAAAACTTTTTGATCCAACAATAATATTCATAGCATAATCCATCATAGCACATTAAAGAATCTCCTCAACATATTAATCTAGGCAAGATAATCATGGCAAATAGTTCAAAACAAGTCTCACCCTAGATTGATAACAATAATAGATCAGAGACGAATTTTCAAAAAGTAATTGGAGGATTGGAGGAGAAACATACCGTAGATCACTTGTGTGCGAGGAATTCGAACGAAATTGAGCAGGGTGAAGATCCCTTGAGGTTTTGAGAGAGTTTTGAGGTATAAGAGAGAAAAGGGATTTTGTTTTTGATGTTTTGGGTACCTCCCCGAGTGTTTAAGTGGTCAGACACAACTATACGGCGGGAACGGGATGTTCCTGCCGTATAGTTGGTCTGACGGCAAAATTTTTGGGTTTCCTAGGGTTTGTATCTGGCGGATGTAACTATATGATGACAACTATACGGCCGGAACTTTTGTTCCCGCTATATAGTTGGTCGTCAAACCTTCTGTATCCTGGGATGAAAAATTGTCGATGGGTAACATAACTATGCGGTGGGAATTTTTATTCCCGCCGTATAGTTAGTCGTTAACCTTTCTGTACACATCAAAAAAATTCTATCTCTTCAAGGATTACTTTTTAGACAGAAACTTAGCGAAACACCTTGTTTTTTCAGAAAAATGACAGACTAAATTTTTTACCAACTATGTCATATATAAAGTAGGAATTTTTAGTACCGCTGAATCTCTTCTTCTCACTAGAGTTTTCTAGCACTCTTTATTCTATATAAAACTTAAACTAAAACTTAAAAACTTAACTCAGACCTTTATTTCACATGGGTTGTCTCCCATGCAGTGCTCTTTTATGGTCAATAGCTTGACCTTGATATTGCTCACTTAGGCCATATGAGTGGAACACCCACAACAAAGTAATTGGCCTTCAAAGTGATGGTGTCCTTATAATCTTGCTTGGCTTTATTTTTCCTGGGGAAATGAATAACAAAAGGATCCCATGAAGGCAATTGAAGCTTCACGTTCCCTTCATGCAAATTTATTAAAGCCTTAATAGTTCTTAAGAAAGGACGGCCTAATATGATAGGGGCAGTAGCATCTTCAGGCATGTCAACAGTAAAAAAATCAGTAAGAGCATGACAACCTTTAATGTAAGCTAAACTATTTCCCTTTATGCCTACTCCTTGTTTATAGGTAGAATCTGCTAGATGTAATTTTAGTTCGGTAATTCCAAAAGAGCCAAGGTTTAACTTGTTAAAAAGTCTCTTTGGAATTGTTGAAACACTTGCACCTAGATCACACAATGCAGCTATTTCATTAGTCCCAATTTTAATATTAATGGTAGGCTCAAATATATCATCTAGCTTAACAGGCAATTTTTTAGCAATTTTCTTATATTCTTCTTCAAGCTCATGTACCTTTATTCCTACTTGATTAACAAAGTGTTGATACATGGCTTCCTTATTTCCTTCACTTACCGGAATCTTGACATTGATCCTTTTACAAGATCTTCAACTATGTAGTTTGGTGAAGGATCATTGCTATAATCAAGTTATTCGGGCTCCTCCCATTGGATTCTTATCATCTTGAGGTCTTCAACTGTATTGGGCTCAGCTTTACCTGCAAATTTTGCTAGAATGATAGTTTGACTCTCGGTTATCTTACCTAGTTGTGCCTCAACGATCCTTGTTCTTTCTTGGAGGGCCTGCAAATCATTTCTCAAACTAACAGCTTGGTTAGATAATTTACCAAGCATAGCATCATGATTCTCCGTAATTTTAACTAGAATATTGTTTTGCTCATTTTGCGAGTCCATAAAAGCTTTAAGAGTTTCTTGGAGACTAGTATTACTTGATGCCATATTATTATTAGAGTTACCCGCTGGACTAGAGTACTGTTTCTGAAAGTTTGGATTAGAATTCTTCTTCCAAGCAGGGTTATAATCATTACGAGCTATGAAGTCTACTTCTTCAATAGTTGGTTCGGGAGTAGTTCTTACCAGAGTTTCCTTACCTTTAAGAGCTAATATGAGCTCATCCAACTTAGCATTGAGGTCTTCATTTTCTTGAGGTGTAACGGAGTTCACCTTCTTTGTATTTGATCTTTCCACATGACATTGGGCATTGTTGTCTTGCATATTGTCTAGCAGCTGCTTTGCTTCGGTAATTTGTTTACCCATAAATGTTCCTCCAGCTGCAGTATCTAGCATAGACTTAGAAACAGGGTTAAGAGCATGGAGAATTAACCAATCTTCCATCCCATGGCTAGGACAGTTTCTCATGCACTCATTCATTCTCTCCCGTGCAAGTGCTAGTGGCTCACGCTCTTCCTGTCTAAAAATAGTAATATTAGATCTGAGTTGCATAGTATTTGCATGTGGAAAGAATTTAGTCATAAATAAAGAAGTACATTCCACCCATGATGCAATAGTATTTGTAGGCAAAGATAGCAACCATTCTTTTGCTCTTCCTCTAAGAGAGAAAGGAAATAAACGCAACTTGACCGCATCGGGGTCAACATCTTCAATGCGCATCATATCACATATTTTAGTGAAAGTATTTAAGTGCATACCTGCATCTTCTACAGCAGAGCCTCCAAATTTATTATGTTGAACCAAACTTGAATAGTGGGGCTTAATTTCATAATCTTCAGACAATTGCTTTGGTAATATCTGATACGCAAATAATCATTGTTAGGAGTTGCAAACTCCCCAAGCTTCTTTTCAGCCATACTTCTTATGTTTTTGTATTTTCTTAAATAAGTACTAATGATGATAAAGCAAGAATTAAAATACTAACTAATTTTTTGGGTTTCTCAAATAAAAACTGAAAGCAAACTAACAAAATAAAAAACGAGAATTAAAACTAGCAAGGTTCCTACTATCCTCACCAGGGTAGCTATTGCTTTCCCGGCAATGGCGCCAGAAAAAGGGTTGATACCTTCGATCCGGATTACGGATGTAGTATAGCTATTTTTCCCTAGGAGACCTAGGTTTATTGAATCCTCGGGAAGCAGAAAACAAAGTGAGATTACTTAAATGGACCTTCGAGAGTTTTAAAATTCCTATTGCATTTTCACCGGACCAAGAGTTTGCGATCTTGTTGTTGTTGTTGACAATGGAGAGAGAGGGCCTATGGTCTTCAGTTTTCACCAGTAGCTGTGCAAAAAGATCTGATGGGAATAATAGATAATAATAATAAAGTACTCATGTAATTGTTAGAGCAAGATAATTATATGTGGGCGGTGCATCTATAATTGTTATCGCCTCCGCAACCGCTTATGGCAATAACCTACTAAATCCATAGAATAAAGAGAACTAATGATAAGCATCGTGATGTCACCGTTAATCCCAATTAAGTTCCTCACATACATCCGTACTACCCTTTCTGTCACTATGGTTCCTATCATATAGATCAGTCATTACTCACACTCCTTTTACCTGGATCAATCCTCGGGGTCTTGGGTACCTTACAAGTCCTTAGATTGAGTCAAGAGAGGGTACTACAATCATCATGTCATACAAACTAATACATGATCCCATCTATGATAAATAACATGCACAAAAGCTACATGGCTAGGTTGAAGCCCTTAGCCCAAGGAGAATTACTCACACATAGAGATGAAATCGACAATCATAAACATTGTAATAGAGATCATAGAGTTGATAGAAAATAGTCTTACAATGTCGCTAATTGGAGATGAGATCTACTATTACAAGTGGTGGAAGATGGCTATGGTGGTGGAGAAGGGTTTAGAGGTTTAGATCTTAATCTATTCCTATGGCGTGGCGACAGGGAGAGTTTAGGGTGAAAGAAGCGATGTTGTGGAGTCGGGGGCTTGTTTCTCGTCGCCTTAAGCCTCTTTATATAGGGTTCCCTTCACGAAAGTTGTTCTGTTTGACCTAATGAGGTCGATGCAAACTATACAGCGGCAACTATATGGCGGCAGGCCGTATAGTTGGTCGTTAAGATTGCAGTGATATCTTCATGGCTTCTAGTTTCTTTAGCATGTTGAAAATCTCGTATCTTTGGTATTTATGTAGTGATTCCCATCATCATACTTCATTATCCGCATAGGCAAAAATAGGAAGAAAGGATTGCATACCCCTTTGATCATTAGGCATTAGTGGCAGGAATTAGAGAGATATCTCGTCAAGTATATGAATAATATCTAGTTTAAATGTGGACGTGGATGGCTATATTTCACAGCCATCACCATGCCAGGGGCGGATAATCTGCCCCTTGCGAAATTTTTCGGTTTCAACACAGATTTGCCATAGCAGCGCAGATCGGGCCCTAGGGTTGCAATACTACGGAATCTAACATGCAAAGGAGGTACATAGGATCTTCTACAACGAGTTTCCACCAAGAACAACAACTTTCATACACAAGATATGGATGAGGGAGTTACCCTCACTCATTGGAGGAAAATCTCGGAGGAGAAGATACCCAGAGGCGCTAGGAAGAAGATCTGGGGAGAGCCCGAAGAATCTAACGGTCGAATCGACTTTGGGGAGGGGCGGAGGCTCCGGTGGTGGATAGAGGCAGGACACGGGGTGGGGGAGAAATTACTGCTCTGTTTGAGCCCTCCCTCCCCGACCACTGGCCCTTAAAGGACAGAATCACCCAGGGCGGATTATTCGGCCCCCACTAGGGGTGGATAGTCCGGCCCCTCTCTAAATTTTCTATAAACACAGATTCAGGCCGGAGCACTCCAAACAAGACCCTCGCAAGTATACATTGGACTTGTGTGCAAGAAAAGATGGCTCAAGATAAGTGTAACGCCCCCGAATCGGGTCTATGCAGATCTTAGCATTTCCCGCTAAAACCCGCATAGAAGCGATTCAAAGACGCCCACCAGACACTTTCGTGTGGGTGGGATTTGAATACAAGTAATTACATCACAGTAGTTTACAATAGAGTCCACAAGAACTGATATATACAATAACGACTCAACTAGTCAAGAATATAAAAGGTGCAATAGAAAGATACAACTCAAGAAGAAAGGAAGATAGTATCCGGGTACGGACAAGATCCAAATGGGACTAAGTGTCCTGAAGAATAACTAAGCGGTGTCGAACCCTGCCCAGGCCAAGCCGGAAGGGTAACCTTGCTAACATCGTCAATCACATACCTGTCAAGCCAAAATGGTGCCGACAAAGGGCAAAGGAAAACAGAAAGAGAGCGGTCAGTACTGAGGCCAGTACACTGTGAGACTAGAATTCGGTGGTCCTCACCTACATAGGTATGGTGGATCAGCGGCAGCAAAGCTTGCACTATCTAACTTATAGAGACACGCTACAACTTCGGCTATTAGAGCGAGATAAGAGAGTGCTATATGATAGCATAATATAACACGAAACATAACCCATACGAAGATTTCCCCCTCGAAGACCAGTCAAGGAAGTCCCCTTGCGGAAGACACACGGTGGCAATTTTAGTTAATCAGGTATTTAGTTGATAAGGCTAATTACTAATCATATTATTAGAGGCAAAACATTAGTGGCGTTGTCTATGATCATGAAACTGTACTCATGAGGCGTCCATAACCGTGGACACACGGCTTCTCGAAAAGATTTACCCTGCAGGGGTGCACTACTATACCCAAACACATGCTTAACCCATCAGGCAACATATCACGCGTGCCATCCGAATCTCACAACAAGAACTATCCCTTAACTACGCGCATATCCAGAGGCATCACCTACTGTGTGGAAACAACCAAGAGGTACGACGATTCTCAAGGAAGGCACAACGTTTGCGCCTATTGGTGGATCGGGCCCTGTGGGGTAACTTGTACACACTGTGGGTGCCGCCACCGTGTACCACAGTTTATGTATGCAAGCCATGGCAATCCACCAAAACATCAAGTCTGAAGACATATCAACTCACCCATGTCCGAGGACATATTATGCGTATGCACCAAATGGAAAACCAATTTTGTAACCCTCTGGATATACGAATAGCGCCGGTAGCTGAGGGGGGGTTCCCAGAGGCCCCACGTTTGGTTAGCGCGATCAACTCAGAACTGGTATCATAGAACGAATGGGTCCTAGGTCGGCTCAAGCAGTTTCCAAAGGTGGTCCCTACCGGGGCCTTATCATTAGGTTAAACATAGCCAACATCACCAGATTAATTATCTTATCACCAAAAATATCCAAGTATCATGTTCCACCTGAATGAGAGCGATACTAAGCATGCCTACGACTCGCAAGGACAAAGCTAGATAATCAAAAAAGGCAATAGGATAACCAAGGTGATATAGTGGAGCAGGTAATAAAGGAATGGTACTATAGCGTCGACAATAAGGATAGAAATAGATCAAAGGAAGGAAGTAAAGAATATAAATGCAAAATAGGTAGAAGGGGGAGAATGCTCGCCTGTGAGACAAAGTCACTGACCTAAGGCTTGTCGTATCTCACATCGACTCACCGTCCTATCCAATAAAGACGCAAAACACTAGAAGAGGCAACGGATGCAATATTTAATACTAGAGCGGAAGATCCGACATGTTTATGATATGATGCATGGCATGACAATATGCGGTCCCACCTAGCAATATTAAACGGAATCAGGATCTCGACAATTATTAGAAGGTTTAAGTTATTTATCTACCCTGCAATTTAAATGTCGAAATAACAATAGCAATACATGGCATCAGTGAACTACACTAACTTAAATGGGGTCGAGATAAAACAAGATTATCCCACATATAGCCTCCATACTTAATTATTAGGTGATTCGACAAAATACCCCAAACAAGTAAATATGTATGCGAGCATGAATGATTTAATATGCAACAAGCTATAATAAATTTATACAAAATAGGGATGGATAGGGTCGCATGTTGGTTCCGAAGATCTTGGATACAGAGGGTCTTCAGACTCTGGGGACGGGGTTTCGGTAACCGTGAAGGATAACTTGAGAGTTTGCGCGTCTGGTTGCTGATGCCGCACTTGGGTTTTAGCACCGGTGGTCTTGTGTCATGGAGCATGTACCCAGGGATAGATCACGGATGTCCTATCTCGTCCGAGGAGGAGATCGGTGGTACACGGTGCTCGCCACGGCCTCACTTCATTTCTTCTCGGAGACATGTGTAGGAACCAACAAACGCATTACAAACTAAAACGAGATATTGGTATAGGGCACAAACTCATCCCATAGGAACATCCACACAAAGGAGCAGGTGACCGGACCGACCAACGTGCGCACACGCTGGGGCATGAGCAGCCAAGGCGACGTACTGGAGGTGGTGACGGGGAACTTGCAGAGACGCGCGACAGCGGGGACTGGAGGTGGCGGCGATGGTTGCAGGGGCAGAGGCCTCATCGGGGCGAGGACGTCCTAGGACATGGCGGGGTAGAGGACGGAGGATGTGGGGCCTCGTGCGCCAGAAGGAACGGCTAGCGGCACAGTACAGGGGTGCCCATATTCGCTTCAGAAAGGGGGTCGATGCGGGACAGCGCTACGCCGACGTTGGTGGAGGAGGGCCCAGGAGACAGGAGCTCGAGCGAGCAGCGATAGTAGTAAGGAGGAACCACGGCAGGGGAGCAAGGTCGAGGGGTGCCAGAGAGCTCGCTGGTGGTGGCGGGGAGCTCGGGGCTTCATGGAGCAGAGGAGGGAGCACGGTCGACAGAGAGGAGACAAGGGGCGAGGAACCGACGGCGCGCGGATCTTGTCGATGGGAAGTGGGTCGTTTCCCTGGCGGCGGCGGCTCGATCGAGGGACAGGGGTGGCGCTCGCGATAGGGAAAGGGGGTTGGTGGTGAGCCGGGTCAACGACTGGGTGGGTTGCGTGCATGGGTCGTGGGGCGTGGTGGTGTGTGTGGCGGTGTGTTACGTGGTGTGTTCACCAGAACGTTGTGTGCGTGTGTGTGCCAGGGGTGTGCGGCGGCGTGTTGTGTGGTGTTCGGGTCTAGGGTAGGATTAGGGTTAGGATTAGATAGGGTTTTTTTACGGGGTCGTAGGTGGCTAGCTGGGCCGTTTGGCCCGGCCGGCTGCCTCCCCCTAAAAATTTTTTTATTTATTTATTTTATTTTTAAATAGACTTTTATAAATAGTTTTTAGACAAATAAAAGATCCGGAAAATACCAGGGTTTTGATTTGAAATTAAAGGATGGACTAATTAGAAAACAAAAACAGGCTTTTGGTTAAAATATTGTAGAGCGAAAATATGCATGATGTTATGATGATGCAAAATAGAAAATAACACGCAATTTTATTTCGGAATATTTTCCGGGGCATTACAATAAGATAAAGTCTTGGGTTTAGAGCACCAAATTAAGATGGTACTACACACCCAAACTTGCAAGAACAAATCAACTAAAAGCCAAGATTGGATGTGTTTTCCATAAGAACACGAGATATGCAATAAAATCCAAAACAAACCCAATAGAAACCAACTCTTCTCAAGGAAGAGGGCGGTGTCCGAAGCCACCATGTTGGAGCACATGGCATGACACCGCGAAGATGTATCTTGAGTTCAAAACCAATGCTCATCGATAACCCACATGTCACAAAATGATATTAAGGGAAATGATTTTTCTTGCTTTTGGCATTATGGGGGAAGGGTTAGCCCAATCAATTAGGACCACACTCCCCCTATGTCTATGCCCGCATCTAAACCAAATACATGAGAAAGTGCAAGTGAGTATGCAAGGGTAGTCAAGCCAAGCTCCTTGAATCTACGATATTTAGCTCATTCCTCAAATAACAAAACCTTGCTTCATCAAGTGGCTTCGTGAAAATATCAGCAAGTTGGTTCTTCGTGCTCACAAAAGATGGGGCAATATCACCACGAGCAACATGATCCTAAATAAAATGATTGCGAATCTCAATATGTTTTGTCCTTGTGTGTTACACCGGATTGTAAGCAATTTTAATAGCACTTTTATTATCGCATGAAAGAGGCACTTTGTCACAATTGACACCATATTCCTTTAAAGTTTGCCTCATCCATAATAATTGCATACAACCACTAGCAGCAGCAACATATTCAGCTTTGGCAGTTGATAGAGATATACAATTTTGTTTCTTCAAAGACCAACACACTAGAGACCTGCCCAAGAATTGACATGCACCGGAAGTTGATTTTCGATCATCCTTGTCACTGGCCCAATCTGAATCAGTATATTCACATAGAGAAAAACTAGAGCCTTTGGGATACCATAGACCAAAATTTGGGGAATGAACCAAATATCTGAAGATTCTCTTGACCGCCACTAAGTGTCTTTCTTTAGGAGCGGCTTAATACCTTGCACACACTCCTACACTCAACCCGATATTGGGTCTAGGTGCACAGAGGTAAAGGATAGAGCCGATCATGGACCGGTATACCTTTTGGTCCACATATTTACCCGTTGGATTAAGCTCGAGATGACATTTAGTTTGCATTGGAGTAGCAACGCCATTTAGAACCGTCATCTTGAACCTCTTGAGCATGTCTTGGATGTATTTTGCTTCATTAATAAAGTTTCCCTCTCTAAGTTGCTTGATCTCAAATCCAAGAAAGAACCTTAATTCTCTCATCATATACATCTCAAACCTGTCAGTCATAAGCTTTGAAAATTCATCATTAAAAGCTTGATTAGTAGAGCCAAAAATGATATCGTCTACATATAGTTGGCATACAAAAAGCTCCACGTTAACCTTCTTAGTAAAAAGAGTGGGATTGATTTGCCCAACTTCGAATCCACGGTCTAACAAAAGCTCTTTAAGGTGCTCATGCCATGCACGTGGGGCTTGTTTAAGGCCATAGAACGCCTTATCAAGTTTGTAGACATGGTTCGGGAACTTGGGATTCTCAAAACCCGGGGGTTGCTTGACATATACCAACTCATGTAGAGGACCATTAAGAAATGCACTCTTAACATCCATTTGTTGTAATTTAAAATTATGATGAGCAACATAAGCAATGAGGATACAGATGGACTCAAGGCGAGCCACTAGAGCATAAGTTTTGCCAAAATCGATGCCTTCCACTTGAGAGAATCCTTGAGCCACCAGCCTTGCCTTATTCCATACAACAATCCCATTTTCTTCTTGCTTGTTCTTGAAAATCCACTTTGTGCCGATAACATTGCGACACTCTTTGGGTTTTTCTACGAGCTTCCATACCTTGTTGCGCTCGAAGTTATTCAGTTCTTCATGCATTGCAATCACCTAATCTGGATCTTTCAAAAGCATCAAAAACCTTCTTTGGTTCTACCATTGATATATGAGCTTGATGATCACAGAAGCTTGCAAGCTAACTTCTAGTGGACACTCTTCTTCTTAGATCACCTACAACCTTGTCAAGAGTATGACCCCTTAACTCAAGGTTCCTCCCAGCACATGTTTTCTGATGAGATTCAATTTCCTTATTGTTTCTTGGAGGAATTGCTTCAACATTTGGGACCTCGTCTTGACCACTACCTTGTCCTTCATCAACACCTTGATTATTTTGAACTGGAGATATACAACCTTGCCCTTTATCTTGATATGCATTCATAACAGGATGTTGTTGCTATTCTAGAGCTTCAGGGCCGAATAATCTGCCCCTAGGTGGGGCCGGATAATCTGGCATGGGAGTTGCATCTTCGGTTCTCTCTTCCCGGTTGCCCCTGTCATGAGTTGGAGTGCCAGGCCCGGTTAATCTACCCCTGGTAGGGGCCGGATAATCCGGCCTGGGATTTTTAGTGTCTTCATGTTCGTCCTAATTGCCCCTGGTACGTGTTGGAGTGCCAGGGCCAGATAGTCCGCCCCTTGGAGGGGGCAGATAGTCCGGACTGGGACTACCAGTTTGCCCAGAAGACGGATGATCTTCAGGAGGTTGTGGTGTTGGTGCAGTAGTTTCTCCAGCAGGAGGGGCTTGTTGACCTTGTTTAGATGAGGGCTCTACTTGAGTAGAGCATTGTCCTCCCGACCCGCCACAAGGGGTTCCTCAATGGGGCGGAAAAATCCCACGCCCATTCTTCTTATGGCATCTTGGGGTTTTTCAACATATGCATCACAAACATCAACTTGCCCCACATGGGAGCCATCATTCTCATCGAATTCCACACTACAATATTCTACAATAGTTCTGGAGAGCTTATTGTAGATTCTATAAGTGTGGGATTCGGCACCGTAACCAACAAAAATGCCTTCTAAAGCCTTAGACTCAAATTTAGACAAACAAACTCCTTTGATAAGAAAGAAACACTTACAACCGAATACCCGGAAATATGATATGTTGGGCTTGTTACCGGTGAGTATCTCATATGGCGTTTTGTCCAAGATCTTGCGGAGGTAGAGCCGGTTTGATGAGTGACATGGGGTAGATATGGCTTCAGCCCAGAAGTTGTATGATGACTTGAATTCAGCCAACATAGATCTAGCCATATCCATCAAAGTTTGGTTCTTCCTCTTGGCTACACCATTTTGTTGAGGGGTGTCCGCAACGTTGATGTCTTATCCCCTATTCACTTAGAAATTCATTTAAGGTGTCGTTTTTGAACTCGGAGCCGTTGTCACTTCTTATTGCCAAAATTGGGACATTGTGTTGACGTTGAACTTCATTGGCGAAATCAATGACGATTTGTTGAGTCTCACTCTTTAACTTGGAAAAATAGACCCATGTATATCTTGAGTAATCATCGACTATCACCAAGCAATATTTCTTCCCACTGAGGCTAGCATGATATGGAGGACCAAACAGATCCACATGAAGTAATTCCAAAATCCTCTTTGAGGAAACTATAGTTTTCCTCTTGTGAGGAGAGTCGTGCATCTTGCCTTCAACACATGCCCTGCAAACACGATATTTGGCAAAGGAAACATTGTCTTTTAGTCCAAGGATGTGGCCACCCTTGTGAAGACTTTGCAGAGTTCTCATGTTGACGTGGGCTAGACGGTGATGCCATAACCAGCCCACGTCGGCCTTTCTGAATAAGCAAATCGGACCCGCAGTGGTTTTCCTCGAAAAGTCCACCACATACAGGTCATTTTCGATGTACCCAACGAAAGCGACCTTTAGAGACTTGCTCCACAAGAGGACCACTAAATCACCATCTATGAAAATAGCAAAGCCCATCTTACCAAGGGAACAAATAGAAAGTAAGTTGTAACCGAGGGTCTCAACAAGCATGACGTCCACGAGAGAGATATCATGGGCAACCACAACCTTGCCAAGACCCAATACCTCATATTTAGATTTATCACCATAGGAGACTGTAATATGATCATGGTTGGGTCTCATCTCCGTGATGATCTCTTTTCTTCCGGTCATATGACTAGTGCACCCACTGTCCAGCACGCATTTAGAACCACCGGAAGCATAGCCCTGCAATAAAAATTACTTCTTGGTTTTAGGTACCCATTTTTCAATGGGTCCTCTCATGTTAGTAACAAGGGTCTTTGGAACCCAAATAGACCAAGCAATATATTCATCAAAAGGACCAACATCGTTAGCATAGATATCACCATAGTAATCACAAAATAGCTCATAATTAGGATTGTTAGGCCCTGCAAAACCAATATGGTCAGTTTTATCCTTTGTGATGTTCTTCTCAACGGTGCTTGTCTTTGCTTGTGCACTCTTAGTCTTCTTTTTCTTGTTCTTCTTCTTGGACTTGGGAACATAGCCAAGTCCCTCTTTTCCAAGGTTTGATCTTTGCTTGCCAAGAATGTCATCGAGAACTCCCTTACCTTTGTAAGTGTAGGCTTTGGCAAGCTCATCTTCCACCCTAGCATTTTATTCATGGGCATATGTTGACTTAGATGTGCTAGGGATATCATACTTAGTCAATCGAATTTGGAGCTAATCATGAGACTCATTGAGAATAGAGAATTCACTTTTCAAAGCCTTGTGAGCAATGTCAAGTTTCTCCAATTCCTCGGAGAGTCTAGCATGAGCAGCCCCAAAGTCAACCTTTTCTTTCTTTAGTTTCTTCGCTTTGGCTACTGCATTGTCATGTTCCTTAACAATCTTGGTCACCACTTCTTCATGTGACTCCTCGATTGACTCAAGTCTCTCTTCAAGAGAAACGCGAGCCTCTTCCTCTTCTTCTAGAGCATTCTTTAGGGATGCAGTCTCCATTGCATCCTCCCTTTCAATCCTTCCCTTTTCTTCAAGAAGCGCTTCATTTTGGGCCAGCTGGTCCATGAGAGCCTCAAAATGTCTTTTGTGCTCACCTTGCAAGTTAGTGATAAAATAGTCCAAAGCAATAATTTCTTATTTAACCTTAAGACCAGTAGGATCATCTATGTCAATCATAGCCTTAGGAAAATAAGTGTTGGAGGATGATACCTCGGAACCTCTTGCCACGAGGCAAGTGGCGTTCTTGTTGATGATGTTTTCATTCGGAGAGTCAAAGAGAGATGTTGGTGTAGACGTGGTGACTATGGCAGCCACCTCTCGAGAGCTATCATCTCATCTTCATCTTCACTTCCCGATGTATACTCCTCTTGAGCCACTAAGACAATCTTTGTTTGCCTTTTGAATGGAGCACTCTTCTTCACAAATTGCTTCTTTCGTGGATCCTTTGACTTATCTTTGAGGATGAGTCTTCCTCCATTATCTTCTCTACTTTGATAAGGACACTCGGCTACAAAGTGCAGCCAGTCTCCACAATTGAAGCAAGTTCTCAGTTTGGGACCGTTTTCCCTTCTTCCATTTGCTCCACTCTTGCGTTCTAGTTCAGATTTGGCTTTGGTTGGGTCCTTCCAAAGGTTTCTGGCATAGAAGGATATGTACTCACCATGAGCCCTCTTTACATCCTTGGGATAGTCCATAGCTTATATGTCATCTTCATCTTGTTCAACCGCACTTGTCTTCAAAGCCATGTTGACCCCCTTTTGCATCCCAATGGCTCGTGCACGTGCATCTTCGGCATTCTTGGCAGCCACTTTGAAAGCTGACATTTCTTGCATTACCTCATTGGATGTCATTAGGTGGTAGTTATGCCTTCCTTGGATACTCTTCAAATATGTGGGCTCAAAAGGCATAAGAGCACTAACATACTTTCTCTTGATCCATGCATCATCAACATGGGAAGCACCATGATTTCTGAAGGTGGTGGCTATTGACTTGAGCCGCCTATACATGTCCTCGTGATCTTCTCCATCCATCATATAGAACCCTTTGGCTTGGTTACTCAAAGCATCATAACTATTCCTTCTCATGCTTTCATTTCCAATGAAGAGCTCGGTGAGGGCATCCCAAGCTTCCTTCGCTGTGTTGAGATGCTCTATGTGGGGCATGTATTTGGTACCCACACCAAGCTGAATCATGTGTAGAGTCGTTGCATTGAGTTGACTGTCTACAACCTCTCTTCTTGTTAGGTTGTTTGGATCTCTAACATGAAGACCATTCTCTATGATTTTCCATAACTCAATGGAGGAGCTGCACACATGAGACTTCATAAAAAATTGCCATTGATTAAAAGTAGATGCTGAAAGTTTGGGTGGATCACCCCTATTATGTATATGAGGATGTGGGATAGGTGGATCGGGTGAATACACATGAGAAACCTCATTGTATCCTTCCTTACCACTATCCTTTTTCAAGGAGGAGCTCTTACTAGTGCCATCACCAACCACCTCGTTCTCTTTGGAATTGGAGTTATCCTTTTCCTTAGATTGCGGAGTGGTAGCCTCAAAGGTAGATGGAGGTGGTGTTGCGGGTGTGGAGAGACACATTATCATTTGGCGCATCTATTCCATCTTAGCCTCCATAGAACTAATCAAGGTTGTTTCCAACATCTTGAGATCGTTCATGGTGACTATTTCCGCAGCATCACTCCCATCTCCCTTGGAACCCATACTTCTCTTAGGCGGTTAAGCCCGAATAAAGAGCTGGGGCTCTGATACCAATTGAAATGGATCGTATGGGAACCTAGAGAGGGGGTGAATAGGTGCTGCTAAATTTTTAGTTCTTTTTCAATTTTAGGCTTGACACAAAGTAAATTCTATAGATATGCAACTACGAGAATTTCCCTATATGCAAACCTATCTACTAAACACGTAAAGAGAGGAGCGAGGAAACCGTAGTGGAGCACGTGGAGACACAGTGATTTGTTTTACCGCAGTTCCTTCCTTGTTAAGGGAAGTACGTCTGCGCTGGAGGGGTGGGCAATTCTAAGACCACCACGCCACAATTGGCCTCACCCTATTCTTCGATGGATCTTGCCACGAAAGGCCTGATCCACCTCTCCACTATTGGTACCCTTCGAGGTGGGAACCGGTGCATTTACAACTCTAGCGGGGCACACATACACAACCAAATTGGAGGCTCCCATAATGACAACAAGCTGCCACAAGAACAAGGATTATAAAAATAATCAAAACAAGGATCTAGGTATTTGCAAGAAATGCTACATCGAGGGTTCTCCAAATGAATGGAGAGGAGGTAAAACGTTTGATTGTTGTTGATGAATATCAAGCCCTCCTCCTTCGATTCCCCAAAGAAATAGGCCTTTGGATGGATGAAGGTGGATATCTCTTGGATGGAACTTGAGGAGCAGATCTTGTCTTTTTCGAATGAACCAAGCGTTCTGGCAGGAGAGGAAAGATGGGTTTAAATACCCTCTACCCAGAACTGGCTGTTGGAGCATTTGGGGGGCGGATTATCCGCCCCTCCCCCCACTAGGGGTGGACTATCCACCCTGGGGGGAATCCGCCCTAGAGCCGGAAAGTCCGGGGGGATCCGCCCCTCATTGAGATCCGCGCCGATCTTGACTTGAAGAAAATCCTCGAGGGGCGGAGTATCCAGCCTCCCATGGGGCGGACTATCCACCCTCGGAAAACTCCTCCCTAGAGCCAGAAAGTCCGGGGGAAACTCCTCCCCCATACACAGAGTCGCTCCTTGGCTCCCTTTGCAAACTCCTTGGGGGTGGATTATCCGGCCCCCTTGAGGGACGGATTATCCGGCCTGGGAAAAAACTCCAGCCCTGGCCGGACAATCCGGGAGATATTACACCTCCCACATAGAGAGCCATGCCCTTGCGCCCTTTGTGATTGGGGAGGGGCGGATTATCCGGCCCCAGGGGTGGATTATCTGCCCCCAAAAAACACTTTTAGGCTCCTTTTGACAATGTTAAGATCTGCATCACTTCAACACACATTAAATAATCCTTGGTATTGTTATCTAACACACAAAACACTAGGGATCATGAAATGTTCTTTCATTGTCAACTCCAACTTTATTCGATCTCAAAAGTTTTTCAATGATTTCCTCGCGCCTTTGAGTAGGCACACGTTCAACATAATTTGGTATATAAGCCCTACCAGAGCGTGTAGACCCTTTGTCTCCTAGGGAGACCATCTTGTAATAGTAACACATAAAATGTCAAGAGATAAAACACTTAGCGCTTAGTTTTCCGGCAACGGAGACATAAAATAGCTTGATGGCTGCAAGTGCACAGATCGTTTGTAGCTAGTTTCTAAATTAAGATGTCGATCTCACAGGGAGGCCAAAGGTAAGTGTTTATTGGTGAAGTCTTTGTCACACCCGAAGTTGTCACAGGTCTTCGAGTGAATTGACTGCAAGTGTTTAAAATGAGAATATAATTTGGATTTAAACGGAAGTACTTAAATAAAACTAAAATATAAACTTTAGAAATAAAAAGCATAAAAGTAAAGAATGGTTTGTTTGTTGTTTTCAACAAATGACAAAGTAGGCGCGGGGAGTTTCAGTTCATGGTGATAGTGAATGTGTCGGGTGGATGAGTGATAAGTGTAACAATTATAATATTATAAGTATGTGTGTAGGCGAGCAACCCATAATTAGCTGGAACTTCTATTGGTAGATTTCATCCCAACTTCAATAATCCTACTAGCCTGTTTACCACAACCATGGTTAGTTACTAGACGATTAAGATACTTCAGGTTGCTTAGCAATTAAGCTCCTTGGATCGGACTAATGCAATATGCTCGGTGGTTCCTTGTTATCCTCGAGTCAAACTAGTTTCCCATTGATATCCCTGTGTCACTTGAGGGTCTCCGGTCTGCTAGCAAACAAGATTCTATCTATGTAGAACAAAGCATCATGTTGTTTGGGCCCTTAATTGGACAACGGGCATTAAGCATCCCACAGATAGTCAAGCGCACATAATATAGTAATTAAAATCAACCACAAACTTGATGGAAAATATATAGGCACATCACATCTCACTAATCCCCTACATCTCCCACGCCCAAGGGAACTTACTCACACATGAGAAAAGAAAGCATCATCGATATAATTAAATAAAGGGAGTTCTTCTTGATATTACCGTGGAGATCCACAATAAAAAATAGAAATAAATCCAACACAATTCAATATGCGAAGAACAATCTCAAACCCTAGTCTTGCAAAGTGGAGATCTCTCTCTCTCTCAAGTACAAGTGATGGCTATGGAGGTGTGGCTGCTGGGAGATCGAAGATCATGGAGCAAGATGAAGAATGTCTTCTCCTTCTTCTTCGGATCCTTCTTTCTCTCTTCTGGATGGGATGGCGGCTCGTGTGTTCTGTTTTTTACCTCGGCCTCTTCATGAAAGTTGTCCCTTTTAATAAGACGAAGGAGATGGAAGCTATACGGCGGGAACTATACGGCCGGAGAAATTTTCCTGCCATATAGTTTATCGTTAAAGCTTCAGTAAACTCCCCTCGATTGCTTACAAAAAGAGACTTGCTTGTTTTCGTCTGAATATTGTGTTTTTGATGTTAAACCTCTCTGTTGATGTTCAGAACCTGAAACACACATTAAAAACCAAGTTTTCTTCGCTACCGAAGTATTAGCGTTAGGTAAAGCTAGAAAACCATCAAATCCAAATGAAACCATAAAAAATGTGTAGAATCTCACAACTATCATCCCTCCATTGTAAATGCTATATCAACTATTGTAAGAGATATAGACACCCACTAGCCACTTATACGGAAAAAGCCGTATGTTGAGCGTGGAACCAATCTCGTGTAAGTTTACGCGTAAGGTCGGTCCGGGCCGCTTCATCAAACAATCTCGTGATATAAACAAGTACATGTGGAAGGGTAACAACTATAGCATGAATGCCCGCATAATACCGTGTGCCTACTGGCCGTACATTACTACTATGCATAGATCGGCTCTAATACCACTGTTGGGGTTCTGGGCAGAAAATCAAAAAAATTACTACAACGGATCGCCCCGATGCCCAAGATCTATCTACGAGTAATGAAGTAATGGCTAAAGGTTTTGGATACATACACTTGTAGTCCGAAAGAGGTTAACATTCCGAGAGGAACATGGTTGATGTAGTCGTGCTCATAGCCGACCTCAAGGTCGCGAAGCTCCTCGCAGGTCACCCCTTGCTCCATCACCATGCAGCAGTCCGGCTTACGACATCACAGTGCCCCAAGTGTTTCACCTCGTAGGTTTATACACATACGGTGTACGATGAGAACCTCCATCTCCCCAATCACGCTGGGAGTATGTTGCGTAAGTAGATCCCCGACTATGGAATCCCTGCAGCGCAACAGCGTGTTGCGGATGTGTTATCTCTTGTGCGAACAGTACTTGGTCGTACCAATGCGTGGAGACAAATAGAAGGAGAGAGATTGGAGAGGAGGAGGATGAGACCTCCCAATTCATGGGATCTGTCTTATTGGCGTGTCCTCCAAAGGGAGAGGGGGCCTCCTTATATAGGGGGAGGGTCAACCTTGCCCCTCCCCCAAGCCTTCCAACTGGTGGCCAAGGGGGGAGGAGGCGGCGGCCAGGGGTGGGGCATCCCTAGTGCGCCCCAAACCCTAAACCTAGGCTCCCTAGGGTTTTCCCTAGGCGCATGGGCCCTTAGGGCCCATCTGGGTGGTCATCCCTCCTCTGGTTTCCCTCATGGGCCCTTTTTCCCTAGGAAATTTGGCCCATTAGTGGAATAACCATTTAAATCATATTTTAATATTATATTTAATATTAATTACATTAATTAATATGTAAATACATATTAACAAATCCAATTTGACCCGAAACACCTTTAGGTTCCCCTTCTATATCCTTCGAACAGCTTCAGAACATCCCGAAACAATTCCGGTCCTCTCACCAAAACTTTTCCGGTTTCCTTTCTTTCTCCCAACAACTTTGGATCTCTCATCACGCAACAATTTTGGCATTCTCTTTCTCATCTATGATTCCAACTTACGTAAATCCTCAAGCTCGTCGCACCCTTAAGTGGATCCCCTCACGGCTCGGGGAATGATACATACATGACCAAGACTCTCTGTGTCAATGATCAACATCGGGACCGTGATGTACATAATGACCACCTGTCCATTCCTAATTGAAGATGTCGTTTGAACCATAAACATCGAGTCCATTTCCCTTTGTTACTTTGATACTACTTGCCCGAGATCCGATCGTTAAGGTATCTCCATTCCTTGTTCAATATCATTACCGACAAGTATTGTTTACTTGTTACCGCGACATTACATCCCCGTGACCTAGTCACATATTGCAACATATATGGATGTAATCTCACCAAGTCGGACTAACTGTATCTTACATGTCACTAGTGTCAACACCCGGATTTTTCAATCCTAGATGCCTGCTATGCCATTCATCGCAATCCCAGGATTACCATTTTTGCGAGACATAACAGAATTAGATACTATAGTACATCATCCATTACACACGATACATAAGTTCTTACACAAATCGGGATCTCATGATCCAGTTCTTAATACAACATCAAGCAGCGGAATACGTAATAATAATGGTAGCGTAGGCGAAGCTCCATCTTCGGGGTCACAGGCAATGCTGACGATGGGAGATGATCCTAGTTGTCGTAACCTTCCTGGGGTCCATCCTCCAGGTACTCCTCTTCATAGTATGGCCATGGGAATAGCCAGGGACAAAGCCATGAGTACTCTTTAAGTACTCGCAAACTAATACTAACAGGTAAAAGGGGGTTTTTGGATAATAGGACACTAGGCTCTAGGGTTGTTTTGCAAAAGCCAGATTTATCTCTACTAAGTTCTACAGCTAGTCACAATTTTATAACTCCTAAGTGGGAACTTGTATTTCATATCACAACTCTGTTGTGGTCAAGTCAAAGTCTCAATTTATTTCACAGGTCATTTTGAAAAGTCTGACGGGGGAACAGTATGGCCACTCCAACTGTCCATAACCACGGACGCGGCTATTCGAATAGTTTGACACTCTACAGAGATTGTACACTTTCACCACAACATTCGATACATCCGTCAGGAACAAATCCTGAATTCACCATACTCAGTATGCGGATAATCAATCCTAACATTTCAATTACACACCCTAGTATAAGCACCTCTCCAGTGAGTTTGGCCTCCCAACCATGACCAACTGTCATCTTGGGTACTGCACAGGTGGACTATCTTCACAAGGTAGCCTCAGCTCAGACCTTGGCCGTGAGGGAACTAATACTAAGGTACATAAGTTTCCAGTCAAGCCCTACCCAATATTCGGGTATTGTGGTTGTACGATAAAATCGGAATGGTATCGCATCCAGACAACCATCAGTTTTATAAAGGGCTAAGGCTCATGCCTCAACATTTTCATCACCAAACTCATCAGGTGTTCGGAAACACATGTCCAAAACATTTCAATAGAATGATCCATCATTCCAAGGTTTTCATAACCATTTTTCCACCAAGTATTCCCATCTAAAGTTGATCAAGTTTTATGCTTAGCACTAGCATATACAGGTGGGGGTAGTACTAATGAGGGGTGGTAACTAGTGGAGTTTCAACTAAGTATAACCTTATGTCTCAGACTGGTGTCAATGTTTCTAACTTAGGACAAATTTTATGCTCTTTATGCAATCTTTAGCATCTTTCCAATATCTACCAGTCACTTAAGTAAACTCTAAGTAAGCTTTGATAAAGAAATAAAGTAAGAAGCTTGCACATAAAACTAGGATTGGTTTATCAAGTGGGTGTGATCACATATGCTTAAGGCATATAGTAGTCATAGAACAAGTATGGGTTTGTTGCATCAGTAGGGTATCTTGCAAGTGTTATCTTGCATAGGTCAACTTGATTAGTAAGGCTTGCATAGGTATAGTATCAGCTTGAATCAATATAAGTATAAGCTTGCTAAATTGCAAGTGTTAGCTTGCCTTGTGCAGAGCAGTGGTTGAAGTTCTCCTCGGCTTCTTCTTCGTAGTATCCTCCTTCCTCCTCGTATCCTTGGTCGGTACTAGCGTCTATGAATAAATACGAGGTACACAATCACCAAACAATACTTAACTACTTGCAATCATCACACACAAGGGTCATATGGATGATCTAGCATCATCTCTAACATTACAAGGTTAAGGCTTGATTTAATTCCTTTTATTTTAGAAAAGTAATTTCTACTCATTGAAAAACTACTTAAGATTTAATATTCTCCAAACCAAACATGGGATCATGTTGACACATGTCATCACCACATATTTTAGTCCATGGGAATATGATTTAAAGTGGTGTCACAATTTAATAAGGTTTTACCCTTTTATTTTGATTAAATAAAGTGGCTAGAAATACCTATGTAGCATTCTTTTATTACTTGAACAATATTTCTGCAAGTAAACCTATATATTTTTATATATTCTGAAAGGTATGGTTATATGTGATTTTTGAGAGTTGGAATCAACTCAAAAGCTATTATGTTTTAAATTTGAAAAATGTTTGAATGTAGAAAATCTTCTTCCTTGCTATTTTTACCATGGGTGATCTATAGATCCAAATGAATTGAATCCAACGGGCTTGGATTCAGCATTCACAAACCTTTCTAACAAAATTAGTTTCATTTAATTTGATGCACTGAATCGATCTGGGTTGATTTTTTAAGTTGGGTACATAAGTGTGTTTGAAATGAAATAGAAAAAGTTTTAATAGTCGCGCTGGAGCACTCCCCAAAATCTGATCGTTCCTAACCCGTACATATCTACGAGATGTGGGATTCCGGAGGCCTACTATCTCGGTCAACGTGCGCATCGCGAAATAGGATGGGAAAGACGGTGGCGACAGCGCAAGGTTTTGTAAATGGATAGTCGCATGTGATGTGGGTAACCTATGGTTAGCGTCTCGGTTTATATAGTGTAGGTCGGGTAAGACGTGGGATGCAGTCCACATCTGAGTCGACAATAGATCACGATCCAGAAAATATGAAAACGTCTCATTAATTAACACGTCTATTAATAAATCATAACTAAAATATAATTAATTTTTTTGAACAGCAAAATATAAACACCATGCATAAACATGATCTCGGCTCGGAATTCCCGCAACCCGCAGGACACGTGTGTCGTGACGAGGTGAGACAAGGCGGGCGGCGTCGGAGGGGGAGTGCGCGAGAGCTTCTCTTCTTCTCACACCTTAGCGAGTGGTAGAACAACCTACTATATAAGTAGGTAAAACTCTCATAACTAGGAATGTGGAACTAAACTTTAGTCCCACCTCTTTTCATGCATGCATGAATGGGCCAAAAAGAATTTCAGAAATTGTATTGGTTATGAGTTATCATCCCAACACCAAATTCCAACAATCCTCCAAAGTGTTATTGCCACACCACATCACTTCTTTCTAGAACATTGTTTTATATACCGGTGCATAGTGCAGAATGTGAAGTTGAACATTCTACAGGAGATATCAACTTGAATAGTAAAATATGTCTTAAACTATAAGTTTTCTACACACTAGTTTCACAGAAATTCTAGACCCATAAGTGGTAGGGCTTCCCTGCGGTTTGGAGCTCAAGTGTCATACTTCAGGCCTTTCATGAGTTTATTAGAGAGCACCAACTCTCATGCACTGTGATGTTTGACAGTCAGACTCATATAGGTGTATTACTCAAGAGATGTTCTACAGGACAACGTCGATAAGCCACTTAAAACATATTAAGATAAATATCAAAATGCTATCGGAATATAAGAGTATTGAATCTTGACGAAGAGGTAAATTTAGTATAGAAATACTCTTCTCCCAGCTATCCAATAGCTTGTCTCCCAACTTTAATTTATAGGACCCTTGATCACATAGAGTGGTTGACCACTATGAGCAACTCATAGCATGGGTCTCAAACATATATCTCTCTATGCATTATCTATCATATTATGTGATAAACCACTTGTGAAGTGATCTGCTAACACTAATAGAAAAATACTTATAGGCGCCAACTATCAGTAGGACCACGCAAATTGCATGTCACGGATATAGACAAATTTTTTTGTGGTGTGTTAGTATTTGGTACGCTGCCATTATTTTCTCACTGGTAGCGTGTCACTGCCAGCGCATCACCATCATTTTGGTAGTCTGGCACATGTCCAAATCTGCCATCGGATTGGATTTTACAGGTTGCATGCCCAATTCTACCGTGCTACTGTTAAAATATAACAGCAGCATGGTGCGATAGCGACACGCCATCGACGCGCACCGCGCATGATGTGAAGAAGCACGGTTTTGTAGGGCATTTCTGTCGAACGGGCCCTTCCGCCGAATATATCGGTGGAGGTATCGCCGGAGACTCCCGTCGGAGACCTTGTAGCAAAAAATTGTAATATTATAGCAAAATACAAGTATTATTGTAGCAAAATATTTCTTCAGTTGTAGAACAAAATTTGTTCATATTATGCAAGTTCACACAATGTATGTAGCAAAAAAAATTCTTCGGTATCGCAAAATTATTGAACAATTGTAGCAAAAAATTCCTTGATAAAAAACCATACAATGCTCGTGTCCTTGCCCTAGAGCAGGGACGATCTTTGGTGTCGGTGAGGCATCTCCCGGTCGCCTCTTGTAGCAGGATCGACCGCCTATTATAGCAGGCTAGGCCACCTCTTGTAGCAAAGGCTAACCATTATAGGGGTAGCCATTGCCGCACCTGGCTGCTCGGGCCAGAGGACATAAGTTGAGCGGTGGCTCTTTGTTGCCGCCAGACCTGCACGTCAAGGCCTCCCTGCAGTGTTGTCAAAACTCCATCATCGCAGGCATGGCCGTCTCCCCTAGAAGAAGCATAGCCTTCCTCATAAAGGACATCGACGATATCGGGGAGCGTGGCGGTGGCAAGATGGGAAGCAGGGCGACGTCGCACAAGATGGAGAGCATGACGACTTCGGCAAGATGGGGAACAGGGCGGGATTGGGGGCTTTTCGCCTGGACGGTGGGAGTACTGAAGGTGCAATGTTTATTTTTTATGGAATAAAAATACATATCGGGTAGAATCATAACCATATAAAATGACCCTAATCGAAATGCATACATTTGTCTTATACATTACGGGGATAATGAGAAGAGATATATTTTAGGTTCTAGAGGGGCTATAATTGGAGATACTATTGTTTCTGGTACAAAAGTTTCTATATCAATGGAAAATATTGTACCTTTGAGTGTGGTTTGAACTTGTATTGATTTACCTAATTGGAAGTACGACAAAACCTAGAAATTGATTGAGCTGGGAGGCTTGTTACTCGCTCCAGGAGGAAGAAGATAAGGTAGGGTGAAAGGATAGATATGTCGCCTAGAGGGGGCGAATAGGCAATTTCAAAACTATTACGGTTTTGGCTTGATAGAATATAGAATTAAACTAACGTTTATTTTACAAGAATAAAACCTAAATACACTAGGATCAACTAAGTGCACCAAACAAGTCAATATAAGAAAGATAGCATAAGATAAATACCACAAGTGATAAGCAAGAAATAAGTACTTCAAGCTCGAGGGCTATCAAAAGGAAAGTAAGCTCGGGTATAGAGATAAGTGAGGCATGCGGAGACGAAGATGTATTCTCGTGTTTCATTACAAGTAAGGTACGTCATGTTGGAGAGGTGTGGAATTCCATGAAGTATTTCCCAATGCCACGAAGGCTCGCCTTTTTCTCTGAGTCTATCCCACGAAGGAATAGGACATTTCCTTATGACTAGCTTTTCCTCCACTCCGGAGATGGCAAGCTACACAACCACTTCACAAGCTCCACGGAGGAGAAGTCTAGGTCTCTTCACAATCTTCCGCGTAGAGGACACCATGGCACCAACCGCCAAGCCAACTAGGAGGTCATCCTCTAACAATCTCATGGTCACTCACTCGAACCAATTGTAATGGAGATCTCAACACTTACTCAAGAATGCAAAGCAAGAACACCGAGGATGTTCAAATACCACCAAAGAAACAAGTGCTAGGGAGGAATTAGGGAGGAATTAGAAAGGAAGAACAATGGTGGAAATCAACTAATGACTCCAAGATCTAGATCCAATGGGTTCCCCTCACTTAGATGAGGAATTGATTGGTGGGGATTGTAGATCTTGATCTCCTTCCAAAGCCCTCAAAAATATGTAAGACTCATAGGAGGAAAGGGAGAGGAAGCAAGCTCAAAAGAGTCAACAATGGAGGTCAAAAACATGCTGAAAGAACCCTAGAACTTTGGGGAAGAAGCCCCCTTTTATACCCCTTCAAGGGCATGACCATTGGGGTCAAAATGAGCCGGTCGGACACGTTCCGGTTGGAAAACCGGTGCCGCTGTATCTGGTGCCGGAAATTTCCGGTTGACCAAAAAAGTTTTGGTTTTCGCCAAAACAGCATACCGGTCAAATTTTTGGTGGTCGCTGGAAATTTCCGGTGCCAATTCCGGCGCTGCCGAAATTCCCACCGGAACCAAAACAAGACACACGAAAACGGCTCTAACGTTTTGCGTCTGAACTCGGATTTTAGCAAACTTGGGCTTTTTGAAATGCTAAGAACAAGATCTATCTATTAGAGACTAGAATACCCAAGAAAGAGCAAGAGGTAAAGAACCAAATAAGGAGAGGTATGAAACCTCCCTAAAGAAGAACCGGTAAAACCTCAAAACTTGAAAACGCAATAGAAGATGCATACAAATTTGAAGAACTTGGGCTTGTTGAAGATCTAGCAACAAGATCAAGAACCTCACAAAGAAACACCAAGAAGCAACAAAATAGGGAGAAGCAAAGTATGCAAAGGATTTAGCTCCCTAAGACGATGTGATCAAGTTACCCAACCGAAAGCCCCTCTTGATAGTGCGACTATCTATCCTATAACCCGGTCTCTCAACAACCACCCTGAGACCGGTAAAAGGAAAACCTAACAAGGCCATACCTTTGCCTTGCACATCCTTCTTGATCTTGATGACAACACTTCAAGCTTTATTCAAGGTGGAATGCCTCACTTGATCATTATTGATTCATGAAGACTCATAATTTGCTCCCCATACACCACTATGGGATAGCTTCATTAAGGCACATCTTCATGTGTTCATTATCACCAAAATAGACAGCAAGCTTCAACCATACGATCTTCTTGAGATGCTTATATTGAACTTGCACTTCTCAACCTTGATGACCATCACCACTTGATGTCATCCTTTCATGGGATATATGGAATTTTCACTTTTGATACATGCCCATGAAAATATACCTAGATCATATAGAAAATGCAAAGGAACATATATAATGGGTTAGTTCATGAAGCATAACTAACACCGCTTACCATACCACAAGATCAACGTGGTACATTCTTTATGCTTCATGTGTTTAGCAACTTGAATTCACTATTCACTCTTTGTATTGGTCAACCATGTATCTTCTCGTGCTCTATCTTGAGGTACATAAATAATTATTCATTTGATTGCATGCTCTAAATCTTAGTCAACCATAGCTCAACTCATGAGGCTATCATGACACCGACTTAGAGCCATATCTTGAATTCTTCTATTCAAACTCTCAAGATCTTGATCATAACCTATTCTTCTCTTCAACTCGATGATCTTGATGCCAATACTCAATGTATATCTTTATCTTCATGGCATCCATACTCGAATCCAACACATGGACTACAAGCATGACCTATGGAATACTCCTTTATATAAACTCAATGAAAACATTAGTCCATAGGGATTGTAATTAATTACCAAACCCACACATAGGGACAATTACCCTTACAATCTTCCTCATTTTGGTAATTGATGACAATCACAACAAGAGGGTTTACATAATGAATATTAGAAACAAGTACGTAGCTTATTCGAGAATAAGTTGTATACAAGAGGTTGTATTTGATATGGTCAAGTAACACAAAGCTACTAGCACATATCAAAACTGATTCTACTCACACAAACTACAACTAATGCAAGAGATGTGAGTAGAACCAACATATATAGAGTAAACTCCCCCATAATATATGCATGTATGATGAACTTTAATTTCATTGCATACATTGTCAAGCATAACCTTAGGGAGAGTTTACACTATATATACAACCATGCAAAACATAATAAATATGAAATGCATGAAAGGCAAACACTTTAAGAACAAACCAATCTTAAGTATAAAACCATTTCCCTTAAACCCTCTAAACTTCTCCCCCATTGACAACAAGTGCCAAAATGGATGACAAAGTTAGAAAGATAATATAGTATGAGTTTCTCCCCAAGGTGTGCATTTCTCATAATTTGAGTGAAATCAAATGCATGTGTCCAATGACGAATATTTGGAGGAAATCAAGCTATATTAAGGATCAAAGATTGCTAAAAGGATGACACGGTGAAGAACTTTAACGGATGAAGCAAGAAATCAAAAGATCCAAATAATCAAATAGACAAATAGTTCACTAAATGAAATAAGGAAGCTCCCCAAGGTTCGTGCATAAATTATAATTGTTGCATTTGAATACAATATGCATAAACATGGAATCCTCGCTCCCTCTATATCATTTAGAACACAACCAAGATATGAAGAGTATAGAAATAAATCAATACACTTGTCAAGACAATCTTTAAGTCTAAAAGAAAAAATTATGAGATATGAGTGCATGAAGATGCAATAAAAGTAAACCGGGAACTCATAAATCAAGTCCTTACCAATACCGTTAAAAACCAAGAGGAGAATAAATATGAGATTAACACTCTCGTGTATATATGTTTCTGAGTGGACAAAACATGAGAATAATCCACAAAGAAACATCCACACATAATAGGTTAATAAAAATAAGAATACATGATATCTAAGAGGAAGTCATAAGATATACCAAAAAGGATTTTTTTTTGCTTAAGCGCATATATAGCCCAGGTACCTATTTTCTCTTATGGTATATCAATGAACTTCAACAAAGAAAAACAAAAACCTCAAAAACATCACAACTAACACTAAGGGAACTAATACTAGTTGGGATATTTTGAGAAAGGAAAAAATATCAAAAGGAAGGATTCATTGCAATTTCAACAATATTGCACATGAGAGTACCTTAAGGAATTGATATTCAATAAATTGCTAGAAGGCATATTTGGGATTGGTGAATCATGAACATGATTTTATATACTCCCCATTATATGCATCATCTCAAATTACTCACATAAGCAATAAGGATATAGATGTCTTTCAAATATCATTGCGATAACCACAATAAAAACAAAGAAAGGCATGCCAATATGCAACCTACAAGAGATTGGATGGAAGAGAGTATGCATGGATAAGATACTTGTTACCGAGATAGCAATGGTATGATGTAGTAGATAAGAATTCTTAGATCATACTAGCTGGGCTCCAATCATCATGTGGTGACAACACCTTCCTTATAGATGATACAAGCATCCATTGCATCTCCAATGTACCTAAAACAACATTCAAGTACATCTTGGTCCCCAGACTTATTGGGTCCAAAGTGGTTAGACTAACCATAATACATAGAACACACTCCATAAAAATATGTGCATATTTAGAGATGAAATTTGAATTTCATGCACATCTTAGCCATTAGGGATTTGATGGAGTATGCCATTTACATTGTATCAAAGAAAGCAAACACAAGATACAAAATATACATTTATTAAACATGCATGCACGATACTTTCAAGATCCAAACAAGATATAATTTGGACAAAATACCAAAATATTCAAGAAGGCATACAATGTGTTACAAAACACATTTGTTGTCCAAACTATATCAAAGAATCAATTCAACACAAGATTTGTTCAACAAATGAACTAAATAAAAAACTATTGAGCATAGAAGATGAACTAAAAACACATATGTTCAAAGATTTATCTCATTCAAGAAAATAAATCATAGATGAAAGATTGGGATAACAAACTCCCAAAAGAGCAAGGTTTCAAGAAAATAAATCATAGATGGAAGATTGGGATAACACATACTTGGTATAAAACCAACACAATCAAGGGGGCAAGTAACTTACAATATAAATGAGTTAAGTACAAGTTACCGTAAAGAGGCGCAATTGGATATAATATAGGGAGATGATAATACTTATGACTTGCACCAAATATAATATATGAAGATCCCTTGATTCTTCATGTGTTAGCCAAGTATCCAATTAATTCCCTCGAAAAACACCTATTGGTCAAGTTTTAGCTTGTTGTCCCCAACTAAGTTGGGTCCTAAGAGGTTAGTCGCAATAGGCTTGGCGATCCAAATGGTTCTTTTCTTGACACCACTTTGAGTTCCAACAAAACTGGCAAGCACATTGCCATCCTTATCCTTCCCAAGAAAATAATCATCATTAACAATGATAGGGTTAGATAAAGTACCATTTGTACATGAAGAGACGAAGTGCCCCTTCTCAAGACATATGTAGCAACAAGTGTTCCCCTTTCTCTTCTTCATTGATTTCTTGGCTTGGGAGCATTATGTTGATTATTCTTGGGAAGTGTCCTAACTTCAACTTGAGGTTAATCTTGGGCTTAACCTTGAACTTGTGGCCTCTTCCCTTGTTGCTTCTCACTCAAGTGCTTTTTATTTAATGGACAAGATTTTACATGATGTCCTTCAACCTTGCACTTGAAGAAAATAATCTTGGCTGAATTCTTTACTTGGTCTTGGACCTTCTTCTTGTTGCTCTTGGACTTATTCTTGTTATTGGAGTTAAATATAATTCCACTTTATTATTAGGGGATTTTTGCACACTCAAAATATTATCGAGTGTGGATTTACCTTCATGACTCTTTTCCAAATCATTCTTCAAAGAAATGACTTGGGCCTTGAGCTCTTTGATTTACTCTACATGGTTAGTAGAAATAGAAGTACTAGAGGAAATATAATCTTCATTGTTAGAGCAACAAGGTAAATCAACTAATCCAACAAAAGGTTTATCAATAGTATGGTTAGATGGGTTACTAGGACTAGCACATGGTGATATATCATTTTGAGTAGAAGTTGTGCTAATGTACAAAATAGGCTCACATGATGTTACCTTAGTGATACTAGCCTCGGTCTCTAACTTTATCCCATCATAGGAGATTAGAAGATCATTATGAGAGCCCAAGAGCATTTCATAACTTTCTTCCAATTTCCTACAATTAATAGTTAGCAACTCAAGTTGAGCTCTTAGCTCAACATTCTCCTTTAGGTTAGATGCTTCACAAGAAGTAGAGTTAGTAGCACAAGCATCATTGATGGATTTTTCATTTTCAAGCTCATAAGATTCAATTTTTCGTGTGAGAAGACAATTAGTGTGCTTCTCCTCGGCTAGCTCTTGCTTAAGGAGATATAATTTCCGAATCCCATCATCAAGATGGTCCTCCAACCCGTTGATGGTGTCCAATTGTTTATTAAATATTTCCATCACGTGTTTGAGACAAGCAACAACCTTATTATTACCACGAAGAGAATTACACAAAAATGTCAAATCATGCAAGAGTGCTAGTATCCTCATCAACACCATCATCACTATCATCATTAGAGGATATATTGGGATTCAAAGTTGTAGATACCTTTGACCCACTTGCCATAAGGCACATGTGATCACGGGAGGATGAAGATGAGGGTATTATTGAATCTTCATTCATGATTTTGTCTCGCTCCATAGAGTGGTTGATTTCCTCTACATTGTTAGATACACAACTAGAGGAAATATAGGCATTTTTCTCATAGGAACAAGATAAATCAAGCATATCATATACACTAGTATTCAAATAATTTCTAGATGATATGCAAGGACTAGCAACAAAAGAGGATATGGAACTATTGTTGCAAGAACTGTCTAAGTCAAAACTCTCTACACCATTAGAATTTATAGAACAAGAATCATTAGTGCAAAGAGAAACACTACCATCATCACATGATTTCTCCACTCACCATGCCATTACCTTGTGACTTGTCACATGTAGGTGAAGTGGAAGGAATTGATGACTCATCGGTGGAAGCAATTGGGGATCTTCATGATGTGAAGAAGAAGAGACCTCCTCGGAGATACCACCGAACTTATGTGAAATGGACCCACCAAATATTTGTTTAAGCTTGGTCCACATATCATGAGACGACTTATGCTTTACAATCGTCAAGAACAAATTAACTGTGGGGCTCAAGGAGAAAATAAGCTCATTATATACTTGAGCTTCGAGATGTAAATTTTTCCCATCCTCTAAAGATAGATTTTGAGGATCCATCAGAGGAGAAAAACCTACATCTAGAAATCGCTCTATATTTGGACACAGGGTCCAAAGATTACAAAGCAAGCAATTTCTCCACAAAGTATTATTTGTGCAATCAAAGATAATTGTGTAATTGTGCACTATACTACTAGCTGACATTTTTTATACTCTAGGCAGTGAAGCCTAAAGAAGGAGTGACCTTTCTATAATACCAATTGAAAGGATAGAGATGTCGCCTAGAGGGGGATGAATAGGCAATTTCAAAACTATTACGGTTTTGGCTTGATAGAATGTGGAATTAAACTAATGTTTATTTTAAAAACACCAAACCTAAATGCACTATGCTCAACTAAGTGCACCAACAACAAGTTAAGCTAAGCAAGATAGCACAAGATAAATACCATAAGTGATAAGCAAGAAATAAGTACTTCAAGCTTGATGCTATCACAAGGAAAGTAAGCTCGGGTATATAGATAACCGAGGCACGCGGAGACAAAGATGCATACCCGTGTTCCCTTACAAGTAAGATACGTCACGTTAGAGAGGTGTGGGATTCCATGAAGGATTGCCCAATTCCACGAAGGCTCACCTTCTTCTCCGAGTCTATCCCACGAAGGAATAGGCCCTTTCCTTATGGGTAGCTTTTCCTCCACTCTAGAGATCGCAAGATCCACAACCACTTCACAAGATACACGAAGGAGAAGCCTGGGTCTCTTCACAATCTTCCACGAAGAGGACACCGTGGCACCAACTACCAAGCCAACTAGGAGGTCATCCTCCAAGAGTAATAAGCTCACGGTCTCTCACTCGAACCAATCATAATGGAGAGCTCAACACTTATATAAGAATGCAAAGCAAGAACACCAAGGGTGTTCAAATCCCACCAAAGCAACAAGTGCTAGGGATGAATTATAGAGCAAGAACAATGGTGGAAATCAACTAATGACTCCAAGATCTAGATCCAATGGGTTCCCCTCACTTAGAGGAGGAATTTATTGGTGGGGATTGTAGATCTTGATCTCCTCTTCCAAATCCCTCAAAAAGATGCAAGACTCATAGGAGGAAAGGGAGAGGAAGCAAGCTCAAAGGGGTCAACAATGGAGGTAAAAAAGTGCTCAAGAACCCTAAAACTTTGGGGAAGAATCCCCCAATTTATACCCCTTCATGTGTTTGGTTTGCAACGATGGATAACCTTGAAAGTTCTCAAAATCTTGCGAGCCATCATGGTAGTCACACTCACTAGAACATAGTCATGGATGTCCATGCCATCAGCCTGTTGGCACTACTGAACCAAACCATTCTATTTCTTCTGATAACCGGCGCCGACATATACAGCTTAGGAATAGAGGTTAGTAGCAATTGGACTCAGTACTTTGCACCTAGCTGGTCACTATATTTTCTTGCTATAATCTTTATTGAATATTATACTTCTAAATAATTTTCTTATGTTAGGATCAGAAACCCTGACCAAGTATTTTGTTTTCCTCGCTACTGCTAACTGACCTTAATTCATATTTGATCATTCTTGTATTTTGTTTTCTTTTAAAATGTTACAGTATTGCACCATCGAACTCCAAACTTCTAACCCATTTAATTCTAAACAATGTTGATTCTGAAGGCTCGTCAGTTTGGTGAGTACGATATCTAGCAGTTGCCTCAACCACACCATACAACTTTATTTTGACCAAAATACTATTCCATATTTCCATATAACAGTTCTTGTAGTCCTTTTAATTCCAAATAGGTACAGTACACAAAGTTCATGCGTATGGAGCGGACTGTCATGTTGCAGCTGCCTCAATAACACCAGGCAACCGTTTTGAACCTATTTTTTGGGTACTAATTTGGCCTTATGTTAATTCAGTTTTATGGATGATTGATCCTTCTGCCATTCCTGCTATAATACAATATTTAATAGATTTTTGTACTAAATGGATGTTCCATTTTAGTAGTATGTTCCCTTCAAATTAGACACTCCACAACCTGATCCTGCTATGGAAGGATCTCTGGGTTGGAAACGATATCCTACAAAATACTCTTCCGAGGTTGTTCTCATATTCGGTAATGGAGGATATTTCGGTTGCAGATTTTACTGAAGTTAATGATTCGGCTTGCCACTTTATTCTGCCAATTTCTTCGGATGCAAATGTTGAATTATGTATTCTTGAGGGGCACATTAACAATCTGAGTTGGGATCCTTTGATGCCATATGAATGGGTTTATAAATGGGGATCAAAAGAGTTTAGTGCCCAGCGATTTTACAAGTATTTTTTTCAGGGGACTGATGCCAATTGCTGCTCTTCCAAAAATTTGGAAAACAAAATGTATGATGAAGCGTAAGGTATTTGCTTGGCTAATGATTATGGATAAAGTGAACACTAGAGACATGCTTCAGCACCGGCAATGCCCTATTTCAGATGTTAGATGTGTCATTTGTCAGCCGCATAGGGAAACGAGTGAGCATCTATTTTTCTCCTGTCAGTTTATCCATGCTTGATGGGAATTGATGGGCATCTCATGCGACATAAATTTGGACCTCAGTTCTAGGCTCAATTGTGCACAGCGGTTCTGGCAGAAACCCCTATTCTTTGAATGTGTTATTCTTGGTGCATGAAATATTTGGAAGCAACGTAACACGAGGTACTTTGATGATATAAATCCCAGTATCCTTCATGGCTGATTCAATTCTCCTCGGATATTGATTTGTTAGAGGCTAGGCTAAAGCCTGATCTTAGATATCAAATAAAAAGCTTTGTAACTGAGTTGAGTCTTCTAGTTTTTTCTATGAGAGGGAAGGAAATTCCTTACCCTATGTAAATATGGTGTAACTCCTATTTTATTTTTAATTTAAGAGCAGTAGGAGCCTCTCTTGCTGTATTTCCTCAAAAAAAAACCTGATCGTTACACTCACAACAGTTTTCTGCTAATCGCCAGTTTGCCAACTCTATTGTTTTGTCTTAAAATCTATAAATGATTTTTGATACATCATGTTTTTCTAATTATGTATTTCCTAAGATTTTTTCATTAGCATACCAGGCTCAATTGCCATATTTTTTCATTGATGACATATCTTTCAGTTTCTACCGGCTCTAGGATGTTGTTTACCAGTTCAATTTTATCACTTGGATAGTGGAGCAATAGCTACAACACATAGTATTTAATTTGAAAACCTTGCTACTCATCATTGTACAACCCCAATCTCAGCTTTTTGACGGGCTAAGATTCTAGGTATCAAGAATTTTTATTAGGTTGCATTAGCTTTGCCTCAGCTAAGCCTTGATTTTCCCCTTTCTCATCAGAATATTATTCAAAATGCTTTAATCATGCAAAATAAATCAGGGTCAGTTCACCTAGCAGCCTGGCATGTCACCCCATTAAGATGTTGACCTCTCTTCACTTGTTGGGTAAGTATTGATGGCCTTTTTTAGGCTAAGTTGTCCATTATACATTCAAAGGATATCAGTTTAATTATTATGCTTATAATGATTACAAGCCAATTGCTTTTATTTCAGAAATACAATTTTACAAGCATGACAACGATATTACATCTCTCATGTACCTTAGGTTGCACCCACAACTTTTAGCTGAATGGGCTGCAATCTGCAGAGGCTGGGCTTGCTTCTGTACGATTTTTAGATTAGACAAGCTTGATGTGTGTCTTTTTAGTAACATGAGTAAATTGACATGCTATTTCAGTTGCACATGAGATTCTTAATGCAACACTATGCCAAGATAAGTGGATATAACAAACCGGATGATGTGAAGATATAGATAAATCCAAGAAAGTTGTGAGCTCAAATTTTATTGGTTTGATATGTCAATAGGGTTTAATAAATTTTCTTTGTTCTTATACGGCTGCTTACCTAAAATCACATATATTGCTGATGTTCATATGGAATCCATTTCTGCCATGAGGTACAACATTAGTTGCGGTCTTGCACTTTATATTATCATCCTGTTTTAGCCATTGAAAATAAATTGGACATCTTTAGTTTTAGAGTTGCACATTATATTGACTTCGAGATTTAGCCATTAAAATATAGTGCATTAGCACTTAGCAATGCAAGAAGTGAAGTCTTGCATAAGGTGAGCTTCAGAGTAGAGTTGAAATCTAGGCAAGAGTAAAAGAAGCGGGTCTTTAGAGAATATATTTGTAATTTTTTGTTGTATCCATATTTTGGAATCTTATCACGAATATGATGTAGAGTAAAAACAAACCATCTATGTAAGTGTATTAATTCTTATTTTATGTAGACATGATATATAACTTGTGTTATTGCATTGTAATTCTGACTGTTCAAATTTTACAAAATGTCCTTTTTCCAGTATTTTCAAACATTTCTATATTTTACCCCGAAGATGGACGGGCGCAGCAATGCGCGCCTTCATGGTCTAGTAGGATAGTATAGAATAGTAGACAAGGAGGAATCAATTAGAATTTTCTTCCTCCCAAGAAGACATAGAAATCCCCACTCAAGCATCCAATTTCTTCACCAACTTAGCATCAATGAAATCTCAATCAACATTTTAAGAGCCAAGGTAGAAATAGACACCCCAAATATTTCATAGGTAAAGTACCAACTTGACAGCCAAACAAATTGGAGTAAAACTCATCTAAAATCGTGAGATGGTAAAAACAAGTTTGATGTGTGAGGCACGTTTGGTTCACAACCAATGTTACCACAAACAACGTTAGGTAAAACGTGTCTACCAAAATGTGATGAACAGCATGGTCGCACAAGTGTGATAGGAAATTGAGCATATAACATATGCATCATATGACTAAAATGTTCCATCGGTAATGAACCTATGACTAAAATGTTATATTGGTAATGAACCAAAGACATGCCAATTGTGTGTCGCAAACCAAAGACATGCCAATTGTGTGTCGCACCTCTTGTCCCTCTGAGAGGCCTTGTTTGGGAGTATTTGTGGGGATTAGAGGGGATAATCCTCACCAAACCGTAAATCTCCATTTACTTTAAATAATATGTTTGGTTCTAGAGTATTGAACTGATTCAATCCTCACTTTTTTCCAAGTTCTACTTTAATTTTTTCCCTTATCCAATACACTATCCATTGTACCCTTACCCAGTGGATTGGTGGGGATTATGATCTTGTGAAAAATAGAGGGGTTTGGATGTAGCTGGGGGTTTCACCTAATCCCCTTAGAGATTATATATATATCCCTTCTAATCCCCACTAAAACGCTAGTACCTCCTATCGGTGGCACAGAGGCACCGAGCCCATCTCGTCTCAACAGAACAGGATGCTCCAACATAAAGTCCCATTAGTTGGCAACTCCAACATATCACTGTGTACGATTAAACAAACCACATGATTCGTATGAGTCATGCATAGTAGAAGGCATTGTCAAGAACCATCAAGCACCATCAAGCGTCAACCATCAGTCCACCTTTTAGCATCCTTCAATATCGGTGAAGCAATGCTCATCCCAAACACCAGGGAAACAGCATGAACACCCAAAACATCGAAATTTGACAGGTAAATCAGGATGGTAACCTCGAGCACTGGTGCTGATAGACATGCTAGATGTACAGTCTCTCCAGAGATGGCATATCGGTCTGCCGCATAGATAGGTCGCATCAAAAAGGTTAACTGGCATCGTAGAAAGTCCAGGGGCCAAGTAAACCCAAAATCATTTCCCTATATGTACAAAACATCAGCCTTGGGCGACAAAATGTTATTAAACACAAGCTGTTGCCAAATATCTAAGCTATCAAGTATCCATCACACGAGCCCCCCACCCCCACTGGACTGGCTCCTGCACCTCGAAAGCTGTCTCCTTCCCTAGCTACAGATTTTTTTCCACAAGTCACCAAAAAGAAAGAATATGCAGAGAAATATCTTGTCATTTTCACATCATTCGTCGATATCCTGGACCCATTGCAGACCTGTCATGGGACAGCGGAAGGTATGAAACACTTGCAAACAAGAACCAGGATGTCATGATCTTGTGAAAACAAGAAAGATTATCACAAGAATTTACAGGTGGAACCTTCTACATTAAAACATGTGAGGGCACTCCACTATTTGTGCACCATTTATTATGTTTCCTTTATTTGCCAACTCCCCTTAGGGAGGGATGAGAACTTATGGTTGGCACTAGGTGTAGCACTCAGTGAATTGTGTGGATGGAATCTGTTAGAAGCTTAAGTACAGTTCGTTTCTTGAGCAATACCGTAATAACTAATAACACCGTATTTCCCAGTCCCATAACTGATAGATCCCTTTGTACTATAAATTAGTACTAAGCTGGAAGGAGTTCTCGGAAAGCAGACTGACCTTCTAATACCGAGCCCACTGCTGCATTTGGAATCATAAGTCCAACAACCCGCTGGTTGTCATCTGTAGTCTCCAGACGGACAACACGTATTCTCTTGTGAATCTGTCGGGCCTATTTGAATATGTCAGCAAAGTAATTGCCAATAAGAGAAGGCTTCAATAAAAATACCCACTGTAATGCTATCACATGTACAAGCAGCAACACTGGTATATTTTTTCTGTAAGCACAGTAAACTATAGACTGAGGCACAGTAAACTATAGACTGTAGTGCGAATGAACTAGCATGATGTCTGACATAACATTGGGATAGTGAACTGAGGCAGCTATCTATTAATAAAACAATTTCTTTGAAGACAGAAAACAAACCTGCTTATTTAGGGCCTTTTCTACTGTGCCCCATACAGGAAGTATTAGGCCACCCAAAATATTAATCTCTTGTAATCTTCTTCCTACTGTACAGTAGCTTCCAAGTCTGCATTTGGGTCCATGCATACACTGAAAGAAAGCCAAAAAACACATGATTACATGAGCGTACCTGAACCAAATTTGTTAAAGTGCAGAAAAGGATGGTGAAGCATGTCTTCATTTGAAACGATACTGGTATGTTTGGATGGAAGCAGCATAGGTTGTAAGACTTAATTCTGCCATATCGGAAGCACTATAGCTACTAAAACAAACGAGTTGACGAGCTGAAGAGCAAGAATATCACCATTACGCCTCCTAGACAGCCCTCTTTCAAAGACAAAAACTAAACAATCTTCAGATTGTAGAGATAACACAATAGCTCAAAGGAGCAACGTATCATAGGCTGATCCAACTAGTGTTGTATTGCAATACTTGTATTTTCCATTACATTAATGGTGAAAACCTACTATTATGTCTGTTGCTATTTCATACATCCAATGTCAGTTTTTCTTATAATCCAACACCAGTAAAAAAACACTAGCTTCTTAGAGACACAAGGAACCTAGCTGAATATTAGTTTATGCAAGTAGCACATACAGCCCTTCTCTGGTCAAGGTTGAATAAAATATTTCAATGCAGCATTACCTGCTTGGATGATGCATCATATTCTTCCTGCCAACCTTTCCCAATTTTTTCAAGTGACAGGACCTTCTTGTACTTGCCCTTAAGTTCAACCAAAGGCATCTCTCTTAAGAAAAGAAAAATGATCATCATAAGTTACATTCCACCAATCATATAAGACTTTCAGTTACAACTATGATAGTTACCAAAGATGACCAAAACAGCTCCACGGAGAATTCAAAGGATTTGGTCAGCAGAAGTAAAACTAAAGATTAAATATTTAAATGATGAATCAAGCACCTTAAAGCTTCCCCAACAGCAGGGCGAGTTACTCTGTACATTCCTTCTGTCGAGCTGGTGTAGCAAAAGTGAAACATTAAAGACCCAATTCATATAGTGCACGAAAGCATACTGCAATCAGAACGCTGCATTATATTGGCAGCCATGTAAACAAAGAAAGAAGTCCAAATAACCCCCCTATATTTCAGGTTTGGGACACTAACCCCCCTTAACTATTAACTGGAACACTTAACCCCCCTAAGTATCTAATACCGGACAAATTACCCCCTCAAACCGATGATGGCTGTTTTAAAAGCGGTTTTGGTCCATGTGGACAATGGTTTAAGCAAGAGAGATGCCATCGCTGGTGCCGAGACACCCATTCCCTGTGCTACTGTAAGAAGCACACTGGCGGTGCATGGCTATTGTCGACGTCTCCCTGTGCTACTGTAAGAAGCACACTGGCGGTGCATAGCTCGGGTGTGTGGGGTGCTGTTCTCTGACGTGCGTATGCCCGGTGTGCCGCGTCGTGTGCACGTGGGCAAGAAGAAAGTAGCAGGTAGCCGCAGCGGCATGGCTGTGCTTGACCATGGCGCGTCCATGGTGTCATTGCAGCACTCTTGCAGGATCATCATGTTGCATTGGACTTCGGCAGGATAAGTATGTTTATCACACGCATGTCTTTCGTGTCGCTGCCGAAGAGCTTCGTCCGCTGGGGCGTCGTTGACATCGTAACGCCGCCGTAGAAGCTCGCCGTTATCCACTCTGCCAGTTTTAGCATTCACCTCCGTTCATTCGGAGGTGGGTACAATGGCCATGGCGCTCACCAACCACCCGCACGCCCACTGTATCGCGCTGAATGCCAGCCCGGAGTTTACTAGGGACTTGTAGAGTCCGTACACCATGGCATCGTCACCGGCCTCGACGTGCTCCACCGACGTCACCTTAGAGTAACCATTAGGCATCTCCTGGATGAGGCACCCGGATGGGCGGCAGCGGAAGTGGCCGCGTCATAGCAGCAGAACGTAAGCCGTCCAGAAAAACGTGGACCAAAACCAGTGTCCACGTAGACCAAAACCACTCCCAAAACAGCCATTGTCGGTCTGAGGGGGTAATTTGGCTGGTATTAGATACTTAGGGGGGTTAAGTGCTCTAGTTAATAGTTAGGGGTGGTTAGTGTCCCAAACCTGATACATAGGGGGGTTATCTGGACTTCTTTCTGTAAACAAATATTAATGTTACAAGCTTAGCATGACTTCTCTAGCATATGTGAAACATTACAAGTTGACCAAGATGATGAATTCTCCTCTAGGATACAAAAGTATGAGGGGAATTTTGCTCAATAGCATCCCAGGCATTTTTATATAAAACCATGCCACCTTTTCCATCTGAAACAACAATTACTAAGGTAACAACACCAGCTTTTCCCTGGTTCACCTTTTCATATTGGCACCTAAGGCAGGACCTAGTGAGACAGAACAATCTCCTCTCCCACAATATAATGGCATCACAAGTACTAATTTGTAGATGACCTCCCCAAGGATCGAAGCTGACCATGTGTGATGCTACCCAACCCTAAACCATTCCCTTGTCTGGAAACCCATGAAGCATCTTCCCCTTTTCCTCTCTCCCGTTCAGACAAAGGACCACAAATTAGCATTCTATCTTACCACAATATCTTCTCTTCTTCTAAATCATTTTACTCATTCAACCCAGGGGCATTTTGGGATTTTTTGTTAACTTTTACGTGCTTCATCAACATGGATGATTAGTTTTGGATAGAAAAATGGAAATACTCTTATCTAGCATGACTTCATGTTCTCGGGAAGTAATGCTCCAGCTTAAGGTGATTCCCATGTACTTTGCTGAATATTAGCGTTTGCACTGTGAACCAATTTTATGTGAAACTAGCAAAAGTGCCCGTGCGCTGCACCGGTTCTAAAATAATTTAATATGCGCTCAAAACCCTAAAAAACAATATTGTGTAAACTTTAGCACTACGAAATTCTTACATTTCACTTCGGTTTTTGGTCTGTACCAAAAATATTTTAAGTTTTGCTTCAGAATTATCTCCCTTGTTGCAATGCACATCAATCATATCAAAGGAGAAATTAAAACTCAGTAGCTAATTTATCAGTCATCTAGAAGAACAAAATAAGATGTCATGCAGAAAATTTTGGGTTTACAATTAATATATTAATTTTAAAATTTTCTAAATTACATTGCAAAATCAATACATAAATAATATTTGAAGTTGTAATAAAATTAGATTCATATGAGAAATTTCCAAGTTCAGTTTTAAGATTTCATAGCAAATTTGCCCGTGCACTCCTATTGTTAATAAACAACCAACATGCAACTGAACATGTTGAACTAAACCAACTAAATCCAATTAATGTGAACAAAATCCTAAATAATAAGCCATGACGAAGCTCTCAAAGATGTAAGTTGACGAAGACATGATCTAGAAAGGTCCAAGCTGCAGTTACAAGGATAATGACTACGTCATTCCTTATCAAGATCTAGAAAGGTCCAAGCTGCAGTTACAAGGATAATGACTACGTCATTCCTTATCAAACCACATAATCATCTGGTTTCCACCATCTTGTCCAATCAAATACTTATCAGATCATTATTTTCATTCTTTGCAAAGATAAAAAATCTGTATATTAGATTGTGTATCATACGAAAGTAAACATAGTAAAATTATTATAGAACTATGCACGAACATGAATAATGCATTACCTGAGGTAACTAAACTGTTCCCGTGCCATTAATTCAGTGCAGAAACTTGCTTAGGAACCAAGCTTTCTGCTTATTAAAAAATTCTTGCGCTAGCTGAATCATTGCTTTTTATTTTTGTTTGTCCCTGTAGCTTGCTCTATATTCAACGGAAGGCAGATCGTATTTTTTCCATGAGCTCGTCCCTGCTATGGTTGCTCGTTCCTGCTATGCCGTTGCTTGCTGCTTTGTACTCGCATCCTCGTAAATCTTGGTAGTCGCGGTAGACCCAGCACTTGTCGTGAACTCGTGATGCTCATAACCATCCAAAACAGGATACAGAAGAGGCAACAGATCAGAGAAGATTAACTGAACGAGCAAATTTGCTCTTCCTCGAGCTTCACTTGGAACAACCTCCATCTCAACCATGGCTCACCGCCACGTTGTGCACATGGACACACGCAGGACAACAACTCAGGTAGCGATGGTGTCCAGAATCACAGCGAGGTCAGACAGCCTTTGTCTTTGTCCATGAACTTCCATCCGCTCTCTTGATCGATCTGGCCATCGTCCTCGTGTCTCTGCTCACTGCATCGCATCTGGCGGTCGTCCTGTCCAACAACGCATCTGGCAACCATCCCCGTGTCTTGCTCCTGTTGCCCTGCACCTCATATGACCCTCATCCCATGTCCTGGATACTTACCCTTCAAGATCGACAGAATATTCCCGTCCGATGGACCTACCGTGCCGTTGGCTACAAACCCTAAGGAGGAGCCTGGCTTCTGTTGCATCCATCGCCGCGTGGTGTTTATGTCGTTTGGGGAAAGAGGAGGGGACATAGGCTTTTTACTTAGGGGTGGTCAAACAGTTTTTTACTCAGGGGTGGTAACCGGTATGGTGGTATTAGTATGAGGGCAAAAAAGTCCAAATAAGTGTAGGTACTACAAGAAACACTCCTTTTATTATTAGGTATAGATGTGCAAACTGACTGTTATTGCTTCGTCAATAGCTTCTCTCATCATATTACATCTCACTTCATGAATATTAGGTTTTTCAATGTCTCTTCTGGTATTTAGTTCCCACTTTCCATATCTCTTATTTATTTAAGAATATAAAAACATTAACAACCATGACTAAAAGAAACTAAAGACAAATAAATCATATACTCATCCAACCACAACACGTACCCTTCAAATGCTAGCATGAAATGTCTTCTCCCCATCCACTCTCTTCTGGACTCATAAAATCCATCATTAGATGAGCATGCACCATCCTTCTGCCTTTCTTCAAGTATTGCATTTGCCGACTTGACATTTGGTCACAACAAAAAAAAATTGTCAAGCGAGCAGTCTTAAAACCAGAGCAGAATCAAACAGAAATGTTGCCTACCTCCCAAGTAACTCCACGGTCAATTGTAAAAGTAAACAACACTGTAGAAGCACCAGACAGGCTATCAACATGAACTGTCTGCACACATGAACTTGCATTAGATTACTAGGAATAGAGCACCTCAGGGATTTGATTTTGTTCGAAAGATCTTCCCACATCCCAGCCTGGGTTTTACCATGTATGGGGTTTTGAGTTTATGCATAGGCTATGGTTGCAATCTCTTTTGAATTTCTGATCTCATTTTGTGGTTTTATACTCTAACAGAGAGAAACACTACCTTTGGTGATTCTTTCATTTCAACCCGTTTTGCTTTAATATCAACAATACCAGAATCGAGCTGTCCTTCACTTCGTGCATTCTGAATGACCATATCAAGTATACTTGTGAAAAGATCAAATAACCTATTTAATTAACATGTTAGTAAGGCTACCAAGGTATCAGCCAAAAAGGTGTCAATATAATGAAAAGAACTTGCTTTGAAGAAACACTTGCCTATTCTGGATGTCTGGAGCTAATCCTAGAATACGATTGAGGAAACGGGCCACATCATGCATATCAGAATCAACAATCCTACCTGTAAGCTTTCCTCCATTTTTTCCAATGCCTGCACCATCAATCGTCAAACAATTAACTCTGTGTAATATATTTGAAAACGCATATTGCAGCTTACTATGTATAAAATACTAGAGTATGTGTGCTGTGCATTGCAGGGATGGTAAGTTAACTTGGAAATATCATTTCGATTCCTAACATGTAGGTAGGAATACATGGTTATGAAAATATACTGCATAAATCAGTTACTTGAGAAATACAAAATTATTTAAGTGTCAAGACAACTAAAACTTTGTGAAGCATGCATTCATTACTTTTTCCTATGACAAGAAAAAACAAGTCCAGAAACAAACTTACAGATAGCAGCATCCCTGATAATTCCAACTGCCACTAAAGCAGCTTTTGCTTTAGTGATGAATTCTTGTAGACTAGCTTGATTCTCAGAGCTTCCCAAAGGCACAATTGGAAATGCATCCTGATAACCTTGAAAATTATCCTTTAGAACATTGCACGACTTATGAAACTCAATGCCCATCCAGAAAAAAAGGAAAGATAACTTACCTGTTCCATTATACCTCTGTACATCATTGTGAGGGCTTTCTTTCCATAAGTACTGTCATAGTTAAAAGCACTAAGTGACGGCCCAGCTCTGCAAAAGTTCAGATCACACGATGTGATCTTCAGATGAGATCAAGTTTACAGGGGACATTAGTGAGACTCGGATGAACCAAAAAAGAACCTTCGATCTCCTTGTGTTAAAGCTCCAAGAGACTCTAGCCGCTTTGCCACGATCGATGCAAATCGCTTTTCACCTCCAAGATTTGTAAACAGAATCCTACATTGAAATTTTCAAAACTTAATGCTTAATCACAATTCAGATATGTAAGTCAACTGAAAAGTGGCCATTTCCCACAAGTAGTGAAACGAATTGGCCATGTTGAGCATGAACTTAAAGATTTGCCTCGCAACTGTAGGAGTTTGTAGCAATCATCACTAATCCAAGTTGAGCCAACGACTCGTACATCCAAATCCTAGATGTAGTTACTTATACAAACAGAAACAAACATCTTTAATGGCCAACTGGAAATTTTCAGATTAAATAACTGATATCAATACCTATATACAGGTGCAGAAGTTTGATTGGAACGATGTGTTCTCCCAAATTGCTGTGTTGCACGGTCTGCACTCCAAGGAAGTTCAAGTGTTATGTGCACTCTTCTTCTCTGTCATGTTTAGATAAGCAGTGTAAGGAACATTCCAATAGATAAACATCGTATGCACACTTTGTATTGACAGGCATTGCAGGAAAATAGACCTGATTTTTTACCCTTCGATCAGCATGCAAAGAAACACCTGCTGATCCTGCTTCCGATATTATTGCGATGAACTTTTCTCCATCCATGAATAGCTGCTTTTCATGCATATTGATCATGTCCAATGCAATTTCTTTCCTGTAAATGACAATATTTGTATAAATTAACTAAACAAGAGAAGGTAATAAGTAATTGCAAGAAAGCTCACTCACGTGTTCCGCGCCTGATAAACAACACCGTTTCCATCCGATGCTCTTATTAACATACCACGCCTTCCAGTTATTTCTGAAACATTGTCAGGACCTCCTAGCTACAAAATATAAAACAGATGGAAATGCATAAGGTATTTGTATCTCCATGCTTGAATACTCAGCTAAATCCTTCAGGCAAGCTGTTTCAGTCTGCTGAGTTAGAGTACTTGAAACGCAAATCCCCCTTCTACTATTCAATAGCTGCATAATCAAGGGAGCAGCTCTATATCTAAATTATGAAGTGTACCCTGCGGCTAACAGTGCTTGCTCATAAGTTGAAATCGAAATTTGGAATAGGTAAATCAGAAAAATCGATTACCTGGTCAATTATATCATCTAGAGGATTATTAGGTAAATCTAAAGCACGGATGATGTCTAAAATCATAGACTTTCTTTCCACTGCAGTGTCATACCTGCAAGTAATTTACCAGGTAACAAGTCCTTAAACTGGAAGGTATGAGCACACCGAGTTAGCCAATGGTTACTGATCCACATAATAGGTACCTCTTTGATAGTCCAGCTATGTAAGCATCTCTCTCTTTAAAATAGCCTTCTACCTTCTCCTTGCATGTGTAACATGACCAATCATCAGTCAACATTCCAGTCCAAGGTGGAACAGGACAACCAGGGTGAACTCGTGTAGCACAACTAGAACACTGAAGCAACAGGCTCTTCTCCTGAAATTGTAACACAAGTATAAAAGGTGTTTGAAAATAAATTCAGTCTTTAAACTCCCATTCTCTAAAATAAACAAAAATTTCGAAAGAGCCCAACTATGTCACTGGCATAAGCACTTCGTAAGCAAGGTTCACATTTGGTAGACATCAATTTAAAAAAGTTTACTCTTTTTTTCTAACGTCTGGAGAATGTGGTGAAATGAAAAAAATGGTTGGGCAAGCAAAAAAATACGTAAGAGCCAGTTTACATCAAAATGAAGTTAAAGCATAATTGTGTTTGTTGAACTAAGAAGCATAAGAAGTTACCTCCTCAGTATTGCAGATCTGACACGTATAGAATTCCTCATCAGAATCTGTCAATTCATGGTCTGAATCCACTGCGATATATTACAGAATAGATATATCAGTATCTCAAATGATTAGTCACAAATACCATATTAAATCTGCCAGCCATATATATACAGTAGCAATGAATTACTTAGGCCAATAATCACCTTGCCTGTTTCATCCCTTTTAGCTATTTTGGAACTTTGGTGTTTGGCTAGCTATTGTTCCATAATTAAGTTGGACAGATATATCATACAGTTACATGCTATTGTGTTCAGGGACATATGAGAAGAAATGTGAGCAATCTTGAATGTGAGAGGAACTATCCGATAACAGAATGATTGTATTTTCTCCAAGAACATATGAGATGCAATATGAAAGGAGTCAAAGGACAAAAAAGCAAAGCAGAACTTAACGAATTTTATCTGAAGAGCAAAGAAAGATATGTACTTTCGCAACTTTCTGTTTTGCTACATACGGCAACTTTCTCTTTGGTTGACAAGCTAAAGTTGAAGCATTAAGTCATCTACCTTTTGTCTAAGATTTGGCTTCTCCATTTCAGTTCGTTAGATTTTAGTCATAGGGAGGCTATGCAAATCCTACCATGGTGAATCTTTTTTCCATTTCTTAATTGCCATCTGAGAATTTGTTCTGTATGTAGCACTCAAAGTATATACAGTCCTAGATATGCCTTTCTCATCCGTTGACTGTTTTAATTGTTAAGTCACCTCTTAAAAAAGAAAATGTTTCCCATAGTGGTTGGAAGAATACAGTTTCGGTGTAACACCATCGACTTGTGTATCATTCCACGTATGAATTTCTGCAGCATTTCATCATTATGTTTTTCAGGGACCTGGCACATTCAGTTAGCCGAGGGGAATTTGGGCCACTAATTGGGAAAAAACTGACAAGCCTTCCAACCTACATGGCGGCACCACCACCACACCACACAGCCAACTCACGTGAATGGCAAATATGGAACCGGAAAAGTTTTCCATTGGTAAATATCTGGAACGTTGAAATACCAGCTGGCGTATCACAGAGCCTTAAAGTTAAAACACCACATAATAGTATCAAATACATTACTGTTACAGCTTATAAGCATTAATCGTATATTTGCTTTATGGAAGTTTCAATTTTTCTGAGTCATCTTGCAGAAGTTACTTAGTCAAGTAATTAAACATGTACAGAGTTGCGTGCCAAGAAAACAGACCAACGCAGTACTCCAGCTTTCATTCATAATATTAATTAATTAAATGATATTATAGCATTTCAAACAAAACAAGGTTCCATTAGTCTTTGTAGATACCTGAGTTTGTTTCCTGTCATTTTGAAGCTGTGGGAAACTATATGTTCGGAACTTCACTCAGCAATATTTTATTCCACAAGATTTCTCTCATAGGTAAATCGTATTGCAACAAGGAACATGATTGTTAAAATAGCTTAACCATATTGATCGTTGACTCAAAATTTACAATAATCCACAAATGAAATCTAGGTGGGTGGCTATGAGAATCTTAACCAATTCCAGTAATTTTGCTCTTACAGCCCCCAAGAAGATTCTTCCAAGTAGATTCATTATACCAAAAATGCAACAAACAACTGCTTCCGTAATTGCAATTCTATGCACTTAGTGACTGCTAGCAACAAATTCTCAAGAAACTTACGTGGAGAATGTACATTCATTCCATCATCACTCCCATCTTCCATTTTCGGAAGTTTCCTAACTCGTCCTTTCAAGGATATGTTGGGTCCATAATGCCGCTTACGCTGTACCTCTGTGATCTTTTCTTCACCTACAAGAATAAACATAAATAAAGAATAATGCATCCAAAATTGCAAACCAAGAAATCTAATTGGAGACCAACTTCCAAAATAGTAATATTCTAAAATCCTGGCACCAACTACAAAGTTAGTTCGATGCAAACCTTGCTGAAAAGAATCAGGTTTTGGTGGCAAGGGGTAGTTATCTTCAACCAGCTTAAGAAGCAACTCTCTAGGACCAGAGATGAAGTCTTCCATTTCAACACCCTGCCACATGTGTTTGAATAAACAAACAACAGTCCGGAGAATCAGTTCACCTCACCTTGCTACAATCTAGAATACAGAAGATGGATTGGGGGGTGGGGGGCTAGCGGCAAGACAAACATATTTTATGATAGCTTCCTCTGTTCGGGCTTCTCCAGTGCTCTGGAGACCAATCACCACACATTTTTCTTCTGCTAAGGCTTCTTTCACCAACCTCACGACAGCAGGCACCTTTGCAGACATACACAAATGCCTGAAGAAACGCTGCAAAAAAAATAATTCATTGTTACTTGTTAACAAAACAAGGTGATTTATGAGATATGAAGTGAACGATATGCCAGAATTCACATATACTGCACCAGAACTTCCTCAAGCGATCTAAAATTCTCTATTTTACACATGGAGTAACATGGTCCTGTTGGAGAGCCAAGATCCATGAACTCCAATAATTAACTAGGACGTTACAGTTACAAATTTACTGTGACATAAAATAAAAGAGGAACCACCTGGTGGCTGGCCCAGTATAGCCGCCATATCTGAGCTGAATTGCCCTTGTCTTCTGCATAGTACTCGCTTGCAGATAGGAGTTCAACACGCAACTCAGCCCAAAATTGAGCTGCCTTTCTATACATATTCTGCACGATTGATTACAAAATACAAATTAATCATTACTTATCCATACTAAATCCCAGAGTACAGGCTGAATGAAAAATGGTAAGAGAAGGCTAAAACTTTAAAGAATGTTAATTTTCTGTGATGATAAATCACGTTGTAGAGCAAAAATGGAAAAAAAATATTCGAGAAAACTAACCATAAAAAAATAAAGGGAAAAAGACAGAATAACGACTTTACCATCATCCTTTCCTCTAGAGGTGCCTCCACAACATCAAAATCAACACCCTTATAACTTAGTGTGCGGCAAACGTACATACCCCTGGCACAAGTTTAACAACAGCAATACCAAATGAATCATTTTTATTGAAATGGAAACCGAAGCAACAAGAAAATTCAGCTATCTATGTACGACCATCATATTTGATATGATACCCATTTGGATCTGGCCTCTTCATGTCAATACTGTGCACATGCAAGTTAAAGATGAGTCATTGAGAAGTTCCAGTAACTAACCTTGCTTTCATGTCCATAGCAACAAGTTCAAGAGCACCCACACCACCTTTCTCAAGGGCACCTGAAAATTGTTTCGATAAGCTCAAGTCATAAACGATAAGCTCATCCAAATATCCATTGTTTTCACACATCCAATTTCTGGTAATAATTTGTGAAGCACAGAAAAAATCATAGAAGGATGGCAATACTTTTAGGTACTATGGAAAACATGCTTCTAAAATTGGCAAATCCATTTCAAACAACTCGTGTGTATTGGTTCACATGTATCAGCCCAAAGATGACAAGAAAATCTATCAATGAGCAGAAACAGTAAGGAAATGTTGGTGGCAGTGGAACCAAAAAAGCAGCAGGCAGACAACAACTAGCCAATTCAGCGGCCCAAAAGCTACAGACCTACAGCAAGCCAATTGATGACACATTGGCAAGAAGATGGTAGCTGACGACGGATCTGCGCTGATTCCACCAGGTGGCAGCAGGAAACAGGTGACAGTCCACCGGACGAGGTTGGTGAGATTCAAAAGAACCAGATTTGGTGATGATTGAGGTTGACAGAGACGAGATGGGATCTGGACAGGAACCTAAGAGCTCTGAAATGAATGACCGGGATTAAAGTTGGCAGCACAGATCCTTATCGGAATGGTGTGGCCGAGCTACGTGGACATCCATAGGAAATGAATCGAAGATGGTGACAAGATAGTAGGCATACGATGAGATGGCCAGAATCTAGTCAGTGACGAGGCCAGAACTAATGACAGCATCAAACCTCTGATTGCATGTTAAAAGGGGGACAACAATGTGGCTATTGGTAACTGTTTGTATTGCTCAAATATTTGGAGTTACAAACCTAGACCATGACCTAATTAGACAAGTCATCTAGTCAGTGACAAGGCCAGAACCAATGACAGCATCAAACCTCTGATAGCATGTTAAAAGGGGGACAACAATTGGCTATTTGTAACTGTTTGTATTGCTCAAATATTTGGAGTTCCAAACCTAGACCATGGACCTAATTAGACAAGTCATCTTGTGCGTGTATCTACCTCACCAAGAAAAACTTGTGTGTGTACCTACACTTAAAAGGAAGTAGGTGGTACTCTACTATGAATTCTGAAAGGGGAATGGATGTAAAACACCATTTCATTTTGATAACATCAGATAGCATTGATCAGTAAACGGTCATTACCCCAGCAGACCTCTGATGATCCTAAGCTGCTGCCAGATTGCTTCTGAACCACCTTTTGCAGTAGAGAATACTATTATATGCTTTTAAATGTACTAGCCTACTACTATCCACCGGACCCTACCTTTATATATCAGGAGTGTTGTTATAATGACAGCTACCATTAGAATGTCAAAATGACTCTTATAACTGCTAAGTAAAGTAATGCTCTGTGTGAACTAAAACAGGGTACAGATACCAAAGAAAAGATTTGGGGTTGAGACAAACATAAACCTAGAAATTGGTGAAAATTCTGAAATGATGTTCCGTCTCCCCAGAGACCAAGCCGAACCATGTAGCCTAAATTTCGAGGCTCCGATGCACCAGTTGCTGAGCAGTAAACCACTCGAGCTTCAGGTAACATTTCCTGTGATGTTTGGGCCATCAATGTATGAAAAAATCATCAGAAAACTATTAGAGTATCATCTCAAATACCAAGTAATATGTGAAAAGTGAGAAATATAGCCACACCAGAGAGAGTAATGCATCTTCATTACTCCCTCCGCTCCTAGATATAAGGTGTATTTGTTTTTAGAAGAAAAGAACAGAATATAGAGTGTATTGCGTTGCACTACTCGTCTGGACAATTTTTGTAGGGATTTGATCACATTTTCGTATCATCTGAACTCCTCTATTTTCTCATGTCATTTAGCCAGGGCTAATCCCACCCAAAACTAGTGTAATTTCTGCTCCACATGCATTCTTTATTTCCGTGCCAAAATCTATATGCCTTACATCTAGGAACGGAGGTAGTATATGAAAAGAAAAAGGGCATATCCATAAAATCGTTATGCAAAACTGCAGATGGTTGAAACTTTATAAACATTCACACAATCAGTGTACGGTGACTGTCAACTTAGTCAGGACACTCTTACATATGAACTTCAGAACCTCGCAGATCATGTCAGACTATGATGGCAAAATGACGTGGTTTCACCATATATTTTATAAGTATGTAATTCATCTATAAATTATTTATCTTCACATACCATGCAGTCCACAGCAATAAAATGTGTGCATAGTTGTTAGATATGCAATTAAGCTGTTTTCATATCCTTATATAACACCTGTATATATCGGCCTAGAGCCACATAAGTTGCATTTCTTGCTAACACTACTAAGGTTCTGCTCATCACGAGGAAAACAGAACAATGAAATATAGCAAATTATGCACACACACCTGAATCTCAAGAACTGATTTACCGGTGCGAGTAGACTGGCCACCTCCCTCAGGAATCAGATTTTTGGCCTTGTGACACTGCAGAGAACAAAGCATTTCAGCACACCAAATTAATGTACAACAGGTTTGAATAGAAAAATGGATGTTATTTAGAAGGTTCTAAACTCTCCATTCAATTTAATATCTTTTTTTGTGAAGCTTCATGCACTATCCAACGCAAACAGAAGTCCGAACTGATGGAAAGGGTTAGCCAATCCACTTATACACTTCAACACCCTCCCTCACGTGTGACGGGAAGACAACAAGTCAACACATGTAGACTCAGAGGTAGGCTCAAGAGGCCTTGTACATGGACCGGTGACTCAGAGGTATGGCTCAAGAGGCCTATATGTGGACACCGAGGGCGCAACAGCAATTTAGGACAAATTGCGAAAGCCAGGACCAGAACTCAAGACCCTGGTCACTGATACCATGTCAACCTTCATGCACTAGGCATTGCAACCAAAAGTCCTAACTGATGGAAAGGGCTAGTCAATCACTTATACACTTCAAACCCTTACATGTGACGGGAAGACAAGTCAACACTTCTGTCACTAAGTTCAAACTAGGTATGTGTTTACCTCGTCAAACACCACAAGACCATCGAACTCAGATCCACACCACTGTACCAACTGCTGCAAACGGGAATAGCCTTTCTCAGAGGACGCTATTAAACTGCTATAAGTTACAAAGACAACTCCATTTGTGATCCCAATGGCCTTCGAGTCTAACTTAGAATATGGCTGCTTGTTTAACGCGTGCACTGCAGAACAAATATATATCTATCAGTTGCTAATATCAGCAAATGAAACCAATAGCAGATCTAGCTGCTGAGTAACAGAAGTATAATTCTTTAACGAAGTGTGTGTGTTCTTCATTTCCACTTAATTGCAGAAATACAAGATGGGACTAGTATGGTTATCAATCACTGAAAATTCTTTCTTGTGTTGGGAGTAGATACAAAGATAAGAACTTTACAGTTGAGTGGTTGGATTCCATTACTTCATGGCCAGCATACATGCTGTAATCTAACTCCAGAGTTATGTGTACTATTTTTTCAAAAAGTAAGTGCTGAAAAGACTGACATATTTTGCATATGTATAAGTACCACGGATACCCACAACATTAACAGCAGAAAGAATAAAGAAGAAAGCTCTACTTCTACACTACAGCCTTTAGCACTTGCCGAGCAAGCGCTACAGTGTACAACTGACTGAGAATTTGTAAGAAAATGATTTTCCTATCTTATTCAGTACACCATGCATGCATTCCATCTTCAATAAATAGGTAGAACAGTTAGGCCTCATGGCATTTATTCATACATGTTTAAATAAAGTTACATTACATGTAAAAGTCTAATATAATTACAATAAAAATGCACATTTGGATTGATAGCTCCACGCACGCATGTGCCTAGCAAGCTTGTTTTGTTTCCTACTAATCATTAGTTAGCCTAGTAGTGGATTATCCAATAAAATAACAAACACATCATGGTTTATCTAAACACTGTGAACACTTGTACTCCAAGCACCAAATTTTAATACTATGGTTTTCGGGAGACTATTTGTTAACTGTTGTTGACGAGAGATGTCAAACAAAACCTCACGTGTCGATGGAATCAATTTAGGAGACTTTCAATTCAATGTGCTTATTACTCAATAATCGTTGTATGTATATGTGTAGATTACTACCTTCCACGCATTTTGCACCAACATCATCCAAATCCCTGCGAGCGTCATATTTCAAGTCTGAGCCAATGGAAATCCACCTGAATAATCCATCAACTGTTAATAATAGAATCAAGCAATGAAGAGCGGAAATGCAGCCAAAATAAATGTGTTTATAAAATATGTTACTGAACCCCTTGCAGAATTCCTTACAAAGCCTTATGCCTTCCCTGTTGCCAGTTTTCCCAGATCAATCCAGCAATTGTACGGCCTTTACCAACACCAGCTCCATCACCAAGGAAGAAACCTGCTCTAGGACCAGTAGGGAGATGATGAAGGTGCCTCTGCCATAAAAGAACAGACTCTCAAAAGGTGGAATGCATTTATATAAACTTCAACAAAAATAAAATCTCAACAAGAAGGTAGCTTACCTGACAAGCATACACTATTGTTTCGATTTGTAAGCAAGATAGCGCCTTGTTGTCATCCAATTCATCCATAATAGTTAAGCTGTAAGTAGGTTCAGGAGGTTGCACGGCTGATAAAGATGAAGTCTCTACAACAGGATCCGGATGAGGAAGACCAAGAGATAGCTTGGGAGGCCTCTGGAAAAAAGAGCATGAGCAATCATAGAGCTAAATCTGAAATACGACTAGAAAGTACAAGGCCCTACCCTCCAGTTTACCACATGTTTTTGAGAGAGGAGAAATCTTACGTAGTCCATGAAAGTATCACCAATAGCGCCACCTTCATCTTCCTCGCGTTCAACGTCAACTGCAACCTGTTTGAAGCAAGCTATTAAGCCATCGGAACAAAACAATGCAGATGAATGGGGAAAATGTCAGTTAGCGCACGCACAGGCTGAGGATAGGCCAAATGCATGGCCAGTGTAGTGGTCAACTGTAGTTAAGCTTACTAGTTGTTGGGCCCGGACACAAACAATTACAGAAATGCACTACTTATGTCATTGTGTGCAAGCTATAGCTTCTAATGACTTTGCGAAACTTGAAAGCTGAACTGTAACAATCATGCATATGCACGTAGCAAGATCTCCGAACATGGTAAATACCTCATTGATCTCCTCGGGTAGTTCGGGCAGCGGGACCATTGGGGCCATCGGCATGCGCGGCATCATGGGAAGGAAGGGCATGTGCGGAGGCATCGGTACTGGAGGAGCGGGCGGAGGCGGTGGAGGGACGAAGCCAGGGGAGGCGGAGGCAAGGAAATGCTGGAGCTTGGAGATGTCGACGGCGAGGTCGACGTCGCACTGCGGGCAGCGGAAGCGGGAGAGGCCGTGCGGCACGTTAAGGATGGCCTTGCAACGCGCGCAGGGGAGCTGGATCTTGGTGGGGTCCACGCCCTGCGCCCGCGGACCGGAGCGGCGGGGAGCGGGAACGGAAGGAGGCGCGGGCTGAGACTGAGGCTGAGGCAGAGGAGGCGGAGTAGGAGCAGAAGGAAGGGGAGGCGGCGGAGGCGGAGTAGGAGACGCCTTGGATGGGGAAGAGGGCATGAGCTCGGGGGGAAGGCGTTGCGCCATGCGGCATTTCGGGCAGATGAACTCGGTCATGCCGGGGGCCACGGCGAGGACGCCGCGGCAGCCGGCGCAGCGCACCTGTACGGCAGCCGCGGGGGCGGCCGCCGTAGAAGGGGAGGCGCTGCGGCCGGCCATCGCGGGGAGGGGGCGGGGATTTTGGCCGTGGAGGGTTTCTACCCGGGTAAAAACAAGGGTCTTGGGTTTTCAGAGGGCTTCGGGGACTCAGAAAAAAAAGTCATAAGAGCATTTAGTAGTGTCCGTAAACATAGCAAATAATAAACATCTGACTTCAGAGCTCTCGGAGCATCTCCAGCATGCGCGCTATTTTAGAATATTTGGAAAAAGAGATACGGATCTTTTTAAAATACAACAGCGCTTCAAGTGTCCCACCAGCGCTACATTTTAGAAGCATAAACACAAATCCAACACTTGCACATATTCAACAAGATCAAACAAACACCAAAAAATGAACAATAAAATGTCTACATAATTTATTACAACAGTTTTGATAGATATAAAGTTTGATAGGACAACACACTACATCAAGACATAGTTTTACAACAATACAACAATGTAGACAAATACAATAATGGCACTAGTGGCCTCCATACCATTTCCACCACTCCTCCATGAGATCATTTTGGAGTTCATCGTGTGCGTCATTGGACCGGATTGCATGATAAGAGGCCATGAACCGTGCAATTCTATGTTGTGATCGTTGAACTTGTACGGGCACACCCATCAAGTCGTAGTTGGCGGTTTGTTCTATATCTTTCCCACGGTCATCCTCTATAATCATGTTATGCATGATGACACAAGCATTCATGATATACCAAAGGCACTCTTGGTACCAAAATATAGCCGGTCCTCTCACAATAGCAAATTGGGCTTGCAAAATCCCAAATGCTCTCTCCACATCTTTCCTAGCTGCCGCTTGCGCTGCGTGAAAGTTGGTTTCTTTCTTACCTTTGGGCTTGTGGACCGGCTTCACAAATGTTTGCCACCTTGGGTAGATGCCATCGGCAAGATAGTAGTCATAGTTGTACTTACGGCCATTTGCTTCAAACTCCACTTGTGGACCTTCACGCAACGCGATCCTTATCATGAGAGGAGACCGTTGGATGACATTGATGTCATTGCAAGAGCCAGGCATTACCAAAAAATGCATGCAAATCCAAGTCTCCTGGTCAGCCACCGCTTCAAGGATTATAGTGGCTATCCTTCTTGTGCCCTTTGAATTGTCCATACCATGCCGCGGGACAATTCTTCTATAACACCCTCAGAATCGGCCCTATGCAAGTTTCAGCGTTTCCCGCCAAAACCCGCATAGAAACGATTCAAAGGTGCCCACGAGCACTTAACGGGTGGAAAAAGCGGTAATATCATTACGATAGTCCTCGATGGAACCCACAAAACATATATATACAATGACTCCAAGAGTCAAGAATGCGAATACGACAAAGATCCAAATCACCTTGAAAATGATACTGACGTCCGACTACGGACAAGATGCAAATGGGGCTAAGAGCCCGAAGAATAACCAATGGCGTCCATAACCACCTTGCCGCCAAAGCGGAAGGGTAACCACCTAACGACGCCGAAAACCTTTAAAACAAAGGGGTGCCGACAAAGGAAAAGGAAAAGAGGAGCGTCGATCGAGGCCAAGACACAGCGAGGCTAGAATTGCGGTCTCGCTACATAGGTATGGTGGATCAAGCGGCAAGCATGCACTAAACAACCTATAGAGACTCGATACAACCGGCACTATCGAGAGGGTAAGAAAGACCTATTCGAACCAACTCGATACTACCACCAAACATACTCATCTGGTATTTCTCGAGACCAAACGAGGAAGTCGACCGAGGAACTCACACGGTTGGCGCTTTATTCATTCCGTTATAGTGGCGGCAATTACTAGTCAAATATAGATAGCATGAGTCATCGATATAATAAGCGGGCACTTTTAGTTAACCATTCCATTATAGTTGCATCACTTACTAGTCGAATACAATTAGCATGAGATATCCCAAACCCAAAGCTTGTTGGTACTTTTATTTAGCCATTCCGCTTGCAAAGAAGCGATTACTAGTTATATCGGATACAAGTCAAATTATAACAAGAAACTTTAGTTATAGTTGTCTATGATCGAGACCTGTGCTCCAAGTCCATAACCGCGGACACGGCTTCTTGAAAAGATTTAACCTGCGGTGCACCAAAGTTTCCACACGCACCTACACCCTTGTTGTCGGATCGGTAGGTACAAGATCACAAAACATACACCCAGCGGTATGTCGACGGGTTTTGACACGACGTTCCTGCACCCAAAGCAAGCACGGGGCCACCCCACTAAGCTACCATAGCAAGTCGACCGGTCTCGAGATGACTCGGTTTGCGACAATGGTCAGAAACGATCGGGAACCCGAAACTCTTGGGCTTGTCGATACCGAAAACACTCCGCTTACCTAAGCAGACAGTGCTCCTCGCACAAACTTAAATTAAGCGAAAGCATGGCATAAGTACAGATAGTAATAAAGCCCCAAACTAATTGTGGCCCCAAGACAAGATTTGGAATTAGGTACTAAATCGATGGGGTGCCCATACACCCACATGTGGTTAGCGCTCGATCTCGAACAGTGTCAAGAACTCGGGGTCCTACGGGACACAAGTGGACGGTTAACAACCAAATAACATCTAATGCCCACCTGTGCCTCTGCATTATTTACCTACTTCAATTTTAGTTATTAAACAATAATTAAAGCCATGATCATCTCCAACATTAAACATGCGGCAATACTCCAACAACTGTGGTACTTGACGACACGCAACAGCACTTGAGCAAGCGACTACGACACGCAAGTCCAACTATCTACCAAACAACAGGTAATAGGATGTGTCCAAGACAATATAAGGCTGCAAGGGATATCATGGGTACGACAACTAGAGCATCGCAACACAGATAGCAATAGATCAACAGGGGGAATAAATACTATATAAAAGTAAGATAGGTAGAAAGGGGTAGGTGCTCGTCTGAAAACATTGCCGAAGGTTCATCCGAAGATCGGGTCGAAACTCGCATCAACTCATCGGCCTAATCCGTGAAGAAGCAAAGCACTAGCAAAAACACCGGGTGCAATATTTAATACTACGGCAGAAGATCGGGCATGATGCATGTATGATGTATGACATGGCAAAGGTGCGATGCAATTGAGCAATATTAAGCGGAACCGGGGTCCCGACATTTAATTAATAGGTTCGAGTTATTTATCTACCCCGCAAATTAAATGTTGGATTAGCAAGACCAAACATGGCGTCGGTTCGCTATGCCAATTTAAATGAAGTCTGGAATAAGACAAAGATATCCCGCATATAGACTCCATATCTAATTATGAGGCGAATCGGCATAATGCCCCCAAACCGCAGACAAGTATGCATGCATGAACAATTTAATATGCAACAAGTTTGTATTTCATTTATAAAATAGGGGCGCAGAAAGGGTCACACATCGAATGACGATCTTGGGGTTCTGAGGGATCTGGGGATCGGTCTTCGGATCCGGACTCCGGGTTCGGGCTTCGGATCCATGTAGACGGTCATGGCGTTCCGGGAAGGCGATCTTGGTTCGGAGTTTCGATGAGGTTCGGGCTTGGCGCGATCGGCCTTTGGGGACTCCGGACCCTTGGTATGAAAAGGAGAACGGGGGTTTTCGGCACGCTCGCCTTCGCATTCATGGACGGAGTGCTTGTCGTTCCTGTTTGGTCGGTGTTGGACTCTGTATCTGCGCCATTAGGTCTTGCGTTTCCTCTCAGCGATCTTCGTGTCATTGACTCCGTGAAGACGATCTTGATGCCCCTTTTTTTTCTAGTTTTGATGGAGTCCTTCGTATAGTACCATACCCGTACATCGACCACATCTGTATTACAATAGCACAACACTATTGACACACAGGAGCATGTGATGAACAAACAGACATTGATGGGTAACGCATGAGGGAGGGCGGAGAGGCAGGGCTCGCAGAGAAAACGAACGCCGGCGCCGAAGATGGGGCCACGCCGGCCGACGGCGGGGAAGGGCCGGAGAACGCACGCGGCACGTTGCGGAGGCACGAAGCAGCCTTGGCCATGCGAGGCACCATGGGGCGATCTTGGCGACGGTTTCCGGCGAGAGAGGTGGCGACATGGGCCATGACAGCTGCGGAGTTCGAGGCGGAGGCTGGTAGGCGGCTTGCAGGCTCTTGATCGGGAAGCTTAGGCGCGACCGGAGCTTGGGATGTTGGAATTATGCCCTAGAGGCAATAATAAAGATGTTATTATTATAATTCTTGTTCATGATAAAGTTTATATTCCATGCTAGAATTGTATTAAGCGGAAACTTTAATACTTGTGTGGTTTGTAAACAACACCGTGTCCCTAGTACGCCTCTATGGACTAGCTCATTGATCAATGATGGTTAAGGTTTCCTAACCATAGACATGAGTTGTCAACTGATAATGAGATCATATCATCGGGAGAATGATATGGTGGATAGACCCAAACAAAGCAGAGCAATTAGATCGTGTCATCGTGTTCGTCTTTCATGGCTTTTCCTATGTCAAATATTGTATTCCTTAGACCATGAGATAATGCAACTCCACAGTACCTAAGAAAACTTTGAGGTCATCAAACGTCATCCTATGATAGGGTGATCATAAAGGTGTCTCTCGGGTGATCGGAAAGTATCTCTGGGTTGTATGTATCGAGATGGAATTTGTCCTCCCAAGTCGGAGAGATATACTTGGGCCCACTCGGTAATCGATATCAACACCGCTTGCAAGCATGTGGTTAAGGAGTTAATCACAAAGTGATATCGGATTACGGAACGAGTAAAGTACTTGCCGTGAACGAGATTGAACTAGGTATGACGGCATCGACGATCGAATCTCGCAAGTAAAATATCGCGAGACGGGGAATATATATATGGGATTGATTGAATCTCGCATCGTGGTTCATCCGATATGATCATCGATGAATGTGTGGAGTCAATATGGGTGCGCAGACTTCACCGCTGATTATTGATAGAAGATCATGTCCGCATATTCTCGAACCCGCAGGTCACACACTTAACGATCTCGACGCTAGGATAGATTGGATAATTGGTTTATGATTTTTGTTCGAGTCTCGGATGGGATCCGGATATCACGAGAGGTTCCTAATGGTCCGGAGAATAATATTCATATAAGGCGTGCAGTTTTTGGAGTTCGAATTGTTCCGTTAATCGGTTGTACCTAAGCTTCTAGAACCTTCCGAAGGGGACCAACGTGGCCCACCTTCCGGGAGGGGCATGGGCCTATGAGGGAGTGTCCTGGCCGATTGGGCCAGGCACAAGGCCCCATAGGGCCCAGCCGATTCTAGAGAGATTTGACTCGTTTAAATCTCGGATAGAATTTCTAGATAAGGGAGAGTTTAAATCGTTTAAACTAGAGATAGGATTTCTAGATAAGGGAGAGTTTAAATTGTTTAAACTAGAGATAGGCTTGGAGGAGGGGCAAGGGCTGGCCCCCTCTATATATAGAGGGCTGCGCGCCTCCCCCACACACACCTTCCTCCAAGCCCTAGCGCCTTGCTACCTCCTCTCTCCCTCCCGACTTTGTAGGCGAAGCCCTGCAGCAGTAAATTCTCCACCATATACACCACGCCGTGTTGTAGATCCAATCTATCTCTCCACCATACTCGCTGGTCCGAGGAAGGAGGAGACATCGAGGTGTTGCACGTGTGCATCTCACGGAGGCACCGCCACTTGTGGTGCTAGATCGGATCGGATCGCGAGGAGGAGAAGCGAGCACGACTACATCACCCACGCCCGATTTAACGCTCCGCTGCGAATCTTCAAGGGTATGAAGATCTAATCCAATCTCTCGTTGTTTGCATCTCCTAGATTAGATCTTGGCTTTCCTCCGCTCGCTCCGTAGAAAATTTTGATTTACTATGCCGCCAAACCCTTCAAAGGGTATCGAGCTAGATCTATGCGTAGATGTGTTTCACGAGTAGAACGCAACATGGTTGTTGCGGCGTTGATGTTTTCTATTGCAAGCCTCTTGTTTGTGTTCTTCTTATGACGCGGATAGTGAGATTGAAGCGGTCCAGGCCAACCTTACGCGACGCCGTCATGAGACCGGCTCCGCACTTGACGTGTGGCTTGTTCCACACATGCGGCCGGTGGATGTCGTTTCTCTCACTATAGTTGTCATGGGATTAACACCGAGTTTGGCAACCATAATATCACCGTTGTGGCTTTTCGTAGGTAAGAATCGTTCTTAGCATCTACTCCCATAAGCCACGTAAAACATGCAACAACAAAGTAGAGGCGTCTAACTTGTTTTTGCAGGGAGTGTTTTCTGTGATATGGTATGGCCCAAGATGTGATGTGTATATTGTATGCGATGATCATGTTTTGTAATGTTTCACGACTTGCATGTCGATGAGTACACAACCGGCAGAATCCATATGGTTGTCTTTATAATTGTGTATGACCTGCGAGTCAACTTCTTATACGCCATGTAATAGCTTTACTTTATCGCTAAGTAGTTAGCAATAGTTGTAGTTGCTATTCGTGGTGGAGGCAATCATGGTGGAGTGATGGAGATCATGCCGGAACGCACAAGATGGAGATCATTGCGCGAAGATTGGCTATACCATGTCACATAAAGTTATATGCATGTGATGTTTATCCTTTTATGTATCTTATCATGCTTAGATCGCGACGGTAGCATTATAAGATGATTCCTCACTTAAAGATCAAGATAAAACCTGTTCTCCCAAGTATGCACTGCGAAAGTTCGTGTGTCCAAGCATCACGTGATGATCGGGTGCTATAGACTCTACGCTCACATACAACGGGTGCAAGCCGGTTTTGCACACGGAAATACTTGGGTCTAGCTTGACGATCCTAGCATGTATGCATACATGGCCTCGGAACACAAGAACCGAAAGGTTAAGCATGAGTCATATGAGTGATATGATCGACACTTTGTTGTCCACCATTGAAACCACATCTCTTCTCGTGATGATCGGATTAGGTGTGGTGAATTTGGATCGTGTTCACTAAACAACTTGAGGGATGTTGAATTTAGTGGGAGTTCATCTAGTAATTTGATTAAGTTGAACTATTTATCATGAACATAGTCTAAATTGTACTTGCAAATCAGTAGATCACATGGCCAAATCCAACTTCAACTTCAACGCTTTTGCCGAGAAGGAAAAGCTTAGAAACAATGGGTCTAACTTCACCAATTGGTTATGCAATCTAAGAATCATTCTGTTCATGACAAAAGGACTATGTCCTTGGTAAAGCGTTAGGTGACCCCCTAACCGCAATCGCTAGATCGTGAGAAAGCTGTCTATCACAAGAAAGATGATTATGGTGTGATTAAGAGCACCATGTTGTTTGCTATGGAACCGAGCTTCAAAATCGCTTTGAAACCTATCCTGCCCTTTGAGATTCTCGAGGAGCTGAAAACCATGTTTCAGACTCAAGCCCGTTCTGAGAGATATGAGATCTCTAAGAAGTTCTTTAACTGCAAGATGGAGGAAGGGAGTTCCGTTAGTGAGCACGCCATGAAGATGTCGGGCTACACTCAACGCCTTGAGCAACTGGAATGCACGATTCTAGAGGAGCTCAAGATTGACAGGGTTCTGCAATCACTCCCTCCCAGCTACAAAAGTTTTGTAGTGACTCATAATCAGATTGGTTCCACTGATACGATCACCGAGCTCTTCGCAAAGGAAGTGGACATCAAGAAGGATAATCATGTGTTGATGGTCAACAAGCCCTCCTTTAAGAAAGGTAAGGGAGCAAAGAATCCCTTCAAGAAGGGCGGCGGCAAGCGCAATGCCCCTGCTGAGAAGAAGCTCGTGTCCGTCCTAAATCGACAAGTGCTTCTATTGCAAGGGTCACCGGAAGCGAATCGTCCAAGTACTTAGCGGACAAGAAGGTCGGCACCATCAAAGGTATATTTGATATACATGTTATTGATGTTTTCCTTACTAGCCCTCGTTGTAGTGCCCGGGTATTTGATACCGTTCGATTGCTAATATTTGTAACTCAAACAAGAGCTACGGAATAGACGCGCCATAGGGATGAGGTGACGATGCGTTGGCAACGGATCAAGAGTTGATGTGATGGCCGGCACGCCTCCTTAGTTTTACCTTCGGATTAGTTTTAAACCTTAATAAATGTTATTATGTGCCCGCTTTGAGCATGAACATCATTTCCGGATCGTGTTTATTGCCAGACGGTTATTCATTTAAATCGGAGAATAATGGTTGTTCTATTTATATGAGTAACATCTTTTATGGTCATGCACCTCTTGTGAATGGTTTATTTCTTCTAAATCTCGAAAGGGATGAAACACACATCCATAACATTGAGGCTAAGAGATGCAAAGTAGATAGTGATAATACTACTTATTTGTGTAATCGCTGCCTAGGTCATATTGGAGTAAAGCGCATGAAGAAACTCCATTCGATGGACTTTGGAGTCTCTTGATTTTGAATCATTTGACACATGCGAACCATGCCTCATGGGCAAGATGATCAAAACCCGCTCTCCAGATGATGGAGCGAGCAACGGACTTGTTGGAAATCATACATACCGATGTATGCGACCGATGAGTGTTTCGACGCCGCGGTGGATATCGCTATTTCCTCACTTTTACCGATGACTTAAGTAGATATGGGTATATCTATTTAATGAAACATAAATCAAACGCTTGAAAAGTTCAAAGAATTTCGAATGAAGTGGATAACCATCGTAATGTAAAGATTAAGTTTCTACGATCCGATCGTGGGGCGAATATTTGAGTTATGATTTTCTCACGCATCTTAAAGCGAGCGGAATTGTTTTCGCAACTCACGCCACCCGAACACCACAAGCAATGGTGTGTCTGAGCCGGAATCGAACCCTATTAGATATGGTCCGATCGATGATGTCTCTTCTTGATTGCCGTTATCATTTTGGGGTTATGCATTAGAAACCGCTGCATTCACTTTAAATAGGGCTCCATCTAAATCCGTTGAGACGACACCGTATGAACTATGGTTTGGTGCTAAACCTAAGTTGTCGTTTCTTAAAGTTTGGGGATGCGAAGCTTACGTCAAGAATTTGATGCCGGACAAGCTCGAACCCAAAGCGGAGAAATGTGTCTTCATAGGATACCCTAAGGAAACTATTGGGTATACCTTCTATCACAGAATCGAAGGCAAAGTGTTTGTCGCAAAGAACGGTTCCTTTCTTGAGAAGGAGTTTCTCTCTAAAGAAGTGAGTGGGAGGAAAGTAGAGCTAGACGAGGTTATTGAATCTTCTCTTGAATTGGAGAGTAGCGCAACACCTGAAATTTTTCCAGTGCCGCCTGCACCAACAATAGAGGAAGCTAATGACAAGGATCATGAAGCTTCGGACGATGCTGCTACTGAACGTCGCAGGTTGACAAGGTCGCGTGCCCCTCCTGAATGGTACGGCAACCCTGTCTTGACTGTCTTGTTGGTAGAAGACAGTGAACCTACGAACTATGAGGAAGCGATGATGAGCCCAGACTCGAGAAATGGTCGAAGCCATGAACCGAATTGGGATCCATGAGCGAAAACCAAGTATGGACTTTGGTGGATCCTCCTAGCGACCGAAAGGCCGTTGAGTGCAAATGGATATTCAAGAAGAAAACGGACGGATGGTAATGTTACCGCCTATAAAGCACGGCTTGTCGCAAAGGTTTTCGACAAGTTCAAGGTGTTGACTACGATGAGACTTTCTCTCCGTAGCGATGTTTAAGTCCATTCGGATTTTATTAGCAATTGCCGCGTTTCATGATTATGAAATATGGCGATGGATGTCAAGATCGCTTTCCTCAATGGGAACATTGATGAAGAGTTGTATATGATGCAACCCAAGGTTTTGTCGATCCTAAGGATGCTAGTAAAGTATGCAAACTTCAGCTGCTCCATTTATGGATCAAGCAAGCATCTCGGAGTTGGAACCTTCGCTTGATCAAGTAATCAAGAGCTTTGGATTTGTTCCAAATTGCTAAAGCTTGTATCTACAAGAAAGTGAGTGGGAGCTCGGTGATGTTTCGGTACTATATGTGGATGACATATTGATTATTGGAAATGACATCAACATGCTTAACGATGTGAAGAGTTATTTGAACAAGTGTTTTCAATGAAAGACCTAGGTGAAGTCGCTTATATATTGGGCATCAAAATCTATAGAGATAGACAAAGACGCTGATAGCTTTAAGCTAGAGTACATACCTAGACAAAGTTCGAAAAGGTTCGTAATGGATAAGGCAAAGAAAGGTTCAAAGGCCTATGTTGTCGTAAGATATTGAGCAAGGCTCAAGGTCCACTACGTAAATGATAAGGAAGCTATGAGCAAAGTGCCTTATGCCTCGGTCATAGGTTCCATCATGTATGCCATGCGTGTACTAGACCGGATGTGTCCAATGCTCTTAGTTTGACGAGCAGATATCAAAGTGATCCAGTGGAACATCGGACAGCCGTGAAGAACATCCTAAAGTACCTAAATAGAACTAAAGAAATGTTCTTAGTCTATGGGGGTGATGAACAATTGTCGTAAAAGGTTACGTCGATGCTAGTTTCGCAATCGACAAGGATGATTCTAAATCTCGCACGTGATACATTTATATTTTGAATGGAGGAGCCGTGAGTCGAAAAGTCAAGCAAAGCGTGATCGCGAGATCTACATGAAGCGGAATACATGGCCGCAGAAGCGCCAAGTGAAGGAGTTTGGATCGAAACTTCATCATCGAGCTTGGCGTGGTTCCAAGTGCATTGGACCCATTGGAGATATTGTGTGACAACACCGCGCCATAGCACTCGCTAAGGAACCAAGATATCATCCAAAGACCAAGCATATCAACTGCAAGTTTCATATAATCCGAGATTATATAGCGATGGAGATCAAGATTAGCAAGTACATACGGATCTGAATGTCTCGGATCCACCGACTAAACCTCTTCCACATGTAAAACATGATCAACACCTCGAGGCCATGGGTGTGAGATTGTTGCCAAATGTAAACTAGATTATTGACTCTAGTGCAAGTGGGAGACTGGAATTATGCCCTAGAGGCAATAATAAAGATGTTATTATTATAATTCTTGTTCATGATAAAGTTTATATTCCATGCTAGAATTGTATTAAGCGGAAACTTTAATACTTGTGTGGTTTGTAAACAACACCGTGTCCCTAGTACGCCTCTATGGACTAGCTCATTGATCAATGATGGTTAAGGTTTCCTAACCATAGACATGAGTTGTCAATTGATAATGAGATCATATCATTGGGAGAATGATATGTTGGATAGACCCAAACAAAGCAGAGCAATTAGATCGTGTCATCGTGTTCGTCTTTGCGAAGCTTTTCCTATGTCAAATATTGTATTCCTTAGACCATGAGATAATGCAACTCCCTGGTACCGAAAGAAAGCTTTGAGGTCATCAAACGTCATCCTATGAGAGGGTGATCGTAAAGGTGTCTCTCAGGTGATCGGAAAGTATCTGTTGGGTTGTATGTATCGAGATGGAATTTGTCCCTCCCAAGTCGGAGAGATATACTTCGGGCCCACTCGGTAATCGATATCAACACCGCTTGCAAGCATGTGGTTAAGGAGTTAATCACAAAGTGATATCGGATTACGAACGTAAAGTACTTTGCCGTGAACGAGATTGAACTAGGTATGACGCATCGACGATCGAATCTCGCAAGTAAAATATCGCGAGACGAAGGGAATATATATGGGATTGATTGAATCCTGGCATCGTGGTTCATCCGATATGATCATCGATGAATGTGGGAGTCAATATGGGTGCCTGCACCCGCTATTGATTATTGATAGAAGATCATGTCGCATATTCTCGAACCCGCAGGTCACACACTTAACGATCTTGACGCTAGGATAGATTGGATAATTGGTTTATGAATTTTGTTCGAGTCTCGGATGGGATCCGGATATCACGAGAGGTTCCGGAATGGTCCGAGAATAAGATTCATATAAGGCAAAGGCAGTTTTTGGAGTTCGAATTGTTCCGTTAATCGATTGTACCGAAGCTTTAGAACCTTCCGGAAGGGGACCAACGTGGCCCCACCTTCCGGGAGGGGGCATGGGCCTATGAGGGAGTGTCCTGGCCGCATTGGGCCAGGGGCACAAGGCCCCATAGGGCCCAGCCGATTCTAGAGAGATTTGACTCGTTTAAATCTCGGGATAGAATTTCTAGATAAGGGAGAGTTTAAATCGTTTAAACTAGAGATAGGATTTCTAGATAAGGGAGAGTTTAAATTGTTTAAACTAGAGATAGGCTTGGAGGAGGGGCAAGGGCTGGCCGCCCCCCTCTATATATAGAGGGGTGGTGCGCCCCCTCCCCCTACACACACCTTCCTCCAAGCCCTAGCAGCCTTGCTACCTTCCTCTCTCCCTCCCATGCTTGTAGGCGAGAAGCCTGCAATGTAAATTCTCCACCATATACACCACGCCGTCATGTTGTAGATCCAATCTATCTCTCCACCATACTCGCTGGTCCGAGGAAGGAGGAGACGTCGAGGTCTTGCACGTGTGCATCTCACGGAGGCACCGCCACTTGTGGTGCTAGATCGGATCGGATCGCGAGGAGGAGAAGCGAGTACGACTACATCACCCACGTTCCGACGAACGTTCATTGTCACCGAATCTTCAAGGGTATGAAGATCTAATCCATTCTCTCTCGTTGTTTGCATCTCCTAGATTAGATCTTGGCTTTCCCTCTGTTCGCTCCGTAGAAATTTTTGATTTACTATGCCGCGAAACCCTTCATGGGGGAGCCGGGGAAGAGGAGGGGCGACGATGGGCGAGGTGGAGGACACGCCTTGGCAGGAGCGAGGCGCCTGAGCGGATCTTGCCGCATAGGGGAAGGGCCAACGGCGGCGCAACGGGTGGAGGTCGACGGGAGGGAGCGGGGGTCGGTGGGGACGACGGGGGCACGGACGAGGGAGGCCGAGGCGAGGAGGTGGCGGCCGACGGAGAGGAGAGGCGCAGAGCTCGGGGCCGGAAGGGAGTCCGCGAGGCAGCGGGGTCGTAGCCCGAGGAGGAGGGAGACACGGTGAGGGAGGAGAGCAGAGGAGCGGGGTCGCGGGGAGAGAGGTGGTTGGTGGAGAGAGGAAGGAGACGGGGCAGATGGGAGGCAGGTGGGGAGGACACGGTCGGGTGGCGATAAGACCGAGGCGCGGTGGGGCCCAGGTGCGAGCGTGTCTGGTCTCTAGGGTGTGGGCTGGGTCCGGTCGGGTGGCGTGGTGAGAGGGGTCAGCGGGGTGGTGTTGGGGCAGGAGGTGGACTTGGAGAGTGGGCCAGGGGTGGTTAGGTGGCAAGAGCTGAGTGGATGGCATGGAGGAAGTGGTGAGGTGGCGCGAGGTGATAGGGTGGGGTGAGGTGGAGGGGGCTGGGTAGATTAGGATAGGGTAGGAAAAGGTTTAGACAGGCTGGTTTTGTACTGGGGGTGGCCGACTGGGTCGGATCGGCCGCATTGCCCCTAAAAATAATTAAACATTTTATTTATTTAAAACGGGGCTTTTGCAAACCGTTGGTAGACGAAACAAAATATTCCGGAGACCCGGGTTTTGGGTTTGAAATAAAGGCGGGGTATTTAGAAAACAAAATATGCTTTTCGAAAATAGTTTCAGACAAGCAAATGCATGATGATGACGATGCTCAAATGCAATGTGGCATGATGACATGAGCATGCGGTCATGATGATGCAATGCACAAAAACAACGCGATTTTTTAGTAGTGGTTTTTGCGGGGCGGCACAATTCGACACCACTAACAATGGATCTCGCCCTCGAAATCCGCCTCATGGTACCGGGAAGAAGAGCGGCGATCTGAATCTCCTCGCATCGTGTAGATCCTCGCGACACCACTAACAAGAGGTCGTTGTCCGTGATCGTCAAGAGAACACTCCGAAAACAAAAGGCGAAGGCAGAGGTATCAACAAATTAAGCCACCTCTAGCTTCGATAGAAGGAGAGAACCGATGCATTCTCATCCACTTCAATGTACACAAGCGAATAGAGTGAGTAGTCGGCATGGGGGCCAATCCATCACGCACCCAAACTATTACTCCGCACAATCAGTAGAAAAGAGTGCAACCATTCTCGGAATCAGACTGAAGATCTCGACAATCGAGGTTCAGGAACAAAGGAGTGATGCAGACTACGCATCGGATCGCGTAGATGATGTCGTCGGTCAGAAACACCGAAGGCACGAGAAGGAACAAAGAGAAGTCCACGACGAAGGGTTCCTCGATAGCATGAAGACCAGATGTAGCAACACCGTTACCAAAGGAGGAAGCGAAACCTCAAGGTGCGATGGAACCCAACCACGAGAAATCCCGGACTCAAGAGAGAGAAGAGCGGATTTAAAACACGCAGAGGTGAGAGGAGAGCGGCAGAGGGGTAAGGAGTAAAATCGCACCTAATCGTAACTATCCAACCGTTTTCAAAAATAGTTTTGACACTCTACTTGACCGTTAGCTAGGTTATCCCAATTACAGTGGACTTGTGGGGTATCGCAACCGCCGAGCTCGATACCACTTTGTAACACCCTCGAATCGGCCTATGCAAGTTTCAGCGCTTCCGCCAAAAACCCGCATAGAAACGATTCAAAGGTGCCCACCAGCACTTGCGTGCGGGTGGAAAACGGTAATATCATTACACGATAGTCCTCGATGGAACCCACAAAACATATATATACAACAAATGACTCAAGAGTCAAGAATGCGGATATACAGACAAAGATCCAAATCACCTTGAAAATGATACAACGTCCGACGGACAAGATGCAAATGGGGCTAAGAGCCCGAAGAATAACCAATGGCGTCCATAACCTGCCCGTGCCAAGCGGAAGGGTAACCACGCTAACGGCGAAACCTGCTAAAACAAAGGGTGCCGACAAAGGGCAAAGGAAAAGAGGAGCGTCAAGATCGAGGCCAAGACACTGCAGCGAGGCTAGAATTCGGCGATCCTCGCCTACATAGGTATGATGGACTGAAGCGGCAGCGCAGCATGCACTAAACAACTTATAGAGACTCGATACAACTGGCGGCTATCAGAGAGGGGTAAGAAAGACCTATTCGGAACCAACCTGATACTACCACCAAACATACCCATCCTGGTATTTCCCCCTCGAGACCAAACGAGGAAGTCGACCGAGGAACTCACACTGTTGGCAGTTTTATTTATTCCGTTATAGTGGCGGCAATTACTAGTCAAATATAGATAGCATGAGTCATCCTGATATAATAAGCAGGGGGCACTTTTAGTTAACCATTCCGTTGTAGTTGCATCACTTACTAGTCAGATACAATTAGCATGAGATATCCCAAACCCAGCAGTTGTTGGTACTTTTATTTAGCCATTTCGTTGCAGTGAAGCTGATTACTAGTCATATCGGATACAAGTCAAATTATAACAGTAAACTTTAGTTATAGTTGTCTATGATCGAGACCTGTGCTCCAAGTCGTCCATAACCGCGGACACGGCTTCTTGAAAAGATTTAACCTGAGGGTGCACCAAAGTTTCCACACGCACCTACACCCTTGTTGTCGGATCGGTAGGTACAAGATCACAAAACATACACCCAACGGTATGTCGACGGGGTTTTGACACGACGCTTCCCGCACCCAAAGCAAGCACGGGCACCCACTAAGCTACCCGCAACGAAGTCGACCGGTCTCCGAGACAGACTCAGGGTTTGCGACAATGGCTGTAAACGACTGGGAACCCGAAACTCTTGGGCTTGTCGATACCGCGAAAACACTCCGCTTACCTAAACAGTACATGTGCTCCTCGCACAAACTTAAATTAAGCAGTAAAGCATGGCATAAGTACAGGATAGTAATAAAGCCCCAAACTAATTGTGGCCCCCAGTACAGTACTTGGAATCAGGTACTAAATCGATGGGGGTGCCCATACACCCCACATGTGGTTAGCGCGCTCGATCTCGGAACAGGTGTCAAGAAATCGGGGTCCTACGGGACACAAGTGGACGGTTAACAACCAAATAACATCTATTGCCCACCTGTGCCTCTGCATTATTTACCTACTTCAATTTTAGTTATTAAATAATAATTAAAGCCATGATCATCTCCAATATTAAACATGCGGCAATACTCCAACAACTGTGGTACTTGACGACACGCAACAGCACTTGAGCAAGCGACTACTACACGCAAGTCCAACTATCTACCAAACAACAGGTAATAGGATGTGTCCAAGACAATATAAGGCTGCAAGGGATATCACGGGTACGACAACTAGAGCATCGCAACACAGATAGCAATAGATCAACAGGGGGGAATAAATACTATATAAAAGTAAGATAGGTAGAAAGGGGTAGGTGCTCGCCTGAAAACATTGCCGAAGGTTCATCCGAAGATCGGGTCGAAACTCGCATCAACTCATCGGCCTAATCCGTGAAGAAGCAAAGCACTAGCAAAAACACCGGGTGCAATATTTAATACTACGGCAGAAGATCGGGCATGATGCATGTATGATGTATGACATGGCAAAGGTGCGATGCAATTGAGCAATATTAAGCGGAACCGGGGTCCCGACATTTAATTAATAGGTTCGAGTTATTTATCTACCCCGCAAATTAAATGTTGGATTAGCAAGACCAAACATGGCGTCGGTTCGCTATGCCAATTTAAATGAAGTTCGGAATAAGACAAAGATATCCCGCATATAGACTCCATATCTAATTATGAGGTGAATCGGCATAATGCCCCCAAACCACAGACAAGTATGCATGCATGAACAATTTAATATGCAACAAGTTTGTATTTCATTTATAAAATAGGGGCGCAGAAAGGGTCACACATCGAATGACGATCTTGGGGTTCTGAGGGATCTGGGGATCGTTCTTCGGATCCGGACTCCGGGTTGAACCTTGGATCCATGTAGACGGTCATGGCGTTAAAGGCGATCTTGGTTCGGAGTTTCGATGAGGTTCGGGCTTGGCGCGATCGGCCTTTGGGGACTCCGGACCCTTGGTATGAAAAGGAGAACGGGGGTTTTCGGCACGCTCGCCTTCGCATTCATGGACGGAGTGCTTGTCGTTCCTGTTTGGTCGGTGTTGGACTCTGTATCTGCGCCATTAGGTCTTGCGTTTCCTCTCAGCGATCTTCGTGTCATTGACTCCGTGAAGACGATCTTGATGCCCCTTTTTTTTCTAGGTTTGATGGAGTCCTTCGTATAGTACCATACCCGTACATCGACCACATCTGTATTACAATAGCACAACACTATTGACACACAGGAGCATGTGATGAACAAACAAACATTGATGGGTAACGCATGAGGGAGGGCGGAGAGGCAGGGCTCGCAGAGAAAATGAACGCCGGCGCCGAAGATGGGGCCACGCCGGCCGACGGCGGGGAAGGTCCGGAGAACGCACGGGCACGCGGTTGCGGAGGCAGCACGAAGCAGCCTTGGCCAAGCGAGGAGGCACCATGGGCGATCTTGGCGAGGTTTCCGGACGAGAGGTGGCGACGGGCCCAAAGAAGCGTGAGGCTGCGGGTTCAGCGGAGGCTGGTAGGCGGCAGCTGCAGGCTCAAGATCGGGAAGCTTAAAGGGCCGGAGATTGGGGGAGCCGGGGAAGAGGAGGGGCGACGATGGGCGAGGTGGAGGACACGCGCCGGCGCGGGAGGAGCGAGGCGCCCGAGCGGAGATGCGGCCGCATAGGGGGAAGGGCCAACGGGGCGGCGACCGACGGGGTGGAGGTCGACGGGAGGGAGCGGGGGTCGGTGGGGACGATGGGGGCATGGACGAGGGAGGCCGAGGCGAGGAGGTGGCGGCCGACGGAGAGGAGAGGCGCAGAGCTCGGGGCCGGAAGGGAGTCCGCGAGGCGGCGGGGTCGCAGCCCGAGGAGGAGGGAGACGCGGTGAGGGAGGAGAGCAGAGGAGCGGGGGCGCGGGGAGAGAGGTGGTTGATGGAGAGAGGAAGGAGACGGGGCAGACGGGAGGCAGGTGGGGAGGACGCGGTCGGGTGGCGATAAGACCGAGGCGCGATAGGGCCCAGGTGCGAGCGTGTCTGGTCTCTAGGGTGTGGGCTGGGTCCGGTCGGGTGGCTTGGTGAGAGGGGTCAGCGGGGTGGTGTTGGGGGCAGGAGGTGGACCTGGAGAGTGGGCCAGGGGTGGTTAGGTGACAAGAGCTGAGTGGATGGCATGGAGGAAGTGGTGAGGTGGCGCGAGGTGATAGGGTGGGGTGAGGTGGAGGGGGCTGGGTAGATTAGGATAGGGTAGGAAAAGGTTTAGACAGGCTGGTTTTGTACTGGGGGTGGCCGACTGGGTCGGATCGGCCCGGTACGGCTGCCCCCTAAAAATAATTAAACATTTTATTTATTTAAAACAGGGCTTTTGCAAACCGTTGGTAGACGAAACAAAATATTCCGGAGACCCGGGTTTTGGGTTTGAAATAAAGGCGGGGTATTTAGAAAACAAAATATGCTTTTCGAAAATAGTTTCAGACAAGCAAATGCATGATGATGACGATGCTCAAATGCAATGTGGCATGATGACATGAGCATGCTATCATGATGATGCAATGCAAAAAAACAACGCGATTTTCTAGTAGTGGTTTTTGCGGGGCGCCACATCTTCCAACTCCAATGCATGCAATCAATGGATCCAAGCATTCCGAAAAATCCTCGAGCCGCATTCGCCTCCAAGAGCCTAGCCGTGTCCTGGGCATTGGGGGCTCTCAAATATTTGGCGCCATACACTTGCACAATGGCCACAACAAACCGATTGACGCACATGATAGCGGTGCTCTCACCCATGGCCAAGTGGTCATCAACAAGATTTGCCGGTATACCATATGCCAACATCCTCAAAGCGGCGGTCACCTTCTGATAGGTGCTATGCCCGAGCTCTCCAGCGGCATTCCTCCTCTGCACAAAGTATGTATCATACTTGGCCACCTCCTCGGCGATTTTCTTGAACAAATCCCTGCTCATTCGGAAACGACGACGAAAATAGCTCTCGGGAAATCTTGCATCGTCATTGAAATACATCTGCATCAATTTGTTGTGGCCTTCAATCCGTTCTCTCCATAATTTCTACCTACCAAAAACCGAGCCACCTATCTTCGGCTTCTTGGTGGCTCGCCAAGCCAATACCATGGAAATGGCCTCATCTTCATCCATATTGAACTCCTCATCATCGGAGTCATCATAGGATGAACTCATCTACACATATGCAAAATAATTGAAGCAACTACCAACTAAAAATTCACAAAAATTTGAGCGCTGGGCGGACGAACCTTGGCGCTGTGGCAGTAGCCTCCCGGCTCGAGGAAGACATGGGCGCCGACGAGCTTGAGCGCCACGGAAATCTGGCCACGTCGCGCGGAAATCCGGCCGCTCCGCGCCGCGGCCGCAGCGCTGCTCGGCAGGGGAGGGGTAGGTGGAGCGCGGGCAGGCGAGGGGGCAGCGCTGGGAGGCGAGCGGAGCACGTGCTCGGAGTTGGCGGCGGCGGCGAGGTTGGTGAGCGCGAGCTGGGTGAGGAGCACGGGGGATTTTTCAGAGCAGTTGGTGTTTTCAGCGTCCTTGTGATAAGCCTTTATGTGAGCTGCAAATTTGAGGCTCGGGATAGCGCAAAGTCCAGCGCCTCGCTAAATTTTGGGCACGCGCTCTATTTTAGAGCTCCTATTGGGGGGTTTACAGCGCGCGCTGCAAAAAAAGCAGTTATTTTAGCGCTGCGCTATTATAGCGCGCCTGTTGGAGATGCTCTCAGTCCGTGATTGGTTCGGCTCCGAGTAGTCCCCGTAAAATCAAATCAACAAATTTAAATTTAGATTTTAGAGAAAGAACAACCTTTGCGGCAAAATTCAGAAGAAGAATAGAGGAAGAGCACTGCGGATTTCAGTCCGATTTCAGTCCGATTTCAGCATTACATACTAATAATTTAAACAAAAGCATATCACGCACACTATATACACAAAATACGACTCCCCGAGCTTTGTGTGTCGCTGAACGGTGGCGGAGACGGCACCACCGCTCTAGTCGAGGTGGATCACCGGAGGCCCCGCCGCCTCCTTGGCCTTCTCCGCCTCCTAGCACCGGAGGCGCTCCACCGCGCGCTCCTCTGCGCTCCTAGCGCTCGATGAGTGGGAGCGCCTCAGCGAGCTCCCTCTCCTTCGCGGCAGTCTCGCGCAGGTGCGCGCGCTTTGACCACGGCGAAGGCGCACTAGCGCACGCTGCTCCGCCTCGTCGGAGTCCGCGAAATCGTGCGGGACCACTGAGGCGCTGTCTCTCTCTCCGGGCGTCACGTAATCGCGATACCCGGAGGAGCTCGAGCTCGAAGAAGACGAGGCGTGGCCGCGACGAGCCCGCCTCCGAGGCAGTTCCCATGTACCACGCGGGGGCGTAGGGGAGGAGCGACGCCGGCATGTGCGGCGAATTCACCCACTGGAGCGCGGCGCGCTTCTTGGCGCAGACGGAGCGGCTGCGGGCGATCTCCTCCTCGGTTTTGAGGAGCTAGCCGTGCGAGCCGATGCGGCGCTTCCTAGACGATTCGTCGGGACGCATGGCGGCAAGGCGAGGTGTTTGGTGGCGGTGGCGTAGGGAATAATGGCGGTGGCGAGCTGGATTTGACGGCTGGAGTGTTGCCTGTGACGACGGAGAGGGAGAGGGCGAGCGGCAGAGAGGGATAGTGTTTTGCCTCGGGTCGCCCTCTCCGACCTCTAGATATGATAGTCGTAGTGTGCGTTTAACAGGCTATCGAAAAACATTTACGGGTTGGGTGAGGTATACAGGCTCTGATCTGCGCCAGAAACCGAGCGTGGACTGTATTTCGCCAGAAAAGTTCAGTTTTAGCCCCTTTTAATGGCACTGCTAGAGATGCTCTAAGGTCATGTACAATGCTGGGGAAGGTATGCCTTCCCTTAGGGCATCTCCACCGGACCGATGCATCCCGTCCGAGCGTGTCCGAACTTATCCACGCGAACGCACGGGGCGTACGCGGCGCCCCATGTAGGGGTTCGTAGCATGTAAAACAAAAAAATTCTATCGCATGAACACACACAAGCCAAGATCTATCTACTAGATTGTAGCAACGAGTCAATAAAGTACTAACCCTCGAAGATCCAAAGCGGTTAACGAGACCATATTCTCGTGGGTGACGTAGTCATTTACTTGACGATCTCAAGATCGCGTAGGCGATCCTTCCGGCGACGCGTTCCAGCAGCGCTCCCGCAGTCGGTCACACGTACGGTACTCGATGAAGATCTTCCTTTCCCTTGTTCCAGCAGGCAACGGAGGTTGTAGCTCTCTCCTCGCGATTCCGGCAGCACGACGGCGTGGTGTCGGAAGTAGAGGGGAGATCACGCAGGGCTTCACCTAAGCCGGAGCGAGTATGGTGGAGTAGAAGAGGGCCTAGGCGATCTAGGTTTTAGATGTCGAGGGAAGAGGGCAGCCAACGGCTAGGGTTTAGGCTAGACGACAGCGGAGGTTTAGAGGGGATCTAGGGCGCCGGCGGCTTGGGGGGGCAGCGACGGCCTAGGGATTGGGTCTTGGACACCTAGGGCAAGGGGGATACCTTGGGGTGCGCCCCACCCCTCCTTATATTGGTGGGGGCGTCCAAGGGTGTTCCCAACCTAGGTGGAAACCCTCCCTAACTCGGAAACCATGTTGGGATTTGACTTTTTCAAACTGCCTTTTTGACTTTCAAATTAGAGTTTGATTTCTCTCTTCCAAGTGTCCAGCCAAGTGACCTAGTACATGATGCAACCATTCCACTTTGTCATGACACATCAATGTACCCTTCCCCTTCCGAATCGATGAACCTTCTAGACCCTACTAGAACATTCCGGTGAAAATACTGGAATCATTCCCGAACTCCGAAATTGGAATTTCCTTATATGAATCTTATTCTCCGGACCATTTCGGATCTCCTCGTGATATCCCGTATCCCATCCGAGACTCCGAACAATATTCGGTGTCTTTACTCACATTCCATATCTACTAAATAACATCGAATCCTTAAGTGTGTCTCCCTACGGTTCGTGAATTATGCAGACATGATCGAGACTCTTCTCTGATCAATAACCAATAGAGGAATTTGGAAATTCATATGTCTCCCACATATTTCTACGATTACTTTGCGATCGAATGAACTGTTTACATACAAAACCAATTTCCCTTTGTCTCGCGATATTTTACTTATCCAAGGTTTGATCGTCGATATCTCTATATACCTAGTTCAACCTCGTTACCGATAAGTATTCTTTTCTCATTCCCGTGATATGTGATCCCTTGTGAGCCAGTCACATGCTTGCAAGCTAATTGGATGACATTCCATCGAGAGGGCCCAGAATATATCTATCAGTCATATGGATGGACAAATCTCACTCTTGATCCATGTGCCTCAACGCATACTTTCCAAACACTCAATGCCACCTTTATAGCCACCCAGTTACGGTGTGGTGTTTGATGTCATCAAAGCACCTTCCAGTGATGGTGATTAGCATGATCTCATGGTCGAAGAAATTAGGTTACTATATATCAGAAAGCTTATAGCGAGTGAACTATTTGAATGACTTGATATTATGCTATGCTTAACTATAGGAGTAAGTCCATCACATCATTCTCCTAATGATATGACATTATTGTTAATAACATCTCAATGTTCATGATCAGGAAACCATGATCATATATTAACCAACAAGCTAGTTTAACAAGAGGCTTTACTAGGGACTCTTTTATGTTTTAGGGACTCTTTTATGTTTACAAAACACACAAGTATTAATGTTTCCGGTTAATACAATTATAGCATGGTATGTAAACATTTATCATAAGTACGAAGATATGATAATAACCACTTTATTATTGCCTCCTGGGCATATCTCCAACAGTATCCCACTTGCACTAGAGACAATAATCTAGTTTCAAAACTTCGTGTATTCAACACCTATGGCTTTCCGGTGTTGTATTTACACGATTGCTAGTGGTCAGCCGATCTTCGGATCCGACACTTACAGGTCCGTGTGAAATTGCATGTCATTGCATCTCTACGCATCACTCATTCTCTAATGAGATGGCATTGTACAAATTTGGTCCTTTGGTGAGACCTTTAGTTCCTTAGGGTTAAAACATGTTGATAATATTGTCGTACAATATATCTTCATAGTACTAGCCCGTTGTGAACCACACCTAGTTTGATAATCAAACTACTTGACACAAATACCCTCTTTAGCTGTTACAATAACAGTCATATACTTAGCCTTTTGTTGTAGTATCTATCATAATGACTTAAATTTGGAACTCATCCAAATCCATCATGGAATCTCATTTCCATTACATTGTGCCACTCATAGTTTAAATTGAGATAAACTTAATTTGTACTTTGTGACAAAACTAGTATCAATGTAACTCTTTACAATGAACTATCTATCTATTTGTCACCTCTAAAAAAACATATTCTTAGTTCTTTCAAAAGATCATAAGAATATCTTTACTATCGTCCAATAATCATCTTATGAATCATTCTGGTATATGCTCATAACATTTAGAGTATATGACATATTTGGATGTGTACATATCACAGTATGATTGGAAAAAATACTCTTTGTGATTTCATTCATCAAGTATAAAAAATACTTGAATCTTTGTTTCACTTATCAAGTGTCGATACACTTGAATATCGATTCAATCCTTTTGTGTGGCAAGAACCTTTCTTGTCATTTCCATATTGAACTCTTTCAATATCTCACCTATGTACATTTGGCAGAACCATATTAGCGTCTCAATTTATCTATATAGATATTGATGCCAAATATTCGGGTTTTGCCTAAGTCTTTCATCGAGATGAAAATCTTTAACACGTGTTAATAAAAGATACATCATTTCCAATCAACAATATGTCTTCCATATAATGTATTGGAAATATGTATTAGCACTCCCACTTAATTTCTTGCAAATGCAAGCATCTTCATCATCTTCGATGAGATTAAACTCTTTTAACAGTTTCATCATGGTGAAGATTCCAACTCCGCGATGCTTATTTCAACCATTGAAGTTTGCATATTATTTTAGCATCCTTTAAACTAACAAAACCCTTTGGATCGTGTTATGTACACGTCCTAGGTAACAATTATATTAAAAGAACTTTGTTTTGTTTATTCAACTACCATATAACAGAATTATATGTAGTGGTTGCTATATTAATCCGACTAGACTAAATATCGCTATGAAAGATCAAATCTTGTCATAGTTAACCTTTGAACATTATTGTGAACTCTTTCCCAATAATTCGACTATTTCATAGATGTGAAACATCCATGTCTATTTCTTTATAGATCCAAACACAAATGTAAGGTCTTACACCTTTCCAGAGGGTCTTTCAAGTTCAAGGCTTGATTTCTCGTGTATGGAACTATCACGGATTCTATGGCTTAAATCCATGTGATAGAGTCAGGGCCCATCATCGCTTCTTTATATATAGTCGGTTCATCATTGTCAAACAACAATGATCTACTTTCAAATCCTAGGATTTGATTGTTTACCCGACCTACTTGGTTTAATAGGAACTTAGACCTCTGTGATCACAACCTTTGAGGCATGTGAGCCATGAGCATTGTTGCTGCCTCCGGAACACTTTTCCGCGCTGCGCAACTTTGCACATATAGCTAAGGTTATTTTAACCTTATCAAAATTTTATTGTCCTCCCACTTAACCTTTCACGAAAAAATTCTTCTCAAGAAACTTGACGTTCTAAGCGACAAATACTTTTGTATTTGGTGTTATAGAGGAGTACCCAATGATTATCCGAAATAACCTACAAAGACATGCTTATCCTACTTTGGTTGTAAAAATCTTACTTATGCATAGCAATGTTTAAGAAAGGATAACTTGGGTTTTATCCCAAACCATAACTTTATATGGTGTCATTTCAATGGATCATGATGGAGCTCTTTTCAGTGAAAAAGCGGTATTCTCTAAAACTTTTAATCTTTAAAATATAATGGCAGTTTTATGAATTACACCTTTGATCTTACCATGTCAAACAAGGTTTCATTGCATATATCGATTATTCCATACTCATATGGTGTTTCGGGAAACGCAAATCCATGGAACAATTTCTCAAATCTTAGGTGTTATGCTAAACTTCTAACTCAAAAATCTTCCTTTATGATCCTATCATAAATTCTTTATTTTCTTGTAACATTGATTTTGCACTTCATCTTGAAAGTCTTTGAACTTTTCAAATGTTTCACACTTCATCCTCATTAAGTAGAATATTCATATATTCACTCAAATTTTCGGAGAAATCATATGAAGTTGAAATCCATCGCTCCCGACTACACGTAATGGACTTCATACATCAAATATGTACAAATTCCAATAATCTAGTCATTCGTTCCCTTTTGGCCTATGGACGGAGTTTTAATTATCTCTAGGAAAGTTTCACAAGCATCATTTGATCAAAAATCAAAAGACTCCAAAATTCCATCCACATGGAGTTTCTTCATGTTTTCTTTCCAATATAATTTAAACGGCGATGTCACTTTCTAATTGATCTTTTCTATCAATTACCTTTCGACATTTTTAGCATTTATTTTATGGATGTGATTTATCCAACGACATTTGTAAATCATTCATCTTTTATGGATTACGGCAATTATTTAAGCAACCATTTTGTTCTCATAATACCTGATAAAACAAATCTCGAAGGAAAGCTTTTATGTCAAGGAGAAACATATCAATACTTTATTTGTTCTCGATGAACATCATCACATATTCTCTTGCTAGTTACTTAGGCCATTGTAGTTCATAAATTGTGTTGTTTCATATGATGATTCACACCAACAAATTCAGTATCCAATACTTAAGAACCACATTGTTTAATAAGCAAAGAATACAGCCATAACACATATATCCTCTATATACCTAAGCTGAACAATTCTAGTCTTTTCTTTTATGTCATGTATTTTTGAGATTCTCTTTGAGTATTTCCTTTTCTGGTTGAAAGAATCTATCAACATCAATAGTGGGGCCATATACATGACACATAGTCCAAAGCATGTATAGTTAAATACCAATGTCTTTGGACTTGCACTTTGAAGTAGATTACCATTATCAAATACCTGGTGTTCTTTTAATTTCCATTCTTTAGTAATCTTTTAGTGTAGTAAACATTTTACCCACATCAAATATTCATCCTTATCATGGAACTATTCATGATCAAGCTACTTTAGCTTATAACGGTGAATCGCGAGCATAATGTTGCTCTCTAAAACCTTTTGGAGGATTAGGACAACAAGCGTCTCCAAACTTTTACAAATTCTCATCAAATATAAGAACATAAACTTTGCCATATTATACTCTCTCATGTTGTAACCAATACATCGTTTCAGATATCGCAATGTCTTCCACACATCATGGTTTTTGAAACAACTCTTTCAGATCCTAGATAACCTTGATATTAAAACAATCTTTTGAATATCAAGAATCATGGAGACAAACATGATACTTATATACTAACACTGGATTTTTCACTCTTGATTTAATACCAATTATTAAACTTCACGGAGTAACCGGAACTTACTGAAAGTTTGCAATAGGACTTTTAAACTTTATATTAACACTTCAAAACAATACGATACCAGTTCGTAAAGTAACTAACCAGAATTCTACAGTTCTATTATCTCAAATATAACTAAGCACAAGGTGGTAAACGGATGCCAATGACTACAACAACTAACAACTATGCAAATTCACTTTAATTTAATTTATGATAAATAGTGTTCAACTTTTAATCATATTACTGTTGAACTCCCACTCAAAACAATATCCCTCACATTGTTTTAGTGATCACACGAACCAAATCCACTACACCAAGTCCGATCATCATGAGACATGATGTAGTTTCAAAGGCGAACAATCATCATGTTCATCATATCATCTATATGACTCATGATTTACCTTTTGATAATCCGTGTTCTAAGACCATGTCTGTACATGCTAGGCTCATCAAGATGTAACCTTAATTTCCGCATGAGCAAATCTTGCTTGCTCCCGTTGTATACACTCGCAGAATCTAACACACCCAATCATCACGTGGTGCTTCAAAACAACGAGCTTTGACAATGGTGCTTACTAAGGACGAACACTTTATAACTTGATATTTTGTGAGAGGGATCATCTTATAATTCTACCGTCGCGATCTAAGCAATACAAGATGCATAAAAGGATTAACATCACATGCAATTCATAATATGTGATATGATATGGCCTTTCTTATTATGCTTCCGATCTCCATCTTCAAGCATGAACATGATCTCCATCATCATCGGCGTGGCGTCAAGGTCAATGGCACCGCTCCATGGTTATTGTCCACCATCATGAACTATTAAAACTACTTTGAATAATAGACACGCAGGTCTTAATGAAATTAAAAGATAACCATAAGGCTCATGCCGATTGCCGACTTATAATAAGGAACATTGCATACATCATATATAATCACAATCATGGCCATATCACATCACAGCAGACCCCTACAAAACAAAGTTAGACGCCTCTAATTTTTGTTGCATATTTTACGTGGTTTGGGGCTTTTAATAAATGTCATTCTAACTTACGAACAAGAACCACAACGTTGATACTGGTATTGTCAATCGCCCATTGTAAATTGAATCTTTACTATGTTGGGAGAAACAGGCACCCGCAAAGCCACTTATGCAATACAATTTGGATGTCAAGCGTGAAGCAAGTCTCATGAACGATGTCATGTAAGGTTAGCCCGGGCCGCTTCATCCCACCATCCCGCAAGATGCAAAGTACACAAGAAGCAATCGGCAACAAAAGCATCAACGCCCATAATGACCATTGTGTTCTACTCGTGCAACAGATCTACATATAGACACGGCTCTGATACCACTGTAGGGGTTCGTAGCATGGAAAACAAAAAAATTATATCGCATGAACACACAAGCCAAGATCTATCTACTAAATTGTAGCAACGAGTCGATAAAGTACTAACCCTCAAAGATCCAAAGTGGTGTAACATCTCAAAAATATTAAACTAGAATCATCAAACTCTAATCATCAAATTTAGGGTTAACAAAAACTTTTCTAAATAAAAACATGAGAACATTCATATGTGTATGCATCCTAATTTGGATTCTTTTGAATTGCCTTGTTTATGTGTTTCTTTGCTTGCAAAGGATTCTTAGGTGAAATAAACATCATCTAAACAATCCCCACACTTTTCCCAAAGACAAATAAATCAAAACAAACAAAATAAAGGAATGGTCATTTTAGCCAATTTAACTCCCATGCCTACTTTGGCTGTCTCAAACTTTCAGAACTTAACAAAAACTTGTTTGGATCTTTACACCCCTTGATAATACTCATAACAAAGTATCAAGGCCCACTTTATGATCATCCAGAAACTTTCAAATGCATAGTTTAAATGACAATTCAAAATTTAATCTTTATCATATGGGAAGATCCCACTTTTTCAAAAACCACTCAAACAAGCTCAACTTTCAAAACCCAAGCATCTGCAGACTCACCAGCACCAATCTAGCACACCCACCAAAAATCTTTTCAAAATTCAAAACTTGAATTCATGCGGCCATTTCATAAATCACCTTGCAGATTCAAATCTAACAAAATCAAAACACTATAGTGTGCAGTGTTTTGAGCCTAACTGGTTCCCTCTCTAGCTCACAATAGCCTCAGTAGATCATCTAACGAACTTAACTAATCACTAACACCACTGTGAGCTAGCCAATTCCATCAATGGTGAATAGCCGAAGCACACCATGCCACCCTAGTGTAGACAACAAGCTAGGAAAGAAACTAGTCGTGTCAACCTTGTCTGCGAGATCACCCATGCCTCACTGCCCCTCTCGACCAGCCCTGCCTCGAAGACATAGACCAGAGCACCAGAACGCCCGCGCTGTGCCTCATCAACCATGCCAGCGTCTTGAGCGCCACCCTCGACACACGCCCATAGACCGCGCGCTGCCCTCGTCGCGTGCATACATGATCGCCACTGACCCAGGAGACCGCCAGACATCCCCGTTCACCGCCCCATGCCTCACAGCCACCGCTCGCCGTCGAAGACGCCGCCTCTGCCGTGTAGAGCGTCTCGTGTTCCAGACCGTTTGCCACCGCCCCTACATGCGCATTTAAGCCGTAGAGCATCGCCAGGATACCACCAAGCGATCGCCACTGCCGGCCATGCCTCTAGCAGCCCGTAGCCATGTCGCCGCCGCCCATCCTGCTCGGTCTCGCTGCCGCCACTATAAATAGAGGCCACCCCAGCCGAATTGAGCACACCATCTCACTCCCTCTCCTCACCGATCGTTCCACCCCTGTTCCCGGCGAGCAAGACTTCGAAACCGAATTTCACGCCGCCTCTAGAGAAGAAGGGAGCCAACGATTGGAGCTGCCCCAGGAGAAGCTGCCGGTACCAGGACGTTCGTCGACTTCGTCGTTCGCCCGCCTCGCCGAACCTCGCCTGAGCCCTGGTGAGCCCCCGACGACCCCCACCTGCCGCGTTAGGTTTCTGTCTCGCCGGCGTTGCCCAACGCCGACGATGACCCTCAGCCGTTGGATTAGAACTAGATCGAACGCACCACATCGCCCCATACCGCTTCACACCCCCTCGTCTCACTGACGTGTGGGGACAGCAACTTAACCAGCCCGCGTAAGCTCTATGCTTAGCAGGCGGCCCGATGTCGTTCCTTGCCCAGTCATTTGAATTTAACCTTTTCCATTTTATTTCAAACACACTTCTGCACCTAGATTCAAAAACCAACCCAGATCGATTCAGTGAACCAAATTGAATGAAACCAATTTTATTAGAAAGGTCTGGAAATGCTGAATCCAAGCCCGTTGGATTCAAGTCATTTGGATCTGTAGATCACCCTTGGTAAAAATAACAAGCGTAACCTTTTTGCATTCAAACATTTTTCAAATTTAAACCATAATAGCTTTTGAGTTGATTCCAACTCTCAAAAATCACAATTGATCATACCTTTCAGAATATATAAAAATATATAGGTTTACTTACAGAAATAATGTTCAAGTAATAAAAGGATGCCACATAGGCATTTCTAGTCACTTTATTTAATTAAAATAAAAGGGTAAAACCTTATTAAATTTTGACACCACTTTAAATCATATTCCCATGGACTAAAATATGTGGTGATGACATGTGTCAACATGATCCCATGTTTGGTTTGGAGAATATTAAAACTTAAGTAGTTTTTCAATGAGTAGAAATTACTTTTCTAAAAATAAAAGGAATTAAACCAAGCTTTAATCTTGTAATGTTAGTGATGATGCTAGATCATCTATAGGACCCTTTTGTGTGATGATTGCAAGTAGTTAAGAATTGTTTGGTGATTGTGTACCTCTTATTTATTTATAGACGCTAGTACCGACCAAGGATATGAGGAAGAAGGAGGATACTACGAAGAAGAAGCCGAGGAGAACTTCAACCACTGCTCTGCACAAGGCAAGATTATACTGATACCGTGCAAGCCTTACTAATCAAGTTGACCTATGCAAGCCAATACTTGCTTGTCACCATGCCAACTATATGCCTTAATCATATGTGATCCTACCCCCTTGATAAACCAATCCTAGTTTTTACTTACAAGCTTTATACTTTATTTCTTTATCAAAGCTCTTACTTAGAGTTTACTTAAGTGAATTGTAGATACTAGAAAGATATTTGAAGGTTGCATAAAGATCATAAAATTTGGCCTAAGATAGATAATCTTAATATCATCCCAAGGCATAAGATTGAACTTAGTTGAAACTCTACTAGTTTACCACCCCTCATCAGTACTTACCCCCACTTGTAGATGCTAGTGCTAAGCATAAAACTTGATCAACTTTAGATGGGAATACTTGGTGGAAAAAATGGTTATGAAAACCTTGGAATGATGGATCATTCTATTGAAATGTTTTGGACATGTGTTTCCGAACACCAAATGATTTTGGTGATGAAAATGTTGAGGCATGAGCCCTAGCCCTTTATAAAACTGATGGTTGTCTGGATGCGATGCCATTCCAATTTTATTGTACAACCACAATACCCGAAGGTTGGGTAGGGCTTGACTGGAAACTTATATACCCTAGTATTAGTTCCCTCACGGCCAAGGTCTGAGCTGAGGCTACCTTGTGAAGATTGTCCACCTGTGCAGTACCCAAGATGACAGTTGGTCATGGTTGGGAGGACAAACTCACAGGAGAGGTGCTTATACTAGGGCATGTAATTGAAAGGTTAGGATTGATTATCCACATACTGAGTATGGTGAATTCAGGATTTTTTCCTGACGGATGTATCGAATGTTGTGGTGAAAGTGTACAATCTCTGCAAAGTGTCAAACTATTCGAATAGCTGCGTACGCGTTTATGGACAGTTAGAGTGGCCATACTGTTCCCCCGTCAGATGTTTTCAAAATGACTTGTGAAATAAATGGAGACTTTGACTTGACCACAACAGAGTTGTGATATGAAATACAAGTTCCCACTTAGGAGTTATAACATTGTGACTAGCTTCTCTTGCTTCTGAACTTATTAGAGATAAATCTGGCTTCTTGCAAAACAACCCTAGAGCTTAGTGTCCTATTACAAAAAACCCCTTCACTTGTTAGTATTAGTTTGCGAGTACTTAAAGAGTACTCATGGCTTTGTCCCTGGCTATTCTCGTGGCCAGACTATGAGGAAGAGTACCTGGAGGATGGACCCGAAGAAGGTTACGACAACTAGGATCATCTCCCATCGTCAGCATTGCCTGTGACCCCGAAGATGGAGCTTCGCCTATGCTACCGTTATTATTACGTATTCCGCTACTTGTGTTGTATTAAGAACTGGATCATGAGATCCTTATTTGTGTAAAACCTTATGTATGGTTTGTAATGGATGATGTACTGTGGTATCCAATTCTGTTATGTCTCGCAAAACTGGTATTCCTGGGATTGCGATGTATGGCATAACAGGCATCTGGGATTAAAAACCCGGGTGTTGACAAGTGGTTAACGAGAGCAGATTCTCGTGGGTGATGTAGTCATTCACTTGCGGATCTCAAGATCGCGTAGGCAATCCTTCCGGCGCCGCGTTCGGCAGTGCTCCCGCAGTCGGTCACACATACGGTACTCGATGAAGACCTTCCTCTCCCTTGTTCCAGCAGGCAACGGAGGTTATAGCTCTCTCCTCGTGATTCTGGCAGCACGAAGGCGTGGTGTTGAAAGTAGAGGGGAGATCCCGCAGGGCTTTGCCTAAGCTGGAGCGAGTATGGTGGAGTAGAAGAGGGCCTCGACGATCTAGGTTTTAGATGCCGAGGGAGGGCAGACGGTGGCTAGGGTTTAGGCTAGACGGCAGCGACGGTTTAGAGGGGATCTAGGGCGTTGGGGGCTTGGGAGGGCAGCGGCGGCCTAGGTATTGGGTCTTGGGCGCCTAGGGCAAGGGGGATACCTTGGGGTTCGCCCCCACCCCTCCTTATATAGGTGGGGGGCGTCCAAGGGTGTTCCCAACCCAGGTGGAAACCCTCCCTAACTCATAAACCTTCCCTAACTCGGAAACCATGTTGGGATTTGACTTTTTCAAATTGTCTTTTTGACTTTCAAATTAGAGTTTGATTTCTCTCTTCCAAGTGTCCAGCCAAGTGACCTAGGACATGATGCAACCATTCCACTTTGTCATGACACATCATGTACCCTTCCCCTTCTGGATCGGTGAACCTTCTAGACCCTTCTAGAACATTTCGGTGAAAACACCGAAATCATTCCCGAACTCCGAAATTGGACTTTCCTTATATGAATCTTATTCTCTAGACCATTCCGGATCTCGTCGTGATATCTCGAATCCCATCTGAGACTCCAAACAACATTCGTCTCTTTACTCACATTCCATATCTACTAAACAACATCGAATCCTTAAGTGTGTCTCCCTACGGTTCGTGAATTATGCAGACATGATCGAGACTCTTCTCTGATCAATAACCAATAGAGGAATCTGGAAATTCATATGGATCCCACATATTTCTACGATTACTTTGTGATCAAATAAACCATTTACATACGAACCAATTTCCGTTTGTCTCGCGACATTTTACTTATCCGAGGTCTGATCGTCGATATCTGTACATACCTAGTTCAACCTCGTTACCGATAAGTATTCTTTTCTTGTCCCCGTGATATGTGATCCCTTGTGATCCAGTCATATGCTTGCAAGCTAATTGGATGACATTCCACCGAGAGGGCCCAGAATATATCTATCCGTCATATGGATGGACAAATCCCACTCTTGATCCATGTGCCTCAACACATACTTTCCAAACACTTAATGCCACCTTTATAGCCACCCAGTTACGGTGTGGTGTTTGATGTCATCAAAGCACCTTCCAGTGATGGTGATTAGCATGATATCATGGTCGAAGGCATTAGGTTACTATGTATCAGAAAGCTTATAGCAAGTGAACTATTTGAATGACTTGATCTTATGCTACGCTTAACTATAGGAGTATGTCCATCACATCATTCTCCTAATGATATGACCTTATTGTTAATAACATCTCAATGTTTATGATCAGGAAACCATGATCATATATTAACCAACAAGCTAGTTTAACAAGAGGCTTTACTAGGGACTCTTTTATGTTTACAAACCACACATGTATTAATGTTTCCGGTTAATACAATTATAGCATGGTATGTAATCATTTATCATAAGTACGAAGATATGATAATAACCACTTTATTATTGCCTCTTGAGCATATCTCCAACATCCCAGCGGTCGAACCCATCCGGAAAAACGTGTCCGGCTCGAATCATCCATGCATCTAATTTGGGCAACGGTTGTGTCGGCCCGGACGCGCGCGGGCATCGCGGGTGTCCTGTCCGTTTGTGCCGCTGGCCCACCCGTTAGTCACCGTTTAATGGCGGCATTGATTTAGACACAGCCAGCGGCACCGATTCAGATGCAGTCGCGGCACCGATTTAGAGGTGTTGTGCGGAAGGTTGACCGGTGGCAGCCTGCGCCATCAATGGCGACGAGACGGCGTGCTGACCCACTAGGCACCGCCTGTGTTCCCGTGTCGGCATTGATGGCGAAGGAGCGGGAAGCTGCGCATGTTCACCGGCGGCTGGGCTATTTAACCCTACGCCGTTGGTGCCGCCCTCCTCACCTCTCGCCATCGCAAACCCTATCCGCCGCCACCACCAACGATGAAGATGTCGTCGTGGCTGAAGAAGGGGAGGAGCAAGCATGACCACGAGGCGTCTGGCTCTAACAGTCAGCGCTCCTAGTTGTCGGCCTTCCTCCGCGGCACATCTGTGCCGCCTCCGCCGCGACCAGAGGATTTCCGGGGCCATCCCGTGGAGGTTCTCCCGCCATCGCGAGAGGGGGAGCGCCACGCGCGACAGTACTTCCGCATCGCAGAGTGCGATCGCCGCTAGAGGGAGGGCTGGGGAATCAGGCACAACGGATGTGTCTCTCCCCACCGGCTGGCATGCGGTGACCCAACATACCACTGCATGATGTAGTACACTATAGTCATTGATATAACACCAATGAAACAACGTTCACTAGTATTACATCCCTCAGAGTAGTACAAGAGAAACACAGCAGGTCCAAGACATGACTATAGGTTACAATTCAACTCTTTACACAAGATCCAGAGAACACTCTAGGTTAAAGAGAGAGAAAGAAACTTCTTACAAAGAAGAATCAAGAATAAACAACTCAAAAATTATCATACTAATAAGACTAGTATCTAAACTATTAGTTTAGCATTGCTGCTATTGCAATACACTATAGAATTAGGTTCTATGGCCAGAGATTCTATTCTTATCTAGTTCGCAACTTCGTCTTCACTTGAGTTGATGTATATGTTGACTTCCTTGACTTCATTGAAGAGCTTTAGGTTTTAATGATGATTCTCGGAGCATAAATTGATGTAGACGTCGTTTGTACTGGCTCTAGATCCTAGCAAGGGTTAAGAAGATACTTCGAGTACGAGCGTACTCAACAAGTTCACTAGAAAAGGAGTGTTTGATGCACTATATCTACAGCCATAGACCATAGGTCGTAGGCAATGCAAGTTTTCGTAAACATTTCTTCAAATGTTGCTTTTATTCTGAAAAAAGCTATGTCCGTCAGCCTTCACGGGTTTATCAGAACTTTCATGGAATTCCTTTCCCGCCGCGTTCGCAGCTCCTTCCCGGAACAGGGAGTAACAAGTTACAGTTCTTACACTCTGCAGAGGTGCGTCACTTTACCCATGAGAGATCTTAGCTTTGTTGCACATCCGAATTGCAGGTTCGTTCACACTTCCTTGGTGTGAGGCCCAGACTAAGATCCAAGCCAATCACTGCCTTCTCCGCGACCTCGCATGTCTCCTTGGTGTATGCCAGCCCACCTATTGAATTATGACAATTGGCAGTACGGACCGTTCAAATGCGAGAACTATCTTGGGACGTTGAGGGCACCCACCCATATGCTGTATATCCTCTACGAATTACCATATAATATGCACGCTACGAGTGATAACAGCCACGACCCGCACATCCAGCTCCATGCGAGAGGGAAAAGATACAGCTGACTTCTCCGTCCCATTCCAAATCTCATGGTCAACGCGTAATATACGACGCAAGAATCACTTGCGACATTGGTTGTTAAGTCCTAGATAATATGTTCCTTTACCACCGGAATTCTTATAGTAGGTTATTACCTCATGGTAAATAACCTATAATCACATTATTATGAAAATAGTGTTTTCTGTCCTGCTTCAAATGCAGGTGATGACAAAAATGGATTTGCAAAATACTTTACAGAAAATAATCAAAGGACATGAGCAAGTGTGAACTTGCCTTTTATGATTGCAAGATTATGCACTCACGGTCTTCGAGACAATATAAAAGATCTAATATCTGAAATCAGCATCATTGGTCCGGTAAGGACTAATGTTTAAAGAAGCAAGATGCTACTATGCATAAGTAGTGTAATGCATTTTCGTAAACTCGATTCCCGGGGATAGCGTTGATCTAGGGTTTGGAAACTAGAAATGGCTTCTTTGAAATGTGTTGCCCTTTTAGATTAAGTTTCACACATGTGCTTCTTATTAAGGCTTGTGAGTGTGTGTGAAACAATATGTAAGTATAGTAAAGCACACACAATAATGGAATACTCAAGTGGAAAATATATCTGTAGATTATGTATATAAGGTTTGTTTATCATTTAGAGCTTTCCTAAAAATGCTTATATCTTGCTTTATAACGTTTCTTAAAAGAATAACTTTTGAAGAAAATCTTACTTAGCTAAGGGGAAGTATTTAAATTTTAAGTTAACCTTATTAGGTGTTCTTTTCAAGTTATAGTCTTTAAGTAAGAAAGAATTGCTTTATTTGAATAATGATATTAGTAGTATTTGAGACTTATCTATCTTGGTTTTTAGCTTGGTTAGTTTGGTATTAAGATGCTTTATAACTTAATTATAACAGACCAAAATTAACTATAAAACATGTAACAAAGTCTTTTAGAATAGTATTTAAAGTATTATAGACTAAAGTTAACTTTAAATACATATATGGACTTTAGAGTATATTGCTTATGTTATATGTACCTTGTTCACTTCATAATGTTTCTTTAAAGTTACTTAAGAATGGTATTACTTTTATTTGGTAGTGGTTTATTTATATTCTAAATGTATAAAGGAATTTACCTCCCTATAAGGGTATGGTTAAGGTTTGTGAATATGTTTTGATTTGTTTGTAAACTTGTGGTTAAAGTAAATGAATAGGTTTTATTTCACTACAAATTATTCTTGGAGATTTATATTAAATAAGAATCCTTTTATAAAATAATCTGCCCTTATGGTTGAATGATAATTCAATAAAATTGCATTTTCAAAATGTGTTGAACCATTTTGAGTTCATAATATTAGTATTTAAGACTAATACTATTTATTATATTTAATTGGTTGATTTAATAAATATTAACAAGTTTTATTTAACATTATATGAATTATTACCTAAAGAAATAGGTTTAAATTCAAGTTATTAAAGTGTGTAACTTTTTATTTAACTCAGAAGTGGGATATTATATTTTTAACATATAGGTATTATTTTTGTGATCATTTTGGGCATATTACACTTATTTTTGTGATTTAAAAATAATAAGATATGATTTTTATAATACTTATTACTTTATAAAAACTTAATAAATAACAGATATTTAATTAAGTGGAATGATAATGCATGACTATAGTTTTAAATTATAATTCTTATTTTTCTAAGATTTTTGGTATTTTATTTCTATTTTTAACATTTACTATAATTAAAATATGAATTATCAAAGTTTTATTACTTATAAAACCTTTATTAAATTATGTTTATTTAAATAATTAACATAATAATACTTTAAAATAGTTTAATGTTGTAGAATTTATTTTTATGAAAATTTTCATATATTAAACATATTTTTCTGAATTATAAAACAAAAGTTATTAAATTTTTAAGATTGAATCATTTTCTAATTAAATTTTAAACTATATTACAAACAGGGAAATACTTTTATTACCTAGAATAGGTCTACCCTAAGTCACAGACAGGTGGGGCTCAGGGCCACGTTGGTGTGCCACGCTGGCGTGGACCAGTCAACAGGATGGACCAGGTCAATATGACGCAAGCACGACCTCATCATGACGTCACACGAACTGCTACCCTTAGATCGAAATTCGATCGATCGATTGGGAGGATGTTTGCATGCAGGAAGGGTTTCATTGGATGCGGGCTGAGTTCAATAGTGGCGGCGCCGCTCAGTTTTGGTCATCGGAGCTACTCCGGCGACCAGTAACTATGGTGGCCGACGGCGATGTTTGACGAAAACCTAATCTAGGAAGCAAACGAGAAAAAGGAAAGCACTATCATGCTCAGAGCATTACCAGGAAGCTCGTGGAGTAATTTGGGAGGCGGGAGGTGCTCGGAATCGATGAGAACCACGGTGGCCAGACTTCGGGAAGATGACCTCGCGACATCGATTCCCGCCGCCTGGCCTCAATTCCTTTGACTAGGAGGCTCAGAAGGACAAGGCGATGCTCACAGTATGCCTATTCTGCCACGGGGGAGGCTAGAACGCCGGGAATCGACGGCAATCCGAGGCTAGGGTTTCGGTCTTGGACCTGATTCGAAGAGGAAGAATAGATTGGAGATATGGACGAGGGGAGGCGAGTGTGGCGGTCTTATCTCCATCTCCGGAATACGACAGACGCCAGCAGGCATCGCGGCGCGCGGCCGCCGGCGGACGGCATCGGCCAGCCTGTAACATCCCAAAAATACTAAACTTAAATCATCAAACTCTAATCATCAAAATTAGGGTTAACAAAAACTTTTCTAAATAAAATTATGAATGCATGCATATGAGTATGCATTGAATTTGAAATTCTTTTGAACCACCTTGTTTGTATGTTTCCTTGCTTGTAAAATGTTTCTTAGGTGAAATAAACATCATATAAACATTTCCCAAACTTTTCCCAAAGACAAGTAAATCAAAACAAATAAAATAAAGGAATGGTCATTTTGACCAATTTAACTCCCATGCCTACTTTGGCTGTCTCAAACTTTCAGAACCTAACAGAAACTTTTCTGGATCTTTGCACCCCTTGATTGTACTCATAACAAAGTATCAAGGCCCACTTTGTGATCATCCAGAAACTTTCAAATGCATAGTTTAAATGAAAATTCAAAATTGAATCTTTATCATATGGGAAGACCCCACTTTTTCAAAAACCACTCAAACAAGCTCAACTTTCAAAACCCAAGCATCTGCAGACTCACCAACACCAACCTAGCACACCCACCAAAAATCTTTTCAAAATTCAAAACTTGAATTCATGCGGCCATTTCATCAAACACTTGGCAGACACAAATCAAACAAAATCAAAACACTATTGTGAGCAGTGATTCTTGCCTAACTGGTTCCCTCTCTAGCTCACAGCAACCTCAGTAGATCATCTACCTAACTAAACCAAGCACTAGCACCACTGTGAGCTTGGCATTACCATCAATGGTGAATAGCCGAGCACACCCATGTCACCCCCATGTCGACAGCAAGCTAGGAGGAGAAGCAAGCCTAGCCAGCATGTCTCGGAGGCAGCCCACCGTCCACCGCCACTCCCTGTCCAACGCTCGAACCACCACCTTTGGACCACACGCACGGACCGCGCCCAGACCGCCAGCGACCATGCCGAGTGTGCGCCAGAATGCCACCCTCGACCGAAGCCCACAGACCGCGCGCCGCCCTCGCCGCGTGCATACATGATCACCACCGACCCAGGAGAACGCCAGACATCCCCGTTCACCGTCCCGTGACGCACAGCCACCGCTCGCCGTCGAAGACGCCGCCTCTGCCGTGCAGAGCGTCGCATGTTCCAGACCAAGCCGCACCGCACCACGCCTCGAAACCATGTCGTTGAGCATCGCCAGGGAACACTGCACCGTCCCCTACATTCGCCCATGCCAATAACCGCCTGTACCATCGCCCCCGACGAGCTCACCGTGCGCCCCGTCGGTCCCCTCGCTCGACTATAAATAGAGGCCACCCCTGCTCGAATTCTTCACACCATTCTACTCCCCTCTCATCACTGATCGTGCCACACCGTTCCCGGAGCAAGGCGAGCAGCGCATCGCCGGAATTTCACCGGAGCCCGCCGCCTCTAGAGAAGAAGGGCGCCATCGATTTCGTCCACCCCAGGAGCTGCCGCGACCACCCCTGAGTTCGCCGTCGTCGACTTCGTCGTACGCCCGCCTCGCCGACCCTCGCCAGCACCCAGGTGAGCCCCCAGCAACCCCCACTGGCCGCGCTAGGTTTCTTTCTCGCCGGCGTTGCCCAACATCGACGATGACTCCCATCCGTTGGATTAGAATCATATCGAATGACCCACGTTGCCCTGTACCGCTTCGCACCCCCTGTCTCACTGACGAGTGGGGACACCCACTTAAGCAGCCCGCGGAAGCACTGCGCTTAGCAGGCCGACCCGTTAACCTTTCCCGCGCAACCCAGTTATTTGAATTAAACCTTTTCTATTTTATTTCAAACTCACTTCTGTACCCAACTTCAAAAATCAACCCAGATCGATTCAATACACAAAATTAAATGAAACCAATTTTGTAAGAAAGGTCTGGGAATGCTAAATCCAAGCCCATTGAATTCAAGTCATTTGGATCTATAGATCACCCAAGGTAAAAATAACAAGGCACAAGCTTTTCTGCATTCAAACATTTTTCAAATTTAAACCATAATAGATTTTGAGTTGATTCCAACTCTCAAAAATCACATTCAACCATACATTTCAGAATATATAAAAATATATAGGTTTACTTGTAGAAATAATGTTCAAGTTATAAAAGAATGCCCCATAGGCATTTCTAGTCACTTTAATTAATTAAAATAAAAGGGTAAAACCTTATTAAATTGTGACACCACTTTAAATCACATTCCCATGGACTAAAATATGTGGTGGTGACATGTGTCAACATGATCCCATGTTTGGTTTGGAGAATATTAAATCTTAAGTAGTTTTTCAATGAGTAGAAATTACTTTTCTAAAAATAAAAGGAATTAAACCAAGCCTTAATCTTGTAATGTTAGAGATGATGTTAGATCATCTATAGGACCCTTTGGTGTGATGAATGCAAGTAGTTAAGTATTGTTTGGTGATTGTGTACCTCGTATTTATTTATAGACGCTAGTACCGACCAAGGATACGAGGAGGAAGGAGGATTCTACGAGGAAGAAGCCAAGGAGAACTTCAACCACTGCTCTGCAGAAGGCAAGCTAAAACTTGCAAGACACTCTACTTTAGCAAGCTTTATTAACTAAGTGGACCAATGCAAGCTAACCCTTGCAAGATACCCTACTGATGCCACACACCACTAGTTGTTACCATGCCAACTATATGCCTTAAGCATATGTGATTATACTCACTTGATAAACCAATCCTAGTTTTACTTGCAAGCTTCTTACTTTATTTCTTTATGAAACCTCTTACTTAGATTTTACCTAAGTGAATGGTAGATACTAGAAAGATATGTGAAGGTTGCATAAAGAGCATAAAATTTGGCCTAAGCTAGATAATCTTGATGTCATCTTAAGGCATGAGATTGAACTTAGTTAGAACTCCACTAGTTTACCACCTCTCATTATTGCTTACCCCCACCTGTAGATGCTAGTGCTAAGCATAAAACTTGATCAACTTTAGATGGGAATACTTGGTGGAAAAATGGTTATGAAAACCTTGGAATGATGGATCATTCTATTGAAATGTTTTGGACATGTGTTTCCGAATACCTGATGATTTTGGTGATGAAAATGTTGAGGCATGAGCCTTAGCCCTTTATAAAACTGATGGTTGTCTGGATGCGATACCATTCCAATTTTATCGTACAACCACAATACCCGAAGATTGGGTAGGGCTTGACTGGAAACTTATATACCTTAGTATTAGTTCCCTCACGGCCAAGGTCTGAGCTGAGGCTACCTTGTGAAAATTGTCCACCTGTGCAGTACCCAAGATGACAGTTGGTCATGGTTGGGAAGCCAAACTCACAGGAGAGGTGCTTATACTAGGGCGTGTAATTGAAAGGTTAGGATTGATTATCCGCATACTGAGTATGGTGAATTCAGGATTTGTTCCTGACGGATGTATCGAATGTTGTGGTGAAAGTGAACAATCTCTACAGAGTGTCAAACTATTCGAATAGCCGCGTCCACGGTTATGGACAGTTGGAGTGGCCATACTGTTCCCCTACAGACTTTTAGAAATGACTCTGAAATGAATTGAGACTTTGACTTGACCACAATAGAGTTGTGACATGAGTACAAGACCCCCCTTAGGAGTTATAAAATTGTGACTAGCTTTGGAACTTAGTAGAGATAAATCTGGCTTTTGCAAAATAACCCTAGAGCCTAGTGTCCTATTATCAAAACCCCCTTTCACTTGTTAGTATTAGTTTGCGAGTACTTAAAGAGTACTCATGGCTTTGTCCCTGGATATTCCCATGGCCAGACTATCAAGAGGAGTACCTGGAGGATGGACCCCAGGAAGGTTACGACAACTAGGATCATCTCCCATCGTCAGCATTGCCTGTGACCCCGAAGATGGAGCTTCGCCTACGCTACCGTTATTATTACGTATTCCGCTGCTTGATGTTGTATTAAGAACTGGATCATGAGATCCCTATTTGTGTAAGAACTTATGTACGGTTGTAATGGATGATGTACTATGGTATCCAATTCTATTATGTCTCGCAAAAATGGTAATCCTGTGATTGCGATGTATGGCATAACAGGCATTTGAGATTAAAAATCCGGGTGTTGACAAGTTGGTATCAGAGCCATCCTGACCATAGGAGACCCTAGTTAGACTGGACGTTTGAATCAAAAAACTTAGTTTCAAAACCAAAGAAAAGAAATATTTACAAAAACTTATTCTCATTCTTATCCCTTTTATTCTTTCATAAAAATTCATGTTCCTCAAAAACTCTTACAAAAATACATAAAATTTTGACACACTTGATCACTCTACTAACTTACTCATCCTATATTCTTATAGATGGACGTGAGGTACATCAAGTTTTACCAGTTGGGGAATGGAGGAGACCTTATCTTTGAGAGGGATTTGGACCAGCTTTTGAGCTTGAGCGTCACTTTTGAGAAGTTCTTGAGCTCAGCTCAATGATCAAGGAGGAGAAGATCTGTAGTGGCTAATTGTTGCAAGTCTCCGAGGAAAGATTGAACCTCCCACTGCGGAGGGAATTCAGTTCACCTTGAGGGAAAACAACTGGCTCGATGGACTTTCCAGGGCCATGCAGGAAGCTATTTCCTGTCTGTGTGGGCAGAGCATCAATCAGATCAAGGGTACTCGCTTTGAGTTTTGCCCAAGATGTGATGCTAATGGAAAACCACTGGAAGCCCCATACCACCCCGAGCTGAAGACCCAATTGGACCACCTTAGCTTCATGATGTACGATCGTCAGCAGGAGTTGGACAACTGACGTGACTACTGCAACCACAAATCTGCCATCATCAAGACGAAGGACCAAACCATTGCCATGCTAGCAAAGATCGCAAGTCTCGCCGCCGTCAGCTCGACAAGAAGGAGCGCATCTTTGCCCGTCTTTGCCATCGCATATCATCTCTGGAGGAGACCATCCACGAGAGAGACATGCAGTTGGAGGAAAGGGAGAATGCTGGAGAGGATCTTCGTGGAGACCCTTACTCCTATCTCAGCGATGACGATGTTTTTCTGGAGGATCAGGCTATGGATTTCTTCACCGATGAGGAAGATTTCGCCTTCATCGATGATGATGAGGATGATGAGGCCACAAATTCCGAGGAGTAGTAGCACTTGAGCACTAGCGTAGTGAGTAGTATTCGGTTCCACTGCATCGTAGTTCTCAGAATGGTTCTTAAAACTATCTGCTTTTCTTTGTTGTGGTGTGTGTTGTATCGTGTGCAATGAATGAATGAATGAATGAAAAAGCAAGTTGCTATAAAATCTGAGTCAAACTTTAATTTTTTTTCAAAGACCCAAAACTTTAGAAAATTTCCCTCTTTTCTCATGATCTATCTCAATCTTCAGATGCCACGTGGAGGAAGTGGTTCAACCCCGGACCCGATGTTGCAGATTCTGCAAATGTTGACTTTTGACCGTGAAGCTGAAAGAGCCGAACGTCAAGCCAACCTAGCCACACTTCAGTAGATAGACCAACTTGCCCATAACAACCAAGGCCACAGAAATCAGGACAACCACGGATCTAAGCTCAAGAACTTCCAGAATACCAACCCACCTGTTTTCACTAAGTCAGAAGAACCCCTAGACGCCGATGATTGGCTGCAAACCATGGAAAATAACTTAGAAGTCGCTAGAGTGGAAGCCAACGAGAAAGTTCTGTTTGCCACCCACTATCTAGCCGGAGATGCCAGGACATGGTGGAACAGTGTTCGCGCAATGACTGGAGGCCAGATGATGACCTGGGAGGAATTCAAGGTCAAGTTTAGCAGAACCCATGTGCCACCAGGTTTGATCAAGAGAATGAGAGACAAGTTCAGAGAACTGAAGCAAGGAAGGATGACTGTAGTGGAATACCGTGACAAATTTTTGTCATTAGCTAGGTATGCCCCGGATGAGATTGACACGGAAGCCAAGAAGAAAAAAAGATTCTTGAATGGTCTGCATGATGAGATGCAGACAGTGTTAGTCAATATCCCCTTTGCGAATATTGAAGCCCTTGTCGACTCTGCTATCCATATGGAAGGAAAGATCAACCAAGCCAATGAGAACCGCAAGCGTCGCATGATGCATCAGCTAGGAACCCATCCGACACCAAAGTATCGCCCCAACCCATCTCCAGGATTTGCCCCAAGAACCAACAGACCCCCGATGAACCGTCCGACCTATCCCAACCGTGGAAACCTGTCACATCCCAAGTTTTTTTTGAAATTGGGAAAAAAATTGCATTTGCATTGCATTGGCATAGCATTTTGCATTCATGAAAATTTTCAAAAGAAAAACACTACATTGAAACCCTAAATGGAATTACCGAAGTGCTCCCACAAAAAGAAACACATGGACTTGTGAAATCACTATTTTGAAATAGACAAATTATTGCCAAAAGGGACCTTAGATTGATCTCCAGAATAATAGAAAATTTTAGAAACAAAATTGAACTTATTTGGAGTTAGTATGTAAAAGTTATGAAAAATAAGGTTATAAAAAAATGCGAAACTTACAGGGATTTATAAATCCTATATTTTATTTGGACATGAATAATGTTCATTAACATTCTAAATGAATATAATAAATTTTAGAAACTCAAAGAAATTGTTCCATTTAAATCTGAGTTCAAAACTACATTCTACAAAAGAAATAAGAAAAGGAATAAAGAAAAGATAAAAAATAAATAAAGAAAAGAGCAGCGAGCGTGCTCATGCGCCTAAGCCTAGCCTAGCACCTAGCACCTAAGTGCGCGCGAGGCAGCGAAAAAGCGCAGCAGCCGGCCAGTGCAGCCTGTTCTCTCTCGGCTTTGCTTTTAATTTTTTTCGGCCATGTGGAGCCCACCAGACCGTCTCGTCCTCCAGCTCACGAGCGAGATACCAGAACACGTACAAGTTAGCTCCTAGTTTGAAAACAGCCCAGAAAAATCTTCGATCCGGTCAAATTGTTTGCTCTTTTACCACGAAATCCTGGATATAAATGGACAACAACGTCCTCTCCAAACCCCCCCTTAAATCCACAACAATCAAGCCGCCAGGCTGTCCAAATTTCTCGCTGGAGTACGACGTCACCGCCGCCGCCATAGGGAGCTCCACAACCGCGGCGAGTTGTCCCCTCGCCTCGCTCTACCCCTGTAAATCTTCCCCGCGTTGTACTGACCCGCTGCCATACTTTTCCCCGTGCAGACCGCGTCCGAAGCTCTCCACGCGAGCTCGCCGGAGCCACCCCCTATCGACGCCGCTCCATCCGCCTACTGCCACCGCCCGCGGACGAGAGGGCCCACGCCGTCGCACCCACGAGCTCTGCCTCGCCCATACGCCAGACGCCAGCATAGCCCCCGTTCGCTCGAGCCACCGCCGTCGAACGGCGCGCCGGTGAGCCTCTCCTCCACGCCACTCACCGCCGATCGCGGATGAACGGCCCGAATCGGCCTGACTAGTCAACAGTTGACTGAAGACTAGTCAACTGCCTCGTCAGCGTTGACTGGTCAGCTCGATTTTTGATTTAATTAAATTAATTTAATTGGCAGATTTAGTTACAATCTTGTAAAATTCATATCTTTAGATCTACTGGGCCAAAAATTGCAAATAAAATATGTATAGATTCAGCGTCTCACGTAAATCATTGATGTATGGTTGTTTTATACTTTTACAGCAAGTTTTTTCCCTAGTTAATTAATTGAGTTAATGCTCTTTTTAGAGTAATAAATTCATAGAATAAGTTCTGTAACTCCAAAAATTACAAATAAGATGTCCCTGGATTCAGTAGAACAAAAATAGTCCTTTAGTGAATTAAAAAGTTAGGCTTACAGTACTGGTTTTGGCAGAACCTATGCAAAGGCTTTCTAGAGTATTTTAATTACCCAGGGCTTTATACAAAACCTTTTTGAGAAATTCCAATTGGTACTGACTCTATTTTGAGTTGCCTACACAGTTGAAATTTTGCAAACAGTATGTTAGCAGTGGCTAATTATTTAGTCTCTAACTCTATTACCTGAGCATTGTAAATTGCATGCCTTGTTTTCTTTGCACTCAAAAATATTTCCATGCATGCATACAGTAGTTATACTGGATAAGATTATGTGATGTTGCTGTAGCGTTATACCACTTGTCATGCATGCATCTTGCATCATCTTTGTTTTTATATGATTGAGGATGGTTTGTTTATGATTGCAATTGTATCGTGTAGATTGTGACGAGTGCAATACTTGCTCGTGTGTGGATTATTCTTCCGACCGCTACAGCCAAGGCAAGTAGATGCTGCCTTGTTCATGATGTTATCCTACTATTTTCAATGCATTGTCGTGTATTTTGTAGATGCATGTGTAGGATAATACTATCGCTATACTATGTCCTATTATGTGGTAGGACTTTCCCTGTAGATGAACCACCGTTGGTAGATGTGCTTAGCCATGTTATGATGAACGAGGGCTGGGTTACATCACTAAAAGTTGTTTTTAAATGTCTTGGTTTGTGAAAACTAAAACAACTTAATCAATGAATCTCCTGGGTGTGATGGGATTGATAAATTTTGGTGGTATCATTGCGGAAAGGCACCCAGATATCAAGAGAAAATGATTGGCTTATTTATTTTGTAGCTTACGTGTACAACCATGTGCCAATAATGAAATGGGCGGTTGGTTGGATTCAGTAGGTTGTGGTAACTTTCGAACCAGTATCCGAGATGTAGAATTTTGGTAGGTTGGACGGTCTTGGCGTCGGGATTGGGGAGCTACTTCCCGAACGGTCTCTTCTTGGACTTCTCCCTATCATCACCTAAAATGAGAGTGAAGGTACGAGCTGGGTTGGCCAAGTCACATGGGTAAAGTGTACTAACCCCTGCAGGGTGTATAAACTAATCGATTAGCGGTGTCCCCGGTTATGGACGACTGAGTTGCTTGATATTGATTCCATGACATGTTTCTCGCTCATTCTAATTTCATAATTGCTTTAATGTTGTTGGGTTAACTTAATTGGGATCTTTTGAAAGAAAATCAAAAGCTGTTTATGAAAGTAGGACAAAGGTATTTGCAAATGCAAGCTAGCCACAACTCCACTTGCCAAATATGCATGTAGATGTTAGCACTATTGTCTCCTTTAATAGCTCTACTTGCCATACATTTCATGTATTGACCCTTCGGGGCTGCTACGTTTCATGTTGCAGGATATTCCGATTCCGAGTAATCGATTTAGGCCACGGTACTCTACTCGGCACTTGTTCACTTGTGGGCAATTTGAAGAATGGAGGATTTGCTTTATTTATGTTGCTACCTGAATAATTTGAGCTAGCCTTGAGCTAAGCTTTTATTGTAATAATGGTACTCTGGATTTTCGTTATTTATGATACACGGATATTTTTGCTATGTTATTCATCTTATTCTATTGTGGGCCAATGAACCGATCCAGGGATTGGCATGTCACATAGAAGCTACGGTCTTTTCAAAACCGTGGTGTTACAAGATGGTATCAGAGCTCGTGTGTCGACTGTAGGATCGTGACCTAAGTTTGGATTAGGAAACCATAGATTTATTAAAGCTTATATTAACTCTGTCTTTCATCTTATGCCTTTCACTCTCGTAAATTCTTACCATATGCTATTCTCACACCTTCCTCTTTTAATTCATAGATGGGAGAAGTCAAGACTGAGTATGCAACCATGGATTCACCAAGGCCCTTTGCAAGACAGTTAGCACAGCTCTCGCAGTCATTGGGATTGCCACTGCCCATGTTGAAGGGGAGAAGGCTGTACACCTATGGATATGGCGAGGATGCATGGGAGATCACCACCTTCATCTTCAGGGATGCCGCCTTTCCAAACCCCGTGCATCTGATCTACACCAAGACATACTGCAACTGGGGACTTGGGATAAACTTGGCCATGCACGAAGCCCTGTCTCGGCAGTGCCATCTTGTCCGACACCTACTGCCGGCAGACTCACCCTACCGTGACTATGGGAGGCGTGATGAAGATGGGAACATTATGGTTACCCCGGGCGACAGGAGCAACATGTCGCCCCGTCGGAGGCACATAGAGGACATGGAAAGGGATAATGGAGCTCTAGCTGAGAAAGTGATGATGGTAAAGGAGATTGCAGATTTTGCCAGCAATGGTATGGTGGTCCAAGGACTGGAGATAGAGACCTTGCATGAAGCTGTGGGAGTTCTGGAGAATGCCCTGGTAGGCAGGGATGCAACCATAGCTCAACTTAATGGAACTGTGCAGGATAACAACCAGACAATACAACAGTTGCAAGGGACCGTCCAGGAAAGGGATCAAACTATTGAAGATATGACAGCCCAGATTGCCGCTCTCCAAGCACAGCTGAATCCACCCTCCGATGATGACAATGGAGATGATGGCAACAATGATGATGATGATGACAGTGGGAACGATGTTGATGATGAGGACGAGGATGATGATGATGGAGACGATGATGGTCGAGGAGATGACAGTTGCAACAGAGAATGAAGAAGAAGAGGAGGATTCAGAAGAGGTGGAGTTTGAGATTTCAAGTGATGACTCAGGAGAGGTGTACACTCCGCCACCATGGTTGGATCGTGGACAGAAGCGCCAACGCATGAGTGCAAGGACCTACCGCAACCTCTTCAAGAAGTATATAGAAGTCCACCAAATAGTCTTCGTTAGGTAAAATTGTTAGGAATTAGTCTCGATCGATGTAAAACTTAATTACTGTTAGTTTAAGAGTATTTAGTTACTTATTTGTGTACTCCAATATCACAGGATTATTTGTGCGAATTTTATGGAAGAGTTATGGCAAGTTTGGTCAATATCTGAGTTATTCCTGTTGCAGTTTTCTGCTGATACAAGAAGATCTTTACGATTTTCATATTTTGGTATCTGGAAAAATCTGAAAAATAGGGTTGATTCGAAACTCTCTGTCTTGTATGCACAAAAATCAGCAAAAATCTGACGAGTTTAAGTCGGTAGAAAAATTCGTGAACACCTTCTTGGATTACGGCAGATTCTGTTTTAATGCTTTGTTGATCTCTTGTATAGATAACCATTGCCAACTCTTCTAAAAACTATTTCAGTAGATATATACTGCTAGGATAACCCCTGGGATGTTGCTGGATCACTTGTTTGTTGATGTGTTGCTTGTTTGAGATTGTCTGTAGTTGTTTTGTTGTTGTTTGATCATAATGCATGGGTAGAATCCTGGTTCGTTATCGATTCTTTCTAAACTTACTTGTGCTGAACCGCAGATGTCTCCCCGCCGTCAACCCACTGAGTTGGAGCAGCTCATGGTAGCTCAGGCACAGCTGACCCAAGTTATGACTCAGTTCATGGAAGCTTAGAACAACAACAACAACAATGGGAACAACCAGCCTCAGGGGGATGCTCTCACTAGGTTTCTGAGGATGAGGCTAGCTAAGTTCTCTACTACAACATAACCAATGTTTGCTCTCGACTGGTTGCGTTCAGTCAACAAGGATCTGGTAACTGTTGGGTGCACTGATGCTGAGAAGGTGAGGTTTGCCGCTCACCTACTTGAGGGACCAGCCGCTTCTTGGTGGGACACTTTTCAGATCACCCATCCGCTGGACACTGTGACTTGGGCAATGTTTGAGGAAGGTTTTAGGACCAACCACGTATCTTCAGGAGTTCTGAGCCTGAAGAGGAAGGAATTTCGCAACTTGCGCCAAACCAATCGCACCGTGGCTGAGTATATTGAGGAGTTCAACAACTTGTCTCGTTATGCACCAAAGGATGTTGACCGATGCAAAAGGAGGAGAGATTCTGGATGGCCTCGATGTGAGCTTTCGGTCTGTTCTTGGTGGTTTATTGTCCCACTTTTCAGGAGCTTATGGACAAGGCCAGAATTTTGGAAGGGAAACACAAGCAGGTGGAAAGCCGCAAGAGGAAGAGCAACAATCACCACTCTGGTTCTCACCACAAGTCTCGCACTTCTTATGATGGATACTCCAAGCATGGAGGGAGTGACCATGGGCACTATGGAATCCATGACCGCCACAACCATGGAGGCGATGGACATCGCCATGATAGCCACAAGAGCAACCACCACAGCCACAAGGGAGGACACACTCACCATTCTGGAGGACACCGTGGACATGACCGCAACCGTGATCGCAGCTTTGTGAAGAAGGATCTGAGTGAGCTGACATGCTTCAAGTGTGGACAGAAGGGACATTATGCAGACAACTGTCTGGAGAAGAAAGGACTGAAGCCAACCAACAACCAAAAGGCCACAGTGAACCACATGAATGTGGAGGAGATCCCAGATGAGCCTGACCTTGTGATTGGTAAGTTTCCAATCAACACTCACCCTGCACTTATACTTTTCGATACTGGTGCATCGCATTCATTCATATCAAGGGCATTTGTGGATAAGTATAAGTTACCTACGGAGTGTATGAAAGAGTCTATTAGAGTGAGTTCACCTGGAGGGGATATGATAGCTAGCGCGGGATGCCGCGACTTAACTGTGAGGATTGGAGCACACAATTTCATTGCACATCTGGTAGTATCGGAATCACAAGGTTTAGATGTAATTATGGGTATGGATTGGATGTCTATGCATGGGGGGCACATAGATTGTGCACAACGAGCTGTTTCACTCAAAAACCCGGATGGTAAGAGAATTAGGTTCAAGTCGGCTGTGCGACCGGGAAGGTGTAAGCTGAATTCTCTTAAGGGGTTAGCATGGATACTGTGCCTGTGATTAAGGATTACCCCGACGTGTTTCCGGAAGAGCTGCCAGGATGCCACACGAGGAAGTGGAGTTTCTCATCGATCTGATGCCGGGAACAGGACCAATAGCCAAGAGACCATATAAAATGGATGTGGATGAGCTGAAAGAATTGAAGAAGCAGTTAAAGGAGAAGTTGGACAAGGGATTCATTCAGCCTAGTTCGTCGTCATGGGGTGAACCTGTTCTATTTGTGGAGAAGAAATACAACAGCAAGAGATTAGTGGTGGACTATCGCTCGCTGAACGAAGTGACCATCAAGAACAAATACCCCCTGCCGAACATAAATGATTTGTTTGATCAACTAGAAGGAGCAAAGTTTTTTAGCAAAATTGATCTGCGATCGGGCTACTTCCAATTGAAGATCCGGGAGGAGGACATACCAAAAACCGCTTTCACTACTAGGTATGGTTTATATGAGTATACAGTTATGTCTTTTGGACTAACGAATGCCCCGGCATATTTCATGACCATGATGAACAAGGTATTCATGGAGTACTTGGACAAGTTTGTGGTTGTGTTTATTGATGACATACTGATATATTCCAAGGATGATACTGAGCATGAGAAATATCTGCGACTTATTATGGAGAAGCTGAGGGAACACAAGTTGTATGCCAAATTCAGCAAGTGTGAATTCTGGCTTAACACTGTTGGATTTCTTGGACACGTGGTGTCAGGAGAAGGAGTCGCTGTTGATCCAAGCAAAGTGACTGCAATAACTGAGTGGGAAGCTCCCAAGAATATGGGTGACATTCGTAGCTTTTTGGGACTTGCTGGATATTACAGGAGATTCATTGAAAATTTCTCCAAGATTGCTAAACCGATGACAGAACTTCTAAATAAGGAAAGGAAGTTTGAATGGAAGGATGCGTGTGAAGCCAGCTTTCAGGAACTGAAGCGTCGACTGCTGACCGCACCTGTTCTGTGTTTACCAGATCTTCAGAAGGATTTCCAAGTGTACTGTGATGCTTCTCGGCAGGGACTTGGGAGTGTGCTGATGCAAGATGGGAGAGTGGTGTCATACGCCTCGCGACAATTTAAACACCGTGAGAGGAATTATCCCACACATGACTTGGAATTAGCATCAGTATGGAGGCACTACCTAATGGGGAAACACTGCGATGTGTACACCGACCACAAGAGCCTGAAGTACATATTTACACAGAAGGAACTGAACATGAGGCAAAGGAGATGGTTGGAACTTATTAAGGATTATGACATGAATCTGCAATACCACCCGGGAAAGGCCAATGTAGTAGCGGATGCTCTGAGCCGAAAGGTCTATGCCAATGGATTGACTGTTGGGGAATTGCCCAAGGATTTGTGCAAGCAATTCAAGGACCTTAGACTGGAAGTAGTGTCAGAAGGATATTTAGCAGCAATGGAAGTCCAACCAATGCTACATGACAGAATCAGGAACGCTCAAGTGGGAGACAAAGAGATAGATGAAGGAGGATCGAGCAAAAGAATTCTGCGAGGATGAGCAAGGAACCTTGTGGTATGGAGATCGTTTGTGCGTTCCCAACGATCCGGAGATAAGGAAATTGATTCTGCAGGAAGCTCATGACTCGCTGTATTCCATACATCCAGGCAATACGAAGATGTATATGGACCTAAGGGATAGATTCTGGTGGAACAACATGAAGGGAGACATCGCTGAGCATATTGCCCTATGTGATGTATGCAGCCGAGTGAAGGCGGAACACCAGAAGCCAGCAGGACTGCTACAACCATTGCCCGTGCCGGATTGGAAGTGGGATAGAGTGGGAATGGATTTTATCACAGGATTGCCTAGGACCAGGTCAGGATATGACTCCATTTGGGTAGTGGTCGACCATTTGACCAAGGTAGCCCACTTTATACCGGTGAAGACGACCTACACGAGTGCAAAGTTGGCCAAGATTTATATGGACAGGATTGTGTGCCTACATGGAGTTCCTAAGAGTATTGTATCTGATAGAGGCACCCAATTTACCTCACACTTTTGGCGCCAGCTGCACGAGTCACTTGGGACTAGGTTGGAGTTTAGCACAACATTTCACCCCCAGACTGATGGACAGACCGAGAGGGTAAACCAGATTTTGGAAGATATGCTGAGAGCTTGCGCTTTGGCTCATGGCTCTAGTTGGGATGATAATTTGCCGTATGCTGAGGTTTCCTACAACAACAACTATCAAACCAGCATCAAGACGTCACTGTTCGATGTGCTGTACGGGAAACGGTGCCGGACACCATTGCTATGGGATGGAGTAGGAGAACGTCAGCTGTTTGGACCTGATTTGATCAAGGATGCTGAGGAGAAAGTCGCCTTGCTTAGGGACAGGCTAAAGGTAGCACAATCAAGGCAGAAGAGCTACGCTGACGCCAAGCGCAAGGAAGTGGTGTATGAGATAGGTGATAGAGCATATCTCAGAGTGTCGCCACTGCGTAGAATCAAGAGATTTGGAATCAAGGGTAAGCTAGCACCTCGGTTTATTGGACCATATCGGGTCTTAGCACGCAAAGGAGAGGTTGCTTATCAGTTGGAGTTGCCAGAGGCTCTGTCCGCTGTCCACCCTGTGTTCCACGTGTCCCAGCTGAAGAAGTGCCATCCGGAGATGAAGGATACACCATTGAGAGACACCACTAGAGGAGGTTCAACTTGAGAATGATTTGACCTATGAGGAGAAGCCGGTCAAGATTCTGGAAACAGCGGAGAGGATTACCCGTACCAAGACAATCAGGTTTTGCAAGGTGCAATGGAGCCACCACGCCGAAGAGGAAGCCACTTGGGAGCGTGAGGATGACATCCGAGAGGACCACCCACACCTATTTGCTAGCCGCGCCGAATCTCGGGGACGAGATTCATCTTAAGGGGGTTAGTCTGTCACATCCCAAGTTTTTTTTTGAAATTGGGAAAAAAATTTGCATTTGCATTTGCATTGCATTGGCATAGCATTTTGCATTCATCAAAATTTTCAAAAGCAAAACACTACATTGAAACCCTAAATGGAATTACCGAAGTGCTCCCACAAAAAGAAACACATGGACTTGTGAAATCACTATTTTGAAATAGACAAATTATTGCCAAAAGGGACCTTAGATCGATCTCCAGAATAATAGAAAATTTTAGAAACAAAATTGAACTTATTTGGAGTTAGTATGTAAATGTTATGAAAAATAAGGTTATAAAAAAGCGCGAAACTTACAGGGATTTATAAATCCTATATTTTATTTGGACATGAATAATGTTCATTAACATTCTAAAAGAATATAATAAATTTTGGAAACTCAAAGAAATTGTTCCATTTAAATCTGAGTTTAAAACTACATTCTACAAAAGAAATAAGAAAAGGAATAATAAGAAGATAAAAAAATAAAAAAAGAGCAGCGAGCGTGCTCATGCGCCTAAGCCCAGCCTAGCACCTAGCACCTAAGTGCGCCCGATGCAGCGAAAAAGCGCAGCAGCCGGCCAGCGCAGCCTGTTTTCTCCCGTCTTTGCTTTCAATTTTTTTCTGCCATGTGAAGCCCACCAGACCGTATCGTCCTCCAGCTCAGGAGCGAGATACCAGAACACGTACGAGTTAGCTCCTAGTTCAAAAATATCCCGGAAAAATCTCCAATCCAGTCAAATCGTTTGCTCTTTTACCATGAAATCCTGGGTATAAATAGCCAACAACGTCCTCTCCAAAACCCCCCTAAAATCCACAACAATTAGGCCGCCAGGCTGTCCAAATTTCTCGCAGGAGTACGACGTCACCGCCGCCGCCATTGACGCCGTAGGGAGCTCCACAGCCGCGGCGAGTTGTCCCCTCGCCTCGCTCTCCCCCTGTAAATCTTCCCCGTGTTGTACTGACTCGCCGCCATACTTTTCCCCGTGCAGACCGCGTCCGAAGCTCTCCACGCGAGCTCGTCGGAGCCGCCCCCCGTCGACGCCGCTCCATCCGCCTACTGCCGCCGCCCGCGGACGAGAGGGCCCACGCCGTCGCCCCCAGGAGCTCCGCCGCCTCGCCCCGCACGCCGTACGCCGCATAGCCCCCGCCGTTCCTCGCCGGAGCCACCGCCCCCGTCGAACCCGACGCCGGCGGTGAGCCTATCCTCCACGCGCCACTCCTTGCCCTTCGATCGCAGATGAACGACCCAGATTAGGCGCTGACTAGTCAGCAGTTGACTGAAGACTAGTCAATTGTCTCGTCAGCGCTGACTTAGCGTTGACTGGTCAGCTCGATTTTTGATTTAATTAAATCAATTTAATTGGTAGATTTAGTTACAATCTTGTAAAATTCATATCTTTAGATCAACTGGGCCAAAAATTGCAATATGTGTAGATTCAGCGTCTCACGTAGAACATTGATGTATAGTTGTTTTATACTTTTACAGCAAGGTTTTGTCCTAGTTAATTAATTGAGTTAATGCTCGTTTTAGAGTAATAAATTTATAGAATAAGTTCTGTAACTCCAAAAATTGCAAATAAGATGTCCCTGGATTCAGTAGAACAAAAGGAATCCTTTAGTGAATTAAAAAGTTAGGCTTACAGTACTGGTTTTGGCAGAACCTATGCAAAGGATTTCTGGAGTATTTTAATTACCCAGGGCTTTATACAAAACCTTTTTGAGAAATTCCAATTGGTACTGACTCTATTTTGAGTTGCCTACACAGTGGAAATTTTCCAAGATTTTGCAAACAGTATGTTAGCAGTGGCTAATTATTTAGTCTCTAGCTCTATTACTTGAGCATTATAAATTGCATGCCTTGTTTTCTTTGCACTCAAAAATATTTCCATGCATGCATACAGTAGTTATACTGAATAAGATTATGTGATGTTGCTATAGCGTTATACCACTTGTCATGCATGCATCTTGCATCATCTTTGTTTGCATATGATTGAGGATGGTTTGTTTATGATTGCAATTGTATCGTGTAGATTGTGACGAGTGCAACGCTTGCTCGTGTGTGGATTATTCTTCTGACCGCTACAGCTAAGGCAAGTAGATGCTACCTTGTTCATGATGTTATCCTACTATTTTCAATGCATTGTCGTGTATTTTGTAGATGCATGTGTTGGATAATACTATTGCTATGCTATGTCCTATTATGTGGTAGGACTTTCCCTGTAGATGAACCACCGTTGGTAGATGTGCTTAGCCATGCTATGATGAACGAGGGCTGGGTTACATCACTAAAAGTTGTTTCTAAATGTCTTGGTTTGTGAAAACTAAAACAACTTAATCAATGAATCTCCTGGGTGTGATGGGATTGATAAATTTTGGTGGTATCATTGCGGAAAGGCACCCAGGTATCAAGAGAAAATGATTGGCTTATTTATTTTGTAGCTTACGTGTACAACCATGTGCCAATAATGAAATGGGCGGTTGGTTGGACTCAGTAGGTTGTGGTAACTCGAACCCGCGTATCCAGAGATGTAGAATTTTGGTAGGTTGGACCGGTGCACGTCGGGATTGGGGAGCTACTTCCCGAACGGTCTCTTCTTGGACTTCTCCCTATCATCACCCAAAATGAGAGTGATGGTACGAGCTGGGTTGGCCAAGTCACATGGGTAAAGTGTACTAACCCCTGCAGGGTGTATAAACTAATCGATTAGCCGTGTCCCCGGTTATGGACGACTGAGTTGCTTGATATTGATTCCATGACATGTTTCTCGCTCATTCTAATTTCATAATTGCTTTAATGTTGTTGGGTTAACTTAATTGGGATCTTTTCAAAGAAAATCAAAAGCTGTTTATGAAAGTAGGACAAAGGTATTTGCAAATGCAAGCTAGCCACAGCTCCACTTGCCAAATATGCATATAGATATTAGCACTATTGTCTCCTTTAATAGCTCTACTTGCCATACATTCCATGTATTGACCCTTCGGGGGTGCTACATTTCATGTTGCAGGATATTCCGATTCTGAGTAATCGATTTAGGCCACGGTACTCCGCTCGGCACTTGTTCACTTGTGGGCAATTTGAAGAATGGAGGATTTGCTTTATTTATGTTGCTACCTGAATAATTTGAGCTAGCCTTGAGCTAAGCTTTTATTGTAATAATGGTACTCTGGATTTTCGTTATTTATGATACACGGATATTTTGCTATGTTATTCATCTTATTCTATTGTGGGCCAATGAACCGATCCAGGGATTGGCATGTCACATAGAAGCTACGGTCTTTTCAGAACCGTGGTGTTACAAAACCCTAGACCCGGAGGAAATCAAAACAACGCCGGCAACGCTAGCAATTTCAACCGTGCCCCACCCAAGTTCAACAACAACAATGCTACCGCCAACACCAACACTGCCCATAGGACTGGAAGCAATGCCGTGCCTGTAGAAGCCAAGGACAAGTCGCAAGTGACCTGTTATGACTGTGGAAATAAAGGCCACTATTCCAACGAGTGCCCTAACAAGAAGAATGCTACAGCCCCAATGCCAATGTCCCAGCTCAGCAGCAGCGTCGTGTTCAGCCAGGAAGAAGATTTGCCCCAAGGAATTCGCTCAACCGCAACAGCCGTATTTTTCTCATGCATGCTGAAGAAGCTCAGGAAGCGCTAGACGTTGTGCTGGGTATGTTTTCTGTTAATTCAGTACTTACAAGAGTGTTGTTTGACTCTGCTGCATCACATTCATTTGTCACCGAATAATGTGCATGCACTAGTAAAATTCAACCAACCAAATTGAAGCATGTTATGATTGTTCAAATTCCCGGATCAACCACCAAGGCTAGGAAAATTTGCAAAGCCGTCCCTATCCGAATCGATGGTATAGATTTTTATGCAAATCTGATAGTACTCGGAACTAAAGGTTTGGAAGTAGTACTAGGAATGGATTGGATGTCCAAGCATAAAGGATTGATTGACTGTGCCAAGAAAGCCATAACCATGACCAGTACCGCTGGAATATCAGTCGAGCATATATCTGAAACCTTACCTCGCCAATTCAAATGCAACAAGAGTATAGCCCAACCTACCATTGACCAAGTCCGGATAGTCTGTGAATACCCCGATGTATTTCCAGATGTTTTGCCCGGTATGCCCCCAGATCGGTATATCGAGTTCATCATCGAACTAATTCCTGGAACCGGAACCATAGCTCAGAGACCCTATAGTATGAACCCACCAGAGCTAGCAGAATTGAATAAGCAGCTGGATTCCATGCTAGAAATTGGATTGATTCAACCAAGTGCGTCACCTTGGAGATCACTTGTCTTGTTTGTGGACAAGAAGGATGGAGGTAACCGTTTGTGTACGGATTATCAGAAATTGAATGATGTCACTATCAAGAACAAGTACCCCTTGCCTAAGATAGAAGATTTGTTTGATCAGTTGACCGGTGCCAAAGTGTTTTCTAAGATTGATCTTAGAACCGGATATCATCAACTCAAAATTCGTGCAGAGGATATTCCAAAGACTGCCTTTACCACCAGATATGAATTGTACGAGTATACCGTTATGTCTTTTGGATTAACCAATGCCCCCGCTTATTTCATGAATCTCATGAATAAGATTTTTATGGACTTCCTGGATAAGTTTGTCGTTGTTTTCATTGATGGCATTCTGATTTATTCCAAATCAGAAGAAGAACATGAGCTACACCTAAGGACCATTCTTGGAACCCTTAGAGAGCATCAGTTGTATGCAAAGTTTAGCAAATGTGAATTCTGGTTACAGGAGGTAGGATTCCTCGGTCACATTGTATCAGCCGGAGGAATTGCCGTTGACCCTGCCAAAGTGAAAGATGTAGAAGATTGGAAGGCCCCAACCACTCAAACCCAAGTTCGTGCATTTCTCGGATTGGCGGGATATTACCGCAAATTCATAGAAGGATTCTCTAGTATCGCCAGACCCATGACCCAATTGCTGAAGAAGGACAAGAAGTTTGAATGGATCGACAAATGTGAAGCAAGTTTTCAAGAACTCAAGAGGAGATTGATTTCAGCCCCAATCTTGATCATGCCAGATATCACGAAGCCCTTCGATGTGTATTGTGATGCATCCAAGATCGGTCTCGGATGTGTGCTAATGCAAGAAGGCAAAGTTATATCTTATCTATCTCGACAAGCAAGCGACATCGAAAATTACCCAACCCATGACCTCGAACTCGCAGCCGTAGTTCTAGCCCTGAAGACATGGAGACATTACCTGATGGGAAACCGTTGTGAGATTTTTTCGGATCACAAGAGCCTAAAGTATATATTCACTCAGAAGGAGCTGAATATGAGGCAGAGAAGATGGATTGAACTAATCAAGGATTACGACCTGGACATTCAGTATCACCCTGGTAAAGCCAATGTGGTAGCAGATGCCCTTAGCATATTGCCGTGCCGCTTGAACTCCATGATTTTGAAGGAACAACCAAGTTTGCAGAAAGAGATGGAAGCTTTTCGAATGGAATTAGTAAGTGAAGGATTTCTGGCTAGCATAGAACTCCAGCCCACTTTGATCAGTCAGATTAAAGAGGCGCAGAAGGGAAATGCTAGTATGGATGGAATCAAGCGTCGTATCGGTACAGGCAAAGTACCCGGATTCACCGAAGACGAAGAAGGAGTTCTGTGGTACAAAGGACGCCTTTGTGTACCATCAGATTCTGAGAAAGAAGTTATCTTGAAGGAGGCTCATGATACTCTTTATTCTATCCATCCCGGAGGAATTAAGATGTATCAAGATTTGAAAGAGCAATTTTGGTGGCATAAGATGAAGAGAGAAATCGGAAGCTATATCGCCAAGTGTGATATTTGTCAACGAGTCAAAGCAGGACATCAAAGACCCGCTGGATTGTTGCAACCCTTGCAGATTCCGGAATGGAAATGGGATTCTGTAGGAATGGACTTTATCACTGGACTGCCTACTTATAGTAGGGGAAATGACTCTATCTGGGTCATAGTGGACAGATTGTCCAAAGTCGCCCATTTCTTGCCCGTCAAGACCACATATCAGAGTTTGAAACTAGCGGAGTTGTACATCTCTAGAATCGTTAGTTTGCATGGAGTCCCCAAGAACATCGCATCGGATCGAGGAACTCAGTTTACCTCGAGATTCTGGAAGAAAGTCCAAGAAGGTTTAGGAACCCGCCTAGATTTCAGTACCGCGTATCACCCTCAGACCGATGGACAAACGGAGCGAGTAAACCAAATACTCGAAGATATGCAGAGAGCATGTGTGTTAGAATATGGATCCAAGTGGGAAGACTATCTGCCGTTTGCAGAATTTTCATACAACAACAGTTATCAAGCCAGTTTGCAAATGGCCCCCTTTGAATTCATGTACGGAAGGAAGTGTCGCACCCCTTTGAATTGGTCAGAAGTAGGAGAAAGTCAAATCTTCGGACCCGACATCCTAAGAGAAGCAGAAGAGAAGGTTCACAAGATTCGTGAGCACCTCAAGACCGCCCAATCCAGACAGAAGAGTTACGCCGACAAGAGACGTAGAGACCTCGCCTTCAACGTAGGAGACTTTGTTTATCTGAAAGTGTCGCCATTGAAGGGAATGCAGCGTTTCCAACTCAAGGGATAGTTAGCCCCAAGATATATCAGACCTTTCAAGATTCTAAACCGTCGAGGAGAGGTATCATATCAATTGGAACTACCCGAAGAGATGTCAGCCGTGCACAATGTGTTCCATATCTCGTTACTTCGCAAGTGTCTCGAAGTCCCCGAGAAGACCGAAGTGTTCAAGAATATCGATCACCGGACCATAGAGATCAACGATGACCTGACCTATCCCGAAGTACCCATACGTATTTTGGAAGAAGCTTTTCTAACTACCCGAACCCGAAGCATCAAGTTTCTCAAGATTCAGTGGAGCAACCACACAGAAGAGGAAGCTACCTGGGAGCGTGAAGATCACATCAGGACAGAGTTTCCCGATCTCTTCAAATCCTAGGTAATCTTTTCGTCCTTTTTCAAATCTCAGGACGAGATTTTGTTTAAGGGGGGAAGGTTTGTAACATCCCAAAAATACTAAACTTAAATCATCAAACTCTAATCATCAAAATTAGGGTTAACAAAAACTTTTCTAAATAAAATTATGAATGCATGCATATGAGTATGCATTGAATTTGAAATTCTTTTGAACCACCTTGTTTGTATGTTTCCTTGCTTGTAAAATGTTTCTTAGGTGAAATAAACATCATATAAACATTTCCCAAACTTTTCCCAAAGACAAGTAAATCAAAACAAATAAAATAAAGGAATGGTCATTTTGACCAATTTAACTCCCATGCCTACTTTGGCTGTCTCAAACTTTCAGAACCTAACAGAAACTTTTCTGGATCTTTGCACCCCTTGATTTTACTCATAACAAAGTATCAAGGCCCAATTTGTGATCATCCAGAAACTTTCAAATGCATAGTTTAAATGAAAATTCAAAATTGAATCTTTATCATATGGGAAGACCCCACTTTTTCAAAAACCACTCAAACAAGCTCAACTTTCAAAACCCAATCATCTGAAGACTCACCAGCACCAACCTAGCACACCCACCAAAAATCTTTTCAAAATTCAAAACTTGAATTCATGCGGCCATTTCATCAAACACTTGGCAGCCACAAATCAAACAAAATCAAAACACTATTGTGAGCAGTGATTCTTGCCTAACTAGTTCCCTCTCTAGTTCACAGCAACCTCAGCAGATCATCTAGATAACTAAACCAAGCACTAGCACCACTGTGAGCTTGACATTACCATCAATGGTGAACAGCCGAGCACACCCATGTCACCCCCATGTCGAAAGCAAGCTAGGAGGATAAGCAAGCCTAGCCAGCATGTCTGGGAGGCAGCCCACCGTCCACCGCCACTCCCTGTCCAACGCTCGAACCCTGCCAGCCACTGGACCACACGCACGGACCGCGCCCAGACCGCCAGCGACCATGCCGAGTGTGCGCCAGAATGCCACCCTCGACCGAAGCCCACAGACCGCGCGCCGCCCTCGCCGCGTGCATACATGATCACCACCGACCCAGGAGAACGCCAGACATCCCCGTTCACCGCCCCGTGACGCACAGCCACCGCTCGCCGTCGAAGACGCCGCCTCTGCCGTGCAGAGCGTCGCATGTTCCAGACCAAGCCGCACCGCCCACGCCTCGAAACCATGTTGTTGAGCATCGCCAGGGAACACCGCACCGTCCACTACCATCGTCCATGCCAATAGCCGCATGTACCATCGCCCCCGACGAGCTCACCGTGCACCCCGTCGGTCCCCTCGCTCGACTATAAATAGAGGCCACCCCCGCTCGAATTCTTCACACCATTCTACTCCCCTCTCATCACTAATCGTGCCACACCGTTCCCGGAGCAAGGCGAGCAGCGCATCGCCGGAATTTCACCGGAGCCCGCCGCCTCTAGAGAAGAAGGGCACCATCGATTTCGTCCACCCCAGGAGCTTCCGCGACCACCCCTGAGTTCGCCGTCGACTTCGCTGCTCGCCTCGCCGACCGCCGACCCAGGTGAGCCCCCAGCAACCCCCACTGTCCGCGCTAGGTTTCTTTCTCGCCGGCGTTGCCCAACGTCGATGATGACTCCCAGCCGTTGGATTAGAATCAGATCGAACGACCCACATTGCCCTGTACCGCTTCGCACCCCCCTGTCTCACTGACGAGTGGGGACACCCACTTAAGCAGCCCGCAGAAGCACTGCGCTTAGCAGGCCGGCCCGTTAACCTTTCCCGCGCAGCCCAGTTATTTGAATTAAACCTTTTCTATTTTATTTCAAACTCACTTCCGTACCCAACTTCAAAAATCAATCCAGATCGATTTAGTGCACAAAATTGAATGAAACCAATTTTGTTAGAAAGGTCTGGGAATGCTGAATCCAAGCCCGTTGGATTCAAGTCATTTGGATCTATATATCACCCATGGTAAAAATAGCAAGGCATAAGATTTTCTGCATTCAAACATTTTTCAAATTTAAACCATAATAGCTTTTGAGTTGATTCCAACTCTCAAAAATCACATTCAACCATACCTTTCAGAATATATAAAAATATATAGGTTTACTTGTAGAAATAATGTTCAAGTAATAAAAGAATGCCCCATAGGCATTTCTAGTCACTTTAATTAATTAAAATAAAAGGGTAAAACCTTATTAAATTGTGACACCACGTTAAATCACATTCCCATGGACTAAAATATGTGGTGATGACATGTTTCAACATGATCCCATGTTTGGTTTGGAGAATATTAAATCTTAATTAGTTTTTCAATGAGTAGAAATTACTTTTCTAAAAATAAAAGGAATTAAACCAAGCCTTAATCTTGTAATGTTAGAGATGATGTTAGATCATCTATAGGACCCTTTGGTGTGATGAATGCAAGTAGTTAAGTATTGTTTGGTGATTGTGTACCTCGTATTTATTTATAGACGCTAGTACCGACCAAGGATACGAGGAGGAAGGAGGATTCTACGAGGAAGAAGCCGAGGAGAACTTCAACCACTGCTCTGCACAAGGCAAGCTAAAACTTGCAAGACACTCTACTTTAGCAAGCTTTATTAACTAAGTGGACCAATGCAAGCTAACCCTTGCAAGATACCCTACTAATTCCACACACCACTAGTTGTTACCATGCCAACTATATGCCTTAAGCATATGTGATTATACTCACTTGATAAACCAATCCTAGTTTTACTTGCAAGCTTCTTACTTTATTTCTTTATGAAAGATCTTACTTAGATTTTACCTAAGTGAATGGTAGATACTAGAAAGATTTGTGAAGGTTGCATAAAGAGCATAAAATTTGGCCTAAGCTAGATAATCTTGATGTCATCTTAAGGCATGAGATTGAACTTAGTTAGAACTCCACTAGTTTACCACCCCTCATTATTGCTTACCCCCACCTGTAGATGCTAGTGCTAAGCATAAAACTTGATCAACTTTAGATGGGAATACTTGGTGGAAAAATGGTTATGAAAACCTTGGAATGATGGATCATTCTATTGAAATGTTTTGGACATGTGTTTCCGAACAACTGATGATTTTGGTGATGAAAATGTTGAGGCATGAGCCTTAGCCCTTTATAAAACTGATGGTTGTCTGGATGCTACCATTCCAATTTTATCGTACAACCACAATACCCGAAGATTGGGTAGGGCTTGACTGGAAACTTATATACCTTAGTATTAGTTCCCTCACGGCCAAGGTCTGAGCTGAGGCTACCTTGTGAAGATTGTCCACCTGTGCAGTACCCACGATGACAATTGGTCATGGTTGGGAGGCCGAACTCACATGATAGGTGCTTATACTAGGGCGTGTAATTGAAAGGTTAGGATTGATTATCCGCATACTGAGTATGGTGAATTCAGGATTTGTTCCTGACGGATGTATCGAATGTTGTGGTGAAAGTGTACAATCTCTGCAGAGTGTCAAACTATTCGAATAGCTGCGTCCGCGGTTATGGACAGTTGGAGTGGCCATACTGTTCCCCCGCCAGACTTTTAGAAATGACTCTGAAATGAATTGAGACTTTGACTTGACCACAACAGAGTTGTGACATGAGTACAAGATCCCCCTTAGGAGTTATAAGATTGTGACTAGCTTTGGAACTTAGTAGAGTTAAATCTGGCTTTTGCAAAATAACCCTAGAGCCTAGTGTCCTATTATCAAAACCCCCTTTCTCTTGTTAGTATTAGTTTGTGAGTACTTAAAGAGTACTCATGGATTTTTCCCTAGATATTCCCATGGCTAGACTATCAAGAGGAGTACCTGGAGGATGGACCCCAGGAAGGTTACGACAACTAGGATCATCTCCCATCGTCAGCATTGCCTGTGACCCCGAAGATGGAGCTTCGCCTACGCTACCGTTATTATTACGTATTCCGCTGCTTGATGTTATATTAAGAACTGGATCATGAGATCCCTATTTGTGTAAGAACTTATGTACGGTTATAATGGATGATGTACTATGGTATCCAATTCTGTTATGTCTCGCAAAAATGGTAATCCTGGGATTGCGATGTATGGCATAACAGGCATCTGGGATTAAAAATCCGGGTGTTGACACAGCCCCATGCAGCTGCTTCACTGCTGTGAGGAATACGACGACGTGCAGTTTTGTCGATAACCCCTGGAAGTTTTTAGGAATCCATCTGTAGTTCCTTGGAGGTCCCACCGGTCAGCCAGAGAGGAGGGCAGGCTGGGCTGGTCTTGGGCTGTGCTTGGGCCACTGTTGGATTGCTGTGGTTACTTGTGGGCGACAGATAAGAGAGAGGGGTAATGGGCCGTGGGCTAGATATGATTCCTCTGTTATTTTTTTCTTTCTGATTGTTTTTCTTTTTCGATTTCTATTTTCTGTTTTCTTTATACATATACTTTTCTTATTATTATATGTAAGGCTTTTGATATGAATTTAGGTGAGCTAAAATTCATAAACTTATTAAAGAATGTATTACTATAAATCCATGAGTTTTAATTCTCATTGATTTATAATATTAAAGTAACTTATATATATTGATCTTTCACCAATATTTGATACATGAAGTTGTGAGTAATTAATATGGTTAATATTATTCTCATAAATTTAAGAAGTAGTAATCTAGATATTTTATTATATTTAACAAAGAAGTTAGGGTTTGAATTGCAAATGCTTACCCTAGGGTTTAGGGTTCTTAATATACTTATATTCTTCTATTGATGTGAATAAAGATTAAGGGCTAAGACAGATTGTTTTTATGTTTGTGATCTTGAATGATATCACCATTTAAATTAAAATAGTGGAATTGTTTTCTAGGCTAACTTATGAGACATAATTGATAAAGATAGTTCTTAAGCACCTAGGATAATGATTGTTGAGAATGTCTAAGATGTGCTGAAGTGCTTTGATGTAGGAAATTATTCCTATCAACCATTGTGGAAACAAGATGATTGATCCAACAGATGGGATGGATGTTAAGCTTGATTATAGATTTAGGGTTTAATGTTTACCAAGAATTCCTATCTTCTATACTTCATAATTCTGGACTTCTAATTAAGGAATTGCTTTCCTAGATATATTACTTCTCTATATCCATCATCATGTGCTAACATGATGAGCTTTGCTTTACACAATCTTCTTATCCACCATTTATTTTTCTAAATCCATTTATAAATGCAGTGAGCTTAACACTAAAGCTTTCATAATCTTCTCATATCTATACTTGGATATAACAACTATTCTACTATTAATAATCTCCAACCCAACAAGTGGTTAAATCTAACTCCATTCATACCCTTCCTAAATCATCCATCACTAATACTACTCTAGTAGAGGTTTATATCAAGTTCTACTCTCCTCTAGTGATTAGTATTTCCCAAGAGGAAAATACAACTTCTATAATCCAATGTGCTCTAGCATCATGTTAATTATACTATATTGTCTCTACTTAACTATAGTAACAAATACTCCAACCTCACAATATATTACTGTGTACTGTAATGGCTAACCTAGGATAATATATCTAGACTAGGGTTTAATCAGGTTTTATCCACCAATGTCACTTATACATGGTATAAGCATTCAAAATTGGTGAGTAAGGCATGATCATTATAATCCTTTGATCCTTTATGGTTCAGGTTTCTAGTTGGCTAAACAAGGCTTCCATCCATACAACATTACAGTTGTATTATAATTATCTTCTGTTTATCTCTATTGGATTAAGATATATAATTCATTGACTATACCTGCTTGATCCAATAGGACTACTCCTGGTAACTTATCTTCAGACTTCATCCTTGTAATCTTCTTTGTTACCATACAAATATATATATTCCAGATAACTCTTCTATCATTTCAGAAGTGAGTTAACTCCATCAATTATCATATTGATTTGATTCTCTTCCAACTCTCCCATCCTATAAATGATATTCAAATCTAGCATTACCACCTACCACTTCTTACTTCTTTCTCTAAGGCTTTAAAGTGAATTCTATGATATGGTCAAGAGTTGATAGATTAAAAATTGAAAGGTTAAGAATTGGTGAATCAATAGTTGATTACTCAACATTGATGAACAACAGATATAAAGATAGGGTTCATTAGAGATGATAAAGATTGATATGGAAAGAAAGAGATATGGTGGATGATCTTGACTTGGTTTCTTTCCTACTCAAACTCACTAAAGAGTTAAAGTTAGGTATTACCATGATACTCATGGTATAAGTAGATGAGATTAAGATAGATCAAGATTTAGTTGTTGCATTCCTATTACTTAAGTTATGTTTATAACTTGGTATTCATGATTTGTATAATGAATACTAGGATATGATTACTTAAGGATCAAATATAAATTATTAAGTAATGTATTAGGGTTTAACATTATTACATTTGATCTACCCTTAGATCAAATCTCCCTTACCCAAAATAAGGTTTTAACAAAGGTCATATTGAAACTTATCGCAGTCAACTTGATGATCTACTTCAATTCCATCAAGTTAAGAGAAGCTTCAATCACTTTGACAAGATTTATTCAAAAGCGCGAAAATTATTTAGATTTTCTATGCATGAATGCAATGCACACATCTGTGTTCAGCTTATTTATAAGCTCTAATGCTAGGATGTTACAGACTCCCCCCTTAAAATAAACTTCGTCCTCGAAGTTCGTATACTCTCACGTTTTGGAGTAAGGAATTGTTTTGTAGTGATTACGATATGTCTCAACTCCATGGTAACCTCAATGGGAATAATTGTAATATCCCATATCCAAATCTTTTTCCTTGAATCCACATCATGCTCAACAATCTTTAACTTGGTGTCTCAAATACTCCAAAGTTCTTTTTACTTTAGTCCCTTAGGATTTTTTCCTTATTATGAACTGCTTAAATAGGGTCCTTTCTTTAGTTTCTTTTCCTGATTAGGTATCCTAATCCAACTCCTTTTATTTAATCATTGAACTTTCTTACTATACTGTGTAAGGTCTAGGAAGTCTCACTAAAACAGGTTTTAAAGTTCTATTAGACATAGTTGTGGCCAAAAGACTAATCTTTGATTTAACATTATATGAGTTATACTGGTAATTCTTCAGAATATTGGTTTTGAACTCATTTAGTCCAAACCCATTGGAATTTCTTATTTCTCTACACATGTCCAATTGGATGTGCTATGTTACCTCTTAAGGATCGCTTAAGAGTAATTTCCTTTAGAATTAGTCTGTTAAGACTATTCTATTTTATTACTTCAAGCTTTTACCTTATCAGGCTTTTCGACAATCTTTTATTATTTCCTTAAGTACTTTTATAATAATGACTTTCTTTTAACTTTATGAAAATAAAGCTTAATGTTGGCATCGGTTAGTATTTCCTCTCCAACCTTTACTTGGAAAGTCAGATAACAGTACTTCCGTTTACTGTTTACTCTCCCCCTTAGGTTTTACTAATGGCCTCTAAACTGAATGTATAGTAACCATTGGATTTATACTAGAATGTAGGGCTTTGTCTAACTTATTATCTACCTAGTTAGGGTCTCATGAAAGATTGTATGGTGTATCCACACATTTGTGGATCTCCAAAGTAAATCTTTCAGCATTATTTGTCTTACTTACTATTTGGACATTTTCGCTTTGATAGATCAATTTTCGCGAAGAGTCTCGAAAGACAGTCGCTTAAAAATCTTATACTCCTTTAGGTCTAGCTTAGCTTAGACCAAATTTTATGCTCTTTATGCAACCATTAAGATGATCTGATTATCTATGTCAACCAACACCAGTTGCGGACAATTACCAACTGTGGATCAGAATACCGACTATGGATCAAATACCAGCTGCGAACCATCCTAGGTTGTAGTTATTACCCTACGATTTCCAACATCCTTATGACATTCTCTCTGAACTATCAGAGCTTGAACACCATTTTGGTTCCAAAGCTTGTTCTTTGTACTAATTCATGATACTTCCATGAACTTGGTACAACTACTTCATTAATTTCTTAGCAACATTACCCACTTTGAATGAACTTTAAGTTTATTACTTCTTGTTGCTACATACATCTTCTACACTAATCTTTCTTCTTATTGTTGTTTAGTAATTATCTGAACTTGATCCATCCTCCAATTGTGTTGATACTCCTCATACTTGGCTTTACCCTTCATGTAGGTCTTCATCTTGGTCTTTGGAACTCGTCACTCCCTTACACGAATTCCCATTCCTATCTAGGTCTATAACATCAAGTAGCAACTGGTTGTTGCAACATGCATTTGCACACCAAGTCAAACTTCATGTACATATCTAGTCAATCAAGAAGATCCAAGAAAATCAAGAAATCCAAATGTGGTACATATAACATAAAATTTCTAAGCCCTGAATATAGTAGTCGAGTATAATATCTTTAGAATTCAGGCTTAGTAATGTAGTATATGACACCTTCGCGTATAGGTTTACATTGTGATACTTAGCACTTAGGGTCAAACTATACTTTGTCTCAATATTTACCCGAATTGCTCAATTGCAACAGGATAATTTTAAACAAAGCGGTCTCAATTTGATTTTGACTAACCTTTGGTCTCACTTTTAGAAGGATTAACTATACCCAACCTTTCCTTATTAGTAAACTAACCTCACATGATCTCTCTAAATGACTAATAAGTTTTCATTAAACACCCAAAACTAAATTTTATCAGAAATTATGACACCTGTAACTTCTATCATAGTTCTAGCATGCTATTGTATTATTGCTACTTTTAGAATGATTTACTAATTTCTGGTCATATTTACACCTATATCATGGCTTCGGAGCTAATCTCACCATAATAACTTTATTTCACACTACATTATTATAAAATCTTAACATAATTGCACTTCATCACGCAGAATTCTCAAGTGAATCCCACATGCTTACTACTCATAACATCAACATTTATCCTAATGATATTCATCATGTTGTCTTTGGTTACCAACTAACATTAAGATTTTACTGCTCTTACTTAAATTCTAGGGTTAAGCTACACCATTAAGACCACTCCACTTGATTTCTTACACTTTCCTACAATATCTTGGTGGTTTATTTCTCCCTCGGAAGACACTAAAGAGCACTATACTTGAGAAAATATGAATAACTACTCCCTATGATACCCTAAACTTAGTCATATTTTACATGACTGTTTTAGCTTGCTTTAAGACATATTAATGGCGTTCTACCATCTTGGAACTAGTATGATACCCAGAAAATATGGATAACGACTTTTAAGAAAGATGACCAAAGCATCCAACTTAAATGCGACAAGATTATCCTCAAGTGAATACTCATCACAGATCATAGAATATTTGGTTTAGATAAGATGGCTCCTATAGTCACTATCCAACCTACAGATCTTCCTAAAAGGTTTAAATCCTAAGGTCAAAGCATATGCTCTGATACGAACTGCGGTGGCCCAGCATACCACTGCATGATGTAGTACACTATAGTCGTTGACATAACACCAATGAAACACCGTTCACTAGTATTACATCCCTCAGAGTAGTACAACAGAAACACAACAGGTACAAGACATGACTATAGGTTACAACTCAACTCTTTACACAAGATCCAGAGAACACTCTAGATTAAAGAGAGAGAAAGAAACTTCTTACAAAGAAGAATCAGGAATAAACAACTCAAAAATTATCATACTAATAAGACTAGTATCTAAACTATTAGTTTGGCATTGCTGCTATTGCAATACACTACAGAAGTAGGTTCTATGGCTAGAGATTCTATTCTTATCTAATTCGCAACTTCGTCTTCACTTGATTTGATATATATGTTCACTTCCTTGACTTTATTGAAGAGCTTTAGCTTTTAATGATCATTCTTGGAGCATAACTTGATATAGACGTCGTCTGTACTAGCTCTAGAACCTATCAAGGGTTAAAAAGATACTTTGAGTACGAGCGTACTCAGCAAGTTCACTAGAAAAGGAGTGTTGATGCACTATATCTACAGCCACAGACCATAGGTCGTAGGCAATGCAAGTTTTCGTAAACACGGCAAAATTTGGGAGAATATAGGCGGATTTCATTAATATAGGGCGAATTCTTAAATATTAGATCGAATTCGGGCGAACACCCGAATTTAAACTATATTTAGGCTAAATAATAACTAAAAAAACTTAAAAAGGCCGCTGTCGATGCTACCGATGCTGATGCCGATGTCGGACACCGCTTCTACATGCCGAAGTTGTCGTAGAAGCAGGTGTAGCCGGGGTCGGCCTTGCCGTCGTCATTGCTCGGTGGCTGCGGTTGGAGGGAGCTGCCCTAGCCATCGTCGTCGCACCTCCAGGGCTGGTATGAGGGGCCGGCCTCTTCGTCGTCATTGAGGACGACAAGTGGCGTGCCCTGGTAGGCGAGCTCACGACCAGCCCAGGCCTGGCGTTCGGCCTGCTCGTGCTGGCGCTGGACACGGCGCCACTCTGTCTCCTCCCAGTCCGCCCTGGACTAGGTGAGGATGTCCAGCAACACAGGCTCCAACGGGGGCATTGAATCACGGAGGGATTGCTGCATTGCCATCCTCATGGCAAAGGCATCCTCGTCGACGGGCACCGCCCATTCCCCCGGCTTTGACTTCGGCTGGCAAAGGCAGAGACGGCTAGTGGGCGGCGACGCTGCACGGGGTTAGTTGATGATGATGCCTTGTGCCTTGTTCGCGGCAGCGAGCAGGCCGACGTCTCTGGATCCCACTTGACCGACTGGAGTGGCGGCGACACTGCCGGCATGGACCCAGAGGAGCGGGAGGCTGAGGCTGTGGAGGAGGAGGAGCTGAGGCTGGCCATCCTCCTCAGCAACTAGTTGGCCGGAGCATGGCGCCTCGCCCTTGTCACTGGCATCGGGTTGCGGGGGAAGCCGAGCCGAGGGTTGTTGCCGGCGTGTATGTGCTCCAACACGGCGGCGAGCATCCGTCCGGGAGCGCTCCACCATCGCCTTCGCGCCGCCGTGTTGTTGCGCTTCGGAGGTGATCCTGGCGGCCCCTCATGGCGGGCGAGCTCCTGGAGCTGCCGATCAGCAAAGAATTGCTCCCAGAAGAGCAGGTTGCCTGGATCCGAGGCGAGATCCTGGTCTTCCATGGACGCGATGGCAGCCTGGATCTCCTCGTTGATCTCCTCATCGACCGGCACCGGCGCAACACTGGGATCTCGTCGGTGCTGAGCTTCCAGTCGGGCGGGACCCAGGTGTCCGGTGGCACCATGTAGCCCGTGTCGTGGAGCATCCGGGCCTCCCACGGCTGCAGCGTGCGGCGACCGAAGCCGTTCGCTGCCACGGGGTCACCGAGGAACCTCTAGGCCATGGTGTTCGCTGGAGTTGGGGAAGTGGGAAGGCTGTGAGGGTTTGGAGTTCGCCGGAGTTGGGAGAGTGGGGGAGCTGCGGAGAGTGTGAAGATAGACGGCGAGGTGTACGGTGTAACATCCCAACATTAGAGCTTAGAAATAAGCTGAACCTAGATGTGTGCATTGCATTCATGCATAGAAAATCCGAACAATTTTCGCGCTTTTAAATAAGAACTTGTCAAAGTGATTGAAGCTTCTCTCAACTTGATGGAATTGAAGTAGATCATCAAGTTGACCGTGATAAGTTTCAATATGACCTTTGCTAAAACCTTATTTCGATAAATATGATTTGATCTAAGGGTAAATCAAATATAATAAAATGTTACTCATAATGCATTGCTTAAATGATTAATATCTGATCCTCAAGGGATCATATCATAATATTCAGCACAACAACTCATAAATGCCAAGTTAAGATTACAACTTAAGTAATAAGAATGTAATGACTAATCCTGACCTATCTTATTCTTATCTATTCTTACTATTAGTATCATGGTAATGCCTAACCTTAACTCTTTAGTGAGTTTGAGTAGGAAAGTAACCAAGTCAAGATCATTCACCATATATCTTTCTTTCCGTATCAATCCTTATGGAACCCTATCTTAATACCTGTTGTTCATCAATGTTGAGTAATCAACTATTGATTCACAAATTCTTAATCTATCAACCCTTGACCATATCATAGCATACATTTAAGTGCCTATAAAGAAACAACTAAGAAGAGGTGAATAGTAATGCTAGTTTTAGATATCATCTATAGGATGGGATTGATTGAAGAGAATCAAATCAATCTGATAATTGATGGAGTTAAACTCACTCCTGGAATAACAGAAGAGTTAATGGAATATATGATTATATGGTAGTAAAGAAGATTACAAGGATGAATCCTGAAGATAGTTACTAGTAGTTATTCTATTGGATCAATTGGGCATAGTCCATGAATAACAACCTTAATCCAATTAGAGATACTGAGAAGATAATTTCAATACCATTGTAAGGTTGTATTGATGAAGCCTTGATTAGCACATTTGGAAACCTAAGCTATAAATGATTAAAGGATTATAATGATCATGCCTTGCTCACCAGTATTGTCTACTTATATCTAATATAAGTGGCATTGGTGGGTAGAACATGATTGAAACCCTAGTATAGATAAGTTATACTAGAGTAGTCACTGCAAGTCACATTAATATAATGTGAGGTTGGAGTATGAGTTATTAGAGTAAAGTAAATGTAAGATAGTATGATTAAATTAAAGCTAGTATAGCATGGAGTTTTGGAAGTAGTGTTATTACTCTTAAAGGACAGTAAGCTTTAGAGAAAGGTAGTTTGAGGTATACATCTACTGAAGTAATATTAGTGGTGGATGATTATGGAAGAATAGGAATGGAGTTAGAAATAGCTACTTGTTGGATTGAAGGTTATCAGCAGAAGAGTAGTTGTTATAACCAAGTATGGATAGGTGAAGATCATGAAATGCTTAAGTGTCAAACTCATTGGATTCATCAATGAGTTCAGAAGAATAAAAGGTGGATAAGAATATTCTTGTGAAGTAAAGCTCATCATGTTAACCATGATGATGGATAGGAAAAAGTAGTATATCTAGGAAAGGAATTCCTTAATTACAAATCCAGGATTGTGAATTATGGAAGATAGGAATTCTGGGTAAACACCAACTCTAAATCTCAAACCAAACATCATACCCATTTCATGTTACTGATCCATTATATTATCTCCATATCACTTTATAGGAATATTTTCCTATAGCCAATCCCATAAGCACATCTTTATCATTTCCAAATTGTCTTACGACAAGGATCTAGGCTTCGTGGCATGCCAAAAGTCCGTGTAGGGGAAATACCTGTCTTTTAGGACTCTAGCATACAAAGAAGACGGATCAGTTAACATCCTCCATCCTTGTCTCCCAAGCATAGCTTGGTTAAAAAGCACCATATCTCGGAACCCCATACCTCCAAGGGATTTGAGTAGAAAGCCACTCCCAAGATATCCAATGAAGCTTCCTTTTGTCGTCCTCGATACCCCACCATTGATTAGCAATGGATGATCTCATCTTATCACAATTTGATACCGGGACTTGGAAGCAACTCATCACGTATGTTGGGATGGCTTGTATAACAAATTTAAGAAAATTCTCCTTGCCAGCACGGACATAGGTCTGTCCGTTACCCCATTTATACGTTTCCATATCATCACATACAAATAGTTAAAGGTGGTCGTAGGCGATCTGCCTACCTAAGTGGGCATGCCTAGATAGGTATCATTCAAAATCTCACTCTACACTCCTGGACAGTTTGTGACGCGGTCCTTCACCTCCACCTCACACTGGTTACCAAATAAGATCGATGATTTGTCCAAGTTAACCTTTTGTCCTGAACCTTCATAATAAATATTCAAAGTCTCTTTAAGGGTCTCCACACTCCTACTATTCCTTCTCGCAAAGAAGATGCTATCATCCACAAACAGTAAATGGGAAATAGGGGGCCCGAGTCTACCATTTTTATACCATAGATCTCTCCACGTTCCTACTTTTGTTGCGGTAAACATGACAGTCCTTGAGTACATAAAAAAATAGGGGTTAATTGGGTCCCCTTCACGGATCCCCCTTGAGGGAACAACTGGATCAGTGAGCTCGCCGTTGACATGCATCGACGGACACATGTCACACACCTCATAACTGACTGGATCCACGCCGGTGAAAAGCCCAGCTTACTCAGACAACCGTGCAGATAGTGCCATGCAACCCTGTCATATGCCTTCATCATATCGATCTTGAGGTCAAAGAAGGGTCTCTTGCATGCTTGTTGTCTAATAGTATGCAAACACTCGAGAGAAATTAGTGCGTTGGGTCTGTGATGAGATGATCAGGTACAAATGCACTCTGTTGTTCCGAGATGATGGCAGGCAAGATAAGTTTGAGCCTATTTGCCAAAACCTTTAAAGCAATCTTGTATATAACATTGAAAAGGCTGATGGGGCGAAAGTTCTTCAAGTGCTTCAGTTTTTCAATCTTTGTTATGAGAACAATGATGGAATAACAAAAACCCTCTGGCACTTCTCCACCCAAATGAAAGATCTCACTGCATTACAGATCTCGTTCTTAAAGAAATCCTAGTGAGTATGATAGAAAAGAGCTAGAAATCCATCCGTCCTAGGAGCCTTCGTCGGCCCCATCTAAAATAAAGCTGCACTTATCTCCTCGTCCGTCTAAGGTTTACAGAGTTCCTCATTCATATCTGCCATCACCTTCACTGGAATAGCGTCTAGCACTACCTCAGAAGAACCACAATGTATGCAGCAACGTGTCAATCTTGTTTTTTTCTATCATGCTAAAGCCCTCGCATGGAACCAAGCAGTGTTCCGGTCGCCCTACCACAACCACTCAACGTGTAACCGCTACCTCCCCATCACCTCATCTCTTTCAAATAGCTTGCACAGCTCTAGCTCTGCCAAACACTCATCCTACACAGTTTGTCTAGAGTGCACCCTCTCTCGGATGTCACGAATTCGTGCTTCGAGCTATCGGATTTTTTACTAACCGAACCAAATGTGGCTCGGTTCCAGTCCTATAAAGATGTTGCCACGCGACCCAAATTGGACCAAGTGGAGTGCAGCGACAGGGTGTCAGCTCCCCCATCCTTCCACGCCTTCTTGAGAACTTTATAATTCAGGGCTCTCAGCCACATCACTTCAAACCTGAATCCGTGTTGCACCGGTTGTTGATCCCATCTACCCCCTCCTTCTCAAGAGATACGAGTATGGCATAGTGATCAGAAGAAGTGGTAATAATATTCTCAAACAAAAAATACTGGAACATATCAGAGAAATCGCCATTAGCCACGGCTCTATCAAGGCGCACCTTCACATTGTCATTGTTTTTCTGCCGATTACTCCAAGTAAATTTTGGGCCCTAAAAAGCCAAGTCTGCCAACTCACAATCCTGCAAGCAATCATGGACAACATTGATCTGAGCCTTAGATCTCTCCCGAGGTCCCAGATGCTCATTTTGACTCAACACTTCATTGAAGTCCCTGCAGCAAAGCCAGGGGCCATTCCATTGTGCTCGCATAAAATGGAGAAACTCCTATAAAGAAGCACACTATTCTCTTCGAGGTTCACCATAGACAAAAGTTGCTCTCCATGTGTTAGCATTCTCCGGTGTAGTATGAATATTGATGCACCGGGAATTACAGGGCATAACAGTAACAGTTATAGAAGACAACCAAAAGAGATCTAAGCCACCACTTAGCCCATCGCCGCTAACATAAAAACAACCAGAGTACCCCAAAGACCACATGAAGCTTCATACTATTGTATCCCCCATCATTGTCTCGGAAAGAAAAAGGAGGGAGGGCCGATGAGCTCGGAGCAACCACCGGAGCTCACCAACTGTCGCGTCAGACCGCAACCCGGGACAGTTACAACACAAGATTCTCATTGCGTCTGGCGAGACTGCCCCGCAGTTCCCGCCTAATCCACCGATCAAAAATCATCACTTGTTCTCTGCTTCTTATTTGAGTCATCACTATCCTCAACTCGGCCACTGTCCTCAGGCACAACTTCCACAATAATCCGCTCAGTCCCTACCAGCTCAGCATTTGCTGAGAAGTTGGCAATTTGGAGCGGGGCAGAGGTTTTAGGTACATTCAACTGTTTGCGCTTCTACCCCGCTGCCATCTTAGGCACAATAGCAGCATGCTGGTCGCCACTAGCCCCTGCATTCTATAGGGGTTCGTAGCATGGAAAACAAAAAAATTATATCGCATGAACACAGACAAGCCAAGATCTAATCTACTAGATTGGTGCAACAAGTTGATAGAGTACTAACCCTCGAAGATCCAAAGCATATAACGAGATCGGATTCTTGTGGTTGATGTCATCGTTCACTTGCCGATCTCAAGATCGCGAAGACGATCCTTTCGGCGCCGCGTTCCGGCAGTGCTCCCGCAGTCGGTCACATGTTTGGTACTCGATGAAGACCTTCCTCTCCGTTGTTCCAGCATGCAGCAGAGGTTGTAGATTTCCTCTCGATTCCAGCAACACGACGGTGTGGTGGTGAAACGGAGGAGTAGATCCCGCAGGGCTTCGCCTAAGCCGGAGTGAGTATGGTGGATTAGAGAGAGCCTTGGAAACTAGGGTTTAGAGGCTAGGGGGTGGAGGTGGCCGACAACTAGAGGAGGGCTAGGCAGCGGCGACTTGAGGAGGCACTAGGGCGGAAGCGACTTGGGGAGGGGGCCGACCGGCCTATGATTTTGGGGTGAGGGGTAGGCGCGTGATGACCCACAAGTACAGGGGTCAGAACAGTCTTCGCGGGTAGTATTACCCAATTTATTGATTCGACACAAGGGGAGCCAAAGAATACTTGCAAGCCTTAACAACTGAGTTGTCAGTTCAGCTGCACCTGGAAATAGTGCTTGGTCACAGAAGTTTATCAGTAGCAACAATTTGTAGTAGCAACAACAACAACATCAGCAATAGTGAAACAAGAGCAATAGTAATAGTAATGGTAACAATAGGATTCGAGTGCGGTAGGCATAGGGATGGATGGACGGGCGTTGCATGGACGAGTCTAAACATGTAGCTTCAAGATCTAGGGCATTGCAGATAAATAATAACAAGCATCCAAGTACTAAACAATCCTAGGCATGTGCTCCAAATATAGTCATACATGCTCGCAATGAGAACTTGCACAACATCTTCTATCTAGCCAGCCCGTGGCAGCGGGGCCTCTAGGGAACTACTGTCAATTAAGGTGCTTCTTTTAATAGAGCACCGGAGCAAAGCATTAACACTCCGTGAACAAATGTGATCCTCACACCACAGCCCTCCCCTCCGGTTGTCCCAATTATTGTCACTTTGGGGTCTTTGGATCCGGACAATGATATGTGTACACAACTTGCAGATAAGATCACAAACAATACTATCATAATGATTCAATAATAAGTTCAGATCTGAGATCATGGCACTCGGGCCCTAGTGACAAGCATTAAGTATTACAAGTTGCAACAAAGTCAAATAGCACTAATAGAGATACTAGGCACTATGCCCTAACAGATATTATTCGATTACATGATAGAACTCATCCAATCCCTACCATCCCCAAGCCTACAACAGGGGATTACTCACTCATGGATGAGGGAAACATTGGTGGTTGATGGAGATGCGTTGGTGATGACGACGGTGATGATCCTCTCCAAATTCCCCGCCCCGGCAGGGTGACAGAATGGAGTTTCTGGATCCGAATCTTGGTTTCTGGTGGCGGCGGCGGAGCGAAACTCTTTCTGGAAAACTCTCGACCCCCCCCTGAGTTTTTAGGTCAGAAGGCAACTTATAGGCGCATAGGGAGGCCGAGGAGCAGCCTGGGGGTGGCAACACCCCCTCCAGGCGCGGGGTCAGGTGGACCAGCACCTGGGGTGGGTCTGGGGCCCCCAAGCCTCCTATTTGTCTCCCCTTATGGCTCCGTGGATCTTCTGGTGAAAAATAGTTTTTTGCATATTTTCCGGGATTTTTCCTGATAGTTGATTTTCTGCACAAAAACAAGACACCAAGGTAATTCTGCTGAAAACAGTGTCAGTCCGTGTTAGTTGTATCCAAATCAAACAAGTATAGAGAAAAACAATAGCAAAGTGTTCGAGAAAGTAGATATGTTTTGGACGTATCAACTCCCCCAAGCTTAGCTTATTGATTTGTCCTCAAGAAATTCAATTGAAAACTGAGTGCGATAAAAGAACTTTCACGAACACTTTGCTTCATATAATGTATATATTCTCAGCACATGAGTAGATGCTTAGACAATTCATAATAAAGAGTATGCAACTAAGTCTACTCAATAGTCCTTGCAAGCTATGAAGAGAAACCAACTCAAAAATAATAAGTAGCATGAAACATAAACATAAGCAACATTGCAATGCTCATAATAAGGTATGATATAGTGGTATCTCTCTTGCCTTTGTTTGAAGAGCACAATATAAATGTCAAGGCACCTCTAAAGTTCACATGAAGACTAGAAGTAAAGATATCAGAGATACAAGCATCAAAGTTATGACAAAGTTAACCAAGTTTTGGAACAAACACAAGAATGACAACTATGCTCTCAAGAAAGTGCTCATAGAATAAGTGTTGACTCAACAAAGTTGTGAAAAACGGTTTTGTGAAGGTTTGAAAGGATTCCCAATGCTGAAAGGAAGGTACTCATTAGCTTTGAGCTCTCATTGCCCCTATTATAGGAATCTTCATGTGGTTAAGGTGAAAGTGAGGTCCACTCTGAATCATATGCTTGACAGACTATAGACTGGAAATCCCAAGTTCCTTGAGTACGAGGGTCGCTCCGCATGCTACTCAACTTTGGTCACCTGAAAGTTCTTGTCATTGTAAATACGTGCATATCATCGAGAACCGCCAATGGGGTACCCCTTGCACATGGTACAAGAGCTTTCCCATAACCAAAATGACAAGGCAAGCAGACAATGAGCATCTCGGCAGTCTTTTTATTTACCATATGCATAGCTTTTTATTGAGGACGCTTCATAGATGCTCATTATGGTGATGCTGCAAGTTTCCACCATGATTAGGCATGGCTTAGGATAGCATCCCAGGTGTTTCTCTAACACAATGTATAAACTCCATGAACTCACAACCTCCCCTTTTATTTCACATCGTCGACATCCGTAAATAAAAGAGCAAGAAATCAACTAGATGATATATCCAAAAAGTGTTGAAAGCGTTCCCCGTGATAGCATGGTTCTGCTGACTCCTAGTATATAATTAGCAAGCATATAACTTTCATGGACTAGTCACAATGGTTCAGAATTATTAAGCGCAAGGAATAAAGTGTGCCATCAAGTTCATGAGAGCTTTACTAACTAACTTTCTCAAAACAGACAAACATTTTATTTTGGAAGAAAACACGGCATATGGAATATGCACTGAAATAGCAATTGATGCTAATAGGTAGGTATGGTGGACACAGCTGGCAATATTGGTTTTGGGGAGTTTTGGAAGCACATGTAGAGCACATACTCAGTGCAAGTGAAGGCTAGCAATAGAGAGGGAGCAACAAACGAGAGAGCAATAGCTGTCATAATGATGCTTGCAACAAAACAGTACTAACTATGGCATGAAAGTGATACAAGAACTCTGAGGCAAAATAAATCATCGAGGCTTACTGACTACTGATTAGTCATATGCATGCGTGAGCATGTGCCAAGTCGATTCACATGAACAGTTAGAGGAGGATACCACAATGTCATACCAAAGTATGAATCAAACAATGCAAGCAAACATTTATATGACATGCTACAAACTATTAGCAAGATGGAGCTGATCATAGACAAGCAAGAACTACTAAGCATCCATAATGACATACACCTTACACAAACAGACTAAGCATGCTCACAATGATGAGTATATGTACAAAAATGAAACAAATAGAGTTTGTTACCTGCCTCTTACCACACCTCGAGTTGTCTTAATCTTCATTATTGCCCTTCACTTGTGTGACTTGAATAATTAATATGAAACCAAAATCCACTAAGGACGGCTGAACCATGCAAAGAACTCACAAAACCAAAGAAGAACAACAAATATTTTTGGTGTTGTCGAATTTTTAGAAACAAGCAAACAAAGAAAAACCAAACAAAAACAAAGCAAAATCTTTTTGGATTTTTCTTTTAAGGCAAACCAAAGCAAAGAAACAAACCAAGATAAACAACATTTTTTTTTGGTATTTTTGGGTTTTTGAGAAAGAAGCAACAAGAACCAAAAAGAAAGTGAAAACAATGGATATACAAAGAACCGACCGAACATGATATATAAATGAGTGTGACGTCGGTGTCCTCCCCCCAAGCTTAGGCTTTTGGCCTAAGTGGGGCTCAATAGCGCGTATAGTACCCCCATGCTGGTGGGTCATCATAGGAATGATCATAGTCAAGAACCTGCGATAAAGAAGAAGACGCGCCCCAATCAAATGAGGGCTATTGGTATGAAGACTCTCCCAAGTTAAAGGGCTGAACTGGATTGTATTTGGCATCCTCTTCAACATTCTCTTCTTGCTGGGAGAGTTCCCCCACATAAGTGTCAAGCTCCTCCTCCGTGAGTGACCGTCCTTGCCTGTTATCAAAGTTCAACGAAGCAGGTGTAGGCAAATAAACTATTTTCTCAGTCCTACCCTTTCTTCGACCTTGTTGGGAAAAAGATATTTCATATGGTAAACTTCTCACATTATCCCCCAAAGAAACAAAACATGCTGAATCATGGATTCAATATCAAGCCTCTGTATGGGGAACTGAAAATCTGAATAATGAGGCTCTAAACCATGGAAAGCTAGCAACCTAGAAGTAATGAGACCTCCACAAATTCCACCCTTCTCACGGTTGGTGGTGATACGGTGAGCTATCAAAGCACCCAGACTATAAGAACTATTCCTATTCAGAGTAGCTGCAATAAAATCTAGATCGAAAGAACAAAACTTTCTAGCAATCTTTCTAGCAAGAACGCACTTGGTAATGAAATAGGAAAAGTATCTAATAGCTGGGAGCTGAATGTTCCGAATTTTACCACTTTCCTTTGAGTAGTCAAAACCTTGGCAAATCTCAGCATACAAATCAATAAATGACTTGAGCCTCTCCTTGATCTTCTCACAAGATCCCCACTAAGGTACTCTAATTGCTGCACAGAAATCAGCAAAAGGCAGGTCGACAGGTATATTATATATTTTGTAATGGACCATGGGATTAGAAGTAGACCAAGTGAACCGGAATTCCTGCACAAAAGCCATGGTTAGCTTAACATATTGGAATGGTTCACCTTCCACAAAGTTTTCCAACCCTGCATTTGTAACCATGGTTTGGAAATCTTGGAGGATTCCCGCATCTCTCATAAATTCATGGCATGGATATATGGAAGGAAAAACTGCCTCCTCACGATGAACCTTCATTGGCTCACCATCAAGTCATATTGATTCAATGGATAAGCACTCATCTTCCATGCTGAAATTTTTAGACAACCATCAAACCAAGTGATTTCTAAGTTGATAAATGATGAGCAACTACTATAGGAACTTGCTACAGGACTACACATGCATCAAAACAAAGTTTCTAAGCATATAACAAGCATGCAAGCTCAAACAACCTATCACCTATAGCATCAAAATACTCAAGATACAATCTACCAATCACAAATCTAATTGGACAAGTGGAGGAGGCACATACCAAGGAGCAAACCCTCCAAAAATCAGCACTTGAGATGGGCTAAACAAGGAGATAAAAAATCGCGAGCAAGAACATTAAGAAATCGAGCTTGAGCAAGTTTTCCGGTGTTTTTCGGGAGAGAGAAAGAAGGTGGATTTGAGGAGGCAGGCTGTAGGGGCCCAGGTGGGCCAGACCCCCTAGGCGCAGCCAGTGGTGGGCCCGTGCCTACCACAGGTGTGGTGGCCCCCTGGGTCACCTCAGGTGCCACTCTGCACCTTTTTTTGAGGAAAAATTTATTTTAAATTTTTTGGGATTTTTCGGGAAACTTTATTTTTGGCAAATTTTCAGGGTATGAAAATTGATTTTCTCGCAGAAACAGTTTTTTCATAAGAGGCAAAAGAAAACCAAAAGCCAAACTACATGAGCTCTAAAAAACTCAAACAAACAAACAACTAGCAAAACTAAAGCTAAAGCAAAGACTTGGAAGGAGAAAGGAAAAAGAAAGCAAGTACAACCATAGTGGAAACATTATTTTGTTCATTAAAATCCTTTTGTTAACAAGGTTGATCAAGTCTTGTTACCAAAACAATCTTATATGAAGCAAAACTTTGCATTCCACAAGGTGATTATGTTACCTCATACTTGATAGCAATGGTCCCAATCAAAATAGTTTCAAAATTTTCTTGTGGAATGGAACAATATATTTCTCCAACCTTGATGCCTTCAATATTTTCAATGGAATTCAGGCAATAGATCTTAACAACCTTCTTGGGGAAATAGACAATGTTCTCTTTGTCATTAATATTGAATGTTACTTTTCCTTGATTGCAATTGATGACAGCACCTGCAGTATTAAGAAAAGGTCTCCCAAGAATAATAGACATATTATCATCTTCAGACATTTCAAGCACAACAAAATCAGTTAGAACCATGCAATTATGAGCCACTTGAACAGGAACATCCTCACATATACCAACAGGAATAGTAGTTGACTTATCAGCCATTTGTAAAGAAATATCAGTTGGTATCAACTTTTCTAGCTGGAGTCTCTTATAGAGAGAAAAAGGCATAACACTAACTCTATCTCCCAAATCACATAAAGCAGTTCTAACATAATTGTTCTTAATGGAGCAAGGAATAGTTGGTATACCTGGATCACCAAGTTTCTTTGGAACCTTACCATTGAAGGAATAATTAGCAAGTAGAGTAGAAATCTCCTTATTAGGAATCTTCCTTTTATTAGAGACAATATCCCTCATATACTTTGAATAAGGAGGCAACTTAATAGCATCAGTCAAAGGAATTTTCAAGAATAAAGGTTTCATCTACTCACAAAACTTGTTCTAGTGTTCTTCCTCCTTTGACTTGTCTTTCTTACCTGGAAAAGGCATAGGTTTCTGCACCCAAGGTTCTCTCTCTTTACCATGTTTATTAGCAATAAAATCTTCCTTTGTGTACCTAGTGTTCTTAGTGTGCTTCTCAGGTTCTTCCTCACCTTTCTCCTTATCAGGAGACTCATTGTTAGACCCCTCCTTTATAAAGGAAAGGATCCCTGTGATTGCAATGCTAGTCCCTGGATCAATTCTAGCATCCACAGTTTAAGATGAAGTACGCAGATACAAAGGTCGTTTATTACATTCATTCCAGAGATAAAACATAGTCTTTTACAACTCAGGGCCATAGGCCTAATACAAGAGTTTAAGGAATGGGTAAATAAACATAAGTCTTCATCTTCATGTGCCACAGGAAAGCATGTTGAGTGTAGACTCATGACTCCTATTCATCATCGGAGTAACCTGCAACATCACAAGTTACAGCCACAGAGGGTCAATACTTTGGAATAGTATTGGCAAGTGATACCTTAGTTTATTTTAAGTGGACTATATTACTATATGCATTTTGGATAAGTGTAGCTTGGCTTGCTTTGCTCAAAATAGGTTTTTCCTATTATTTGAAATCACTAAGTCTTTCTTTGTCAAAAACTTTCCCACGGAACCACCAATAGACATTGGGGTCCTTTACCCTTGTTCACCCACAAATTTTTAATTAGAAGTTGGAGTGATGATATTCTTGTAGCTTCCATGTCTTGATGCTCAAGTTGTCCATTGCCATGGACCTGGCTAAGTACTTAGATTTTCCATCTGCAGAGGTTGTGCACTTTCCCCACCAGACTTGGTTTCCCAAGACAGGACCTTTCAGAAGCCTTCCCTTAGTCAAATGGAGGCGTTCCAACCTATCAATCCCTTCTACCACCAACTGTCCAAAAGACTAAGTTCTAGCTACCTATATGATCAAGGCAGAGCCCATTTTGCCAAGTGGTTGCACTGTAAGCTTTCTCAACACTTGGCCTCCAAATCCCTTTGTGCCTGGGTGGCATACCACAAGTGAGATACACAAGCCAAGTCCATGGCCTTGTGTAACCACTCAACCAAAAACCACCATTCAAGTCCCATTCCACCCAGGAAGTTCATTGACTTAGTTGTTTTATTAAGAAAATCATGAGTCCCAAAGGACTTAGAATTATTTCATCATAGCATGTACATTCTTTACCAATCCTTGTTTTCTACTATCTAGGCTAAGCATGGCATAGTAACTTAACTTAGGAAAATCCCTAGCAATTCTACCATTCTAATCTACTTAGGATTTCCCAACCTTTCACTTGGCAAAAAGTAGCATGCAAGACTTAGCAAAAATATCTAATGCTAGTACAAAACATAGGATAGAAGTATTCATGAAAATATCACTTGCCTTGGTAATGTGGAGAGTAGCACTCCTCACAATCACAATCACTAGCAAAATCTACACAAAAATTTGTAGCACACAATTACACACAATTATATACAATCAAAAATAATATGAATGCATGCATGCAAGATTTTTCTAAGTGGTGATTTTGAAAACTCTACCAAGCATGTGCATGTTTACAGAAACTTAACAAGTCACAAGTTTGCCAACTAACCTTATTTATCCCTAAAACAAATTACTAGACTAAATCCATACTCAAAATATCCCTAAACATGTTTCTACAAATAAAGTCATTCTAATGGTTACTATTTGTTAAACACTTTGCATAGTCAGAAAGGCCTTGATTCCCTGAATCCAACGGTATAAAGTTTGCAAAATTCCATCGTGGAAATCAAAAGTTATAAGCATTTGAAATTTGGATCAAATTCTGATTTAAAATCTGTTTTTAGATCTGTTCCTAGCCACGCGTCGTGTTGTGATTGGCGCGTACCGGTTCGCACCGGATCGAGCTCTGCAGCCGCAGGATCTAAATAGATCGCACGCTCCAGATCGCGTACCTCTTCGCCGATTACTGAACCTATCCTAACGCTTGGATCAAGATCCAACGGCGCGCGAGCAAGCGACCATGTCCTGGCGGCGCGTGGCGTTAGCGAGCGGCGGAGCGCTCGGTCTACGGCGGCGCTAGCGTTCCAGGTCGTCCGCGAGAGGGAGAAGGGTCATACCAGATTCGCAAGAGGCTGCTAAATCTCAAGGTAGCATCGGTTTGCGAAGGGGCGTGCTGTCATGACGATGATTCCTCGTCGGAGTTGAGTCTAGCGACAGGTGGTTCCGTTCGAGGTCGAAAGCGACGTTGTAGATCACTAGGAGGCAAACGGGGGTGTGGTCAGATGCAGAAGGTCACGGAGTAAACGTGTGTGTGAAATACAAGGTTCGGGGCGGTCTGGACTTACTGCTGGAGCTCGCCAGAGTTGAAGCTGGGGGCGGTGGCGGTCAGACGTTTGCGTAGCCGACGTTCTGGGTCACCCGCGGGCAAACCAGGAGTGCTAGGAGATGCGTGAGGTCAAGCGGAGTCCACTCACGTGAAGTAGAGGTAGAGGGGTGGTCTGAGTTGGCCGGAATTGCTGCTGCGGCTCGTCGGAGACGGCGGGTTTGCAGAGAGCAATGCGTGCAGCCTGGGGGCGCTCTGGGCTTGGGAGTTGGGGGAGAAGGGAGAGGGGACATAGGGGGTTTAAATAGCCTGGTCGTGAGCGAGAATTACTCGGGAATTGATACGAATTGAAGCCGCGAATCAAACAGGAAACGACCGCGCTGATTTGGGGATGAACTGGTCGTGGGGGGGTGGAGACGACGATGCTCGAGTGGGCCGCGGTTGTCAGCGATAGAGGGAAAAGGGAGTGGGTCCCTTCTGTTAGTGAGCTGGTGGGTGCGAGAGTGGGTAAAGAAAACGATTCGCGGGGGTGTGCGCTACTGGGCTAGTCTGGGCCGAATTGGGCTGGGTCGGCCTGATTAGCTGGTTGTCTTATTTTTTTCCTCTTTATTCCTTTTCCTTTTCTGATTGCTTTTCTAAATATGGTTTTCAAACCCAAATTCAAATCTGTTTGAATCCAAAGTTTTACAGGACTTTTGTACAATAAATCTTTCTCTTAAATAAGTATTAAACACATCTGAACACTTCTGAACACTTGGGTCTTTTGAAAAAAAAAATTAAAACCATGCCTTTATGAGATGTGATAATAGGCATAGAATTTGTTTTAATTCATAATTTGCTTTGAGACTTTGCTTAAATTTTTGAGACCACTTAAGTTTGAATTCAAATCATCCTGAATGAATAACAACATCTTTCTCAATAGCATGTAGCACAAAGGCTAGGGTTTTCAAAAATAATGAGCCACAAATGCTCCTGTTTCTGAATGATTTTGAGAAAAGCCCTAAATGATGATGAATGCAAGGATGATATGAATGAGTTTTGGAATATGAATTTAGGGATGTTACAAATCTAACCCCCTTAAGATGAATCTCGCCCTCGAGATTCGGATTGGCTAGCAAATAGGTGAGGGTGGTCTTTCCGAAGATCATCTTCTCTTTCCCATGTTGCTTCCTCTTCGGAATGATGATTCCATTGCACTTTGCAAAACTTGATTGTTTTTGTCCTTGTGACTCTTTCTGCAGTCTCAAGAATCTTGACAGGCTTTTCTTCATAGGTGAGGTCACTTTCTAGTTGAACTTCTTCCAATGGTATGGTATCCTTCAGAGAAGATTCTTCCATTTCTGGGTGACATTTCTTAAGCTGACTCACATGAAACACATTATGGACAGCTGACAGAGACTCTGGCAATTCAACTTCATATGCAACTTCTCCGTTGCGACTTAAAATCTTGAATGGACCAACATATCTTGGTGCCAACTTTCCTTTGACTCCAAATCTTTTCACTCCACGAAGTGGTGATACTCTAAGATAAGCTCTATCCCCAACTTCGTAGGTGATTTCTCTACGCTTAGAATCCGCATAGCTTTTCTGTCGGTACTGTGCTATCTTCAACCTGTCCTTAACCAATTTGACTTTCTCCTCTGCGTCTTTGATAAGATCCGGTCCAAACAAATTTCTCTCTCCCACACCATTCCATAGCAATGGGGTGGTACACTTCCTTCCGTAGAGAAGCTCAAATGGTGCCATCCCAATGCTAGATTGGTAACTGTTATTATAAGAGAACTCTGTGTAAGGCAGACTTTCATCCCAACTTGCTCCATAGTCTAGGGCACATGCCCTCAACATGTCTTCAAGAATTTGATTAGTCCTTTCTGTTTGTCCATCAGTTTGAGGATGAAAAGCCGTGATGAATTCCAATCTCGTTCCCAAATATTCATGGAGCTGTCTCCAAAAGTGAGAAGTGAACTGAGTTCCTCTATCTGACACAATACTCTTAGGCACACCGTGAAGGCATACAATTCTGCTCATGTAGATTTTAGCTAACTTGGCACTTGTATAAGTTGTCTTCATGGGTATAAAATGAGCCACTTTAGTTAGGCGATCCACTACTACCCATATGGAATCATACCCTGACCTGGTCCTTGGTAATCCGGTAATGAAATCCATACCAATATTTTCCCACTTCCACTCAGGAATAGGCAGTGGTTGAAGCAAACCTGCTGGTTTCTGATGCTCCGCTTTCACTCTACTACACACATCACACAAAGCAATATGTTCGGCGATGTCCCTTTTGAGATTGTTCCACCAAAATATTTCTTTCATGTCCATGTACATTTTGGTGTTACCCGGGTGAATAGAATACGGAGAGTTGTGGGCTTCTTGTAAAATCAGTTTCCGCAACTCCGGGTCTTGTGGAATACTAATACGTTTCCCGTGCCATAAGGTACCTTGTTCGTCTATATGGAAACTCTTAGCTTTCCCTAGACTAATATTTTCCTTAATCTTTTCAATTTCCTTATCAGTCTTCAGAGCTTCTCGGATCTTGTCCAATAAAGTGGGTTGAACATCTAAGGACATGAGATGTCCTTCAGGCACAATCTCCAATCTGAGTTCTTTGAATTGCTTACACAAGTCATCTGCCAATTCTCCTTTGGTAAGGCCATTTACAAACGTCTTACGACTTAGAGCATCTGCTACTACATTTGCTTTACCGGGGTGGTATTGCAAACTTAAGTCGTAATCCTTGATAAGCTTTAACCATATTCTTTGTCTCATATTGATTTCCTTCTGGGTGAAGATATACTTCAAACTCTTGTGATCGGTGAACACTTCACAACGCTTTCCCAAAAGGTAGTGTCTCCATGTTTTGAGTGCATGGACGACAGAGGCTAACTCCAAATCATGAGTAGGATAGTTTACTTCATGAGTTTTGAGTTGTCTCGAGGCATAGGCTATGACTTTACCGTCTTGCATAAGTACGGCACCCAAACCTTGATGAGACGCATCACAATATACTTGGAAATCCTTTTCCAAATCTGGCAGACATAGTACCGGTGCGGTTACAAGTCTCTTCTTCAATTCTTGGAAGCTGTCTTCACAACCTTCAGACCAAGCAAATTTCTTGTCCTTCTTTTACAATTCAGTCATTGGCTTAGCAACCTTTGAGAAATTTTCAATGAACCTTTTGTAGTAACCTGCTAAGCCAAGGAAACTACGAACTTCTTTCACATTCTTTGGAGATTCCCATTCTGTCACAGCTGAAACCTTAGCAGGATCAACTGCTACACCATCTTTTGTCATAACATGACCAAGAAAACCAACTTCTTCTAACCAGAACTCACACTTGCTGAATTTGGCATAAAGCTTATGCTCTCTTAACTTCTCAAGTATCAAGCGTAAGTGTCTTTCATGTTCTTCCTTGCTCTTGGAGTCGACTAAGATGTCATCGATGAAAACGACAACAAACTTGTCAAGGAATTCCATGAACACTTTGTTCATCATATTCATGAAGTAGGCTGGAGCATTGGTTAAACCAAAAGGCATCACAGTGTACTCATACAATCCATACCTTGTGGTGAATGCTGTCTTAGGTATGTCTTGCTCTCTTATCTTGAGTTGAAAATAGCCTGACCGAAGATCAATCTTTGAGAACACACATGCTCCCTCTAGCTGATCAAACAAGTCATTGATTCTAGGCAAAGGATATTTGTTCTTGATAGTTACCTCGTTGAGAGAACGGTAATCTATGCATAACCTTTGGCTTCTATCTTTCTTCTCCACGAACAATACTGGGGCTCCCCAAGATGAAGAACTTGGTTGAATAAACCCTTTCTGCAACTGTTCTCCTAGTTGCTTCTTGAGCTCCTTCAGTTCATCAACTGACATTTTGTACGGTCTTTTTGCTATTGGTCCAGAACCTGGTACCAAATCTATCAGAAACTCCACATCTCTATCCGGTGGCATTCCTGGTAATTCTTCCGGAAATACATCTGGATACTCACACACAATTGGTACACTATCCATGCTAACCCCCTTAAGAGAATTCAGCTTACTTCCTTTGGATTCAAAGTTTGACCTGAATTTTATTCTTTTTCCTTCTGGGGTTGTGAGTGTAACTGTACGATTGGCACAATCTAGTACTCCCTCATACTTAGCCATCCAATCCATTCCCAAAATCACATCCAATCCTTGGGAATTCAGGATTATTAGGTTCACTGGAAACCTATGTTTTCCAAACTCTATGACTAAGTCATGACATCCTGAGTTTACTATCATTTCTCCAACCGGAGAACTTACTCTTATAGGACACCCAATGGTTTCTACCGGTAGTTCATTTCTTTCAACAAATGCTTTTGATATGAATGAATGAGATGCACCGGTATCAAAGAGTACAAATGCTGAAATTGAATTGAGTATGAACTTACTAGCAATGGCATCAGGCTCCTCATAGACCTCCTCCACATTGATGTGGTTAACCTGTCCTTTCTGAAAAGGATTTGGCTTGTTAGGTCCTTCAACTTTCTTCTCAGGGCACTCATTAGCATAATGCCCCAGCTTCTTGCATTTGAAGCATTCAACCTGACTGATGTCCCTTTTTGCAGGCTGACTTCCACTTCCACTTCCACTGTGGTGGCTCTTATGTCCACTCTTGTGGTTCTTGTACTTATCATTGTCATGACTGCGATGATGCTTGTTGTCATGACGGTTGTGGTGCTTGTTGAATTTCCCATGCTTGTGGGATCCCGAGCTGCCACTGTCATCATAGTGAGATCGTTTGTGAGACGATCCCGAGCTGTGCTTGTCGGAGTGTTTCCTCTTTCTACTCTCGACTTGCTTCATTTTACTCTCCAAAATAGCAGCCTTGTCACACAGAGACTGGTAAGTTGGAACATATGCCACAAACAACTGTAGGTTCAGCTCATCATTCAAGCCTTCCAGAAACTTTTCCTTTCTTTTGGCATCTGTGTCAACCTCATCCGGTGCATAGCGCGCCAGATTGTTGAACTCTTCTATGTATTCAGCCACGCTGCGGTGGCGCTGCTTCAAGTTGTGAAACTCCTTCTTTTCGTGCTCATCATTCCCGATGAGATATGAGCAAAGGAAGCCATCTTCAAATATAGCCCAAGTCACCTCATCAATAGGAGTGGTGATTTGGAAGTTGTCCCACCATGTGGCGGCTGGTCCTTCCAACAGATGTGCTGCGAACCTGACTTTTTCAGCATCTGTGCAGCCCACGGTCACTAAGTCCTTGTTCACAGAACGTAGCCAGTCATTGGCCACCATGGGATCAGTTGTCCCCGAAAACTTTGCTGGCCTCAATCGCAGAAATCTGGTGAGCATATCAAAACCTGGAGGGTTGTTGTTGTTGTTATTGTTGTTTTATTAGGGTTGTTGTTGTTGTTATTCTGGTTTTGGATGAATGTTGTCATCATCTGCATAAGCTGCGTTTGCGCATTCATCATTTGTTGCATTTCTGGGGTGATGTTGTTGGGGTTGGGGTTTGCGCGACGTGGAGGCATCTGTGGTTTGTTCAAATAGATAAGAATGAGATAGCCATAGATGTTTTATGCACAATACATCACAAGCAAACACATAGCATGCAACTCAAGGATAAAAGCTCAACAACAGAATAACAAAGTTCTCGAAATAAAACACACAAGTGGCAAGCCATCCACATGTCGGATGGTCCAATAATAAGTTCACAAATAACAAGTACGAATATGAAAGATAAACGAGTAGTCAAGTCTACTCATCAGCATCAATCTCCTCCTCGACGAAGGTAAGACCTGCGTTCTCCATCGCGGTCTTGTTCTCCTCAATCGTAGTGGTCAAGGAATTGACCTTGGCCTTGAGAGCCCTCTTCTGGGAGCGAAGCCTCTCAATAACCATCTGCTGCTGCTCTAGCTCGAAATCCTTGGACTTCAGTTCCTCGGTCATGTCCCGGATCCTCTTGTTCCTATCCTGGATGCGTTTCTCCTGACTCTTGAACTTACGGTCCTGGGCCTCGAACTTCGCCTCCATTTCCTGGACCATCTCATCCTGCTGTGCGAAAATCTTGTCCTTCTCGCGAAGCTACACCTAGAGCTCGTCATTGCTGAGCATGACGTTCGTCCTGTCCGTGTCCACGTGCCTGATGAGCGACTCTAAGTCCTGGAGATAGAGACATATCGGCTCTGCCGCGTCCCTCGAGTCGTCCTCATAGTCAATAGACTCTCCGTCATCGTCACGCCTTCCGAAGACGTGGAAGTGAGTGCCTCTAACCTGTCGGGAGTGACGGCCTAACAGACGTCCTATCAGGTCCTGCATGACTACCTCCATGCCTCTCTCCCTGTCGTCGTGCATCAGCTTGAAGACGATGGCCTCTGTAGTGGGCTCTGTCTGGCGTCCGGGCTGGTTCACCTTGAAGCCCCAGAGGTCCTTCCTCTCGAACTTGGTGAGTGGGTGCACCGTGATGGTGGGAAGAGGGAGATCGAGCAAAGTGTTAAGCTCAACGATACGAGGACCGAAACGGGTAACCTGGAACTCCTCAACAGTGCTGATGGTAATAGGCATCTATTTATAAGATTAAAAAGTTAGAACAGCACAATTTAAGATAAAACAAGACAAACATTTCATACATATCCATGGAACACAAACATCACACAAGTCATGTATACATAAGTCCATTACATCAATCAAGGTCCATACTTATTTAAGGTATCATTTTTGGAAAATAAGGTGATAGATGGTGGTCCAACTAACGAAGTGTGCTCACAATCCTATCTCGCTAGATCTGGTGGCTATCACAATGTTCCTAGAGGCAATCCACCTATCTTGTTCACATGATTCCATCACTAAGTCTATTATATCTCCCCTTAACTCTTGGTTGGTGGCTTCCAACTCTTGGGTAAGTTCCTTCTCTTTCTCTAAGTCTTTTTGGAGGTTGAGCATTCTGCACTTGACTCTAGCACTTAGTTCTTTGATAGTCCTCAAAGCAAGTGCATCTCTGGTGACTCAAAGAATGTGGTGTGCATTAGTGTTGGTGTACATGCAGAATCCCCTTTCTTTGTGGTTGTCTTCCTTGTTTTTGTACAAGTGAAGTTGCACCCACCAATACTCCACTCCTTCATCCATCACTGGAAAGCCTTTGTATATAGCTGCACCATGTGCTTCCATTGCCACCATGAGGTCCTTGAGAATCTTGGGAAACTCAGTTTCACACTCCAAGGTCATGGTCATGAGTGGCCCTTTCTTCACGGCTTCGTTGATGGAGTTCATCTACAAATGGAGATGAGAATGAGGAGATTAGAAAAGTTTTACGAGAAGAATAGACAAGTGTAGAAGTAGTTGAAAATTTTTCCTTAGTGGTTTTCCAATCCTAGGGTCATAATCCTACAGGCAACACAGTGCTCTGATACCATCTGTTAGACCCCTCCTTTATAAAGTAAAGGAGCCCTGTGATTTCAATGCTAGTCCCTGGATCAATGCTAGCATCCACAGTTTAAGATGAAGTACGCAGATACAAAGGTCGTTTATTACATTCATTCCAGAGATAAAACATAGTCTTTTACAACTCAGGGCCATAGGCCTAATACAAGAGTTTAAGGAATAAGTAAATAAACATAAGTCTTCATCTTCATGTGCCACAGGCAAGCATGTTGAGTGTAGACTCATGACTCCTATTCATCATCGGAGTAACCTGCAACATCACAAGTTACAGCCACAGAGGGTCAATACTTTGGAATAGTATTGGCAAGTGATACCTTAGTTTATTTTAAGTGGACTATATTACTATATGCATTTTGGCTAAGTGTAGCTTGGCTTGCTTTGCTCAAAATAGGTTTTTCCTATTAGTTGAAATCACTAAGTCTTTCTTTGTCAAAAACTTTCCCAAGGAACCACCAATAGACATTGGGGTCCTTTACCCTTGTTCACCCACAAATTTTTACTTAGAAGTTGGAGTGATGAGATTCTTGTAGCTTCCATGTCTTGATGCTCAAGTTGTCCATTGCCATGGACCTGGCTAAGTACTTAGATTTTCCATCTGCAGAGGTTGTGCACTTTCCCCACCAGACTTGGTTTCCCAAGACAGACCTTTCGAAGCCTTCCTTAGTCAAATGGACGCTGCCCAACCTATCAATCCTTCTACCACCAACTGTCCAAAAGACTAAGTTCTAGCTACCTATATGATCAAGGCAGAGCCCATTTTGCCAAGTGGTTGCACTGTAAGCTTTATCAACACTTGGCCTCCAAATCCCTTTGTGCCTGGGTGGCATACCACAAGTGAGATACACAAGCCAAGTCCATGGCCTTGTGTAACCACTCAACCAAAAACCACCATTCAAGTCCCATTCCACCCAGGAAGTTCATTGACTTAGTTGTTTTATTAAGAAAAGCATGAGTCCCAAAGGACTTAGAATTATTTCATCATAGCATGTACATTCTTTACCAACCCTTGTTTTCTACTAGCTAGGCTAAGCATGGCATAGTAACTTAACTTAGGAAAATCCCTAGCAATTCTACCATTCTAATCTACTTAGGATTTCCCAACCTTTCACTTGGCAAAAAGTAGCATGCAAGACTTAGCAAAAATATCTAATGCTAGTACAAAACATAGGATAGAAGTATTCATGAAAATATCACTTGCCTTGGTAATGTGGAGAGTAGCACTCCTCACAATCACAATCACTAGCAAAATCTACACAAAAATTTGTAGCACACAATTACACACAATTATATACAATCAAAAATAATATGAATGCATGCATGCAAGATTTTGCTAAGTGGTGATTTTGAAAACTCTACCAAGCATGTGCATCTTTACAGAAACTTAACAAGTCACAAGTTTGCCAACTAACCTTATTTATCCCTAAAACAAATTACTAGACTAAATCCATACTCAAAATAGCCCTAAACATGTTTCTACAAATAAAGTCATTCTAATGGTTACTATTTGTTAAACACTTTGCATAGTCAGAAAGGCCTTGATTCCCTGAATCCAACGGTATAAAGTTTGCAAAATTCCAATGTGGAAATCAAAAGTTATAAGCATTTGAAATTTGGATCAAATTCTGATTTAAAATCTGTTTTTAGATCTGTTCCTAGCCACGCGTCGTGTTGTGATTGGCGCGTACCGGTTCGCACCGGATCGAGCTCTGCAGCCGCAGGATCTAAATAGATCGCACGCTCCAGATCGCGTACCTCTTCGCCGATTACTGAACCTATCCTAACGCTTGGATCAAGATCCAACGGCGCGCGAGCAAGCGACCATGTCCTGGCGGCGCGCGGCGTTAGCGAGCGGCGGAGCGCTCGGTCTACGGCGGCGCTAGCGTTCCAGGTCGTCCGCGAGAGGGAGAAGGGTCATACCAGATTCGCAAGAGGCCGCTGAAGCTCAAGGTAGCGTCGGTTTGCAAAGGGGCGTGCTGTCACGGCGATGATTCCTCGTCGGAGTTGACTCTAGCGACAGGTGGTTCCGTTCGAGGTCGAAGGCGACGTTGTAGATCACCAGGAGGCAAACGGGGGTGTGGTCAGATGCAGAAGGTCACGGAGTAAACGTGTGTGTGAAAGACAAGGTTCGGGGCGGTCTGGACTTACCGCTGGAGCTCGCCGGAGTTGAAGCTGGAGGCGGTGGCGGTCAGACGTTTGCGTAGCCGACGTTCTGGGTCACCCGCGGGAAAACCAGGAGTGCTAGGAGATGCGTGAGGTCAAGCGGAGTCCACTCGCTGGAAGTAGAGGCAGAGGGGTGGTCTAAGTTGGCCGGAATTGCTACTACGGCTCGTCGGAGACGGCGGTTTTGGAGAGAGCAATGCGTGCAGCCTGGGGGCGCTCTGGGCTTGGGAGTTGGGGGAGAAGGGAGAGGGGACAGAGGGGGTTTAAATAGCCTGGTCGTGAGCGAGAATTACTCGGGCATTGATACGAATTGAAGCCGCGAATCAAACAGGAAACGACCGCGCTGATTTGGGGATGAACTGGTCGGGGTGGAGACGACGATGCTCGAGTGGGCCGCGGTTGTCGTGATAGAGGAAAGGGAGTGGGTCCTTCACATGGTGGTGGTGGGTGCGAGTGGGTAAAGAAAACGATTCATGGGTGTGCGCCATGGGCTAGTCTGGGCGAATTGGGCTGGGTCAGCCTGATTAGCTGGTTGTCTTATTTTTTTTCCTCTTTATTCCTTTTCCTTTTCTGATTGCTTTTCTAAATATGGTTTTCAAACCCAAATTCAAATCTGTTTGAATCCAAAGTTTTACAGGACTTTTGTACAATAAATCTTGCTCTTAAATAAGTGTTAAACACATCTGAACACTTCTGAACACTTGGGTGTTTTGAAAAAAAAAATTAAAACCATGCCTTTATGAGATGTGATAATAGGCATAGAATTTGTTTTAATTCATAATTTGCTTTGAGACTTTGCTTAAGTTTTTGAGACCACTTAAGTTTGAATTCAAATCATCCTGAATGAATAACAACATCTTTCTCAATAGCATGTAGCACAAAGGCTAGGGTTTTCAAAAATAATGAGCCACAAATGCTCCTGTTTCTGAATGATTTTGAGAAAAGCCCTAAATGATGATGAATGCAAGGATGATATGAATGAGTTTTGGAATATGAATTTAGGGATGTTACACTCATTATTATGATTACCACTCTTAGTTTCAGCATCAGGGACATATATACTATTAGGATCTACAACAGGTTCAAGTGGTTCCTCAACTATCTTATGTTTCTTTTTCTTTCTCTTACGGGGACTCCCACTATCTTCACCTTGTTGGGAATCCTGCTCAATTCTTTTAGGGTGTCTTTCAGGATATAAAGGATCTTGAGTAGCTATACCACTGCTAGTTCTAATTCCATAAGCATTCCTGAAGCATTAACTAGCATATCCTTTTCTACCTTCACAAGTTGGTCAAGTTGGGATTGAACCATTTGAAAGTGTTTACAAAGAATTTTAATATCATTAGAAGTTCTTCCCATAATATCTTTCAACTCATGGATAGCTCTAAAGTTTTCCAACAAATGATTCTGAACTTGTTTATTAAAATACCCTTGTTTAACAATAAAAGTGTAAAGTTCCTCTAAACATTGATCATGAGGCTTACCATAAGGAATATCACCTTCATCAAAGTGTTGGAGAGAGTGTACCTCAATAGTAGATGAGTGGGGAATTGGCTTACATAATTCTTCTATAGGAGGTAGATTCTTCACATCTTCAGCTCTAATACCTTTCTCCTTTAGACACTTCTTAGCTTCCTTCATCACTTCATCATTTAATGCAATAACTCCCCTCTTCTTTGTTATTGTTGCTAGAACTGGTTCAGGAACAACTGGTTCAGGAGTAATAGGCTCATGTGCATTCAGCTCAGTTGAAGTCCAGTCCTCATAATTCTTGCTTATCTTGGTCATTAATTCTTCAGCATCTGCAGGAGTCCTTTTCCTGAAAACAGAATCAGCAAAGCTATCTAGGTAGGTCCTAGAATCATCAGTTAGTCCATTATAATAAATATCAAGAAGCTCATTCTTAGGCAATGGACATCCAGGATGTGCATGAATCAAGGCACATAACCTTGTCCGTGACTCAGGCAATTTCTCTTCTTCTCCCTGTTTAAAATCAAAAAGTCTCTACAAAGCAGCATGTCTAGCACTAGGAGGAAAATATTTCTTGAAGAAAGAAGCAATCAAGCAATTAGGGCTATCAATGGAACCAGGAGGTAATCTATTAAACCAAGCCCTAGCTTCTCCTTTTAGTGAAAAGGGGAAGATCTTAGCAACAAAGTATTTGTGCATCTTAAACTCATCAGAGAACAAAGCACTCTTAGTAGAAAGCTCATTCATATGAGCCACAACACTCTCATTTTCAGTCCCACAAAAAGGTTCTTTCTCAACAATATCTAAATAAGATAAATCAAGAGATAAATCATAATCTTCATCTTCAATATCTATGGGAGAAGTGGCAAACTTAGGATCAGAGGAGGCATAATAGTATGTCTAGCAAGGAGACTCTTAACATCACTAGTACCATGTGTGTTTCGGCACTCTTCAACAAAATCATTAGTGAACTCAATGTAACCATCATTAATATCATAACTCTCACTAGCCTCAGGTGAGCTAACAGGTGTAACAGTGTCTGCACTAGGCGTTTTGGTATTTCCTAGACTAGCCATAGTAGCATCTAGAAAAGGACCTAATGAACCACTCGCATTAAACACAGTAGAAGTAACATCATGAGTATCAAAAGCAGTTTCAGACTCAGCAGTAGTAGCAATGTGTGTAGCATGTGTATGTGGTAGTGTGTGACAAGCTTACTTATAACAGACGGTGAATCAAGAGCAGCAGAGGTGTTTAGGACTATACATCTTCTTGTAGTGGATGGTAAAATAGGGAACTTTCCATCACGAGACTTCCCCATGATGAAAGGAGTAGCAGTGAACAATAATAGATCCAAGTGAACTTACAAGTAGAGCTATGATCCCCGGAAACGGCGCCAGAAAATAGTCTTGATGACCCACAAGTATAGGGGATCGCAACAGTCTTCGCGGGTAGTATTACCCAATTTATTGATTCGACACAAGGGGAGCCAAAGAATACTTGCAAGCCTTAACAACTGAGTTGTCAGTTCAGCTGCACCTGGAAATAGTTCTTGCTCACAGAAGTTTATCAGTAGCAACAGTTTGTAGTAGCAACAGCAAAGTAACAGCAACAGCAACAATAACAATGAAACATGAGCAATAGTAATAGTAACGATAACAGTAGGATTCGAGTGCGGTAGGCATAGGGATGGATGGACGGGCGTTGCATGGACGAGTCTAAACATGTAACTTCAAGATCTAGGGCATTGCAGATAAATAATAACAAGCATCCAAATACTAAACAATCCTAGGCATGTGCTCCAAATATAGTCATACGTGCTCGCAATGAGAACTTGCACAACATCTTACATCCGGCAGCCAGCGTATGGCCTCTAGGGAACTATTGGCAATTAAGGTGCTCCTTTTAATAGAGCACCGGAGCAAAGCATTAACACTCCATGAACACATGTGATCGTCACACCACATCCATCCCCTCTGGTTGTCCCAATTATTGTCACTTTGGGGCCTTTGGATCCGGACAATGATATCTGTACACAACTTGCAGATAAGATCACAAACAATACTATCATAATGATTCAATAATAAGTTCAGATATGAGATCATGGCACTCGGGCCCTAGTGACAAGCATTAAGCACAACAAGTTGCAACAAAGTCAAATAGCACTAATAGAGATAGTAGGCACTATGCCCTAATAGATCTTATTCGATTACATGATAGAACTCATCCAATCCCTACCATCCCCAAGCCTACAGCGGGGGATTGCTCACTCATGGATGAGGGAAACATCGGCGGTTGATGGAGATGCGTTGGTGATGATGATGGCGATGATCCTCTCCAAATTCCCCGTCTCGGCAGGGTGCCAGAATGAAGTTTCTGGATCCGAATTTTGGTTTCTGGTGGCGGCGGCGGAGCGGAACTCTTTCTGGAAAACTCTCGAATCCCCCTGAGTTTTTAGGTTAGAAGGCAACTTATAGGCGCAGAGGGAGGAGAGGAGCTGCCTATGGTGGCAGCACCCCCTCCAGGCGCAGGGTCAGGCGGGCCCGCACCTGGGGTGGGTCTGCCCCCCAGGCCTCCTCTTTGTCTCCCCTTCTGGCTCCGTGGATCTTCTGGTGAAAAATAGTTTTTGGCATATTTTTAGGGATTTTTCCTGATAGTTGATTTTCTGCACAAAAACAAGACACCAAGGTAATTCTGTTGAAAACAGCGTCAGTCCGTGTTAGTTGTATCCAAAATCACACAAGTATAGAGGAAAAACAATAGAAAGTGTTCGAGAAAGTAGATACGTTTTGGACGTATCAGGGCGCCCTACCCCTCCTTATATAGGTGGGGAGAGGCAGTTGGGGGGAGGGGAGTCCTCCCCCAACTCCTCTTCATGGCCGGCGGCAAGGGAAGGAGGGGAAACCTTCCCTAACTAGGTTTCCTCTCCTTCCTCCACTAGGCAACCATGTTGGGATTTGACTTTTTCAAACTGGCGTTTGACTATTCAAACTAGAGTTTGCTTTATCTCTTCCCATTGCCCATCCAAGTGACCTAGTACATTATGCAACCATTCCACATTGATATGACACATCCATAGACCCTTCTAGAAGATTCTAGTGAAAACACCGAAAACATTTCCGAACCCCGGAATTGGACTTTTCTTATATGAATCTTATTCTCTAGACCATTCCGGATCTCCTCGTGAGGTCCTGTATCCTATCCGAGACTCCGAAAAACATTCGCTCTCCAACTCATTACCATATCTACTAAACAACATCGAATCCTTAAGTGTGTCTCCCTACGGTTCGCGAATTATGTAGACATGATCGAGACACCTCTCCGGTCAATAACCAATAGAGTAATTAGGAAATTCATATGGCTCCCACATATTTCTATGATTACTTTGTGATTGAATGAACCATTTACATACAATACCAATTTCCCTTTCTCTCGCGATACTTTACTTATCCGAGGTTTGATCATCGGTATCCCTGCATACCTAGTTCAATCTCGTTGCCGATAAGTGTTGGGGATATGCTATATGGGTATCCTTATAGCATGTCTCTTATCCGACTAACCCGGGTGGCCCATAGTCGGTAGCATGGCCTATGGCCTGCTGGGCGGCCCAGTTAGGTGGATCCAGAAGGGAGGCCCATGCCTAATCTCTATAACTCGCACAACGAACCTAATCTCTATAACTCGGCAACGATAACTTAGACTTTCTAGTCACCTCGCACAGCGAACCTAATCTCTATAACTCGGCGTATTGCCATTATAGTGATTTATAGCAGGAGTAGGATTCCGCCACCGTTGTGGGATCTGAACCTGGGTAAGCTGTGTTACCTCGTACCCGTCAACCGTCCGCCTTACCCCACGTCTCTAAACACGCACTGTGAGGACGCCTCCATGGCGTACTCGTCGGCAATACCACGACAGTTGGCGCCCACCGTGGGGCAAGAAGCGTGTCAGGATCTTCAGCGGGCGAGGACCAAGATCTTCGCGGGAATCGGCAAAACCGTAGCCATCGGTCGCGTTCTCTTCTCCGGCAACGTTTTGATCGTCCCCCCGACGAGTTCTGGATCTCGGCGAAGACGAACCCTACGCGGTGTTCGATCGTTCCTATCGGAGACATCCACCTCTTCATCGGCGAAACCGACTCGGGCGCTAGTTCCCTGGGAGTCGGAGGAGCATCAAGACCCGCACGGACCGCCTACGGGCAGGATACGTTCGCGGAAGGATCGATGTCGAATCTCTCTTCGGAGTTTGCCGGCAAAGATCGGAAAAATTCAAGACCCACCCAAACCGCCCCTGTGCAGGATATAAAGGTGGAAGATCTCTGCAAATCCGCCGGCTTCGCCCGTGCGTCTGGACAGCAGAGATCCAAGTTCGTCGGCGTGGTTACCATCTTTGATCTGGCGCGCTGCATTCAGAGAGAGGGATAAAACCCCCGCGATTACCTGGCCAGGTGGCTCCGTATACGAGCCGATCTGACCCACTACCCCAATGATGATGCCATCTGTCACTTTGTGGAAGGACTGGACCATGGCACGCTTCTCCGACATTCTCTAAGACGGCAACAGGCGTTAGGACGCCTCACCTTCTAAGGCATGGTGAACACCGTCAACAACTACGTGGAGGCTGAAGCGGCAGCTCAGACAGCGCTTGCGCTCATTGACGGAGCCCCTCCAATTCAGCCACCTCCACCACCGCCTCCGGCCTCCATCGTCGCAGCAGCACCACCACTTCTAGTCATCGTCGAGGCCGTTGCACCTCCACCACCCGTCATCGAGGAAGTCCTGGCACCCTCCGACTCTGTCATTAACGCACTTTATGTTGATTTCAGTGCAGATTTAGAGGAAATAGACTTCAGACCAGAAGAGCTAGACTCCGACATGCAGGATATGGAGGAGGAGTACTCGCGCGACAAGCAAGCTGATAACACCGTCATGTCTTGAGGGGTGTTCGTCACCATTGGTACATCGATGGACGAAGCCCAACCCGGGCAAGCTCCGCCTACAGCACTGGATAAGGGGAAGGGGCCACTAATTGGCACTGGATAAGGGGAAAGGCCCCAGTCTACCACACTTTCCTTGGCACCCCCACCGTCCGACAACAGAAAACCTCTCTAAGGATCCTGATGGCCACTCTCCCCCCAGTTCCCCAATACCTGCGCTGGTCGGAGGTTCCAATCACTTGGGACAGGACGGACCACCTAGACCTTGTGCCCACGGAGAACCAATACGCCATGGTCATCAACCCATTGATTGACGGCGTGGAGTTCACCAAGTGCATGGTGGATAGTGGAAGCAACATCAACATCATGTACCTGGATACATTGCAGAAGATGAACTTGACGGAGGCAAACCTAAGGCGGACCAACACCGTGTTCCATGGCGTAGTTCCTGTACGAGAGGCTCGGTCCCTTGGGTGCATTACACTTCAGGTAGCCTTTGGCAACGTTAATAATTACCGCCAAGAGCGCATGACCTTTGAGGTGGTCCCCTTCAAGAGCGTGTACCACGTCATATTTGGCCGCGACATATTCCACACGTTCATGGCCAAGCCATGCTTCGTCTACAACAAACTCAAGATACCCGGACCAAACGGTGTCATCACCGTATCTGAAAGCTTTACCAAGGCAAGGGACTACGAGATCAATGAAGCCGTTGCGTGTCGTCCTTACAGAAGAATTCAAGGAGATCCAGAGCAAGGTCAATGACTCAGAGATGCCCGCGTCGAAGAAGCAGATCTCTGACTCCTCTCCTGCGTTCAAGGCCGCCATCGAAACCAAGCCGGTGGAACTTGTGGTAGGCGATGCCTCCAAGACCGTCGCCATTGGGACAAACCTGGATCCCAAATAGGCACGCTCGTTGAGTTCCTCCGTGATAATAGGGACATCTTTGTCTGGCAACCTGCCGACATGAAAGGTATACCTAGGGAACTTGCCGAGCACAGCTTAAATATAGATCCAAAATGTAAACCAGTGAAACAACCTCTACGACGCTTCGGAGATGAGAAGAGACGCGCCATTGGCAAAGAGATAGCTAGGTTACTTAAGGCTGAGTTTATCCGAGAAGTCCTTCACACCCGATGGGTGGCCAATCCTGTACTTGTCCCCAAAAAGGGAACCAATGAATTAAGAATGTGCGTTGATTACACCGGCTTGAACAAAGCATGTCCCAAAGATCCGTTTTCTTTGCCTCGCATTGACCAAGTCATTGACTCGACGGCTGGCTCAGAACTTTTGTGTTTTCTTGATGCATACTCAGGATACCACCAGATCAAGATGAGGAAGTCGGACCAATTGGCCACTTCGTTCACTACCCCATACGACACGTTTTGCTATGTCACAATGCCCTTTGGCTTGAAAAATGCAGGTGCTACCTACCAGCGGACAATGCAGCGTTGCCTTCACGACCAAATTGGTCGAAATGTTCACGCCTATGTGCACGATATCGCGGTGATGTCTAAAAAGTTAAACGACTTAATCTCCGACTTAAAAGAAACCTTTGATAATCTCCGGAAATACAACATGATGCTCAACCCTAAGAAGTGCGTCTTCGGGGTTCCAGTCGGCAAATTGTTGGGCTTCATCGTTTCCCAGCGCGGAATCAAGGTCAACCCAGAGAAAATCAAGGCCATCTTAAACATAAACCGACCGACATGCCTAAAGGACATCCAACGACTAACATGTTATGTTGCTGCAGTTAGTCGGTTCATCAGCCGACTTGGAGAGAAGGCTCTGCCGCTGTACAAGTTGCTGAATAAGGCGGACAAATTCACGTGGACGGACGAGGCAGATGCAGCATTGAAGCAGATCAAGGAGATTCTTTCCTCAGCGCCTATCCTTGCAGCACCCAAGTCTGGCGAGCCCCTGTTAATTTACATGGCGGCAACCAACCGGGTTATTAGCATCGTCGTCGTGGTAGAGCGGAAGGAACCAGGCTATGAGCACGGAGTGCAATGACCAGTTTACTATGTAAGCGAGGTCTTGACGGAGTCCAAGCAGCGTTACCCGCACTACCAAAAGATAGCTTATGGAGTATTCCTCGCTTCACGGAAGCTGAGGCATTACTTTCAGGAGCACCCAATAACAGTATTGAGCAAAACTCCACTGTCCGACATTATCAACAACAGCGACGCTACAGGAAGGGTCGCGAAGTGGGGCATTGAACTTGGCGCCTTCGAGATCACCTACAAAATACGCGACGCTATCAAGTCACAAGCCTTGGCGGATTTTATTGCAGATTGGACGGAGATGTCGGATGCCACTCTGTTGCCAGAACCAGAATACTGGGTGATGCACTTTGACGGATCAAAGATGCTCAATGGCTCGGGGGCTGGTGTATTGCTACAGTCACCAAAAGGAGACAAGCTACACTACGTTCTACAGATCCACTTCGAGGCTACAAACAACATCGCGGAGTATGAAGCACTCATTCACGGACTGCGTGTAGCCAAGGATATTGGCATCAAGCGCATAGTTTGCTGTGGAGATTCCGACTTGGTTGCCCAGCAGGTGGCTGGCACCTGGAATGCGCGGAACCCTATGATGGCGGCATATCGCAACGAAGTGGACGAGATAGCCAAGAGCTTCTTGGGCTGCGAAGTCAAGTATGTGCCTAGGGAGCAAAACGAGGCGGCTGATCTATTGTCTAAACTTGGATCAGGGCGCAAGCAAATTCCACCAGGAGTTTTCCTAGAGAATCTACGCACACCATCCGTGAAGGGCGCCGACATCGACAACCCGGATAGAGCTGATTCTTTCGTCAACATGGTGACAAAGACCCCTCCGGCTTGGACAAAACCGTTCATGGAATATCTCGAACATGGAACTTTGCCCGACGACGAGGTCGAAAGACAGCAGATAGTACGACGAGCAAAGGGTTATACCATAATCAATGGGCAACTCTACAAAAGGAGCACTACTGGTGTATACCTAAAGTGTGTTTCCCAGCTAGAAGGTATGGAAATCCTACGCGAAATCCATCTCGGAGATTGCGGGCATCACGCCGCTCCTCGATCGTTGGTCACGAAAGCCTTCCGGCAAGGATTCTACTGGCTGACCGCGAAGGCGGACGCCAACAAGCTGGTTGAAACATGCACATGATGCCAGTATTATGACCGACAACCACATGTCCCTGCTGAAGAATTGCGAACAATAACATTAACTTGGCCGTTTGCAGTCTGGGGGCTAGACATGGTGGGACCATTACAAATGACACCGTGTGGATTTACGCATCTGCTTGTAGCAGTTGACAAATTCACCAAATGGATAGAAGCTAAACCCATTAGAAAGCTCGATGGGGCAACTGCCCTCAGGTTTGTCCGGGATCTAGTGGTGAGATTTGGTCTCCCACATAGCATCATCACCGACAATGGAAGCAACCTGTCACTCGGAGAAGTGGAGGCCTACTACTGGGACAAAGGCATCTGACTTGACCTTGCATCTATGGCACACCCACAATCCAATGGTCAAGTTGAGCAAGCCAATGGATTAATTATGCAGGGGATCAAGCAACGTCTTGAGGCACCGCTACGTAGAGCAGCTGGAGCCTGGGCGGAAGAATTGCCATCTGTGCTGTGGAGTTTACGAACTACACCTAACAGATCCATCGGCTACACCCCTTACTTCATGGTATATGGAGCAGAAGCTATCCTACCTTCCGACATCCTCCACGATGCACCAAGAGTTGCCGCCTAAGAAGAAGATGACGCTGAAGAATCCAGACGCCTAGATGTGGACCTTCTCGAGGAGGAGCGCGTTTTGGCATGCCAAAGATCCGCCATCTACCAGCAGAAGCTACGCAGCTACCATAGTCACCGCGTCCAGCATCGCTCGTTTAAAGAGGGGGATTTAGTACTACGACTTAAGTAGAAGAAGTCACACAAATTATCCCCACCATGGGAAGGACCGTTCATCATAAGCAAGGCACTGCTCAATGGGTCTTACTACCTTGTCGACAATCGTGAGCTCAGGGATAGACCCAACGAGGATCATAAGCGTAAGCGACGTGACCCGGATGATGACTACCCGGAGCTTGATCGGCCATGGAACATAGCACAGCTACGTCCTTTCTACACTTAGCATTTTTTATCTAATTGTGTACCTCTTATATGATCAAATGAAATAAAGCTCCCTGGTTCACTCATTTTGCTGAGTCTTTTACCTCCTTCAGTGTTCATTTTTGGATCATATAAACCTTTATGCACAAGCTTTGCGTTTGGACTTGTGAAAATTCAGCCTACGGGCGTTAGCTTAAGTTTTCTGGTCTACACGTTCTTTGTTGTTTTAATGTGGATTCTGGAGTAGTGACTTTCGGCACTTATTGTCGGCGATTTTGTGCTCAGGTTAGTGACGGTGCCATTGGGCATCATCACCTAAGCGCATGGTTCCGACAACAAGTCTTCCGACTCACGAAAAGTCAAGCATAAAAACCAAAGTAATGGATAAGCCAGCACTTGCTTAAAAAATATATACATACTGGGCATTAATTCTTAAGTAGCAGGATACAACAACCACTGTTTTCCGCCTTAAGATTACATCACCAAGTTTTTCCAATGCACACTCCAAAGGTGAAACAAGAATTACAAAGTGTTTTTCACTCCTTGGGTGCAGGGGACTTGGAGGCCGCATCATCACCAGTCGGAGATTCACCCTCAACGTCGCCACTGTGAGGATACTCGGAGGATTCAGGGTCGGCATTGTCAAGAAAGTTCCTGGGCACGAAGACGTCGACGTCCACCAACTCGGCAACCCTGGTGTCATAACCCGCGAGTGATGACAGGATGGCTTCGTGATCGATCTCCTTGCCGTCATCATCCACGTCGGGGATACCAGATGTCACCGTGTCGATGTCGGCACCTTCATAGTGCGCCTTCACCATGGACAATGCCATCCTTGCGCCAGCCCGTGCACATGAAGCTTTCCAGCTCGCGACACGCTCGGGGGATCGACGCAGAATCTCCGAGTACTTCACCACGGAGTCGAAGGCCTTGATATAAATTTGGAGGGGCTTGTCAATTTCCTTGGCTTGGGTGATGGCGGTATTGATGAAGTTGCCGTCAAGAATCATGCATTCCTTGTCCGAAGGAGGCGAGCGGGTTAAACCCATAGGCGCTGAAAATTCCGACAAGGAGCGCATGAGTTCAGTAAAATTCTAAGTAACCATACTGCAGAACTACAAGGCGGAGAACACTTACTGAAGATGCTGGCCTTAGCCTGCCAAACGACATCCGCCAAGGATTCCTTCTCTTTTTGGAGGAGCTTAAACGCCTCGCTATGGCGAAGGTTTTGCTCATCGGTAGGTTGCTTCTGATCCTTTAGGATCACAAGCTCCTCCTTCAAACGATTGATCTCAGCGGAGGCGGAGTCCTGCAGGGCTTTAATGGAATCCTCGTGCATCTTCAACATTTCTTCCCTCTCCTTCTTAAGGATCTTGTTCTCGCTGTCCAGCTGCTGAATGTGCTTGGACTGCTCGACAATATCCTTAGCCTTGGCGACATGCTCTGAAAGTCGGAGAAAACAAAGTACACCGTGAGTACTCGAAGAAGGAAGGCACAAAAGTAAAACGGAAGTGCGCAAAAAGAAAACAGACTCTTGTTTTTGATGATCTATTCCTTCAAGATGGCGGTTTTACCCTTTTCAGCTTCAAGGTCCGCGCGCATCTTCTGATACTTATCAATTGCCATGCCCCTCCGAGCATTCTCGTTCTGTGGAAACAAACACAAAGTCAAGCCGTTGTTTAGTCCGCTTAGAGCCTCTAGTCGGAAATTTTCCACTTAAATGCTCAGGGGCTATAGCGAGATTTTTTAACTTAGCAATATGCTTAGCTTTTCTTTAAAGCATCTAGTCGGAGCTAATTCAGTTCTCTACTAGAATCTTGGGGGGCTACAGTATAAAGTTTTAACTCGGAAAATGCTTAGCTTTTCTTTAAGTATCTAGTCGGAACTAATTCAGTTACAACTAGAAGCTTGGGGGCTACAACGCTCAAAAATATGAACACTGTGTATGCTACTCTTAAAGCATCTAGTCGGAATAATTCATTCCATCTAAATGCTTGGGGGCTACAGTGAGAGTTTTTCTAACTTAGTCACTCTTAGAGCATATAGATGCAAAGCCAATGGTTTTTCGTCTACATCCTCGGGGGCTACAGTGGGATACTCATATGAAATGTAAAAGGTAAAGTACAACTTACAAGTGCGATGATCTTGAGGTTTGTAGCACTCTCGGCCAGCAGCTTTCCAAAGGAAACACTGTTGCTTCGCAAGATGTCTGCTTGACGGAGTAGCTCCTCAAGACCGCATGTCGGAGATGACGGCACTCCTCTAGGAACCATAGTTGTGCTACCCGGAGTAAGCACCGGGAAAATAATCTTCGGCAACTCGAGGGGTTTCTGGGGAGTAGAGGAGCGCTTGGCAGAACCAGACCCACCACCGCCTTTGCCACCGATGGCATCCTTAGCCGAGCTTCAGCCATTTGAAGAGCAGCTCTCCTGCGCCTCGCCGCCGACAACAAGGAAGTTCGAGAGGCGCGTAATCCACTTCCATAGCGGAAGGGCTGGTGCCTCCCGGGCTTGGGAGCTTGTCGAGCGGAGGAGGGCTTGACCAGGAGGAGTAGCGAGGCGATATGGGAAGAGTCGCGATGCAGCATATATTTGATATTTCTAGAAGCCCCAAGAGTCTTGGAGGACTTCTTGAGGCTGGTTGTGGCTTTCTTCCTGAAACGTGCAAAATGCATAAGTATAGGAATAAGACAGATAAATAAGACAATGTCGGAGAATAAGAAGCTTACACTAGGGGGGGCGCTTTGGCAAACATCCCGGTGGCTTTCTTCTTTTCTGCCTCCAGGGTGGCAGTACTCTTTTTGGAGGCTCCACCCTCCGTCTTCTTCTTCTTGCCTCCGTCGACAGCGTCAGAGGTGGAGCTCTTCCGCTTTCGCGCCAACGGGGCATCATCGTCGGACACGACCGTGACTTCCTTCATCTTGGGATCGTAGATTTGGGCGGCCAGGTTGCCCTCCTCTAGATTGCTAAGCTGTTAAGTGAGAAATCATCGTGTTAGACAAGATGATATTGGCAAGACGAAAAAACTGGAGCAATGTCATACACGGAAAATAATACCTACCTTTGGGCACTTTCCGTCTACGAACATGTCGTAGGTGAGGGTGAAGCCACGCTTCTTGTCCTTCACCTTGACGATGTCCTTAAGGTGGAACTTGACGGAGTCGCTCGAGAAGTTATCCTCGGATATCCGGAGGGTATCCCTTCGGTCGTCGGTGTACTCGTGCATAAGCTTCGTACGGTGCTGCAGAGGTTGGATCTGCCTGATGAACCAACACATGGCTAGGTCCAAGCCGGTTAGGCCCGTCTCTACAAACCACTCTATCCGCCTTATTGCGCGAGAAGCATTGAGGGCGGAGGGAAGGGAGGCATGGGATCGCCATGTGGGGACTTCGGCGGTGGCTCCGTCCACAAAGTCCGGGTACATTACTTCTCGGCCCACCAAAGGAATGTCGGGGCCGTAGAAGTACGTCCGCTGCAAATTTTTGCATGACTCGTGGCCGACGATGTCGGGGAACCGCCGGCCAGGACGGATCTTGAAGCTTATGGTGCCACAGTTTCTAAGCTCCTCCCTACTATTTCCAGCTTCACGTTTGATGGTGAAGAAGTACACAAACAAATCTAACTTAGGCCTAATCCCTAGGTAACCCTCACAAAGTGCCGCGGAGTTGCTAAGCACTAGGATACTATTGGGGGAGAGGTTGTGGGGTTGGACCTTGAAGTGATTCAAGACGGACAGGAAGAAGTGAGAGATGGGCAGAGAAACGCCGCGTACCAATTGCGCCTTGAAGTATACCTTATCTCCGGCTTGGGTAGAAGGGGTCACCTCGCCAGCCGGCGCCGCCAGCCAGGCGAGCCCCTCCGTCGCAGGGAGATAACCCTCAGCGACCATCTCTTGGATGTCGCGGCCGGTGATGTCCGAGACACGCCAGTTGCCTTTGTGCGAGTCTGGCTCCTCTTCCAGGGGCTCTAGCGCCGCCAGATTATGGTCGCCGCCGGTGGTTTCTATCACCGCCGATGCAGGGATGACCAGGCCCTCTGGGGGCACGACGACGGAGCTCGCCGGCTTCGCCGCAGCTTCGATCGAAGCCTCCATTGACGGGGATGAGTTGCTGCTAGCCATAGAGGAGGAAGAGAATGCAACTGGTGCAGAGAGCGAGGCTAGGGTTTTTCGAGGTTTTTGCAGAGAGCTCAAGGAGGCGCGCAGCTGGAGGAAGAAGACGATGACGCGAGAGAATGGGGTGAAAAAGTGGCAAGTGTCCCACGGTTACTATTTATCTTACTCTGCGTCAAGATTCGTGCAGCTAATCGGACGGTTGCCGCGTAGACGACGTGTTCGTGAACGTGCGCGGTAATTTCGCCACGTCTCCAACCGCCGTCGCCAACGGTTCGTATCGCTCACGTGGGAAAAATGGATATGATTACGTTCTCTACATGTGTGAGTTATGAGGCGTCGCTGACCTACAACCTACATCGTCATAACTGACATGGTAGATGAGCCGTCTCATCGAAGATTCCGGCATGGACGGATTTAATCCGACAACGGGAGCGTATGATGGAAGATTTAGCGTTTCTCCGACTTACTTATAGAAGACGGAGAAAACCTTTGTAGGGTTCTTTGGGAGGACTACAAAATGCTGCTTGACGATTTGCCGATATCCACCTAGACGGAGCATTCCACGGGAAGAGGCAAGACGGCGCAAGATCTCGGAGTTCTCCGGGGGCTACTGTTGGGGATATGCTATATGGGTATCCTCATAGCATGTCTCTTATCCGACTAACCCGGGTGGCCCATAGTTGGTAGCATGGCCTATGGCCTGCTGGGCGGCCTAGTTAGGTGGATCCAGAAGGGAGGCCCATGCCGGATAAAGGAAGGCTACGGTGGAGTCACCAACGTACCCGTAGCCTTGGAGTGCAAGATACACAAGACTAGTAATAGACGGTGTAGAACTCAGAATCTGCATTTGCTAGGACTTTTCCTCAGTAACCCTAGGATCCGACGACTATATAAGTCGGGCCTATGGGAGCCTTTAGGGCAACGATAAATTAGACTTTCTAGTCACCTCGCATGTGGAACCTAATCTCAGAATTCCGGCGTGTTGCCATTATAGTGATTTATAGCAGGAGTAGGATTCCGCCACCGTTGTGGGATCTGAACCTGGGTAAGCTGTGTTACCTCGTACCCGTCAACCGTCCTCCTTACCCCACGTCTCCAGACACGCACTGTGAGGACCCCTCCATGGCGTACTCGTCGGCAATACCACGACAATAAGTACTCTTTACTCATTCCTGTGATATGTGATCCCTTGTGATCCAGTCACATTCTTGCAAGCCAATTGGATGACATTCCACCAAGAGGGCCCAGAGTATATCTAGCTGTCATATGGATGGACAAATCCCACTCTTGATCCATGTGACTCAATACATACTTTCCGAATACTCAATGCCACCTTAATAACCACCCAGTTATGAAGTGGTGTTTGATGTCATCAAAGCATCCATCCGGTGATGGTGATTAACATGATCTCATGGTCGAAGGATTTAGGTTACTATGTATTTGAAAGCTTATAGCAAACAAACTATTGAAATGACTTGATCTTATGCTATGCTTAACTATAGGAGTATGTCCATCACATAATTCTCCTAATGATATGATCTTGTTATTAATAACATCCAATGTTCATGATTAGGAAACCATAATCATCTATTAATCAACAAGCTAGTATTAAAAGAGGCTTACTAGGGACTCTTACATGTTTACAAATCACACAAGTATTAATGTATCCGGTTAATACAATTATAGCATGGTATGTAAACATTTATCATAAACACAAATATGTAATAATAACTACTTTTATTATTGCCTCTTGGGAATATCTCCAATAGTCTCCCACTTGGACTAGAGTCAATAATCTAGATTACATGGTAATATACCTAACACCCATGGCCTTCTGGTGTTGGTCATGTTTTACCCTAGGGAGAGGTTTAGTCAACGGATACGCTACATTTAGATCTGTGTGTACTTTCAAATCTTTATGTCACCATCTTGGACATGCTCGCGAATAGCGTGAAAACGTAGCTTGGTATGCTTCAGCTTCTTGTGTGACCTTGGCTCATGTGCATTGGCTATGGCACCCATGTTATCATAGTAGATAGCCATTGGGTCCAACGCACTGGGAACCACACCAAGCTCCGCAATGAACTCCTTCATCCATATCGCCTCTTGTGAAGCCTCCTGATGTCTACGCACTTCTATTCTTGTAGACAGTTGTTGGGCCTGCAAGTGCAGAGGTTTGTAGAACAACATCAAGTTTCCCTTAAGTGGATTACCCAAGATTTATCGAACTCAGGGAGGAAGTGGTCAAAGGTATCCCTCTAGAGCAACCCCGCAATCAAGATAGAATAAGTCTTTTGTGTCCCCAATGCACCCAATACACTTGTCAGGTGTATAGGTGCACTAGTTTGGCGAAGAGATAGTGAAATACAAGTGGTAACGGTGCCAGAAAAGAGCTTGACGGTGAGGAAAAGACTAAAGGCAAAAAGATGGAAGCAAGAAAACATTCAACAGATCTAGTTGTAAACGGTGTTTCAATGTTTAGAAACAAGGCCTAGGGATCATACTTTCACTAGTGAACACTCTCTCATATAAATATCTTCTCTTAATGATACTACTCTTAACTACTCTCCGGTTGGACACTCTAATCCATGGTATGGCTATAACAGCACTCCTCAAAGTCCGCCTTCCCCATCTAGATAACCCCACACTGTCACCTTGAGCGCTAGATGGTTCCAACAAACACCACAATTTCATAAAGATATCCAACTCCAAATATACTCATGATAAGGATATATGTAACCTAGCTTAAGTGCCACACACGGTGTGCACGTTGTCACTTTCACACACGTGGGAAAAAACATAGATCTATTAAAGCACGCTGAGTATTTATGTAGACTCTAGCCTAAGTGCCACCATGGCGTGCACGCTGTCACTTTCACACACATGGGGAGAGCAAAGATCTATTGAAGCACTTGAGTAGCAAGGTAGATCTACTTGATTACAAAGCTCATGATCACAATATGATCACGCATAGAGAGAGAGAGATATGAACACATAGCTACCGGTAGAGCCCTTAGCCTCGAGGAAGAACTACTCCCTCCTCATCATGGGAATCAACAACGGTGATGAAGATGGAGATGGCTATCGATGGAGATGGCCGGGGCACTTCCCCGTCCCGATAGGGTGCCGAAATAGAGACTTTATGTCCCCCGAATCTCCCCTTCGGTGGCGGCGGCGCTGTGGAGGTTTTCGCGGATTTCTTCTGGATCATTTAGGGTTTTTGGGTCGGAGGCTTCTTATAGGTGAATGAGGCAAGGTCGATGGAGGGCCAGGGGGCCCACACTCCTTTTGGGCGCCACCAGGGCTGTCCTGCGCCTAGTGGGGGTGCGGCCACCCTGGTGTCCTCCTCCACCTCTGCTTCGTGGTTCCGTGTTGCTCTGGGAAAAATAGGAAGATTGGCTTTTGTCCCGTCCAATTCCGAGAATATTGATTTTCTGCCTTTTCTAGAACCAAAAAACAGAAGAAAACATGCAACTGGTACCGTGACATCTTTTTAATAGGTTAGTTCTAGAAAGTGTATAAAAATACCTCAAAGTGTAGATAAAACATAGCAAAGTAGACACTAAACAAGCATGGAACATCAAAAATTATAGATATGTTTTCAACGTATCAAGCATCCCCAAGCTTAACTACTGCTCGTCCTCGAGTAGGTAAGTGATAATAAGAATAATTTTTGAGGTGACATGCACCATCAAAATCAAGATCAAACCATTTGCAAGCAATGAAAGCTGGGATCAAAGAACTCTAAACATGAACATGAAAGATGGAGTTCTAACATTAAGACAAAGTAACTATGCATGCAACATGACAGGATACAAACAAAGATCATGAATAACATGCATTGAAAAATGTTTGTTTGTTTCACATAGAGAAAACATAGCATAGTGGCATTCAGCTTGTCCCTCATGGAGTAGCAAATAGATGCATAGGACACCTTCAAAGTTCATAAGAGTGACTAGATACAAATAGTTCATGAGCAAGCAATATCAACATTATGAATCAATCAATAAGTTTTGGGACAATGCACATAGAATTAAGAATGACAACTATGCTCTCCTAGCTGGTGCCTAAGGATAGAAGGTGGAGAATCAATATAAAAGTGGAAGAAAGTCCCTTCGTAGGGAAGCAGGGATTTCAAGTTTCATAAAGATCTTCCAAAAATTATGGTACTTGTTAGCTTTCAGCTCTCATTGCCCCTATCATAAGAATATTGAAGTGATTAAGGTTAAAGTGAAGTATGGAGTATATGCTTGACAAAGTATAAGTTGGCAATCTCATGTCCCTTGAATACGAGGGCCGCACCTCATGCTACTCAACTTTAGTCACCTGTAAGTTCTTGTCATAGTAAGTACATGTGTATCATAGAGAACTGCCAACGGGGTACCCCTTGCAGATGATACAGGAGCTATCCCATAATCAAAATGACAATGCAAGCAGACAATGAGCATCTCAGCAATCTTCTTATTTACCATGGGAATATGGTGCTTTTTTCTCTCTTTCCTTTTTTCAATATGTCTCTTTTTTTATAAGAAGAAAGCTTCATATATGTCATTATGGTGATGCTGCAAGTTTCCACCATGATTAGGCATGGCTTAGGCTAGAGGCCCAAGCGTTTCTCTAACACACATACATAACTCCATGGACTTACAAGCTCCCTCTTTATTTCACACCGGCGACATCCATAGACAAAATATCATGATATCAACTGTGTACAAAGTACAAGTGCAATGCTGAAAGCGTTCCTCATGACAACATGGTTCTGCTAATTCCAACGTATAAGTGCAAGCATATACAACATAGATGACACAATGGTTCAAGTTTATTAGGGGCAAGAAAAATAAAGTGTGCCATCAAGTTTGTGAGAGCTTTAATCACTAAGTTTTCACATAACAAAATAACTTTTTAATTGGAAGGTAGATGAAATCAAGAATATACTTGGAATGGTGTAACACACCATGCATAGGAATTTATAGTGGACACTTTGGAATAACTTGGTTTCTTGGGAGTTGGATGCATGAGTAGAGCTTACTCAATACAACTTGAGGCTAGCAAAAGACTGGGAGCGACCAACTAAGAGGGCAATAATGGCCATAATCATGTAGAGCGACAAAACATTACTAATCAAAGCATAAATGGTACCACAAGTCAAAAACTAAATGATCATAGAGGCTACGGTGACTTGTTCATAGTCATAACATGGTGTGAGCATGTGCCAAGTCAACGCAAACAAAGCATCAAAGGAGAATACCACAATACTATGCTTTTGTATGCTAAAACAACGCATGATTCTTTCAAGGCACATTAAGCAATCCTAATTGTTTGGAACAAGTAATGATAAAACAATAATCACTAAGCATAATGTCAAAACAACATATAGCATGACATGATAAAGTCTAAGCCACAGTCAAAGCAGGCTCCCTTTTGTACCACTTAAGCATGAAGCTTTCTACTCTTTCCAACACCAAACAACTTATTTGAAACAACTCACAAAGATAATAATCAATAAAGACCAGCGAACTTGTCTCACAACTCTATAAATAAGAACTAAAAAGTTCTAAGCAATAAGCATAAGAAAACTAAGGCTAAACACAGTGCTAGCAAAAGAGAACACTCACAGAACAATACGTGTGAAAACTAGAGTGTTCGAGGCAATGAAAACAAAGTTTGTCTCTATACAAAATAAGTGTGATGGGATCCACCAACTTAATCAAGCAAACTAAACAAACGAAAAACCAAAAACAAAAACAAAGACGCTCCAAGAACAACACAACAGTGCATGAAACATTAAAAACGAAGTGTCTAGAAAGACCTGAGATTTTTATTGATGAAGAAGGGGATACCTTGGGCATCCCAAAGATTTGACGCTTGTACCTCTTGAATATTTCTTGGGGTGACATGGGGTGGAATCCCCAAGCTTGATATTTTATCCATTCTTCATCTCATTACATTATTATTTCTCTACACCTGAAAATTTCCTTCATACAAAACTTCACACAATTTTCATTAGCAACATTAGTGTATTCAAAAGATAATAGACCTTTAGGTTTAGATTTAGAACAACAAAACTTTCACTAAAAACACAACCTACTATATCAATTGCCTCAAAAAGTTCAATTTCCCAAAGAGAACCCAAAAAGGAATCAATAAGAAGCAAATGCAAATAATGGCAGAAATCTGTCAAAATAGACCAGCAAGTAGAAACCGATTTTTTCGAAGATCTTATGTTGCTAAAATAAAAAAGTGTTGAGCTAACATAAGTTAGATAACATACTGGGGATTTATTCATAAAATATCATCTCAATCCGACTTACAGAGATTCCTCACGAATTTTTATGGTGGAGCGTAAAAATCTGTTTCGGGACAGCAACTCCCCAAATCTTACTTCCCTCTCATTAGAGGTCATTCTTGGCACAAAAAGCAAACAAAAAGGATAAGGAGAGGTCATTAATGACGTAATAACTTCCAATACTCAAGAAAACTCTTGGGTTATATCCCAACAAGTACTTTTCTTTAACGTCTTTAAGTTAGGTTTGATAATTTGAGAAGATGCTCACATAAGAAATATGAATTGATGTAAAAGAGAGCATCAAGAAGCAAATTCAAAACACATTTAAGTCTAACCCACTTCATATGCATAGGAATCTTATAAATAAATAAGTCATGAAAGCACAAAGCAACAAGCATAGGAAAGCAAAACAAATGGAACTTCAAGACTTTCAACATAAAGAGAGGAAACTTAATATTATTGAGATGCATAAAACCATGTTTCCCTCTCTCATAATAACTCTCAGTATCATCATGAATAAAGTTAACAATATAACTATCACATAAAACATTCTTATCATGGGCCACATGCAGAAAATAATTATTACTCTCCACATAAGCATAGTCATACTTATTAATTATAGTGGGAGCAAATTCAACAAAATAGCTATCATTATTATTCTCATCACCATAGTCATCAAATATAGGAGGCATATTGTAATCACAATAATTTTTCTCCTCAATAGTAGGTGGACTGAAAATATCATATTCATCATTGTAATCATCATATACGGGAGGTTTGGTATCATCATAAGCAATAGAATAGCTATCTTCCAAAGCTGGGGGACTAAAAAGATCATTTTCATCAAAACTAGCTTCCCCAAGCTTAGACGTTTCCATAACATTAGCAATAATGGTGTCCAAAGGATTCATACTAATAACATTGCTATTAGCATGCAAATAAAGCTCCATAGGTTTTTAAAATTTCTCTTCAAACACTTCATGTGCTAACTCAAGATAAACACTATAAAGCTCTCTATTTTTTTTGGTGTTTTCCATTAAACCTAACTAGTGAAAAAAACAAACAAAAAGAACAAATTGCAGAATCTAAAGGAAATAACTTCGAGCACTCACACCAAAGTATGTGAGTACCTTTTACCTTACCTCACCGGCAACGGCGCCAGAAAATACTTTGATGGAGCTTGATGTGGAGGAAAGGTAAAAGCCCAAAACCTCTCCGGCAATGGCGCCAGAAAATAGCTTGATGTCTATGCATTTCTATTCTTGTAGGCAGTTGTTGGGCCTCCAAGTGCAGAGGTTTGTAGAACAACAACAAGTTTCATTTAAGTGGATTACCCAAGGTTTATCGAACTCAGGGAGGAAGTGGTCAAAGGTATCCCTCTCAAGCAACCCTGCAATCAAGATAGAAGAAGTCTCTTGTGTCCCCAACACACCCAATACACTTGTCAGGTGTATAGGTGCACTAGTTCGGCGAAGAGATAGTGAAATATAAGTGGTAACGATGCCAGGAAAGAGCTTGACGGTGAAGAAAAGACTAAAGGCAAAAAGATGAAAGCAAGAAAACATGCAACAGATCTAGTTGTAAACAGTGTTTCAATGTTTAGAAACAAGGCCTAGGGATCATACTTTCACTAGTGTACACTCTCTCATATAAATATTTTCTCTTAATGATACCACTCTTAACTACTCTCCGGTTGGACACTCTAATCCATGGTAGGGCTATAACAACACTCCTCAAAGTTCGCCTTCCCCATCTAGATAACCCCACATTGTCACCTTGAGCGCTAGATGGTTCCAACAAACACCACAATTTCATAAAGACATCCAACTCCAAATATACTCATGATAAGGATATATGTAACCTAGCTTAAGTGACACACACGGTGTGCACGCTGTCACTTTCACACACGTGGGGAAAAGCATAGATCTATTAAAGAACGCTGAGTATTTATGTAGACTCTAGCCTAAGTGCCACCATGGCATGCATGCTGTCACTTTCACACACATGGGGAGAGTAGAGGTCTATTGAAGCACTTGAGTAGCAAGGTAGATTTACTTGATTACAAAGCTCATGATCACAATATGATCACGCATAGAGAGAGATGAACACATAGCTACGGTAGATCCCTCAGCCTCGAGGAAGAACTACTCCCTCCTCATCATGGGAATCAGCAACAGTGATGAAGAGATCGACGGAGATGGCTCCGGGGGCACTTCCCCGTCCCGGCAGGGTGCGGAACAGAGACTTTCTGTCCCCTGAATCTTCCCTTCGGTGGCGGCGGCGTTGTGGAGGTTTTCGTGGATTTCTTCTGGATCATTTAGGGTTTTTGGGTCCGAGGCTTCTTATAGGCGAAGAAGGCAAGGACGATGGAGGGCCAGGGGGACCACACCCCCTATGGGCGCCACCAGGGCTGGCCCGCGCCTAGTGGGGGTGCGGCCACCCTGGTGTCCTCCTCCACCTCTGCTTCGTGGTTCCGTGTTGCTCCGGGAAAAATAGGAAGATTGTCTTTTGTCCCGTCCAATTCCGAGAATATTGATTTTCTACCTTTTATGGAACCAAAAACAGAAGAAAATAGGCAACTGGCACTGTGGAATCTTGTAATATGTTAGTTCTAAAAAGTGTATAAAAATAGCTCAAAGTGTAGATGTCACATCCCAAGATTTTCCAAATCTTGTAATGTGAAAAATAAATAAACAAAATAAATAGTTGTTGAAAATTAGGGTGAAAAGAAACTTTTGTTTCTAATTAGAAACTTAAAATCCCATCTTGAACAAATTTTGGTTAACATTTGAATCCAACTAAATTCAAATCAAGTGGAATGCATTCTTCATAAATGCATCTAGAAATTTAAACACTTGGAAAATAAACCAAAACCCTAAAACCCTAATGGAAGAAAAACATTTACAAGTTATCTCCAAGCCTATGGATTCGATCCATATAAAAATTGGTCATACAAACATTTCAATATGATCAAGAATGACAAATGGAAATATTATAAAACCATAGAAATTGGTTTCACTTAATTTGGAACCATAAATAAAATCTTATGAAATTAATAAGACAAGGAAATTGAATTTCCAAAGCTAATAAAGCATCTACCTATAAATCCATACCAAATGGTGAGAAAATAATCCTAAATGTATTTAAAAGGATAAATAAATATTAAAAAATATTTTACAAATTGGAGTCACCAAGTTTGGATCTATAAATAAAAAGATATGGATTTTATAAGAGAAAGACAAAAATATTAAATAAGAAATATTTAAAGACCAAATTAAATCTTTGCCTAATCCATTAAGCAAATGGAATGAATAGAAACCAAATCCAAATAAAATAAAAGGATAAAGAATTTCCAAATAAAATGTCATTAACCATTCTATCCCTATTTTAATAAAGACAAATCTCTAATAAGAATAATTATTTAATTCATGAGAAAATAGTATTTTGGAATTTACCCAAGTGGAATAAAAGTTGTTTAATTAACCTAAATAAAATTAAAGAAATCTTCTAAATAAAATTTATGGAATTAAAACTATATTTAATATCATTGGAAATAAAACAAATACCCAATTCAAATGATTTATGAATCATATTGAATATTTTCCAAATAATTCTAGGTGAATATTTTGACACCCTATTAAGTAAATAAAACTTACTAAAAGGTTTTGGAAGGATTTAGAATTCAAATGGATTTTAAAAACATTATTAAATCTTGAATGAATTAATACAAGGACTTACTTTAAATAATTAAGAAGACACTCAAAGAATAAAAGATTTATTCTAAATTTGACTTCAGAATGTGGTAATAAACAGTGTTTTATTATTCACAAAATTTGGCAAAGGTTTGAATTCAAATGAGTGTTTGAATTGTTTAATCAAAATCAAAACAGAATAAAAGAAACGGAAAAAGAAAAAGAAACAGAACAAAAAAGAAATGGAAAGGACTCAGCCCAGCCAGCCGGCCCAACTGACCCAGCAGCAGCCCAACTAACCCTTCTCCACCGAAATGTTTTTCTTCACACGCAGACAGACCCGTGCCATCACTGACATGTCGATCCCACTCCTTCTCTCTCTTTCTCTCGCTGACGTCTCGAACCCACGCCACATCATCGTCTTCCCCACCCGCGCCAACCTCGCTGGCCATTTTTGCTGGTTTAAACTCGCATCAATACGCATAAATGCCTCGCTTAAATCTCGCCGTGACCACGCTCGATTAAACGCCTGCCTCTCCTCCCCATTTCCCCTCACTCGCCCTCCCTCTCTGCCCCCAGGCTGCGCCAATTCTTTGCGGCAAGCCACTGTCTCCGACGATATTCCGACAATGATTCCGGCTAGTCTACACCACCCCTTGCTCGCTGCAGCAAACGAGCGTGCTCCCCATCGTTCACTGCATCTCCCAGTATCACCCGCTTGGCCGCGCGCGCCCTAAAACTTTGACTTCATCCACGTCTGAGCGCCGCCGTGGTCTGCCATATCTCCGATGAGCATTCGAGGTAAATTCCGACCGCGCCTCTCCTTCTCTTTCACACACGCGTGCTCACCACGATCTTGCACATCTGACTTCATCCTTTACTTGCCCTGGCGTGCACCGTAGTGTCACCTTCATCTTCAACAGAGGGCAACCGTCGCCAGAAAGAACTCCGGCGAGGAATCGCCAGTGACCCCGTGCACCCTTGTCCCTGCCGAGACCACGTTGAGCTTCAGCGTCACGCCACGAACCCGGTGAGCATCCTCTCTCTCTTTCTAGCATCCTGCATCGCCGGCAAGCTTGCGCCCGAGCGCGCCACCGCCAGTCGCCGCCGCCAGCGCCGCTCGCTTAGGGTCAAACGCGTAGCGACCGTTAGATCTCGATCGCGTGACATAGATAGTTTCACTTAAAACGAAGGGGTAAGCGATCTGTACCGTGCGATCTCACTTAAATCCTACGGCTTGTATCGCTCGATCCAAACGAAACGGTATCAGCGAGTAAGAAGCAGCCACGTGGCCCTGCCTGTTTTAATAAAAACAGAATTGTTCTATTTGATGTGCCAATTTGAAAAATTCATAACTTTCAAACCACACGTCCAATTTTTGCATATTTTATATCAATGGATTCAGCAAAACAAGTACTTTCTGACCATGCACTTTTTTAGTAAAATGTTTCTGTTAAATTGATTGTTTTTGCAGAAACTTATGTAAGCATATTTAGAATATAAAATTTGATCTAAAATGATTTTTGAGATAAAACCTTTGGCAAATGGTTTGTATTGAACTTACTGACCATAGAAATAAATTTGTGGTTTCAAAAACATATTTTGTGAAGCAAAAGAATAAATCTTTGTTTTAGACCATTTCTAGTCAAATAAAAATATTGTTTGTGTTAAAATGCTTTTTGGAGAAAACCTTTGGGAAATGTTTTGGAAAAAACTCTCTGACCCCAAGCACCAAGTTTTATGATTTAAAAATGTATTTGGTAAACCCTATAAAGATTGCTACTTTGATAAAGGCATTTTCAACCACATAAAATAATGATTTGGTTTGAAAATGGTTTATAGGAAAAATCTTTTGCAAATAGTTTTGCCACTTTATAAAATGACTAATAAGTGTTTTAGAATGTTTATAACCTATTATAAACCACTTTTGTAAATAAAACAAAGATTGACATGCTTGCATGCAATGTTTTGCTTCTATTACTTTATGTGATGTGTTGCTTGAATGGTAGATTGAAATATTGCTTGCTTGATTGAATTGTAGTGATTTGAAGAGTGTGAATATTGCAAAGATCAAGGAGTGAACTTATATTCTCTACCAAAAAGGCAAGTGATGCTTCATACTTTGTCCCATTATTTTCACTATGCATTAGTGATATTTCTTAGTAGGACTTGCATGGAATCTTGCTAAGTGTAAACTATGCCATGGGAAATCCTAGTAGATGAAACCTTAGTAGAATTTTCCTAAGTTAAGATTCCTACTACTATCATGCTTAGCTTAGCTAGTAGAAAACAAGGGTGGAATATATATTCATACTATGGAATATTTCTAAGTCAAGGACTTGTGTTTTGTTTAATAAAACAACTAAGTGAATGAATCACCTGGGTGGAATGGAAGGAATGGTTTGTGTTGAGTGGTTCACAAGGCTCATTTCTATGGTTTACCTTGTGTATCTCACTTGTGGATGGCCACCCAGGAACAAAGAGATTTGAGATGTCAAATGTTGAGAAGCTTCTAGTGCAACCACTTGGCAATATAGGCTCTGCCTGGATCATATAGGTTGCAATAACTAAGCCATTTGGACAGTTGGTGGTAGTGGGATGATAGGTTGGAGCACGTCCATTTGGTCTAAGGGAAGGCTTCTGAAAGATCTTGTCTTGGGAAACCAAGTCTTATGGGGAAAGTGCACAACCTATGCAGATGGAAGAATCTAAGTACTTATCCATGTCCTTGGTAAAGGACAATTTGAGCATCAAGACATGGAAGCTATCAAGAATCTCCTCATCCCAATTTCTAAGTTAAAAACTTGTGGTTGAACAAGGGTTGAAGGATCACCAGTTTCTATTGGGAGATGCCTTGGGTGATTTTGTCAAGCAAAAACTTAGTGTTTTCAAATGATAAGGAAAAACTATTTTGAGCAAAGCAAGCCTAAGCTCCACTTAGCCAAATGCATATAGATGATAGACTCCACTATACTACCATAGTATCACTTGCCAAAACAATTCAAATGTATTGACCCTTGTGGCTGTAACTTATTATGTTGCAGGTTTGTTTGATGTTAGTGAAGTTTATTGATTAGGATTACAAGTCTACAACCAACATGTCTGCCTGTGGGACTTTGAAGATGAAGGACCCCATGCTATTGTTATATTCTGCTGCATTGTAATGAGATAGCCAAATGAGCTATGTATGATGTAATAAATTATTTTATTCCTGGTTATAAATTTGTATTATGACCTTTGTTTCTTGATATTACATCTTAACTGTGGATGCTAGCTATTGATCCAGGGACTAGCATTGTAAACACAGGGATCCTTACCTTATTAAAGGTTGGGAACCTTACAGATGGTATCAGAGCATTGTGTTGCCTATAGGATTTGTAAACCTAGGATTGGACAAACCCCTTAGAAAAATAGGAGTTGAATTTGTTCCAAAACATATTTGCAAACAATCTTGTAAACTCTTTCCTCAACCATTTTTGGTTTTGATTCTACATCTCTTCTATTTCAAACTTGATGGACAAAGCCTACCCCATGGACAAAGACTTCACCATGTGCAAAGGACTTCATCAACTCAAATGACTTCAACATCTTCAAGCAATTTCAACTTTATTTTCACCAAGGACTTCAACTTGGATATCACTAAGATCTATAAGTGAGACAAGAAATATTGCTCAAGACTTGAAGACTAAGGAAACACAACTTAGAAGGAATCATCATCACCGTTGGAGTTTTGTGACCAAGACACAAGAGTTTTTCCAAAGAAACCATGATCTCATTGCAAGAAGAATCAACCAAGAAGGAGGGAAAGATCTCAAGTGAACCATATAGATGGACCACCATATTAATTATAGATAAAACACACCAACTTATGTGGTGTAACAAAAAAAATATTTTATTGTCTAAAAATGTGCTTGAAACTTGTTGTTTGAGAGGAATGTTTGTTTGTGATTGCTTGCACATTGCTTGTGTGAATTGTGATGTGTGTGATTAGAATATTTCTTTAGAAATATTTTGCCTGTTCTAATCCCAATCCAACCCAAACAGATGACTACTCCAAGAAACTCCAACATCAAGGATGGCAGCAACAACAACAACCAAGAGGACAACATGAGAGAACTCATAGTAACCCAAACCAAGCTGAACCAAGTGACAGCTCAATTTTTAGCCAACACCAGTGAGATATATCCAACCATGCAAAGGTTTTTGGAAACCCAAACCCAATTGTTGCATAAGGTGACAGATCAAATGATCAACATGGGAAACAACTCTTCCCAAGGATTTTATGACAACAAGGATGTCAAGGATGATATTCTAGAAGGAACCCAAACTTGCAATATTTGTGGAGACAAGGATCACACTTCCAAAGAGCATGAAGATAAATTCCCCAATTGTGAAGAGAAACATCCAAATAATCAATGCCTCACATCTCAAGCTACTTGTTTCCTATGTGAAGGAAATAATCACGTCCCTATCCAATGCCCCATCTATTCCATAGTTCAACAAAGGAAACAAGGTGGATTGCAACAACTGATTGTAGACTACCATGAGAAAACAACTTCTACCAAGAAGGATGAAGACAAAGGAAAATCTCATCTTGCACCTCCATGCAATATGACTCAATTTAAAGGACCAAAGAGGAGACATATGTATTATCCAAGGAAAAGGTCAAGGAGACCAGGAAACTTCCTACCTTTGAGATAATATATGAAGAGCATGAACTAGAAGAACTCCTAGCTTTAGAGAAACCCAAGAAGGAGAAGGACAAAAGCCAAGTGCAATGTTGCCATTGCAAATATATGGGACACTATGCCAATGAATGTCCAGAGAAGAAGAATAAGTATAAGGAGATTAGCCAAGTATTGTGCAACAACTGCAAAGAGCTAGGACATTATGTGTCAACATGTCCACAGAAGATACGTGAAGAACTCAATCTTATCACATGTTACAATTGTGGTAACCAAGGACATTATGCAAGCAATTATCCAGAAAAGATGAAGCACAAGATAAAGCCTATGAAGGATCTCAGCCTTGTCACATGTTTCAAGTGTGGAAACAAAGGACACTATGCAGATGTTTGCCCAGAGAGGTTTCAACAAGATCCCAAGCAAGCCAAGAAGTAATCTAGTTGGAAATTTTTTAAGGGTGGTAGTACCCTAGTTTCTTTGAGCCAACTTGTAACCCCTAGCCTCCCCAAATCTCAGGATGAGATTTATTTTAAGGGTGGTAGCCTGTCACATCCCAAGATTTTCCAAATCTTGTAATGTGAAAAATAAATAAACAAAATAAATAGTTGTTGAAAATTAGGGTGAAAAGAAACTTTTGTTTCTAATTAGAAACTTAAAATCCCATATTGAACAAATTTTGTTTAACATTTGAATCAAACTAAATTCAAATCAAGTGGAATGCATTCTTCATAAATGCATCTGGAAATTTAAACACTTGGAAAATAAACCAAAACCCTAAAACCCTAATGGAAGAAAAACATTTCCAAGTTATCTCCAAGCCTATGGATTTGATCCATATAAAAATTGGTCATACAAACATTTAAAAATGATCAAGAATGACAAATGGAAATATTATAAACCCATAGAACTTGGTTTCACTTAATTTGGAACTATAAATAAAATCTTATGAAATTAATAAGACAAGGAAATTGAATTTCCAAAGCTAATAAAGCATCTATCTATAAATCCATAACAAATGGTGAGAAAATAATCCTAAATGTATTTAAAAGGATAAATAAATATTAAATAAGATTTTAAAAATTGGATTCACCAAGTTTGGATCTATAAATAAAAAGATATGGATTTTATAAGAGAAAGACAGAAATATTAAATAAGAAATATTTAAAGACCAAATTAAATCTTTGCCTAATCCATTAAGCAAATGGAATGAATAGAAACAAAATCCAAATAAAATAAAAGGATAAAGAATTTCCAAATAAAATGGCATTAACCATTCTATCCCTATTTTAATAAAGACAAATCTCTAATAAGAATAATTATTTAATTCATGAGAAAATAGTATTTTGGAATTTACCCAAGTGGAATAAAAGTTGTTTAATTAACCTAAATAAAATTAAAGAAATCTTCTAAATAAAATTGATGGAATTAAAACTATATTTAATATCATTGGAAATAAAACAAATACCCAATTCAAATGATTTATGAATCATATTAAATATTTTCCAAATAATTCTAGGTGAATATTTTGACACCCTATTAAGTAAATAAAACTTACTGAAAGGTTTTGGAAGGATTTAGAATTAAAATGGATTTTAAAAACATTATTAAATCTTGAATGAATTAATACAAGGACTTACTTTAAATAATTAAGAAGACACTAAAAGAATAAATGATTTATTCTAAATTTGACTACAGAATGTGGTAATAAACAGTGTTTTATTATTCACAAAATTTGGCAAAGGTTTGAATTCAAATGAGTGTTTGAATTGTTTAATAAAAATCAAAACAGAATAAAAGAAATGGAAAAATAAAAAGAAACAGAACAAAAAAAAATGAAAAGGACTCAGCCCGACCATTGGCCGACCCAAAGATGCCCAACTAACCCTTCTCCCGAAGCGTTTTCTTCACAGACAGACCAGCTTGATCAGCGTGTCGACCCTACTCCTTCTCTCTCTCTCTCTTGCTGACGTCTCGACCCCACGCCACATCATCGTCTTCCCCACCCGCGCCAACCTCGCCGGCCGTTTCTGCTGGTTTAAACTCACATCAATACGCATCAATGCCTTGCTTAAATCTCGCCGCGACCACGCTCGATTAAACGCCTGCCTCCCCTCCCCATTTCCCCTCACTCCCCCTCCCTCTCTACCCCAGGCTACGCCAATTCTTTGCGGCAAGCAACTGTCTCCGACGACCTTCCGACAATGATTCCGCCTAGTCTACACCACCCCTTGCTCGCTGCAGCAAACGAGCGTGCTCCCCATCGTTCACTGCATCTCCCAGTATCGCCCGCTTGGCCGCGCGCGCCCCAAAACTTCGACTTCATCCATGTTTGAGCGCCGCCGTGGTCTATCATATCTCCGACGAGCATTCGAGGTAAATTCCGACCGCGCCTCTCCTTCTCTTTCACACACGCGTGCTCATCACGATCTTGCGCATCTGACTGCATCCTTTACTTGCCCTGGCGTGCACCGTAGTGTCACCTTCATCTTCAACAGGGGGCAACCGTCGCCAGAAAGAACTCCGGCGAGGAATCGCCAGTGACCCCGTGCACCCTTGTCCCTGCCGAGACCACGTTGAGCTTCAGCGTCACGCCGCGAACCCGGTGAGCATCCTCTCTCTCTTTCTAGCATCCTGCATCGCCGGCAAGCTTGCGGCCGAGCGCGCCACCGCCAGTCGCCGCCGCCAGTGCCGCTCGCTTAGGGTCAAACGCGTAGCGACCGTTAGATCTCGATCGCGTGACATAGATAGTTTCACTTAAAACGAAGGGGTAAGCGATCTGTACCGTGCGATCTCACTTAAATCCTACGGCTTGTATTGCTCGATCCAAACGAAACGGTATCAGCGAGTAAGAAGCAGCCACGTGGCCCTGCCTATTTTAATAAAAACAGAATTGTTCTATTTGATGTGCCAATTTGAAAAATTCATAACTTTCAAACCACACGTCCAATTTTTGCATATTTTATATCAATGGATTCAGAAAAACAAGTACTTTCTGACCATGCACTTTTTTAGTAAAATGTTTCTGTTAAATTGATTGTTTTTGAAGAAACTTATGTAAGCATATTTAGAATATAAAATTTGATCTAAAATGATTTTTGAGATAAAACCTTTGGCAAATGGTTTGTATTGAACTTACTGACCATAGAAATCAATTTGTGGTTTCAAAAACATATTTTGTGAAGCAAAAGAATAAATCTTTGTTTTAGACCATTTCTAGTCAAATAAAAATATTGTTTGTGTTAAAAATGCTTTTTGTAGAAAACCTTTGGGAAATGTTTTGGAATAAAATCTCTGACCCCAAGCACCAAGTTTTATGATTTAAAAATGTATTTGGTAAACCCTATAAAGATTGCTACTTTGATAAAGGCATTTTCAACCACATAAAATAATGATTTGGTTTGAAAATGGTTTATAGGTAAAATCTTTTGCAAATAGTTTTGCCACTTTATAAAATGACCAATAAGTGTTTTAGAATGTTTATAACCTATTATAAACCACTTTTGTAAATAAAACAAAGATTAACATGCTTGCATGCAATGTTTTTCTTCTATTATTTTATGTGATGTGTTGCTTGAATGGTAGATTGAAATATTGCTTGCTTGATTGAATTGTAGTGATTTGAAGAGTGTGAATATTGCAAAGATCAAGGAGTGAACTTATATTCTCTACCAAAAAGGCAAGTGATGCTTCATACTTTGTCCCATTATTTTCACTATGCATTAGTGATATTTCTAAGTAGGACTTGCATGGAATCTTGCTAAGTGTAAACTATGCCATGGGAAATCCTAGTAGATGAAACCTTAGTAGAATTTTCCTAAGTTAAGATTCCTACTACTATCATGCTTAGCTTAGCTAGTAGAAAACAAGGGTGGAATATATATTCATACTATGGAATATTTCTAAGTCCAGGACTTGTGTTTTGTTTAATAAAACAACTAAGTGAATGAATCACCTGGGTGGAATGGAAGGAATGGTTTGTGTTGAGTGGTTCACAAGGCCCATTTCTATGGTTTACCTTGTGTATCTCACTTGTGGATGGCCACCCAGGAACAAAGAGATTTGAGATGTCAAATGTTGAGAAGCTTCTAGTGTAACCACTTGGCAATATGGGATCTGCCTGGATCATATATGTTGCAATAACTTAGCCATTTGGACAGTTGGTGGTAGTGGGATGATAGGTTGGAGCACGTCCATTTGGTCTAAGGGAAGGCTTCTGAAAGATCTTGTCTTGGGAAACCAAGTCTTGTGGGGAAAGTGCACAACCTCTGCAGATGGAAGAATCTAAGTACTTAGCCATGTCCCTGGTAAAGGACAATTTGAGCATCAAGACATGGAAGCTATCAAGAATCTCCTCATCCCAATTTCCAAGTTAAAAACTTGTGGTTGAACAAGGGTTGAAGGATCAACAGTTTATATTGGGAGATGCCTTGGGTGATTTTGTCAAGCAAAAACTTAGTGTTTTCAAATGATAAGGAAAAACTATTTTGAGCAAAGCAAGCCTAAGCTCCACTTAGCCAAATGCATATAGATGATAGACTCCACTATACTACCATAGTATCACTTGCCAATACAATTCAAATGTATTGACCCTTGTGGCTGTAACTTATTATGTTGCAGGTTTGTTTGATGTTAGTGAAGTTTATTGATTAGGATTACAAGTCTACAACCAACATGTCTTCCTGTGGCACTTTGAAGATGAAGGACCCCATGCTATTGTTATATTCTGCTGCATTGTAATGAGATAGCCAAATGAGCTATGTAAGATGTAATAAATTATTTTATTCCTGGTTATAAATTTGTATTATGTCCTTTGTTTCTTGATATTACATCTTAACTGTGGATGATAGCTATTGATCCAGGGACTAGCATTGTAAACACAGGGATCCTTACCTTATTAAAGGTTGGGAACCTTACATTAGACAAAACATAGCAATGTAGATACTAAAAAAGCATGGAACATCAAAATTTAAAGATACGTTTTCAACGTATCACCTCTGAAGCAGCTATGTATTCCGATTCAGTTGAAGATCTCGCTACAACGCTTTGCTTAGCACTCCTCTAGCTCACTTCTACACCATTCAAAGTAAATACGTATCTAGATTGTGATTTAGAATCATCCGGATCGGTGTTCCAACTAGAATTGGTGTAACCATTTACAATGAGCTGTTCATCACCTCCATAAGAAAGAACCATATCCTTAGTTCTTCTCAAGTACTTTAAGATATTGTTGACTCGCTATTCAGTGATCCACTCCTAGATCACTTTGATATCTGCTAGTTAAACTAAAAACATATGCAATATCTGGTCTTATACATAGCATGGCATACATGATAGATCCTATGGCTGAGGCATAGGGAGTCTTACTCATCCTCTCTCTATCTTTTGCTGTAGCAGAACTTCGAGTTTTACTTAAGGTCGTATTGGGCAACATGGGCAAGAACCCTTTCTTGATATCTTCCATTCCAAACCTCATTAGAACCTTGTCCAAATATGTACTTTGTGAAAGCGCTATTAAGAATCTCAATCTATCTATAAATCTTTATGCCTAATATATAAGCAGCTTCGCCAATATCCTTCATTGAAAAACTATTATTAAAATAATCTTTGACACTTTTAGGAAGTTATATATCATTCCCAATCAACAATATGTCATCCACATATAGTACTAGGAATACTACAGAGCTCCCACTCACTTTCTTGTAAATACAAGCTTCTCCATAAGTTTGTATAAATCCAAAACTTTTGATCACCTTATCGAAACGTTGATTCCAACTTCGGTATGCTTGCTTCAATCCATAAATGGACCATTGAAGTTTGCATACCTTGTTAGCATCTTTAGGATTAACAAAACCTTTGGGTTGTACCATATACAACTCTTCATCAATGTCACAATTGAGGAATGCCGTTTTTGACATCCATCTGCCATATCTCATAATCATAATATGCATCGATTGCTAACAAAATCCTCACAGACTTTATCTTTGCTACCAGTGAGAAAGTCTCATCGTAGTCATCTCGTTGAATTTGTCGGAACCCTTTCGTGACAAGTAGAGCTTTATAGACGGTTACATTACCATCAGCATCTGTTTTCTTCTTAAAAATCCATTTGTTCTTGACAGCCTTGCGGCCATCCGATAAGTCCACCAAAGTCCATACTTGGTTTTCGTACATGGATCCAATCTCGGAATTCATGGCTTCTTTCCATTTATTGGATTCTCAGATCATCACCGCTTCCTCATATGTCGCAGGGTCATCGATGTTGTCCACCAACATGACACTCATAACAGGATCATGCCAATCAGGAGTGGTACGAGTCCTCGTTGACCTGCGAGGTTCAGTAGTAACTTCGTTCAAAGTTTTATGATCATTATCATTATCTTCCTCTCTTATTGATGCAGGCGTCATAGGAACGTCTTCCGGTGATGCGGTACTCTAAAATCCGAGAGAAGGTTCGACAACCTCGTCGAGTTGTACTTTCCTTCCAATCACTTCTTTCTAGAGAAACTCCTTATCGAGAAAGGATCCATTCTTGGAAAAGAAGATTTTGCCTTCGGATCTATGATAGAAGGTATACCCAATAGTTTCCTTCAGGTATCCTAGGAAGTCGCATTTTTCCGCTTTGGGTTCAAGCTTGTCGGGCTATAACTTATTTACATAAGCGTCGCAACCCCAAACTTTAAGGAACGACAACTTAGGTTTCTTCCCAAACCATAATTCATATGGTGTCATTTCAACGGATTTAGATGGTGTCCTATTTAAAGTGAATGAGGTTGTTTCTAATGCATAATCCCAAAATGATAATGGTAAATCTTTAAGAGACATCATAGAAGGCACCATATCTAAGAGAGTTTGATTATGACGTTCGGACACACCATTACGTTGTTGTATTCTCGATAGTGTCAATTGTGAAAGTATTTCGCATTTCTTCAAATGCTGGCCAAACTCGTAACTTAGATATTCACCTCCACGATCATAGAAATTTAATCTTCTTGTTACGTTCATTCTCTACTTCACTTTGAAATTTCTTAAACTTCTCGAAAGTTTTGTACTTATGTTTCATGAAATAGATATACCCATATCTACTCAAGTCATTCGTGAAAGTAATAACATAACGATAACCACCGCACGATGCCACACTCATTGGGCCACACACATCAGTATGTATGATTTCCAATAAGTCTGTAGCTCGCTCCATTATGCCAGAGAATGGAGTCTTAGTCATTTTTCCCATCAGACATGCTTCGCATCTTTCAAGTGATACGAAATCAAGTGATTCAAGAAGTCCATCGGAATGGAGTTTCTTCATATGCTTCACTCCAATGTGACCAAGACGATAGTGCCACATGTATGTAGAATTATCATTCAATTTCAAACTTTTAGCATCTATATTATGAACATGTGTATCACTACTATCGAGATTCAATAAGAATAGACCATCTATTATAGGTGCATGACCCTAAAAGATATTACTCATAAAAATCGAACAACCATTATTCTCGGACTTAAACAAGTAACCATCTCGCAATAAATAAGATCCAGATATAATGTTCATGTTTAACGCAGACACCAAATAACAATTATTTAAGTATAAAACTAATCCCGACGGTAGATGAAGAGGAAGCGTGCCGATAGCGATCACATCAACCTTGGAGACATTTCCAACGCACATTGTCACCTCGTCTCTTGCTAGTCTTTGTTTATTCTTCAGCACCTGTTTTGAGTTACAAATATGAGCAACCGAACCAGTATCAAATACCCAGGCACTACTACGATTACTAGTAAGATACACATCAATAACATGTATATCGGATATACCTTTCTTCTTGATGTTGCTGTTCTTTAGATCTGCCAGGTACTTGGGGCAATTCCGCTTCCAGTAACCTTCTCCCTTGCAGTAAAAGCACACAGTATCAGGCTTAGGCCCAGCCTTGGTCTTCTTTGCAGGCACAACAACTTTCTTGCCGCCCTTCTTGAAGTTTCACTTTTTCTTAGGCTTGCCTTACTTCTTGAAATTGGTGGTCTTATTGACCATCAACACTTGGTGCTCTTTCTTGATCTCCACTTCCACAGACTTCAACATAGAGAAGAGTTATGGTAACGACTTATCCATGTGCTGCATGTTGTACTTCATGACGAAGTTCTTGTAACTAGGTGGTAGTGATTGGAGGACACGGTGAATCCCCAATGCATTAGGAATCACTATACCCAAGCTTTGGAGCTTATTGGCGTGCCCAAACATTTTAAGCACGTGCTCACTAACGGAGTTGCTCTCTTCATCTTACAGTTAAAGAACTTTTCAGAAGCCTCAAATATCATTTTGAGTTCACGGACAATATCATGTGGGTCAAATTTCTCAAACCTTTTTTGAAGCTCCTATTGCAAACCATACAAGATAGCACATTGAAAAGTGGAGTACTAATTCTTCCGAGTGAGGAAAACATTCTTCACCTCATCGGTAGCATCAGCTGCAGGTGGGTCACCCAGCGATGCATCCAGCACATAGGTCAATTGACCAGCATTGAGGACAATCCTTAAATTGCGTAACCAATCCGCGAAGTTGCTTCCATTGTTTTTTAACTTTTCTTTCTCTAGGAGCACATTAAAATTGATGGCAGGGGCCGCCACGATCTACAACATATTAACAAAATTTTAGACTAAGTTTATGACAAATTGAGTTCATATTTAATACTTAAATTAACTAGCTGAACTCCCACTCAAAACAATATCCCTCACATTGTTTTAGTGATCAGACGAACCAAATCCACTACATCAAGTCCGATCATCACGAGAGATGATGTAGTTTCAAAGGCGAACAATCAACATGTTCATCATATCTACTATATGACTCATGTTTTACCTTTTGATATTCCGTGTTCCGAGACCATGTGTGTACATGCTAGGCTCGTCAATGTTAACCTTAGTATCTGCATGAGCAAATCTGGCTTGCTCCCGTTGTATGCACACGTAGAATCTATCACACCCGATCATCATGTGGTGCTTCGAAACGATGAGTCTTAGCAACGGTGCCTACTAAGGACGAACACTTTATTACTTGATATTTAGTGAGACGGATCATCTTATAATGCTACTGTCGCAATCTAAGTAGTACAAGATGCATAAAAGGATTAACATCACATGTAATTCATAATATGTGATATGATATTGCCTTTCTTCTCGTGCCTTCGATCTCAATCTCCAAGCACGAACATGATATCCATCATCACCGGCGTGGCGTCAAGGTCAATGGTGTCTCTCCATGGTTGACATCCACCAGCATCAACTATTACGACTACTTTGAAAAATAGACACGCAGATCTAAACGAAATTTAAAAGACAACCATAAGGCTCCTGCCGGTTGCGAACTTACAATAAGGATCATTTCATACATCATATATAATCACAATCATGGCCATATCACATCACAGCACACTCCTGCAAAACAAAGTTGGACACCTCTAATTTTCTTTGCAAGTTTTACGTGGTTTGTGGCTTTCGAATAAGAACCGTTCTAACTTACGAACAAGAGCCACAACATTGATACTAGTATTTTCAAGTGCCAGTTGTAAATTGAATCTTCACTATGGTGGGAGAGACAGGCACCCGCAAAGCCACTTATGCAATACAAGTTGCATGTCGAGCGTGGAGCAAGTCTCATGAACGATGTCATGTAAGGTTACCCTGGGCCGCTTCATCCCACCATCCCGCAAGATGCAAAGTACACAAAATGCAATCGACAACAAAAGCATCAACGCCCACAATAACCATTGCGTTCTACTCATGCAAAAGATCTACACATAGTCACGGCTCTAATACCACTGTAGGGGTTCGTAGCATGGAAACCAAAAAAAATCAATCGCATGAACACACACAAGCCAAGATCTAATTTACTAGATCGGTGTAACAAGTTGATAGAGTACTAACCCTCAAAGATCCAAAATGTTTAACTAGATCGGATTCTCGTGGTTGATGTAGTCGCTCACTTGCCGATCTCAAGATCGCGAAGACGATCCTTCCAGCACTGTGTTTCGGCAGTTCTCCCGCAATCGGTCACACGTTCTGTACTCGATGAAGACCTTCCTCTCCCTTGTTCCAGTAGGCAGTGGAGGTTGTAGATCTCCCCTCGATTCCAGCAGCACGACGGCGTGGTGGTGAAATGGAGGAGTAGATCCCGCAGGGCTTCGCCTAAGCCGGAGCGAGTATGGTGGATTAGAGAGGGCCTTGGAAACTAGGGTTTAGAGGCCAAGGGGTGGAGGTGGACGGTGGCTAGAGGAGGGTAGGCGCCAGCGACTTGAGGAGGCCTAGGGCGGTGGCGACTTGGGGGGCGGCCTAGGGTTTTGGGGTGAGGGGTAGGGGGTGCCGTACCCCTCCTTATATAGGTGGGGAGAGGCGGTTGGGTGGAGGGGAGTCCTCCCCCAACTCCTCTTCATGGCCAGCGGCAAGGGAGGGAGGGGAAACCTTCCCTAACTAGGTTTCCTCTCCTCCCTCCACTAGGCAACCATGTTGGGATTTGACTTTTTCAAACTGCTGTTTGACTATTCAAACTAGAGTTTGATTTCTCTCTTCCAATTGCCCAGCCAAGTGACCTAGGACATGATGCAACCATTCCAAATTGATATGACAAACCCATTGTCACATCCCAAAATTTTCCAAATTTTGAAATGTGAAAAATAAATAAATAAAATAAATAATTGTTGAAATTTAGGGTGAAAAGAAACTTTTTGTTTTAAAGTGGAAACATCAAAGACCCATCTTGGACAAACTTTGAATGAAAAGGGATTTTAAAAGATAAACAAATAACAAATAAAATTATAAAAGTTGTAATCACCATTTTTGGATCCTTAAATAAAAAGATATGGTTTTTATAAGCAAAGGAAGAAATAATAAATAAGGATTATTTTAAAAGAGCCAAATTAAAACTTGGCCAAGCAAATAAAATAAAATATTTTAGTTTAATAAAAAGAGTAAAGGATTATTTAAATAAAATCATGAGGATTTATTATTATCCAATTTCATTAAGTAAAGACATTTCCCATTTTAAATGAACATTAAAAACATAATAAAGTATTTTAAAATAATAATTCAAAGTGATTTATTTTTTAAATAAAACCTAGTGAAAAGATTTGGTAAAATTTAGATTTCAAATAGAGTTTGAAAACATTAATAAATCTTATTTGAATTAAGACAAGGGCCTATTTTAAATAATTAATATACCCGAAAAAGAATAAAAATATATATTCTCAATTTGACTTTAGAATATGTTAATAAACAGTATTAGAATATACACAAAGTTTGGCAAAGGTTTGAACTCAATTAGTGTTTGAAATATTTGAATAAAAATCAAAACAAAATAATAGAAAAAGGAAAAAGGAAAAGAATCAGAACAAAAAATGAGTTGGACCCAGCCCAACTAACCCTAGGCCCAGACCAGCCCAGCGAGCCCACCTCCCACTCTCCCGCGAAACGTTTTCTCACGCGCAAACACACCCCCGCAGTCAATGATGTCTAGACCCCACCACTCCCCTCTCTCTTATGCTGACATCGTAGCCCCACCCGTCAGTCGTCGTCTTCACCCCCTCCCGCTGACCTCGCCGGCCATTTCTTGCCATTGATGGCTCGTTTCAATTCGCTAAACGCGCCAGTAAATTAGCCTGGCGACCACGCTCGATAAAACGCCTCCCTCCCCTCTCTCTTTCCCCTAAGATCCCATCCCACCGGAGCCACCAGGCTGCTCGAATTGCTTGCTCGAACTTCACTGCCTCCGACGCCCTCTGGCGACGATTCCGGCCAAGTCTTGCCTCCCCTTTCCCCCTAGACACCACGAGACTAATCCCCATTGCCAGGCGCACACTCCAGTACCACCAGATCGCTCGCGATCGCCCTGCAACCTCGACTGCGTCTTCGCCAGAGCAGCGCCGCCGTCTATCTCCTCTCCGACGAGCTCCCTCGGTATTTTATGACCTCCCCTTCTCCTCTCTGTGATGCTCCTGTGACCGTGACTCTCTTACGCACCTAACTACGCCCTCTGTTTGTCCTAGCATGCCGTAAATCCTCGCCAACAACGACGAGCCGAGACGCCCGACACTGACGACAACTACGGCGAGCAATAGCCTTCGGCATCATGCGCCCCTGTCGCTGAAACGACCATGTCAAGCTTATCCAACATCCTGCGAATCCAGTAAGAATTCTCTCCCTCTCCCGCGCTTCCTATTTTGCTGGTAACTCCATCGTCTGAGCGCGCTGCCGCCACTCGCCGCCTCCTGCGCCGCCAGTAAATGGCCAGTGATTGCGAGCCGTAGGATTTTGATCTAATGTACGCGATACAAACTTAAACGAAGGGGTAAGATTCAATCTGTGCCGTGCGATGCACTTTAGATCTGACGGCTTCAACTTTGCAATCCAACCGAACCGGTACCAACGAATAAGAAACAGACGCGTGGCACTGACTCTGTTATAAAATCAGAAAATGTTTTATTAGATGTTTAAACTTGCAAAATTCATAACTTTTGATCCACACATCCAAATTTTATAAATTTTATATCAATGGAATCAGAAAAACAAGTACTTTCCAACTATGCACTTTTTTTTAGTAAATTACTTCTATTAAATTGGTTTTTTTACAGAAACTTGTATAGGCATATTTTGTGTATAAAATTTATTCTAGAAATGTTTTTAGGATAAAGTCTTTGACAAATGGTTTGTTTTGAACCTACTGACCATATAAAACAACTTGTGGAATTAAAAGTGTATTTTGTGAAGTTAAAGAATGAATCTTTGATTTAGAACATTTCTAGTCAAATAAAAATATTGTTTATATGTTAAAAATGCTTTTTGGTGAAAAACCTTTGGGAAATGATTTGAATTAAACTCTCTAACCCTAAACACAAAGTTTTATGCTTTAAAAAAATATATTTGGTGAATCCTATAAAAATTATTACTTTGCTAAAAAGTATTTTCAACAACATAAAATATTACTTTGGTATAAAAATGGTTTATAGGTAAAACCTTTTTACAAATGGTTTCAATATTAAACACTTGATCTTAAACAATAACATTTGTATTAAAAATATATTTGGCAAACAATAGAAAATCTTCCTTGGATTTTAAATCATTTCTAGCAAAACAAAAATGATTTAAATGACCTTTTTCACTAACTTGATATCAAATGGTTTGGCCACTGTTATAAATGACCAATATGTGTTTTAAAATGTTTATAACCTATTAGAAACCACTTTTCCACATAAAACAAACATTTTCATGCTTGCATGCATTGCTTTGTTTTTATTATTCTATGTGATGATTGCTTGAATGGTAGATTAAATTTGTGCCTTGATTGAATTGTAGTGATATTTGAAGAGTGTGACTATTGCAAGATCAAGGAGTGAAATTATATTCTCTACCAAAAAGGCAAGTGATGCTTCATACTTTTGTCCCATTATTTTCACTATGCATTAGTGATATTTCTAAGTAGGACTTGCATGGAATTTTTGCTAAGTATAAACTATGCCATGGGAAATCCTAGTATATGAAACCTTAGTAGAATTTTCCTAAGTTAAGATTCCTACTACTATCCTGATTAGCTTAGCTAGTAGAAAACAAGGGTGGATTATATTCATGCTATGGAGTATTTCTAAGTCAAGGACTTGTGTTTTGTTTAATAAAACAACTAAGTGAATGAAACACCTGGGTAGAATGGAAAGAATGGTTTGTGTTGAGTGGTTACACAAGGGCCATTTCTATTGTTTACCTTGTGTATCTCACTTGTGGAAAGCCACCCAGGAACAAAGAGATTTGAGATGTCAAATGTTGAGAAGCTTCAAGTGCAGCCACTTGGCATTATGGGCTCTGCCTGAATCATATAGGTTGAATAACTTAGCCAAATGGACAGTTGGTGGTAGGGGATGATAGGTTGGAACGCGTCCATTCTGGTCTAAGGGAAGGCTTCTGAAAGATCTTGTCTTGGTAAAAATCAAGTCTTGTGGGGAAAGTGCACCACCTTTGCAGAGTGTAAAATGTAAGTACTTAGCCATGTCCCTGGCAAAGGACAATTTGAGCATTAAGACATGGAAGCTATCAAGAATCTCCTCATCCCAATTTTCTAAGTTAAAACTTGTGGTTGAACAAGGGTTGAAGGATCACCAATTTCTATTGGGGGATGCCTTGGGTGATATTTTGCCAAACAAAAACTTAGCGTTTTTCAAAGGATAAGGAAAAATCTATGTTGAGCAAAGCAAGCCTAAGCTCCACCTAGCCAAATGCATATAGATGATAGACTCCACTATACTACCATAGTATCACTTGCCAATACAATTCAAATGTATTGACCCTTGTGGCTGTAACTTATTATGTTGCAGGTTTGTTTGATGTTAGTGAAGTGTGTTGATTAGGATTACAAGTCTATAACCAACATGATTGCCTGTGGCACTTTGAAGATGAAGGACTCCATGCTATATTGTTATTTCTGCTGCATTGTAATGATATAGCTAAATGAGCTATGTAAGATGTAATGAATTATTTCGTTCTTGGTTATAAAGTTGTATTATGACCTTTGTTTCTTGATATTACATCTTAACTGTGGATGCTAGCTATTGATCCAGGGACTAGCATTGTAAACACAGGGATCTCTACCTTATTAAAGGCTGGAACCTCTACAAATGGTATCAGAGCACTGTGTTGCCTGTAGGATTTGTAACCCTAGGATTGGACAAAACCCCTTAGAAAAATAGGAGTTGTACTTGTTCAAAACTTATTTACAAACAATCTTGTAAACTCTTTCCTCAACCATTTTTGGTTTTAATTCTACATCTCTTCTATTTCAACTTGATGGACAAAGCCTCAACATGAGCAAAGACTTCAACAAGATCAAAGACCTCACCATGAGCAAAGGACTTCACCAACTCAAATGACTTCAACTTCAACATTATCAAAGACCTCAACTTTATTTTCACCAAGGACTTCAACTTAGATATCACTAAGGACTACAAGTGAGACAAGAAATGTTACTCAAGACTTGAAGACTAAGGAAACACAACTTAGAAGGATCCATCATCACCTTTGAATTTTGTGACCAAGATGCAAGAAATTCTCCAAGATACAAAGATCTTGTTCATGAAGAAGCAACCAAGAAGAATGGAATGATCTCAAGAAAACTATGTAGTTGGACCACCATATTTAGTTTAGATCAAACCCACCAACTTATGTGGTGTAGCAAAAATATTTTGTTGCCTAAAATGTGCTTGAAACTTGTTGTTTGAGTGGAATGTTTGTTTGTGATTGCTTGCACATTGCTTGTGTGAATTGTGATGTGTGTGATTAGAATTATTCCTTAGAAATATTTTGCCTATTCTAATCCCAATCCAACCCAAACAGATGACTTCCCCAAGAAACTCCAACATCAAGGATGGTGACAACAACAACCAAGAGATGCACATGAGAGAACTCATAGTAACCCAAACCCAGTTGAACCAAGTGACAACTCAGTTTTTAGCCAACAAAAATGAGTTAGACCCAACCATGCAAAGGTTTTTGGAAACCCAAACCCAATTGATGCAAAAGGTGACAAATCAAATGATCAACATGGGAGACAACCCTTCCCAAGGAGCTTGTGACAACAATGATGTCAAGGATGATATTTTAGAAGGAACTCAAGCTTGCAATATTTGTGGAGACATGGATCACACTTCCAAAGAGCATGAAGATCAATGCCCTAATTGTGAAGAGAAACATCCAACTAATCAATGCCCCACATCTCAAGCTACTTGTTTCCTATGTGAAGGAAATAATCATGTCCCTATCCAATGCCCCATCTATTCCATAGTTCAACAAAGGAAACAAGGTGGAGTGCACCAACAGTTTGTAAACCCCCATGAGGAAACAACTTCTAGCAAGAAGGATGAAGACAAAGGAAAATCTCAGCTTGCACCTCCATACACTATGACTCACATTGATGGACATAAGAAGAAACATATGTATTATCCCAGGAAACGATTAAGAAGACAAGGAGACTTTCCCACCTTTGAGGTGAGATATGAAGAGCATGAACTAGACGAACTCCTAGCTTTGGAGAAACCCAAGAAGAAGAAGGATAAAAGACAAGTGCAATGTTGCAATTACAAAGAGATGGGACACTATGCCAATGAATGTCCAGAGAAGAAGAAGAAGTATAAGGAAATTATCCAAGTGTGGTGCAACAACTGCAAAGAGCTAGGCCATTATGTATCAACTTGTCCACAGAAGATACGTGAAGAACTCAACCTTGTCACATGTTACAATTGTGGTGACCAAGGACATTATGCAAGCAATTGTCTAGAGAAGATGAAGTGAAAAGATTTGGTAAAATTTAGATTTCAAATAGAGTTTGAAAACATTAATAAATCTTATTTCAATTAAGAAGGGACTATTTTAAATAATTAATATACCCTAAAAAGAATAAAAAAGATATTCTAAACTTGACTTTATAATATGTTAATAAACAGTATTATAATATACACAAAGTTTGGCAAAGATTTGAACTTAATTAGTGTTTGAAATATTTGAATAAAAATCAAAACAGAATAATAGAAAAGGAAAAAGGAAAAGAATCAGAACAAAAAAAATGAGTTGGACCCAGCCCAACTAACCCCAGGCCAGACCAGCCCAGCGAGCCCACCTCCCACTCTCTCGCGAAACGTTTTCTCACGCGCAAACACACCCCCGCAGTCGATGACGTCTAGACCCCACCACTCCCCTCTCTCTTACGCTAACGTCGTAGCCCCACCCGTCGTCGTCTTCACCCCCTCCCGCTGACCTCGCCGGCCATTTCTGGCCATTGATGGCTCGTTTCAATTCGCGTAAACGCGCCAGTAAATCAGCCCTGCGACCATGCTCGATAAAACGCCTCCCTCCCCTCTCTCTTTCCCCTTAGATCCCATCCCACCGGAGCCACCAGGGTGCTCGAATTGCTTGCTCGAACTTCACTGCCTCCAACGCCCTACGACGACGATTCTGGCCAAGTCTCGCCTCCCCTTGCCCCCTATCCACCACGAGACCACTCCCCATCGCCAAAGCACACTCCAAGACCACCAGCTCGTGGCGTCACCGCAACCTCGATTATGTCTTTAGAGCAAATACTGCCGTCTCCTCTTCGACGAGCTCCCTCGGTATTTTCTGACCTCCCCTTCTCCTCTCTGTGAGATGATCCTGTGACCATGACTCTCTTACGCACCTAACTACGCCCTCTGTTTGTCCTAGCATGCCGTAAATCCTCGCCAACGACGACGAGCCGAGACGCCCGACACTGACGACAACTATGGCGAGCAATAGCCATCGGCATCGTGCGCCCCTGTCGCTGAAACGACCATGTCGAGCTTCTCCAACATCCTGCGAACCTAGTAAGAATTCTCTTCCTCTCCCGCGCTTCCTATTTCGCCGGTAACTCCATCGTCTGAGCGCGCCACCGCCACTCGCCGCCGCTAGTGCCGCCAGTAATTGGCCAGTGATTGTGAGCCATAGGATTTTGATATAATGCACGCAATAGAAACTTAAACGAAGGGGTAAGATTCGATCATGCAAGCGATGCACTTTAGATCCGACGCAGCAATCATGCAATCCAACCGAACCGGTACCGACGAATAAGAAACAGAACGTGGCACTGACTCTATTATAAAATCAGAAAATGTTCTATTAGATGTTTAAACTTGCAAAATATATAACTTTTGATCCACACGTCCAAATTTTATAAATTTTATATCAATGGAATCAGCAAAAAAGTACTTTCCAACTATGCACTTTGTTTTAAATTGCTTCTGTTAAATTGGTTGTTTTTACAGAAACTTGTATAGGCATATTTTGTGTATAAAATTTATTCTAGAAATGTTTTTATGATAAAATCTTTGACAAATGGTTTGTTTTTAACCTACTGACCATATAAAACAACTTATGGAATTAAAAGTGTATTTTGTGAAGTTAAAGAATGAATCTTTGATTTAGAACATTTCTAGTCAAATAAAAATATTGTTTATATGTTAAAAATGCTTTTTGGAGAAAAACCTTTGGGAAATGATTTGAATTAAAATCTCTGATCCTAAACACAAATTAAAACCATATATTGGTGAATCCTATAAAAAATATTACTTTGCTAAAAAGTATTTTCAACAACATAAAATATTACTTTGGTATAAAAATGGTTTATAGGTAAAACCTTTTTACAAATGGTTTCAATATTAAACACTTGATCTTAAACACTAACATTTGTATTAAAAATATATTTGTCAAACACTAGAAAATCTTCCTTGGATTTTAAATCATTTCTAGCAAAACAAAAATGATTTAAATGACCTTTTTCACTAACTTGATATCAAATGGTTTGGCCACTTTTATAAATGACCAATATGTGTTTTAAAATGTTTATAACCTATTAGAAACCACTTTTACAAATAAAACAAACTTTGGCATGCTTGCATGCATTGCTTTGTTTTTATTATTCTATGTGATGATTGCTTGAATGGTAGATTGAATTTGTGCCTTGATTGAATTGTAGTGATATTTGAAGAGTGTGACTATTGCAAGATCAAGGAGTGAAATTATATTATCTACCTAAAAGGCAAGTGATGCTTCACACTTTTGTCCCATTATTTTCACTATGCATTAGTGATATTTCTAAGTAGGACTTGCATGGAATTTTTGCTAAGTATAAACTATGCCATGGGAAATCCTAGTAGATGAAACCTTAGAAGAATTTTCCTAAGTTAAGATTCCTACTACTATCCTACTTAGCTTAGCTGGTAGAAAACAAGGGTGGATTATATTCATGCTATGGAGTATTTCTAAGTCAAGGACTTGTGTTTTGTTTAATAAAACAACTAAGTGAATGAAACACCTGGGTGGAATGGAAAGAATGGTTTGTGTTGAGTGGTTACACAAGGCCCATTTATATGGTTTACCTTGTGTATCTCACTTGTGGAAAGCCACCCAGGAACAAAGAGATTTGAGATATCAAATGTTTAGAAGCTTCAAGTGCGGCCACTTGGCATTATGGGCTCTGCCTGGATCATATAGGTTGCAATAACTTAGCCAAATGGACAGTTGGTGGTAGGGGATGATAGGTTGGAACGCATCCATTCTGGTCCAAGGGAAGGCTTCTGAAAAATCTTGTCTTGGTAAAAATCAAGTCTTGTGGGGAAAGTGCACCACCTTTGCAGAGTGTAAAATCTAAGTACTTAGCCATGTCCCTGGCAAAGGACAATTTGAGCATCAAGACATGGAAGCTATCAAGAATCTCCTCATCCCAATTTTCTAAGTTAAAACTTATGGTTGAACAAGGGTTGAAGGATCACCAATTTCTATTGGGGGATGCTTTGGGTGATATTTTGCCAAACAAAAACTTAGCGTTTTTCAAAGGATAAGGAAAAATCTATTTCGAGCAAAGCAAGCCTAAGCTCCACCTATCCAAATGCATATAGATGATAGACTCCACTATACTACCATAGTATCACTTGCCAATACAATTCAAATGTATTGACCCTTGTGGCTGTAACTTATTATGTTGCAGGTTTGTTTGATGTTAGTGAAGTGTGTTGATTAGGATTACAAGTCTACAACCAACATGATTGCCCGTGGCACTTTGAAGATGAAGGAATCCATGCTATATTGTTATTTCTGCTGCATTGTAATGAGATAGCTAAATGAGCTATGTAAGATGTAATGAATTATTTTATTCCTGGTTATAAAGTTGTATTATGACCTTTGTTTCTTGATATTACATATTAACTGTGGATGCTAGCTATTGATCCAAGGACTAGCATTGTAAACACAGGGATCTCTACCTTATTAAAGGTTGGGACCTCTACCCATGTACCCTTCCCACTCCGGAGTGATGGACCTTCTAGACCCTTCTAGAAGATTTCGGTGAAAACGCCAAAATTATTTTCGAACCCCAGAATTGGACTTTCCTTATATGAATCTTATTCTCTCGACCATTCTGGATATCCTCGTGATGTCCTGGATCCTATCCGAGACTCCAAAAAACATTCGGTCTCCAACTCATTATCTACTAAACAACATCGAATCCTTAAGTGTGTCTCCCTACGGTTCGCGAATTATGCAGACATGATCGAGACATCTCTCCGATCAATAACCAATAGAGGAATCTAGAAATTCATATGGATCCCACATATTTATACAATTACTTCATGATCGAATGGACCATTTACATATGATACCAATTTCCCTTTGTCTCATGATACTTTACTTATCCGAGGTTTGATCGTCGATATCTCTGCATACCTAGTTCAATATCGTTACCGATAAGTACTCTTTACTCGTTCCTGTGATATGTGATACCTTGTGATCTAGTCACATGCTTGCAAGCCAATTGGATGACATTCCACCGAGAGGGCCCAGAGTATATCTATCCGCCATATGGATGGACAAATCCCACTCTTGGTCCATGTGCCTCAACACATACTCTTCGAATACTCAATGCCACCTTTATAACCACCCAGTTATGAAGTGGTTTTTGATGTCATCAAAGTATCCATCTGGTGATGGTGATTAACATGATCTCATGGTCGAAGGATTTAGGTTACTATGTATTTGAAAGCTTATAGCAAACAAACTATTGAAATGACTTGATCTTATGCTACACTTAACTATAGGAGTATGTCCATCACATCATTCTCCTAATGATATGATCTTGTTATTAATAACATCCAATGTTCATGATTAGGAAACCATAATCATATATTAATAAACAAGCTAGTATTACAAGAGGCTTACTAGGGACTCTTACATGTTTACAAATCACACAAGTATTAATGTTTCCGGTTAATACAATTATAGAATGGTATGTAAACATTTATTATAAACACAAAGATGTAATAATAACTGATTTTATTATTGCCTCTTGGGCATATCTCCAATACATTCTTCTTAGCTCTCGGTTTCATGGGTTTTGTCGATGACGTCACAGCCTGCCTTTTTTCCACCCTAGGTGGCTGGTTACTAGAACCTTCGTCTGACTGTGAACCATGGCCCGAAGAGGTTCTTTGATCCCTCCAGTGCACCTCTTGCATGCACACCCTATCACTGCACCACAACAGCTGGTCTTTCTCATCCCTACTCGTTGGCGTTGGATAAATCATTGAAGAGTGCCCAACTAAACCACATGAGAAACATAACATCGGTAGCTTCTCGTATTTGACCTCGAAGAACAAGGTGTAACATCCCAGGATTAGAACCTTGAAATAGTGAGGTCACATGTGTGTGTTTATTGCTTTCATGCATCGGAAAATCCGGGGTTTTTTCACGCAAAACTAAAAGAGGATAGAGGATCGAGATCTCTATTGTTCTGAGGGAAATGTCATGGATAGTGCTCTAAATTTAGACATGACCTCTGTTGAACCATTTGAATTTGGGTGAAGCAATTCAAATTTGAAGATTCAAATAATATAACTGAATTTAAAAGAAATTTGAAATTGAATTATAAATGAATAATGAATCACAATAATAAATAAGTATTGAATTCTTATTTATAAATACTACATAACTATCTAATATATTCAAATCACAAAAGGAAGGAAATTTAATAAAAGTACTACATTGTATTTACAAATATTTACGTGCAAATATAATAATACAATAAAGAAATATTTTACAAGAAAGAAAATTTACAAATATGAAAGATTTACAACATTTAATGAATAACTAATATAAGAAGTAAATAAAATAAAAATAAATAGAAAAGAATATAATCATTACAATAAGAAAAATTGCAAGTAAAGAAGAAGAATTTTTTTATTGAATGATATATATTATATTGTTCTTTAATTATAAAAGAATTGAAATAAATATTACAAAATGGAATTGAAGAACAATTGAATTGTAAGTAATGTAAACAAATATTACAATAAATAAACTTTACATTATTCTTACAAGAAGTAAAGGAAAAAGATTACAAAACAAATAAAACAAAAAGCCTAAACTAATCCTAATCTAAGTATTGTTGATCTTATTTGAAGCTTCTTATACCCGCAAACAAAACTGTAAACAAAAATAAAGAAAAAGGATTGATGTCAATAGGATTGCTCTTAGTTTTAAACAGTAAAGTGCACTGTTCATATTACATCTGAAAGGATACAGATGTCGCCTAGAGGAGGGGTGAATTGGCGATTAAAACTTTACCTAGAGGGGCTCAACAAAGGCAGAATAAAACTAACGTTTACTTTTTTAAGCACAAAATCTAGAACAAGCTAGGGTTCACCTATGTGCACCAACAACTTATGCTAAGCAAGACAAACAACTATGTGATAGCAAGATATATACTTCAAGCACGAATGCTATCACAAAGTAAAGTGCATAAGTAAGAGCTCAGTATAGAGATAACCGAGGCACGCGGGGAAGACGATATTTTACCAAGTTCCTCCCAACATGGAGTTCGTCTCGTTTGGAAAGGGGGTGGTATCTAACCACCTACGCCATAAAAGGCCTCCCTTATTCTCCGGTGAATCTCACCCCAACGGGATCGATCCACACTTCCACTATCGGTGCACTTGTCGGTGGCAACCGGAACCTTTCACAAGGTTGGGGCACTTCTCCACAACTTAATTGGAGGCTCCCAACAAATGCCACCAAGGCCACAAAACCGTCTAGGGTTCCAAGAACCCAAGAGGGACAAGCTTCAACGAATATCACGAACCAAATCCTCCGAGGAGAACTCAAACCGATGCACCTAATGCAAAAGGCAAGAACACCACAAAGATGCTCCAATCCCTCACTCTCAAATTCCAACAAAGCTACTAAAGCTATTGGTGGAACAAGAGAGGAGGAATCAAAGAGGGAGACAAAATCCCCCAAAATCTAGATCCCCAAAGATACACTCACAAAGAGATGTTTTGGTTTGGTCAAAACGTGGATCTAGATCTCCTCTCTCTTCCACTCACATATGGGAAAGAATCATCGGAGGGGAAGAGATTAATCAAGCTTTAAGATGTAGAGAAAATGGGGGCAAAGCTTAGACTAATAGAAGAGGAAGAAGCAACCCAAAATGAAAAAGGGCAAAAGGCTTAAATAGAGGCCCCAGAAAAACTGGCCGTTGGGGCACTTTTTCAGTCTAGGCCGGTAGTACCGGTTTTCGCCGATACTATCGCCCGGTAGCCCATCAGCGCACATAGCAGCAGGGAATAGAGGCGAAGAAGCAAGCACGGATAGCGATCTAGGCGAGTGCGAGCAGCAGCGGGCGCGCGCATGGCAGCTAGCGAGCAGCGAACGGGCGGGACCAGCAGCAGGCCGAGCGAGCGAAGCGGGGCCGCAGCATGCAGCGCACGCGAGCGAGCAATGCAGCGACGCGCGCGGGATCGATGCATGCGGTCAACACGCGAGTGGGGCTGGAGGTGCGCGACGCGCAGCAAGCTAGCGAGCGGGCTGTGGGAGCCAGGGGGCGCGGGAGCATGCGCGCAGCAAGCTGTGTCGTGGGAATGACCACGGCAGACGCTGCAATCGGCAGCGAGTAGTAGAACGAAGGGCAAGGGCGGCCAGCCATCTGCGGTGCGAGATGAGGGCAAAGACACAGGGTTTTACCTGGTTCGCCCCGAGGGTAAAGACCTACCCGCTAGATTGTATTATGGGGTGTTTACAATGGATGAACTCGGCGACTAGGCGGCGAGTTGCTTGGGTGTATGAGGGAACGTGTCTCTACTCACCCCATAGGGAGGTTTATATAGGCTCACCTCCCCTAGGGTTTACATATCTCAACCGATTTGGTTACAACTTCGGTAATAATTTAACCTAGTCCGACCGGGCCTATTCGCCGCCTGGGCCTTCAACTTCCATGCTCGATACCTGCTGGGCTTTGATCCACTCGCTGCAGCCCACTCGCAGCCCTTGGGCGGTCGGAACGCCCCGCCGAGTATACCCCAAGAGGCGTATCCCCATCAGTAGTCCCCGAGGCCGTCGTTGATTAGGCGTGAGTGGCTGCTGGCAGTCGGAGTATACGGCTTCAAGTTGGCATCCAGTCGAATCGTCGGCGGGCTCCTGTATAAAGGGAGAAATCCGGTGAACCGAGTCGCGTCTTGGGCGAGTCGAGCCAACAGGACGCGGTCTCGGCGAGTGACTTAACGAGCCAAGTGGCTAGAGTTGGACCGTCAGGCGTGGTCAAACTAGCCGTTAAGGTAACTCAACGGTAACTTCTGGCGTAATCATCGCGCGGTAACGGCCCCCTGATTTGGCGGGCAACCCCCGCTATATAAGAGGAATGGTAGGCTATCGCAAAGCCAACCGCCCACCATTTCTTCTGAGTACGCACATCTTCCTTCCTCTGAGTCCGCGATCCAATCGACCCGCAATCCTCCGACCTCCGAACAAATCCTCAGCCATGGCCCTCTCCACCGAACCTTGGGGTAGATCCAAGTGCACCAGGGCGCAGCTGGCCTCCTTCGAGGAGGCCGGAATCCTACGGGCCGGCTGCTGGCGTATCCCCGCAGCCGGGGAAACGACCCCAAACCCGCGAGAGAGAGAGTTCGTCTGTTTCACCAGTCACCTCGAGCGGGGGTTAGGGTTTCCCACATCTTTGTTCTTCCGCGTTTACGCCTACTACGGATCCAGCCCTCGATCTGGGTCCCCACAAGATCGAGCAACTCGCCATCTTCGTATGCTCATGAAAGTGCTACTTGGGCTGCCGCCCTACTTTCCCTTGTGGCAAGATCTGTTCCATGGACGGATCACCGCGAGGAGGCGGCGGCCCAATGCTAGCCGGGCGGCTTAACTTTCCAACTCAAATCCAAAGCCTTCTTCGACCTGATGCCGGCCAAAGCAGCGGCGATCGAAAAGTCATGGTTCTATGTGACCGAGGCGACTCCGGAAGACGGCGGCGATCCCTTGCACTCGCTAATCGTTCCGAGCGCCATCTCCAGTCGGCAAGCTCCCCGATGACCAGCGGATGGTCGTCGACGAGATGCTCCAGACCATCCGTGGTCCAAGAAGAAGGGCTCAGACGGTAAACTTGTACAACTGCTTTTGGGCGGCGGCTCGTTCACGCCTAATCACGACCATTACATGTACCAAGACATGGCCGGGAGACTCGACGAAGCCTGCCTCGACGAGTGGAAGCGGAGGACTACCTCTCAGCTGAAGAAGATCACCCAAGCGGCATACGGATGCGCAGTGGGTCCCTACACCGCTAAGCGTCCGCTCCGACGGTAATCTTTTATCTTGTTCGCAATGCAGCAGCAGTCGCGGTAACTCTAACTCTGTTTCGCGTTTAACGCAGCTGTTCCAAGTGGTGGAAGGGTGGTTACCACCCGCCGACGACGAGAGCCCCGGGCCATCCGCCCAGGATACAAGCGAGTCGCCACCCGCCAAGGGTAACGAGGATGCCGAGGACGAGTCCGAAGAGGAGATTGCCCCACTGGTCCGAAAGACCCGCGGGCAACGTCAGCGCGAGATTGAAGCGAGCAGGAGCCTCGAACGTCATGACGACGACGACGAACTCCCAGAGACCACCTCGCGCCGTCAGGCCACTCCCGCGAAGAAGAAGAAGAAGGAGAAGGAGGCGAGGGCCCCCCTGAGAAGGAAGACAAAGCCGCCGAAGGCGGCCTCACCGCCGTACTCAACGAGCAGCTCTGATGCCCACAGCTCGGCCGGTGATGGCGCAGTCCCGGCGACAACCGCGCTAGATGCGCCATCTACGAAGCCAGCCTCAATGCCTCCGCCATTCGCGCCGTTCGGGCTAGGAAAGCTCCGGCCAGGCGACTTCGCCGCAAGGAGGTCCCAGCGGTGGCCTCGCCGCAAGGAGGTTCCGCCATGTAGCCCCAATTCGCGAGGGGCTCACCGAAGGCGCCGAGGCGCCAACCGCTACCTCAACGCCAAAGAAGCCGTCCGTATCCTGGGCCCCGACGCCCGAGCTGGGGCTTAGTCGCCGATTAGGCCTGAGCTGGAAAAACCGCCGCATTCGCAGGGCTGCGTTTCATTCCAGTCTCAAGTGAGCGATTCGCCTTCTCTACTTTCCTTTAGTACTTTGATCGCCTTTATTGATTTGATTCGATGTGCAGGACCGGAGTAAAAAAGATGGGTCACCCGACCGTGGCCAAGGTATCCTCCGCCGCTGGCGAGGAAGACCCTTCCCGCAAGAGGAAAAGTGACGACGTCGCCGCCTCAACGGAAGGCAGCAAGAAGGCCAAGGGCGACGACATCGTCGCCGTCTCTGATGATGCGGCGGCGCGCTGGACCCGCATTGAGGCAACCGCTCAAAGGAGGGCGTTTCCTTGCCTAGACCGGAGGAAGCGACTTCCTTTGGGGCGGGCGCCTCGATTGCTACCTTCCCCCGTTTCATGACCAAGGCGGCCACGGCGAGTGGGGCTGCGACCCCAAGCCCCGCTCCAGGGACCACCGACGCTGAAATCGACCAACGTCGCGGGCACACGGCGCTGCTATGCCTCGTGGACGCGGTACAACTTCACGGAATGCTTGGTGCGGCAATCCAGGTACCTCCAGTCCCCGAGGATCAGGTCGGTGCTTAGCAGCGGCTTGATTCTTGTAATTACTTGTTTTGTACTTTCGAATCCAGTCCCCGAGTGCGTATGCGCTAAATTTTAGCGGGTATGCACTGAGGAATTTTCGTGGTTGCCAGTCCCCGAGTGCGCACCCGCTCAATTTTAGCGGGTGGGCACTGAGGAATTTTCGTGATCGCCAGTCCCCGAGTGCGCACCCGCTAAATTTTAGCGGGTGGGCACTGAGAAATTTTCGTGCTGACTTTGAAGATGCAGTGGTCTGCATGAGTCGGCAGAGCGATTGGCTAAGCGGCGTCGAGAAGGAGCTGGCCGCTATCCAAGAAGCAAACAAGGAGCGTCGGGCTGTTGCTGCGCAGGCGGAGGTGGCTCGCCAGAGCTTGTCCCGCCGGTGAGCTGGTGGCGGCGATCTGCGTTAGGCGATGCCGAGTAAGATCGCCGACCTCGGCGCGAATCGGCGGCAAAGAAGAAGCAAGCTCGTGAGCAGGCGGCGAAGGCCGCCATTGCGGCCGCGGAGGAAGATCGAAAGGCGTCGGAAGCCCTCATTGTTGGGCTTCAGGACGATCATACATCGCTTCAAAGTTTCATCACGGGACTCGCCCGCCCATTGCTTGGTGAGTGCGTCTTCCCTGTCTTTTGGTTGTGTTGTTTGTGATTTCCATGGTACTCATACTTGTCTCCTTCTCGCAGGTCGTGTTATTGGCTGCCAAGAAGAAGCGAACTCTCTTGACGCGAGGGAATGCGTAAGCATGCTCGTCGACTCGGCGACGCTGTCGGCGACGTGCATCCGCGCCTACCTTCAAGAGATGTCGCCCACGGAGGTTATTCCCAGTGACCTCGTTGAGGTGTGGGAGTACTTGGAGAAGGCGCCCGCGGTCGTAGAGTTCATGACGCGGTCGGCGTTTCGTCGCGGAGCGTCGACAGCCTTGAGCCTTGGACTCGCCCACTTCCCCGAGGACTTCGATCTCGACGATGTGACGAGTGGGTATCCTTCGTCGACTGGCTCGGTGGATCTGTCCGAGGTTCTCAAGCTGCAGGAACGTGCCGCCGCGTACTCGGAGCGCGTCTGGGCGATGGGCGACCTCCTTCCCTACCAGGAAACGGTCGTCGCGCCGAACGACCCCGAGCCGCCGCATCGCGACTTCAAGGTTGAGCAACCTTTCCGCTCGGCGATGGCGGGTGAGCTGACGACGTATCCGTCAAACCCGTACACCGCGTTCATCCGTAGGCGCCGGGATGCTGGCGCGTCGTCGTCGAAGCCTGCAGAATAGTGTAGTTTGCCTAGATGTGTTAGCAGCAGTTACGCGGTAGGCATATTTTGTAATGTAAGACAATGCGATATGCGATTGAATGGAACATTGTGTTCATTTTGCTATTTGTTTGTGTGTTTTGGATTGATTTTGGGTGAGTCCCCGAGCGCGTCCGCCCTTTTGTGGGGTTCACCTCATATATGATGTTTTGTTGTTATCATGTGTGTTGTTAGTTTAGTCGACTCGCCTGAAGCTCGGAGAGCCGATCAAGGCGACTCCTTGAGTGCTCAGACTTTACCGTTTTCCGTCTGTGACGGGCGGGTGGCGAGTCCCGGCGTGGTACTTGGTAGTTCAAGGCGCGACTCGAGGGTGGTTGAGGACTGAGCGCGTTGGTGTGAGCGCGTCACTCCTGCCTGGCCCGGTGGGTCAGTCGCGTGGCGAGTCCTAGGCATGCTCTCTTACTTGGCGTTTTCCCTGTCCGATCGCGATGAACTGGTATTCAGTCCCCGAGCGTGGTACTTAGCTGTTCGAGTTGCTACGCCTAGGATGCGGAGGACCAAGGTCGCTGTGGGAAGCGAGGACAGTTGTCTTGGTTCGTAAAACCAGTCGAGCTAGGCGACTCCAATGGGTCTCCGGATTGGCGTTTTTCGTGGACGATGCAAGACCTGAAATGACTCAGTGCTCTTACATCGCACTACTTAGCCGTGTCATTGTACCAAGGGTTGACTTGTATTTTAGCATGACGCTAGTTATTACAGTCGAGTGGCACAAGGCATGGAGAGTAGACAATTTTGCAAGAACGTTTCTTTTATTCATAGCGACTAGAGAGTACATATGTGGGGTTCTAGGAATAGAACTTCCGGAGGAGATTTACATTCCACGGCCGCTTGACGTCGAGTTCGCCGTCCTTGCGGACGTCGATGAGGTAGTAGGCGTCATTGCCGAGTACGGGCCCGATGGCGAACGGGCCTTCCACGGAGGAGAGCTTGTGCATGCCCTTCTTGTCCTGGATGAGGCGTAACACCAGGTCGCCTTCCTGGAAGGTGCGGGTTTTCACCCGTCGGCTGTGGTAGCGGCGGAGCCCTTGCTGATAAATGGAGGTACGCGATCGAGCGAGGTCGCGTGCTTCGTCGAGTTGGTCGAGCCCATCTTGGCGGGCCAGCTCGTTTTCGGCCTCCGTATAGTGGACGACCCGCGGCGAGTCGTGTTCGAGGTCGGTGGGCATGACTGCTTCGGCGCCGTAGACCATGAAGAAGGGAGTGAATCCCGTCGACCTGTTGACCGAGGTGCGGATTCCCCAGATGACGGAGGGGAGCTCTTCGACCCAGCATCCAGCGGTGCGCTCGAGTGGTACTTGGAGTCGCGGCTTCAGGCCGTGGAGGATGCTTTGGTTGGCTCGTTCCGCCTGGCCATTGGATTCCGGGTGTGCGACTGACGCGAGGTCGAGCCGGATGTGGTGCTCTTCGCAAAATTCAGCCATTGCTCCCTTGTGCCGTTGTCCGTGATGATGCTGTTGGGGAACCCGTAGCGGTATATGAGCTCGCGTAGGAACTTAGTGGCGGTCTTCCCGTCGCATTTCCGGACTGGCTTGGCCTCTACCCACTTCGTGAATTTGTCGACGGCGACCAGCAGGTGGGTGTAACCAGAGGGGGCCTTCTTGAAGGGGCCTACCATGTCCATGCCCCACAGAGCGAATGGCCAGGTGATGGGGATTGTTTTGAGCGCCGAGCTTGGTACGTGCATCTGATTGGCGTACTTCTGGCACCCGGCGCATCGCTGGACGATGTCCACAGCGTCGGCGTGTGCGGTGGGCCAGTAGAAGCCGTGCCGCATAGCCTTTGCGACCAGGGAGCGAGCGGCGGCGTGGTGGCCGCAGTCGCCTGAGTGGATGTCGTGGAGGATTTTGCGTCCTTCAGCCGGTTGGACGCAACGTTGGAACACGCCGGTGACGCTGCGCTTGTGTAGCTCGCCGTCGATGATGGTGTAAGACTTGCATCGGCGAGCGATCATTCGAGCAGTTGTTTCGTCTGTGGCGGTGCGGTTTCGGTAGGCGATGTAGGGCTTGGTCCATCGTCGGCTCGGTGATGAGTGCGACCAAGGCTGCTTCGTTGGAGCGGGACTCCGATGTCGATCTCCTTCGGGGGAGAGACTGATGGTGTGAAGATTGTGTCGAGGAACACGCCGGCGGGTGGTGCGAGTCGAGCCGACCCGATGCGAGAGAGGGCGTCGGCCTCCTCGTTTTTCCTCCTGTCGATCCACTCGACAGAGTAGCCGGTGAAGTGGCCGCCCACCTTGTCCACCTCTTGGCGGTACGCCGCCATGGTGGGGGAGACGGCGTCGCAGGTGCCGGCGACTTGCCCCGCAACGAGGTCGGAGTCTCCGTAGCATCGTAGGCGATTGACGCTCATCTCCTTTGCGGCTCGCATGCCGTGGAGTAGGGCCTCGTATTCAGCCATGTTGTTGGTGCAGGGCGTGAATTCGAGGCGGAGGATGTAGCGGAGCTTGTCGCCCTTTGGTGAGGTCAGCACTATCCCCGCTCCTGCGCCGTCCGCGTTCTTGGACCCGTCGAAGTGCAGGCTCCAGTAATGGAGGTACGGCGGCTTCTCTGGCTGCTGGGCCTCTTCCCAGTCGGCGATGAAGTCTGCCAGTGCCTGCGACTTAATCGCCCTTCGTGGCTCGTATTTAATGTTGTGGACGCCGATCTCGACGGCCCACTTGGCGACCCGCCCGGTCGCCTCGCGATTGCGGATGATGTCTTGTAGTGGTGCTGAGGAGACGACCGTGATCGGGTGCTCCTGGAAGTAGTGCGGCAGGCGCCGCTGAGCCCTGAAGACCGTGTATACCAGCTTTTGGTACTGTGGGTATCGCTGGCGCGACTCGGTGAGAACCTCGCTGATGTAGTACACCGGCCGCTGGACCGGGCGCTCCTTTCCTTCCTCTGGTCGTTCGACGACCATTACGGCGCTGACGACGCGCTCGGACGCCGCGACGTAAACCAGCATAGGCTCTTTGTCAGCGGGTGCGGCGAGTAGTGGTGCGGCGAGTAGCACCTTTTTAAGGTCGCGGAGCGCGTCGTCCGCCTCCTTGTCCCACTGGAAGGTGGGGTTCTTGCGCATCAGGCGGTATAGGGGCATCGCCTTTTCGCCCGTGCGGGGATGAAGCGGAGAGCCGCTACGCGCGGCCGACACGGGCGTCAGCACTCGGGTTTGCCGAGGCGATCGTGTCGATCTTCGTTGGGTTTGCCTCGATCCCTCGTTTGGAGCAGCGTACCCCGATGGTTGCCCGGGGGTACAATCGAAGGTGCACTTGCTGGATTGAGCTTTATCTTGTACCTCCGCAGATTTGCAAAGGTCTCGCGGTCGGCGAGTAAGTCGCCTTGGCGGCGGATTTCGACCACGTCGTCGATGTAGACGTGGATGTTGCGCCAATTTGGCTCGCGAGGCATTCTTGCATGCACCGCTGGTAGGTTGCCCGGCGTTCTTGAGGCGAAAGTCATGGCGGTGTAGCGAAGGCTCCGAATGGCGTGATGAACGCCGTCTTCTCCTCATCCTCGACAGCCATTTTGATCTGGTTGTACCGGAGTAGGCGTCGAGGAAACATAGCGACTCGAGCCCGCGGTTGAATCGATTATCGATCGATCCGGGAGGACGAACTGCTCCTTTGGGCAGGCGGTATTCAGGTTTGTGTAGTCAATACACATTCTCCGTGTCCGTTTTCTTCTCGACGACTGGGTTTGCCAGCCACTTGAGTATTTGATTGGCGGATGAAGCCGGCGGCAGCGCTGCACTTCCTCGGCGATTGCTCGGCGTTCTTCGTTGAAGGCCGTAGATCGCTTGTGGTCGCACTTTGGGGTCGGCGTTTAGTTTGTGCTCAGCGAGCTCCCTAGGGACACCAGGCATGTCGGAGGGTTTCCATGCGAAGATGTCCCTATTCTCACGAAGGAACTCGATGAGCGCGCCTTCCTATGCTAGGCTCATGCCTGTCCCGATCGTCCGTCTGGGTCGCTGGGACCAGCTCGGCCGGTGAAGTGTGCGTCGTGGCCTCAAAGGTTGAGGTGTTTGTGCCCTCGAGTTGGGCTTCTTGAGTATTGTGGGGTCGTCATTGTTGACCCGCCGCGTATTGGCGAGCTCGTCGGCGTGATTAGCTTCTGGCGATGACGGCGTCGGCGGTTCGGCTCCTTTGGCCTCGCATTCGCGGCCATGTCGGTCGCCGTTGATGGTGATGACGCCGCACGGGGAGCTTCATCGCGTTATCTGGCGTAGTGGGCGCCGCCATGAATTTGGCGCTGGCGCCCTAGGACGCAGCAGGTAAGCTGTCGAAGGGCACCAGCTCGAAGACGATCCGCTCGGTGCGGAAGTTTGCCAGAGTACCGAAGGTGACGGGTAGCGTGACCTTGCCGATCGGGTACGCCTTCCGACCGGGGACGATGCCGTGGAACGTGGTGTGGGTGGTCTCGATCGCCATCGCGGGGAGCAACCGCTGAAGGTGTCGAGGTAGAGGATGTTGATGGAGCTGCCGCCGTCCATCGCTGTCTTGGGGAGCCGATGATCGCCAACCTTGGGCTTGACCACCAAGGCGACTCGTCCTGGGTACTCGATGCGTGGCGAGTGGTCTTGCCGGCTCCATGTGATGGGCTGTTCCGACCAGTTGAGGAACTGGGGGACGTCTGTTTGGGCCACTGCGTTGACGGCGACGGCGCGGGCGATGACCTTCTTCTCGCGCTTCGTGTTGAAGCCTGTGAAGGTGTGGAGCGAGCCGGCTACTTTGCCGAATTTTCCGCCATTTGGCGGGTCGTTGTCGGTGTCTTCCCGTGCGTGCCGTGCCTTCTCAATTTCCCTGAGGGTGTGGCAGTCGGCGGTGGTGTGCGTGGCGGGCTTTCCTTCCCTGCTGTGAAACGCACATGGTTGGTTAAGGAGGGCCGCGGGATCGAACCTTGGCTTGTTCTTGTAGTTCCCGCCATCGCGTCGTTGCCCTCCGTCGCGGCGGTAGCTCTTGGGCTCGCGTTGTGCGTGCCCAGCGTTGGCGACGAAGTCGACTCGCCCGTCGTTGCGGCGCTTGCCTGTGAGGCGGGTGCCGCTGTAGCGTAGATCGGTTCGGCGTCCGCCGTCGTTGCCGCCCGTGCGGCGTTGCCCTCCTGACTCGTCGTCGACGTCTTGGTTGGGATCCTCCTCGGCGTACCGTTTGGCGATCTCGAGGAGGTCGGGGATGTTGTCGAGTGTGCGGGCGTGTCGCTTGAGCTTGGCGACTAGAGGCGAGGTCTTGAAGCAATGGATCGCGGTGTCCGGGTGGATGCCGACCGCGTTGTACCAGAGCTCTTGCCACCGTTGGACCCAGTTGCGGGTCGACTCGCGGGGTCCCTGGACGCATCGCTCCAGGTCCTCGATGGTGGTGGCGCGAGTGTAGGAGCACTCGAAGTGCCTGACGAAGGCGTCTCGCATTTCCTCCCAGGAGTCGATCATCACGGGGGCGTGTTGATCCATTGCCTGCGTCCCTCCATCATCGTGGGAGGTAACGGCGGCCAGTAGATCGTGTGACCGCGATCCCCATTGCCATGAGGTATGTGTCAAGCGGGGTGCGGTCGTCAGGAGTCGTATTTTCTATCTCCTTTGGCGCCTTGAAGTTTGGCGGGTACTTTTCGCCTCGGATCATTGGTCCGAAGCACTTAGGCCCTAGTCGATGGCGACCCCATAGGCTCGCCATCGCGCGAGTAGTTAGGTGTGCCGCAGTCATCGGGCTGTCGCGCCAGTTTTGGTTGTTGATGATGTGAGTGCGGGCGTCGATGGGTTCTCCGTTAGCGGCGACGAAGTTGGTCGCCGGCCTGGGATCGTTGGTGGAGAGTGCCGCGTTCGCGGGTCGGCGTTGGAGCTATAGTGGCTCTGGTGGCGGGCAATTGAGGGTGTTTGCCGCCGCTGGGCAGCCGCTTGAGGCCGCCCTGCTTCCCGAGGAGCGCGAGTATACTCGCCCTTGCGAGTCGGCGCCCGCTCTTTGCTGCTCCACGGCTTTTGCGGCGGGCCTTGACGTCTTGGATCTGCAAGCGCGTCGCGGTGGCCGTGATGCTGTCGGCTGCTCGGCCTGCCACGAGGTTGTCCATCGGGGTGGAGAACAGTGGGAGGCCGTTCGCGTCTCGCTCCCGTGAGGAGACGACTATCCGCGGCTGGTCTCTGGGAGGGGTGCGGTTGGGTGGTGGTGGGGCACCCATCGCCGTTGATCCTGGCGGGGGCCGAGCGCTTCCTCCTGGTGGCGCGTTCTCGCAGATCGCGCGCTCGGCTATGCGAGCCGGGTCGTTTTCGTCGTCGAAGTTCAGGGCGCGCCCCTGAACGGTGGGGTTCAGGCGTGACCTGATCCGCTGCTGGTGGTAGCGTGACAGTTCCTGCGCTGTCACTTGCTCGAGGCGAAATTTCTCGCGCTCGGCATGCTCTTTGCGTACTGCCTCCGCCAATTTCAGGCGGAGTTCCTCGACCTCCGTTGCCGTGGCGTTAGGAGGGATTGGGGTGGAGAAAGGATCCTCCGGCGGATCGGCGCCGGCTATGTAGGTCGCGGCATGGCGACGGTTCCGTCGTGGAAGTCGGCGGAGTTTTCCGACCGAGTCGAACTCGAAGATCCAGGATGGAGGGTCCTCAAATCTCCCGTTGGAGACTGGCGATGGAGCCCGCGACGAGGCATGGTGATGGATCCGGCGGTGGCGGGTCGCCGAGTCGGCGTCGTCGGTGAGGGCCGCATCTTCTGCGGCGGCGAGTTCTCGGCCACGTTCTGTGGGCGAGTTGTACTCGAGGCGGCGGTGGATCGTGCGGATCTGGCTCTCGGAGAGCCGATCGCGTGGTGGCGACTCGCGGATGCGAGCCGAGTCCTCCGAGGTGATGACGTCGGTGAGGCCGACGAAAAGACTGATCGTGCCGATCGGCAAGATCACGCTGTGCGTGACGGGTCGCGCCGGGCGTAGCTGCTTGGCAAGATCTGGAGCATCTCGCCGATCGCTATCATACGGCCGGTGGCGTCTCATTGATGGGCAGATTGGATCTCGCCGCGAACACCGGCCAGACCGCCAGGCCCACGGTGGCGCCAGCCGTGGGAATGACCACGGCGAGCTGCAATCGGCAAGTAGTAGAACGAAGGGCAAGGCGGCCAGCCATCTCATGGCGAGATGAGGGCAAAGACACGGTGGTTTTACCTGTGTTCGCCCCGGAGGGTAAATACCTACTCCTGCTAGATTGTATTATGGGGGTGTTTACAATGGGCGAACTCGGCGACTAGGCGGCGAGTTGCTTGGGTGTATGAGGGAACGTGTCTCTACTCACCCCATAGGGAGGTTTATATAGGCTCACCTCCCCTAGGGTTTACATATCTCAACCGATTTGGTTACAACTTCGGTAATCATTTAACCTAGTCCGACTGGGCCTATCTGCCTGGGCCTTCAACTTCCAAATACCGATACCTGGCTTTGATCCACTCGCCGTTCTGCAGGCCCACTCGCCAGCCCTTGGGCCAGTCGGAAACGTCCCGCTGAGTATACCCCAGTAGGCGTATCCCCATCAAGCTGGCTTGCTGGGCTAGCGGCGGCAAGGCAGTGAACAGGGCAGGCCGGGATGGGCCGGCCGATAGTACCGGCCCACCCGGGCAGTACTACCGGGCCTGTCCGGTAGAACCGGACCCAGCAACCGGACAAGGCAGAAAGGAGTGGGGGGGGGGCGCTTAGGGGCGGGCGGTATTACCGGCCCGCCCGGGCGGTACTACCGCTCGGCCCAGAAACCTGAATCCTTTTCTTTTTCAATAATATGGGGTAAATTCAAACTACAATAACTTTTGATTGGTAACTCCAATTGACCCGATTCCAATTGCGTTGGAAAGAGGACGATATTAGCTACCCTATAAAATCCTCACCAAGTGAAAATATTGGTTATCACCAAGTGAGAATGTATCAAGTAATATAATGTGAGATACCTCACTTGGTGAGACACCGGAAAACCGCCAAGATGAAAACCGCAATAAGATACAAACGGAAGATCCGATTTTGATGAACAAGAGCTTGTTATGGAGATTACCACAAGCTCTAAATCCTCACATGGATAAGACCAAATAACAACCAAATATGATGATGCAAGTATGCAAATGTTTGAGCTCTCTCCGAACGATATGATCGAGTTACTCATTCGAGAGCCCCTCTTGATAGTACGGTTATCTATCCTAAACCCGGTCTCCCACACACAACATGAGACCGGCAAAAGGGAAAACCTATCAAGATTATACCTTTGCCTTGAGCATTCCACTTGAGATCGATGTAGACGAACTTGGCCTTCTCAAGATGGAACACCTTTCTTGATTCCTCATCATCAATCCATGATCATCGAGGATGGCAAGCATCAATCATGAGATCTTCTATAGATGGCGCATTTTGAGCTTTCACAACACATCTTCTTATCATTTCATCTATCTTGAAGCCAACACGTGCTCCAAGCAATGCCAATGGACAATTCCTACAAGTACAAGTTAATACACACATTAGTCCATAAAGATTGTCATTAATTACCAAAACCACACATGGGGGCCCACATGTTCTTTCAACATCACTGAGAAATTTCAAATAAAAGGGAAAATTGTATCAAATGTAGTATCTGTTCTTTTAAAATCCTAATGGCCTCGGTGCCACATCATCAGCCAAAGAAGGGCAAGTTTCACCTGGTTAACCAACAGTAGATGTGTCAATTTTTTTTTCACTTAAGCTGATCCACAAGTGACACAAGCAGACACACATCACAGTCACTACATGCAAGCATGTCTTGCTGTCGACATAGGAGAGCATAGAGTTTAAATAAAAGGCACTACCATAAGGAACATCAAGTTCCTTTGCTGTTAGCTGCAAGCTCATCTCATAGGAACACAAAGAACTAGCACTAGAACTCGATAGATCATCACAAAATCCACCAGCAAGCCACCAAATAAAATCAATAGAGAACCATACAATATGGTCACCTGAAGGAAGGGGTGGTATTGGAGGACAACAAGATCATGCAAGAGCTAGGAGGAGGAGATACTCAAGCCAACCAGAGCAAGTTCTTCATCAACAAGAACGGAACCTGAACCAAGAAGTACAACAAGCTACACCGCAGCATCACCAACATAATTTGTTTGGTGAGTTATATAAATAACTTTTCATCCATTATCTTTCCTTCACTCAACGGACAAGGTTTGTTGGATAAGTGAATCCTAAGAGGAACACCTAGGTGGGATGAACAACTCATCATAGGATAGGGTTTATAGCCACAAAAAGAAATTGTTCTTATTCCAAATACAAAGATTAGGTCTCAAATTTTGCATCATAGACCTAATCTGGAGCAAACTAGCCACATCTCATGAACTAAAACAAGTTCAATGTGTTGGTACTACTGGGCAGATCCCAGTTATGGGTAACACCTCAGCAGTACCAATCAAAGAGAGTTATTCCTCTATAAATATAAGCTTCCATGGAAGGAATATTTAAATCATCTTCCTAATATTTTTAGGAATCACTTATACAAGTTATCTATTGATTTTCATTCATCATGTGAGTAAGATCTGTTAGATAGATTATATCCTTAGAAATACACTCAGATGGAATGTTTACTCATCATTGGATATCTCAAAAGGGGTCTAATAGCAACTTTTCCATCTACAAAGGAGGTCTGCGATAATGCATCACAGAACTAAACTATTGTTCAATAGTTTAGAATTAGGTGACAGATCCATTGATGAAATACTACAAGGCACATTCCAAAGAATAGTAGCTGACATGGATATGACCTACAGGTAGCTCACATTGGTATACCCGGTCCAGCCAATGAAGGCCCAGATGAAGACTTACTGCTAACACGAAGCCCAGGGAGATTCCGAATGGCCCAAGCCTGGTAGAAGTTCGACTCCTTGAAGAACACGCCCAAGTTATAGATAGAATATTCCAGGGTGAAACCCTAACTTGTAACCGACTCGACCTACCCGAGACCTGGCCTCCCATAGAAAGGCCAGGAGGGCACGACAAGGAGGATCTCTCCAACTCATACACACACCTCATTCCAGATTGCATATGTGCACCCCTGCAACCTTCAGTTCCGCCATCAATCAAGAACAGACAAGTAGGAGTAGGGTTTTCCCTCCGGGGGCCTGAACCTGGGTAAACCTCGTGTGCCCTTGCTGCGTGTCTGTTAACCGTCTCGCGATATCCAGCATCCCCATCTTCTCCAAACCCAAGTCCATAACAATGGGCATTGACGAGTCGAACCCTCGTCAATTGGCGCCATCTGTGGGAAATGGGGACGCTGATCGTGTGATCGTGACGGTTCCATCCGCTGTGATCTTTGATTCCTCGGCAATGGAGAATCACCTCCTATTTGGTGCCCTCGACTTCACCGCCCACTCTCCGGCCACTCGCAAGGATTTTGACTCTGTAGGAGACGGAGTCAAGATGCTGTTCGGGAGTTTCTGCTTCCAGGTGGGAAAGATCGGCACCCTACGCCTCCCAGAGCGGGTGCCACCTCCATCGATCAGGCCCACCTCATGTGAAAGTGCACTTCCTATCCTAAGTGATTTTGATGTTTGATGATAACACACATGTCGGACTAAGCTTTTGCTAAGTGTACCACAGTTTTAATTTAGGAGAAGACGTTATTCGTTCTCACCAAAAAAGGTCACTTGCAAGACATTGCCCACGCTCCTGTGGTGTCCGGTAGTACCGGAAATACCTACCCCTCATCACCGGTAGTACCGCTCGACGGTACCGGGGCAGGGCAGTAGGGTGTGGCAAGCCTGTCCACCCTCACTCGGTCACCCGGTACCTCGACGCGGTGTTGGAATTATGCCCTAGAGGCAATAATAAAGATGTTATTATTATAATTCTTGTTCATGATAATGTTTATATTCCATGCTACAATTGTATTAAGCGGAAACTTTAATACTTGTGTGGTTTGTGAACAACACCGTGTCCCTAGTACGCCTCTAAGGACTAGCTCATTGATTAATGATGGTTAAGGTTTCCTAACCATGGACATGAGTTGTCGATTAATAATGAGATCATATCATTGGGAGAATGATGTGATGGACAGACCCAAACTAAGCGAAGCAATTAGATCGTGTCATCGTGTTCATCTTTGCGAAGCTTTTCTTATGTCAAATATTGTATTCCTTAGACCATGAGATAATACAACTCCTGGCATCTAAGAAAGCTTTGAGGTCATCAAACATCATCCTATGAGAGGGTGACCATAAAGGTGTCTCTCGTGTGATCGGAAAGTATCTCTGGGTTGTATGTATCGAGATGGGATTTGTCCCTCCCAAGTCGGAGAGATATACTTCGGCCCACTTTCGAATCGATATCAACACCTTGCAAGCATGTGGTTAAGGAGTTAATCACAAAGTGATATCGGATTACAGAATGAATAAAGTACTTGCTGTGAACGAGATTGAACTAGGTATGACGGTACCGACGATCAAATCTCGGGCAAGTAAAATATCGCGAGACGAAGGTAATATATATATGGGATTGATTGAATCCTGGCATCGTGGTTCATCCGATATGATCATAGATGTATGTGTGGGAGTCAATATGGGTTTCCAGACCCCACTGTTGATTATTGATAGAAGATCATGTCTGCATATTCTCGAACCCGCAGGGTCAGACACTTAACGTGTCTCGATGCTAGGATAGATTGGATAATTGGTTTATGAATTTTTGTTCGGAGTCTCGGATGGGATCCAGGACATCACGAGAGGTTCCGGATTGGTCCGGAGAATAAGATTCATATAAGGCAGTGCAGGTTTTGGAGTTTGGAATTGTTCCGGGTTAATCGGTATTGTACCGGAAGCTTCTAGAACCTTCCGGAAGGGGACCAACGTGGCCCCACCTTCCGGGAGGGTGCATGGGCCTATGAGGGAGTTCCCTGGCTGCATTGGGCCAGGGGCACAAGGCCCCATAGGGCCCAACCGGCCAAGAGGGGTAAAACCCTAGATAGAGCTTCTAGAAGGGGGGGGGGGTTTCCTTGCCCCCCACTCCTCCTCCTTGGCCGCCGGCCTTGGCTTGGGGGAGGGGGCTAGGGTTGCCGCCCCACCCCTCTATATAAAGAGGGCTGGGGCGCACCACCCCCCACACCTTCCCCTCCAACCCTAGCCGCCCTGCTGCCCTCCTCTCTCCCTCCCGACTGTTTGTAGGCGAAGCCCTGCTGCAGAAACTCTCCACCATATACACCACGCAGTCGTGTTGTAGATCCAATCCGTCTCTCCACCATACTTGCTAGACCGAGGAAGGAGGAGACGTCGAGGTGCTACACGTGTGAATCTCACGGAGGCACCGCCACTTGTGGTGCTAGATCGGATCGGATCGTGAGGAGGAGAAGCGAGTACGACTACATCACCCATGTTCCGACGAACATTCTGCTGTGCGAATCTTCAAGGGTATGAAGATCTAATCCAATCTCTCTTGTTGTTTGCATCTCCTAGATTAGATCTTGGCTTTCCCTCTGTTCGCATCCGTAGAAAATTTTGATTTACTATGTGTGGCATCCCGCAAAACCACTACTAGAAAATCGCGTTGAATTTGTGCATTGCATCGTCATCATCATGTGTTGTTTGTCTAAAACTATTTTTGCAAAGCCCGTTTTGTTTTCTAAAACGCCCCGTCTTTAAATCAACACCAAAAAACCGGGACTCCGGAATATTTTGTTTTGATTAAATATGTTGTGCAAACGGTCCGCTTAGCACAAATAAAATATTAAGTTATTTTAGTGGGGCAGTCGAACGGGCCGAATGACCCGAACGGCCACCCCAGAAAATATAAACGGTCCGCCCCCTTTTTTCTAAACCTACCAATTAAACTACCCACACACCCCAGCCACCTCACCCCACCCAATCCCCTAGTGACACCTCACCTCTTCTCTCCCCCCAACCAAGCAGAACTTGCCACTTGTTCCACCCCCTCTCCCTTCTCTCTCTCCTCTCAACCCTCTCAGACCACACACGCCACCCCTGGACCCACACGCACGCAGCACACACCGCTCACGACCCAAACCTGCCCACCCCGACCGCATCTCCTCCCCTGGGCCCCACCGGTCCCACCACTAACCTTCCCCACGCGTTCGTCCTCCCCCAGCTTCTTCCTCCCCCACCTGCCCCGTCCCTGCATGCGCCACCTCTCCCTGGAACCTCCCGCGAGCAGCCCCATCCCCGCCGGCGACCACCGCCCCGCTCGCCTCCTCCCCACCTCAGCCTGGCTCGAGCCCGCACCGCGCTCCTGCCTCCCAAGCTCGCCTCCGCCTCCCTCGCCGCCTCCTCCCTCCCGCCCGCTCCCGGTCGCCTGCCCCTCCGCGCCCCAGGCTGCCCTCCCTACCCTGCTCCGGCCCATGGCCCCCGTCCCACCTCTGCCCCCTCCTCCTCGAAGCTCCCCGTGCCAGCCCGCCGCAACCGCCTCCGCCGCCTCTGCCTGGCCCGGCCGCTGCCAGCCTCCCTGCGCCGCCGCCACCACGACCTCCCACCTCTGCCACGGCTGCCAAGGCTCAAGGCTGCCCGCAGCTGCCCTCGGTGCTCCTCGGCTCCTCCGCCCTCCTTCGCCTCGCTCGCCGCTGCCGCCCCATCGCGCCACGGCCGCGCTGTCGCCGCCTCCGCCGCCGCCGCGGACCGCCCCTCCACCGCCAGCGAGCTCGCCGCAGGCCGCCTCGCCCGAGTCCGCTGCCGCGCTGGGGCCCTTGGCCTGTGTAGCATCCGTCGAGCTGCTCGCAAGGGGCCGCCCGCCGCCTTTGCCCGCCTGCCTCGGTGCGCTCCTTGCGACCCCCCGTTTGGTGCTAGTTCTCAAGATGTCGGATGGGCCGGTGTGGAGAGGTTGGTTATCCGACAAGATCTTCCGGACCCGAGGCTCGATCCACAAGACCGATCCGAGGCTGACCAACGAGTACGCCAAGTTCGCCGAGTTCGGGACCTTCAAGATCTCCGCCACGACACGACATGTACTTCCTCGACGCCATGATGGGACCCGAAGACCACATGGGACGACAAGTGTTCCGACATGGACCTGTTTGAAGCAAACTCGAAGACGGCAGATGCGACAAGTACCTCTTCCCGGATCTGATGCCCGAAAACGCAGACACCATGTGCTCCGTCACGGACCCGAGGTTCCGGAGGCCCCTTCCTGGATCCCGAAGACCGAAACCGTGGAACCGACAAGAACGGCATCGACCCGGAAGAACCCGACGCGCCCCGACACCGACCCAAGTCCCGCACCCGGACGCGCCAAGATCTACCCCAGTAATTTGAGAACGTTCCGCCGAGACCGACCGTCGAACCCTGGACCCCGAGACCGGACCCCGGAACCCCAAGTTCGTCGAGACCCCCTAAAGTGTGACCCTTATCCGAACCCCTATTTTTATAAATGCCAAACATAAAACTTGTTGCATATTAAATTGCCATACTCGCATGCATATTGTGTGGTTTGGGGGCCTTACGCCGATTCACCTTATAATTAAATATGGGGCCCATATGCGGGCAAATCTAGCCTTATATTGGCCTCATTTAAATTGGTGTAGCGAACCGGTAACTTATTTTTCCATGTTAAAACAACATTTAAATTGCGGGGTAGCTAATTCACTTGAACCGTTTAATTAATTGTCGGGACCCCGGTTCCGCTTAATCTGGCCTAATTGCATCGCCCTTCTGCCATGTCATACATCATACATGCATCATGCCGATCTTCTGTCATAATGTTAAATAGCGCCTCCGGTGTTTATTCTAGTGTTTTGCTTCTTCGCGGATAAGGCCGTTGAGTTGATGCGAGTGTCGACCCGATCTTCGGTTGAACCTTCGTCAATGTTTTCAGGCGAGCATCTTCCCTTTTCTACCTATCTTACTTTTATAGTATTTATTCCCCTCCTGTTGATCTATTGCTATCTGTGTTGCGATGCTTTAGTTTCCGTACCTGTGATATACCGTGCAGCCCTATATTGCCTTGGACACATCCTATTACCTGTTGTTTGGTAGATAGTTGGACTTGCGCGTCGTAGTCGCTTGCTCAAGTGCTGTTGCGTGTCGTCGAGTGCCACAGTTGTTGGTGTATTGCCGCATGTTGATGTTGGAGATGATCATAGTTTTACTTATCGTTCACTTTAATTTCTGTTTAACAACTAAAATTGAAATAAGCAGAGGCATCGGTGGGTGATAGAAAATATTTGGTTTCCGAACGCCCACTTGTGTCCCGTAAGACCCCGAGTACTTGATACCTGTTCCTTGTTTTATCGCTCTATCCACATCCGGGGGGTATATGGGACCCCCCTGAGCCAGAGCTTGATTCAGTCTTATTTCTTGGGGCCACAAACTAGTTTGAGGTTTTATTTACGATCCTGTATTTATGCCATGCTACTTATGTATTTAAATTGTGCGAGGAGCACACTGTACTGTTTAGGATCGGGACACGATTCCGCGGTGTCGACAAGCCCAGCCACACTTTCGGGTTCCCGCTCACCGTCTACCCAAACCTTGAGTCCGTCTCGAGTCGATGGCTTCGCTATGGATCTACTTAAGGGTGGCCGAAATATTTCTCAATCTGTGATTGTTCAATCGTGAAAGCCTCGTTGGGTTTTGAGTTGGTTTTTCCGAGGTTGATCGGCGTGTGTTGCTATTGGTGCACCCCGCCGGTAAAACTTTCAAAGCCGTGTCGCGGATATGGACGACTTGGAGCACGATTCTCGATCATAGACAAGCATAACTAAAGTTTATTGCTATAAATTTGACTTATAATGACTAGTAATCAGCTTCACTATAATGGAATGACTAATTAATACTGCCCACAATTGCTTGTTGGAGTGTCGCTTGCGACCCTTGTACCTGACTAGTAAGTATTGCAACTACAACGGATTGGCTGAATAAAAGTACCAACAACTGCTGGGTTTTGGGTTTATATCATGCTATCTGTATCTGATTAGTAATTGCTGCAACTACAACGGAATGATTAACTAAAAGGGCCCACTGCTTATTTTATCAGGACGATTATCTATACCTGACTAGTAATTGCTGCAACGATAACTGAATAAATAAAACTGCCAACTGTGTGAGTTCCTCGGTTGACTTCCTCGTTTGGTCTCGAGGGGGAAACACCAGGATGGGTTTGTTTGATGGTAGTATCAGGTTGGGTCCGAATAGGTCCTTCTTACCCCTCTCTGATTGCCGCCAGTTGTACCGAGTCTCTATAGGTTGTTTAGTGCATGCTGCCGCTGCCGCTTCAGTCCACCATACCTATGTAGGCGAGGACCGCCGAATTCTAGCCTCGCTGCATCTTGGCCTCGATCGACGCTCCTTCTTTTCCTTTGCCCTTTGTCGGCACCCTTTTGTTTAAGCAGGTTTTGAGATCGGCGTCGTTAGCGTGGTTACCCTTCCGCTTGGCACAGGCAGGGTTATGGACGCCATTGGTTATTCTTCGTGGCTCTTAGCCCCATTTGCATCTTGTCCGTGGACGCCTATCGTTTTCAAGGTGATTTGGATCTTTGTATATTATATCTGTATTCTTGACTCCTTGAGACGCTGTTATATATATCTGTTATGTGGGTCCCATCGAGGACTGTTGTGTAATGTTATTACTTCGTTTTCCACCCGCACGAAAGTGCCTGGTGGGCACCTTTGAATCGTTTCTATGCGGGTTTGGCGAATTTTGCTCAAACTTGCATAGGTCCGATTCTGAGGGTGTTACAGAGTGGTATCAGAGCACAGCAGTTGCGATACCCCACAAGTCCAGCCTGTAGGATAACCTAGCTAACGGCCTCAGTAGAGTGTCAAAACTATTTTGCAAAATCGGTTGGATAGTTCTGATTAGGTCTGATTTTACTTCTTACCACTCTGCTGTTCTCCTCTTACCTCTACGTGTTTTGAATCCGCTCTCTTCTCTCTCTCTTCGAGTCCAGGATTTCTCGTGGTTGGGTTTTCTGTCGTACCTTCAGGGTTTCGCTTCCTCCTTTGGTAACGGTGTTGCTACATCTGGTCTTCATGCTATCCGAGGAATCTTTTATCTGTGGTGCCATTCTTTGTTCCTTGCTTGTGCCTTCCGGTGTTTTCCGACGCGACGACATCATCTACGTCAGATCCGATGCAGAGTCTGCATCACTCCTTTGTTCCTGAACCTCGATTGTCGAGATCTTCAGTCTGATTCCGAGAATGGTTGCACGCTTTTCCACTGATTGTGCAGAGTAATACTTTGGGTGCGTGATGGATTGGCCCCCATGCCGACTACCCCTTCTATTCGCTTTTGTACATTAAAGTGGATGAGAATGCATCGGTTCCCTCTTTCCATCGAAGTTAGAGGTGGCTTTATTTGTTGATACCTCTACCTTCGACCTTTTTGATCCTGGAGTGTTCTCTCGACGATCACGGACGACGACCTCTTGTTAGTGGTGTCGCGAGGATCTACGCGAAGCGAGAAGACGCCGACCGCCGACCCTTCCTTCCGGTACCATGAGGCGGATCTCGAGGGCGAGATCCTTTGTTAGTGGTGTCGAATTGTGGCATCCCGCAAAACCACTACTAGAAAATCGCGTTGAATTTGTGCATTGCATCGTCATCATCATGTGTTGTTTGTCTAAAACTATTTTTGCAAAGCCCGTTTTGTTTTCTAAAATGCCCCGTCTTTAAATCAACACCAAAAAACCGGGACTCCGGAATATTTTGTTTTGATTAAATATGTTGTGCAAACGGTCCGCTTAGCACAAATAAAATATTAAGTTATTTTAGTGGGGCAGTTGAACGGGCCGAATGACCCGAACGACCACCCCAGAAAATATAAATGGTCCGCCCCCTTTTTTCTAAACCTACCAATTAAACTACCCACACACCCCAGCCACCTCACCCCACCCAATCCCCTAGTGACACATCACCTCTTCTCTCCCCCAACCAACCAGAACTTGCCACTTGTTCCACCCCCTCTCCCTTCTCTCTCTCCTCTCAACCCTCTCAGACCACACACGCCACCCCCTGGACCCACACGCACGCAGCACACACCGCTCACGACCCAAACTTGCCCACCCCGACCGCATCTCCTCCCCTGGGCCCCACCGGTCCCACCACCAACCTTCCCCAAGCGTTCGTCCTCCCCCAGCTTCTTCCTCCCCCACCTGCCAGTCCCTCAGATCGCCACCTCTCCCTGAACCTCCATAAGCAGCCCGTCCCACGCGACCACCGCCTGCTCCTCCTCCCCACCTCAGGCGCTTTCGAGCTCAGCCAGCTCCCTCCCTGCCTCCCAAGCTCACGCGGTCCTCCCTCCGCTCCTGCCTCACCTCCTCCGTCCCGCTCCTCCGCCTCGCCCTCCGCCTCCGGCCCCACTGCCGCCTGGCCTCCCTACCCCTGCTCCAGGTGGCACCGCTGGCTCCGCCGCCTGCCCCTCCTCCCAAAGCTCCCGTCGCCAGCTCTGCAACCGCCGCTGGCCTCCTCTCTGCCACAGCCGCGCCAGCCTCCCTGCGCCGCCACCACGACCCTACCTCACTGCCAGCGCGCCTCTGCTCGCGTCGCCGAGCGGCCCCATGGTGCTCCTCAGCTCCTCCGCCTCCTCGCTTCCTGCTCGCCGCCGCCGCCGCGTGCGCCCGCCGGCTGCCGCCGCCTCCCGGCTGGCGTCGCCGCCCCTCCACCGCCAAGCGAGCTCGCCAGCAGGCCGCCCTCGCCCGGAGTCCCGCTGCTCGCGGGGCCCTTGGCCCTGTAGCATCCGCCGAGCTGCTGCAAGGCGGTCTCGCCTGCTGTGCCTGCCTCGGTGCCGCTCCCTTGCGCGACCCCCCGTTTGGTGCTAGTTCCTGAAGATGTATGGATGGGCCGTCCGTGTGGAGAGGTTGGTTATCCTGACAAGATCTTCCCGGACCCGAGGCTCGATCCACAAGACCGATCCGAGGCGCCTGGACCCGAACCGGGAGTACGCCAAGTTCGCCGAGTTCAGGGACCTTCAAGATCTCCGCCACGGACACGACATGTACTTCCCTGGGACGCCATGACTGGGACCCCGGACCCGAAGACCACATGGGACGACAAGTGTTCCAACATGGACCCGTTTGAAGCAAACTCGAAGACGGCAGATGCGACAAGTACCTCTTCCCGGATCTGATGCCCGAAAACACGGACACCAAGTGCTCCGTCACGGACCCGAGGATCCGGATGCCCCTTCCTGGATCCCGAAGACCGAAACCGTGGAACCGACAAGAACGGCATCGACCCGGAAGAACCCGACGCGCCCCGACACCGACCCAAGTCCCGCACCCGGACGCGCCAAGATCTACCCCAGTAATTTGAGAACGTTCACGAGATCGACCGTCGAACCACAGACCCGAGACCGACCTCGAACCCCAAGTTCGCCGAGACCCCTAAAGTGTGACCCTTATCCGAACCCCTATTTTTATAAATGCCAAACATAAAACTTGTTGCATATTAAATTGCCATACTCGCATGCATATTGTGTGGTTTGGGGGCCTTACGCCGATTCACCTTATAATTAAATATGGGGCCCATATGCGGGCAAATCTAGCCTTATATTGGCCTCATTTAAATTGGTGTAGCGAACCGGTAACTTATTTTTCCATGTTAAAACAACATTTAAATTGCGGGGTAGCTAATTCACTTGAACCGTTTAATTAATTGTCGGGACCCGGTTAAGCCCGCTTAATTGCATCGCCTTCTACGCCATGTCATACATCATACATGCATCATGCCGATCTTCCATCATAATGTTAAATAAGCGCCTCCGTGTTTATTCTAGTGTTTTGCTTCTTCGGATAAGGCCGTTGAGTTGATGCGAGTGTCGACCCGATCTTCGGTTGAACCTTCGTCAATGTTTTCAGGCGAGCATCTTCCCTTTTCTACCTATCTTACTTTTATAGTATTTATTCCCCTCCTGTTGATCTATTGCTATCTGTGTTGCGATGCTTTAGTTTCCGTACCTGTGATATACCGTGCAGCCCTATATTGCCTTGGACACATCCTATTACCTGTTGTTTGGTAGATAGTTGGACTTGCGCGTCGTAGTCGCTTGCTCAAGTGCTGTTGTGTGTCGTCGAGTGCCACAGTTGTTGGTGTATTGCCGCATGTTGATGTTGGAGATGATCATAGTTTTACTTATCGTTCACTTTAATTTCTGTTTAACAACTAAAATTGAAATAAGCAGAGGCATCGGTGGGTGATAGAAAATATTTGGTTTCCGAACGCCCACTTGTGTCCCGTAAGACCCCGATTACTTGATACCTGTTCCTTGTTTTATCGCGCTATCCACATCCGGGAGGTATATGGGACCCCCCTGAGCCAGAGCTTGATTCAGTCTTATTTCTTGGGGACACAAACTAGTTTGAGGTTTTATTTACGATCCTGTACTTATGCCATGCTACTTATGTATTTAAATTGTGCGAGGAGCACACTGTACTGTTTAGGATCGGGACACGATTCCGCGGTGTCGACAAGCCCAGCCACACTTTCGGGTTCCCAGTTCACGTACCGTCTACCCAAACCTTGAGTCCGTCTCGAGTCACCGGCTGCTATGGATCTACTTAAGGGTGGCCTCAAATATTTCAATCCTGTGATTGTTCACCGTGAAAGCCTCGTTGGGTTTTGAGTTGGTTTTCCGAGGTTGATCGGCGTGTGTTGCTATTGGTGCACCGCCGGTAAAACTTTCTCGAAGCCGTGTCCGCGGATATGGACGACTTGGAGCACATTCTCGATCATAGACAAGCATAACTAAAGTTTATTGCTATAAATTTGACTTATAATGACTAGTAATCAGCTTCACTATAATGGAATGACTAATTAATACTGCCCAATTGCTTGTTGAGTGTCGCCATGCACCTTTGTACTGACTAGTAAGTATTGCAACTACAACGGATTGGTGAATAAAAGTACCAACAACCGCTGGTTTTGGGTTTATATCATGCTATCTCAGACCGATTAGTAATTGCTGCAACTACAACGGAATGATTAACTAAAAGGGCCCATCGCTTATTTTATCGTGACAATTATCTATACCGACTAGTAATTGCTGCAACGATAATCGAATAAATAAAGCTGCCAACCGTGAGTTCCTCGGTTGACTTCCTCGTTTGGTCTCGAGGGGAAACACCAGATGGGTTTGTTTGATGGTAGTATCGTTGGGTCCGAATAGGTCCTTCTTACCCTCTCTCGATTGCCGCCATTACCGAGTCTCTATAGGTTGTTTAGTGCATGCCGCCGCCGCTCAGTCCCCATACCTATGTAGGCGAGGACCGCCATTCTAGCCTCGCCGTGTCTTGGCCTCAAGATCGACGCCCTTCTTTTCCTTTGCCCTTTGTCGGCACACCCTTTGTTTAAGCAGGTTTTGAGATCGACGTCGTTAGGAGGGTTACCCTTCCGGCTTGGCAGGGTTATGGACGCCATTGGTTATTCTTCAGGGCTCTTAGCCCCATTTGCATCTTGTCCGTAGCTGGACGCTCTATCGTTTTCAAGGTGATTTGGATCTTTGTATATTATATCTGTATTCTTGACTCCTTGAGACGCTGTTATATATATCTGTTCTGTGGGTCCCATCGAGGACTGTTGTGTAATGTTATTACTTCGTTTTCCACCCGCACGAAAGTGCCTGGTGGGCACCTTTGAATCGTTTCTATGCGGGTTTAGCGAATTTTGCTCAAACTTGCATAGGTCCGATTCTGAGGGTGTTACACTATGCCGCGAAACCCTTCACGCGGTACTACCGCCTAGGTCCGATTGTACCGCACATATGGACCGGTACTACCGCTTCGCGGTAGCACCGCTTTTCCTGTGTACTACCTCCAGGGGAGGCTGTTGCCTAGCCTCCCAACGGATAATGTTCGATCTTGCGTCCCAGACTGACGGTAGTACCAGATTGTTCCTGTATCCTAGTAGTACGGTTCTGACAAAATTGCAATGGGCAGATCTTCTCTGTGGGGTATAAAAAGACCCCTCTTCTACCTTGGGGAGCTGCTCGACCCACTAAAGAACACTATCTCCATTTGAGCCACCAAATTGCCGAGATCTCTTCATCCAACCATCCAAAGTCCTTCATCTTTGGAGAATCGAAGTAGGAGGCCTTTATCTATAGCTTCACCGAGAGAGATCTCCATTTCCCCCTTATTCACTTGAGGGCCCCTTGCTCTAGTGTTTCTTAGGAAACCCTAGTTCTAGATTTCCTTCTTACAAGCTTGTCTTTGATTGTTTGAAAGCTTGCTTGTATTCGGGAGCCTCCAATTAGGTTGTGGATGTGTGCCTCGAACTTTTTGTAAAGGTGTCGGCTTCCACCTTGAAGGTTGCCGATATAGTGGAAGAGGTGAATCAAACCCATTAGGGTGAGGTTCATCGGAGAACAAGGGATTCCTCTCATGTCATTGGTGGTTTGAAACCACCCCCTCTCCAAACGTAGACGTACTTCCCCTCAAAAGGAAGGAACTACGGGAAACAAACCCTTGTGTCTCCGCGTGCTCCACTTTGGTTACTTCTATCCTTTACCGCACTTTACTTATCTTGTTCTTGCTTAGTGTTTGTGCTAGATTGACATATAGGTAAATTCACCATAGTTGCATAATCTAGAGAATTTACCTTTGTGTCAAACCCTTATTTGAAAAAGAGTAAACTTTGAAGTAGAACCTATTCACCCCCCCTCTAGGTGCCCATACGATCCTTTCAATTGGTATCAGAGCCTCGGCTCTTTATTCAGGATTTACCGCCTAAGAGTAAATGGGTATCAAAGGGGATGAGGCAAGTACCACGGTGTCCATTATGGACCTCAAGAATTTGGAAACAAGCTTGAGCTCCACCTTGGGCAACAAAATTAAACAATTGCGCGACCTAGTCGAGCAACTTGTTAAAGAGAGATTTGCCTCACCTCCTCCCTCTCCTCAAGAGGGACTGCCACCACATCCAAAGGTGAATGCCTCGTCATCACCCGAGGGTGTGGTGGTGGGGGAAATGAAAACACTAATCCCTCCACCAAGAAGGATGGTGGGAAGGGAGAGCACCATGAGGCTCAAGGATGCTACTCCCCCGACCCCCAAATTACTCACCCTCATATAAAAAATAGGGGAGACCCACCTAAGCTTGCTGCATCTACTTTTGCTCAATGGAAATCACTAATGAAATCTCATGTGCGCAACTCTTGTATTGAGTTAAAAAATATCACTGAAGAAGGAATCTGTATTATGGATCCAACCAACTTGACAATAAGAGAAGTTGTCAATAGTCAACTCAATGCCACCGCTATGCACACGATTCAACAAGGATTGGGTACAAAAGATTACCCTCACATTGAACACCTTAACACCACCAAGGAAGCTTGGGATGCTCTCACGGAGTTATATGTTGGAAATGAGAGCATGAGAAGGAACCGGTATGATGCACTAAGCAATGAAGCCAAAGGCTTCTATATGAAGGATGGTGAAGATCATGAAGACATGTATCGAAGGCTTAAATCCACTGCCATCGCCTTTAGGAATGTGGGTGCCTCACATGTGGATGATGCTTGGATAAAAAGGAAATATGTGAGTGAACTCATGCCCTTTGAGCCCACCGACTTGAAGAGTATACAAGGAAGACACAACTACCATCTCATGACCTCCAATGAAGTTATGAAAGAGATGGCCTCTTTCAAGGTTGCCGCCAAGAATGCCAAATATGCCCGTGCTCATGCCCTTGAAATTACAAATGGTGTCAACCTTGCCTTAAAACCTTGCCTTAAAAGCCATGGTTGTGGAGTATGTGGATGAAGATGAAAGTGATGAAGGCCTATCTATGAGCCACCCCGATGATGTCAAGGTTGCTCATGGTGAATATTGTAAAGGTCCCAACCTGATAAGGTAGAGATCGATGTGTTTACAATGCTAGTCCCTAGATCAATAGCTAGCATCCACAGTTTAAGATGTAATATCAAGAAACAGAGGTCATATACAACTTTATAACCAGGAATAAAAATAATTCATTACATCTTACATAGCTCATATGGCTATCTCATTACAATGCAGCAGAAAAATCTATATAGCATGGAGTCCATCATCTTCAAAGTGCCACAGGAAATCATGTTGGTTGTAGACTTGTAATCCTAATCAACACACTTCACTAACATCAAAACAAACCTGCAACATAATAAGTTACAGCCACAAGGGTCAATACATTTGAATTGTATTGGAAAGTTTCACTACTATGTGGAAATAAGTTGGAGTCTATCAATACATGAATATTTGGCTAAGTAGGGTTTAGGCTCATTTGTAGAAAGCAATATGGTTTTATCCTATCTTTTCAAAAATAGTTTTGATCTTTTAACAATCTCTCTAAACTTCTTGGCAAACTCCAAGTGCTTCTAATCCCTTGTTGACACCATCAAGTTTTACTTTGAGAAATTGGAATGTCGAGATCTTCCATAACTTTAGGCCTTAGTTTCTCAGAGTTGTCCATAACCGGGGACATGGATAAGTACTTAGAATTTGATCTTCTGCAGAATTTGTACACTTTACCCACATGACACATCTCATCTTGATGTCACCAGTGGCCGCTGGATACGTACACACCAAATGGAGTACCGGCAGATCGAGAATGTGACAAAGTCTTTCCATAGAAGTCCTCCCAATACATAATGCTAGCACGTCCACCAGACACCAATGTAAGGATATATTTCCAATACATGAATCCGATTAACCTGAGTAGGTGCCAATGCAAGGGTCTTCCACTATGTAATTGACTAAGCCAGTGCCCATTTAGCATGTGGTTGTACACGGAACCCACTGTACGAGAAACATGTTCAATCTCTAAGTCCCTGGGTGGTTTTCTTCTAGTGCACCTACAAAAAAGATAGCCATATAAACATGGTTCCCTTTGTTGCCACCTTATCCACAATTGGGTATCCACATTCCACCCAGGTGATTCATTGAGTACTTGTTTTATTATATAAAACATATATTTTTCCAACACTTCATATAATCATAACATGGTATTCCACCCCAAGTCTACAGCAGGGCTAAGCATACTACAACTATGATGTTTTCACTAAGGAAGATATAAAGGATATCCTAATAGGACATAGCATAGCATAGTAATATAGTAGCCCTATCATGCATACTACAAAAATTCTACTAAGTGTAATGAAAATAGTAGGACATGGAATATAGTGTCACTTGCATTTTTAGTAGAGAATATTGGTTCACTCCTTGATCTTGCAATAATCACACTCTTCAAATTTCACTACAATTCAATCAAGAAAGCACATATTCAAACTAGCATTCAAACAATTCACCACATAAAACAATAAAAAAAAGAATTGTATGCAAGCATACAAAAGATTGTTTTATTTGGAAAAGTGGTTTCTAATAGGCTATAAATATTTTTAAAACACCTAAAGGTCATTTATATATGTGCCAAAGTCATTTGAAACCAAGTTAGTGAAAATGGGCCATTTAAATCATTTTGTTTTGCTAGAAATGATTTAAACCAAAGTAATATTTTGTAGTGTTAGGCAAATATATTTTTAAACACAAATGTTTAGTGTTATGGTCAAAGTATTTAATATTAATCCATTTGCAAAAAGGTTTCACCTAAATTCCATTTTTAAATCAAAGCAATATTTTTATTTGCTAGAAATGCCTTTAACAAAGTAATAATTTACTAGGGTTCATCAAGTATATTTTTGAAATCCTAAAACTTGGTGTTTAGGGTCAGGGAGTATAAACCAACCCATTTGCAAAAGGTTTTACTCAAAAAGCATTTTTAAACCATAATCAACATTTTTATTTAACTAGAAATGTTTTATTCAAGGATTAATTCCTTAGTGTCACAAAATATACATTTTAAATCCAAAAGTTGGTTTTTATGGTCAGTAGGTTCAAAACAAAATATTTACAAAAGATTTTATCCTAAAATCATTTTTAGAATAAATTTTATACACCAAATATGCCTAAATATGTTTCTGCAAAAACTACCAATTTTACAGAAGCAAAACACTAAACTAATGGCATGGTTGCAAAGTTTGCATTTTTGTGATTCCAATGATATAAAATTTGTAAAATTTGAACATGTATATTAAAAGTTATGAATTTTACAAATTGAATCATCTAATAGAACAAATCTGGTTTTTAAAACACAGTCTGGGCCACGTGGCTTAATTCTATTAGCCTGTACCGCTTCGGCTAGATTGCGCTCTGTGGATCGTTGGATCTAAATAAGATCATGCGGCACAGATCAATGCATACCCCTTCAGTTAAAATCTAATCTCAACCAGACGATCACGATCTAACGGCTACAACGCTATGACCAGGAACTGGCGGCGACGGCGGCACAAGCGGCGACGCTCAACACGCCCCGACGCTACTGAAGCGAGGAGGGTAGCGAAGGGCATTACCAGACTCTCTGTGATGAGGAGAAGCTCGAGGTGGTTGTTGTTCGTCGAGGGGCGCACGGAGTCACCATCAATTGCTCGTTAGAATTAACGGCGGCGTCGGGAACGCTCTGGTCTGGACGGAGGCGAGGCTGCAAGTCACGGGAAGATGAGTGGAAAGGGGACTTAGATGCGGGAGAGTGTGGCGAACGCGTGTGCGTCATCGAGAGAGAGAGAGAGAGAGAGAGAGAGAGAGAGAGAGAGAGAGAGAGAGAGAGGTGGACGTGACTTACGGGGAATGGTCGCCGGAGTTGAGGCATACGCCGTTGACGCTCTGTTGTTGGCGGAGGCGAGTCAGCGGGGTGCGCGGGGACGAACATGGGCTACTGGAAGGTGCAGGAGATCCTCGCGAGCAAGCTCGTGTGAAGTGGGGACAGTGGGGGTGGCTGTTCTCGCCGGAATCGATGAAGGAGCTCGTCGGAGACAGTGGGGTGCGAGCTCGCAATTGCGGCAGCCTGGTAGCGGAGAGGAGCGGGCGTGTGAGGGGAAATAGAGAGGAGGTCGAGGCGCTTAAGATGGCGTGGTCACGGAGAGGAATTACTGCGGCGTTGATGCGAATTAATGCGACGAAATCAAAGCAGAAATGGCGGTGTGCGAGGGTGTTGGGGATATGCTATATGGGTATCCTCATAGCATGTCACTTATCCGGATAACCCGGGTGGCCCATAGTCGGTAGCATGGCCTATGGCCTGCTGGGCGACCCAGTTAGATGGATCCAGAAAGGAGGCCCATGCTGGATAAAGGAAGGCTACGGTGGAGTCACCAACGTACCCGGAGCCTTGGAGTGCAAGATACACAAGACTAGTAATAGACAGTGTAGGAGTCTGTAACCTGTCCGGCTAGGACTTTTCCCTGTAACCCCAGGACCTGGCGACTATATAAGTCAGGCCTATGGGAGCCTTTAGGGCACGATAACTTAGACTCTCTAGTCACCTCGTACAGCGAACCAATCCCTATAACTCGGCGTATTACCCTTATAGTGATTTATAGCAGGAGTAGGATTCCGCCACCGCTAGGATCTCAACCGGTAAGCCGTGTTACCTGCACCACAACCGTCCGCCTTACCCCACGTCTCTAAACACGCACCGTGAGGACCCTCCATGGCATACTCTTCGACAATACCACGACGGTTGGCGCCACCGTGCAAGAGGCGCCAGATCTTCAGCGGGCGAGGACCAAGATCTTCGCGGGAATCGGCGAAACCGTAGCCATCGGTCGCGTTCTCTTCTCCGGCAATGTTCCGATCGTCCCTCCTGACGAGTTCTGGATCCCGACAAAGATGAAACCTACGCGGTGTTCGATCGTTCCTATCGGAGACATCCACCTCTTCATCGGCGAAACCGACTTGGGCACTAGTTCCCTGGGAGTCGGAGGAGCATCAAGACCCGCACAGACCGCCTACGGGCTGGATACGTTCGCGGAAGGATCGATGTCGGATCTCTTCGGAGTTTGCCAGCAAAGATCGGAAAGCATCAAGACCCGCACGGACCGCCTACGGGCTGGATACGTTCGCGGAAGGATCGATGTTGGATCTCTCTTCGGAGTTTGCCGGCAAAGATCGGAAAGTATCAAGACCCGCACGGACCGCCTATGGGCCAGATACGTTCGCAGAAGGATCGATGTCGGATCTCTCTTCGGAGTTTGCCGGCAAAGATTGGAAAAATTCAAGGCCCACCCAAACCGCCCCTGTGCATGATATAAAGGTGGAAGATCACTGCAAATCCGCTGGCTTCGTCCGTGCGTCTAGACAGCAGAAATCCAAGTTCGTCGGCGTGGTTACCATCTTCGATCTGGCGTGCTGCGTTCAGAGAGGGCGAAAACCCCCGCGATTACCTGGCCAGGTGGCTCCGTATACGAGCCGATCTGGCCCACTACCCCGATGATAACGCTTTGTATCACTTCGTGGAAGGACTGGACCGTGGCACGCTTCTCCGACATTCTCTAAGACGGCAACAGGCAACAGGAAACCTTGCCCTCGAAGATATGGTGAGCACCGTCAACAGCTAAGCGGAAGCTGACGCAGCAGCCCAGATGGAGCTTGCGCTTAGAGACGGAGAACCTCCGATTCAGCAGCCGCCGCCACCGCCTCCCGCCGCCATCGTCGCAGCAGCACCACCACCTCCATTCATCGTCGAGGCCGTTGCACCTCCACCGCCCTTCATCGAGGAGGTCCTGGCACCCTCCGACTCTGTCATTGACGCGCTTTATGCTGATTTCAGTGCAGATTCAGAGGAGATAGACTTCAGTCCAAAAGAGCTAGACTCCGCTATGCAGGAGATGGAGGGGTACTCGCACGACGAGCAAGCCAACAACGCCGTCACGTCCCGAGGGGTGTTCGTCACCATTGGGACGGCGATGGATGAAGATCAACCCGGATGAGCTCCGCCTACAGCGCTACAAAAGGGGAAATGGCCACTTATTGCTGCTGACGATGATCGTGCAAAAGTCATGCCTCCTCCGCCTAACCCAGTGCAGCAGCCGCAGGAACTCGGCACCGGCCCGAGCAACAACAACACCGCAAACTTGCCGCCTCCAGCATCTACGTCTGCAGCAGCCCAAGTTACTCCAGCTGATAGAGTGATGTACGACAATCTCCTCGTCGAGCCACTAACCGTTGCTCATATCCGGAACGTGACCCAGCTTGACGAGAAGCGCCAGCAGCTGCTGGAGGAAGCGCAAGCCATCGCGGAGCAAGGCGCCAAGCTAGATCGAGATCCGTCAACGCGAAGTGCATAGAGAAAGCTAGAGCAATGGAAGCCGAGTACAAGACTTTACCGCAGCAGAAGGCTAAGAAAGCTCGCTCACGTCATCAACGACCACTGTATGCGCGCAACCTAGGATGTGCTCCCTCGAAGCCGGCACAGGCCAAGCCATACATTGACAATGAAGGCAAGCAGGTGATGCCCACCCCACTCCTTAACCTCGCCGTCGCCAAGACCCTTCTGGAGCAGGATAGATCGCCTGAGGCAGTGGAACAGGTCTATGACTTAGTGTCCAAGGCGGTGAAGCAGCAGGAAAAGGCCACCTCTTAGAGGCTTGAGTCTGACCCAGCGCTCTGCCAATCTAGCCAGTACAAGCCGCCAAGGGATAGATCTCCTCTTGATGTCGGGTCCCAGACGGGTTAATTAGAACGAAGCCGGAGGGATGCGCGCAACAGGAAGGATGCCATCCCCATATCCTCCGACCACGGAGAAAAGGCCCGACCTCGTCGCCCATCGCCACCACCCCGATCTCCCCGACATCGCGAATATTACAAGGCTCACCATCGTACGGATATGCCCCCACCAAAGTAGTGCGGCATCGTCATCCGCGACAACACGGAGCAGACCCGTCATGACGGAGAGCGCAACCAAGGACACAAGAGCAGAACACGCCATGACCCTCCGCGTCCGACAAGCAACCGTGACAGGCGTGAGGCATCGCAGGAGGGTAACAGCAAGAAGGCTAACCCACCGCCACCTCCGCCTCCGTCACCACCAAGCAGTCACCATGGCGGAGGGGGCCCGCGTCGTTCACGCAGCCCATCCCTTGTTGACAAAAAGAAGAAGAACCCAGAGCCATACGATGCACGTTCGTGGATCGATAAGATCCACGAGGCCCGGGAAGGACCATACCTGGGACCACATTGCTTTGGACCCGCAATACGGTCCGCAACTTACCCCAAAGGTTTCCGGATTGATAATACCATCAAGCCCTATGATGGCACCGCCAAGCCAGCCACATGGTTGCAGGACTACGGCAACACGGTGGAGATTGCCGGAGGCAACCGCAACGTTGTTGTCAAGTACCTCCCATTAATGTTGGCAGGTACGGCCCGTCAATGGATTGACGACTTGCCGGAGAAATCTATCTACAGCTGGCTAGACATGCAAGAAGCGGTCACCAAGAACTTTGAGGGTACATACAAGCGTCCCTATACTGTGGGCGATCTACAGCGTTGCGTGCAAGAGAAAGACAAGACATCTTGCGCCTACCTCTCCTGTTGGCTGGATATGAAAACTTCCTGCGCAGGAGTGCACGCTCAGACCGCCATGGCCGCCTTCATCGATGGGTTGGAAAGGGGCATGCTGCTCCGACATAAGCTGAAGCGCTTGCAGGACAATCACCAGCTTGACTTGAACCAGATGATTCAGTTGGCTAGTGAGTTCGCAACTGCCGACGACGATGCTCGTGGATCCTTGCCGGCAACGGCCGTTCCAACTCAAGCTCGGAGGAATAGCAGTACAAAGTGGAAAACCGCTACAGAAGAAAATCAATCTATCGACATGGTCGCTATGACTTTTGCAGGACGAGGAGAAGGCAGACAACGTGGACGAGGAAGGGGAGCTGGTCGTGGGCAGAAACGAGGAAGCGAAACCACCTCGGCACCGCTCCGCGTCCCCCAAACCTACATGGAGTACCGCGATATGCCGTGGATCATACACCTGGACGCCAACGGCAAGGACACCTATACCAATCGACACTGCAAGTTCGTCAACGACCTCAAGGAAGACCCGGAGTCCGACTATAAGCAAAGTCGGAAGAACAGACCGCGGGGCAAGGTCAAGGGGAAGAAGAAGGAGGAGGAATCCAAGGATTCAAGTGACATGGACAAGGACGTTGACCCCAAGCACGCCGCCAAGAGCGATGACAAGGGCAAGAACCCCTTCGCAAAGAAGGCTCCAGTCTACCACACTTCCCTTGGCACCCCCACTGCCCGACAACAGAAGACCTCTCTGAGGATCCTGATGGCCACTCTCCCCCCAGTTCCTCAGTACCTGCGCTGGTCGGAGGTTCCAATAACTTGGGACAGGATGGACCACCCAGACCTTATACCCACGGAGAACCAGTACGCCATGGTCATCAACCCTTTGATTGACGGCGTGGAGTTCACCAAGTGTATGGTGGATAGTGGAAGCAGCATTAACATCATGTACCTGGATACACTGCAGAAGATGAACTTGACGGAGGCAAACCTAAGGCGGACCAACACCATCTTCCATGGCGTAGTTCCTGGTCGGGAGTCTCGGTCCCTTGGGTGCATTACACTTCAGGTTGCCTTTGGCGATGTTAACAATTACCGCCAAGAGCGCATGACCTTCGAGGTGGTCCCTTTCAAGAGCGTGTACCACGTCATATTCGGCCGCGACATATTCCACACGTTCATGGCCAAACCATGCTTCGTCTACAACAAAATCAAGATACCCGGACCAAACGGTGTCATCACCGTATCCGGAAGCTTTACCAAGGCAAGGGACTGCGAGATCAATGAAGCAGCCGTTGTAGAAGCTGTCCTCTACAGCGAGGAATTCAAGGAGATCCAGAGCAAGGTCGATGACTCAGAGATGCCCGCGTCGAAGAAGCAGATCTCCGAATCCGCTCCTGCGTTCAAGGCCGCCATCTAGACCAAGCCGGTGGAACTTGTGGTAGGCGATGCCTCCAAGACCGTCGCCATTGGGACGAACCTGGATCCCAAATAGGAAAGCGCGCTCGTGGAGTTCCTCCATGAGAATAGGGACATCTTTGCCTGGCAACCAGCCAACATGAAAGGTGTACCTAGGGAACTTGCCGAGCACAGCTTAAACATTGATCCAAAATGTAAACCAGTGAAACAAACTCTACGACGCTTCGGAGATGAGAAGAGACGTGCCATTGGCAAAGAGATAGCTAGGTTACTTAAAGCTAGATTTGTTCGAGAAGTCCTTCACACCCAATGGGTGGCCAATCATGTACTTGTCCCCAAAAGGGAACCAATGAATTAAGAATGTGTGTTGATTACACCGGCTTGAAAAAAGCATGTCCCAAAGATCTGTTTGCTTTGCCTCGCATTGACCAAGTCATTGACTCAACAGCTGACTCGGAACTTTTGTGTTTTCTCGATGCATACTCAGGATACCACCAGATCAAGATGAGGAAGTCGGACCAATTGGCCACTTCGTTCACTACCCCATACAGCACGTTTTGCTATGTCATGATGCCCTTTGGGCTGAAAAACGCAGGTGCTACCTACCAGCGGAAAATGCAACGTTGCCTTCACGACCAAATTGGTCGGAACGTTCACTCCTATGTGGACAATATCACAGTGATGTCTAAAAAGTCAAACGACTTAATCTCCAACTTAAAATAAACCTTTGATAATCTCCGGAAATATAACATGATGCTCAACCCTAAGAAGTGCGTCTTCGGGGTTCCAGCCGGCAAATTGTTGGGCTTCATCATTTCCCAACGTGGAATCGAGGTCAACCCGGAGAAAATCAAGGCCATCTTAAACATAAACCGTCTGATATGGCTAAAGGACATTCAACGACTAACAGGTTGTGTTGCAGCAGTAGGTCGGTTCGTTAGCCGACTTGGAGAGAAGGCTCTGCCGTTGAACAAGTTGCTGAAGAAGGCAGACAAATTCACGTGGACGGACGAAGAAGATGCAGCATTGAAGCAGCTCAAGGAGATTCTTTCCTCAACGCCCAACCTTGCAGCACCTAAGCCTGGAGAGCCCCTATTAATTTACATGGCGGCAACCAACCGGGTTATCAGCATCGTCGTCGTGGTAGAGCGGAAGGAACCAGACTATGAACACGGAGTTCAACGACCAATTTACTATGTGAGCGAGGTCTTGACGGAATCCAAGCAGCGTTACCCGCACTACCAAAAGATAGCTTATGGAGTATTCCTTGCTTCTCGGAAGCCGAGGCATTACTTTCAGGAGCACCCAATCACAGTGGTGAGCAAGACTCCACTGTCCGACATTATCAATAACAACGACGCTACAGGAAGGGTCGCGAAGTGGGGCATTTAACTTGCCACCTTCGAGATCACCTACAAGAGACGCGACGTTATCAAGTCACAAGGCTTGGCGGATTTTGTTGCAGATTGGACGGAGATGCCAGATGCTACTTCGTTGCCAGAACCAGAGTACCGGGTGATGCACTTTGACGGATCAAAGCTGCTCAATGGCTCGGGGGCTGGTGTATTGCTACAGTCGCCAAAAGGAGACAAGCTACACTACGTTTTGCAGATCCACTTCGAGGCTACAAACAACATGGCGGAGTATGAATCACTCATTCACGGACTACGTGTAGCCAAGGATATTAGCATCAATCGCATAGTTTGCTGTGGAGATTCCGACTTGGTTGCCCATCAGGTGACTGGCACCTGGAATGAGCGGAACCCTATGATGGCGGCATATCGAGACGAAGTGGACGAGATAGCCAAGAGCTTCTTGGGCTATGAAGTAAAGTATGTGCCTAGGGAGCAAAACGAGGTGGCTGATCTATTGTCTAATCTTGGATCAGGGCGCAAGCGAATTTCGCCAGGAGTTTTCCTAGAGCACCTGCGCACACCATCCGTGAAGGGGGCCGACATCGACAACCCGGATAGAGCTGACTCTTTCGTCAACATGGTGACTAAGATACCTCCGTCTTGGACAAAACCGTTCATGGAATACCTCGAACATGGAACTTTGCCCGACGATGAAGTCGAAAGACGGCAAATAGTAGGACGAGCAAAGGGTTATACCATAATCAATGGGAAACTCTACAAAAGGAGCACTACTGATGTATACCTAAAGTGTGTTTCCCAGCTAGAAGGTATGGAAATCCTACGCGAAATCCATCTCGGAGATTGCGGGCATCACACCGGTCCTCGATCGTTGGTCGCGAAAGCCTTCCGGCAAGGATTCTCTTGGTGCCGAAGTGACGACAAGCTGGTTGAGACATGCATGGGATGCCAGTATTATGCCCGACAACCACATGTTCCTGCTGAAGAACTGCGAACTATACCAATAACTTGGCCGTTTGCAGTCTGGGGGCTGGACATGGTGGGACCGTTACAGACGGCACCTTGTGGGTTTACGCATCTGCTTGTAGCTGTTAACAGATTCACTAAATGGATAGAAGATAAACCCATTAGAAAGCTTGATGGGGCAACTGCCCTCAGGTTCGTCCGAGATTTAGTGGTGAGATTAGGTCTCCCACACAGCATTATCACCGACAACGGCAACAATTTATCACTCGGAGAAGTGGAGGCATATTGCTGGGAGAAAGGCATCTGACTTGACCATGCATCTGTGGCACACCCACAATCCAATGGTTAGGTTGAGAGAGCCAATGGATTAATTCTGCAGGGAATCAAGCCACGTCTTGAGGCACCGCTACATAGAGCAGCTGGAGCCTGGGCGGAAGAATTTCCATCTGTGCTATGGAGTTTACGAACTACACCCAACAGATCCACCGACTACACCCCTTATTTCATGGTATATGGAGCAGAAGCCATCCTGCCTTCTGACATCCTCCACGATGAACCAAGAGTTGCCGCCTATGACGAGGATGACGCTGAAGAATCCAGACGCCTAGATGTGGACCTTCTCGAGGAGGAGCGTGTTTTGGCATGCCAAAGATCCGCCATCTACCAGCAGAAGCTACGCAGCTACCATAGTCGCCGCGTTCGGTATCACTCGTTTAAAGAGGGGGATTTGGTGCTCCGACTTAAGGAGAAGAAGTCACACAAATTATCCCCGCCATGGGAAGGACCGTTCATCATAAGCAAGGCGCTGCTCAATGGGTATTACTACCTTGTTGACAATCGTGAACTAAAGGATAGACCCAACGAGGATCATAAGCGTAAGCGACGTGACCCGGATGATGACTACCTGGAGCTTGATCAGCCATGGAACATAGCACAGCTACGTCCTTTTTACACTTAGCATTTGTTATCAAATTGTGTATCTCTTATATGATCAATGAAATAAAGCTCTCTGGTTCACTCATATTTCTGAGTCTTTTACCTCCTTTAGTGCTCATTTTTGGATCATGTAAAACTTTTATGCACAAGCTTTGCGTTTTTACTTGTGAAAATTCCGCCTACGGGTGTTAGCTTAAGTTTTCTGGTCTACACGTTCTTTGTCGTTTTTATGTGGATTCTGGAGTAGTGACTTTCGGCACTTATTGTCGGCGATTTTGTGCTCAGGTTATTGACGGTGCCATTGGGCATCATCACGTAAGAGCATGGTTCCGACAACGAGTCTTCCGACTCACAAAAAGTCAAGCATAAGAACCAAAGTAATGGATAAGCCAGCAGTTGCTTAAAAAATATATACATGTTGGAAACTAGTTCTTAAGTAGCAGGAAATAACAAGCATTGTTTTCCGCCTTAAGTTACATCAACAAGTTTTTTCCGCGCATACACCAAAGGTGAAACAAATATTACAAGATTTTTTTTCATTCCTTTGGCGCAGGAGACTTGGAAGCATCATCGTCACCAGCCGGAGAATCACCCTCAACGTCGGCACTATGGTGGGACTCGGAGGAATCTTGGTTGACGCTGTCGATGGTGTTCATAGGCACGAAGACATCGATGTCCACCAACTCGGCAACTCTGGTGTCATAACCCGCGAGTAACGAAATGATGGATTCATGATCAATATCTTTGCCGTCATCGTCGAAATCGGGGATACCAGAGGTCACCGTGTCGATGTCGGCACCTTCGTAGTGTGCCTTCAGCATTGACAACGCCATCCTTGCGCCGGTCCGTGCACATGAAGCTTTCCAGCTTGTGATACGCTCGGGCGCTTGGCGCAAAATCTCCGAGCACTTTGCCACGGAGTCCGATGCCTTGATGTTTATCTGGAGGGGCTTGACAATCTCTTTGGCTTGGGTGATGGCGGTGTTGATAAAGTTGCCGGCAAGAACCATGCATTCCTTGGCTGGAGGAGGCGATCTGGTTAAACCCATAGGAGCTGCAATTCCGACAAAGAGTGCATGAGTTCAACAATTCAAAGTACCCAGACTACAGAAATACAAGGCGGAGAAAACTTACGGAATATGCTAGCCTCAACTTGCCAGAGGGTATCCGCTAAGGAATGTTTCTCTTGTTGGAGGAGCTTGTACGCCTCGCCATGGCGGTGATTCTGCTCATCGGCAACTCGCTTTTGATCTTTCAAGATCACGATCTCCTCCTTCAAGCGGTTGATTTCCTCGGTGGCGGAGTCCTGCAAGGCCTTCATTGATACTTTATGCATTTTCAGCATGTCTTCTCTCTCCGTTTTAAGGATCTTGTTCTCGCTGTCTAGCTGCTGGATGTGCTTGGACTGCTCGACAATGTCCTTGGCCTTGGCAACATGTTCTGAAAAGTCAGAGAAAGCAAAGTACACAGTTAGTACTCGGAGAATATAGGCACAAGATCAAGAAGGAATGCGCAAAAAGAAAACAGACTCTTATTTTTGATGATCTGTTCCTTCAAGATGGCAGTTTTACCCTTTTCGGCTTCAAGATCTGCGCGCATCTTCTGGTACTTGTCATTAGCCATGCCCCTCCGAGAATTCTCGTTCTGTGGAAAAAAGAAAAAAGTTAAACCGTTGTTTAGTCTATTTGGAGCACCTAGTCAGAAATTTTCCACCTAGACGATCAGGGGCTACAGCAAGAGTTTTTAACTTAGAAATATGCTTAACTTTTCTTTAAGCATCTAGTCGGAACTAATTCAGTTCTCTATTAGAATCTTGGGGGCTAATGTATAAAGTTTTTAACTCGGATATCTGCTTAGCTTTTTTTTAAGCGTTTAGTCGGAACTAATTCAGTTACAACTAGAGGCTTGCGGGCTACAATATTGAAAATTATAAAAACTGCGTATGCTACTCTTAAAGCATTTAGTCAGAATACTTCATTCCATCTAAATGCCAGGGGGCTACAGTGAGAGTTTTTTCTAACTTAGTCACTCTTAGAGCATATAGATGCAAAACCTATGGTTTTCCGTCTATATCCTTGGGGGGTTCTTTGGCAAAAATCCCGGTGGTTCTTCTCTTTTCCGCCTCTAGGGCGGCGGTAGTCTTTTTGGAGGCTCCACCCTCCGTCTTCTTCTTTTTGCCTCCGTCGGCAGCGTCAGAGGTGGAGCTCTTCTGCTTTCGCGCCAACGGGACTTCGTCGTCCGACACGACCGTGACTTCCTTCATCTTTGGATCATAGATTTGGGCAGCCAGGTTACCCTCCTCTAGATCGCTAAGCTGTTAAGTGAGAAATCACCGTGTTAGATAAAATGACATTTGCAAGACATAATAACTGGAGTATATGTCGTACACGGAAAATAAAAACCTACCTTTGGGCACTTGCCGTCTACGAACATGTCGTAGGTGATGGTGAAGCCACGCTTCTTATCCTTCACCTTGACGATGTTCTTAAGGCGGAGCTTGATAGAGTCGCTCGAGAAGTTTTCCACGGAGATGCGGAGACTACCCCTTCCGTCGCTGGTATACTCGTGCATGTACTTCGCACGGTGCTGCAGAGGTTAGATTCGCCTGATGAACCAGCACATGGCTAGGTCCAAGCCGGTCAAACCCGTCTCTACAAACCATTCGATCCGCCTTATAGCGTGAGAAGCGTCTAGGTCGGAGGGAAGGGAGGCTTGGGATATCCATGTAGAAACTTCAGCAGAGGCTCTGTCCACGAAGTCCGAGTACGTTACTTCTCGGCCCGCCAGAGGAGTGTCGGGGCCGTAAAAGTATGTCCGTTGCCAATTCTTGCAGGACTCGTGGCCGACGATGTATGGGAACCGCCGACCAGGTCGAATCTTGAAGCTTATGGTGCCGTAGTTCCTAAGCTCCTCCTTACTATGTCCGGCTTCCCGTTTGACGGTGAAGAAGTACACAAAAAGGTCTAACCTAGGCCTTATCCCTAGATATCCCTCGCAAAGTGCCGCGAAGTTGCTAAGCACTAAGATACTATTGGGGGAAAGGTTATGGGGCTGGACCCTATAGTGGTTTAAGACGGAGAGGAAGAAGTGGGAGATAGGCAGGGAAACGCCGCGTACCAGCTGAGCTTTTAGGTACACCTTTTCTCCGGCTTGGGGAGAAGGTGTCACCTTGCCGGCAAGCGCCGCCCGCCAGGCAAGTTCCTCCGTCGCGGGGAGGTAGACTTCGGTGACCATCTCCTGGATATCGCGGTCGGTGATGTCCGAGCCGCGCCAGTCGCCCTTGTGCGAGTCTGGCTCCTCCTCCAGTGGCTCTAGCGCCACCAAATTTGGGTCGCCGCCGGTGGATTCGATCACCGCCGATGCGGGGATAACCAAACCCTCTGGGGGCACGACGACGGAGCTCGCTGGCTTCGCCGCGGCTTCACTCGACACCGCCATTGCTGCAGAAGTGCTGCTGCTAGCCATGGGGTGAAGATTGGGTGCAACTGGTGCAGATGGGAGCTAGGGTTTTTTCGAGGTTTCTCGCGGAGAGCTCGAGGAGACGCGCGGCTGGAGGAAGAAGATGATGCGAGAAGAATGAGGTAAAAAGTGGAAATTTCCCCATGGTTATTATTTATCATTCTTGGCATCAAGATTCGTGCAGCTTGATCGGACGGTTGCCGCGTAGACGACGTGTTCGCGAACATGCGCGGAAATTTCGCCACGTCTCCAACCGTCAGCGCCAACGGTTCGTATCGCTCGCGCGGGAAAATCGGATATGATTGCGTTCTCTGCATGTGTGAGTTACGAGGAGTCACTGACCTAAGCCTACGTCGTCCTAGCTGACATGAGTAGATGAGCTGTCACATCGAAGATTCCGACATAGACGGATTCAATCCGACTATGGAGGAGTACGATGGAAGATTCAGCATTTTTCCGGCTTACAAGTTAAAGACGGAGAAAGTTTTGCAGGGTTCTTTGGGAGTACTACACGATATTGCTTGATGATTTGCCGACATCCAACTAGACGGAGCATTCATCTGAAGAGGCAAGATGGCGCAAGATCTCGGAGTTCTCCGGGGGCTACTGTTGGGGATATGCTATATGGGTATCCTCATAGCATGCCAATTATCCGGATAACCTGGGTGGCCCATAGTCGGTAGCATGGCCTATGGCCTGCTGGGCGGCCCAGTTAGATGGATACAGAAAGGAGGCCCATGCCGGATAAAGGAAGGCTACGGTGGAGTCACCAACGTACCCGGAGCCTTGGAGTGTAAGATACACAAGACTAGTAATAGACAGTGTAGGACTCTGTAACCTGTCAGGCTAGGAATTTTCCGTGTAACCCTAGGACCTGGCGACTATATAATTCGGTCCTATGGGAGCCTTTAGGGCATGATAACTTAGACTCTCTAGTCACCTTGCACAGCGAACCAATCCCTGTAACTCGGCGTATTGCCCTTATAGTGATTTATAGCAGGAGTAGGATTCCGCCACCGTTGTGGGATCTGAACCTGGGTAAGCTGTGTTACCTCGTACCCGTCAACTGTCCGCCTTACCCCACGTCTCTAAACACGCACTGTGAGGACCCCTCCATGGCGTACTCGTCGGCAATACCACGACAGAGGGGGGGAACAGTCGTGCGAGGTTGATGACGATGAGGTGGCTGTGGGTCCCGTTCGTCAGTGAGGTGAGCATTCGCGTGTGGGGTCGTAGCGTCAGCGAGTGTGCGGGTTAGCTCACGAGTAAGAAAATGCTTCGCCAGGGGGAGTAAGGTGGGCTGCTAGGCCGAGTTGGGCTGGACTGGCTAGGCTGGCTTCGTTTTCTATTTTATTCTTCATGATTTCTTTTTCCTTTTCTATTTTTGATTTTCTGTTTTCATTTTATTGAAATGATTTCAAACTCTAATTTGTTTTCAAACTTTTCTCAACTTTCAATATGCTTTTAATACTGTTTATTAATATATTATAAAGTCCATTTTAGAATATTTCTTTTTATTCTATTATGGTTTGTTATTATTTTAAAATAGACATTTTGTATTTATTTTAAATAAGATTTAAATATGGTTTCAAACTTCTTTTGAATTATAATTTTTGCCAAACCCTTTTCAGTAATTTTTATTTATTCATTAGTGTGTTAAATATTTCACTTTGAATTTATTTAAAATATTTTAATATGATTTACTATCCATTTAATTTGGGCATTTGTCTTTATTCAAATAAAATTGGATATTATTGAATCCTGATGATTTTATTTAAATAATATTTTAATACTTTTTATTATTCAATACCTTCCATTTGTTTATGGATTTGGCCAAGATTTTAATTTGGCTTTTAAATATTCCTTATTTCTTTCTTTCGTTGTCTTATAAAATCCATATCTCTTTATTTATAGATCCAAAATTGGTGATTCCAATTTTTTTGGTTTTATTTAATATTTGTTTATATTTTCAAATACTTTTAGGATTAATTTGCTCAAGATTTGGTATGGATTTAGATAGGAGCTTTTATTAGCCTTGGAAAATATTTCCTTTTAACTTAGTAAATTCATAAGTTTTTATCTATGGCTCCAAAATGAGTGAAACCAATTTCTATGGTTATATAATAGTTTTTATTTATCATTCTTGATCATTTATAAATATTTTTTGTCAAATTTTTATATGGATCAAATCCATAGTCTTAGAGAGATCTTGGAAATGAATTATTCCATTAGGGTTTTAGGGTTTTGGTTTAACTTTTCCAAGTGTTTAAATTTCAAGATACATTTATTGATGAATGCATTTCTCTTGATTGAAATTTTTTCTGATTCCCTTTTTATTCAAAGTTTATTCAAGATGGGTTTTGATGTTTCCATTTGGAATGAAAAAGTTTATTTTCACCCTAAATTTCAACATTTATTTCTTTTGTTTATTTATTTTTCACATTTCAAAATTTGGAAAATTTTGGGATGTGACAAATATATGTCCTTTTATGCAAAAAACTTTTGGAAAGATCCCGCCAAGGCCAAGATGGAGATGTAATGAAGAATCAACCCAAATAGGAGAAGAGACAATGTCACTAAATTGAGAACTTGCTTCAATTGTGGTGACCGCTATCACATTGTTGCCGGTTGTCCCTATGAGAAAAGAGAAGATCATGGGGGTAAACTTGTGTTGAAGAAAACCTCCAAATATCCTTTCAAGAAACCCTTCATAAAGAAGAATCCCACCAACAAGAAGTCGGGTGAAATTGTCTTGATAACACATGAAGAATTCTCCTCCGACAATGATGATGATGAATATGAAGAAGAGGAAACATCAAGTGGTGTGGTTGCTCTTGCCACTACTTCTACACCAACCTTGTACCTCTTCGACTCTCCAAATGATAATATCTACAACAAGAACGTCACTTGCCTTATGGAAGGAGGAATGGAGGTATTATCATCGTCACACCCTTCCTCCTTGGTTGATGATGAATTTGATGATTAGATACCTCTTGAGGTCAAAAAGGAATTAGTTTCTTTTGATGTGTTCATGAATAACTTGCAAGGGGAACACAAGAGACATTTGGTGGACCGCTTAAATCAACTTTCAAACACACACGATCTTCTTGATGAGAGATGTAAACTAGGGAGAGAGCACATGATTGAAGTAGAAGCTCTAAATAATGATCTAGAAGAAGAACAAGAGACTAGGGTGTCTCTTGAACTAAAACTTTAAGGGTTTGATGAGGCAAATGACCTAATTATTAATAAACTCATCAAGGAACATGACCATGCTATTGCTAAATATAAAAAGGCTAAAAAGGACAAGATTGCATTTGGTGTTGTTCATGAAAAACTTGCCAAGGACTTTAGGATGCTTGACAAGGCTCACAAGGCCTTGGAGAGTGAACTCTTGTTACTCACAAAGTCTCGTGAAAAGCTTCAAACTCAATTGACCAATATTTCTTCACCTAGTACTTTCATTCCTTCTAGTTGTACAAATATACTTGAAGAAAATGCTAGGTTGAAGGGAGGCTAGCTAAGGCCACCTTTCCCGAAGGAAACAAGTCCATTGATGACCTCTTGAGTAAGCAGAGACCAAATGGTGAGAAAGGGGGCATTAGCTTTGTCTCAAAATCCAAGAAGAAGAAGAACAACAAGAAGAAGGACAAGCCCGCACAAGAAAAATACAAGGCCATTATGGGTAGTAAGACCACAAGTGGCAAAACTATGTCTCATGATGACTTTGCGGGAAGTGCTAACCCTCACTATGTTTTAATGCGTGATTATTATGGTGATGTGTATGCACAATATGTTGGCCTAGTTGATGGTTATATTGCTTGGTCTATTTGGGTCCCCAAGACCCTTGTTGCTAACAAAAGAGGACCCATTGAAAAATGGGTACCTAAAAACTAGTTTTATATTTTGTAGACCTATGCTTTCGGAGGGTCAAAATGGGTGCTTGATAGTGGATGCACAAGTCATATGACCAGAAGCACATCTATTGTCAAAGATTTGAGACCAATTGATGATCAAATATCCGTGACATATGCCGACAAGTCAAAGTCTAAGGTAATGGGTTTCGGCAAGGTTGTGGTTGCCCACGATATTACTCTCGTGGACGTCATGCTTGTTGCTACCCTTGGCTATAATTTATTTTCAATCCATTCTCTTGGAAATATGGGCTTTGCCGTCATTATTGATAATGATATTGTGGTCCTCGTGTGGATCAAGTCTCTAAAGGTCACTTTCATTGGGTACATCGAAAATGACTTGTATGTAGTGTACTTTTCAGGGAATACCACTACAAGTGCGATGTTCTTATACGGAAAGGCCGATGTGGGTTGGTTATGGCATCGCCGTCTAGCCCATGTCAATATGAGAACTTTGCAAAGTCTCCACAAGGACGGAAATATTGTTGGACTAAAAGAAATTGTTTGTTTTGCCAAAGATCGTGTATGCAGGGCGTGTGTTGAAGGAAAGATGCATGATTCTCTCCACAAGCCGAAGAACTACATCAAGTCCAAGAGGATCTTGGAGCTCCTTCATGTGGATCTCTTTGGTCCTCCATCTCATGCAAGTCTTGGTGGGAAGAAATATTGTTTGGTGATTGTTGATGACTACTCAAGATACACATGGGTATATTTCTTCAAGATGAAAAGTGAGACCCAAGAAAAACTTCATTGACTTCATCAACATGGCTCAACATCAACATAATGTCCCTGTGTTGATAATAAGGAGTGACAACGGCACCGAGTTCAAGAACTACACCTTGAATGGATTACTTAGTGATGAGGGGATAAAACACCAATATTTTGCTGCATATACCCCTCAAAAAATGGTGTAGCTGAGAGGAAGAACTGGACTCTTATTGATATGGAAAGGACCATGTTGGCGGAGTTTAAATCTCCATACAATTTTTGGGCCGAAGCAATCTCCACCGCATGCCATGCATCAAACCGGCTCTACCTCCATAAAGAATTGATCAAGACTCCATATGAAATTCTTACTGGTAACAAGCCCAACATTTCATACTTCTAGGTGTTCGGTTGTAAGTATTTGTATCGCATAAAGGGTGTTCATTTGTCCAAATTTGATTCCAAATCATTAGAGGGTATTTTGTTGGCTATGGCCTCGAATCCCACACTTATAGAATATATGATAAGCTCTCCGGAACTGTCACAGAATCTTGTAGTGTGGTCTTCAAAGAATATGATGGTCCCCAAAGGGGGCGTGTTGATGTTTGTGATGTAGATGATTAAATGCCTCAGGATGCCATAGGAAGAATGGGTGTGGGTTTCATCCGACCCGTTGAGGAACCCCTTGTGGCGGATTGAGAAGAACAATGCTCTACTCATGTGGAGACCTCATCTTCACAACATCAACAAGCCCCTACTGTCTAGGAGGACAATGACCCAAGACAAAGACAAACTGTGGACCCTTAACAAGTTGATCAGGGAGAAACTTCTAGCCAGGAGGATCTTGAGTCTCCATTCTCCAAAATGTCTAGCACTGCTCAGTCTATTGCACAAGACAGATCTGTACAATCTTCCATAAGGTCATCTCAACAACTGTCTAGAAGCATGCCTGATCAAGACCAAGGTCAATCTTTGCCTCATGTTGAAGAGAAGGATTCCGATGATGATCAATGTAAAGTTGATGGTCAAGATGAGGATCAAAATGATGAAGAGATCCCCACAAGAAACAACAAGGAGATCGAAACTCGTCGCCAAGCTAGAGTGGATAGAATGTTGGAACTAAGAGGCCAGATGATACATCGGAAACATATCTATAATTTTTGATGTTCCATGCTTGTTTAGTATCTACTTTGCTTTGCTTTTTCTACACTTTGAGGTGTTTTTATATGTTTTTCTGGACTAACCTATTAACAAGATGCCACAGTGCCAGTTTCCTGTTTTCTTCTGTTTTTGGTTTCAGAAAGGCAGAAAATCAATTTTCTCAGAATTGGACAGGACAAAAGCCAAAGTCAATATTTTACCGTGGGGAACACGAAGCCAGATTACGAGACGGAGGAGAGCCACCAGGGGGCCACACCCCCTGGCCGTGCGACTAGGTTTAGCCCATGCTTGGGGGGATGCGGCCGCCCTGGCTGCCCCCCTGCCTCGCCGCTTCGCCTATAAAGACCCCCCGATACCAAAACCCTAAGTACCCGATCAATATTCCACGAAACCGTCTATAGCCACCGCCACAATCGTCCCTAGATCGGGGGGGGGGGTGGGATATGAAGCTCTTCCCGGCACCCTGCCAGAGGGAGATCATCCTGAAGGCCTTCTTCTTCATCATGCCAGCCTCTGGTATGAAGTGTGAGTAGTTCCACCTATGACTACATGTCCATGTAGTAGCTATATGGTTGTATCTCCTCCTTTGTGCTACCATGTTTAGATCTTGTGAGCTCCGTTCATGATCAAGGTCATATATTTGTAATCATGCATGTTGTGTTTGCAGGGATCCGATGGATATTGAGATTACTATGTTAGATTGATTAATGGTTTTGTATTATTGATTCTATCATGTCTGTGTTGTTTGTGATCTTGCATGCTCTCCATTTCTAGTAGCTATCTTGGCAAAGTAGATGCTAGTGACTCCAAGAGGGAGTATATATGCTCGATAGTGGGTTCATGCCTATATTTAATCTAAGGGATGTGACAGAAATCTCTAAGGTTGTAGATGTGCTATTGCTACTAGGGAGAAAACAATGGTCTCTTGTTCATGGAACACGTGGACTGTTTACCTTACACACTTTTCTAAAGCAGTTATCCATTGCTTGCAACTTAATACTACAGAGGGTTCGGATTATAACCTGAAGGTGGATTACTAGTCATAGATGCAGTTGGATGGCGGTCTATGTATCTTGTTGTATTGCCCAATCGAATCCCATAGGATCATGAATGTCTAGTATTGCATTGTTATGCCTTGCTCAGTCCTGTTAATTGCCCTGCTGTAATTTGTTTACCCCGCATGCAATGTTTGTTTATCTTAAGGAGAACACCTCTAGTGAACTATGGACCCCGGTCCAATATTTACCATTGATATATCTTCCAATGTTACTGTTTCTTTCTGCAAACCACTATTACCTTCTACACCATATAGTTAACCGTTTGTTTTTAGAAAATCGGTGAGATTGACAACCTCACTGTTCATTGGGGCAAAGTCTTGAGTTTGTGTTGTGTAGGTTTCCAAGTTGCTAGCAACACCTTTGAGTCGTTTCCTTCCTCCTACTGGTTCGATAACCTTGGTTTATTACTGAGGGAAAAATTGCTGCTGTGCTCATCACACCTTCCTCTTGGGGTCTCCCAATGAAGCTTCCACGCACCATCAAGACTTCCTGGTGCCGTTGCCGATGAGTCTAAGGATGTCTTCACAAGGGGAGTCCTTCACAACCTTTCTCTTTACTTTGTTTTTGTTTTGCTTAGTTTTGTTTTGCTTGGTTTTGTTTGCCTTGTTTTATCAAAAACTCCAAAAAATTAGTTTAGTTTGGTTTGCTTTCTCTTATAAAAAACACAAAAAAATTAGTTCCTGCTCTAGTTGCAGCTGCTGTTGGCTTGCCCCACTTTTGCCAAAATGAACTCTGCTGAGAACACCAAGTTGTGTGACTTCACTAGAACAAACAACAATGATTTCGTAAGTACTCCTATTGCTCCACCTGCTCCTGATGCTACCTTTTATGAAATTAAGCCTGCTTTGTTGAATCTTGTGATGAGAGAGCAATTTTCTGGTGCTAGTTCTGATGATGCTGCTGCCCACCTCAATAACTTTGTTGAACTTTGTGAGATGCAAAAGTATAAGGATGTAGATGGAGATATTATTAAGCTCAAGTTGTTTACTTTCTCCTTGAGAGGAAAAGCTAAAGAATGGTTGCTATCCTTGCCTAGAAATAGTATTGATTCTTGGATTAAGTGCAAAGATGCTTATATTGGAAAATACTATCCTCCTGCTAAGATTATATCTATGAGAAGTGAAATAATGAAATTTAAACAACTTGATGATGAACATGTTGCTCAAGCTTGGGAAAGAATGAAATCTTTGGTTAAGAATTGTCCCACTCATGGCTTACAGCTTGGATGATTATCCAGACCTTTTATGTAGGTTTGAACTTATCTTCAAGAAACCTGTCGTGGTGGTGGCACGGCAGATGCCATGGGTAGGCTAAAGTATGGGGCCAATGGATGATAGAGGGATCCGGGGAGGGAAGATGTAGTTATCTCTACACTCAAACAGCTAACATGCAGATCTTTATTTCTCTTCTTTGGGACTACAAATGCTCCTCGAGATGTTTGCAGGAAGAAGAGAGCTACTACACGAGCCTTACGGCGTAGAATGAATCGATCTCCTCTCAGGAACCCGCTTCTACCCTTATAAAGGGGTGCCTTGGTTCCTTCTAGGGCTGACGTGGCAAGCATATTCGAGGAATATGCTTGTCCCAATATGGTAACTCGGCGGCTCTCTTTCTGTGTCCCCCTTCTAACGAAGGCAATGTTCCAGAGAACCCCACCTACGCGCCTTGGGCTTCATGACTGTCACCTCCGTGACCTCCTTCTGCTGCTCTACTCCTTGTCCTTTGTGCTTGGCTCTGTTCAGATTCTTCCTAGCCCGTGACTTGGGTTTGACTATAAGCACCTCCTTCTCCTGCAAGCTTCATGTTATTCGGCCTTGTCTCGCATAACTCGGCTCGGCCTTCACATGCATTCAAGTTATTCAGACTTACTCGCCCGACTTAACTCGTATGTCGGCCGGATAAGGTATTCCTCCTTTCGTAGGTGTCATCGCCGTGCTCATCTCGACTGACTTTTACATGACTCGGCCGATATAAACAGTAACTCGGCATATGACAAGGGAGACTCCTCTTGTCTTCCCCTGTCTTGACCCTATCCGGGGTCACCTCCCCAACATTAGTCCCGGAAGCTGGTGTGGTCCTGCCCGTAACCTCGGCCGGGCCACATCAGTTTCCCAACATTCATTTCTCCTTACTTCTGAGTTACTTTTTTCTGTTCGAGGTATCTGCGTAGCTTCTCGAGCACACCTCATCCTACGTGTACCACTCATCATGATTCCTCTAGTTTTTTGTTCCTCTACAGTGTCCACTGACAAGCTACAGTGATTACTGCGCCCGTCGCGTCGGCGCTGTGACGCCTCGTGTACCGCATCGGTCAGGGGGCCTGATCCTCTCTTGCGTCGTGTGGTCTTCGGTGTGGCTCCACTTAGCCACGAGCGGTTCCGCTGCACGCGTGATTTACATGGTCAGCGCTCGCACGCACGATCCCTCTACCGCCAGGGCTGTGCGGTTATAAGGTGGGGTGCGGGGCTAGAGGATTCACTTTCCCCCTTCGCTCACCGTTCCTCTTCTTCCTCCTCGCGCCCGTACATCTATTCGTGCACCTGCGGTTGCACCATTGTCGATCTCCTTGACGGCGACGCCGCAGTCCTTCCGCTCCGACGACCTCATCGCCGCACGCTTGCTCCGGCGCCACAGTCGGTGAGTTTTTCTACGGTACCGTCGCTAGGCTCCTTCCCTAGGCGCATCTTCTGTTTTTCTAGATTTCCTGCGGCGATTCTTTTCCATTCCGCCGCCATGCTCACGTAGAACCACGACGGGGACCTGCGCTTCTAGGCCTTCCTCCGCCGCTAGTTTCTCCTCCGTCGATTCCTCCGGCGAGCTCATGTCTAGTTCTGTTAGCGGAGCGCTCGTCGAAGACGACGATGTAGCGTCTGGTCCAGAGCGTGGCTCTTGGCAGGGCTCCTCCGTCACTCGTCGTGAGATTGAGTGGCTAATTAGGACACGTCGGATTCCTGCCGAGGTAAGCTGTCGTTTGCCTGGTAGCGAATCCTCTCCTGTACTCAACGAAGGCGAGTACGTTGTTTTCATGTCCCACTTTGCTCGTGGGTTCGGTCTTCCCCTTAGCGATTTCGCTAGGGAATTTCTTGATTACTTCGGCCTCCAGCCGCATCACCTTCTGGCCAACGCTATCGCCTCCCTATCTGCCTATATCTCGGCCTCTGAGGGGTACTTCGGCCTCTGGCCCTCTGTGTCCGTTTGGTCTAAATTCTTCCATATCCGATATAATGTCGTTCCGGACAAATCTCTTCAACCCTCTGAGAAATCCCTTACCCAGTGTGGAGCTACGTCCATTACACCTTGAAGGAAATCCGAGTTCCCTCGTGTTGCTGGCCTCGAGTCTTGCAAGAAGTGGCATAGATCGTTTTTCTATGTCAAAAACATTGGAAAAGAAGATAAGATTCGTCTCCCTGCCTTTTCTATTGGCCCCCCTTCCAAGAAGAACTGGAACTATAACCCTAGGAAGAGCCATGCTTTGGCCGAGGCATTCGAGATTCGGCTGAAGGAGTTGATCCGTGCCAGGCTCCGCGGTGAGGATCTGATGACCACATTCGTCAGCAGCCGAATCTGCCCTTTCCAGCTTTGCTCGCACAAGCTCTGTTACATAAGTGGTCCTCTCGATCCCAACCGAGTTTCGACGGTTGAGCTCGACGACTATCTTATTTACAAGCGTGTCCGAGCTATCTTTAAGACTGATATGCCGCAAGACTGGACATGGGGGCTGAGGCCGTTCACCCGTGGGAATCCCCCTCCCGAGGTAAATTTACGCATTTGTGTTCGTTTACTAATTGCGTTTGTGACTTCTTTTCCTAACTCCACTTTGTTTCTCTTCTGGCATAGGTTTGCGAAGCAAAGGATCGAGGATGCCGAGGTTCTGGCCCTTCCGTGGACCGCAGATCGGAACACCCCGGACAGCGGGGGACCTGACTCGGAGGAGTTTGTTCCTAAGTCAGACGTCGCTCCGGCTCGCTCCCGTGGAAAGACCCCGGCCCACGGGGAGGAAGGTGACTCAGACGACGTCCAAATTCTTGAGGTAGTCGCCGTGATGCCTCTATTATGCATTTTCGGCTTCTACTTTCCCAGCTAATCAGGCCGGTCAGGTGCACGACGCCGAGCCTCTCACCTCCCAAGCTCCTGCTACCTCGAGGAAGCCAACTGCTCCGGCAGGTCCCTCTGAAACTGCTCCCAAGAAACGAACGAAGAAATCAGCCCAGCACCTTCCGAAGCGTAAAACCATGCCCGGAGTTACTAGGTGAGTTTATTTTCATTTGTACTTCTTGTTTCTCTCTTTCTGTCTTTTGATTTGACTTTTTGTGCTTTTGCAGAGCTCCTCTCTCTGCCAAGCCAAGCGGTCCGAGTATGACGAGTCATACAACTCGGCTGCCTTCTCCTCCGCCTCCTGAAGATATTAGGATTCCTAGTCCCTCTCGCGTTGACTCTCCTCCTACGCTGACGCAGACATCACCTGGGCGAGATGTACCCACAACTCCCATTGCTGACACCAACATAACTCCGCTAGTAGATCATCCTATTGAACCTGTCGCCCCTGTTATGACCACCGAAGTTTCCCCGAAATTCCTTTGACCCCCACAATTCCAACTGCAACTCCAATTCCAACCGAGGATACCACCATATCGGCCCCCTTGGAAACCATAGTTCCTCCTGCCTCTAAGGATGTCACTCCTAGTGCCGAGGTTGCCGCCCCAGCCGACACCTCTTATAAGGCTAAGAAGGTTGTTGTCACCAAACCTTCAGCATATCAGAAGGGGCCAGCTAGCTCTTCTCAACCCAACATAGCTTATGCATTCCATAAGGGGGCTTCCTCTGCTAAGCCTGTTGTCACCCCGGCCGCTGATACTCAGCTTACTCTCCATAAGAGTCCCGCGACGGCAGTGGTTACCCAACGGGTCCGAGGTAAACTGCTGACCCGTACTGAGAGTGGGAACAACCTCGGCTCTTTGGTGGAATACGCCAACAATTGGAACGCTGTCGATCAGCTTGAGGGCAATCCGATTAATCAGCCATTTCAGCTCTCCGACATCAGCAGTCGCCTGCATATGGCTGCTAAGATTGTTCTTGAAAGTGATAAGATGAACGAGGTAAGTTCTTCTGTTGATATCTGGTCTGTTATTCGAATGATAGTATACCTACCCTAGTCCCCGAAGCTTGCAACCGAATAACTTGTTGTTCGTTTGGAAGCTTTGTTAGGCTTAAAGTGCATTATTTGCCGAGTAAATTTCTTGTATGAGTTGGATTCATCGTGGTTCATCCGTCTTCTGTATTAAGCGTTGCTGAATCCGGATCTATTTCGGCTTTGATTATCCAGCCTTTGAGATCCGAGTTAAATTTTGCTTGATTCAGATTTTGTCTTAGCTTTGAATATCCGGTCACCTAGATCCGAGTTAAGTTTTGCTTGATTCAGATATGTCTTAGCTTTGAATAGCTAGCCACCTAGATCCGAGTTAAGCTTTGCTTGATTCGGATCTGTCTTAGCTTTGAATATCTAGCCACCTAGATCCGAGTTAAGATTTGCTTGATTCGGATCTGTCTTAGCTTTGAATATCCAGCCACCTAGATCCGAGTTAAGCTTTGCTTGATTCGGATCTGTCTTAGCTTTGAATATCTAGCCACCTAGATCCGAGTTAAGCTTTTCTTGAATCGGATCTGTCTTAGCTTTGAATATCTAGCCACCTAGATCCGAGTTAAGCTTTGCTTGATTCGGATCTTTCTTAGCTTTGAATATCTAGCTGTGTAATTCATTTTGGTACTTAGGTTGCCCATGATCGGCAGACAGCCGAATTCCAAAGGTTGCTCTTTGCGCACAAGAAATTGGAAGAGAAATATGAGGAAGTTCTCCCCGTGGTGAAGAAAACTGGTAACTTAAAAAATCTCTGTATTGTTCCTTAAGTTCTTAATATTGTCGACTTGATGTGCTAACTCATTTTTTGCTGGTGTGCAGGTAATATAAATAATATTAATATCCGCCTTACCAAGAAGGTCAAAGCTCTGGAAGGTTAGTTATTCTTCCCATCTATTGATTTTCGTTCGAGTCTTATCCTGGGTTCCTTATAACTTTCTGGCTTTGGTATAGCCGAGTTACAAATACTTGCAGCGTCGCATCAAGAATGCATATCCATGCCTGATATGATGCTGCATTTTTTAGAACAAGCTGCCACTCATTCGACGCAGCTTAAAGAAAAGGATGATGAAATAACCCGATTACATGCCGAGGTTGAGTCTCTCAAGCTCTCGCAGAAATCCGAATTGGAAAAGGTTGATCAAGAGTTCCCTGAAGAGAAAAATCGACTAAGCCTGCAACTGCAGAATGACAAGGAACTCCTCGATGCTGCCGAGCTAAAGAATCAGATGATGGGCGAGGAAATCACTCGCTTTGAGAAAAATAAGGCCGACTGGGCCCAGGATCTCCAGAAAATGCTGAGTTATATTCATCGTAAGTTTTCGACTGTGGCCGAGTTATCTTCTCTTCTTTCTTACTTTTAACTGATATATTTTCATTTCGCGTAGATCACTTTCCGGAAGCTAGAACCGTGAGCTCTAAGGCAGTGATTTCTGCTCATCAGCGTCGAGGTGTTCCCGCAGATTCGAGTCTAGAATACTCAATGGAAGACTTCTTGATTGCTGTCAGCGCTGCTATTGGACCAATGAATATTATGGGCAGGGATCTGGTGCAAGAAGCTATTCGGGCCTACCATGTTCTTTGGACGAATACTTCTGGAACTCCTGATATTGACGAGGTCAAAATACTTGTGGAGAGATTAATGGCATCTCAGACCCAGTTAAATCTCTGGAGGGAATCTGCTGGGAGAGCCGGTGCTGATATGTCACTTACAGCTGTTCTATCTTGGTACGAAGATATCTCGCTCGACACCTTGATGAATTTTCGCACTGGCTCTCGTTGGGTTGAGGATCCAGAATTCGTCGCTCGCCGTCAAGCTCGTGCCTTCCAACTTGTTGAGTACGCTGACATGCACAATTGGATTGAAGGGCCAAGTTTTCTTCCCAACCCAGCGGATGATATCGAAGTCGAAGATTCCTCTGATGATGATTCGGCCGATCAGGATGAGGCAGAGGATGACTCGGACAACTCCCGCGACTCCAATGCAAGCTCGGATGAGGATGACGACGCACGATCCTCTTCTAAAGGGACTGGGCACTCTCAAGCTCAAGCTAATGTTTCTCAGCAGCCGAGGCTTTTCCCCGAGGCTACTATTGCTTCTGTTGAGGGCGAAGTAACCTCGGCCGAGGCACCGCTTACCTCGGAGCGCCCAGTTCCTAAAAATACCCCTGCACAGGAGACCGAGGTCGTCCCGCCATCATTCAAGATAGCCATCCCCAATGCCCCTGATCGTGCTGCTGCCCCTTAAGGGTGCTCTGGCCTTTTTCGCTGTTTAGGTTCAAAAAACCTCTTAAGTTATTTTCAGTCCCCAGTATGTCGGGCGTATGATGTCTGTGGAACAATTGTCCGGCTTTTGGTATGGTGCGAACCTTTTTGCCTTTCACCGCTGAGGCGTGGGTGACGTTAATTATTATTACTTTGTTTAAACAAGTCCTATTGCTTTATATTTTTGCTTTGGCAAACTTTGATTTCGTAGGTTCGGATTATATTTTTCCATGTGGCAAATCTTAGTTCAGCATTTATCTTGCCTGCCCTCAATAGCATAGTTGTGTTTTTCAATTTCTATCTGAAGTACCAAGCCCGAAGCCCGTAACTGGTAAAGTGATACAATATGTTGCACCCCTTATCATACTTCGGTTTGCTGGGTTTGTTATTCCTTAGAAGTATTTGCTTGTTTTCGCTTTGCTTATTCCTCTAATTATTGGGACGAGTTCATACCATATCTTGCAAATTATGATCACCCATATTGGCGAGTCACTTAGTCTGAGCTTTTATGTGTGTCTGGCGACAAACAGCGGGTAATACAAGTTAGTCCCCGAGTTATCACTTGGGTTTTCGAGTTCTTGCATGCGCTCCAAGAATTATCTTGGATCATGCGGTAGTCCCCGAGTTACGCACTGTGTTGCCGAAATATAATTCATGGGTTAAGGAGCAGAATACTATGGGGTAGTCCCCGAGTTATCGCTCAAGGTGCCGAAGTTTAATACGTATTTTTAGAACAAGAAACAATCATGGGGCAGTCCCCGAGTCAATGCTCAGGGTATCGAGATTGTAATGCATAATCCGAAATAAGGGATAATACGGCACAGTCCCCGAGTCACTGCTCGAGGTGCTGAAACTTAACATATAATTTAGGGATAATAAATAACACGGTACAGTCCCCGAGTCACTGTTCGAGGTGCCGAGGTTTAATACATAACTCAAAATAAGAAATAACATAGTGCAGTCCCCGGGTCGCTGCTCATGGGGCCGAGGTTCAATACATGCTTGATACTCCAATTTGATTCGTCATATTATGACGTACCACATATAGCTCCTAAGTGTAGAATGGGTGAAGTAGAGCTATGTTCCACGGTCTTTTTGATTCGTCGCCTGCTTTGTTTGCCTTGTTCTTTTCTGGTGACTGAGCATCGATTAGGTAATATGCATCATTGTGCAATGCTTTACTCACGATGAATGGTCCTTCCCATGGGGGTGATAGTTTGTGCATGCCGGATGTGCGCTGCACTAGCCGAAGAACCAAATCTCCTTCCTTAAAAACTCTTGGATTGACTTTCTTGCTATGATATCGTCGAAGGTTTTGCTGATAGATAGTTGATCTTGATAATGCCAATTCCCTGGCCTCCTCTAGCAAATCAACATCGTCTTGCCGAGCTACCTCATTTACCTCGGCAGTTGTGTACTGTGTCACTCGAGGCGAATCATGCATTATGTCGGCTAGAAGCGCGGCTTCTGCCCCATATACCAGGAAAAATGGGGTATACCCTGTTGACCTGTTTGGTGTAGTTCTGAGACTCCACAGTACTGCTGGTAGTTCCTCGATCCAACATCCTGCCGACCTTTGCAGGAGTTCGACGAGCCGGGGTTTTATTCCGGACAATACCAGTCCATTTGATCTTTCTACTTGCCCGTTTTTTGCCGGGTGAGCCACCGAGGCAACATCTAGTCTTATGTGCTTCTCTTGGCAGAACCTAGCAAAGGCTCCTTCAGCAAAATTTGTGCCGTTGTCTGTAATAACACCGTGTGGATAACCATATCTAAAGATAATATCTTTGAGGAATTTTACTGTTGTTTGTCCATCACATTTTATTATCGGTTTTACCTCGATCCACTTTGTGAATTTATCTACCATGACTAGAATGTGAGTCATTCCGCCTCGGGCTGGCTTGAACGGGCCTACCATATCCAAGCACCATACATAGAATGGCCAAGTGATTGGTATTGTCTTTAATTCGGATGATGGCATATGTATCTTGCTAGCATATCTCTGGAAACCGTTACATTTTTCTACTAGCTCTTTTGCCTCCTTTAATGCCGTCGGCCAATAAAATCCATGCCTGAATGCTTTGGCTACTAACGCTCTGGACGATGCGTGATGCCCGCATTCTCCCTGATGTATATCTAGTAGTATTTCCTGGCCTTCAGCCGAGTCAACACAACACGCTTGTGACACTTCTCTTATACAGCTCAGTGTTTATGATTGTGTAAGACTTTGCTATTCTTATTGTTTGTCTATCCAGTACCTCATTACTCAGCAAGATTGCATCCTTGAGGAAGGAGAATATGGGTTGTTCCCACGTCGGCGTGATTTTCTCTGGGACAATTTCACTTTTGATTTCCATGCTTTCTGCCGACATAACAGCTTTGAATTCTTTTGTATTTATTCGTGCGATGTCCAGGTTCACTTTCAGAGATCCTGGGTTGCACTCTTTGTCAATTTCCATTGGCACTCTTCCTTCTTTTAATTCTGCCGAGATATGAATGGATTCGGACTCTGGTGACGGTATAATCGATGGTTTTCTTAGGTGCTCTAGGGCGATACCTGGGGGAATTGACTGCCTAGTTGATCCGAGTTTTGACAATGTGTCCGCAGCGTCATTTTCCGCCCGAGGTATATGATGAAACTCGCATCCATCGAAGTATCCACTGATTTTTTGCACATGGAACCTATATAGGGCCATATTTGCATCTAGTGCGTCCCAATTGCCTGATACTTGCTGTACTACCAAATCTGAATCCCCGTAGCATAGGATCTAACATATACCAATTTCCTTTGCCACCTTTAATCCATGGACGAGTGCTTCATATTCGTCTACATTGTTTGATGCGACGAAATGTATTTGCAGCACATATTTCAGCTGATCTTTTTTCGGTGAGGCCAACACTATCCCTGCTCCCAAGCCATTTCTCAGCTTGGATCCATCGAAATGCATTATCCAATAATTCGGATATGTTAACGGTGGTTCATATTGTACCTCGGCCCAATCCACAAAGAAGTCGGCCACTACCTGAGATTTGATTGCATCTCGCCTATCGAATTGCGGAGCATAAGGTGATAATTCGATTTCCCATTTTGCTATTCGGCCACTTGCATCTTTGTTGCTCAATATCTCGGCTATGGGCGCTTCACAAATTACCTTGATCGGATGTTCTTCGAAGTAATGTTTAAGTTTTTTCGCCGACATGTATACTCCATAGGTCATTTTCTGGTAATGTGGGTAGTTCTATTTTGAAGACGATAGTACCTCACTTAGGTAATATACCAGCCTTTGTATTGATTTATCATCTTCATTCCGTTCCATGACAACCACCACACTTACCACTCTGTTTGTGGCAGCTACATAAAGTAACATAGGCTCTTTTGACAGTGGAGAGGCAAGGATTGGTGCTGTGACCAACATATTTTTTAGTTCATGAAACACATTATCTGCTTGCGGTGTCCAAATGAACTTGTCAGACTTTTTCATCAATTGATAGAGAGGTAATGCCTTTTCTCCCAGCCGACATACAAATCGACTAAGCGAGGCCAGGCATCCCGTGAATTTCTGTACATCATTTAGACACCTTGGCAATTCCATTCTTTCAACTGCTCGTATTTTAGTTGGATTTGTCTCTATACCTCGGCTGGATACAAGAAAACCGAGTAATTTCCCAGCTGCTACACCGAAGGTGCATTTTTCCGGGTTAAGCTTCATTCGGAACCTCCTCAGGTTTGCGAATGTCTGCCGAATATCATCCAGGAGTGTTTTGCTCTCTTTGATTTTTATAACCACATCGTCTACATATACTTGCACATTTTTTCCTATCTGGTCATGTAGACACTTTTGCATGCATCTCTGGTACGTTGCTCCTGCGTTACGCAGGCCGAATGGCATGGTGCGATAGCAATAAGCCCCGTACGAGGTAATAAACGCAGTCTTTATTTGATCGGCCGGATTTAATGGTATCTGGTGGAAACCAGAATACGTGTCCACAAATGACAACAACTCACAACCAACGGTCGAGTCAATGACTTGGTCTATCCTAGGTAAAGGAAAAGGATCTTTGGGACACGCCTTGTTTAGGTTCGTGTAATCAATACACATTCACCATACGACGGCTACATTCGGGTCATCCTTTTTATTTTCTACTAGTACTGGATTTGATAACCAGTCCGGATGAAGCACTTCCATGATGAACCCGGCCGCAAGGAGCTGAGCTATCTCATCCCCTATTATTTTTATCATGTCTTCGGCGAAGCGGTGGAGGTTGCTTCACCGGCCTTGCTCCTGGCCTTACATGCAAAGAGTGCTCAGCCAACTCCCTCGGCACACCTTGTAGGTCTTGAGTTGACCAGGCAAAGATATCCCGATTCTCACGGAGGAAGTTGGTGAGCTCGCCTTCCTATTTGGCATCTAGTCCGGCACCAATCGTGATGGTGCGCTCTGGGAATTTGGACAATGCCGGCCGTCCGAGTAAAGCATTATAGCAACTTTCTAGGTCCACCACTTCAAACTCCAAATTTTCCGCTCTGCAATTCTCCCTTGTGCCGAATAATACATCTACTCGGACCTTCCCAATGGGTTCGCATGAAAGTCCCGGTACTATTCCATGGAATTTGGTTCTTGTGGATTGCAGCATATTCTGCGCTATTCTGAGTTTATGCATCGTATCTTTGTACATGATATTGACACTACTCCCATTGTCAATGAGTACCTTTGAGAATTTGACATTGATGCTGGGACCGACAAATGTCGGATCTAGTACGAGTGCGTACGACCCTGGATTCGGCATTATTTTCGGGTGATCCTTTATGCTCCAGGTTATTTCCTGATCTGACCAAGGCACATATCTTGGTACCGCCGGCATAATTGCATTCACTTCCATATGTCGGCATTGTACACTTTGCCTGTCTTGCTGTTCTGTTGTGAACATGCAATATGACTGATGATGCTCCCTGTAATCGTTACGTCCATTATTTCCGGGGTTCGTCCTTCCATCCTGACCTTGATTTATCACTTGATGCACTGCATCTCTCCGGTCCGAGTTAACATACCTCGGAGGAGGTGGGGGTAACATTAACTGCTGTGTATTTGCCCCAGTTAACTGCGGCTGCTGCTGCTAATGCGCTTGATGAGAAGACGCTTGCATGCTCGCCGGGTTCCCTATTGCATTTTTCATCCAGGCGCATTGCCGAGTTGTATGATTAGCCGGCTTGGCTAGATTTGGAGTATGAAACTTACACGGTTGATCCAACATGGATTCAAACGTGTACTTCGGCCTCTCTTGCCACTGCTTCTTCTGTTCTGGTGTCCACTGTCTCTTCCCTTCGTTCCTTGGTGTCCACTGCTGAGGACCATTTTTCTGCCGCTGACTGTTTCCGTGACTTGGTTGATCTTGCACTACCGCTGCCACCTGATTGGAGGCATATCTGTAATCCGGTCTCTCCTCTCTTCTTCTACCTCTGAACTCATTGCGCCTCGATGATCTGGCTGCTTCTCTTGCATATTGATCTTGATGTTCCCGATGATCTGCCGACGTTAGTTCTGGTTGTGTCGGATCGCCCAATGCATACGAATCCGCTATCCTGATGGTTTCTGCCAAGGTGGTCGGCATATCTCTTTGAAGTCTCTGCCACAATACACTGGCGTATCGGCATCCTTGAGCAAACCAAGCTATCGTTTGAGATTCTATAACTCATTCACATGAATTTCTAAGGTTACACCACTGAGTCAAGAATTCTCTATTTGTCTCATTCAGCCTCTTCTTGCACATAGCAAGATGATGTGGCCTGTTTGGTCTCTTGTAAGTACTGGTGAAGTTGCTGACAAACATCTCTTCAAAATCTAGCCAACAGTTGATACTGCCTGCTGGAAAATTGTTCAGCCATACTCTAGCTGGTCCTTCCAGCATTTACGGGACATATCTTACCTCCCATCGCAAGTTTCCACTAGCTATTTTCACTGCAGTGACATAGTCAATCAACCAATCCTGTGGTTTGGTGCTTCCATTGTATGTTTTCGTGCCCTTGCCAGCTGAAAGTTCGGCACTGGTGGCTCGCCCATGACCCGAGGTCCAAAACATGCCGGACCGGGCGGGCCCTGCTCTTATAACAACTCGGACCGGTACAACCTGTCCAGTTTTAATCTTGCATCACTTGATGGCAAGTTTCTGTACATGATTCTCTCCTGCATTCCATAATGGTTATTTCCACCATGCCCTGCATACTCCATATCTGAGTATCCATCATTGTAACTCTCGTTTGCCTGATTATGGTGAGTTCGTCTCACTTCTCGCTCTTGCCGAGGTATGAACCTCGGCTGTGGATCAGGCGGTGGGTCTCTCCTTCCTTCCGCCGGGTTATTATTCTCATGATTTCCTCTTCCGAGGTCTCCATTACCTTGGCTTCCGTTGCCTTTGTTGGCACGGCCGGGGTTTCTTTCGCCACTTTTACATCGGCTCCCATTGCCTCTGTTCTCATTGACTTTTCCGGCTACTGCCGGATCATATAGAACAATTTGCTTATTTCTTTTTCCTGAAGTTACTGCTCTATCTTTCGCGCATTGTTTCCGGGTGAGGATGCTACTGCCACTGATAGGGCGGGCGCTGCTCCTGCCGAATGAACCATACACGAGGCTCCCGGTCTTGTCGATTCAGCCCTAAGCATTTCTTCATTCTACTGGTTCGCAATGCGGACCAGCTCATTCACTCTTTCTTGCTGTTTCTGATGGGCTTCGCCGGTTAATCCTTCTAACTCCAATGCAGCGGCATTTGCTGCCCTTAGGTTCTTTGTCGGGGTGTTATACCTCGACAAGCCTAGATCAACTGAATCTGCCTTATGAGTCTCATGCTCTTTGTTGATATCATTCATGAGGTTTTTTCCTCTCAATCTTAATTCATCTACCCGCTCGGGGGCAACATCTAGTTTATTTGCCTTGGCATACTCTCGCAGGGTCCTGTTCAAGGATTCCCGCAAGGCTGACACCTTTTTTGCCTCTACCAGTACTTTCTGCCTAGTCTCTTCTAACTCAGCCTGAGCATTAGCCGGTTCAAGTATTGACGCTACAGGCGTGGTCAGATTATCTATAGTTGTCTGAAGAATATTTTCTGGTCTTTCCAGAGGTGGCCATCTTACCCTTGCTGCCTTTGGGGTTGTCTCCTGCACCTCGGCTGACTTGGCTGCTGACAGATCTACCTCGGTGGGTTGTGGAGCTGCTTGCTTTGTGGTCACCTGTCCCCCTGCTGCCGGGTCCTTGCTTGATCTGGCGCGTGCTCCTGTCGCCTGTGCCGCGGCTGTGACCATCACCTCGACGCCACAGACGGGGCGTTCTCCACGCGGACCGTTAGCGGCACTGAGGGGAGGCTCTCCTGCATCAACAACCTGGTGAGGATAAATGTAGGAGGTGTCGACGCCGACGTACACCTTGTGCGCTCCCAAGTTGATGAAGACGCCATTGCGCGGAGGCGCTTTCCTCCTGAAGCAGCCTGCATTATCGCTGACATAGTCCCAGAGATCAAATCTCTGGACCAAGCCAGAGACAACACGCTCGCCGGTGTGGATGAAGTTTCCTGTCCGGATCTTGACTCCAGCTAGCACCGCTGCAGGCCCCACGATGGGCGACAACTGTCGTGGTGGTGGCACGGCAGATACCATGGGTAGGCTAAAGTATGGGGCCAATGGGTGCTAGAGGGATCCGGGGAGGGAAGATGTAGTTATCTCTACACTCAAATAGCTAACATGCAGATCTTTATTTCTCTTCTTTGGGACTACAAATGCTCCTCGAGTTGTTTGCAGGAAGAAGAGAGCTACTACACGAGCCTTACGGCGTAGAATGAATCGATCTCCTCTCAGGAACCCGCTTCTCCCCTTATAAAGGGGTGCCTTGGTTCCTTCTAGGGCTGACATGGCAAGCATATTCGAGGAATATGCTGGTCCCAATATGGTAACTCGGCAGCTCTCTTTCCGTGTCCCCCTTCTAACGATGGAAATGTTCCAGAGAACCCCACCTGCGCCCCTCGGGCTTCATGACTGTCACCTCCGTGACCTCCTTCTGCTACTCTTCTCCTTGTCCTTTGTGCTTGGCTCTGTTCAGATTCTTCCTAGCTCGTGACTTGGGTTTGACTATAGGCACCTCCTTCTCCTGCAAGCTTCATGTTATTCGGCCTTGTCTCGCATAACTCGGCTCGGCCTTCACCTGCATTCAAGTTATTCAGACTTACCCGGCCGACTTAACTCGTATGTCGGCCGAATAAGGTATTCCTCATTCCGTAGGTGTCATCGCCGTGCTCATCTCGGCCGACTTTTACATGACTCGGCCGATATAAACAGTAACTCGGCATATGACAAGGGAGACTCCTCTTGTCTTCCCCTGTCTTAACCCTATCCGGGGTCACCTCCCCAACAAAACCTGTTGCATTCAGCTGCTGGAAGTACCTTTATGACCATTACCTTGGGTGCTGCAACAAAGCTCCTTTATAATATGATGGTTAATTATTCTGAATGGCACACTGAGAGAGATACACATGGTAAGAAGGTAAATTCTGTTGAAGAAACCTCCTCTTTGAGTGATAAGATTGATGTTATCATGGCTATGCTTGTTAATGGAAAAGCTCCTTTAGATCCTAATAATGTTCCCTTAGCCTCTTTGGTTGCTCAAGAAGAGCAATTTGATGTGAACTTCATTAGAAACAACAGTTTCAACAACAATGCCTATAGGAATAATTTTGGTAGTAACAACAATTATAGGCCTTATCCTCCTAATAATGGCAATACCTATGGAAACTCCTACAACAATACTAGAAGTGCCCCCTCTGAACTTGAAGTCATGCTCAAAGAATTTATTAGTAAACAAACCACTTTCAACAAGACTATGGAGGAAAAGCTTTTGAATGTTGAGAAAAATATTTCCTCTTTGTCTGAAGCATAGTCCTCTTTGATTAATAAAATGTCTGCTAAACCTGAAACCATGGAAAGTACCTTTGCTGCTACTCATGCCATACAAGTTACTATTGATGAAAAATTTATACTTTTAGCCCAACTACATGCTAAGTGGGAAAGAGAAGCTGAAATTGCTAGAAACAATAGTGTGTGTGCACTATCACCACCACCAATATGGATGCCACTAAACCACAAGAAGTCCCTATTCCTCCTACCACAATGCCTAAACCCAATGAGCCTAATACTAGTGATGCTAAGTTTGATTTTGATCTTGATGGTTGCAATATTTCTGAAGTGATTATGTTCCTATAAAAGCTTGCTAGAAGTCCTGATGCTAGTGATATGAATGTAGCTTTCACCAAACACATTACAGATGCTCTTATTAAAATTAAGTAAGAGAAGTTTAAACACAAAGCCTCTATTCCTAGGAAAGTAGAAGATAGTTGTGAACCCATTATTAATATGCAAGTGAATGACTTTGATCTCAAAGCTTCATGTGACCTTGGTTCTAGTGTCTCTATTATGCCTAGAAAGATTTATGAAATGCTTGATTTGCCACCTTTGGAAGATTGTTATTTGCATGTCCCACTTAATGATAATGCTAAAAAGATACTCATGGGGAGTGTTAATGATGTTCTTATCATGGTTAACAATGCTTATGTCCCTGTTGATTTCTATGTTTTTGATGTTGAATACAATGCTTCTAGTCATGTTACTTTGGGAAGACCTTTTCTTAGAACTATTGGTGCCATCATTGATTTGAAAGAAGACACCATTAAATATCAATTTACATTCAATAAAGGTATTAAACACTTCCCTATGAGGAGAGATAAGTTGCTTTTTGCTCCTCCTTTGAAAGCAAGGTTTGATGTTAATGCTTCTTGATTTAAAAATACTTGATTCTTGCTTCTTGTGCCTAACTTAAAGGCATTAAAGAAAAGTACTTATTAGGAGATAACCCAAAAGTTTTCTTGAGTCTTGGAAGCTATTACCTTAGTAATGACCTCTCCTTATCCTTTTTATTTGCTTTTTGTGCCAAGAATGACCTCTAATGAGAGGGAAGTAAGATTTGGGGAGTTGCTGTCCCGAAACATATTTTTGTGCTCCACCGTAAAAATTCGTGTAAAATCTTTGTAAGTCGGTTTGAGATGATATTTTATTAATAAATCTCCCAGTATGTTAGCTAACTTTCGTTAGTTCAACACTTTTTATTTGAGTAACAGAAGGTCTTCGAAAAAATCGGTTTCTACCTACTGGTCTGTTTTGACAGATTTCTGCCATTATTTGCATTTGCTTCTTATTGATTCCTTTTTGGGTTCTTTTCGGGAAATTGAGCTTTTTGAGGGAATTTCTACAGTAGCTTGTGTTTTTAGTGAAAGTTTTTCTGTTCTAAAGCTAAAACCAAAGGTCTATTATCTTTTGAATACACTAATGTTGCTAATGAAGATTGTGTGAAGTTTTGTATGAAGGAAAATTTTCAGGTGTAGAGGAAGAATGATGTAATGAGATAAAGAATCGACAAAATCTCAAGCTTGGGGATGCCAACCCGTGTCACCCCAAGAAATATTCAAGAGGTACAAGCGTTAAAGCCTGGGTATGCCCAAGGCATCCCCTTCTTCATCAATAGAAATCTTAGGTCTTTCTAGACACTTCGTTTTTATTGTTTCATGCACAGTTGTGTTGTTCTTGGAGCGTCTTAGTTTTTGTTTGGTTTGCTTAGTTTTCTTGAATAAATTAGTTTGGACCCCCATTCTCGCTGTGTTGTTTCAAATAAGTTGATTGGTGTTGGTGAGGAGTAGAAAGTTCTTTCTTAAATAGTACAAGAGGAGCTTCCTTTGACTGTGACTTAGACTTTATCATGTCATGCTAGATGTTGTTTTAACCTTATGCTTAGTGTTTATTGTTGTAGCATGACTTGTTCCAAACAATTGGGATTGCTTAATGTGCCTTGAAGGAATCATGCATTGTTTTAGCATACAAAAGCATATTATTGTGGTATTCTCCTTTGATGCTTTGTTTGGGTTGACTTGGCAAATGCTCACACCATGTTATGACTATGAACAAGTCACCATAGGCTCTATGATACTTTAGTTCTTGACTTGTAGTACCACTTTACGCTTTGATTAGTAATGTTTTGTCGCTCTGCATGATTATGGCCATTATTGCTCTCTTAGTTGGTCGCTCCCAGTCTTTTGCTAGCCTCCACTTGTAGGAGTAAGTTTTACTCATGCATCCAACTCCCAAGAAACCAAGTTATTCCAAAGTGTCCACTATAAATTCCTATGAATGGTGTGTTACACCATTCCAAGTATATTCTTGTTTTTCATTTATCTTCCAATTAAAAAGTATTTTGTTACATGAAAACTTAGTGATTAAAGCTCTCACAAACTTGATGGCTCACTTTATTTTTCTTGCCCCTAATAAATTTGAACCATTGTGTCATCTATATTGTATATGCTTGCACTTATACGTTGAAATTAGCAGAACCGTGTTGTCACGTGTAGGGGTGGGCATATTAACCGAGGACCCAAAAACTGTACCGAAATCATCTGGACCGAACTCGAATAGACCGAAACCGAAAATTTATATTAATAATTCGGTCACCAATTATTGAAAACCGAAATTAATTCAGGATATTCGGTCTGGTGCGTCAGTTACCCGAAGGAACCGAAGGACCGATCAAAATGCATTAAAGAGACCGATCAAAATGGAACGGGCCTAAAATTCTACGTAGTTAGTAGCCAATAGCCCATTAACTCCCTTTCTAACTCAGGTAGTCGTCTTCTTATATTTCTCAAAAAAAGGTAGTCGTCTTCTTCACCAGGACGTATTCCCCAGCGCATACGCATCTGCCTCCCACTCCCGATTCACCACCTAGAAGGCTAGCACCAAATCCCCTCCTTATCTCCAACCAACGAGACCATGGTGGCCTGCAATCTCCGTGTATGCTCTACTACGGCTGTACTGGCCGGGCCCAAGCTGCCGCTCGACTCGCTGGCCAGGACGGCCGGTGTGGCGGCTGCCGACCAGTCACGCTCTCTCAGCCGCTTAGTTCGTTCGCCTCGCTCTCGCGTCTATCGTGCCACCAAGTCGCGTGACCTCCGCCTGTGCATAGTATCTGTTTGAAGATCAATTTCGGAATTTTAGAAGTGCGCTTCTCCTCATTCTCTCCAATTTATCAGTCAATTCGGTCTTAACCGATGACTGACCCGATATTATTGGTACCCGAATTTCTCGGTTATCAATTTTAGAAGTAACCGATTGGTCATCATTTTCTAGGAGCCGAATTTCATAGGAACCTGACAAACCGAACCGAACGTTTCGGTCTAACCAAACACCCAGCCCTAGTCATGGGGAACACTTTCAACATTGCACTTGTACTTTGTATACAGTTGATATCATGCTCTTTTGTCTATGGATGTCATCGGTGTGAAATGAAAGGGGAGCTTGTAAGTCCAGGGACTTATGTATGTGTGTTAGAGAAACGCCTGGGCCGCTAGCCTAAGCCATGCCTAATCATGGTGAAAACTTGCAGCATCACCATAATGACATATATGAAGCTTTCTTCTTATAAAAAGAGACATATTGAAAAGAGGAAAGAGAGAAAAAAACACTATTTTCCCATAGTAAATAACAAGATTGCTGAGATGCTCATTATCTGCTTGTCTTGTCATTTTGATTATGGGATAGCTCTTATATCATGTGCAAGGGGTACCCTGTTGGCGGTTCTCTATGATACACATGTACTTACTATGGCAAGAACTTACAGGTGAATAAAGTTGAGTAGCATGAGGAGCGACCCTCGTATTCAAGGGACATGAGATTTCCGAATTATACTTTGTCAAGCATATAATTCATAGTTTGTTCAGCTTAACCTTAATCACTTCAAGATGCTTATGATAGGGGCAATGAGGACTGAAAGCTAACAAGAACCATAATCTTTGGAAGCTCTTTTTGAAACTTGAAATCCCTGCTTCCCTTTCTGAAGTTCCTTTTTTCCACCGTTATATTGAGTCTTCACCTTCTATCCTTAGGCACCAATTAAGAGAGCATAGTTGCCATTCTTAGTTCTATGTGCATTGCCCCAAAAATTATTGATTGATGCATATTGTTAATATTGCTTGTTCTTGTGCTATTTGTATTTAGTCACTCTTATGAACTTTGAAGGTGTCCTATGCATCTATTTGCTACTCCACGAGGGACAAGATGAATGCCACTATGCTATTTTTTCTGTATGTGAAACAAACAAACATTTTTCAATGCATGTTATTCATGATCTTTGTTTGTAACCTTTTATGTTGCATGCATAATTACTTTGTCTTATTGTTAGAACTCCATATTTCATGCTCATGTTTAGAGTTCTTTGATCCCAACTTTAATGCTTGCAAATGGTTTGATCTTGATTTTGATGGTGTATGTCACCTCAAAAATTATTATTTTTATCACTTACCTACTCGAGGACGAGCAAGAGTTAAGCTTGGGGATGCTTGATACGTCGGAAACGTATCTATAATTTTTGATGTTCCATGCTTGTTTAGTATCTACTTTTCTTTGCTTTGTCTACACTTTGAGGTGTTTTTATATGTTTTTCTTGACTATTCTATTAGCAAGATGCCACACTGCCATTTGCCTGTTTTCTTCTGCTTTTGGTTCCAGAAAGGCAGAAAATCAATATTCTCGTAATTGGACGGGACAAAATCCAAAGTCAATATTTTACCGTGGGGAACACGAAGTCAGAGTACGAGACAGAGGAGAGCCACCAGGGGGACACACCCCCTGGCCGCGCGGTTAGGGTTAGCCCGCGCCTAGGGGGGAGGGTGCAGCCGCCCTGGCTGCCCCCTGCCTCGCCTCTTCGCCTATAAAGACCCCCCGATACCAAAACCCTAAGTACCCGATCAATATTCCACGAAACCTTCTTTAGCCGCCACCACCATCGTCCCTAGATCGGGGGGGGGGGGTCTCAAGCTCTTCTCGGCACCCTGCCGGAGGGGAGATCATCCCGGAGGCCTTCTTCATCATGCTAGCCTCCGGTATGAATTGTGAGTAGTTCCACCTTGGACTACGGGTCCATGTAGTAGCTAGATGGTTGTATCTCCTCCTTTTTTCTACCATGTTTAGATCTTGTGAGCTTCATTCATGATCAAGATCATCTATTTGTAATCATGCATGTTGTGTTTGCGGGGATCGGATGGATATTAAGATTACTATGTCAGATTGATTAATGGTTTTGTCTTATTGATTCTATCATGTCTGTGTTGTTTGTGATCTTGCATGCTCTCCGTTTATAGTAGCTATCTTGGCTAAGTAGATGCTAGTGACTCCAAAAGGGGTATTTATGCTCGATAGTGTGTTCATGCCTCTATTTAATATAAGGGAAGTGACAGAAATCTCTAAGGTTGTAGATGTGCTGTTTCTACTAGGGATAAAACAACGGTCTCTTGTTCATGGAACAAGTGGATTGTTTACCTTACACACTTTCCTTAAAGCAGTTATCCGTTGCTTGCAACTTAATACTGTAGGGGATTCGGATGATAACCTGAAGGTGGATTACTAGTCATAGATGGAGTTGGATGGCGGTCTATGTATCTTGTTGTATTGCCCAATCAAATCTCATAGGATCATGAATGTCTAGTATTGCATTGTTATGCCTTGCTCAGTCCTGTCAATTGTCGTGCTGTAATTTGTTTACCCAGCATGCCATGTTTGTTTATATTAAGGAGAACACCTCTAGTGAACTATGGACCCCAGTCCAATCTTTACCATTCATATATCTTCCACCATTACTGTTTACTTTCTGCAAACCACTATTACCTTCCGCACCATATAGTTAACCCTTTGTTTTCAGCAAACCAGTCAGATTGACAACCTCACTGTTTGGTGGGGCAAAGTATTGAGTTTGTGTCGTGTAGGTTTCCAAGTTGCTAGCAACACCTTTGAGTCGTTTCTTTCCTCCTACTGGTTCGATAAACTTGGTTTCTTACTGAGGGAAAACTTGCTGCTGTTCTCATCACACCTTCCTCTTGGGGTCTCCCAATGAAGCTTCCACGCAACATCACCACACTCTAGAGAATGTGGTAGGGGATCTAAGATGAGGGATGTCCACCAGAGCTCAATTGAATAGTTTTGGTGAACACCAAGCACACATTTCCATGGTGGAACCAAAAAAAGTATGGGAATCTCTTGAAGATTCGGATTGGTTGAAAGCAATGCACAAAGAGCTCAACAACTTTGAGAGAAACAAAGTATGGGAGTTAGTTGAAAAAGACAAAATATTGCCGCAATGTTATAGGCACCAAGTGGATATTCAAGAACAAGCAAGATGCCCATGGAATTGTTGTGAGGAACAAGGCAAGATTGGTTGCACAAGGGTTCTCTCAAATTGAAGACATTGATTATGGAGAGACATATGGACCCATGGCTCGCCTTGATTCCATCCGTATCCTTCTTTCTTATGCGGCACATCATAACTTTAAATTACAAAAAATGGATGTAGAAAGTGTATTTCTTAATGGTCCACTGCATGAGTTGGTATATGTAAAGCAACCCCCAGGGTTCGAGGATCCCAACTTCCCAAACCATGTCTACAAAGTTGATAAGGCACTCTATGACTCAAGCAAGACCCACGCACATAGTACGAGCATGATGACCCACAAGTATAGGGGATCGCAACAGTCTTCGAGGGAAGTAAAGCCCAAATTTATTGATTCGACACAAGGGGAGCCAAAGAATATTTATAAGCCTTAACAGATGAGTTGTCAATTTAGCTGCACCTGGAAACAGTCTTGCTCACAATATTTTATCAGTAGCAACAGTTTTGTAACAACATTAGGAAAATAACATCAGTCGTAAAATAAAGACAGTAGTAACAATTGCAATAAACAACAGGATTAAAGTGCGGTAGGCATAGGGATGGATGGACAGGTGTTGCATGGAAAAGACAATTCATGTAACAATCAAGGCAAGGGCATTTGCAGATAATGAAGATAAAGCATCCAAGTACTAAATAACTGTGCGTGCTCGCAATGAGAACTTGCACATCATCTTTTGTCCTGCCAGCCCGTTTATAGTGGGGCCTTAAGGGAATCTACTAGTAATTAAGGTGCTCCTTTTAATAGAGCACCAGAGCAAAGCATTAACACTCCGTGAACACACATTATCCTCACATCACAGCCATCCCCTCCGGTTATCCCAATTTCACTTCGGGGCCTCGGGTTCCGAACAACGATGTGTGTACACAACTTGCAGGTAAGATCACAAACAATAATATCATCATGAATCAATAACATGTTCAGATCTGAGATCATGGCACTCGGGCCCTAGTGAGAAGCATTAAGAACAACAAGTTGCAACAATGTCAAAAGCACTAACAATAGATACTAAGCACCATGCCCTAACAATCTTATGCAATTACATGAACGATCTCATCCAATCCCTACCATCCCCATAGCCTACATTGGGAATTACTCACACATGGATGGGGGAATCATGGATGGTTGATGGAGAGGCGTTGGTGATGATGATGGCGATGATCTCCTCCAATTCCCCATCCCGGAAGGGTGCCAGAACGGAATTTTTGGTTCCGAATAGTGGTTAATGGTGGTGACGTCGCAGCTGAACTCTTCTCTGGAAAATTGTCGAACTCCCCCATGTTTTTAGGTCAGAGGGTATATGTAGGAGAAAGGAGAGGTCGAGGCAGATTCCGAGGCGGCCACACCATGCCCTGGTGTGGCCAGGCCTGGCCCGCTCCTGGGGGTGGTGTGGGCTCCTCTGGCCTCTTCTCCCCTCCGTCTTCTAGCTCTGTGAGTCTTCTGGGAAAATAGGATTTTCGGCATATTTTCTGGGATTTTTCCTGAAATTTGATTTTCTGCACAAAAACAAGACACCAAAGCAATTCTGCTGAAAACAACGTCAGTACGCGTTAGTTGTATCCAAATCACACAAATTAAAGGAGAAATTGCAACAAAAGTGTTCAGGAAAGTAGATACGTTTTGGACGTATCAAATCCCCCCAAGCTTAGCTTATTGCTTGTCCTCAAGCAATTCAGTTGAAAACTGAGTGCGATAAAATAAACTTTCACAAACACATTTGCTTCTTAAGATGTATATATTCTTAGAATATGAGCAAGTACTTATCCAATTCATAATAAGGAGTATGCAAATAAGTCTAGCCAATAGTCATGCAAGCTATGAAGAGATTCAAACATAATAATAATAAGCAACATGGAACATAAGCATATGCAAGATTGTAATGCTCATAAGAAGGTATGATAAAGTGGTATCTCGCTTGCCTTTCTTTTTGGAGCAAAACATAAATGCCAAGGAACCTCTGAAGTTCAAGTGAAGACTAGAAGTGAAAATATCAAAGATACAAGCGTCAAGGTTATGTCACAATTAACTGTATTCTGGGACAAGCACATTACACTAATAATGACAGTTATGCTCTCGAGAAGGTGCCCATAGAATAAATGGTGACTCAACATAAAAGTGAAAGAAAAGATTAAAAAGTTTGAAAGGCTTCCAAATGCTAAAAGTATGGTACTCATTAGATTTGAGCTCTCATTGCCCCTATCATAAGCATATTTAAATGTTTAAGGTTAAATTGAAAGAAAATATGAATTATATGCTTGACAAGTCATAAGCTGAAAATATCATGCCCCTTGAGTACGAGGGTCGTTCCTCATGCTTCTCAACTTTAGTCACAAGCAAGTTCTTGTCATTGTAAGTATATGTGTATCATAGAGAACCGCCAATGGGGTACCCCTTTCCCCATGACACAAGATCTATCCCATATCAAAATGACAAGTCAACAAACAATGAGCATCTCAGCGATCTTTTTATTTACCATGAGCATGGTTTTTCTCTTTTTTTTCTTTTTTTTCTGAAGATGCTTCATAGATTGATCACTATGGTTATGCTGTAAGTTTCCACCATGATTAGGCATGACTTAGGCTAGCCGTCTAGGCATTTCTCTAACACATATATGAAACTCCATGGACTTACAAGCACCCCTTTTATTTCACACCGCCGACATCCATAAACAAAAGAACATGATATCAACTTAATTGATATGTACAAGTGTTGAAAGCGTTCCCCATGATAGCATGGTTCTGCTAACTCCCGACTTATAATTTGCAAGAATAGAACTACATAGATGGTCACAATAGTTCAGGTTTATTAATTGCAAGAAATAAATTGTGCCATCAAGTTCGTGAGAGCTTTACTAACTAATTTTCGCATACAAGCAAACATTTGTATTCGGAAGAAAACAAGGCATAATAAGTATGCAAGGAATAACAATGATGATAATAGGTATATATGGTTGACTCTTTTGATAACTTTGGTTTTGGGGAGTTGGATGCACGAGTAGAGCTCATACTGTTATCGCCATATTTTGGCCTAAGATGGAGATGGGCCGTGATCAAGATGGGCTTAGAAGATACATATATTCAACGTGTCGTTGGATCGGCCTAGTGCGTGGATTTGGGCTGAATTGCCCGTGTATCTTGTATCTTAGTAGGATTCGTATTTGTTTAGGTTCCGTTTATGTTTAGATAAAGATAGAGTTGTAGAGTTATTCCAAAAGTAGAGAGTCTCCGGACTATAAATATGTACCTAGGGTTATTGAGAAAAGGAGGACAATCACGTTCACAACCAACACAATCTCGGCGCATCGCCACCCCTTGTTTCTAGGGTTTTTCTCGGGTAAGTGCCATGCTGCCTTGCGATCTAGGCAGTATTTACTTATGCGTTATCCGGTGTTACTCGTACTGAAGCCTTGTTGATGGCGAGTAACACCTTTACCACAGATTTGTTAGAGCTAGCATCGATACTTTTACTATGATTGCTTATTTATGCTACCTCTAGCTATCTCGCCGTCTTTGCACCTTCTCCCGGGTGTAAAGGTGGCATCTTGCTTGATTTCTGCTTAAGTCGATTTGATCTGTTATAGTTGTGCCTTGTTCATCAAGGTTTAGTTTAATATCTACGTGATTTGGCCTCACAAACGGGTTGAACGATCCGGTAATACGTAAGGTATGGTTTATTGATCTTAGAGGGGATGTTCCGGGAATTGACGTTATGTTGGTTTTTAGGCCTTCTCTAGGATCGGTTTTCTACTACTTTTCGTATCTATTAGGCTCAACCACGCGTGGGACGTTCCGGTTACGTGGTGAAAACACCAAACTATCGTAGATCGATTTAGCTTGTAGTAATTAAGCAAAACCCCGTGTTATCATAAGATCCAATGCAAAGCCATGGGGGTAATCGGCTCTGAAAGCCGATTTACAGGGAAACCTGGGAGCCGATCACGGCTCGAATTTTACGTATACTTGTTTACCGTGCAGGAAACCAATCGGAACAATCCATCACCTTCCTGACCAGGTATAGGTCAGGTGGCACGCCCTCGAACCAAGACAGGACGCGTGCGTGCCGGAAGATTTGCGGGCCGTCGACCGAGGGACCAGGGCCCACCAGCCGCTCTGGGAGCCTCCCGGCTCTTCGTGTTGCTCGTCGCTGCCCGCCGGTGAGTTTTGACAGGCAACACATTCTGGCACGCCCGGTGGGACCTTCAACAACATCTACATCAATGTCCGACGCTACGATGGAGAACAGGCCGGTCACGTACGACGAGCTTCCTGCTGAGCACAAAGCGGCATGACGAGATCAAAGAGCTCTTGGCCGACCTCATCGGCTCTTTCGAGAGGACCCGTACGCGTGGCATCAGGTGGAAGGGATTCTCCCCCGAAGGTGCTCTCGATGAGGTGGATCTGTCTGTTCCTTCGGAGGAACGCTCCAGGGCTCTACGACAGGAGGTCAACTACATGGTGGCTCATTCTCTACACCGCCACTCTGAGAGCCTGGTGAACGCTTTCGAGCGGGTCGCGGTTCGCGTGGTCCAGGAAATCATGAAACATCAAGATCTCCGTCGGGGCCCACTTTAGGAACCCACCAAGGAGAAAGACCGCCCACACCAGGCCGCAATCGCCATTCACACTCGCGGCTCCAGAGCCGCCAGGATCAGCGGCATATATTGTCTACAAGGCCGGAGGCGATCCAGGTGATTGCCAATTCCTGTTCGAGCCACCCAAAGAGATCCCGCATGGGTACATATGTGCCTACGTGCGGATCGCAACAACTTGGCGCACCACCAGATCGCAACCGCAGGAGTGTCCGCGACAGGGGTTCCTACCGCAGGTCTTCGTGAGCGGCCTCGAGCAACGATGTCCGGATGGACGACAAACAGGCGTGGCTAGCAAGTATGCCACCGAACAAGCCATGAGAGTCTAGCCTGCAGCTCAAACAAAGTGGATCAAATCACTACCATCCCGAGAGATCGCCTCGCGTAAAAGGCGACAATCGGCTACTCAAAGCCGCATTCAACGAGTTTGACCTGATTCCACTACCACCCAAATATAAGCTCCCTGAGTTCTCAAGATTCAGCGGATCAGAGGGGTCAAGCTCGATCGAGCACATAAGCCGATACCTGGCACAGCTAGGCATGATTTCGGCATCGGATCAAATGCGCGTGAGATTCTTTGCACAATCTCTAACAGGACCAGCCTTTGGGTGGTACACCTCGCCACCGATTCAATTCGCACCGAAACAACTAGAAGAACAGTTCCACATCCAATACCATTCGAAGCTACCGAGGCTGGCATTGCGCACCGGGCGCAAGCATACGTATGGGAGAAATCAGAGTCGAATACATCCAGCGCTTCAGGACCATCAAGAACAGATGTTACTCGGCTCGTTTAACTGAGAAGGAAGCAATCGAGCTGGCAGTATCAGGCCTCTCAGCACCCATCAAGGACGTGGCATTCCAGGTAGAATACAACTCATTGGCGCACATGGCCCAGAAACTGACGATGTACGAGCAGCGCCACCCTGAGTTGTACCAAGACAAATTCAGACGTCCGATAAGCCTGGTCGATGCAGAAGAGGAAGATCCTACGCAGGACCAGGAGGTAGCCGTAGCTGAATGGGCTCGGGGGGCAGATCCTGTGGCCTGTAAATGGGTGAAACAGCAAGGGCCTGCGAGAGGGTTCGACTTCGATATGAGCAAAACTGAGCAGATATTCGATCTACTGCTGAAGGAGAAGCAGCTGAGGTTGCCCGAAGGCCACAAAATCCCTACGGCTCAGGAGATGAACGGGAGGCCATACTGCAAGTGGCATCATTCGTTCACTCACCCCACCAACGAGTGCAAGGAGCTTCGCCGCCAAATACAAGGAAGGAGGCGATCACTCTCGGGGCGAAGAAAGAGAGAAGGCTGGTCCACGCGACCGGCCCGGCCACGATGACGGGAGATACTTATCAGAGGAACAGGTGAGGAGGGTGCGGTATCAGAAGCCACATTCCACGCATCTCCTGAATAAGTATGAGCGTCAGCATGATCAACGACGCCAGCACAGTGGAGGCAATGAAGGACATGGGCACCTCGCCAGGAGACCACCCAAAGAGAAGGAAGGCGCAGACAAACATTGGGATTGCCCCTTTTTCAAGCATTGCTGGGACGTGGGAATGAGCCGATTGCCCACAGCCGACAACTGCCCAGAATGTGGACAACGAAAGAAGGGCACGAGGCCAGTATCAGTGTTCGAACGTCTAGGACCTCTCCAACCTCAGAGCCGTCCTAAGGAGTCCGCTCGAGCGAAGGGCCTTGAGAGGCCCAGGGATGACAAAGAAGAAGACAGGTTTCACCGTCCAAGGTGGTGCCCCGATGGACTCAGACACACCCAGAAGCGTAGAGTGCAACGGCTGCGTAACTTAGAAGAGGCTGAAGCGCAGATTCCACGCTAAAGAAAGCACTACCGATCCGCCGCCAAAGTAAGGCAGACTACGGAGACGGAGGGCCGCGACAAGGAAAGAGTGGCGACCTGTTAATAAAAGCCGATGCATCGGGCATCAAACATGGTGTTCGTGCTCCCGCAGAGTTCTCGCGCGCCACAAACCAATATGCTACCAAAGGCACAACTTGATCGCGCCCACGGCCGGTTATCTTTGAGAAGCCACGTGAAGGGTTACAAACATCCGAAAGCGCCAGACTGCGGGGCTACATCAATGGACAACCCGTCGCAAGATGTTGGTGGACACCGAGCGGCGATTAATATCATGCCATACTCCATGCTACGACGCTTTGGGACGCTTCCACGCAGACCGATCAAAACCAACGCCGCTAAGCGACTTCAACGGCCCGTCGGAAACGCAAGGCGTTCGAACGTGATCCGACCGTGGGCAGGAAAACCGTACTCCACGCCATTTTTCGTCGTGAACAAAAAGTACGCCGCCTTGCTAGGAAGGGATTGGATCCACGCTAATCGCTGCATTCCATCCACGATGCACCAAAGTTACGTCTGATGGGGACGGGATGAAGTGGAGGTCGCCCATGCACGATTCTATCGAGGTTTCCACCGCTGGCATGAACATCCGGGAAGCGGAAGACCAAGAGCCGATCTCGAATCAATCTAGACGGCTGCGAACGTATTGAAGCTACAAAACGGGTGAGGCTGGTCTTATCCATCGCCTTACAGTAGGAAAGCCCACGATCATCAGGTACGGCCGATCCTCGCGATCGCCACAAAAATAAAAAGCAGCGATCATACGAAGCGCGGTGCATGTAGTCGTAAGGCAGGGATACTCGACACCGTAAAATAATAAGGTGTAAACCGCCTTGGCATACGCAGCAGAAGAAGGGGCCGATTCAGCGATCGCCCAAATTATTTTTGTTGTCCTCACCCATCGTTTGCCCTGTGTTTAGCGTCGATTTGACAGGTGACGGAAAGCTAGGGTATGGGTTTACATCAGCCGATGAGCTAGAAGAGATCGACATTGGTCCTGGGGATAAGCCACGACCAACATTTATCGCAGAAAGTTAGAACCAAGTCTCAAGGGAACCGATGATAGCCTGTTGAAACAATATCCAGATTGCTTTGCATGGGACTACAGAGATGCTCGTTGGACAGAGCATCATCGAGCATCGGCTCCCGCTCAAAAAAGGATTTCGGCCATTTCAACAGCGAGCACGACAAATGAAGGCCGAAATTTTGGAAGAAGTCAAGAAAGAGGTCGAGAAAATGCTGACGGCCAAGTTGATCAGACCATGCAGGTATGCCGAATGGATTTCTAGCATCGTGCCTGTAGAGAAGAAGGGCGGCCAATGGCGTGTTGCTATAGATTTTCGAGATCTCAACAGAGCTACCCCAAAGGATGAATATCCGATGCCGGTGGCAGAAACATTGATCAATGCAGCAGCTGGTCATAAAATTTTGAGCTTCATGGACGGCAATTCCGGGTACAACCAGATCTTCATGGCTCCAGAAGACATACACAAGATCGCATTCGAGTCCTGTGGTCCGTGGGGTTATTTGAATATGTAGTCATGACGTTTGGACTGAAAAATGCCGGCGCCACGTATCAAAGGGCCATGAATTATATCTTCCATGATCTGATCGGCAAACTAGTGGAAATCTACATCGATGACGTGGTGGTCAAGTCTGCTTCAGCGCAAGGGCACTTGGGCGATCTGCAACGCGTCCTGGACCGAACAAGAAAGTTCGGCCTGAGGATGAATCCAAAGAAGTGTGCCTTCGGAGTGACGGCCGGTCAGTTCTTGGGTTTTTTGGTCCATGAACGCGGAATTGAGATCGGCCTGAAGAGTCAGGAGGCAAGACGTAACAATGAAGCCACCCACTACAAAGAAAGAGCTACAGCTCTCATTGGCAAGATCAACTTCGGGACGATTCATCTCTAACTGTCAGAAGAATAGAGCCGCTCATGGGGCTCAGAAAATTAAAGTCGACGAGGAGTTCGGCTGGGGCGTAACAACAACGGCCTTCGACGAGATCAAAGAATATCCGACAAAGCCGCCGTTGTTAGTTCCACCCCAGCAGACAAACCGTTCTATATTTACTTGTCGCTGGTCGACACGCCCATCGCCTCGGTGGTGGTACAAGTGCATGATGGGCTAGAGCGAGTCGTATTCTACATAAGCGTATGATCTTTGGATGCGGAGACGGTATCCGATATCGACAAGTTGTGCCTCGCTTGTTTTTTACATGCACCAAGCTACGCCACATTTTGCTATCGCCAGAGGTCATCATCATATGCAAGTCGGACGTCATAAAGCACATGCTATCGGCTCCTATGTTAAAAGGCCGATTAGGCAAATGGATGTTTGCATTATCGAGTTTGACATCCGGTATCACCGCGAAAGCTGTTAAGGGACAAAGGCTGATCTTATTGCCGAGAGGATCAACACTAACATAGCAAAGACCGTCCATAAAAGCATGGGCTATGTTTTTCGACGGATCGCTTTGTGACGATGGTCTGGCATCGGCATTTTCCTCGTGTCGCCCGGGCAACATTTTCCTTCTCCATCGATTGTCTACCTCTCCCACTAACAATGTAGCCGAGCACGAGGCAATACGCAAGGGGATGGAGTTACTCCTCACGGAGCGAAGCAAAGGAAATTTTGGAGACTCCAAGTTGGTGATTTCCCAGCTCACGGAGGACTACAAGCGGAGCGAGTCCCTCTTCCCATTATGGCTGCACCGCCGATGATGACGCAATTCCGACATCAACTTCACTTGGATCCCACGTGCGCAGAATACCGAGGCGAACGATCTTGCGCAGATAGCTTCAGGATACAAGGATATGGTAGAAGGAGCCGATGTCCAGGGACAGTTCCTAGAAGCAGACGACTGGAGAGCCGATATCTTCAATTACTTGAAAGATTCGGCTCGGGGCACCTAAACGGATAAGGTACAAAGCCATGAAGTACGTGCTTATTGGGGATGACATGTTTTACAGACTGGAAGGGCTATTGCTCAAGTGCACGGGGACAATGAGGCCAATCAGCTCCTACATGAGGTACACGAAGGAGCCTGTGGAACTCACCAATCGGCTCATAAGATGAAATGGTTGATCAGCGATCGTGGTTTTATTGGCCCACTATGATTGAGGACTGTTTCAACTACTACAAAGGGTGTCAAGCATGTCGAAATTTGGAAAATCCAGATGGTACCCGACGCCAATGAATCCCATCATCAAACCTTGGCCATTCCGAGGTTGGGGCATGGACATGATCGGCAAGATCAATCCTCCATCAAGCAAAGGCCACATGTGGATCTTGGCCATCACAGATTATTTTACCAAGTGGGTGGAAGTCCCTATGAAGTCGAGAAGTTCAAAAGATGTCATCAATTTCGTGAAAGAGCACGTCATTCATAGGTTTGGGATTCCTGACTATCACAACCGATGGAGGTTCGGTTTTGTTTCTCACGAGTTCGTAAAGTTCGTGAAGACACAGGATTAAACTGACACGGTCATCTCCGCATACTACTCAAGCAAATGGGAAAGCCGAGGCGCCCAACCGTAGTCTTATCAAGCTGATCAAGAGGAAAATCGATGAACACCCGAGGCGTTGGCATGAGGTTTTATCGAGGCTTTATGGGCTTATCGCATGTCGTGCCATGGGCGATAAAACCTCTCCGCACCATCCGTCTATGGGCAAGAAGCCGTATTGCCTTGGGAAATTACGGCTGGATCGAGACGTGTTACTTTTCAGAATGAGCTAACAACTGAAGAATATGCAACTTTGATGAAGATGTGACTGAGCTTAGGCTGTGGTCGCTTGAGAAAATAAAAGAGAACAAGGCTAAAGTAGCTCGTGCCTACAACAAGAAGGTGAAGCCAAAGGAGTTCCACGTTGGAGATTTGGTGTGGGAAGCTGTGTTGCCCTTGGGTACTAAGGACGCAGCATATGGTAAATGGTCTCCAAATTGGCACGGGCCGTACAAGGTCGACCAAGTTTTAAGAGGGAACGCGTACATGCTTGAGCAGTTGGATGGTGAAAAATTTCCAGTGGCAGTCAATGGCCAGCATCTCAAGAAGTATTTTCCAAGCATGTGGGATATGGGACAATAAAAACTTGAGGGGCCGATACGAGAGATCGGCTGAGGGGCCGATACGAGAGATCGGCTAAGTCGATTGGCAGTAAAATATGGGGGCCGATGTTGAAAATCGGCCGAATAAAAAAAAAACAACAAGCTACTAAGGAAATGCTTTGAGGGCATGGAGAGCGCCAAGACGAACTCGCTTATTTCAACCGTCATCATCATCCTTGCTGGTCGATAGTTGTTCGTTCAGGGCACATTTTTCGATGGGCAATGGAGGTTTGGTTACCGTTTCAGACCAAGAAATGGCCGTTGTGATTCAACTGAGGGTTGACCCTGTCAAACGTTTTTTAGAAGGAGCCGATGGGTGGTCATCGACTTTGTGCAATTTAACTTGTTTAATTATATGCATGCAGCATGATGAAAGCCGATATGGTGTCATCGGCTTATGGAACATCGACCTGTTTCGGTTATCGGCAAAATTGAAGCAAAAGGAAGCAACATTTGGGGAAACAGAGTTTCATTCATTCAAAGGATCATTGCTTACAAGATGATCGATTACAAAGGGGGCCTGCTATTGCTACGGCCATTACTACTGAGTCCTAATCGAAGCCGAGGTCGTCGTTGCTGCTGCCGCCGCCGTCTTCCTCGCTGTCTTCGGCGCTGCTACCAGCTGGGCTGCCTTCGCTCACTCTTGAGGAAGCGGTAGGGCTTCGTCCTCGTCTTCGTCATCGTCGTCGTCTTCGGACCCGGCACGGAAGTACCTCACCGGCTGGTACTCCTCGGAGGAGGTGTCCTCCTCCTCCTCTTCTTCTTCCTCTTCTTTAGAGGAATCGACGCCATCCCAGGACATGGCATCGTCGCTGCTGTCTGCCTCCAGCTCCCCGTCGGCGAGGAACTGAAGGTTCTCTTCGCCGTCTGTCAGGGACGCATCGTCCTCTGACCAGACGGCAAAGTCCCAACCCCTCTCGTCCCACCATTGTGGGGCGAGAGTGTTGTACGCCGCTGTCGGCGGGTGCTCCGGAGTTGGTTCGCGGTCACTGGGGCTATTGGAGGCGTGGGAGGAGAGATCGGAGGAAGCAGAGGAGGCCATGGCGAGAAAGAGGGTTTTTCCCGGTGGAGAAAGAGGGTTTTCTGGCTACGGGAGGAAGATAGGGACTGTGGAACTGCAAAGCGGATTTAAATAAAGAGGAATAGTGAAGAAACGGTTCAATGCCATAGCAGTTTCCAGATTACACGCCAAAATCGTCAAATCATGCACTGCGGAGGAGTTGAGAAGACAGGGCATCATGATGAAGGGGTGGTGTGACGATCCTGTTCTGCCACGCGTTCTGACGTACGCGTAGCCCGATAAAAAAAAAACCCAGGAGAAGAAAAAAAAACACACAGAGTGGTTTTGGAATTATCATTGCCAAAACCAGGGGGGCATGTGTTATCGCCATATTTTGGCCTAAGATGGAGATGGGTCGTGATCAAGATGGGCTTAGAAGATACATATATTCAACGTGTCGTTGGATCGGCCTAGTGCGTGGATTTGGGCTGAATTGCCCGTGTATCTTGTATCTTAGTAGGATTCGTATTTGTTTAGGTTCCGTTTATGTTTAGATAAAGATAGAGTTGTAGAGTTATTCCAAAAGTAGAGAGTCTCCGGACTATAAATATGTACCTAGGGTTATTGAGAAAAGGAGGACAATCACGTTCACAACCAACACAATCTCGGCGCATCGCCACCCCTTGTTTCTAGGGTTTTTCTCGGGTAAGTGCCATGCTGCCTTGCGATCTAGGCAGTATTTACTTATGCGTTATCCGGTGTTACTCGTACTGAAGCCTTGTTGATGGCGAGTAACATCTTTACCACAGATTTGTTAGAGCTAGCATCGATACTTTTACTATGATTGCTTATTTATGCTACCTCTAGCTATCTCGCCGTCTTTGCACCTTCTCCCGGGTGTAAAGGTGGCATCTTGCTTGATTTCGCTAAGTCGATTTGATCTGTTATAGTTGTGCCTTGTTCATCAAGGTTTAGTTTAATATCTACGTGATTTGGCCTCACAAACGGGTTGAACGATCCGGTAATACGTAAGGTATGGTTTATTGATCTTAGAGGGGATGTTCCGGGAATTGACGTTATGTTGGTTTTAGGCCTTCTCTAGGATCGGTTTTCTACTACTTTCGATCTATTAGGCTCAACCACGCGGGACGTTCGTTACGTGGTGAAAACACCAAACTATCGTAGATCGATTTAGCTTGTAGTAATTAAGCAAAACCCGTTATCATAAGATCCAATGCAAAGCCATGGGGTAATCGGCTGAAAGCCGATTTATTGTGGAAACAGGAGCCGATCACTCGAATTTTACGTATACTTGTTTACCGTGCAGAAACCAATCGAACAATCCATCACCTTCCGACCAGGTATAGTCAGTGGCACGCCTCGAACCAAGACAGGACGCGTGCGTGCCGGAAGATTTGCGGGCCGTCGACCGAGGGACCAGGGCCCACCAGCCGCTCTGGGAGCCTCCCGGCTCTTCGTGTTGCTCGTCGCTGCCCGCCGGTGAGTTTTGACAGGCAACACATTCTCAGTACAGGTGAAGGCTAGCAATAGAAAGGGAGCGACAATCGAGAGAGCAGTAACTACCATAATCATGCTTGCGACAAAAAAATAATTAATTATGGCATAAAAGTGACACAAGGACTCTGAGGCAAAATAAATCATCGAGGTTTAACTGACTTTTGTTTAGTCATATGCATGCGTGAGAATGTCCCAAGTCGATTCAAATAAATCATTCAGAGGAGGATACCACTATGTTATACCATGTTATGAATAGGACAATGCAAGGAAACATTTATATGACATGCTACAAACTATTAGCAAGTTGGAACTAATCATAAGAGAGCAAGAACTACTAAGCATCCATTAAATAACATACACCTTACATGAACAGACTAAGAATGCCCACAATGATGAGTATATGTATAAAAATGAAAACAAACAGAGTTCATACCAGCCTCTTACCACACCTAAAATTGTCATAAATCGTCATTATTGCCTTTCACTTGTTTGGCTTGAATAGTAATATGAAAACCAAACTCCAAAGGAGTCACTGAGGAATGCTGAACCCTGCAACGAACTTTACAAAACCAGAGAAGAACAACAACTATTTTGGGTTTTTGATTTTTTAAAGCAAGAACTGAAGGCAAAAGCAAACAAAGCAAAATATTTTTGGATTTTCGGATAGCAAACTGAAGCTAAAAGGGTGAATCAAACTAAAGATAAAAGCTAAAGAAGAAAACAAAGAGAAACAACGAAAATATTTTTGGAAAGTAGAAACCAATCAAGAACAAAAATGAAAAAGGAAAGAAAGCGAAACATGGATATACAAAGTACCAACGGAATATGATATATAGATGAGTGTGATGTAGGTATACCTCCCCCCAAGCTTAGGCTTTTGGCCTAAGTGGAGATCAATCCCAACGTGGCCAAGAAGGGGCGCCTCCATAATATGAAGCAGAAGTACCTTCGTCCTGATACGAACTCGAGGACGCCCCGGCGTAGTGCGCAAAGTAGTCATAAGAGGGCATGTCCCCCTCCTGGCGCTACCTGTGGAAACCAAGCAAGCGAAGCTGCTCGTCCAACTCCTCCTTGGAACGCGACCACGACTTCCTAGAAATACTGAACAAAGTAGGTTGTGGCAAGGAAATTTCCCTCTCATATCCGTCAGTAAACAACATCCTGTAAACTAAACTCCATGTACGAGAGTTAGCAGTAACAAAGTGATGTGCTTTCATAGCCGCAATATCAGGTCTCTGTGGGGCCAACAGTGTATCATTAGGGTCAACAGAAGGTCCAAAGAAGCAACCATGGGCGCAACAATAATACCCCCATAAATGGGTCCTCTAGCAGCTAGGCGGCGAGCAATTAGAGAACCAAGATTATACTTTGTTTCATTATTAGGCGCAGCAACAATAAAATCTAAATGATAATTAGAAATATTACTAGTGTTATCCCTACCAAGTATGCTAGTACCAAGATAGTAGGCAAAGTATCTAAGAGCTGGGAGCTAAATGTTTCTTATCTTTCCGCGTTGGGCTATGCGGTCATCATCATTTGTTACACCTCGCACTACTAGGAAAAGGCCCATCAGTGGCGCACCATTTTGGGACTTCTGTGGTGCATATGGGATATGCCACTGTTATCTCGCCACTAAAGTTCAGTTAGTTATGTGGCATATTGAAATGCCACATGGTCTGAACTTCTGTGGCGCATATGGCAAAAATGCGCCACGGAAGTCCCAAACCAGATCTAAAACTTCTGTGGCGCATTTGGCCAATATGTGCCACAGAAGTTTTTTTCAAATTTCAAAAAAAAACACCGGCCAGATCTGGCCGGAGGTGGTGCTCGCCGGAGGTGGGGGTCGCCGATGGAGAAGAGAAGGAGGTCCCTGGTGGATGAGGTGTAGGTCGCCATTGGAGGAGAGGAGGAGGCCACCGGAGGAGGAGGCCGCCGGAGGAGGAGTAAGAGGAGGAGGAGGAGGAGGAGAAGGTCGCCAGAGGAGGAGAAGGTCGCCGGAGGAGGAGCTCGCCGGGGTGGAGGAGGGAGGTGGGAGGAGAAGGAGCTCGTCGGGGTGGAGGAGGAGGGAGGTGGGAGGAGGAGGAGGAGGAGCTCACCGGGGTGGAGGAGGGAGGAGCTCGCCGGGGTGGAGGAGGAGGGAGGTGGGAGGAGGAGGAGGAGGACGAGAAGCTCACCGGGGTGGAGGAGAAGGAGGAGGAGGAGGAGAAGGAGAAGGTGAGGAGAATGAGAGAAGAAGTGGAGGAGAAGAAGGATGGAGGAGTGGAAGAGTATAAGAGAGGGAGAAGGGGGGAGGGATTCAAAATTCGAATCCCTCCCAAAACTTCTGTGGCGCATATGGAAGAAATGCACCAAAGAAGTTTGTCCTCCTTTTTATTTTTTTGCAGGAAAAAACGATCTTTTGGCCATAACTTTTTACTCTTTTCGAATTTTGAAAATCTAAATAATCACTAAACGACCGTAGGTGGTTGCGAGCGGATGCGAAATCTCGTTCTCGTCATTTTGGTATATTATACGTATTTTTTCGACATCGTATGCAAAAGTTACGGCCGTTTTACCGTGGCATAAACTTTTTTTTGTATAAAAAGTCGAAATGCATGTTTGTTAATTTTCCTACAAACTAGCCCATATTACCTATCACTATGTGAAAGGATTTTATTTTTTGAAGTGTTTTTCATTTTCTATTATTTTTTACAAGGCTAAAAAGGCGATCCACAAGGGGGGGGGTAGAATCTGTTTTTCCTACAGAAACTTCTGTGGCGCATGCCTCTATATGTGCCACAAAAGATAAACTTCTGTGGCGCATATGGTCATATGCGCCACAGAATGTTGGTCAGAGTACAGTCAATGAATTCTATGGTAGGGTCCACCCGAGCTTTTCTATGGCGCATATGTCAATATGCGCCACAGAAGTTGGAACTTCTATGGCGCATGTGGACAGCGCATCTTTCCTATATGCGCCACAGAAGTTGGACGACTTCTGTGGTGCATTTGATGAAATGCGCCACTGGACAACTTTTGTGGCGCATGGTCAGAACCATGAGCAACAGAAGGTTTGTCTATCTATAGCTAGTTTCCTAGTAGTGTCGGTAGAGCTCCAGCAAATCAGTGGGTCGACCTTGGATCTTCTTTGCCATCCCAGCCATGCCAATACCTATAATGCTGTAAAATATTTTCAAGATCATGGTAATAGGCCTATGATAGATTTTGAATGAAATAGTTGGCCTATAAGAAGTGTTAGTGAAAGTGAAGCTCTCAACAGAAGTTTTGGTGAGCAAATCATACTCCTCACTCTCATCCTGCATGTAAGCGGTTAGACCAACCCTTTGAACAAGAAGCAAGAATTCATCGAGTATCCCCGCAACTCTCAAAAAATCATAACAAGGGAAGGTAGATGGATTCACATCTTCATCATCTTCATCATCTCCCTCATCACCAAAGCGCGGTGCAATAAGATCTTCATTATATGATGGCCTAAATAGAGAAGTTGATCTCGAAGGTCTCTCTCAAATACTTCTCCAAAAGTATGGTTGTCCATCTTTCTCTTTTCGGAAATTTTAGACAAACATCAAACAAAGTAATTTCAAAGCTACTAAATGAAGGGGAACTACTATAGGGACTTGTAAGAGGACTAAACATGCATTAAAACGATTTCCCTAAGCATAGAAAAAGCATGCAAGATCACATAACCGGTCACCTACAGTAGAAAAATACTCAAGATATAATCCACTAATCAAAAATTTACTTGGACAAGCGGAGGAGTCACATACCGAAGAACAAATGCTCCAAAAATCAGCAGCAAAGAGTGGCTGAGTAAGGACATCGAAAATCATGGTGAAGAACAACAAGAACGCGAGTTCAAGAAATTTTCTGGTGTTTTCTTGGGAGAGAGAGTGTAGTGGTAGGTGGCTATGTAAGTGGAGGGCCAGGGGTGGCCCACACCATGGCCAGGCGCGCCCCTCGGCTGGCCGCGCCACAAGGTGGTCTGCCTGCCTGGTGGCCTCCCTGGGTCACTCCAGGTGCATCTCTATCCCTCTTTTGACGTAAAATTTTAATATGAATTTTCTAGAATTTTTCGAGAAACTTTACTTTTGAGCAATTTTCAGGACTTGATAAATGATTTTCTCGCATAAAAATGATTTTGGAACGATGGAAAAACAAATCAAAACTAAAACTACAGAAGTTCTAATACACTCAAATATGCAAGCAACTAGTAATACAAAGATGAGCAAGGTGAAAGCAAAAATTGGAATGAAGTAAATAAGAGTAAACAAGGATAATCATGGTGAAAACATTGTTTTGTTCATCAAAATCCCTTTGTTAACAAGGTTGATCAGGTTTTGTTACCGAAACAATTTTATATGAAGAAAATTTTTGCATTTCACTAAATGATTATGTTACCTCAACCTTGATAGCAATAGTGCCAACCATAATAATTTCATAATCTTCTTATGGCATAGGACAATATATTTCTCCAACTTTGATGCCTTCAATATTTTCAATTGTATTTAGGCCATATTTCTTATCAATCTTCTTGGGGAAATAAACATCATGCTCCTTGTCATTAACATTAAAAGTTAATTTTCCTTGATTACAATCAATGACAGCACCTGTAGTATTACAAAAAGGTCTCCCAAGAATAATGGACATATTATCATCTTCAGGCATTTCAAGCACAACAATGTCAATTAATATCAAACAATTATGAGCCACTTGAACAGGAACATCCTCACATACACCATAGGAATAGTAGTAGACTTATCAACCATTTGCAAGGATATATCAGTTGGTATCAATTTTTCTAGGCTAAGTCTCTTGTACAGGGAAAAATACATAACACTAACTCCTTCTTTGGAACATAATTATTTTTGATAGAGCAAGGAATAGTTGGAATACCCGGATCTCCAAATTTCTTTGTAACCTTACCATTGAAGGAATAATTAGCAAGCAAAGTGGAAATTTCCTCATTAGGAATCTTCCTTTTATTAGAGAAAATATCCTTCATATACTTTGAATAAGGAGGCAATTTAATAGCACCAGTCAAAGGAATTTGCAAAAATAAAGGCTTCATACACTCACAAAACTTGTTATAGTGTTGTTCTTCCTTTGACTTGTGTTTCTTATCAGGAAAAGGCATTGTTTTTTGCACCCAAGGCTCTCTTTCACTACCATATTTATTAGCAACAAAATATTCCTTAGTGTACTTATTATTCTTAGTGTGCCTTTCAGGTTCTTCTTCAATTTCTTCTTTATCAGGAGCATCATTCTTATCATTACCACTTTCAGTTTCAGCATTAGAGACAGATATACTATTAGGATTTTTAGCAGGTTCAGTAGATTCTACAACTGTTTTATGTCTCTTTTTCTTTTTCTTTTTCTTTTTCTTAGGAGTACCACTATTTTTATCTTGTTGAGAATCTTGCTCAATTCTTTTAGGATGTCCCTCAGGATATATAGGATCCTAAGTAGAAGCACCACTTCTAGTTCTAATTTCATAAGCATGTTTTTCTCTAGAAGCATTAACCAACAAATATTTGTGCACCTTAGTAAGCTGATAAATTTGAGTTTGAACCATTTGGAAATGTCTAACAAGCATTTTAACATCATTGGAGGTTCTCTCCACAATGTCATGCAACTTATCAATAGCTCTAGAGTTTTCAATTATATGATTCTGCAATCTCTTATTAAAATTATCTTGCTTAACAGCATAAATATCAAATTCTTCCAAGCATTGATCAGGAGGTTTAGAGTAAGGAATATCACCATCATCAAAATGCTGGAGAGAGTGTACCGCAATTGTGGATGAGTGAGAGATTGGCTTACATAATTCTTCTATAGGAGGTAAATTCTTTACATTTTCAGATTTAATACCCTTCTCCTTAAGAAATTTCTTAGCTTCCCTCATCACTTCATCATTTATTTCAATCATTCCCCTCTTCTTTTGTGTTGGTGTTGGGGTTGGATTAGGTATAGTTTGCTCAGGTCTAATTGGCCCAGGTGTAGTTGGCTTAGGTACTGTCACATCCCAAAATTTTCCAAATTTTTAAATGTGAAAAAAAATTAAAAAAAAATTGTTGAAATTTAGGGTGAAAATAAACTTTTTGCTTCTAAATGGAAACATCAAAACCCTTCTTGAAAAAATTTGAATGAAAAGGGAATCCAACAAAATTTCAATCAAGTGAAATGCATTCATCAATGAATGTATCTTGAAATTCAAACACTTGGAAAAATTAAACCAAAACTCCAAATCTTAATGAAAGTAAACACTTCGAAAACCAAATGCATTTTATGCATGGAAAGAATCTTGAATTTAAGCACTAGGGAAAAATAAAGCAAAACCCTAAAACCCTAATGGAAGAGAATCATTTCCAAGATCTCTCTAAGACTATGGATTTGATCCATATAAAAATTTGTCAACAAACATTTATAAATGATAAAAAATTATAAACAAAAATATTATAAAACCATAGAAATTGGTTTCATTTAATTTGTAGCCATGGATAAAAACTTATGAATTTAATAAAGATAAAAGGAATTAATTTCCATGGCTAATAAAACTCCTATCTAAAAATCCATACCAAATTGTGAGCAAATTAATCCTAAAAGGATTAAAAAAGATAAACAAATATTAAATAAAATTATACAAATTGGAATCACCAATTTTGGATCTATAAATAAAAAGATATGGATTTTATAAGGCAAAGAAAGAAGGAAATAAATAAGGAATATTTAAAAGCCAAATTAAATCTTGGCAGAACAAATGGAATGAAAGTTTATTGAATAATAAAAAGGAGTAAAAGATTATTTAAATAAAATCATTTGTATTGAACCAAATTAAATTTTATTTAAATAAAGACAAATTTCCTAAACTAAATAATAAATCCCAAGAAAATTATTTTGAAGACAATTTAAATCTTGAATTAAATCCATAAGCAAATGGAATAAAGATAATCCAAATAAAATAAAGGAATAAAGATTTTTTTAATAAAAACTTATATGGACTTGAACCATATTTTTTTTGAATAAAGATAAAATTCGTAATGTAAATGATTAATCAAATCATGAGAAAATAATAATTGAAATTTCCAAATGGATTAAAAGTTATCTAATGAACTTAAAAAGAATAAAGGATTAATTATATAGAATTATATGGTTGGAACCATATTCAAATTCATTTAAATAAAGACAAGAGCCTCATTTAAATAAATATTAAATCATATTAAAATATTTAAAATAATTCAAAGTGAATTATTTAAACACACTAATGAATAAATAAAACCTACTAAAAAGGTTTGATAAACATTTGAATTCAAAACAGATGTTTAAATCATTTGAATAAAATAATATGGATGGGAAACATATTTAAATCCTAGTTAAATAAAAACAAATGTCTATTTTAAAATATTTAACCATAAGAGAATATAAGAAAATATTAAAAAATGGACTTTTAAAAACATTGATAAACAGTTTAAAAACCTACTGAAAGTTTAGAAAAAGTTTGGTCAAAACTTGAATTCAAATTGAAGTTTAAATCTAAGGTTTAAAATCAAAACAGAAAATCAGAAAAGAAAAAGAAAATAGGAGAAGAAAAAAATGGAACAGACCCGACCCAACTACCCTAGCTCAATCTGGCCCAACCAGCCCAGCGCAGCCCACTCTCTCCCCCTCCCCACGAATCGTTTTTCTCACTCGCGAACAAACCCGCACAGCCACTGACCGCGAGACCCCATGCGTAAACCTCACCTCTCTGACTAATCGGCCCCACCGCCAGACCATCATCTTCTCCACCCGCCGTTTCTGCCTTGATCCCGCGTCGTTAATTCGCTTAATAGCCGCGCTAATTCCGCTCAGTGATCACACACGTTAAAGCGCCTCCTCCCCTCTCTCTTTCCCCTCGCTCGCCACTCCCTCTCTGCCCCCAGGCTGCCCCGATTTTCCTCTGCAACCGTCACTACTCCGACGAGCTTCCCCTCTGATTCTGGCGAACCCGTAACTTTCCCTGCCCCCTAGACCACACGAGATTGATCGCCATTGCCAGGCGCACCTACCAGTAGCTCCATCTCGCCCGCGCATGCCCCAGAGCGTCGACAACGACCTCGCCCGAGCGCCACCATCGTCTGCGTCAACACCGACGACCTCCCTCCGTAAATCCTGATCGCCCCCTTCTTCCTCGAGGATACACGTGTGATCACATCTCTCTGGTGCATCTAACGCACCTCTCCTCTTGATTTCTTGTGACTTGTAGCCTCGCCAACAACAAACAGATGCACCCGACGCCATCGTGAACTCCGGTGAGCGATTCCCGTCGTCCTCGTGCGCCCCTTCGTCTACAACGAGCACGTCGAGCTTCCCCATGTCACGACAAACTCGGTGAGCATTCCCCCTTCCTCCCTTGCTTCCTATTTTGCCGGAACCACCGTCGCCTGAGCGCCACTGCCGCGTGTTTAGACGCCAACGCCGCTAGTCCATGGTCGATACACTCTGAGCCGTTGGATGCAAATCAAGTGGATGAGTTAGATCATTTAGGCGAAACGTTTTTAGCTAATCTATGCCGTACGATTTCCTTTAGATCCAACGCACTGCATCAGTCGATCCAGACGAACCGGTATCGTCCAATAAGATTAACACACGTGGATGTCTCGTCTATTTAAATTTCCAGAAATGAATTTTGATTGTTTAAACTTGTAAAATCCACAAATTTTATTCTGCTTTGCCAAATTTTGCAAATTTTATATCAATGGATTCACAAAAATGTGAAATTTGCAACCATCCCCTTAGTTTAGTATTGTTCTTCTAGAAAATTGGTTGTTTTTGCAGAAACATTTCTAGGCCTATTTTGAGTATAAAAATTATTCTAGAAATGATTTTGGGGTAAAATCTTTTGCAAATGATTTGTTTTGAACCTACTGACCATAAGAACAAACTTTTGGGTTTAGAAATATATTTTGTTATATACAAGGAATTATTCCTGAACAAAGGCATTCTAGTAAAACAAAAATGTTTGCTATGATATAAAATTCTTTTTGAGTAAAACGTTTTGCAGATAGTTTAATTTGAACTCTCTGACCCTAAACACTAAATTTTGGATTTAAAAATATATTTGATTAACCCTAGAAAAATATTCCTTTGAATAAAAAGCATTTCTATTAAAACAAAATGTTGCTTTGATTTAAAAATAGTTTTTGAGTGAAACGTTTTGAAAATTGATTTATTTTAGACACTTTGACCATAAACACTAACATTTGTGTTTTAAAACAAATTTGGCTAACACTAGAAATTATTACTTTGATTTAAATCATTTCTTGCAAAACCAAAAATGATTTAACTAACTTGATTTTAAATGGTTTTGCCACTTTTATAAATGACCAATAGGTGTTTTAAAATGTTTATAGCCTATTAGAAACCACCTTTACAAATAAAACAATCTTTTGCATGCTTGCATGCATTATTTTGTTTTCATTATTTTATGTGGTGAATTGTTTGAATGCTAGTTTGAATATGTGCTTGCTTGATTGAACTGTAGTGAACTTTGAAGAGTGTGACCATTGCAAGATCAAGGAGTGAACCATATTCTCCACTAAAAAGGTAAGTGTGCTTCATACATTTTGTCCTACTATTTTTACTATGCATTAGTGATATTTCTAAGTAGGACTTGGATGGAATTTTTACTATGTATACTACGCCTTCGGAAATCCTAGTACATGATGCCTTAGTAGAATTTTCCCTAAGTTAAGATCCTTACTACTATCATGCTTATCCTAGCTAGTAGAATACAAGGTTGGATTATATACACATGTTATGGAGATTTTACTAAGTCTTTTGACTTATGTTTTTGCTTAATAAAACAACTATGTGAATGAATCACCTGGGTGGAATGGAAGGAAAGGTTTGTGTTGAGTGGTTACCCTAGGGACAATACCTAGTGTATCTCACTTGTGGAAAGCCACCCAGGAACAAAGAGAATTGAGATGTCAAATGTTGAGAAGCTTCAAGTGCAGCCACATGGCATTATGGGCTCTGCCTAGATCATATAGGTTGCAATAAATTAGCCAGATGGACAGAAGGTGGTAGGGGGTGATAGGTTTGGAATGCGTCCATTTGGTCTAAGGGAAGGCTTATGAATGATCTTGTCTCGATGCATGTCGAGTCTTGGGGAAAGTGCACCACCTCTCGAGAAGGAAAAATCTAAGTACTTAGCCGTGTCCCCGGCAATGGAAAATTTGAGCATCAAGACATTGAAGCTATCAAGAATCTCCTCATCGCAATTTCTAAGTTAAAAGCTTGTGGTGAACAAGGGTTAAAGGATTCCAATTTTATTGGTAGATGACTTGGGTGATTTTGACAAACAAAAACTTAGATTTTTAAACTTATAAGGAAAACCTCATTTTGAGCAAAGCAAGCCTAAGCTCCACTTAGCCAAATGCATATAGATGATAGATACCACTACTCTACCATAGTATCACTTGACAATACAATTCAAATGTTTTGACCCTTGTGGCTGTAACTTATTATGTTGCAGTTTTGTTTGATGTTAGTGAAGTGTGTTGAATAGGATTACAAGTCTACAACCAACATGATTGCATGTGACACTTTGAAGATGAAGGACTCCATGCTATATAGATATTTATGCTGCATTATAATGATATAGACAAATGAGCTATGTAATATGTAATGAATTATTTTATTCCTAGATATAAATTTATATTATGAACTTTGTTTCTTGAAATTACATCCTAAAATGTGGATGCTAGCTATTGATCCAGGGACTAGCATTGTAAACACAGGGATCTCTACCTTATCATGACGGGGATGTGCCTACCGGGGTATACCCAGCAAGAAGGCGTTCCGATCGCCCAAGAATGGCGAGTGGGCACCAAGACGGCGGATCGAAGCCCGTCGTGGATCTAAGCGACTGGAAGCTGAAGTCCCAGGCGAGTAGATAGGCCCAGTCGGATTAGGTTAAACAAGTAACGAAGCCTTAACTGATTCGGTTGAGATATGTAAACCCTAGGGAAGGTGAGCCTATATAAACCTCCTGCAGGCGTAGAGATATGTTCCATCATACACCCAAGCGACTCGCCGCCTAGCCGCCGAGTTCGCCCATTGTACCACCTCCATAATACAATCTACCAGGAGTAGGTCTTTACCCTCGGGGCCGAACTGGGTAAAACCACTGTCTCGCCCTCATCTCGCCGCAGATGGCTGCCGCCTGCCCTCGTTCTACTACTGCCGATTGCGGCATCTGCGTGACCATTCCACGATGCTGGCGCCCACCGTGGGGCCTGGCCGGTATTCTGCGGCGAGATCCAATCTGCCCATCAACGAGACGGTCGCCACCGGCCGCATGATAGTGATCGGCGAGATGCTCCAAATCTTGCCGAGTAGCTACGTCCCGGCGGCGCGACCCGTCACGCACAGCGTGATCCTGCCAGTCGGCACGATCAGCCTCTTCGTCGGCCTCACCGACGTCATTGTCTCGGAGGACTCGTCTCGCATCCGCGAGTCGCCGCCACGCGATCGGCTCTCCGAGAGCCAGATCCGCACGATCCATCGCCTCGCCTCTGAGTACAACTCGGCCCACAACAACGTGGCCGAGAACTCAGCGGCCGCAGAAGACGCGGCCCTCAACGACGACGCCGACTCGGCGACCCCGCCGTCACTCGTCGGATCCATCACCGCGGCTTCACCCGCGGGCTCCATCACCCAGGTCTCCAACGTGGGAGACTTCGAGGACCCCTCCATCCTCGGGATCTTCGACTTCGACTCCGGGTCAGAAAAATCCGTCGACCTCCGCGACGGAACTGGTCGCCATGCTACGACCTACATGGCGACTGGCACCGAGCCGCTGGAGGACCCCTTCTCCACCCCAATCCCTCCTAACGCCACGGCGACGGAGGTCGAGGAACTCCGCCTGAAACTGGCGGAGGCAGTGCGCAAGGAGCAAGCCGAGCGCGAAAATTTCTCCTCGAGCAGGTGACGACACAGGAGCTATCGCGCTACCACCAGTAACGGATCAGGTCGCGCCTGAACCCCACCGTTCAGGGGCGCGCCCTAAACTTCGACGACGAAAACGACCTGGCCCGTGTGGCCGAGCGCGCGATCTGCGAGAAGGCGCCACCAGGAGGAAGCGGCCGGCCCCCGCCAGGGTCGACGGCGATGGGCGCCCCACCTCCACCCAACCGCACACCTCCCAGGGACCAGCCGTGGATAGTAGTCTCCTCACAGGAGCGAGACGCAAATGGCCTCCCACTGTTCTCCACCCTGATGGACAACGTCGTGGCAGGCCGAGCAGCATTCGACAACATCACGGCCACGGCGGCGCCCTCTGGATCCAAGATGTCAGGGTGGCCCTGCAAAGCCGTCGAGCAGCAAAATGCGGGCGCCGACTCGCAGGGTCAAGTGTACTCGCGTTCTTCGGGAAGCAGAGCGGCCTCAAGCGGCCGCCCAATGGCGGCAAATACCCTCAACTGCCCGCCACCAGAGCCACTGCAGCTCCAACACCGACCCGCGAACGCGACACTCTCCACCAATGAACCCAGGCCAGCGACCAACTTCGTCGCCGCCAACGGTCAACCCATCGACGCCCGCACCCACATCATCAACAACCAAAGCTGGCGCGCATGCCAGCCCGACGACCTGTGACACACCCTATCCAATCGCCGCGACGACAAGCCCATGGGGTCGCTCAGTCGACTCGGCCCCAAGTGCTTCGGACCAATGATCCGAGGCGAGAAGTACCCGCCAAAATTCAAGGCGCCGAAGGAGATAGAAAAGTACGACCCCTCGTACGACCCCGCCGTCTGGCTCGATACATACCTCATGGCGATGGGAATTGCAGGCCACACCGACCTGCTAGCCGCCCGTTACCTCCCCCTGATGATGGAGGGGACGTGCAGGCAGTGGATCAACACCCTACCCCAGGATAGTATCGAATCCTGGGAGGATATGCGCGACGCCTTCGTCAGGCACTTCGAGTGCTCCTACACCCGCGCCACCACCATCGAGGACCTGGAGCGATGCGTCCAGGGACCCCGCGAGTCGACCCGCAACTGGGTCCAACGGTGGCAAGAACTCTGGTACAACACGGTCGGCATCTACCCGGACACCGCGATCCATTGCTTCAAGACCTCGTGCCGCTACGATCCCCTGGTCGCCAAGCTCAAGCGACACTCTCGCACACTCGACAACATAACGGACCTCCTCGAGATCGCCAAGCGGTACACGGAGGAAGATCCAAACCAGGAAACCGATGACGAGTCGGGAGGTCAACGCCGCACGAGCGGCAACGACAGCGGACAACGGTCCGACCTACGCTACAGAAACACTCGCCTCACCGGCAAGCGCCGTAGTGACGTCGAGTCGACTTCGTCGCCAACGCCGGGCACGCACAACGCGAGCCCAAGAGCTTCCGCCGCGACGGAGCACAACGCCGCGACGGCGGCAACTACAAGGCCAAGCCAAGGTTCGACCCCGCGGCCCTCCTTAACCAACCTTGTGCGTTTCATAGCAGGGAAGGGAATCCCGCAACACACACAACCACCGACTGCCACACCCTCAGGGAGATCGAGAAGGCACGACGAGCACGGGAGGACCCCGACAACGACCCGCCAAACGGCGGAAAATTCGGCAAAGTGGCCGGCTCGCTCCATACCTTCACAGGCTTCAACACGAAGCGCGAGAAGAAGGTCATCGCACGCGCCCTCGCCGTCGTCACGGTGGCTCGGTGGACGTTCCCGGTTCCTCAACTGGTCGGAGCAGCCCATCACCCGAGCCGCCAGACCACTCGCCACGCATTGAGTACCCAGGCGAGTCGCCTGGTGGTAAAGCCTAAGGTCGGCGACTACTGGCTCCCCAAGACATTGATGGACGGCGGCAGCTCCATCAACATCCTGTACCTGGACACCTTCATGCGGCTGCGGCTCCCGCAGTCGATGATCGAGACAACCCAGACCACGTTCCATGGCATCGTCCCCGGTCGGAAGGCGTACCCGATCGGCAAGGTCATGCTGCCAGTCACCTTCGGCACACCAGCAAACTTCCGCACCGAGCGGATCGTCTTCGAGCTGGTGCCCTTCGACAGCCCCTACCACTGCGTCCTGGGGCGCCAGGCATTCGCCAAGTTCATGGAAGCGCCACACTACGCGTACAACGCGATGAAGCTCCCCGGGCCATGCGGCGCCATCACCATCAACGGCGACCCCGACATGGCCGCCGAGTGCGAGGCCAAAGGAGCCGAACTCGCCGATGCCGTTATCGCGGCAGAAACCAATCACGCCGATGAGCTCGCCAAGTACGCGAGCGGGGTAAACAACGACGACCCCACCATACTCAAGAAGCCTAACTCGGAGGGCGCAAACACCTCAACCTTTGAGGCAACGACGCACACCCGCACCATCGAGCTGGTCCCAGGCGACTCTAGCCAGACGGTGACGATAGGGACGGGCATGAGCCCAGCCTAGGAAGGCGCACTCATCGAGTTCCTCCGTGAGAATAGGGACATCTTCGCATGGAAGCCCTCTGACATGCCTGGTGTCCCTAGGGAGCTCGCTGAGCACAAGCTAAACGCCGACCCCAAAGTGCAACCCGTCAAACAGTCGCTGCGACCCTTCAATGAAGAGTGCCGCCGAGCCATCGCCGAGGAGGTGCAGCGTCTACTCGCTACAGGCTTCATCCGGCCAATCAAGTACTCCAAGTGGCTGGCAAACCCAGTCCTGGTCGAAAAGAAGAACGGGACCTGGAGGATGTGTATCGACTACACAAACTTGAACAGCGCCTGCCCAAAGGAGTAGTTCGTCCTCCCGCGGATCGACAAAATAATCGATTCCACCGTGGGCTCGGAGTCGCTATGTTTCCTCTACGCCTACTCTGGGTACAACCAGATCAAAATGGCTGTCGAGGACGAGGAGAAGACGGCGTTCATCAAGCCATTCGGAGCCTTCTGCTACACCGCCATGACCTTCGGCCTCAAGAACGCCGGGGCGACCTACCAGCGGTGCATGCAAGAGTGCCTCGCAAGCCAAATTGGCCGCAACATCCACGTCTACATCGATGACGTGGTCGTAAAGTCCGCTCGCCAGGGTGACCTACTCGCCGACCTGGCGGAAACATTCGCCAACTTGAGAAAATACAAGATAAAGCTTAACCCAGGCAAATGCACCTTCTGTGTACTAGCAGGACAACTACTGGGGTACGTCGTCTCCAAGCGAGGGATCGAGGCGAACCCCACCAAGATCGACACGATCGCCCGACTCGGCACCCGAGTGCCTACGCGACGTCCAAAAGCTGGCCGGGCGAGTAGCGGCTCTCAGTCGCTTCATCCCCCGCCTGGGTGAAAAGGCGATGCCCTATACCGCCCGCGCAAGAACCCCACCTTCCAGTGGGACAAGGAGGCGGATGACGCGCTTCGCGACCTCAAGAAGGTGCTACTCGCCGCACCGCTACTCGCCGCCCCCGCCGACAAAGAACCCATGCTGGTTTACGTCGCGGCTTCCGAGCGTGTCATCAGCGCCGTCATGGTCGCCGAGCGACCAGAGGAAGGAAAGGAGCGCCCAGTACAGCGACCGGTGTACTACATCAGCGTCAGTACCAAAAGCTGGTACGCGGTCTTCAGAGCTCAGCGGCGCCTGCCGCACTACTTCCAGGAGCACCCGATCACGGTCGTCTCCTCAGCACCACTGCAGGACATCATCCGCAACCGCGAGGCGACCGGGCGGGTCGCCAACTGGGCCGTCGAGATCGGCGTCCACAACATCAAATATGAGCCACGGAAAGCGATCAAGTCACAGGCCCTAGCGGACTTCATCGCCGACTGGGAAGAGGCCCAGCAGCCAGATAAGGTGCCATACCTCCATTACTGGAGCCTGCACTTCGACGGCTCCAAGAACGCGGACGGCGCAGGCGCATGGATCGTGCTAACTTCACCGAAGGGCGACAAGCTCCGCTACGTCCTCTGCCTCGACTTCACACCCTGCACCAACAACATGGCCGAGTATGAGGCCTTACTCCATGGCATGGGAGCTGCCAGGGAGATGAATGTCAACCGCCTACGCTACTACGAAGACTCCGACCTCGTCGCTGGGCAAGTCGCTCGCACCTACGACGCCGTCTCCCCCACCATGGCGGCGTACCGCCAAGTAGTGGACAAGCTGGGCGGACACTTCGCAGGCTACTCCGTCGAGTGGATCGATAGGCAGAAGAACGATGAGGCCGATGCACTCTCTCGCATTGGTTCGGCTCGACTGGCACCACCTGCCGGCGTCTTCCTGGACACAATCACCAAGCCATCAGTCTCTCCCCCGAGGGAGATCGACATCGGAGTCCCGTTACAACCGGAGGCAGCCCTGGTCGCACTCGTCACCGAGCCAGACGACTGGACCAAGCCCTACGTCGCCTACCTGGAGGCCAGCACCTTGCCGGCGGGCAGACTTCCGGATGATCGCACGCCGATGCAAGTCCTACACCATCATCGACGGCGAGCTCCACAAGCGCAGCATCACCGGTGTGTTCCAACGCTGCGTCCAACCCGCCGAAGGACGCAAGATCCTCCACGACATCCACTCGGGCGACTGCGGCCACCACGCCGGCGCCCGCTCTCTGGTCGCCAAGGCTATGCGACCTGGCTTTTACTGGCCCACCGCACACGCCGATGTCGTCGACATTGTCCAGCGGTGCACCGGGTGCCAGAAGTACGCCAACCAGACGCACGTGCCGAGCTCAGCGCTCAAGACAATCCCCATCACCTGGCCATTCGCCGTATGGGGCATGGACATGGTAGGCCCCTTCAAGAAGGCTCCCTCCGGCTACACCCACCTCCTGGTCGCGGTCGACAAATTCACAAAGTGGGTGGAGGCCAAGCCAGTCCGGAAATGCGATGGGAAGACCGCCACTAAATTCCTACGCGAGCTCATATATCGCTACGGGTTCCCAAACAGCATCATCACGGACAACGGCACCAACTTCGCCAAAGGAGCCATGGCCAAATTCTATGAGGAACACCACATCCGGCTCGACCTCGCATCGGTCGCCCACCCAGAATCCAACGGCCAGGCAGAACGGGCCTATCAAAGCATCCTCCACGACCTGAATCCGCGACTCCAAGTACCACTCGAGCGCACCGCGGGGTGCTGGGTCAAGGAGCTACCCTCCGTCATCTAGGGCATCCGCACCTCGGTCAATAGGTCGACAGGATTCACCCCCTTCTTCATGGTGTACGGCGCCGAGGCAGTCATGCCCACCGACCTTGAGCACGACTCGCCAAGAGTCGTCCACTACACGGAGGCTGCGAACGAACTCGCACGGCAGGATGGAGTCGATCAACTCGACGAGGCATGCTACCTAGCTCGCTCGCGCACCGCCATCTACCAACAAGGACTCCGCCGCTACCATAGCCGGCGGGTGAAAACTCGCACCTTCCAAGAAGGCGACCTGGTGCTGCGCCTCACCCAGGACAAGAAGGGCATGCACAAGCTTTCCCCTCCATGGGAGGGACCATTCGCCATCGGGCGTGTACTCGGCAACGACGCCTACTACCTCATCGACGTCCGCGGGGACGGCAAACTCGACGTCAAGCGACCATGGAATGTAAACCTCCTACGGAAGTTCTATTCCTAGAACGCCACATATGTACTCTCCAGTCGCTATGAAATAAAAAGAATTGTTTACCGCAAATTGCGCCTACTCTCCGTGCCTTGTGCTACTCGCACTCGTAATAATAGCGTCAAGCTAACCGCAGAAGTCAACCTTTGGTAAAGCGATCGGCACGGCCAAGTAGTGCGATGCAAAAGCACTGAGTTACCTCAGGTTTTGCATCGTCCACGAAAAACGCCTACCCGGAGCCCCATTGGAGTCGCCTAGTCCGACTGGTTCTACGAGCCAAGAAAACTGCCTTCGCTTCTCACAGCGACCACGATCCTCCGCACCCTCGACATAGCGACTCGAACGGCCACGTACCACGCTCGGGGCCAGCGACGGTTGAGCGAGCGGCTCGAAAACGCCAAGTATGAGCATGCCTAGGACTCGCCATCGACGACCAACGGGCAGCAGGAGTGATGCGCTCAAACCAACGCGCCAAGTCCTCACCCACCCTCGGGTCGTGCCTAGAACAACTAAGTACCACGCTCGGGGACTCGGCCACCCGACATCGTTCGCGCAAGGGAAAACGGTGAAGTACAGAGCGCTCAAGGGAGTCGCCTAGCGACTGGCTCTTCGAGTTCGGGCGAGTCGACCACAATAACAAAACACTCACAAACCACAAACACATCATACACGAGGTAAACCCCACAAAAGGGCGGACGCGCTCGGGGACTCGTTCAAACCTCAATCGGAACACATATGACAAATCACAAAACAAACATGATATCACATTACGATCATGTTGCAATTGTCTCAGAATACAAAATATGCCCAAACGACAGATCTGCTACTAACGCCCCAGGGCATAATACTCTACTCCACAGGCTTCGACGACGACTCGCCAGCACCCTTGCGATTGAGGATGAACGGCGTGTACGGGTTTGACGGGTACGACGTCAGCTCACCCGCCATCGCCGCGCGGAAGGGCTGCTCGACCTTGAAGTCCCGGTGCTGTGGCTCGGGGTCGTTGGTCGCGACGATCGTTTCCTGGTAAGGAAGGAGGTCGCCCATCGCCCAGACGCGCTCGGAGTACACCGTGGCGCAACCCGTCAACTTGAGCACCTCGGAGATCTCCACCTCGCCATTCGACGACGGGTAGCCACTCGTCACATTGTCCAAATCGAAGTCTTCTGGAAAATGAGCAAGCCCAAGGCTAAGCACCGTCGCCGCTCCACACCGAAACGCCGATCGCGTCATGAACTCAACGACCGACGGCGCCTTCTCCAAGTACTTCCACACCTCGACGAGGTCGCTGGGAATTACTTCCATGGGCTATATCTCCTGGAGGTAGGCTCGGATGCATGTCGCCGACAACGTCGCCGAGTCAACGAGCGTGGCCACGCATTGCTGCGCTTCGAACGAGCTCGCCTCTTCCGCGCTATCAATGATGCGACCTGCGGATAGAAGATAACAATGAATACATCGGATATTACGAAAATACACATGCAATAGGCAGACAAACTCACCAATCAAGGGGCGGGAGAGATCCTTGATGAAGCTCTGAAGAGAAGTATAGTCGTCCTGAAGCCCAGCAACAAGGGCGTCAGAAACTTTACGCTCTTCCGCGGCGGCCGTAACGGCGGCCTTGGCTCGACCATCCGCCGAACTCGCCTCCTCTTTCGCCTCCCTCAGCTCGCGCTCGAGCTCGGCGATCCGCTTCTCAGCCAAGCTCAACGTCGATTGAGCCGTTGCCAACTCACCCGCAGGGACAAGTCCCTGGCGAGCCTCTTCCGCCTTCACGGCAACTGCCTGAAGCCCCTTATTCGCCTCTTGGACGGCGGCCAGTTCCTTCTCCGCGCGGTGTTTCGCTACCAATCGGTCAGCTGACTCACGTTGCAGACCCTGCACACAATTCAAACAGTTAACCAAAGCAAAATCCTAAGTGTCCACCCGCTGAAATTCAGCGAGTGCGCACTCGGGGACTGGCAATCAAGAAATCCTAAGTGCCCACCCGATGAAATTCAGCGCGTGCGCACTCGGGGACTGGCAATCAAGAAATCCTAAGTGCCCACCCGCTGAAATTCAGCGAGTGCGCACTTGGGGACTGGCAATCAAGAAATCCTAAGTGCCCACCCGCTGAAATTCAGCGAGTGCGCACTCGGGGACTGGACGTAAAAAGTAACAACAAGACACTAAAAGAATCAGACCGCTGCAATTCACCGGCCTGATCCTCGGGGACTGGACATACCTGGATGGCTGCGCCAAGCATGCCGTGAAGTTGTATCGCATCCACGGATGCGAGAAGAGCCGGCTTGTGCCCACGACGCTGCTCGACCTCCGCGTCGGTGACCCCAGGAGCACGGCTCGAGGGCGAGGTCCCACTCGCTGCAGCCGCCTTGGTCATGAAGCGCGGGAACATGGCGATGGAGGCATCGGCACCAAAGGAGACCGGCTCAGTCACCCCAGGCGAGGGAGCACCCTCCTTCGTGGGTATGGCCGCCTCCATTGCGGGTTCATTCGGCGCGACCGCCGTGTCGTCGGAGATCGTGACGACATCGTCGCCCTTGGCCTTCTTGGCGCCATCCGCAGGAACGACGACTTCGTCCGCCTTCCTCTTGCGTGAAGGATCCTCCTCGTTGACGACGGGTGGCACCTTAGACACGGTCGGGTGGCCTATCTTCTTCGCTCCGGTCCTGTAAATCGATCGCGTGAGCGAAATAATTCAAGCTGCTATGAAAGACAAAAGTAGGTGAGCGAACTCACTTGGCGACCGGAATGAAGCGTAGCCCCGTGCGGATGCCGGCCGGCTTCTCCAGTTCGGGGCCCAGTCGGCAGCTGAGGCCCATCTCCAGGACGTCGCGTGCCCAAGACACGGATGGCTTCTTCGTGGTCGAGGCTGCAACTGGAGCCTCTGGGACATCTTCAGTAGGGGCTTCCCTGCGAGGTGAAGCCGCCGCGGCTAGAGCGGCCCCTAGCCTAGAAATTGGGGCGAATGGCGGAGGCATCGAGGCCAGTGGCACTTCGACAGCGGGCGTGTCCAGCGCGGCTGCCGTCGGCGGTGCCTCGTCCTTGGCCGGGCTGGGTGCGTCGGAGCTGCTCGCCGAGTGCGGTGGTGAGGCCGGCCTCATCAGCCTCGTTTTCTTCTTCTGAGGAGCCTTTGCCTCCTTCTCCTTCTTCGTCTTGTTCTTCGACGGAGTGGCCTGGCGGCGCGAGGTGGTCTCCGGAAGTTCATCATCGTCGTCGTGACGCTCGAGGCTTTTACTTGCCTCAAACTCACGCTGATGCTGCCCGCGGGTCTTGCGGACCAGCGGGGCGACCTCCTCCTCGGACTCGTCATCGCCATTACTCTCGTCGCTCCCGGAATCGCCCTTGGCGGGAGGCGATTCGCCCATGTCCTGGACGGACGAGCTCGAATTCTCGTCTTCTGCAGGCGGGAGCCATCCTTCAACCACTTGGAATAGCTGCAATGAACACAAAATGAAGTTAGAATGGCCGCGACTGCAAAAACTGCGACTGCGGATGATGCGAGGTGACTTACTGTTGGGGCGGGATGCTTCACGGTGTAGGGGGCGACCCCAGCCTTTGCGTCCAGGTGCACCGCCTGGGTGATCTTCTTCAGTGCTGGGGTGTAGTCCTCGAGCTTCCACTCGGCAAGGCAGGACTTTGTCGAGTCCTCCCGGCCCGTGTACTGGTACATGTAGTGGTCGCGCCGAGCCAGAGGGACGAGCCGCCGCCCGAGCCAGCAGTTGTATAGGTTGATCGTCTGGAGGCCCTTCTTCTTCAGACCACGGATAGTTTGAAGCATTTCGTCCACGACCATCCGCTGGTCGCTGGGGAGCTTGCCGACTTGAAGACGGCGCGGCTCGGACCGATTGGCGGAGTATCGTGGAATCGCCGTCTCGCCCTCCGGGGTCGCCTCGGCAACATAGACCAAGATTTCTTCCAGTCGCTCGCCGCCTTGGTGGGCAACATCAAGTCAAAGAACGAAGCCTTCGACTTCAGCTGGAAAGTTAGGCCGCCCGCTTCCTCGCGACTGATCCGTCCGTGGAACAGATCTTGCCATAGAGGGAAGTAGGGCCGGCAGCCCAAGTAGCACTCGCACAACGCCACGAAGATGGCGAGCTGCTCAATGCTGTGTGGACCCAGGTCCGACGGTTGGATCCCGTAGTAGGTGTAGAAGCGCCGGAAGAACAGGGATGTGGGGAATCCTAGCCCCCGTTCTAGGTGGCTGGTGAAGCAGATGAACTCCCCCTCGCACGGATTCGGGATCACCTCCCCGGCCGCGGGGATGCGCCAACAGCCGGCGCGCAGGATCCCAGCCTCCTCAAAGGAAGCCAGTTGCGCCCTCGTACACTTAGATCTACCCCAAGGTTCGGTGGAGAGGGCCATGGTGGAAGGATTTGTGGGTGGGTCGGAGGATTTCGGGTCGGCTGGATCGCGATGCGAAAGAAGGCGATAGTGCGCGCAATCGGAGGAAATGGCGAGAAGATGTTTCTCTGATCGCCTGCCATTCCCCTTATATAGCGGTTGTTACCCGCCAAATCAGGGAGCCGTTACTATGCGGTGATTACGCCAAGAGTTACCGTTGGATTACCCCAACGGCTAGTTTGACCATGTTTAACGGTCCAACTTCAGCCACTCGGCTCGCCGACCCGATCACTATGACAGTGTTGCGCCGACTCGACTCGCCAAAGCTGCGATCAGGATGACTAGTTTTCTCCTTTATACAGGAGCCCGCCGACGATTCGAATGGATGTCTACTCTGAAGCCGTATACTCCGACTGCCAGCAGCCACCTGCTCCTAATCGACGACGGCCTCGGGGACTACTGATGGGGATGTGCCTACCGGGGTATACCCAGCAAGACGTTTCCGACTGGCCCAAGAACTGGCGAGTGGGCCTGCAAGACGGCGACTGGATCGAAGCCCGGCGTGGATCTAAGCGACTGGAAGCTGAAGGACCAGGCGAGTAGATAGGCCCAGTCGGATTAGGTTAAACAAGTACCGAAGCCTTAACTGATTCGGTTGAGATATGTAAACCCTAGGGGAGGTGAGCCTATATAAACCTCCCTGCGGGGCATGTAGAGATACGTTCCATCATACACCCAAGCGACTCGCCGCCTAGCCGCCGAGTTCGCCCATTGTACCACCTCCATAATACAATCTAGCGGGAGAAGGTCTTTACCCTCCGGGGGGCCGAACCTGGGTAAAACCCTGTGTCTCCGCCCTCATCTCGCACCGCAGATGGCTGGCCACCCTTGCCCCTCGTTCTACTACTCGCTGCCGATTGCAGCATCTGCCGTGACCATTCCCACGACATATCAGGTTGGGACCTCTACAGTTATAGTCCAATCATCATAATTCTTGCTTATTCTAGCCATTAATTCCTCATCTTCATCGGGAGTTCTTTGCCTGAAAACACAACCAACACAACTATCCAGGTATGTCCTAGATTCATTAGTTAGTCCATTATAATATATATCAAGAAGTTCATTTTTAGGTACTGGATATCCAGGCCGTGCTTTAATTAAAGCACAAAAACTTGCCCATGATTCAGGCAATTTCTCTTCTTCTCCCTGCTTAAAATCAAAGAGTTCCTGCAAAATAGCATGTTGCGCACTAGGAGGGAAATATTTCTGAAAGAAAGTATTAACCAAACCAATAGGACTATCAATAGATCCAGGAGATAAATTATTAAACCAAGCTTTAGCTTCACCTTTTAATTAAAAAGAGAAAAAATTAGCAACAAAGTAGGTGCATTTCTTAATATCATCAGAAAATAAGCCACTCAAAATAGAGAGCTCTTGCATATGTGCCACAACACTTCCATTTTCAGTCCCACAAAAAGGTTCTTTCTCAACAATGGTTATATAAGATAAATCAAGAGAGAAATCATAATATTTATCTTTAATGTTTATGGGAGATGTGGCAAACTTAGCATCAGGAGATAATTTAGGTCTAACAGTATGTCTCTGAAGAAAACTTTTAATAGCACTTGCACCATGAGTGTTTTGACATTCCTCAATAAATTCATTAGTCATTTCAATATAACCATCATCAAGATCATAGCTAATATACTCTCATCAAGCATAGTAGAAGTAGCAATATATTTTAGCGTTTCCTATTATAGTTCTAGAAATTGTAGCATCTTGGAAAGGACCTAATGAACCACTCTCGCCAAGCACAGTAGAAGTAGCATCATAAGTATCAGAAGCATTTTCAGATTCAGCAGAAGTAGCAGTATGTGTAACATGTGTATGTGGTGGTGGTGTAAGGAGCTTATTCATCACAGATGGTGAATCAAGAGCAAGATAGGTGTTTAGGATTGTACCTCTTCTTGTAGTGGATGGTAATATAGGAAATTTTCCGTCGCGGGTTTTTCCCATGATGAATGGATAGTAGCGAACAATAATAATTCCAAGTGAACTTACAAATAAAGCTATGCTCCCTGGCAACGGCACTAGAAAATAGTCTTCGAGGGAAGTAAAGACGAAATTTATTAATTCGACACAAGGGGAGATAGAGAATATTTATAAGCCTTAACAGATGAGTTGTCAATTCAGTTAAACCTGGAAATAGTCTTGCTCGCAATAGTTTATCAGTAGCAATAGTTTTGTACCAGCAGTAGTAAAATAAAGGCATTAGTAACAATTGCAATAAACAACATGATTAAAGTGCGTTAGGCATAGGGATGGATGTACGGGCGTTTCATGGACAAGACAATTCATGTAACAATCAAGGCAAGATAATTTGTAGATAATGAAGATAAAGCATCCAAGTACAAAATAACTATAGGCATGTGTTCCGTATATAGTCGTGCGTGCTCGCAATGAGAACTTGCACAACATCTTTTGTCCTGCTAGCCGTTTGCAACAGGGCCTCAAGGGAATCTACTGGCAATTAAGGTGCTCCTTTTAATAGAGCACCGGAGCAAAGAATTAACACTCCATGAACACACGTGATCCTCACATCACAACCATCCCCTCTGGTTATCCCAATTTTTGTCACTTCGGGGCCTCGGGTTCTGGACAACGATGTGTGTACACAACTTGCAGGTAAGATCACAAACAATAATATCATCATGAATCAATAACATGTTCGGATCTGAGATCATGGAACTCGGGACCTAGTGATAAGCATTAAGCACAACAAGTTGCAACAATGTCAAAAGCACTAACAATAGATACTAGGCATCATTCCCTAACAATCTTATGCAATTACATGAACGATCTCATCCAATCCCTACCATACCCATAGCCTACAGCGGGGAATTAATCACACATGGATGGGGGGATCATGGATGGTTGATGGAGAGGCGTTGGTTATGATGATGGCGATGCTCTCCTCCAATTCCCCGTCCCGGCAGGGTGCCAAAATGGAGTTTCTGGTTCCAAATCGTGGTTTCTGGGGGTGGCGGCGTAGCGGAACTCTTCTCTAGAAAATTTTCGAACTCCCCAGTGTTTTTAGGCCAGAGGGTATATGTAGGTGAAAGGAGGGGGCGAGGTGGAGTCCGAGGCGGCCACACCATGCCCTGGTGCGGCTAGGCTTGGCCCGCGCCTGGGGGTGGTGTGGGCCCCTCTGGCCTCTTATCCCCTCCGTCTTCTGGCTTCGTGAGTATTCTGGGAAAATAGGATTTTTGGCATATTTTCTGGGAGTTTTCCTGAAAGTTGATTTTCTGCACAAAAACGAGACACCAAAGCAATTCTGCTGAAAACAGCGTCAATCCGTGTTAGCTGTATCCAAATCACACAAATTGGAGGAGAAACAATAGCAAAAATGTTCGGGAACGTAGATACGTTTTGGACGTATTAGAGCACCTTAGAGAGTTGTTGTTACATCGTGGTTTGAGGTTGGGAAAATTGATCCCACTCTTTTTACTAAGAAGGTCAACAGGGAGCTTTTTGTATGCCAAATATGTGTTGATGATATTATATTTAGCTAATCTAGCAAAGCTTTTAATGATGAATTCTCAAAGCTTATGACTAATAGGTTCCGGATGTCTATGCTAGGGGAATTGAGAGTATTTCTTGGTTTTGAGATCAGGCAAGTAAGAGGAGGAACTTTCTTCAACCAAGCCAAGTATACTCAATATATGCTCAAGAGATTTAACATGAAAGATCTAAATGGATATCCTACTCCCATGGCAACAAAGAATCATCTTGAACTAAACCCAAATGGTAAAGATGTGGATCAAAATGTATACCGGTCTATGATTGGTTCGTTGCTTTAGCTTTGTGCATCTAGACCCAATATTGTGTTGAGTTTAGGAGTGTGTGCAAGATATCAAGTAGATCCTAAAGAAAGCCATTTGATGGCGGTCAAGAGAATCTTTCGATATTTGGTTCATACCCCAAACTATGGTATTTGGTATCCTAGGGGCTCAACATTCTCTCTTTGTGGATACACGGATTCGGATTGGGCTAGTGATAAGGATGATAGAAAATCAACCTCCGAGGCTTGCCAATTCCTTGGTAGGTCCTTGGTGTGTTGGTATTCTATGAAGCAAAATTGTATATATCTCTCCATCGCCGAAGCCGAATATGTGGCAACTGCTAGTGCTTATACTCAATTGCTATGGATGAGGAAAACTTTAAAGGAATACGGTGTACATTGTGACAAAGTTCCTCTTCTATGTGACAATGAAAGTGCTATCAAGATTTCCTACAACCCGGTGGATCATACAAGGACAAAGCATATTGAGATCTGTCATCACTTCATTAGAGACCATGTTGCTCGAGGTGATATTGAGCTATCCTATGGGTCAACTAAATACCAACTTGCCAACATATTCATGAAGCCACTTGATGAAGCAAGGGTTTGATATTTGAGGAATGAACTAAATATCATAGATTCAAGGAGCTTGACTTGATCACCTTGCATACTCACCTATATCTTGACTCTTGTTTGGTTTAGGTGCAGGCATGGATATAGGTGGAGTGCGACCCTAATTGATTGGACTATCCCTCTCCCCATTATGCCCAAAGTGATAATAATCATTCCTCTTAATATCATTTTGTGATATGTGAGCTTCAATGATGAGTTTCAGTAACAGACCTAAGATATATCTTCGTGGTGCCAAGACGAGTATACTCAAACATGGTGTCCTAGGCCACCGCCCTCTCTCAGTTGAGAGGTTGGCGCTTCCTCGTGTTTGTCATTTGTTATTAGGTTTGAATCTTAGAAACATGCACTCTCATTTGGTTCTTGCTGCTTTTCACTATTTTAGTGTGCATGTGCCCCTATCAGCTTGATACTCTCAACCTAAACCATTCCTACTCCTCATACAACCCTATCTACTCCACACAAGAACCTCCTTGTTTGTCCCTGGCAAATGGTTTTGGTGGAGCCAGTACTACCGGATTAGGAAGCGGTACTACTGGCCAGGGTCAGTTCCCAGGTCGATTCCTAGAAATTACCCAGGTGCGGTACTACTAGCCCTTTGTCTGGTACTACCGGTCGGTGTCCTTGGTAAAGAGTAAGACTCCGGGGGGCACCTCTCAGTGCCTCATTTCCACCGTCTCCACTCCAAACCGCCACTGCCACCAGAGCTAGGAACGCCGCCGGAGCACCGCCCCCTCCTCCCTTCACCGGATCCTCACTAGATCCGGACTCCCCACGGGCTCCTCGTCATTTTCCACCGCCATGGACTCCGGTACAACTGCCTCCTCTCTCCTACCTCTTTTTTTTCTCCATTGGATCTAGAGAAACTTGAAGGGAATATGCCCGAGAGGCAATAATAAAGTGGTTATTATCGTATTCCTATTTATGATAAATGTTTATTTTACATGCTATAATTGTATTAATACAGAAACGTTAATACATGTGTGTTTAATAAACAAAAAGGAAGTTCCTAGTTATGCCTCTCTCATAAACTAGCTCGTTGATTAACACGATGATCAAAGTTTCCTGATCATGGACATTGGATGTTGATAATAACGGGATAACAACATTAGTGTAATGGTGTGATGAACATTCATCCGAAGTATAGCATTACGATCAAAGTCATTGAGTTTATATTGCTATAACAACTTACGAAGTGATCCTAATCCTTAGACCATGAGATCATGTCAATCACTAACACTAGAAGAGTTTCTTGATAACATCAAACGTCACACCGTAACAGGGTGATTATAAAGATGGATTCAGAACTACTAAAGTGTTATGTTGAGGCCCATGGATCGAGAGTGGAATTTGTTCATCCTGATGACGGATATATATATGCTCTGGGCCCTCTCGGTGATATCACATTGATTAGCTTGCAAGCAAGTGATTTGATCACTAGAATGTTATATCACGGGAACGAGAAAAGAGTGCATGTCGGTAACGAGATCAAACTAGGTATGGAGATACCGATGATCGAATCTTGGACATGTAATATATCGCGAAACAAAAGGATTAAGATACTAGCGTAAAAGGTTCCGACGATCACAAGAAAGTCATCGTTGAATGTGTGGAGTCAAGATGGGTCTCCGATCCCGCTTCGATTTTTGATCGAGGGGTCGCGATCATGTCCACATTATTCGCGAACCGTAGGGTGACACACTTAAGAGACACCGACATCAAATTGGAGCAAAAGTTTCATGCCGAAAAGAAAAGGAAAGTACAGGAATTTATTTCACTAGACACCAAAATCAAGGTTGAAATTGTCAAACTGGTTCTGCATGTGAAATGGAATACTAGCAAGGGGTTTTATGTGAATGTTTGTTAATTAAAGTAATTAACAAAATTCTGAATAAATAAATAAAAGAGTTTTATTTAAATGAGAGCTTGCATTAAATTTGGTGGAAATTTAATGCATGTGAGTGGATTTTTGAGTGGAGGCTTTTTAATGGGAGTGGAGGCTTTTCATTTTGAGTAGGAGCTCCACCCACATGAATGTGGAAGAGGTGGGGGCAGCCCCATGGCTGGGCGCCATGCCCCTTGGGTGCCCCCCCTCTCCTCCTCTCACATCACACCTCCTCGTGAAGGATCTCTCTCCCCCTCTAGAATTTATCCCCATGGTCTCGGACTAGCGAGATACATGTTCCCGGTGGCTTTTCGGCAAGAAAGAGTTGTGCTTCCGCTGCATCGCTGGAGCGAGGAGGCGGAGGTTGCTCGGTGCCTCGAACGTGTGTGCGAGCACGGATGCGCTGCTGTTTTGCGGCGCTAGGACTTCCTCTCGATCTTGAGATCGGCAAGAGATCGTCTACATCAACCACGAGTTTGGACTCGTTAAGCTTTGTCGGTCTTCAAGGGTATGTTCTCTATGGATATACATCCGCCCGTTGTTTGTATCTAGTAGATAGATCTTGGTACATAGTTGTTCCCATCGTAGGAAAAATTTTTGTTTTCTATGCTGCGAACCCTACAGTGGTATCAGAGACGGATCTATGCGTAGATACTTTGCACGGGTAGTACACATATGAGTATGTGGGCGATGATGATCATTTTATTGCTTCTTATTTGTACTTTGGATATTGGTGGCATAGTGGGATGAAGCGGCCCGGACAAACTTTACATGTCCTCACACATGAGACCTGTTCCACGCTTGACATGCAACTAGTTTTGCATAAGTGGCCAGCGGGTGTCTGTCTCTCCTACTATTGTCAATATCTAATTTGCAACGAGTTGTCAACAATTTGGTTATCCTCGTTGTGGTTCATGTTCGTAGGTAAGAACGGTTCTATCTACGGAAGCCCTAAGCCACGTAAAATTTGCAATGGATAAATTAGAGGCGTCTAGTTTAGATTGTTGTTGGGATAGTGTTATGATATGGTAGTATTGTAAGTAGAAGTATGAGATGATACTCTTACAACACACATAGCGTGTAAACTCCATAGACCTTGGATTTACACATATAGGTATGATAGTGATCATACCACGATGCACATGATAGAGATCATCTGCGGGAACCATAACATTTCACTAATAAACATGTGATGTTTGATAGCATCTTATATTGCTTGTTTGGCGTTTTATTAGCAAAATAAGATGATCCCTCATTTAGATATCAAGATAAGAATGTGTTCTTCCTTAAGTATGCACCGACAATGTTTCGTCGCTTCAAGACATCACGTGATGATCGGGTGTACTTTAATCCACGAGCATATCTCGGGTGTAAGACAGTTACACACGCGAATACTAAGGTTCTTACTTGACGAGCCTAGCAACATGGCCTCGGAACACGGACCGAAAGGTTAAGCATGAGTCATATGTTTTGATATGATGACCATATGGATGCTCGCCTTTGAAGCTATACCGACTCACGTGATGATCGGACTTGGTGTAGTGGATTTGGTTCATGTAATCACCAAAAAGGCACGAGGGATGTCGTTTTTGAGTGGGAGTTCATTTCTAATTTGGATTAGTAGAACTCAATTTATCATAAATTAAATCAAAGTGAATTTGCATAATTTGTTGTAGTCATTGGCATTCGTTCACCACCATATGCATAGTTGTAATTGAGATAATAGAACTATAGAATTCTGGATATATACTTTCTGTTGGTATCGTATTGTGTTGAGTGTCAATCAAAGTTTAAAGTCCTATTGCAAACTTTTAGCAAACTCTATTTACTCCGTGAAATTTAATAATTGGTATTAAATCGAGAGTAACAATTCGATGTTAGTATCTTAAGTATCATGTTTGCCTCCACGATTCTTGATTGTTTTAATATCAAGTTTATCTAGGAGCTGAAAGAATTGTTTCGAAACCATCATGTGTGGCGATATAACAATATCTCAAACAATGTTTGTTGCAATATGATAGAGTATAATATATGTTCTCATATTGGATGAGAATTTCTGAAGGTTGGAGATGCTAGACATCCTAATCATCCAAAAGGGTTTTGGAAAGTAATGTTATACTCACGATTCGCCTTTATAAGCTAAAGTAGCTTGATCATGAAAGTCGTCATGATAAGGGTGAATAGAATATGTATGTAAAATGTTTACTACACTAAAAGATTACTAAAGAATGGATTTTGAAAGAATACCGATCATTTGATGATGGTGATCTACTTCAAAGTGCAAGTCCAAAGGTATTATTTTTTGAATATACACGCTTTGGACTATGTGTCATGTATATGGCGCCACTTTTGATGTTGATAAATTCTTTTAAAAGGAAAAGGAAATGCTGAAAGAGAATCTATAAAATATATTTGGCAGAAAAGAAAAGATTGGAAATATCCAATTTAGGTATATATATGATATACATGTTATGGTTGTATTCTTTGCTTGTTAAACAATGTGGTTCTTGGGTATTGGATACCGAATTGGTTGGTATGAAATGTCATACGGAACAACGCAATTCATGAACCACAATGACCTAAGTAACTAGCAAGAGAATATGTGATGATGTTCATCAAAAACAAACAAACCGTTGTTTGTATTTCTCGTTGACATCAAGGCTTGACTTCAAGATTTGTTTTAATAATTGTTATTTGAATCAGGTATTATGAGAACAAAGGTTGTTCAAATAATTACCGTATTCCATATAAGATGGATGATTTACAAATCTAGTTGAAGAAATCACATCCATAAAACCTAATGCTAAAATGTCGCAAGACAAATGATTGAAAGATCACTTATGAAGTGACATCGCTGTTTAAATTATATTGGAAAAAAAACATGAAGAATCTCCATATTCATGGATTTTTGGAGTCTTTGATTTGATCAAGTGACGCTTGTGAGACTTTCCACGTGATAATTAAAACTTCGTTCAAAGGCCAAAGAAGAACGAACGACTAAATTATTGGAATTTATACATATCGATGTATGTAGTCCATTATGTGTAGTCGTAAGCGATGGGTTTCAACTTCATATGCTTTCTCCGGAATTTTTAGTGAATTTTCACTTAATGAGAAAGAAGTATGAAATATTTGAAAATGTTCAAAGACTTTCAAGATGAAGTGGAAAATCATTGTAACAAGAAAATAAATGGTTTATGATTTTATCATAAGGGATTTATTTGAGTTACAAGTGTAACAAGAAAAATAAATGAATTATGATTTTATCATAAAAGGGATTTATTTGAGTTGCAAGTTTAGCAAAACACCTAGATTTACATCTCCCGAAACACCATAGGAGCATGGAGTGTTTGAGATTTGTAATGAAACCTTGTGAGACATGGTTGGGTCAAAGGTGTTATTTATAAAACTGCCATTATGTTTTAAAAGATTAAAGCTTTAGAGACTACCGCTTTTACACTGAAAAGAGCTCCATCTAGATCCGTTGAAATGACACCATGGAAGTTATGGTTTGGGGTAAAACCCAAGTTGTCATTTCTTAAATTTTGGTATACTAAACATAAGTAAGATGTTTACAACCAAAGTCAGATGAGCATGTCTTTGTAGGTTATTTCGAATAACAATTGGTTATTCCTCCATAACACCAAGGACAAAAGGGTTTGTCGCTTGAAACGTGAAGTTTCTTGAAGAAGGAATTTTTCATAAATGTTAAGTGGGAGGACAATAGAACTTTGATAAGGTTAACGAACCTTAGCTATATGTGATGAGTTGCGCAGCACCGGAAAATGTTCCGGAGGCTGCCATAATGCTCATAGCTTATGTGCCTCAAAGGTTGTGGTCACGGAGGTCTAAAGTTCCTATTGAACCAAGTCGGTCAAATAAACAATCAAATACTAAGATTTGTGAGTAAATCATTATTGTTTGACAATGATGAACCGACTATATGCAAAGAAGCGATGATGGGCCCTGACTCCGTCAAATGGCTTGAAGCCATAAAATCCGTGATAATTCCATACACGAGAAATCAAGTTTTGAACTTGGAAGACCCTACTGAAAGGTGTAAAAACCTATCGGTCGTATTTGGATCTATAAAGAAACAGACATGGATGTTTCACATCTATGAAATAGTCGACATGTCGTAAAGTATTTTACGACAATGTTCAAGGAGTTGACTATGACAAGATTTGATCTTTCATAGCGATATTTAGTCTGAACGGATTAAAGTAGCAACCACTACATATAATTTGGTATATGGTAGATGAATAAACAAAACAAAGTTCTTCTAATAGAATGGTTACCTAGGACGTGTACATGACACGGTCCAAAGGGTTTTGTTAAATTCAAAGGATGCTAAAAGGGCATGCAAACTTCAATGGTTGAAGTAAGCATCATGAGTTGGAATCTTCACCGTGATGAAAAGGAGTTTTCATCGAGGCGATGAAGATGCTTGCATTTTCAAGAAATTAAGTGGGAGCGCTAAGACATATTTCTAATACATTATGTGGAGGACATCTTGTTGATTGGAAATTATGTATCTTTTATTGACAAAGGTTAAGAATTTCATTTCGATGAAAGACTTAGGCAAAACCCGAATATTTAGCATGAATGTCTATAGTGGATAGACTGTAACGCTAATATTTTATGCCAAACGTACATATATGAGATATTGAAGGAGTTCAATATAGAAACGACAAGAAACAGTTCTTGTTGCATGGAAAGGAATTGAATCAAGATTCAAGTGTATCGACACTTGATAAGTGAAATAAGATTCAAGTGCTTTGACACTTGATGAGTGCAATCACGAGAATGTTTTGATCAATCATACCATGATATGTACATATCCAGATATGTCCTATGCTCTAAGTGTTATGAGCATATACCAGAATGAAACATAAAATGATCATTGGACGATAGTGAGGATATTCTTATGATCTTTTGGAAGAACTAAGAATATATATTTGTGTAGAGGTGACAAACAATTACAAATAGTTCATTGTAAAGCGTTACATTGATACTAGTTTTGTCACAAGATACAAATTAAGTTTATCTCAATTTAAACTATGGGTGGCACAATGTAATGGAAAGGAGATTCCATGATGGATTTGGAAGAGTTCCTAAGTTAAGACATTGTGACGAATACTACAACAAAAGGCTAAGTATATGACTGCTATAGTAGCAGCAAAGGAGGGAATTTGTGTCAAGTAGTTTGTTATCAAACTAAGGTGTGGTTATAGCAGGCTAACACTAAAGATATATTGTATGACAATAGTATCGATGTGTTTTAACCCCAAGGAACTAAAGGTCTCACCAAAAGACCAAATTTATACAATGCCATCTCATTGGAGAATGAGTGATGCGTGGAGCGCAAAGACATGCAAATACACGGACACGGCGTCAGATCCGTAGATTATGTTAACCACTTGCAATTGCGTATTTGGAACACCAGAAACCATAGGTGTTCAATACACAAAGTTTTCAAACTAGATTATTGTCTCTAGTGCAAGTGGGAGACTGAAGGGAATATGCCCGAGAGGCAATAATAAAGTGGTTATTATCGTATTCCTATTTATGATAAATGTTTATTTTACATGCTATAATTGTATTAATACGGAAACGTTAATACATGTGTGTTTAATAAACAAAAAGGAAGTTCCTAGTTATGCCTCTCTCATAAACTAGCTCGTTGATTAACACGATGATCAAAGTTTCCTGATCATGGACATTGGATGTTGATAATAACGGGATAACAACATTAGTGTAATGGTGTGATGAACATTCATCCGAAGTATAGCATTACGATCAAAGTCATTGAGTTTATATTGCTATAACAACTTACGAAGTGATCCTAATCCTTAGACCATGAGATCATGTCAATCACTAACACTAGAAGAGTTTCTTGATAACATCAAACGTCACACCGTAACAGGGTGATTATAAAGATGGATTCAGAACTACTAAAGTGTTATGTTGAGGCCCATGGATCGAGAGTGGAATTTGTTCATCCGATGACGGATATATATGCTGGGCCCTCTCGGTGATATCACATTGATTAGCTTGCAAGCAAGTGATTTGATCACTAGAATGTTATATCACGAACGAGAAAAGAGTGCATGTCGATGCGAGATCAAACTAGGTATGGAGATACCGATGATTGAATCTTGGACATGTAATATATCGAAACAAAGGATTAAGATACTAGCGTAAAAGGTTCCGACGATCAAAAGAAAGTCATCGTTGAATGTGTGGGAGTCGGTATGGGTCTCCGGATCCGCTTCGATTTTTGATCGAGAGGGTCTCGATCATGTCCACATTATTCGCGAACCGTAGGGTGACACACTTAAGAGACACCGACATCCAATTGGAGCAAAATTTTCATGCCGAAAAGAAAAGGAAAGCGCAGGAATTTATTTCACTAGACACCGAAACTGTTTCGGTTGAAATTGCTGAAACTGGTTCTGCATGTGAAATGGAATACTAGCAAGGGGTTTTATGTGAATGTTTGTTAATTAAAGTAATTAACAAAATTCTGAATAAATAAATAAAAGAGTTTTATTTAAATGAGAGCTTGCATTAAATTTGGTGGAAATTTAATGCATGTGAGTGGATTTTTGAGTGGAGGCTTTTCATTTTGAGTAGGAGCTCCACCCACATGAATGTGGAAGAGGTGGGGACAGCCCCATGGCTGGGCGCCATGCCCCTTGGGTGCCCCCCTCTCCCCTATAAAAGGCCCCCCTCTCCTCCTCTCACATCACACCTCCTCGTGAAGGATCTCTCTCCCCCTCTAGAATTTATCCCCCATGGTCTCGGACTAGCGAGATACATGTTCCCGGTGGCTTTTCGGCAAGAAAGAGTTGTGCTTCCGCTGCATCGCTGGAGCGAGGAGGCGGAGGTTGCTCGGTGCCTCGAACGTGTGTGCGAGCACGGATGCGCTGCTGTTTTGCGGCGCTAGGACTTCCTCTCGATCTTGAGATCGGCAAGAGATCGTCTACATCAACCACGAGTTTGGACTCGTTAAGCTTTGTCGGTCTTCAAGGGTATGTTCTCTATGGATATACATCCGCCCGTTGTTTGTATCTAGTAGATAGATCTTGGTACATAGTTGTTCCCATCGTAGGAATTTTTTTGTTTTCTATGCTGCGAACCCTACAGTGGTATCAGAGCCGGATCTATGCGTAGATACTTTGCACGGGTAGTACACATATGAGTATGTGGGCGATGATGATCATTTTATTGCTTCTTAGTTGTACTTTGGATATTGGTGGCATAGTGGGATGAAGCGGCCCGGACAAACTTTACATGTCCTCACACATGAGACCTGTTCCACGCTTGACATGCAACTAGTTTTGCATAAGTGGCTAGCGGGTGTCTGTCTCTCCTACTATAGTCAATATCTAATTTGCAACGAGTTGTCAACAATTTGGTTATCCTCGTTGTGGTTCATGTTCGTAGGTAAGAACGGTTCTATCTACGGAAGCCCTAAGCCACGTAAAATTTGCAATGGATAAATTAGAGGCGTCTAGTTTAGATTGTTGTTGGGCTAGTGTTATGATATGGTAGTATTGTAAGTAGAAGTATGAGATGATACTCTTACAACACACATAGCGTGTAAACTCCATAGACCTTGGATTTACACATATAGGTATGATAGTGATCATACCACGATGCACATGATAGAGATCATCTGCGGGAACCATAACATTTCACTAATAAACATGTGATGTTTGATAGCATCTTATATTGCTTGTTTGGCGTTTTATTAGCAAAATAAGATGATCCCTCATTTAGATATCAAGATAAGAATGTGTTCTTCCTTAAGTATGCACCGACAATGTTTCGTCGCTTCAAGACATCACGTGATGATCGGGTGTACTTTAATCCACGAGCATATCTCGGGTGTAAGACAGTTACACACGAATACTAAGGTTCTTGACGAGCCTAGCATGTATGCAGACATGGCCTCGGAACACGGACGAAAGGTTAAGCATGAGTCATATGTTTTGATATGATGACCATATGGATGCTCGCCTTTGAAGCTATACCGACTCACGTGATGATCGGACTTGGTGTAGTGGATTTGGTTCATGTAATCACCAAAAAGGCACGAGGGATGTCGTTTTTGAGTGGGAGTTCATTTCTAATTTGGATTAGTAGAACTCAATTTATCATAAATTAAATCAAAGTGAATTTGCATAATTTGTTGTAGTCATTGGCATTCGTTCACCACCATATGCATAGTTGTAATTGAGATAATAGAACTATAGAATTCTGGATATATACTTTACGAACTGGTATCGTATTGTGTTGAGTGTCAATCAAAGTTTAAAGTCCTATTGCAAACTTTTAGCAAACTCTATTTACTCCGTGAAATTTAATAATTGGTATTAAATCGAGAGTAACAATTCCATTGTTAGTATCTTAAGTATCATGTTTGCCTCCACGATTCTTGATTGTTTTAATATCAAGTTTATCTAGGAGCTGAAAGAATTGTTTGAAACCATCATGTGTGGCGATATAACGATATCTAAAACAATGTTTGTTGCAATATGATAGAGTATAATATATGTTCTCATATTGGATGAGAATTTACGAAGGTTGGAGATGCTAGACATCCTAATCATCCAAAAGGGTTTTGGAAAGTAATGTTATACTCACGATTCGCCTTTATAAGCTAAAGTAGCTTGATCATGAAAGTCGTCATGATAAGGGTGAATAGAATATGTATGTAAAATGTTTACTACACTAAAAGATTACTAAAGAATGGATTTTGAAAGAATACCGATCATTTGATGATGGTGATCTACTTCAAAGTGCAAGTCCAAAGGTATTATTTTTTGAATATACACGCTTTGGACTATGTGTCATGTATATGGCACCACTTTTGATGTTGATAAATTATTTTAAAAGGAAAAGGAAATGCTGAAAGAGAATCTATAAAATATATTTGGCAGAAAAGAAAAGATTGGAAATATCCAATTTAGGTATATATATGATATACATGTTATGGTTGTATTCTTTGCTTGTTAAACAATGTGGTTCTTGGGTACTGGATACCGAATTGGTTGGTATGAAATGTCATACGGAACAACGCAATTCATGAACCACAATGACCTAAGTAACTAGCAAGAGAATATGTGATGATGTTCATCAAAAACAAACAAACCGTTGTTTGTATTTCTCGTTGACATCAAGGCTTGACTTCAAGATTTGTTTTAATAATTGTTATTTGAATCAGGTATTATGAGAACAAAGGTTGTTCAAATAATTACCGTATTCCATATAAGATGGATGATTTACAAATCTAGTTGAAGAAATCACATCCATAAAACCTAATGCTAAAATGTCGCAAGACAAATGATTGAAAGATCACTTATGAAGTGACATCACTGTTTAAATTATATTGGAAAGAAAACATGAAGAATCTCCATATTCATGGATTTTTGGAGTCTTTGATTTGATCAAGTGACGCTTGTGAGACTTTCCACGTGATAATTAAAACTTCGTTCAAAGGCCAAAGAAGAACGAACGACTAAATTATTGGAATTTATACATATCGATGTATGTAGTCCATTATGTGTAGTAAATGGCGATGGGTTTCAACTTCATATGCTTTCTCCGGAATTTTTAGTGAATTTTCACTTAATGAGAAAGAAGTATGAAATATTTGAAAATGTTCAAAGACTTTCAAGATGAAGTGGAAAATCATTGTAACAAGAAAATAAATGGTTTATGATTTTATCATAAGGGATTTATTTGAGTTACAAGTGTAACAAGAAAAATAAATGAATTATGATTTTATCATAAAAGGGATTTATTTGAGTTGCAAGTTTAGCAAAACACCTAGATTTACATCTCCCGAAACACCATAGGAGCATGGAGTGTTTGAGATTTGTAATGAAACCTTGTGAGACATGGTTGGGTCAAAGGTGTTATTTATAAAACTGCCATTATGTTTTAAAAGATTAAAGCTTTAGAGACTACCGCTTTTACACTGAAAAGAGCTCCATCTAGATCCGTTGAAATGACACCATGGAAGTTATGGTTTGGGGTAAAACCCAAGTTGTCATTTCTTAAATTTTGGTATACTAAACATAAGTAAGATGTTTACAACCAAAGTCGGATGAGCATGTCTTTGTAGGTTATTTCGAATAACAATTGGTTATTCCTCCATAACACCAAGGACAAAAGGGTTTGTCGCTTGAAACGTGAAGTTTCTTGAAGAAGGAATTTTTCATAAATGTTAAGTGGGAGGACAATAGAACTTTGATAAGGTTAACGAACCTTAGCTATATGTGATGAGTTGCGCAGCACCGGAAAATGTTCCGGAGGCTGCCATAATGCTCATAGCTTATGTGCCTCAAAGGTTGTGGTCACGGAGGTCTAAAGTTCCTATTGAACCAAGTCGGTCAAATAAACAATCAAATACTAAGATTTGTGAGTAAATCATTATTGTTTGACAATGATGAACCGACTATATGCAAAGAAGCGATGATGGGCCCTGACTCCGTCAAATGGCTTGAAGCCATAAAATCCGTGATAATTCCATACACGAGAAATCAAGTTTTGAACTTGGAAGACCCTCCTGAAAGGTGTAAAAACCTATCGGTCGTATTTGGATCTATAAAGAAACAGACATGGATGTTTCACATCTATGAAATAGTCGACATGTCGTAAAGTATTTTACGACAATGTTCAAGGAGTTGACTATGACAAGATTTGATCTTTCATAGCGATATTTAGTCTGAACGGATTAAAGTAGCAACCACTACATATAATTTGGTATATGGTAGATGAATAAACAAAACAAAGTTCTTCTAATAGAATGGTTACCTAGGACGTGTACATGACACGGTCCAAAGGGTTTTGTTAAATTCAAAGGATGCTAAAAGGGCATGCAAACTTCAATGGTTGAAGTAAGCATCGCGGAGTTGGAATCTTCACCGTGATGAAAAGGAGTTTTCATCAGGAGACGATGAAGATGCTTGCATTTTCAAGAAATTAAGTGGGAGCGCTAAGACATATTTCTAATACATTATGTGGAGGACATCTTGTTGATTGGAAATTATGTATCTTTTATTGACAAAGGTTAAGAATTTCATTTCGATGAAAGACTTAGGCAAAACACGAATATTTAGCATGAATGTCTATAGTGGATAGACTGTAACGCTAATATGTTTATGCCAAACGTACATATATGAGATATTGAAGGAGTTCAATATAGAAACGACAAGAAACAGTTCTTGTTGCATGGAAAGGAATTGAATCAAGATTCAAGTGTATCGACACTTGATAAGTGAAACAAGATTCAAGTGCTTTGACACTTGATGAGTGCAATCACGAGAATGTTTTGATCAATCATACCATGATATGTACATATCCAGATATGTCCTATGCTCTAAGTGTTATGAGCATATACCAGAATGAAACATAAAATGATCATTGGACGATAGTGAGGATATTCTTATGATCTTTTGGAAGAACTAAGAATATATATTTGTGTAGAGGTGACAAACAATTACAAATAGTTCATTGTAAAGCGTTACATTGATACTAGTTTTGTCACAAGATACAAATTAAGTTTATCTCAATTTAAACTATGGGTGGCACAATGTAATGGAAAGGAGATTCCATGATGGATTTGGAAGAGTTCCTAAGTTAAGACATTGTGACGAATACTACAACAAAAGGCTAAGTATATGACCGCTATAGTAGCAGAAAGGAGGAATTTGTGTCAAGTAGTTTGTTATCAAACTAAGGTGTGGTTATAGCAACGGGCTAACACTAAAGATATATTGTATGACAATAGTATCGATGTGTTTTAACCCCAAGGAACTAAAGGTCTCACCAAAAGACCAAATTTATACAATACCATCTCATTGGAGAATGAGTGATGCGTGGAGACGCAAAGACATGCAAATACACACGGACCTGAAGCGTCAGATCCGTAGATTATGTTAACCACTTGCAATTGCGTATTTGGAACACCAGAAAGCCATAGGTGTTCAATACACAAAGTTTTCAAACTAGATTATTGTCTCTAGTGCAAGTGGGAGACTGAAGGGAATATGCCCGAGAGGCAATAATAAAGTGGTTATTATCGTATTCCTATTTATGATAAATGTTTATTTTACATGCTATAATTGTATTAATACGGAAACGTTAATACATGTGTGTTTAATAAACAAAAAGGAAGTTCCTAGTTATGCCTCTCTCATAAACTAGCTCGTTGATTAACACGATGATCAAAGTTTCCTGATCATGGACATTGGATGTTGTTAATAACGGGATCACAACATTAGTGTAATGGTGTGATGAACATTCATCTGAAGTATAGCATTACGATCAAAGTCATTGAGTTTATATTGCTATAACAACTTACGAAGTGATCCTAATCCTTAGACCATGAGATCATGTCAATCACTAACACTGGAAGAGTTTCTTGATAACATCAAACGTCACACCGTAACAGGGTGATTATAAAGATGGATTCAGAACTACTAAAGTGTTATGTTGAGGCCCATGGATCGAGAGTGGAATTTGTTCATCCCGATGACGGATAGATATGCTCTGGGCCCTCTCGGTGATATCACATTAATTAGCTTGCAAGCAAGTGATTTGATCACTAGAATGTTATATCACGGGAACGAGAAAAGAGTGCATGTCGGCAACGAGATCAAACTAGGTATGGAGATACCGATGATCGAATCTTGGACATGTAATATATCGCGAAACAAAAGGATTAAGATACTAGCATAAAAGGTTCCGACGATCACAAGAAAGTCATCGTTGAATGTGTGGGAGTCAGTATGGGTCTCCAGATCCCGCTTCTGATTATTGATCTAAGAGGGGTCTCGATCATGTCCACATTATTCGCGAACCGTAGGGTGACACACTTAAGAGACACCGACATCCAATTGGAGCAAAAGTTTCATGCCGAAAAGAAAAGGAAAGCGCAGGAATTTATTTCACTAGACACCGAAACTGTTTCGGTTGAAATTGCTGAAACTGGTTCTGCATGTGAAATGGAATACTAGCAAGGGGTTTTATGTGAATGTTTGTTAATTAAAGTAATTAACAAAATTCTGAATAAATAAATAAAAGAGTTTTATTTAAATGAGAGCTTGCATTAAATTTGGTGGAAATTTAATGCATGTGAGTGGATTTTTGAGTGGAGGCTTTTCATTTTGAGTGGGAGCTCCACCCACATGAATGTGGAAGAGGTGGGGGCAGCCCCATGGCTGGGCGCCATGCCCCTTGGGTGCCCCCCTCTCCCCTATAAAAGGCCCCCCTCTCCTCCTCTCACACCACACCTCCTCGTGAAGGATCTCTCTCCCTCTAGAATTTATCCCCATGGTCTCGGACTAGCGAGATACATGTTCCCGTGGCTTTTCGGCAAGAAAGAGTTGTGCTTCGCTGCATCGCTGGAGCGAGGAGGCGGAGGTTGCTCGGTGCCTCGAGCGTGTGCGAGCACGGATGCGCTGCTGTTTTTTGCGCTAGGACTTCCTCTCGATCTTGAGATCGGCAAGAGATCGTCTACATCAACCACGAGTTTGGACTCGTTAAGCTTTGTCGGTCTTCAAGGGTATGTTCTCTACGGATATACATCCGCCCGTTGTTTGTATCTAGTAGATAGATCTTGGTACATAGTTGTTCCCATCGTAGGAAATTTTTTTGTTTTCTATGCTGCGAACCCTACAAGATTCATGGACAAAAACACTTGATTTGGGGTTGTACCGTGTGTATACTACCAGACAATACTTCTTGCCCAAAGGAATATTTGTTTTGTGAACTTTTGATGCCAATTTGTGGTTCAGTTCTACCAGATCTGGGTGTGTTTCCGCACGACCGGTAGTACCGGAAATTTTTTATGGTACTACCGCTTGCCTACGGTACTATCACTCAATATTTCCGGTACTACCGGACCCAGCTGACAACAAAACTTCTTCAAAACCCAGACTTCTTTTTGGACTTTTTCCTTTCGGGTTCTTGTGCCCTTATCCCCTGCTGTATCCCTCTTGCATTCACAGGTGCAGGTGGTTCCAGGGGCACTCGTAAGCGTTCCATGTCCCGTCATGAGATTGAGGACTACGAGTAGGAGTCCGAATAAGAGATCATGCCCCATCCCAACAACTGCTTGAAGTTGAAGGCTACTCGGGGTTGTCGTGGAGGGGCCACCAAGCAGTCCGCTGGCCATGGTAGTGATCCTCCACCTCCTCCCGAGTCACAACAATATTCAGAGTTCTGGGCCATCAGGGGCAAAGTTGCTAACTAATGTTTCTGAGCTTGACTACCATGCCTTGTCGTCCGCAAATCCATATATTGTAGCTCGGAGCCAAACTAGGGAGGACAGCCTGTTCTACACCGACTTCCAAGAGCGCGTGTACAATGAGGTTATCATGAGCAATGAGAAGCTGGTTGTTCCTCAGAAGTGGATTGATATGGGTCATGTGAACAAGAACTTGGTCTACTTTGGTGAAGCTAAGGAGATCTGTTCCAACATTGGCCTGCTTCCCCTTATGGAGTTCCAACAAGACTATGACCCCGTGCTCATTGCTCAGTTCTATGCCACCGCCAACTTTGCAAAGAACCAGGCAAGGACCATCACTTGGATGACTCAGGGTGTTATTAAGGAAGCAACTGAAAGGATACGGATGTCGCCTAGAGGGGGTGAATAGGAGAATAAAACTTTTCCTAGAGTGGCTCAACAAAGGCGGAATAAAATTAGTGTTTACTTTGTTAAGCACAACCTAGAACAACTAAGGTTCACCTATGTGCACCAACAACTTATGCTAAGAAATATAAGCAACAAAGAGATAGCAAGATATATATACTTCAAGCACGAAGGCTATCACAATGTAAAGTGCATAAGTAAAGAGCTCGAGTATAGAGATAACCGAGGCACGCGGGGACACCGATATTTTACCGAGTTCCTCCCAACATGGAGTACGTCTCGTTTGGAGAGGGGGTGGTATCAAACCACCAACGCCACAAAAGGCCTCCCTTATTCTCCGGTGAATCTCACCCCAACAGGATCGATCCACGCTTCCACTATCGGTGCACTTGTCGGTGGCAACCGGAACCTCTCACAAGGTTGGGGAACTTCTCCACAACTTAATTGGATGCTCCCAACAAATGCAACAAAAGGCCACAATGCCACCAAGGCCACAAACTGTCTAGGGTTCCAAGAACCCAGGAAGGACAAGCTCCAATGAGTAATTCAAACCAAATCCTCCGAGGAGAACACAAACTGATGCACCAAATACAAATGGCAAGAACACCACAAAGATGCTCAAATCCCTCACTCTCAAGTTCCAACAAAGCTACTAAAGCTATTGGGGGAACAAGAGAAGAGGAATCAAAGAGAGACACAAAATCCCCCAAAATCTAGATCCCCAAAGACACACTCACAAAGAGATGTTTTGGTTTGGTCAAAACGTAGATCTAGATCTCCTCTATATTTCTCTCAAATATTGGCACAAATCATTGGAGAGAAATAATAGAATCAAGCTCAAGAGGGAATAAGAATATGGGGCAAAGCTTGAGAAAGAATGGAGAGAGAAGAAGCAACCCTAAAAGACAAAGGGATGAAGCTATTTAAAGAAACGGGCAAAATCTGGCCGTTGGGGATATTTTTTCTGAACGGTCCGGTAGTACCGGATGCGACCGGTTCTACCGCACCTGGACCAAATGAAGCAAATAGAACAAACCAAATCGGGTCAACGTGGGGGGGGGACTGGGCAAGCGAGGCAGCGCGCATGTGGAGTGGGGCCAGTAGCGAGCGGCCGCAGCGCGGGAGCTGGACGCAAGCAGGCGCGTGTGTGACTACCGCAGCGACGCATGGGGCCAGCGAGCGAACCAGGCAAGCGGGGCCAGCGGCAGTGGGCCCAGCGGCCAGCGCAAGCATCACACGCGGGCGCGCACGAGGCGAGCGAGCAGGGCGGGCGAGGCCGGCGCCGGGCGGCTTGGTCAACGTGGGCGAGCGAATCGGGCGGCATGCGCGTGGGGCCTAGCGTTCGAGCGGAGAAAGCCTCACGGGCGCGCGATTGGAGCAGTGGCAGCGTCGCGCACGCATGCGGGCGAGAAAATCGGCGCTGCAGCGGGATCCACGCGCACGGGAACTGGCGGCAGCGGCGCGCGCACGGGTCCAAATCTGGTCAACGCGAGCAGGCGCGCGGCAGACACTGAGTAGAAACCGGCCAGGTCAAACGCGGCTGAGCGGGATCGAGCAAAGAACCTGAGAAAAATATCTGGGCCGGCCGGTAGTACCGGCCCACCCGGGCGGTACTACCGGGCCGGCCGGTACAACCGGAAAATGGTACTGGACGAGGCAGAATATAAATGGGAGGAGCTCAGGGGCGGGCAGTAGTACCGGCCCGCCCGGGCGCTACTACCGCTCAGCCCAACAACCTGATTCTTTTTCTTTTTAATAAAAGAGGGGCAAATTCAACCGCTATAACTTTTGATTGGAAGCTCCGATTGACCCGATTCTAATTGTGTTGGAGAGAGGACGACAAGGTCTTCCCAATAAAAGGTGTAAATATTGGTTATCACCAAGTGAGAAAGTATCAAGTAGAATAATGTGAGATACCTCACTTGGTGAGAAACCGAAAAGCCGCATAAATCAAAATCGCAACAAGATACAAACGGAAGATCCGATTTTGATGAACAAGAACTTGTTATGGAGATTAACACAAGCTCTATATCATCACATGGGTAAGACCAAATAACAACCAAATACGATGATGCAAGTATGCAAAGGTTTGATCTCTCTCCGAACGATGTGACCGAATTACTCATACGAGAGCCCCTCTTGATAGTACGGTTATCTATCCTAAACCCGGTCTCACACACGCACAACCAAAAGGGGAAACCTATCAAGATTATACCTTTGCCTTGAGCATTCCACTTGAGCTCGATGTAGACGATCTTTCCCTTCTCAATATGGAACGCCTTTCTTGATTCTTCATCATCGATCCATGATCACCGAGGATGGCAAGCATCAAACATGAGATCTTCTATAGATGGTGCATTTTGAGCTTGCACAACACATATTCTTCTCATTCATCGACCTTGAAGCCAACACATGCTCCAAGCGATGTCAATGGACAAATCCTACAAGTATAACTTAATACACACATTATTCCATAAAGATTGTCATTAATTACCAAAACCACACATGGGGGCCTCACATGTTCTTTCAATCTCCCCCATTTTGGTAATTGATGAGAATCCCTTTAAGAGGGTTTATATAAGGAATATTAATGAATAAAATGGTAATACCAATATAAAATACTACAAAAGTATGTGATATTGGTACCATCACCATATATAGAGCAAACTCCCCCACAATCTATGCATGTGTGATGAACTTGAATTTCATTGTATATATTGCCAATTATCATTGGTGGAGTTTCCTCTATATATCACATGCTAAGCAACAAAAAAGATGCAAGAGCATGAAAGGCAAATTCTTAAGAACCAACTCAATGCATAGCCCAACTTCCCTTAAAACCTCTAAAACTTCTCCCCCATTGGCATCGATTGCCGAAATGGGTGACAAGTTCTAGAAGGCAAATATAGTAATAATTCCTCCAAAGGTGTGCCTTAGCACATATCCAATGATGAATACTTGGGAGGGAGTAGAACTATATCGAGGGCCCTAAGATTGCCAAAATAAAGTCAAATGATGCAAGCAACTACAATTCCGACAAACCAATTTGAAAACAACAAATGAGTCCAAATGGAAACTACAAGATATTATGATATGAGCAAAAGGTTGCTTCAAATAACTAATAGAGAAGCTCCCCAAGATTTGTGCACAATTCAAAATAAATGCATTAGAATACATATTGCACAAATATGGAATCCTTGCTCCCCCATAAGCATTTAAAACACAAAAAATGAAAGATCAAATAAATGCTTAAACAAAAATAGAGAAGCTCCCCAAGATTTGTGCACACTTTAGAATCATTGTATTTCAATACAAAAATGCACAAATATGGAATCCTCACTCCCCATAAAAATTTAAGACTCAATAAATGAGAAAAAAGATAAATGAGCATTATTAAATGAATTAGATGAGCTCCCCAAAGATAATGCACCAATTATGATAATTGCATTTGGGAACAAGGTGCATATTCATGGAATCCTCACTAATCCAAGTTCATTTAATAATACAAGGCATGAGAGAACAAATATGAGTGCCCAAAGATGCAAACAAGAGGAACAAGCACTCATAGGCAATTAAATTTGGAAGCCACCAAAGAATCAAAAGAAATAGAAAGGTGGTCTCCAAGGATTAAAAATCAACTAAAATTATCTCCTCATATGTGTATATGTCTCTAAATGGAAAACATCACAAAGACATATGCCAAAAAATAAATATGCACACATAAAGAAGATTATACAAGAAAGCACATGAAAGGCAACAAAAAAGAAGTCATAACATATATCAATAGGATTTTTGCTTCAAAGCATGGCCAAAGGCTCACATGTGTCTTATTGTACATTAATGGACTTCAAACACCAACACACTACATATATTACAACTTTCACCAAGGGAAGAGGAGAAAGTTGGAATATATGGAGAAAGGCAACAAGTATCACAAGAAAAATTTAACTAGCAAAATCTCACTATTGCACATGAGAGAAGTTGTGGAAAAGATAGGCAATAAAATTTCTAGATTGACATATTTGGGATTGGAGGATCATATGCATGATTTTGTATAGTCCCAATTATATATACTCATCTCAACTTATACCCATATACAATAGAGAGTTCTCTTAATACCATGGCTAGAGATACAACAATTACAAATACATGAATTCATGCCAGAAGGCAACCGACAAACGGTTGGAATCAAGATATATGAGCATGATAAAGAGATAATTGTTACCGATATATAATTGTTAGGATGTATAGGATATGAATTCATTGATCATCCTATAGGGTGCCTCCAATTTTCATTAATGCACCACTTCTTCAAGATTGAGAGACAAGAATCCAATATATCTCCAATGTACCTAAAACATATTTAAGTACAAAAATGGTCCCCAAACTTATTGGGTCCAAAGTAGTTAGTGCAACTACAATACATAGGTGGGACTCCACATAATTATGTGCATATTGATATGAATTTAAATTTCATGCACAACTTAGCCGATCGGATTTGGTGGAGTTTCCCCTATATATTGGATTAAAGAAAGCAAGCATGCCATGATATAAACATATAGTAAATATGCATGCATAAAGCTTTCAAGAACCAAAACAAAGATATAATTTGAACAAAAACACCAAGTAAATCGAGATTGCACACACAAGAGTGTGACACGAAAAACGATCTCCAAATTATATCAAAGAACCAATTCAACACATGAAAGATCACAAATTCAACAAATTAACTAGGCAAAAGCCAAAGAGCAAGATATATATAAAAACACAAATACTCAAGGATTTATCTCATTCTAAAATTGGACAAAACATGACACAAGGAATGAGACAAAACTAACTCCAAAAAAAGAGCAAGTTTCCAACAAGAAACCAAACTCCCCAAACTTTTCATGATGGCACAAAATACCAAAACGAAAAGATTGAGCATCCAAGCACATAAAACTCGATATGGATCAAACAAAGAAGCATAAAAGGATTGTTCTAGATAATATAGGAGAGCTCACCCATAAGTAGTACATTATATAGAATTTTTTATTTTGAATGCAAAATGCACACAAATGAGATCATCACTACTACCTACATTAAATAAAACACAAGAGGATACCAATAAAAATAAAAGGATCCAAAAGTAGCAAGGAATACATGGGAGCACACAAAACATTTACTTGGCCAAAGATAGGACAATATTAAGCAAAGGCCAAAGTGAATATGATCAATAAAGTATACCATAAATTTGGTACTAATTGTCCAAGGACAACAAGAATTGAGAAAAATCTTCCCTAGATAGTTCATACGGATATCCAAGATCATATTCACACAAAGAAGCATGTAACAAAGTATACAAATTAAGTTTGATGCTTCGAAAGAGATTATTGGTAGCTTCCAATAGTCACACAATCATAGTGATTAGAGTGACTTGAAGCAAATGGTCCATGAGAATATAGAGATCTAAATATGAGGAAACACATACCAAGAAACACTCTCACATACAAGATCCAAAAAATGATCAATAATGTCATTCAAGCAAATTGCAACTTGTATGAGAAAATGTGTCACATAGGAGCTAGATAATAATCAATATCAATTCTAAGTGAAACAACCTCAAATATTCACATTTTGTAGGATTGTAATATGCACTAAGCATATGAATCCCCCATAATGTGATACTACCATAAAACCAACACGAGGCAAAAGGATACAAATATAGATAATTAATGGACATTATAAAACTTAAATTTCTCATGAGAATTATACCACATAGAGACCAAACAATAATTCAATATAAATACTAGGTGGTATTCCTCATGTACACACAATTTTAGGATTGTGGAATGCCCAAGCATAACACTCCCCCAAAATGGGATAATCCATTAATTTCTCACAAGAGCCAAATAAGATATCAAATTATAATCAAGAAAGGCTCAACCACAAGAAACACACATACATGGAGTTCCACCTAATCATACACAAATATGCTTGATACCTCAAGATAATTAAGTGGAATGCACAACATGTACAAAAGCATGGAAGATACAAAACCAACACATGTACAAGGGGGCAAGTAACTTTCAATGTAAAGAGTTTAGCATATGTTACCGCAAGGAGGAACATTGGGAATATAATATAATCATGATAATCCAAATGGCTTGGATTGACAATAATAATTGATGAAGATCCCTTAATTCTTCATAATGTAACCAAGTCTCAAATGCCCTCCAACAAACACCTATTTATCAAGTTTTGGCTTGTTGGTCCCCAACCAAGTTGGGTCCTAAGAGGTTAGTCACAATAGGCTTGGCAACCCAAATAGATCTTTTCTTGACACCACATTGGGCACCAACAAATTTGGCAAAAACATTGCTAACATCATCCTTATAAAGAGAATAAGCATCATCAATAATGATAGGGTTGGATGAGGAGATACCAATAGTGCATGAGGAAGAAATGTGCCCTTTCTTACGACAAATTTAGCAAGTTATACTATTGCCATATTTATTTTTGGATGTATGTCGGGGAGGTGACCTCGGATAGGGTAAATATGGGGAAAGACGAAAGGACGTTCCCCGTCCAGTTTCCGAGTTACAGTCTAAGTCGGCCGAATCCTGTAGAGGTCGGCCGAGATATGAAAGAGCAGGACCCTTATGATAATAGCAAGGCATTACCCGGCCGAAATACAGCGTAAGTCGGCTGGGTTATCCCGAGTAGTCTTAATGCAGGTAAAGGACGAGCCGAGTTATGCGAGGCAGGGCCGAATGATACGAAGCTTTTAGGAGAAGGAGAAGCCTAAAGTCAAACTCTAGTCACAGGCTAGGGAGAATCTAAGCATAGCCAAGCACAAAGGACAAAGGCGCAGAGCGACAGAGGGCCAGAAGGAGGTCACGGAGGTGACAGTCCTGAAGCCCGAGGCACGCAGGAGGGGCCCTCTGGAACCTTGCCATCATTAGAAGGGCGACACAGAAAGTAGGCCGCCGATTTACTATATTGGGACAAGCATATTCCTCGAATATTCTTGCCACGTCAGCCCTAGAGGAACCCATGGCTCTCCTTTATAAGGGGAGGCTTGGACCCTGAGAAGGGCATCGACTCATTTAGTACCGTTAGGCTGGTAAAGTTCTCTCTTTCTTCTTGTACACAGCTCAAGGAGCACTTATAGCCCAAGGAAGGAGAAATAAAGATCTTTACCTTAGTCTTTCGTGTGTAGAATCAACTACATCTTCCCTCCCCAGATCCCTCTAGCATCCATTGGCCCCATACTTTAGCCTACCCATGGCATTTGCCGTGCCACCACCACGACAGTTGGCGCCCACCGTGGGGCCAGCAGCGGTGCTAGCTGGAGTCATGATCCGGACTAGAAACTTCATCAACACTGGCGAGTGCATTGTCTCTGGCTTAGTCCGGAGACGTGATCTCTGTGACTATGTCAGTGACAACGCAGGCTGCTTCAAGGGAAAAACCCCTCCGCGCAACGGCGTTTTCATCAACTTGGGCAGGCACCAGATCTACGTTGACGTCTCCGGCGTTTATCCTCACCAAGTTGTTGTTGCAGGAGAACCACTTAAGCGCAAACAGTCCATGGAAGCGTCTGTCAAGCTGGCCGAGGTGATGGTTGCAGCGGGGCAAAGGCCGGATCAGCGGAGGATCAAGCGACGGTCAGGCGTGTGGCTCCCAAGCAGATAGCTCCATAACCTACCGAGGTAATTCCTTCAGCGGCCAACCAGGCCGAGACGCAAGAGACAACCCCAAAGGAACCAAGGGTAAGAGGGGCACCTCTGGAAAAACCAGAAAAAATTCTCCAGGCAACCATAGATAATCTGACTACACCTGTAGCGCCGATACTTGATCCGGCAAATGCTCAGTCAGAGTTAGAAGAGACTAGGCAGAAAGTACTGGTAGAGGCAGAAAAGGTGTCGGCCTTGCGGGAGTCCTTAAATAGAACCCTGCGAGAATATGCCAGGACAAACAAGCTTGACGTCGCCCCCGAGCGGGTTGACGAATTGAGATTAAGAGGAAAAAACCTCATAGATGATATCAACAAGGAGCATGATGCTCATAGGGCAGAATCAGTTGATCTAGGCTTGCCGAGGTATAGCACCCCGACAAAGAACTTGAGGGCGGCAAATGCCGTTGCGTTAGAGTTAGAAGGATTGACCGGCGAATCCCGGCAAAAAACAGCAAGAGAGAGTGAATGAGCTGGTACGCATTGCGAACCAGCAGAATGAAGAGATGCTCAGGGTAGACCCGGCAAGGCCAGGTGCCTCGCGAATGGTTCACTCGGCTGGGGCAGCACCTGCCTTATCGGTGGCAGCAGCATCCTCACCCAGAAATAATGCGCGGAAAGACAGGGCGGTAACCTCGGGAAAAAGAAATAAGCAAATTGTTCCATATGATCCGGCGATAGCCGGAAAAGCAAATGAAAATAGAGGCAACAGGAGCCGAGGTAACAGTGGCGAGAGAAAACCCGGCCGTGTCGAGAAAGGCAATGGAAGCCGGGCTAATGAAGATCTCGAAAGAGGAGATCTCGGAAGAGGAAATCACGAGAATAATATCCCGGCTGAAGGAAGGAGAGAACCACCACCCAATCCGCAACCGAGATATGAAACTCTGCAGGAAAGAGAAGTGAGACCAGCTTGCCACAATCAGGTGAATGAGAGGTATAATGATGGATATTCTGAAATGGAATATGCGGTTCATGGTGGAAATAACCACTATGGAATGCAGGAAAGAGTTCTGTACAGAGATTTGCCGTCAGGTGATGCTAGAGTAAAGCTGGACCGGCTATACCGATCCGAGCTGTTAGAAGAACAGGGTCCACCAGGTCCGGCATGCTTCGGACCACGGATCATGGGCGAGCCACCTGTGCCAAACTTTCAGCTGGCAAGGGGCACAAAAACATATAATGGGAGCACCAAACCACAAGATTGGTTGATTGATTATGCCACTTCAGTAAAAATAGCTGGCGGAAACTTACGATGGGCAGTGCTATATGTCCCGCAAATGTTGGAAGGACCAGCTAGAGTATGGCTGAATAATCTGCCAGCAGGCAGCATCAACTATTGGTTGGATTTTGAAGAAATGTTCGTTAGCAACTTCACCAGTACTTACAAGAGGCCAAACAGGCCACAACAGCTAGCCATGTGCAAGCAGAGGCCGAATGAGACAGACAGAGAGTTCTTAATTCAGTGGTGTAACCTGAGAAATTCGTGAGGGAGTTATAGAATCACAAGCAATAGCTTGGTTCGCTCAAGGATGCCACTATGCCAGTGTATTATGGCAGCGAATGCAAAGAGATATGCCAACCACTTTGGCAGAAACCATCAGGATAGCGGATTCCTATGCGTTGGGAGATCCGACGCAACCAAAACTAATGTCAGCAGACCATCGGGAACATAAGATCAATATGCAAGAGATGTGGCCGGGTCATCCAGGCGCAATGATTTCAGAGGAAGAAGAAGAGAAGAAAGACCGGATTATAGATATGGTTCAACTCAGGTGGCAGCAGTAGTGCAAGATCAGCCAAGTCACGTAAACAATCAGCGGCAGAAGAATGGACCTCAGCAATGGACACCAAGGAATGAAGGGAAAAGACAGTGGACACCAGAGCAAAAGAAGCAATGGCAGGAGAGGCCGAAGTACATGTTTGAGTCTATGTTAGATCAGCCGTGTAAATTTCACACGTCAAACCCGGCCAGGCCGGCCAATCATACAACCCGCCAATGTGCATGGATGAAAAATGCAATGGGTAACCCTGCAGGCATACAGGCAGCGCCTCTCCAGGCACATCAGTAGCATCAGCCACAGTTGACTAGAGCAAATGCACAGCAAATGATGTTACCACCTCCTCCCCCGAGGTATGAAAACTCGGACCGGAGATATGCAGTGCATCAAGTGATAAACCAAGGTCCGGATGGAAGGACAAATCCAGGAAGTAATGGACGCAACGATTACAGAGAACATCATCAATCATATTGCGTGTTCACAACAGAACAGCAAGACAAACAGAGTGTACAGCACCGGCATATGGAAGTAAATGCAGTTATGCCGACAGTACCAAGATATGTGCCTTGGTCGGATCAAGAAATAACTTGGAGCATAAAGGATCACCCCAAGATAATGCCGAGTCCGGGGTCGTATGCACTCATGTTAGATCCGACATTTGTCGGACCAAGCATTAATGTGAAATTTTCAAAGGTACTCGTTGACAATGGGAGCAATATCAATATCATGTACAAAGATACAATGCATAAACTCAGAATATCGCAGAATATGCTGCAATCCACGAGGACCACATTCCATGGCATAGTACCAGGGATTTCATGCGAACCTATTGGAAATGTTCGAGTGGATGTGTTATTCGACATAAGAGATAACTGCAGAGCAGAAAATTTAGAGTTTGAAGTGGTGGATATAGATCGTTGCTATCATGCTCTACTCGGACGGCCAGCATTGGCCAAATTCATGAGCAGCTTCCACATAACTTACCTGAAAATGAAGTTACTCGGACCACAAGGGGTGATAACAGTGGCAGGGGATTACAGGAAGTCAATGGAATGTGCTTCAGCCGGATCAAATCTGGCCGAGTCATTGGTAATAGCAAGAGAAAAAAGAAGGATTCAGGAGGTAGCGGCCCTCGCTCAGTCGGCACAACTGAATATGCCGGCATTAGCCAACCCGCATGGAAGTGTCTCCTTTCAGCTGACTAAAGAAACAAAAAAGTTCCAGAGAGATGAGCAGTTCCCAGAGCGCACCGTCACCATTGGTGCCAGCCTAGATGCTAAATAGGAAAGCGAGCTTACCAACGTCCTCCGTGAGAATCGGGATATCTTTGCATGGTCAACTCAGGATCTGCAAGGTGTGCCGAGGGAGTTGGCTGCGCACTCTCTGAATGTAAGGCCAGGAGCAAGGCCGGTGAAGCAACCTTTCCGCCGCTTCGCCGAGGACAGGAGAAAAATAATAGGGATGAAATAGCTCGGCTCCTTGCGGCCGGGTTCATCATGGAGGTGATGTATCCGGATTGGCTATCGAACCCGGTGCTAGTGGAAAAGAAGAAGGATGATCCAAATGTAGCCATTGTATGGCGAATGTGTATCGATTACACGAACCTGAACAAGGCGTGTCCAAAAGATCCTTTTCCTTTACCTAGAATAGACCAAGTCATTGATTCGACCGCTGGTTGTGAGCTATTGTCATTTGTAGACGCGTATTCTGGTTTCCACCAGATACCGTTAAATCCGGCCGATCAAATAAAGACTGCGTTTATTACCCCGTACGGGGCTTATTGCTATCGCACCATGCCATTCGGCCTGCGTAACGCGGGGGCAACGTATCAGAGATGTATGCAAAAATGTCTACATGACCAGATAGGAAAGAATGTACAAGTGTATGTAGATGATGTGGTTATCAAAACCAAAGAAAGCAAAACGCTACTGGATGATATACGGCAGACTTTCGCGAACCTGAGAAGGTTCTGAATGAAACTTAACCCGGAAAAATGCACTTTCGGTGTGTCCGCGGGAAAACTTCTCGGTTTTCTCGTATCTAGCCGAGGTATAGAGGCCAACCCAACTAAGATAAAAGCAGTGGAAAGGATGGAATTGCCGAGATGTCTAAACGACGTACAGAAGTTCACAGGTTGCTTAGCCCCACTCAGCCGATTTGTATGTCGGCTGGGAGAGAAAGCACTACCACTTTATCAGTTGATGAAAAAAATCTGATAAGTTCATTTGGACACCACAAGCAGACAATGCATTCCATGAATTAAAAAAGATGTTGGTCATAGCGCCAGTCTTGGCTTCTCCATTGTCGAAAGAGCCTATGTTACTTTACATAGCAGCCACGAACAGAGTAGTGAGCGCTGTGATCGTGGTGGAACGAATTGAAGAGGATAAATCTGTACAAAGGCCGGTGTATTACCTAAGTGAGGTACTATCAGCCTCAAAACAAAATTACCCACATTATCAGAAGATGGTATATGGGGTGTACATGTCAGCAAAGAAACTTAAACATTACTTCGAAGAGCACCCCATAAGGGTGATTTGTGAAGCACCCATAGCCGACATATTGAGCAACAAAGATGCAAGTGGCCGAATAGAAAAATGGGCAATTGAATTGTCACCTTATGCTCCGCAATTCGATAGGCAAGATGCAATAAAATCTCAGGCTGTGACCGACTTCTTCGTGGATTGGGCCGAGGTACAATATGAGCCACCATTACCAGATCCGAATTATTGGACGATTCCAAACTAAGAAATGGTTTGGGGGCAGGAATAGTGTTAACCTCGCCAAAAAGAGACCAGCTGAGATATGTGTTGCAAATACATTTTGCCGTGTCAAACAATGTCACCGAATATGAAGCACTCGTCCATGGATTGAAGGTGGCGAAAGAGATTGGCATACGCCGAATCTTGTGTTACCGAGACTCAGATCTAGTAGTACAACAAGTCTCGGGCAATTGGGATGCGTTAGATGCCAATATGGCCTTATAAAGATTTCACGTGCAAGAACTCAGTGGATACTTCGATGGATGTGAATTTCATCATGTACCTCGGGCGGAAAACGACGCCGCAGACACATTGTCAAAACTCGGATCAACCAGACAATCGATTCCCCCAGGTATCGCCCTAGAGCACCTGAGGAAACCATCAATAACACCATATCCAGAGTCCGAATCCATCTTCATTCCGGCAAAATCAAGAGAAGATAATGTGCCGATGGAAATTGACAAGGAATGTAACCCGGAATTTACAAAAATGAAGTCGGCTGATGCAAGGATGAATATGGAAAAATCCGAGGTAGTTATGTCGGCAGAAAATGTGGAAATAGATAGTGAGATTACACCAGAAAAAATCACACCAACATGGGCGCAACCCATATTCACTTTCCTTAAAGATGCGATTTTGCCGAATAACGAGATATTGGCAAGACAGACAGTGAGAAGAGCTAAAGCTTATACAATCATAAACAATGAGCTGTATAAAAGGAGCATCACAAGCGTGTTGCAAAGATGTGTGAACTCGGCGGAAGGACAGGAGATCCTCCTAGATATACATCAAGGAGAATGCGGTCATCACGCCTCATCCAGTGCTTTAGTGGCCAAAGCATTCAGGCATGTGTTTTATTGGCCAACAGCGTTGAAAGAGGCCAAAGAACTGGTCGAAAAATGTAATGGTTGCCAGAGATATGTCAGCAAGATACATATGCCATCGTCCGAGTTAAAAACAATACCAATTACTTGGCCATTCTCTGTATGGTGCTTAGATATGGTGGGACCGTTTAAGGTGGCCCGAGGCGGAATGACCCACATCTTAGTCATGGTTGACAAATTCACAAAATGGATTGAAGTAAAACCAATAAAAAAGTGTGATGGGCCCACATCAGTGAAATTCCTCAAAGATATTATCTTAAGATATGGTTACCCACACAGTGTTATTACAGATAACGGTACAAACTTTGCAGAAGGAGCCTTCGCTAGATTCTGTCAAGAAAAGCACATAAGACTAGATGTCGCCTCTGTGGCTCACCCAGCATCCAATGGTCAAGTAGAAAGATCTAATGGACTAGTATTGTCCGGAATAAAACCACGACTCGTCGAACCACTGCAAAGGTCGGCAGGATGTTGGATTGAGGAAGTACTAGCAGTACTATGGAGCCTCAGGACTACCCCAAACAGATCAACAGGTTATACACCATTTTTTCTAGTGTATGGGGCAGAAGCTGTGCTTCCATCCGACATAATACATGACTCTCCAAGGGTTACCCAGTATACAACCGCTGAAGTAAATGAAGTAGCTTGGCAAGATGATGTCGATCTTCTAGAAGAAGCCAGAGAGCTGGCGCTATCAAGATCAGCTATCTATCAGCAGGACTTGCGACGATATCATAGCAAGAAGGTGAATCCAAGAGTGTTTAAAGAAGGAGATTTGGTTCTCCGGCTGGTGCAACGCACGTCCGGCATGCACAAACTGTCGCCCCCATGGGAAGGACCATTCATCGTGAGCAAGGCATTGCACAATGATGCGTATTACCTAATCGATGCTCAGTCACCAGGAAAGAACAAGGCAGACAAAGCTGGCGAAGAATCGAAAAGACCATGGAACGTAGCTTTACTTCGTCCATTTTACTCATAGGAGTCATCTACCACACATCGTAAAGTGACGCTTCAGGACGGAGCATCAGCTATATATTGAACCTCGGCGCCCAGAGCAGTGGCTCAGGGACTGCCATATGTTGTTTTTGATTTTGTGCTTTGTATCAAACCTCGGCGCCCAGAGCAGTGGCTCGGGGGCTGCCATATGTTGTTTTTGATTTTGTGCTATGTATCAAACCTCGGCACCTTAAGCAGTGACTCGGGGACTGTCCTGTATTGTTTCTAAGTTTGGTTTATGTATTAAACCTCGGTACCGTGAGCAGTGGATCGGGGCCTACCATATGTTGTTTTTGATTTTGTGCTATGTATCAAACCTCGGCACCTTAAGCAGTGACTCGGGGACTGTCCTGTATTGTATCTAAGTTTGGTTTATGTATTAGACCTCGGTACCTTGAGCAGTGGCTCGGGGCTTGCCATATGTTTTTTTTGATTTTTTGCTATGTATCAAACCTCGGCGCCCAGAGTAGTGGCTTGGGGACTGCCATATATTGTTCTTAATTTTTTGTATTAAACCTCGGCACCTTGAGCAGTGGCTAGGGGACTACCCTATATTATTTCTAAGTATGGGTATCCCGTGTTACAAGAGTGAGTACCAAACTTGGCACCCAGAGTGATGCTATTTCACTCTCCCCAAATACGGCCTTCGAGATTTACACCCAGATTAACAGTCCAAAACACAGTGGTCAAGTTATGAAGTCTATCAAAGTCAAGCAATATCGAGCGCCGAACCACGGTAGGGCAAAGGAAAACATACACTCCAAATTCAAGAAATGGAAGGCTATCAAAGCAAAGATTCAGACGAACAAAGATCAGTTTAAGCAAAGTGATAAATATTAGAAACACGTGTGCCTCAGCGGCGACTGGCAAAAGAGGTTCATACCGCAAAAAAAGACGGACAAAGGTTTGACACACATCATACGCCCTGCATACCGGGGATAAGAAAGGACTTAGAGTTTTTTAACTGGAGAGGCAACGAATTGATCAGGAGCCGGGCACTCCGAGGTAAGTGGTACTTCGGCCGAAGTTACCTTGCCCTCCACAGACCCAGGAGCGACTTCGGGGGAAGTCCGAGGTTGTTGAGGAACGTCAGCTTGCGCTGTGGAATGCCAAGTGCCTTTGGAGGAGGATCGCGCGTCGCCATTACCATCCGAGCTCGAATTGGAATCATCAGAAGTAGCCGAGTCACCCTCATCTTCGCCCTGTTCGGCTGAGTTATCATCAGAGGCATCCTCAACTTTGACCTCGTCTTCCGGGTTAGGAAGGAAACTCGGCCCTTCATTCCGGTTATGCACGTCTGCATACTCAACAAGCTGGAAGGCACGAGCTTGCCGAAGAGCGACGAAGTCTGGGTCCTCCACCCAACGGGAACCAGTGCGCAAATTTATCAGGGTATCAAGGGAGATATCCTCATACCATGACATAATGACTGTGAAAGCCATATTAGCACCATCTCGTCCGGCGGATTCCCTCCAAAGACTTAGCTGTCTCTCAGATGCCATTAATCTTTCCACCAATACTTTGACCTCATCAATATCAGGAGTCCTAGAAGTATTCGGCCAGAGAACATGGTAGTCCCGGATAGCTGCCTACACCAAATCCCTGCCCATAATCTTCATCGGACCAACAGCAGCGCCAACAGCAACCAAGAAATCTTCCATCGAGTATTCTGAGTTCGCATCAGCAGGAAAACCTCGGCGCACACGAGCATTAATCACCGCTTTAGAGCTCACGGGATTAGCTTATGGAAAGTGGTCTGCGCAAAACAAAAGTGCGTCGGTCAACAGTAAGAAAGGGAAAAAGATAACTCGGCCGCGGTCAGAAGCTTACGGTGAATATAGCTTAGCATTATCTGAAGATCTTCAGCCCAGTCACTCTTGCTTTTCTCAAACCGAGTGATCTCATCGCTCATCCCCCGTGTCTTTAGTTCGGTAGCCTCGAGGAGCTCTTTATTTTTCTGCAATTGGAGAGCTAGCCGATTCTTCTCCTCGGAGAACTCCTGGTCGACTTTTTCTAACACAGACTTCTGAGAAAGCTTGAGGGACTCCACCTCGGCGCTCAAGCGAGTTATCTCATCATATTTATCTTTCATCTGCGCCGAGTGAGTGGCAGCTTGTTCTAAAAAATGCAGCATCATATCAGGCATGGGTATGCATTCTTGGTGTGACGCTGCAAAAGTTTGTAACTCGGCTATACCGAAGCCAAAAGGCTTAAGAGAAAACCGGTGCATATTTCACATAGATATGCGCAAAAGAAAAAGAGTAACTAACCTTCCAGGGCCTTGACTTTCTCTTCCAGACGGATATTAAGATTGTTGATATTACCTATTCACCAGCAAAGTCATCTAACACCGCATTTCCAAAGCAATAAGAATTTTAAGAATAATGCGAAAGCTCATTAACTTACCAGCTTTCTTCACCACGGGAATGACCTTCTCGTACTTATCTTGCAACTTTTTATGGGCAAAGAGCAGCCTTTGGAATTCGGCGGTACGCTGATCATGCGCAACCTAAGCAACAGAACAAATAGCAATAAGATATTCAAAGCTCAGACAGATCCGAATCAAGCAAAGCTTAATTCGGATCTAGGTGGTTGGATATTCAAAGCTCAGACAGATCCGAATCAAGCAAAGCTTAATTCAGATCTAGGTGGCTGGATATTCAAAGCTCAGACAGATCCGAATCAAGGAAAGCTTAATTCGGATCTAGGTAGCTGGATATTCAAAGCTCAGACAGATCCGACTCAATCAAAGCTCAATTCGGATCTAGGTGGCTGGATATTCAAAGCTCAGACAGATCCGAATCAAGCAAAGCTCAATTCGGATCTAGGTGGCTAGATATTCGAACCTCAGGCAGATCCGAATCAAGCAAATCTTAATTCGGATCTAAGTGGCTGCATATTCGAACTCTAACAAAAAACTGAACTAAGTAAAGCATTATAAAACTTCCAAACGAATAACAAGTTATTCGGTTGCAAGCTTCGGGGACTAGAGTATATATAATAGCATCCGGAGGACTAATCAAAACTCCATAAAAACAATTACCTTATTCATCTTGTCACTGTCAAGAACGATCTTGGTAGCCAGATGTAGGCGGCTGCTAATATTGGAGAGTTGAAATGGCTGGCTTCTTGGATTACCCTCGAGCTGATCGGCAGCGTTCCAATTGTTGGCATACTCGACCAACGAGCCGAGACTGTTCCCACTTTCCGTGCGAGTCAGAACTTTACCTCGGACATGTTGGGTAGCCACCACCGCCGCGGGACTCTTGTGGAGAGCAAGCTGTGTATCAGCAGCCGGGGTAACAATGCTCTTGGCAGAGGAAGCCCCCTTGCGTAGCGCATCAGCAATTGTAGGCTGAGATGAGCTAGCAAGTCCTTTCTGAGAGGACGCAGGCTTGGTAACAACGGTCTTTCTTGCCTTAGGAGAGGGGTCGGCAGGAGCCGTTACCTCGGCACTTGGAATGACGTCTTTAGGAGCCGAAGGGGTTACGGTGTCTGAGGGAGCCGAGATATTGGTATCCTCGGCTGAAATCGGAGTAGCAGCAAGGGTTGTGGGGGTCAAAGGGACCTCAGGTGAAACTTCAGGGTTCACGGAGGAGGCAGCAGGATCAGTAGAAATATCTACTGGCCGAGTTGTATCGGCATCAACAGCAGAAATCTCAGGTGCATCCTGGCGAGGTGGCGTCTGATTCAGAGCAGGAGGAGAACCAGCGCGAGCAGGACTCGGAACTATGGTATCCTTAGGGGGCGGAGGAGAAGGCGGCCGAGTCGCACGACTCGTCATGCTAGGACCGCTGGGCTTAACAGAAAGAGGAGCCCTGCAAAGACAAGAAGATCAAGTCAAAAAGCAGAAAGAGAGAAACAAGAAATACAAATAAAAAGCAACTCACCCAGTAACCCCGGGCATAGTTTTACGCTTAGGGGGTGTGGGGCAGATCTCTTTATCCGTTTCTTGGGAACGGCTTCTGAGGCACCGGCTGGAGCGCTACGTTTCCCCGAGGTAACAGGAGGCCGGGAGGCAAGAGGCTCGGTGTTGTGAACCTGACCGGCCGGATTAGCTGAGAAAGTAGAAGCCGGAAATGCATAAGAAATTGGCATTGCGGCAACTACCTCTAGAACTTGGACCTCGTCCGAATCACCTTCCTCCTCGTGGGCCGTGGTCTTGCCGCGGGCGCGAGCCGGAGCAAGATCCGACTTGGGGACGAACTCCTCCGAGTCCGGCTCCCTGCTGTCCGAAGTGTTCCAGTCTGCGGGCCATGGGAGGGACAAAACCTCGGTATCCTCGACCTTCTGCTCCTCAAACCTCTGCAGGACAAGAAAGATAAAAATTAACAAGAGAAAACACGGATGCGATTAAAAGATAAAACATGACTACAAGAACTTACTCTGGGAGGGGGGTTCTCGCGGGTGAACGGCTTCAATCCCCAGGCCCAGTCCTCTGGCATCTCCGTCTTAAAGATAGCCCGGACGCGCTTGAAGATAAGGTAATTGTCCAGCTCCACCGTCGAGACTCGGTTGGGATCAAGAGGACCGCTCATGTAGCAGAGTTTGTGTGTGTGTTTCTGGAATGGGCAGACCCGGCTGCTAACGAAGGTAGTCATCAGATCCTTGCCGCGTAGCCCGGAGTGGATCAGTTCCTTCAGCCGAATCTCAAAAGCTTCGGCCACAGCATGACTCTTCCTCGGATTATAGGTCCAGTTCTTCTTGGAAGGAGGGCCAATGGAAAAAGCAGGGAGCCGAATCTTATCCTCATTACCAGAGTTCTTGACATAAAATAACGACTTATGCCACTTCTTGCATGATTCCAGACCTGCAACGCGAGGAAATTCGGATTTCCTCCGAGGTGTGATGGACGCGGCTCCACATTGGGTGAGCAACTTATCGGAGGGTTGCAGAGATTTGTCTGGGACGACGTTGGATCGAATCTGGAAAAACTTTGACCAAACGTGCACAGACGGCCATAGGCCGAAGTATCCCTCCGAGGCAGAGATGAAGGCAGAAAGAGAGGCAATGGCGTTATCAGGAAGATGATGCGGCTGAAGGCCGAAGTAATCAAGGAACTCCCTAGCGAAATCGCTGAGAGGGAGACCAAACCCGCGAGAAAAATGTGACATGAAGACTACATATTCGCCCTCCCTAAGAACTGGAGAGGATTCACTGCCGGGTAAGCGACAAGCTACCTCGGCAGGAATCTGGCGAGTCCGGATTAGCCACTCAACCTCTCGGCGGGTGACGGAAGAGCCCTTCCACGAGCCCCGCTCGGGCCCAGACGCAGCATCGTCATCCTCAATGAGCGCACCGCTGACAGAGCTCGACATGGGGTCGCCGGAGAAACTTACGAAGGAAGAAATAGCGGGGGAGGAAAACCTAGAACTGCAAGGCCCCGTCGTGATTCTACGTGAAAACGGCGGCAGAGCAGAAAGGGAACTACCGCACGAGAACAAAAGAAAAGCAGAGGTGTCTAGAGGAGAGCCTAGGCGATAGGACCGGATGAACTCACCAGCGACGACGCCGGAGCAAGCGAGATCGATCGGAGCAAAGCGGTGAGATCCCTGCCGTCGAACCCATATGAGCGCCTGGCGGAAGCACGAGCAGGCAAAGGCGAGAGGAAGGAGAAGGCGCAGTGGCGGAGGAAAGTGAATCCCCCAGCCCCGCGCCCCTCTTTATAACCGCTCCGCTTGAGAGTTAGTGGGATCGTGGGTGTGGCGGTTATCTGTGTAGATCGTGTACGCGGCACGACCGCACGCCGGTAAGTGGAACCGCACCAACGACCACACCATGAAATAGAAGGCCAAGACCCCTGACGGAAGCGATGCGCGGCGTCGCGACTAGCACAAGAATAATCAGATGTCGCCAAGAAATCTTGAGAGGAACAAAAAACTAGGGAAACAATGATGAGTATGACACATAGGACGAGGCGTACGCGAGAAGATATGTTGATACCTCGAACGAGAAAAAGATAACTCGGAAACAACGGGAAACGAATATCATGAAACTGATATGGCCCGACCAAAGTTATGGCAGGACCATACTAGCTTCGGGGACTAATGTTGGGGAGGTGACCTCGGATAGGGTAAAGACGGGGAAAGACGAAAGGACGTTCCCCGTCCAGTTTCCGAGTTACAGTCTAAGTCGGCCGAGATATGAAAGAGCAGGACCCTTATGATAATAGCAAGGCATTACCCGGCCGGAATACAGCATAAGTCGGCTGGGTTAGCCCGAATAGTCTTAATGCAGGTAAAGGACGAGCCGAGTTATGCGAGGCAGGGCCGAATGATACGAAACTTGCAGGAGAAGGAGAAGCCTAAAGTCAAACTCTAGTCACAGGCTAGGGATAATCTGAGCAGAGCCAAGCACAAAGGACAAAGGCGCAGAGCGACAGAGGGGCAGAAGGAGGTCACGGAGGTGACAGTCCTGAAGCCCGAGGCACGCAGGAGGGGCCCTCTGGAACCTTGCCGTCATTAGAAGGGCGAAATGGAAAGGAGGCCGCCGAGTTACTATATTGGGACAAGCATATTCCTCAAATATGCTTGCCACGTCAGCCCTAGAGGAACCCATGGCTCTCCTTTATAAGGGGAGGCTTGGACCCTGAGAAGGGCATCGGCTCATTTAGTACCGTTAGGCTGGTAAAGTTCTCTCTTTCTTCTTGTACACAGCTCAAGGAGCACTTATAGCCCAAGGAAGGAGAAATAAAGATCTTTACCTTAGTCTTTCGTGTGTAGAATCAACTACATCTTCCCTCCCCAGATCCCTCTAGCATCCATTGGCCCCATACTTTAGCCTACCCATGGCATCTGCCGTGCCACCACCACGACAATGTAGCAACAACTTGAGGAAGATCTTGAGTCTTCTTGGGAGGTGGCCCATCTCTAACAAGATGTAGAGCTTGAGGCCGCTTCCCTTGTTGCTTCTTGCCAAGGGACTTCTTTAATGGGGAATGTTTGACATGGTGCCCTTCTTCCTTGCATATGAAGCAAAAAATGTTGGCCGGATTCTTGACTTGATCTTGGCCATTCTTCTTGTTGTCCTTGTGCTTCAACTTGATAGTGGACTTGTTTTTGACATTGGAGTTGAATCCAAGCCCACTCTTGTCATTGTGGGATTTTTGCACACTTAAGATTTTGTTGAGTGCGACCTTCCCTTGATGACCCCTTTTCAAGTCATTCTTCAAAGAAGTGACTTGAGCCTTGAGCTCTTTGATTTCCTCTACATGGTTAGTTTCAACAAATGTACTAGAGGAAGTAGATGCCACATTGTTAGAGCAACAAGGCACGAAATGTAATTCATCACGAGATATAGCATGGTTGTGAGAGGATGAATTACATGGACTAGCACATGGCAATATAACATTTGGAGTAGATATAGTGCTAATGTCCACATGAGGCCCACTAGATATTACCTTTGACATGATGGCCTCATGAGCCAACTTTATCCTACCATGGGAGACTATGAGATCCTCGTGCGAGCTTGAGAGCTTAACATGGCTTTCTTCTAATTTCCCATAGTTGCTAGTTAGCAATGCAAGTTGAGCCTTTAGCTCAACATTATGCTTCAAAGTAGATGCTTCACAAGAAATAGAGTTAGTAGCACAAGAATTATCACTATTTGCAAGAGGTGAGGGCAACTTGGCAAGCTCTTTTGAATATGAGGCTTTAAGTTGCTCATGTGACTCTGTGAGTTTGATGAGCTCACCCTTTATGACCCTAAAGCCATTTTTGAGGTGCTCAAAATCCTCAAGGAGTTTAGCATAAGAAACTTGAGTCTCATAATTTTTATGTTTGAGATCACTTGCCACCTCAATTTGTGTTTCTAACTTATCAATATGTTCTTTGCTCTTAATGGCAAATTTCAAGATTTCAACAAAGTTAGAGAAAGCAATATCCTTTTTAACAAGGGCACGATAAACAATCTCACCCTTTTCATATAAATCATCAATATCTAGCTCTTCTTCCACATTATACACATCCTCCTCATCACAAGAGGTAATGGGTTCCAAAGTAGGAGTTACCTTAGAATCCCTAGCCATAAGGCATAGGTGGGTACCGGAAGAAGGTGAAGATGATATTGGATTTGAGGCTTTATTCAAAACCATGTCTTGGCCCATCGAATATTTGGTTTCCTCTACATGGTTAGCAACACAAGCACTAGAGGAAATGGAAGCATTTTTATCATGGCAACAAGACAACACAAGCATATCATCATGAGATTTATTCAAGTCATTCTACATGATATGCAAGGACTATTAGCACAATCATGTAAGAAGTTGGTAGTGCTAGAAGTGTTAAAGTCCAAAGATAGATCATTGTAACTAGATAGAGATGAGGGATTACAAATAGTAAGCACACTATCCAAATTGCAATTTCTATCACCACTCACCATATCATTACCTTGTAAAAAGTCACATGTTGGTGGAGTGGTAGAGGATGAGAACTCATCTCGACCGGAAGTGGAAGCAACACAATCATCCTCAATAATGTTGGACACACCATATTTATCTTGAAGTTTTGTCCATAACTCATGAGCACTCCAAAAAGGAATGATTGAAGATGTAACTACATAGCTCAAAGCATTAACAAGAACATTAGAAGCTTGAGCATCGAGATATAAGTTTTTCTCATCCTCACAAGATAGATTTTTGAAACCCATGGGAGGAGAAAAACCTATATCAACAATACGCTCCAATTTTGGGTCCATGTCCCGAAAATGAATAAGCATACGAGTTTTCCATATATCATAATTTGTGCCATCGAATATGAACATGTCATTGTGCACTAATCCCCTAGCCGACATCTTTACTCTCAAGGCGGTGAAGCCTAAAATGAGAGACCGGGCTCTGATACCAATTGAAAGGATACAGATGTCGCCTAGAGGGGGGGTGAATAGGCGATTAAAACTTTTCCTAGAGTGGCTCAACAAAGGCGGAATAAAACTAGTGTTTACTTTGTTAAGCACAACCTAGAACAACTAAGGTTCACCTATGTCCACTAACAACTTATGCTAAGCAATACAAGAAACAAAGAGATAGCAAGATATATATTACTTCAAGCACGAAGGCTATCACAATGTAAAGTGCATAAGTAAAGAGCTCGAGTATAGAGATAATCGAGGCATGCGGGGTCACCGATATTTTACTGAGTTCCTCCCAACATGGAGTATGTATCGTTTGGAGAGGGGGTGGTATCAAACCACCAACGCCACAGAAGGCCTCCCTTATTCTATGGTGAATCTCACCCCAACGGGATCGATCCGCGCTTCCACTATCGGTGCACTTGTCGGTGGCAACCGGAACTTCTCACAAGGTTGGGGCACTTCTCCACAACTTAATTGGAGGATCCCAAAAAATGCCACAAAGGCCACAATGCCACCAAGTCCACAAACCGTCTAGGGTTCCAAGAACCCAAGAGGGACAAGCTCCAATGAGTAATTCAAACCAAATCCTCTAAGGAGAACGCAAACCGATGCACCAAATGCAAATGGCAAGAACACCACAAAGATGCTCAAATCCCTCACTCTCAAGTTCCAAAAAAGCTACTAAAGATATTGGGGGAACAAGAGAAGAGGAATCAAAGAGAGACACAAAATCCCCCAAAATCTAGATCCCCAAAGATACACTCACAAAGAGATGTTTTGGTTTGGTCAAAACGTAGATCTAGATCTCCTCTATATTTCTCTCAAATATTGACATGAATCATTGGAGAGAAATCATAGAATCAAGCTCAAGAGGGAATAATAATATGGGGCAAAATTTGAGCAAGTATGGAGAGAGAAGAAGCAACCCTAAAAGACAAATGGGTGAAGCTATTTAAAGAAACGGGCAAAATCTGGCCGTTGGGGCTATTTTTTCTGAACGGTCCGGTAGTACCGGATGTGACCGGTACTATTGCACCTGGGACAGCCGAAGCGAATAGAACAAACCAAATCGGGTCAACATGGGGGAGAACTGGGCAAGCGAGGCAGCGCGCATGTGGAGTGGGGCCAGCAGCGAGCGGCCGCAGCGCGGGAGCTGGACGCGAGCAGGCGCGTGCGTGAGTACCGCAGCCGCGCGTGGAGCCAGCGAGCAGACCTGGCAAGCGGGGCCACAACGGAGCAAGCGCAAGGGGACAGCGGCAGTGGGACCAGCGGCCAGCGCAAGCAGCACACGTGGGCGCGCACGAGGCGAGCGAGCAGGACGGGCGAAGCCGGCGCCGGGCGGCTTGGTCAACGTGGGTGAGCGAATCGGGCGGCATGCACGCGGGGCCCAGTGTTCGAGCGGAGCAAGCCTCGCGGGCGCACGATTGGAGCAGCGGCAGCATCGCGCGCGCATGCGGGCGAGAAAAACGGCGCGGCAGCGGCGCGCGCACATGTTCAAATATGGTCAACGCGAGCAGGCGCGCGGCAGCAGCTGAGGAGAAATGGGCCAGGTCAAACGCGGCAGAGCGGGATCGAGCAAAGAACCTGAGAAAAATATCTGGGCCGGACGGTAGTATTGGCCCACCCGGGCGGTACTACCGGGCCGGCCGGTACAACTGGAAAATGGTACTAGACGAGGCAGAAGATAAATGGGACGCGCTCAGGGGCGGGCGGTAGTACCGGCCCGCCCGGGCGGTACTACCGCTCGGCCCAACAACCTGATTCTTTTTCTTTTCAATAAAAGAGGGGCAAATTCAACCGCTATAACTTTTGATTGGAAGCTCCGATTGACCCGATTGCAATTGCGTTGGAGAGAGGACAGCAAGGGCTTACCAATAAAAGGTGGAAATATTGGTTATCACCAAGTGATAAAGTATCAAGTAGAATAGTTTGAGATACCTCACTTGGTGAGAAACCGAAAAGGCGCATAAATCAAAATCGCAACAAGATACAAACGGAAGATCCGATTTTGATGAACAAGAACTTGTTATGGAGATTAACACAAGCTCTATATCCTCACATGGGTAATACCAAATAACAACCAAATACGATGATGCAAGTATGCAAAGGTTTGAGCTCTCTCCGAACGATGTGACCGAATTACTCATACGAGAGCCCCTCTTGATAGTATGGTTATCTATCCTAAACCCGGTATCACACACACAACATGAGACCGGCAAAAGGGAAAATATTATACCTTTGCCTTGAGCATTCCACTTGAGCTCGATGTAGACGATCTCGCCCTTATCAAGATGGAACGCCTTTCTTTATTCTTCATCATCGATCCATGATCATCGAGGATGGCAAGCATCAAACATGAGATCTTCTATAGATGGTGCATTTTGAGCTTGCACAACACATCTTCTTCTCATTTCATCGACCTTGAAGCCAACACATGCTCCAAGCGATGTCAATGGACAAATCCTTCAAGTATAACTTAATACACACATTAGTCCATAAAGATTGTCATTAATTACCAAAACCACACATGGGGGCCGCACATGTTCTTTGAGCAGCATTGGCTGAGTTTGGGCAGATTCTTAGGTATGAGGATCATGGCCGTGACACTCCCGTTGACTACCGTTGTCACACTAGTGGTCGTCCCATGAAGAAGGATGTCCTTGCTCCATTATACATCCGGGGCCACGACATTGCTGGTAAGATCAAGGGTCTCCTCCCCACCTATGATATCTTGAACCATATCTTCCATGAGACCATTGCCCCCCGAGCAGGAAATCAAGATGATATGCATGGTTACATGGTGGACCTCATGTTCAACACTTGCAACAATCGTGAGTCCAGCCTCCCGCTTGATGTGATGTACTTCATTTGGAATGAGATGGTCATTGCCGCATACACTCGGAGGGTACCTCCTTTTGCTCCATACATCATGGCACTTATCATCAACAAGTGTCCCCTATTTCCAGGAGTCTTTCTACTCGTTGCCTTGTTACTCACCGGCACAAGTCCTTGTTGATCAAGACCCATCCTAAACCTTGCAATGCGGATGGTCAACAAGTTGATGAGGATGGGAACCCACTTGAAGAGGTGTCTGGTGATGAGGATAGTGGTCGTGATGCAGACTTTGTTGTGTCCTGTCGCAAGCATGCATAACCCTCATGGGCAAAGAGGATCGAGGCCAAGCTCAATAAGGTCTTTTGCTTCCAAGTTGACAACCGAAAGTGTAGGTATGAAGCACATGTGTATGCCAAGAAAGCTTGTGCTCATCAGAAAGAATTGACGAAAGCCCAAGGTTTGACTGTTTCCAAGGGATCTAGAACAGCATCACTCCTAAAATCCAATGGATCTCCAAGCATAGCTACTGGGAGGATGATGCCACCTCTTCATTCCGTGCTCCGCCGACCCATGAGGATGACTATGATGATGAGGAGGAGTGAGCTTTGGGATGTTAGTCTTTCTCTTGTTCCTTTTTGGCATCTTGATGCCAAAAGGGGAGAAGATGCACCTTGGGCGTGCGGGATTTGCATGGGAAAAGTCACAAGCTCGTTCTTGCTTTGATCTTTAGTCGCTTGTGAAATTTATTTGCTTTATTTGCCTCATATTATGTGTGAACTCTAAGTGTTAATTATTCGTGCTATGTATGTTGAGACTATGTGGTTATCTTGTGGATCCATCATATGCGTGCTATGGTTATTCTCATATGGATCCATCTTATGTGATGATGTTTTTATCCATTGCCAATATTTCTCTCATCACACTTTATTGTGCAAAGGTATGAGTTCCAAGTGTTTTTATCATTGTATTTGCACTCTTGGTTGGTTTGTAAAATAGAGGGGGAGTTTTGATCCTACACATCTCGGGGAGCCCGTCTCTATTTTTCAAACCTAGAGCATTATCATAATATTATCATGCAAAGGTGTGTTGTCATCAAACACCAAAAAGGGGGAGATTGAAAGTGCACTTCCTATACTAAGTGATTTTGATGTTTGATGATAACACACATGTCAGACTAAGATTTTGCTAAGTGTACCACATGTTTTATTTGGGAGAAGATGTTATTCGTTCTCGCCAAAAAAGGTCACTTGCAGGACATTGCCCATGCTCCTGTGGTGTCCGGTAGTATCGTAAATACCAACTGGTACTACCGTTCTGCTGTACCGGGCAGGGCAGTGGGGTGTGGCAAGCGTATCCACCCTCACTGGGTCACCCGGTACCTCGACGCGGTACTACTGTCTGGGTCCGGTTGTACCACACATATGGACCGGTACTACCACTTCGCGGTAGCACCGCTTTTCCTGTGTACTACCTCCAGGGGAGGCTGTTTCCTGGCCTCTCAACAGATAAGGTTCCAATACTGCATCCGGTACTTGACCGGTAGTATCGGTTGTTTCCGGTACTATCGCTCTGGTATCCGGTAGTACCGGTTCTGACAAAACTGCAACGGGCAGATCTTCTCTGTGGGGTATAAAAAGACCCCTCTTCTACCTTGGGGAGATGCTCAACCAACTTAAGAACACCATCTCCATTTGAGCCACCAAATTGCCAAGATATCTTCATCCAACCATCCAAAGTCCTTGATCTTTGGAGAATCGAAGGAGGAGGCCTTGATCTATAGCTTCACCAAGAGAGATCTCCATTTCCCCCTCATTCACTTGAGGGCCCCTTTATCTAGTGTTTCTTAGGAAACCCTAGTTCTAGATTTGGTTCTTACAAGCTTGTATTTGATTGTTTTATATCTTGCTTGTATTTGGGAGCCTCTAATTAGGTTATGGATGTGTGCCTTGAACTTGTTGTAAAGGTGCCGGCTTCCACCTTGAAGGTTGCCGATATAGTGTAAGAGGTGAATCGAACCCATTGGGGTGAGGTTCATCGGAGAACAAGGGAGGCCTCTCATGGCGTTGGTGGTTTGAAACCACCCCCTCTCCAAACATAGACATACTTCCCCTCGAAAGGAAAGAACTATGAAAAAAAACCTTGTGTCTTCGCGTGCTCCACTTTGGTTACTGTTATCTTTACTGCACTTTACTTATCTTGTTCTTGCTTAGTGTTTGTGCTAGATTGACATATAGGTAAATTCACCATAGTTGCATAATCTACATAATTTACCTTTGTGTCAAACCCTTATTTGAAAAATAGTAAAATTTGAAGTAGCACCTATTCACCCCCCTCTAGGTGCCCATACAATCCTTTCATCATGGGTGCCACCAATCGGCGCCCTTCGCATGCCGTTGCTAACAAGCGATTCAGATGACAGTGGCAGCTGCAACTCCAACCCTTCTACATAGGAAGGAACCTATGGTTCCGGATCTTAAAGCTATGGGAGTAACAATCTCCTACAGCGCTACGTGTGCGCAGCTATCCACAATGGCAACATCGACGATGGCGCGGATCCACCAAATCCCCCTCCCAACCCGTAGGCCGGGAACGGAGGAAACAGACCACCCCCACCCAATCCCAATGGGAATAGGGCACCCAAAAACACTGAGGGTATAAACCATGTTCACAACAAGATCAAGCTCAACAACGAGGAGTGGGAGAGGGTGCGTGAAGCTTTGCGAGGCGCCAATCCTCTACCAATCAACGCCCCTCACGATATGCTAATAGGCTACCACTATCCTCATCGAGGAGCACAATCGACAAATCAAGAGGCAAAACAAGCTCGATCAGCGCAGGCGAGTGGCCGACGAGTCAAGCGCGTGGAGAGTTGCGCTCTCTTCCGCCGGTGGCTCTTCCTCGAAGGTCTACGACGGCCGAAAGTATCGCTCCCGCACGGAGCGCATGGATCCCGCCGCACGGCATGAGGCCACCAAGGCACTCGACATGTCCTTCATGACGATGGACTCACAGGGCAATATCATTCCCAAAACACAGTAGGCAGCGGTCATGGCGGCCACCACCTACCTGGGATCAAACCCACCATCGGCGGGAGACCCACGGTACACAATCCACAAATCTGTGATTGCAGGTCTCGGACTTATCAGAGCTATGATCCACGATGAAGCAGACACGGAGCCAAAGAAAAAGGCCGCGGTAAAATTCACCCGAAGCCGCACACCCTCATTCGACGAGGAAGAGCACGACCTGCCGTGGCGCCGCCACAGCCCACGGCGCAGGAGCAGCAACTATGACGCTCGTAGTGAGCTCGCGTAGTAAAAGATTGACAAGTCACGCGCAAAACGCGCGTCCTCCACGGAGTCCGAGGACGAGGACACAAAGTTGTGCGGTGCCAGGTGCTTCAGCAGGGCCATATGACAATCGCGGATGCCCAAAGGCTTCAAACTCCCTTCGGATAACCCGAAATTCGACGATGTGCAGGAGCCAAAGATCTGGCTCGACGACCACCTGTCGTCAGTCAAGCTCCATGGCAGAAGCAAAAACACAACCATGTAGTGCCTTCAGCTGACGGGCGCAGCTAGAGCCTGGCTCAACAACCTCCCTTCCGGATCCATCTGCAGTTGGGAAGAGCTGGCATACTGCTTCATCCGCAACTTCAAAAGGTACCAGCAAGAGACCGTTTTCAATCGAGGATCTACGCGCCTGCTGCCAGCGATCCAACGAGTCTATCCACTCGTACATACTGCGCTGGTTCATCATCAAAAACTCCACCGCAAACATCTCGGAGGAAAGATCAATCAATGCCTTCAATGATGGCGTAAGGCTCCGCGAATTCAAAGAAGAGCTCGGGCGTGTCAAGCCCAAAACCATCGATCACTTGATGGACATCGCCAACCGCTGGGCCGATGGCGAGGATGCTGTCAACCGACCATGTTCGGATGACGAGGAAGACTTCGGCCACATATGCGACCCCCAAGGAAAAAGAAGAGTGCGCGTCTATGATGACCGCGAAGAGGTCTATATGGTCGCGGCTGGCTACGCCGGCAACCGCAACAGCGGGTATCATGGTGACAACTACCACAACGGTGGAAGACCCACACAAACGTGGCAACGCCGCAACCACGACGACGAGCCATCCGCTATTGAGAAGCTGTCGGGTCCCTGCACCATCCACTTCTACATCGATAAGCAGGATGGAAAAAGGAAGGCCAGCCACATGCTCAAGGACTATAGGGAGTTCCATAAACTCCATGAGGGGTACGCCCAGATGCGTCGCCAAGCGGTGAACCCAGGGTTTGGCCCCGCCCCAGGAGCTGCCGCACATGGAGCTCCACCTCTGCCACCTGGAGCACCTGTGCAGCCTATGGCTGCACCGGACCAGAACAATAGAGCAGATCAATACCCACCACCACTAGGGGCCCTAATGATACAAAAGGGGCTCCCAAACAATAGGGTGTAGAAGAAGATCACCCGCCAGGTCAACCTAGCCATCACCGCTCCGCCAGCCATACCTGAGTTCCTCAGAGGCTCAGAGTCATGCATCATATTCGATCGTTCAGATCACCCACGCCAGAGACCTCGCCCATGTCATTCTTCCCTGGTGCTTGAGGACCAGATTGGAGGATTCAAGATGAGTCGCGTCTTCATGGACGGCGACAGCGGCATCAACCTGTTGTTTGCCAGCACACTCGTAGCTATGCGGATCCCGCTATGCAGCCTAGAGGCGTCGGACACGACGTTCCATGGCATCATCCTAGGGAAGGGAATATACCCCCTCGGAAAAATATGGCTCGATGTCATCTTTAGCTCCCCAAGCAACTTTAGGCGTGAGCGGCTTAAGTTCGAGGTGGTGGACTGATCCTCACAGTGCCACGCCATCCTTGGCCGAGTGGCATTCTCAAGATTCCTGGCAGTGCCACACTATGCATACCTTCTGCTGAAGATGCCAGGACCCAACGGTGTCATCACCGTCCCGAGAATCTTGACCAGGTCAGATAGCTGCGACATGGGCTTCAACAGAATTTCCCAGTCGTTTGGCATGCAGGAGCTTGCAAGGCTAAAGGAGGTGACAGACAACTGTCTGCCCCCAGTCACCAGGCAGAACGCACTCAACATGTCGTTCGACTCCACAGTCAACACCAAAAAGGTGCGGGTCCACCCGATAGACCCCTCCAAGACAGCGTTGATCACCAACGACCCGAGTCCCGCTTAGGAACTCGCACTCGTCGAATTCCTCCGTGAGCGCTGGGAAATCTTTGCCTGGTGTCCTGCAGACATGCCAGGAGTTCCCAAGGAATTCTCCGAGCACACACTCAATGTGTTTCCGGATGCAAAACCAGTGAAGCAGTCGATGCGTCGACTGTCCGAGAAAAGGGCTGAAGCAATTGGCATCGAAGTCAACAGAATCCTCGACGCCAAACTTAGAAGGGAGATAAAAGAAAGCACCTGAGTAGCTAACACGTGCTGGTCCCTAAGAAGGACACGGACATCCTGTGGATGTGCGTGGACTTCACGTCGCTTAACAAGCACTATCCCAGGGACCACTTCCCTCTACCACGCATTGATCAAATCATCAACTCCACTACAGGATGCAAGAGACTCTCCTTCCTCGATGCCTACTCATGCTACAATCAAATTCGACTAAAGGTCGAAGATCAGGAGAAAACGACATTCATCATGCCATTTTGGGTGTTTTGCTACAACACCATGCCCTTCAGGCTGAAGAACGCAGGCGTCACCTACCATAGGTGCATGCAGGCGTTCCTGAAGAACCAGATCAGTCGCAACGTACAGGTCTACGTCGACGACATAATAAAGGAGAAGGAGGCCAGAACACTTATCGATGATCTCCTCGAGACATTCAACAACCTTGATCACTATAAGATCAAGCTGAACCTGGACAAGTGCACCTTCGGTGTCTCGTCCGGGCAATTACTCGGGTACTTGATAGCTGTGAGATTCTACACATTTTTTATGGTTTCTATCGATGGTTTTCGTTTGGATTTGATGGTTTTCTAGCTTTACCTAACGCTAATACTTCGGTAGCGAAGAAAACTTGGTTTTTAATATGTGTTTCAGGTTCTGAACATCAATAGAGGGGTTTAACAGCAAAAACACAATATTTAGATGAAAACAAGCAACTCTCTTTGGAAGCAATCAAGGGGTATTTAATGAAGCTTTATGAGCAACTATATGGAGGGAATATTTTTTAGGCCATATAGTTCCTGACATATAGCTTCCATACCCTTTGTCTTGTTAAAAGGGACAACTTTCGTGAAGAGGCCGATGACGAAAGCAGAACACACGAGCTGCCATCCCATCCAGAAGGGAGAAAGAAGAGACCCGGAGAAAAAGGGGAAGACGTTCTTCATATCGCTCCACGATCTTTGATCTCCTAGCCACCACACCTCCATATCCATTACTTGTACTTGAGAGAGAGAGAGAGATCTCCACCTTGCAATACTAGGGTTTGATATTGTTCTTCCCATTTGAATTGTGTTGGGTTTATTTCTATTTATTATTGTGGATCTCCACAGTAATGTCAAGAAGAACTCTCTTTATTTAATTATATCGATGATGCTTTCTTCTCTCATTTGTGAGTAAGTTACCTTGGGTGTCGGAGATTTAGGGGATTGGTGATTTGTGATGTGCCTATATAATTTCTATTAAGTTTGTTGTTGATTATTAATTACTATATTATGTGTGCTTGACTATCTGTGGGATGCTTAATGCCTGTTGTCCAATTAAGGGCCCAGAAAACATGATGCTTTGTTCAACATAGATAGAATCTTGTTTGCTAGCAGACCGACGACCCCCGAGTGACACGAGGATATCAATGGGAAACTATTTTGACTCGAGGATAATGAGGAACCACCGAGCTTATTGCATTTTTCTGATCCAAGGATCTTAGTTTCTAAGCAACCTGAAGGATCTTAATTGTCTAGTGACTGACCATGGCTATGGTAAATAGGCTAGTAGGATTATGGAAGTTGGGATAAAATCTACCAAGAGGAGTTCCGGCTAATTATGGATTGCTCACCTACACATACTTATAAGATTATAATTGTTACACTTATCACTCATCCACCCGGTACATTAACTATCACCATGAACTTAAACTCGCCACGCCTACTTCGTCATCTGTAGAAAACAACAAACAAATCTCTCTTTACTTTTATTGTCTTTATTTCTGAAGTTTACATTTTAGTTTTATTTAAATACTTCTATTTAAATCCAAATTCTATTCTCATTTTCAACACTTGTAGTCAATTCACTCGAAGACCTATGACAACTTCGGATGCGACTGAGACTTCACCAATAAACACTTACCTTTGGGCTCCCTGTGGGATCGACATCTTAACTTCGAAACTAGCTACAAATGATCTGTGAACTTGCAGCCATCAAGCTATTTTTTGGCGCCGTTGTCGGGGAGATAAGCGCTAAGTGTTTTGTCTCTTGACATTTCAGGTGTTACTATTACAAGATGGTCTCCCTAGGATACAAAGCGTCTACACACTCTGGTAGGGCTTATCTACCAGCTTATCTTGATCGCGTACCTACTCAAAGGCGCGAGGAAATTATTGAAATTTTTTTGAGGTCGAATAAAGTTGTAGTTGAAAACCTAAGTGACTTCATGGAGATCATGTCCATTCATAGGACAACTCCCAAGAAATCTGAGAAGACTCTCAGAGAATAAAGTGCTCCAAATTCTTCTTTTCTTAAACAACTATTAGAATTTCCTAATCCTGGAGTTAGGGAATATTGATTTGACAGTGAAATTATTAAAATTTTGCAGGAAAAAGCTTTCAGTGGAAGGGAAGGTGAAGACCCAGGAAGACATCTTAGAGAGTTCGACGATGTAATAACATCACTTGGACCAAAAGGTTTGCCAAGAGAATTCTCTTGTCTAAAACTATTTCGTTAGTCTCTCAAAGGTAAAGCTTTAGACTAGTTATATTCTCTCCCTCGCCATTATATTAAATGTTGGGAAAACTGCATTGTTAAATTCATAAACAGGTTTAATCCTCTTATAAAGGTAACAAAACTTATAAAGAACATAGGAAACTTTAGTCAGAACGTGGGTGAAAATTACCCACAGGCCTGGGAAAGATTCTTGGAATGATCAATAGTATTCCTAATCATGGCTATTCCGAGTCAACTGTTTGCCACTTATTTTACCACGGTCTTAATACTCAATGCAGAGAGTTTCTAGACTCATCATCAGGAGGATCGATAAATACTTTAGCTATTAAAGCATTTTTGGAATTAATGGCTACTAGGGCCAAGAATGATTCTTTATATAATCCTGATTATGGCACTAAGCCGGAAAAAGGAATACTTCGTATAAATCCTGATCTTATGCCTGAAGTATGTAAAACCATGAAATAAAAAGGTATACCTTTAGAACTTGTCAAGGAATACAAAGTAGATTTGTTACAAGTTTTTATTGAAGACAATGAAACTAGAAAAGTTTTTCAAGAATTGAAACATCGATAGACAAAGTCTTATAATAATTTGCATAAGCAATTTCAAAGACATAAAAAGTTTTTTGCTGAACTTAAAGAAAATTATGAGGAAATTGGCCAAGAAATAAAATTATTTAACAAGTACCTCAGTATGATTGAAACCCAATGTGAACAAATAGCATCTGGTTATCAAAAATTTCTTCGCAATGATATAAATATTCCTGTTTCTACTAATGTTGCTACAAGAAGAGGTACATTTGTTAAAGGACCATTAGGAACACCAGAATATGAAGGTGAAAAAGATCAAAAGGAAAAAACCTTGCTCAAAGCAAGCCATGAAGATGATACATTGGTGGATCCTCAAGATGAGACTACTCAAGACACACAAGATCAAACCTTGGAGGAGAAGAATGATGCACATGATGACAATTATAACTCTAATGCGGAGACTGTTGATCCAAGAGAAGAAGTAGACATAAGCAAAGAAGATGAAGTTGTTGCAATAGAAAATAAGAAAAATGATAAGCAACAATGAAAGAAAGCAACTAAAGAGCTTGATCCTCCACAAAAGGTAAACGATAAAGGTAAGAAACTTCCATATTCAGACCATAAAAAGAAAGCAGCAGATAAGGCAATCTATAACTCTTTTGCAAAGGCATTAAATGATCTTCGTCTAGAAATTCCATTTGCGGATGCAATAAAAGTGCCTGCCTATTCTAAATTTCTCCGTGACATTCTTAGTAGAAAGAAATAAAAAACTGAAACCGTTGCCATGGTGACTAGTTACCCTGCTAATGGGAGGCTATTGTCTAAATTGGGAGATCCCGGTATACCAACTATTTCATGTTCAATAGGCAAAACTGATATTCATAATGCTTTATGTGATTTATGTGCAGGTGTTAATGTAATGCCATACTCCCTCTATAAAAATTTAGGATTAGGGGAGTATTACCCCACTTCTATCACTTTACAGATGGCTCACAAATCCACTAAACAACTTGTTGGTATGATTGAGGATGTTCTACTTAGAATAGATGAGCATGTCATTCCAACTGACTTTATTATTCTTGAAATGCCGGAGGATGAAAAATTATCTATAATACTTGGAAGACCTTTTCTTAGCACTGTAGGAGCGTCAGTTGACTGTGCTAAAGGGAAAATAATCTTCAATGTTTATGATGCTGAAATAATCCGGTATTTTCCAAAGAAACTAGAAGTAGGAGAAAGATATGTTCCATCGGCAAAACGAGTTCATGTGGTGAGTGCCTTTGGTAAAGGGAAACCAAAGGTAAGAATTCAAGAATGGAGAAGGGGTTGAAATATTTGACCATTCTTAATAAAATGCTTAATGGGAGTCAACCCAGCATATCAATAAAATAAATTAAAGTTAGATAATAAAGATGTTCATGGCATTCCTACAACTTTTTCACAAACAATTTTGTGGAAGCGCGCCCGTAAAGATGCAGCTGTCAAAAAGTAGTAGAAATACCGACTGAATAATGTAAGACCCCACCTTTGTAAGGTAGAGATCCCTATGTTTACAATGCTAGTCCCTGAATCAATAGCTAGCATCCACAGTTTAAGATGTAATATCAAGAAGCAAAGGTCATAATACATCTTTATAACCAGGAATAAAATATTTCCTTACATCTTACATAGCTCATTTGGATATCACATTACAATGCAATAGAAATAACTATATAGCATGGAGTCCTTCATCTTCAAAATGCCACATGCAATCATATTGGTTGTAGACTTGTAATCCTATTCATCACACTTCAGTAACATCAAACAAACCTGCAACATAATACGTTATAGCCACAAGGGTTAATACATTTGAATTGTATTGGCAAGTGATACTATGGTAGAGTAGTGGAGTCTATCATCTATATGCATTTGTCTAAGTGGAGCTTAGGCTTGCTTTGCTCAAAATTGATTTTCCTTATCATTTGAAAACACTAAATTTTTGTTTGTCAAAATCACCCAAGGAACAACCAATGAATATTGGTTAACCTTTACCCTTGTTCAACCACAAGCTTTTAACTTAGAAATTGGGATGAGGAGATCCTTGATAGCTTCCATGTCTTGATGCTCAAATTGTCCATTGCTGGGGACATGACTAAGTACTTAGATTTTACTCTCGAGAGAGGTGGTGCACTTTCCCCACAAGACTCGACATGCATCGAGACAAGATCTTTCAGAAGCCTTCCCTTAGACCAAAATTGACGCGCTCCAAACCTATCACCCCTACCACTAACTGTCCATCTGGCTAAGTTATTGCAACCTATATTATCCAGGCAGAGCCCATATTGCCATGTGGTTGCACTTGAAGCTTCTCAACATTTGACATCTCAGATCTCTTTGTTATTGGGTGGATTTCCACAAGTGAGATACACTAGGGTAGGCCATAAATATGGGGCCCTGTGTAACCACTCAACATAACACATTTAGACCATTCCACCCAGGTGATTCATTCACATAGTTGTTTTATTAAACAAAACACAAGTCATAGACTTAGAAATATTTCATAGTATGAATATAATCAACCCTTGTTTTCTACTAGCTAAGCTAAGCATGATAGTAGTAGGGATATTAACTTAGGGAAAATTCTACTAAGGCATCATCTACTAGGATTTCCCAAGGCATAGCATACTTAGTAAAAATTCCATGCAAGTCCTACTCAAAATATCACTAATGCATAGTGAAAATAATAGGAAAAAATGTATGAAACACCACTTGCCTTTTTAGTAGAGAATATAGGTTCACTCCTTGATCTTGCAATATTCACACTCTTCAAATTTCACTACAATTCAATCAAACAAGCAAATATTCAAACTAGCATTCAAACAATTCATCACATAAAATAAAGAAACAAAACAATGCATGCAACCATGCAAAAGATTGTTTTATTTGGAAAGGTAGAGGGGAGAGGGCCGACTAAGTACACGCGGTCGCGGGTGGGAGTTAATCGGCCAGTAACACGAATTGAAGAGCTTTCAATGGCGACAAAAACGGCCAAGAGCGGTCAGGGGCGGGTTCAACGGGTGGAGACGACGATCTGGCAGTGTGGGGTAGCATCGTCAGCGAGAGAGAGGGGGTGCATGTTGGGTCACCAAGTCAGCGGCTGAGGGGGTCGATATGTGGGTGAGAAAACGGTTCGCGGGGTGGGGAGAGAGTGGCTGACTGTTGGGCCTGAGGCTTTGCTGGGCTTGGCTGGTTCTTTTCCATTTTTTATTTTGTTTCTTTTTCTTTTTCTGATTTCTTTTTCTGTTTTCATTTTGTTCAAATAATTCAAACACCCAATTGAATTCAGAACCTTTCCAAACTTTCAGTAAGTTTTAATATTGTTTAATAATGTATTTTAAAGTCCATTTTAGAATAATTCTTTTATTCATTTATGGTTTATTATTTATTTTGAATAGGCACTTGTCTTTATTTAAATAAGATTTTAAATATGTTTCCAACCCTTATTATTTTATTTAAATGTTTCAAACTTTTATTTAAATTCCAATTTTTGTCAAACCTTTTCTAGTAGGTTTTATTTATTCATTAGTGTAAATAATATATTTTAATATGATTAATATTCACTTAAATTGGGCATTTGACTTTATTCAAATAAAATCCAATATGGTTTTAATCCCATATATTTTATTTGAATATTCTTTATGCCTTTATTTTATTTGGATTATCTTTATTTCATTTGCTTATCGATTTATCAAGATTTAAATGGTCTTCTAAATAATTTTATTGGGATTTATTATTTAGTTTAGGCAATTTGTACTTATTTAAGTAAAATTGAATATGGTTCAAAGCCCATATAGTTTTATTTAAATAATCTTTTTTTTTATTTATTAACTTCCATTTGTTTATGGATTTGGCCAAGATTTAATTTGGTTTTTTAAATATTCCTTAATTATTTCTTTCTTTCTTTGTCTTATAAAATCCATATCTTATTATTTATAGATCCAAAATTGGTGATTCCAATTTGTATAATTTTATTTAATATTTTTTTATCCTTTTAAATCCTTTTGGGATTATTTTGCTCATAATTTAGTATGCATTTTATCTAGGAGCTTTATTAGCTTTGGAAATTATTTCATTTTATCTTATTAAATTCATAAGTTTTTATCCATGGCTCCAAATTAAATGAAACCAATTTCTATGGTTTTATAATATTTTTGTTTATCATTTTTGATCATTTTAAAATGATTGTTGCTGAATTTTTATATGGATCAAATCCATAGTCTTAGAGAGATCTTGGAAATGATTTTCTTCCATTAGTGTTTTGGGGTTTTGGTTTAACTTTTCCAAGTGTTTAAATTATCAAGATTCATTCATTGATGAATGCATTTCACTTGATTGAAATTTGTTGGATTCCATTTTATTCAAATTTGTTCAAGAAGTGTTTTGGTGTTTCCATTTAGAAGCAAAAAGTTTATTTTCACCCTAAATTTCAACAATTAATTATTCTGTTTATTTAATTTTCACATTTCAAAATTTGGAAAATTTTGGGATGTGACAAATAAGCATAGTATTATAGTAGAAAATAAAGTTTGAGTTTTATTTGTAGAAACTAGCTCAATAATATTGTTCAGATAAAAATGCATCTTTGAAAATTTGGGTGAAAAAGCATCTTCCAGAAGGTCTAACGACCAATTATATGGCGGGAATTTTTATTCGTGCTGTATAGTTGCGGCCGTATAGTTATCGATAAAATTCTCAAAACTTGGGGTTCGGATACAGAATGTTTAAGGACCAACTATACGACAGGACCATTTGGTCCGGCCATATAGTTGTGGCTGTATAGTTGTGATCTGGTGAAAGGAAACTCTAACCCTCGCCGCCTCCACAACTATACGGCGGGAACTACCTAACCCGGCCGTATATCTCCCGCCGTATAGTTTGGACTGACCACTTAAATGGGTCGGGGCAGGGCAAGGTTCTTCGTCCTCTCATTATTTCTCTCAACCTCTCTATCCAAAACTCTCAAAACCTCTCAAGAACTCTCAATTCTTCATGGATTTCGTTCGTTTGAGTGGAGGAACCAATAGATCGGTATGTTTCTCTCCCTATCCATGCTTTATTTTTAGGATTCCATGGTTGGGATACTCTCATTGAATTAGTGGATGAACTCAAGCTTGATTGATTTTATCTTTTGATTTCTCATGTTAGGATTGAATTCCTCCATGTAGAATCACTCATATATCATGTAGAAACTATATTCCTAAGGTTTTATGCTGAAATTTCTCAGTGCATCAAGATGAACAAGATCGGTAGTATTTTTCGCAAGAGCAAGCGCCAACGTGGTGAGGGATCGGGGCTCCGGGCTGAGATCGACAACAAGTACGCCATGGTTTTGGCGAGGAAGGTGCTGCCCACATGATGGGCCGATAACGGCTTTCTCAACTCAACAGAGTTAAAGGTGAACTTCGACTACCTGTGTGCAAATGCAGGGCTCGCCAACCTCGCCAATGCCAACCACTATACCTACGAAGGGATCACCCATGAGTTCCTCGTGCATGCATGATAACTTTCACCATTAACCAACAGCCATATCAAATTACCTATCAACAATTATGTGATGCTTATGGATTTCCTCAAGAAGGGGAATCAACTAGTACAAACTTGTATAGAGTCTCGAGTGCAAATACTTGGGAGTTTATTTCTGTTAATGGTGGTAGGAACTTCTATTAGAATAAGATGTACACCATTCAGAACCCAACCATACGTTACTTTTCTATGTTTCTTGCTAACACTTTGTTAGGAAGAGGAGATACCGGCTTGATGGCCAATGCAGGCATGGCCATGATCACCAAGGCGCTCTTGCCTAATGCGCCGCAAAGTCCCACTCCTGCAGCTCTATTTCTCCAGCACCTCCGCCACCAGAGCAACAAACAGAAATGTGATATTCGCATCGGTGGAATGGTAACCCATAATCCAAGCCCTTGAAATTGCAATTCCTATAGTGCAACTTGTTGATGGTCCATACTTATGGATGTCAAGTATATAACTGCTTGTGGCTTCCTCGGTGTTTACCGAGCTAATAGGAGGCTCCGAGCCTATCAATTTGGTTCTCTTAATGATGTGTAGGATGGTTAGGTGCCACTACCTTGCCCGCAAGCCTTCGATGTTCAGGGAAGGGACCACTGGATCCTCTCCAAGGATCAAGTGACTGATATTATGGCAGAGATCTACCCTTACTCCGAGGAAGAGGAAGAAGGAGAGCAGCAGTATGAGCAAGAGCAGCAGGAGAACAACCCTGCTTGGGAGGGACAACATCAGCAGCAACAGGAGCAACCTTGGGATCAATGGCCCCATCATCCACAACAGCAGCAGGGGTCAACAATGTCCCCTACCAAGATTTTCTATAGCTTAACCAACGCGTTGGAGAGATCGACCAGAATCTGCATGGAGTTAGTGAAGATGTGAGTGCTTTAACTCACACCTTTGGTAACTTTATGACCTACTTCCCCGACTACTACCAGCAGCACCATCAACCGCCGCCGAACGACGGCAACAACTAAGAATGGAAATAGCCTAAGCTTGGGGGAGGTTTCGAAAACCTCCAAACTTGCATTCATATTTTTATTTCTGCTTTTGATTTGTTTTATTTTCCAAGAATAACATGTTTTGTTTCAGTTTGCATTCTTAAAACCAAAAATACAAAAAAATAGCTACTACTTTCATTGCAATTTGTTTTCTTTGTTTTTCTCAAAGATTGCTCAATTTCAGGTGACTTGGCAATAGGGAAATATAGAGGGTATTCGAATCAAGTATAAGAACGAAGCAAGCAAGAGGAGGTATCACATTCCTTTCATCACATCTCTTGCAACTTTAAATTGATCCTACAATTATTTACTCGCTTGCACTTGAGTCACTCCCCACCTAGCTTGTTATCATCTAAATTATATTCCCTTGCTAGTGAGCTCTTTTAGATTTGAAACAATGAGCAATGAACCTGGTGAAAATATTTCTGACATTTTTACAACAAGAAAAATCATCCAAGAGATGACTTGAGTCCATGTTTATCCCAAAAGATTTGATTTTAGAAACTACTCAACCCCATTGAGCTTAATGTAAATAGACTCGATAGCACCCTTGAATGAAATTGTCTGATAAAATGAATACTTCGAAATAGTAGAGGTTATGCCACTGCATTTTATAATAATTACAGTAGGTTATTGCTTTACGCGTGTCACTACAAATACTGTCGTACTCCATGGGGAACTATTAATTCCACTGGCCAACGAACGATCTAAATGTGGGAAACCACTTGATTTCGGCTTTTGAGTTATGTAAACGTTTGTAGCTGCAAATCTATGACATGTAAATTTTTTAGTCTCCTCGTGGTTTTACGTTCCAAGTGAAGTTCTAGTACTCCTTTAACCCACTATTGTTCAATAGCTATCTATTGGCATGGTCACGAGTGTGCTACACATCCCCAATTAACATGTTAAAAAACAGTGGCATGATTTATCTATGAAAGAGTTGAAGTTTTTGAAAACAAGGAAAGGAAAAAAGGTGCTTTGAGAGTCTTGAAATTTCTTTAATTAAATGTTCTTGGTGCAAACTTGAGTACTCTTAATTGATTAAAGGAACAAGAGCAAAAAGTTTTCATCTCTCAATAAGAGAGAATCCAAAAATATTTGTTTCACTTTCCTAGCTAAAACATTTTACACTCGCTCGAGCATATGATTTATTTGCTAACAAGATATATGTGGTTAGGAAGTGAAATCAGTGCAATCTTGTGAATACTTGTATGATCATGTTTAAGATTGCAGGAAATGTGAAGAAAATAATTTGACACCAATTCAAGCTTGTATGTTATTTTATTTCAGTTTTGAAACTCCGCTATCCTTTCTTATTTCCCTGTCACTCAAGGGCGAGCAACATCTAAGCTCGGGGGAGTTGATAGCTGTGAGATTCTACACATTTTTATGGTTTCTATCAATGGTTTTCGTTTGGATTTGATGGTTTTCTAGCTTTACCTAACGCTAATATTTGGTAGCAAAGAAAACTAGGTTTTTAATATGTGTTTCAGGTTCTGGACATCAACAGAAGGGTTTAACAACAAAAACACAATATTTAGATGAAAACAAGCAAGTCTCTCTTTGGAAGCAATCGAGGGGAATTTATACAGCGGGAATATTTTTCCGGCCGTATAGTTCCCACCATATAGCTGCCATCCCCTTCGTCCTATTAAAAGGGACAACTTTCGTGAAGAGGCCGAGGACGAAAATAGAACACACGAGTCGCCATCCCATCTAGAAGGGAGAAAGAAGAGATCTGGAGAAGAAGGGGAAGACATTCTTCATCTCTCTCCACGCTCTTCAATCTGCTAGCCACCACACCTCCATAGCCATTACTTGTACTTGAGAGAGAGATATCCACCTTGCAAGACTAGGGTTTGAGATTGTTCTTCCAATCTTGAATTGTGTTGGATTTATTTCTATTTCTTATTGTGGATCTCCATGGTAACATCAAGAAGAACTCCCTTTGTTTAATTATATCGATAATGCTTTCTTCTCTCATGTGTGAGTAAGTTCCCTTGGGCGTGGGAGATCTAGGGGATTGATGAGATGTGATGAGACTATACAATTTCCATTAAGTTTGTTGTTGATTATTAATTACTATATTATGTGTGCTTGAGTATCTATGGGATGCTTAATGCCTGTTGTCCAATTAAGGGCCTAGACAACATGATGCTTTGTTCTACATAGATATAATCTTGTTTGCTAGCAGACCGGCGACCCCCAAGTGACACGGGGATATCAATGGGAAACTAGTTTGACTCGAGGTTAACGAGGAACCACCAAGCTTATTGGATTAGTCTGATCCAAGGAGCTTAATTGCTAAGCAACCTGAAGGATCTTAATCATCTAGTGACTGACTATGGTTGTGGTAAACATGCTAGTAGGATTATTGAAGTTGGGATGGAATCTACCAAGAAGAGTTCCGGCTAATTATGGGTTGCTTGCCTACACACATAGTTATAAGATTATAAGTGTTACACTTATCACTCATCCACCCAGTACATTCACTATCACCATGAACTGAAACTCCCTGCGCTTACTTCGTCATCTGCAGAAAACAAGAAACAAATCGCTCTATACTTTTATGCTCTTTATTTCTGAAGTTTACATTTTAGTTTTATTTAAATACTTCCGTTTAAATCCAAATGCTATTCTCATTTTCAACACTTGCAGTCAATTCACTCGAAGACTTGTGACAACTTTGGGTGCGACAGTGACTTCACCAATAAACACTTACCTTTGGGCTCCCTGTGGGATTGACATATTAACTTCGAAACTAGATAAAAACGATATGTGCACTTGCATCCATCAGTACTTCATCTCTCAGCGAGGCATCGAGGCCAACCTGAAGAAAATTAGGCCTATACTAGCCATGGAGATGCCCAAGAACGTCAAAGGGGTCCTACAGCTAGCTGGGCGAATCGTAGCGCTCAGCAGATTCATCAGCCGCATGGGCGAAAAGGCTCTCCCGTTCTACCAGCTGCTGTTCAAGGACAAGAAGTTCGAGTGGACGACCGAGGCCGATGAGGCATTCGAAGACCTCAAGCGTCTGCTCTCCACATCTCCGGTACTGGTCATACCAAAGTAGAGGGAGATCATGATGCTATACATTGCAGCCACTCACCAGGTGGTAAGCACTGCCCTCGTGGTCGAAAGACCCGAAGATCTCAAAATGCACGGGGTACAATGCCCAGTCTACTACCTCAGCGAGGTACTAACGCCAACAAAGAAAAGGTATCCCCACTACCAAAAGCTTGCCTATGGCGTATTCATGACGGCGCATCGACTGTGCCACTACTTTCAGGAGCATCACATCATGGTCATCAACGTCACACCACTGTCGAACATACTGAACAACCCCGAAGCTACACGGTGAGTAGCCTTGTGGGGCATCGAGCTATCCCCTCAGGACATCATCTACGAGCGTCGCACTGCCATCAAGTCTCAGGTGCTCCTTGACTTCTTTTTCGACTGGATGGAGCACCACCTACTAGACACCCCGGACATGTCCTGGTCCTAGACAATGCACTTAGACGGCTCCAAGCGCGAGGCTGGAGCAGGAGCTGGAGTGATACTGACGTCCCCTCAAGGGGATAAGATGAAATATGCCCTTCGGATGAAGTTCCGCGCAGCCAACAATGAAGCCGGGTACGAGGCACTCCTACATGGCATGCAGATGGACAAAGTGTGCGGCGCCACGCGCCTTGTCATCTACGGCGACTCCAACCTTGTCGTATAGCAAACGACGAACGAACGCGACTCCCATAGCGCCAACATGATCGCATATCATGCACTCTACAACTCACTCGAAGGAGACTTTGACGGCTGCAAACTCTGGCATGTCGGCAGGGAAAGCAATGAAGAGGCTGACAAGCTTGCCAACATCGGCTCCACATGTGCCCCAGTGCCACCGGGTGTGTTCCTCGAGAAAATCTGCGTGCCCTCTATGAAGAGAAAATTCCTGAAGGAAACAACTGAAGACGCGGGACACTCGGGGGTTGCGCCACCCAAGAAAGCCGAAGGACCGGAAGAGCTCGACACGGAGGTTGAACTAGTGAGCCTCATGCAGGTCATGGCAGTCAAACAAACATGGAATCAGCCGTACGTCAGGTACCTGGTGAGCAAGGAACTGCCTGAGGACCCAGCGGAAGCCCGACATGTCGCCTGCCGATCAAAGGCCTTCACCATCATTAACAGCGAGTTGTAGAAGCACATCATTTCGGTTGTGCTCCAGCAATGCGTCACTAACAGTGATGGGAAGATCATCCTCCTCGACATCCATGAATGTATCAGCGGCCACCACGTAGGCAGTTGTGCCCTTGTTGCCAAGGCTCTGTGAGATGGCTTCTACTGGCCAATAGCGACGAGCGACGCCAAGGACATCGTACAAAGGTGCAATGCCTGCCAAAGGTATGCAGACAAGACACACACGCCAGGCTCAGAGCTGCGGCCCATACCATTGGCTTGGCCCTTCACCCAGTGGGGGCTTGACATAATCGGCAAGCTGCCAAAGTCCTCGCCATGAGGGCTTGTCTTCCTCTTGGTGGCAGTCGAAAAATTCACAAAGTGGATCGACGCCATGCCCGTCACTAACCAAATTGGAGCCTCCACCGTCAAGTTCTTTGAATCCATTTTCTACAGTTTTGGAGTGCCTCACAGCATCATAACAGACAACGGCTCGAAATTCACCTCAAAGGAGTTCCGAGACTTCTGCGAAGATCTCGGCATCAACCTCACATATGCCTCCATGTCACATCCGCGGACCAACAGGCAGGTCAAAAAGGCCAACGGTCTCGTCGGCAACAGCATCAAGAAGCGGCTGCTACGCCCACTCGAAAGACTGGCAAGAGCCTGGGCGGATGAGCTACCCTCTATTCTCTGGAGCCCGCGCACAACGCCAAATAGCTCAACCAGCTACACGCCCTTCTTCATGATGCACGGAGCCGAAGCCATGCTACCCGCCGAGGTACGCTACAAGGCCCCACAGGTCGTCGCATATAGCAAAGCCGAATCGTTGGCCGCACTCGAAGACTTCATCGACACACTAGACGAAGCTCGCAACATCGATGTGGCCCGTTTGACGGTGTACCAGCAAAGTCTCTGGAACTACCACAGCCGTCGGTTGCGCCCAAGGTCCTTCGTCGTAGGAGACCTCATCATGTGACTCAAGCGGAAGGGGCACCTGAAGCTCAAATCACCGTGGGAAGGACCCTATGTAGTCACCGAGGTAATTCCAGCTGGCACCTACCGCCTAAAGGAGGTCGAGTCCGGAGTCGAATACTCCAACCCTTAGAACGTCGCACAACTGTGACACTTCTACCCGGCTATTCAGCCGAACACTGTACCTCCTATTATGATGAATAAAATCTAAATTCCTTGGCCCAAATTTCTCTCTCTTGTATATATTCGCATTATTAAACACGCTTTGGGGCTGCGTCTCACCTTACAACTTTGTCGATTGACAACAACAACGCATAAACCCTGAGTAGCTGACCACATCAGGCTAACAAAAAGGACATGCACGATTCATAATCAACAATGCACTACGTGCCAATACATACAACTTTACAAGGGCACAAAAGCCCACTCGATAATATACAGACTTTACATTGTTATATTTATTCGCAGGACTCAGTTATGTCGAAGCAGGACATTTATCCGCTCCTCGAAGACGTCAACTGTAAGAGGTCCCAACCTTTAATAAGGTAGAGATCCCTGTGTTTACAATTCTAGTCCCTGGATCAATAGCTAGCATCCACAGTTAAGATGTAATATCAAGAAACAAAGGTCATATTATAACTTTATAACCAGGAATAACATAATTTTATTACATCTTACATAGCTCATTTGGCCATTACATTACATTGCAGCAGAATATCTATAAGCATGGGGTCCTTCATCTTCAAAGTGCCATAGGCAAACATGTTGGTTGTAGACTTTGTAATCCTAATCAATCAACTTCACTAATATCAATCAAACCTGCAACATAACAGGTTACAACCACAAGGGTCAATACATTTGAATTGTATTGGCAAGTTTCACTACTATGTTGAATATAAGTGGATCCTATCATTACATGCATATTAGGCTAAGTGGGGTTTTAGGCTTTGCAGAAAGCAATAATTTATCCTATCTTTTCAAAATGGTTTTGATCTTTTGTCAAATCTTTATGAACTCCTTGGTAAATCCCCAAGTGTCTTTGTCAAAATCTCTTGAGATCCTTGGTACACCCCAAGTACTTCAAGTTTTTATCAAAATCTCTTGAGTTCCTTGGTACACTCTAAGTACTTCAAGTTTTTATCAAAATCTCTTGAGTTCCTTGGTACACCCCAAGTACTTCAAGTTTTTATCAAAATCTCTTGAGCTCCTTGGTAAATACCCAAGTGCTTCAAGTTTTTATCCAAATCTCTTGAGCTCCTTGGTAAATCCCCAAGTGCTTCAAGTTTTTATCCAAATCTCTTGAGCTCCTTGGTAAATCCCCAAGTGCTTCAAGTCTTTTGTTGTCACTTTAAAGTTTTTCTTTTAGAAAATGTAATGTCGAGATTTCCCATAGCTTCAAGCTTTAGTTGCTCAGTATTTTCCATAACCGGGGACACGGCTAAGTACTTAGATTTTATTATCTTCTGGAGAAGTTGTACACTTTACCCACATGACACACTCTCATCTTGTTGCCACCAGTGGCCGCTGGATTAGTACTCACCAAGATGGAGTACTGGCAGATTGAGAATGTGACGAAGTCTTTCCAAAGGGTCATCCCATACACAATTGCTAGCTTCCCTTCAGTCACCCATGTAGGGTTTCGATTTCCCTCATTTTCAGTAACCTGAAGACAATGCATGGGTCTTCCCAATGTAGTTGACTAAGCCAGAGCCATATGTAGCATGTGGCTGTACACGAAAGCCACAATTGGAGAAACATGTTAAATCTCTAAGTCCCTGGGTGGTTTTCTTTTGGTGCACAACACAAAGAGATTGCCATCGACATGGTTCCTTTTGTTGCCACCTTGTCCAAAACTTGAGTATCCTTGTCCACCCAGGTGGTTCATTGAGTACTTGTTTTATTATATAAAACACAAGTCTTTTCTCATCTTTATAAAATCTCAACATGTATCTCTTCTCAAAATATGTAGCTTGGCTAAGCATTTTACAACTACATTGTTTTCACTAAGGAATGTATAGGGTATCCTATTAGGATTAGCATAGCATAAGTATAAAATTCTTTTTCATGCATGTTTCAAAAATCCACTAAGTATAATGAAAATAGTAGGACTTTAGATGATAGTGTAACTTGCCTTTTTGGTAGGGAATGTTGGTTCACTTCTTGATCTTGCTAGTTTCACACTTTTCTAACTTCACTACAATTCAATCAAGCGAACACAATGTAACCTAGCATTACAACCAATAACCAATCAAACAAAACAAACACACATAAAAGCACAGAAACTAAGTCATGCATGCAAGCATGCAAAAGGTAGTTTTATTTTCCAAGGTGGTCTCTACTAGGTTCTACACATTGTAAAGTCCAAAGTGGTCATTTTCTAAAGTGGCAAAGTCATTTGAAAAAGGGTTTTATCTATAAACCATTTTTCAAATCAAGCATTATTTTATGTGGTGCAAAATGTTTTCATCAAAGCAACAACTTTATGGTGTTCACCAAATAAGTTGTTAATTCTCAAAACTTGGTGTTTAGGGTCAGTAGGTTTGATCCAAATCATTTTCCCAAAGTTTTTACTCCAAAGTCATTTCCATAGCAAAATCAATACTTTTATTTGACTAGAAATGGGCTAATTCAATTATTCAATTCTAATCTTCACCAAATACATTTTTAAATCCATAGGTTGGTTCCTAGGGTCAGTAAGTTCACAACAACCCAATTTGCAAAGATTTCAACCTTAAAAACATTTTGGAATTATTTTTATAACCTAAAAAAGCATACAAATGTTTATGCTACAACAAACATTTTACCAGAGGATTTTTACTAAAAAAATTGAATGGTTGGCTAGGGCATGTTCCACTGATTACATTGATATAAAGTTTGCAAATTTTGGACGTGTGGATCAAAAGTTACAAGGGTTTCAAATTTGCAAAACAATCTGATTTCAAATTCTGTTTTAGAACAAAGACTGGCCACGCGTCGTGTTCTTATTGGGCAGTACCGGTTCGCGCGGATCGCGCTCTCTGGTGCGTTGGATCTAAACAGATCGCACAGCTCAAGTTTGCTCTTACCGCTTCGCTTCATTCTAATCACAACCACAGGATCAAAATCTAACGGTGGTAATCTAATCGACCATACTCGGGCGGCGCTGACGGCGGCTGGCGGCGGCGCACGGTCAGGCGGTGGCGCTACGGCAGCTATAGGAAGCAAGGAGAGATGGGGAGGTGCTCACCGTGTTCGCGAGGTCGAGGTGGTGCTCAACGTGTGGTCGGCTTGGCAGGAGGCGCTCAGGGACAGCAGCGATTCCTCGCCGGAGTGGGGAACGGCGTCGGGCGGCTCTAGTAGTTGTTGGGGGCGATGCTGTGGTTCACTCCGAGGCAAAACGAGGACATGGTTAGATGCAGCCGAGTGTGGCGAGTGCAGGAGCATGAACGAGAGGGTGTGGGGCGGTCTGTCTTACTAGGGGGAGGTCGCCGGAGAAGTAGCAGACGCGGTGGTGCTCAGAGGTGGTTGGAGTCGATGCTCTGGGGCACCCGTAGTTGAACGGATGACACGGGAAGGTGTGCAAGGATCTGGGGAAGGTGTCCGTGTGCTTGGGGAGGCAAGGGGTGGTGTAGAGTCGCCGGAATTGGCTGGGGACGGTGGTCGAAGCAGTGAGGGTGCGCGGAGAAATTCATCCGGCCTGGGGGCAGAGAGAGGGAGGCGCGTGAGGGGAACGAGAGAGGAGGTGATGGCGCTGTAGTAGGCGTCGTCGCAGGGGGAGTAATGGCCGTTAATAGCGTGAATTGATCGCCGGAGTAAAGGACAGGAAACGGCGAGGAGGAATCAGCGCGGCTTGAAGACGATGAACAGTAGCGTGGGGCCTGCCTGTCAGCGAGGGAGAGTGGGGGAAAGAGGGGCCACTAGTCAGTCGCTCTGCGGGTGCGGGTTCAGGTGGAAAACGCTTCGTGCGTGCGAAAGAAGCTGGGCTGCTACTGGGCTTGTTGGGCTTGGCCAGCTGGGCTGTGTCCTTTTCTATATTTTTTTCTTTCTGAATGCTTTTTCTTTTTCTATATCTAATTTCTGTTTTGAAATTCAAACAACAAATCAAACATTCAATTCACATCAAACTTTCACCAAACTTTGTATTAAGTTTTTGGTTCTGTTTAACAACATAAACCAAAGTCCTAAAAACAAAATAATATTTTTATTTTAGGGTCCATTATTAATTAAATAAATAGACCTTGTTTATTAAATCAAAATAGAATTTGATTTATTTAAAATCTCCATTTGAAATTTAAATACTTTCAAAACCAAATCAGTAGGTTTTATTTGGAAATAAAGAATACTTGGAAAACTTGTTTAAAATAAATAAATAAGTTTTGATGTTTAATTAAAATAGTAAAACCTTTATTTTTAATAAACTTGGATATTAAATCCTTATTATTTTATTTAGATAAACCTTTACTATCTTTATAAAATAGAAATATTTTATTTCAAAGGCTTGGCCAAGTTTTAATTTGGCTCTATAAAATAATCCTTATTGATATTTCTACCTTCTCATTTGAAAACCAAATCTTTTTATTAAAAGATTCAAAATAGTAATTTTATTTTCCTTTATTAAATTTTTATCTTTTTAAATCCCTTTAGGATATTATTTGATACAAATAAGTTTGAAAGTTTCCAATTGGATTCAAAAAGTTTCTTATCACTCTGAAAATTCAACAAAGTTTTATTTTATTCATTTATTTTTCACATTACCAGATTTGGAAAATCTTGCGATGTGACAGGCTACCACCCTTAAAATAAATCTCGTCCCGAGATTTGGGAAGGCTAGGGTTACAAGTAGGCTCAAAACATCTAGCGTACTACCACCCTTAAAAAATTTCAAACTAAATTACATATTGGCTTGCTTGGGATCTTGGGGAAACTTCTCTAGGCAAACATCTGCATGGTGTCCTTTGTTTCCACACTTGGCACATGTGACAAGGCTGAGATCCTTCATAGGCTTGTTTATCTTATTCTTCATCTTTTCTGGACAATTGCTTGCATAATGTCCTGGGTTTTTGCAATTGAAACATATGATAACTTTGAGTTCTTCACGTGTCTCTTGTGGACAAGCTGCTGCATAATGGCCTAGCTCTTTGCAGTTGTTGCACCATACTTGACCAATTTCCTTATACTTCTGCTTCTCTGGACATTCACTAGAATAGTGTCCCATTTCTTTATAATGATGACATTGCACATGGCTTTTGTCCTTCTTTTTCTTTTTGGGCTTCTCCAAAGCTAGGAGTGCGTCCAGTTCATGTTGTTCATATGTTATCTGGTAGGTAGGAATGTCTACATGTTTCTTGGACCTTCTATTGCTCTTTGGATAATTCATATGCCTCTTCTTTGGTCCTTTGAATTGGGTTGTATTGCATGGAGGTATAAGTGGATCTTTTCCTTTGTCCTCATTCTTCTTGGTAGACTTAGATCCCTCTTGATAGTTTGCAATCATTTGTTCCACTCCACCTTGTTTCCTTTGTTCAACTATGGAATAGATGGGGCATTGGATAGGGATATGGTTGTTTCCTTCACATAGGTAGCAAGTAGCTTGAGAGGTGGGGCGGCATTGGCCAACAGGATGTTTCTCTTCACAGTTGGGGCATTGATTTCCATGCTCCTTGGAAGTGTGATCCTTGTCTCCACAAATATTGCAAGATTTGGCTCCTTTTAGAATGACATCTTTGTCATCCTTGAAGTTGCTTTCCATGTTGAGCATTTGGTCTGTCACCTTATGCAACATTTGGGCTTGGTCTTCCAAAAATCCTTGCAGGGTTGGATCTTCCCCACTAGTGTTGGCTATGAATTTAGCTGTCATTTGGTTCAACTGGTTTTGGGTTGCTATGAGTTCCTCCATGTGGTACTCTTGGTTGGTGTTGGTGTCATCAACCTTGATGTTGGAGTCTCTTGGAGTAGTCATCTGTTTGGGTTGAATGGAGATTAGAATAGGCAAGATATTTCTAAGGAAATGGTTCTAATCACACTCATCACAATTCACTCAAGCAATGTTCAAGCAAACACAAACAAACACTTCACTCAAACAACAAAGTTCAAGCACATTTTTAGGCAACCAAAAATACTTTTGTTACACCACATAAGTTGGTGTGTTTGTCTTAACTAAAATATGGTAGTCCATCTATATGGTTCACTTGTGATCTTTCCATCCTTCTTGGTTGATTCTACTTGCATGAGATCATGGTTTCCTTAGGAAAAATTTTGGTCACAAAACTTCAAGTGATGTGGGCTCCTTCTAACTTGTGTTTCCTTAGTCTCCAAATCTTGAACAAGATTTCTTGTCTCATTTGTCCTTAGTGACATCCAAGATTGAAGTCCTTGGTGAATATGCTGAAGATGTTGAAGTCATTAGAGTTGAAGAAGTTGAAGTCATTAGAGTTGAAGAAGTCCTTGCACATGGTGTAGTCTTTGGCCATGGGGTAGGTTTTTCCATCAAGTTGAAATAGAGGAGATGTAGAATCAAAAACCAAAAATGGTTGAGGAAAGAGTTTACAAGATTGTTTGTAAATAAGTTTTGGAAAAAATACAACTCCTATTTTTCTAAGGGGTTTTGGTCCAATCCTAGGTTTACAAATCCTACAGGCAACACAATGCTCTGATACCATCTGTAAGAGGTCCCAACCTTTAATAAGGTAGAGATCCCTGTGTTTACAATGCTAGTCCCAGGATCAATAGCTAGAATCCACAGTTAAGATGTAATATCAAGAAACAAAGGTCATATTATAACTTTATAACCAGGAATAACATAATTTTATTACATCTTACATAGCTCATTTGGCCATTACATTACATTGCAGCAGAATATCTATAAGCATGGGGTCCTTCATCTTCAAAGTGCCACAAGCAAACATGTTGGTTGTAGACTTTGTAATCCTAATCAATCAACTTCACTAATATCAATCAAACCTGCAACATAACAGGTTACAACCACAAGGGTCAATACATTTGAATTGTATTGGCAAGTTTCACTACTATGTTGAATATAAGTGGATCCTATCATTACATGCATATTAGGCTAAGTGGGGTTTTAGGCTCATTTGCAGAAAGCAATAATTTATCCTATCTTTTCAAAATGTTTTTGATCTTTTGTCAAATCTTTCTGAACTCCTTGGTAAATCCCCAAGTGTCTTTGTCAAAATCTCTTGAGATCCTTGGTACACCCCAAGTACTTCAAGTTTTTATCAAAATCTCTTGAGTTCCTTGGTACACTCCAACTACTTCAAGTTTTTATCAAAATCTCTTGAGTTCCTTGGTACACCCCAAGTACTTCAAGTTTTTATCAAAATCTCTTGAGCTCCTTGGTAAATCCCCAAGTGCTTCAAGTTTTTATCCAAATCTCTTGAGCTCCTTGGTAAATCCCCAAGTGCTTCAAGTTTTTATCCAAATCTCTTGAGCTCCTTGGTAAATCCCCAAGTGCTTCAAGTCTTTTGTTGTCACTTTAAAGTTTTTCTTTTAGAAATTGGAATGTCGAGATTTCCCATAGCTTCAAGCTTTAGTTGCTCAGTATTGTCCATAACCGGGGACACGACTAAGTACTTAGATTTTATTATCTTCTGCAGAAGTTGTACACTTTACCCACATGACACACTCTCATCTTGTTGCCACTAGTGGCCGCTGGATTAGTACTCACCAAGATGGAGTACTGGCAGATTGAGAATGTGACGAAGTCTTTCCAAAGGGTCCTCCCATACACCATTGCTAGCTTGTCTTCAGTCACCCATGTAGGGTTTCGAGTTCCCTCATTTTCAGTAACCTAAAGACAATGCATGGGTCTTCCCAGTGTAGTTGACTAAGCCAGAGCCATATGTAGCATGTGGATGTACACGAAAGCCACAATTGGAGAAACATGTTCAATCTCTAAGTCCCTGGGTGGTTTTCTTTTGGTGCACAACACAAAGAGATTGCCATCGACATGGTTCCTTTTGTTTCCACCTTGTCCAAAACTTGAGTATCCTTGTCCACCCAGGTGGTTCATTGAGTACTTGTTTTATTATATAAAACACAAGTCTTTTCTCATCTTTATAAAATCTCAACATGTATCTCTTCTCAAAATATGTAGCTTGGCTAAGCATTTTACAACTACATTGTTTTAACTAAGGAATGTATAGGGTATCCTATTAGGATTAGCATACAATAAGTATAAAATTGTTTTTCATGCATGTTTCAAAAATCCACTAAGTATAATGAAAATAGTAGGACTTTAGATGATAGTGTAACTTGCCTTTTTGGTAGGGAATGTTGGTTCACTTCTTGATCTTGCTAGTTTCACACTTTTCTAACTTCACTACAATTCAATCAAGCAAACACAATATAACCTAGCATTCCAACCAATAACCAATCAAACAAAACAAACACACATAAAATCACAGAAACTAAGTCATGCATGCAAGCATGCAAAAGGTAGTTTTATTTTCCAAGGTGGTCTCTACTAGGTTCTACACATTGTAAAGTCCAAAGTGGTCATTTTCTAAAGTGGCAAAGTCATTTGAAAAAGGGTTTTATCTATAAACCATTTTTCAAATCCAAGCATTACTTTATGTGGTGGAAAATGTTTTCATCAAAGAAACAACTTTATGTTGTTCACCAAATAAGTTGTTAATTCTCAAAACTTGGTGTTTAGGGTCAGTAGGTTTGATCCAAATTATTTTCCCAAAGTTTGTACTCCAAAGTCATTTCCATAGCAAAATCAATACTTTTATTTGACTAGAAATGGGCTAATTCAATTGTTCAATTCTAATCTTCACCAAATACATTTTTAAATCCATAGGTTGGTTCCTAGGATCAATAAGTTCACAACAACCCAATTTGCAAAGATTTCAACCTCAAAAACATTTTGGAATTATTTTTATAACCTAAACAAGCATACAAATGTTTCTACTACAACAAACATTTTTCCAGAGGCTTTTTACTAAACAAATTGCATGGTTGTCTAGGGCTTGTTCCACTGATTCCATTGATATAAAGTTTGCAAATTTTGGACGTGTGGATCAAAAGTTACAAGGGTTTCAAATTTGCAAAACAATCTGATTTCAAATTCTGTTTTAGAACAAAGACTGGCCACGCGTCGTGTTCTTATTGGGCGGTACCGGTTCGCGCGGATCGCGCTCTCTGGTGCGTTGGATCTAAACAGATCGCATGGCTCAAGTGTGCTCTTACCGCTTCGCTCCGTTCTAATCACAACCACAGCATCAAAATCTAACGGTGGTAATCTAATCGACCATACTCGGGCGGCGCTGACGGCGGCTGGCGGCGGGGCACGGTCAGGCGGTGGAGCTACGGCAGCTATAGGAAGCAAGGAGAGAGGGGGAGGTGCTCACCGTGTTCGCGAGGTCGAGGTGGTGCTCAACGTGTGGTCGGCTTGGCAGGGGGCGCTCAGGGACAGCAGCGATTCCTCGCCGGAGTGGGGAACGGCGTCAGGCGGCTCTAGTCGTTGTTGGGGGCGATGCTGTGGTTCACTCCGAGGCAAAACGAGGACATGGTTAGATGCAGCCGAGTGTGGCGAGTGCAGGAGCATGAACGAGAGGGTGTGGGGCGGTCTGTCTTACCAGGGGGAGGTCGCCGGAGAAGTAGCAGACGCGGTGGTGCTCAGAGGTGGTTGGATTCGACGCTCTGGGGCGCCCGTAGTTGAACGGATGACACGGGCAGGTGCGCAAGGATCTGGGGAAGGTTTCCGTGTGCTTGGGGAGGCAAGGGGTGGCGTAGAGTCGCCGGAATTGGCTGGGGACGGTGGTCGGAGCAGTGAGGGTGCGCGGAGAAATTCATCCGGCCTGGGGGCAGAGAGAGGGAGGCGCGTGAGGGGAACGAGAGAGGAGGTGCTGGCACTGTAGTAGGCGTCATCGCAGGGGGAGTAATGGCCGTTAATAGCGTGAATTGATCGCCGGAGTAAAGGACAGGAAACGGCGAGGAGGAATCAGCGTGACTTGAAGACGATGAACAGTAGCGTGGGGCCTGCCTGTCAGCGAGGGAGAGTGGGGGAAAGAGGGTCCACTAGTCAGTCGCTCTGCGGGTGCGGGTTCAGGTGGAAAACGCTTCGCGCGTGCGAAAGAAGCTGGGCTACTACTGGGCTTGTTGGGCTTGGCCAGCGGGGCTGTGTCCTTTTCTATATTTTTTTCTTTCTGAATGCTTTTTCTTTTTCTATATCTAATTTCTGTTTTGAAATTCAAACAACAAATCAAACATTCAATTCACATCAAACTTTCACCAAACTTTGTATTAAGTTTTTGGTTCTGTTTAACAACATAAACCAAAGTCCTAAAAACAAAATAATATTTTTATTTTAGGGTCCATTATTAATTAAATAAATAGACCTTGTTTATTAAATCAAAATAGAATTTGATTTATTTAAAATCTCGATTTGAAATTTAAATACTTTCAAAACCAAATCAATAGGTTTTATTTGGAAATAAAGAATACTTGGAAAACTTGTTTAAAATAAATAAGTTTTGATATTTAATTAAAATAGTAAAACCTTTATTTTTAATAAACTTGGATATTAAATCCTTATTATTTTATTTAGATAAACCTTTACTATCTTTATCAAATAGAAATATTTTATTTCAAAGGCTTGGCCAAGTTTTAATTTGGCTCTATAAAATAATCCTTATTTATATTTCAAAATAGTAATTTTATTTTCCTTTATTAAATGTTTATCTTTTTAAATCCCTTTAGGATTTTATTTGATCCAAATAAGTTTGAAAGTTTCCAATTGGATTCAAAAAGTTTCTTCTCACTCTGAAAATTCAACAAAGTTTTATTTTATTCATTTATTTTTCACATTACCAGATTTGGAAAATCTTGGGATGTGACATCAATAATCTCCTCAGCATACTGTGCCACTGCAGCATAATGCAGACACATGTCCCATGCCATACCATCCAGAGGAGTGGGTGGCACAGCTGCTATCTCAGGCAGGTCAACATCACGATGGTGTAGCCGAACGAGTGCTAGAGCCGCCTTCACATCCTCCACCAGCTGATGCCGGACGAGCTCCTTCACGGCGTCCACGTCGCGAAATTTGCCCAGCAAGCCCAAAAAGCTAGACGGGGCCACATCCAAAGGAAACATCATGGCCCAGATAGCCGCAAGTGACGATGTGTAACATCCCAAAAATACTAAACTTGGATCATCAAACTCTAATCATCAAATTTAGGGTTAACAAAAACTTTTCTAAATAAAAATATGAAAGCATGCATGTGTGTATGCATCCCATTTTGAATTCTTTTGAATTGCCATGTTTACGTGTTTCTTTGCTTGTAAAATGTTTCTTAGGTGAAATAAACATCATCTAAACAATTCCCAAACTTTTCTTAAAGACAAATAAATCAAAACAAAACTAAATGAGTGAATGGTCATTTTCATCAATTTAACTCCCATGCCTACTTTGGCTGTCTCAAACTTTCATAACTTAACAGAAACTTTTCTGGATCTTTACACCCCTTGATTGTACTCATAAAAAAGTATCAAGGCCCACTTTGTGATCATCCAGAAACTTTCAAATGCATAGTTTAAATGACAATTCAAAATTGAATCATTATCATATGGGAAGATCCCACTTTTTCAAAAACCACTCAAACAAGCTCAACTTTCAAAACCCAAGCATCTGCAGACTCACCATCACCAACCTAGCACACCCACCAAAAATCTTTTCAAAATTCAAAACTTGAATTCTTGCGGCCATTTCATCAAACACTTGGCAGACACAAATCAAACAAAATCTAAACACTATTGTGAGCAGTGATTGAAGCCTAACTTGTTCCCTCTTTAGCTCACAATCATCTCAGTAGATCATCTAGAAGCTAACCCAAGCACTAGCATCACTATAAGCTGGGCAATGGCATCAATGGTGAACAACCGAAGCTCACCATGCCACCCTAGTAGAGACAACAAGCTAGGAAGGAAACTAGCCGTGCCAACCTTGTCTGGGAGATCACCCATGCTTCACCGCCCCCTCTCGACCACCCTGCCTCGAAGACGTCGAACACAGCACCCAGGAACACCGCGCCTGTGCCTCTGCCAACCGTGACGAGCATGCGCCAGAGCGCCAGGCTCGACCAAAGCCCACAGACCGTGCGCCGCCCTCGCTGCGTGCATACATGATCACCACCGACCCAGGAGACCGCCAGACACCCCCCCCTTCGTCGCCCCATGCCTCACAGCCACCTCTCGTTGTCGAAGACGCCGCCTCTGCCGCGCAGAGCGTCGCGTGTTCCAGACCAAACCGCACCGCCCCTACACGCGCATTAAAGCCATAGAGCATCGTTAGGAGACCACCACCGGCCATGCCTCTAGCAGCCCGTAGCCATGTCGCCACCGTCGCTTGCACATGCCGTCCGGTCTCGTCATCGCGACTATAAATAGAGGCCACCCCTAGTCGAATTGAGCACACCATCTCACTCCCCTCTCCTCACTGACCATTCCACCCTGTTCCCGGAGCAAGGCGAGCAGCGCATCGCCGGAATTTCACCGGAGCCCGCCGCCTCTGGAGCAGAAGGGAGCCAGCGATTGGAGCCGCCCCAGGAGAAGCTGCCGGTACCAGGAGAACCACCGTCGTCGACTTCGTCATTCGCCTGCCTCGCCGACCCTCGCTTGAACCCCGGTGAGCCCCCAACGACCCCCACTGGCCGCGCTAGCTTTCTGTCTTGCCGGCGTTGCCCAACATCGATGATGACCCTCAGTCGTTGGATTCGAACCAGATCGAACGCACCACATTGCCCCATACCGCTTTGCACCCCCTGTCTCACTGACGCGTGGGGACAGCCACTTACGAAGCCCGCGGAAGCGCTGTGCTTAGCAGGCCGGCCCGTTAACCTTTCCCGCGCAGCCCAGTTATTTGAATTTAACCTTTTTCATTTTATTTCAAACACACTTTTGTACCCAATTTCAAAAATCAACCCAGATCGATTCAGTGCACCAAATTGAATGAAACTAATTTTGTTAGAAAGGTCCTGAAATGCTGAATCCAAGCCCGTTGGATTCAAGTCATTTGGATATGTAGATCATCCATGGTAAAAATAACAAGGCAGAAGCTTTTCTGCATTCAAACATTTTTCAAATTTAAACCATAATAGATTTTGAGTTCATTCCAACTCTCAAAAATCACATTTAACCATACCTTTCAGAATATATAAAAATATATAGGTTTACTTACAGAAATAATGTTCAAGTAATAAAAGAGTGTTACATAAGAATTTCTAGTCACTTTATTTAATTAAAATAAAAGGGTAAAACCTTATTAAATTGTGACACCACTTTAGATCACATTCCCATGTACTAAAATATGTGGTGATGCCATGTGTCAATATGATCCCATGTTTGGTTTGGAGAATATTAAATCTTAAGTAGTTTTTCAATGAGTAGAAATTACTTTTCTAAAAATAAAAGGAATTAAACCAAGCTTTAATCTTGTAATGTTAGTGATGAGGCTAGATCATCTATAGGACCCTTGTGTGTGATGAATGCAAGTAGTTAAGTATTGTTTGGTGATTGTGTACCTCGCATTTATTCATAGACGCTAGTACCGACCAAGGATACGAGGAGGAAGGAGGATACTACGAAGAAGAAGCTGAGGAGAACTTCAACCACTGCTCTGCACAAGGCAAGCTTTATTAACCAAATGGACCAATGCAAGACAATACTTGCAAGCTGATACTATACCTATGCAATGCACTAAGCATGTTTGGTTAGATACATTTGATGATACCCAATCCTAGTTTTACTTGCAAGCTTATTACTTTATTTCTTTATCAAAGCTCTTACTTAGAGAGTACTGGAATAAATGGTAGATACTAGAAGGATAATTGAAGGTTGCATAAAGAGCATAAAATTTGGCCTAAGCTAGATAATCTTGATGTCATCCTAAGGCATGAGATTGAATTTAGTTAAACTCCCCTAGTTTACCACCCCTCATTAGTACTTACCCCCACTTGTAGATGCTAGTGCTAAGCATAAAACGTGATCAACATTAGATGGGAATACTTGGTGAAAATGGTTATGAAAACCTTAGAATGATGGATCATTCTGCTGAGATGTTTTGACATATGTTTCCGAACACCTGATGAGTTTGGTGAGGAAAATGTTGAGGCATGAGCCTTACCCCTTTATAAAACTGATGGTTGTCTGGATGCGATACCATTCCAATTTTACCGTACAACCACAATACCCGAGAATTGGGTAGGGCTTGACTGGAAACTTATGTACCTTAGTATTAGTTCCCTCACAGCCAAGGTCTGAGCTGAGGCTACCTTGTGAAGATTGTCCACCTGTGTAGTACCCAAGATGACAGTTGGTCATGGTTGGGAGGCCAAACTCATAGGAGAGGTGCTTATACTAGGACGTGTAATTGAAAGGTTATGATTGATTATCCGCATACTGAGTATGGTGAATTCAGGATTTGTTCCTGACGGATGTATCGAATGTTGTGGTGAAAGTGTACAATCTCTGTAGAGTGTCAAACTATTCGAATAGCTGCGTCCGCGGTTATGGACAGTTGGAGTGGCCATACTGTTCCCCCGTCAGACTTTTCCAAAATGACTTGTGAAATGAATTGAGACTTTGACTTGACCACAACAGGGTTGTGGAATGAGATACAAGTTCCCGCTTAGGTGTTATAAAACCTTAACTAGCATTAATTGCTTCCAAACTTAGTAGAGATAAATCTGGCTTTTGCAAAACAACCCTAGAGCCTAGTGTCCTATTATCCAAAAACGCTTTCACTTGTTAGTATTAGTTTGCGAGTACTTAAAGAGTACTCATGGCCCTATTTGTGTAAGAACTTATGTCCGGTTTGTAATGGATGATGTACTATGGTATCCAATTCTGTTATGTCTCGCAAAAATGGTGATCCTGGGATTGCGATGTATGGCATAACAGGCATCTGGGATTAAAAATCCGGGTGTTGACACGACCTCGCGCATTCCAGCACCCGAAGCACTTGGTGGATGTGGTCTTAAACCATCGCGACAACAGTCGCTCGGTCGTGATCCATCCAGAAGAAGCCGCCGGCCTCAAACTCTTGTTGCATCAAGAAATTTAGCCGAACCGCAACACGCTCATTCTCCTCCTTCTGAAGAAGATTCACAACTGCACCCAAAATTAGTAGATGAGACGATATGAAGGTTAGGAGCAGTCAAAAATAAAATAAGCTCATGGTGACTGATACGTCGGAAACGTATCTATAATTTTTGATGCTCCATGCTTGTTTAGTATCTACTTTGCTTTGCTTTGTCTACACTTTGAGGTGTTTTTATATCTTTTCTGGCACTAACCTATTAACAAGTTGCCACAGTGCCAGTTGCCTGTTTTCTTCTGTTTTTGGTTCCAGAAAGGTAGAAAATCAATATTCTCGGAATTGGACGGGACAAAAGCCAAAGTCCCTTGATCGGGGGGGGATCTGAAGTTCTTCCCGGCACCCTGCCGGAGGGGAAATCATCCGGGAGGCCTTCTCTTCGGTATGAAGCATGAGTAGTTCCACCTTGTACTATGGGTCCATGTAGTAGCTAGATGGTTGTATCTCCTCCTTGTGCTTTCATGTATAGATCTTGTGAGCTCCGTTCATGATCAAGATCTAATCTATTTGTAATCATGCATGTTGTGTTTGCGAGGATCCGATGGATATTGAGATTACTAGGTCAGATTGATTAATGGTTTTGTCTTTATGATTCTATCATGTCTGTGTTGTTTGTGATCTTGCATGCTCTCCGTTGTTAGTAGCTATCTTGGCCGAGTAGTTGCTAGTGACTCCAAGAGGGGGTATTTATGCTCGATAGTGGGTTCATGCCTCTAGTTTCCAAGGGAAGTGACAAAAATCTCTTAGGTTGTAGATGTGATGTTGCCACTAGGGAGAAAACAACGGTCTCTTGTTCATAGAACAAGTGGATTGTTTACCTTACACACTTTGCTTAAAGAAGTTGTTTGTTGCTTGAAACTTAATACTGGAGGGGGTTCGGATGATAACCTGAAGTGGACTTATAGTCATAGATGTAGTTGGATGGCGGTCTATGTATATTGTTGTATTTCCCAATCGAATCTCGTAGGATCTTTTTGTCTGGTATTGCATTGTTATGCCTTGCTCAGTTCCTGTCAATTTCCCTGCTGTAATTTGTTTACCCTTCATGCCATGTTGTTTATCTAAGGAGAGCACCTCTAGTGAACTATGGACCCCGGTCCAATCTTTACCATTGATACATCTTCCACTATTACTTGTTTACTAGCTGCATACCATTACCTTCCACACCATACGTTTAATCCTTTGTTACAGCAACCGGCGAGATTAACAACCTCACTGTTAGTTGGGGCAAAGTCTTGAGTTTGTGTTGTGCAGGTCTCCATGTTGCTTGCAGCATCTTTGGGGCGTTTCCTTCCTCCTACTGGTTCGATAAACTTGGTTTCTTACTGAGGGAAACTTGCCTGCTGAACTGCATCGTGCCTTCTGCTTGGGGTCTCCCAACGAAGTGCTGCTGCACTCATCAAGCCTTTTTCTGGTGTCATTGCCGAGGAGGATAAGGACATCTTCACAAGGGGAGTCCTCCTCAACCTTTCTCTTTACTTTTTTTTTAGTTTGCTTAGTTAATTTTGCTTGGTTTTGTTTGCCTCTTTTCAAAAACTCCAAAAAATTTAGTTTAGTTTGGTTTGCTTTCTTTATTCAAAAACACAAAAAAATTAGTTCCTACTCTAGTTGGTGGTCTATTGTTGCCTTGCTTGGTCATGCTTTCTATGAATGGATGGTTTCTTTGAAACTAGTTCTTCTTGGCAAGGTGGGTTCACGGAGGAACAAAAGTATTATTATAAGGAACACTGTTTGTCACAAAAAGGGAAACACCTATGGGAACAAATTGATAAGTTGAATACTATTGCTAGAGACGTGTGCTCTATTTATAATGTTACTTATTTCTTTGATAAAGCTTGCTGATGCAGGAGGTATAAACACCTACCCTTTCAATGTAAGTATAATAATAATGTTACCATATCTTCTTATGTTAAGGGAAATTATGACTTTTATGATGTGGAACAAATTAAAGACTTTATTTCCTTCAAGGGTGCATTTGAACTTGCCAGTTTGCTTGAAAATACTGATGATGTACCTTATGAATATGAGGTTTATGAGATACTTAAATTTTTCTTTGATAATTACAAGGAAGAAAATTTCTATATGCTTGAATATTTTAATAGGCGTTTTCCACAAATGGAAGAGACTAATTCCTCGCAGGAGCCTATGGAAGAAGAAATTGTTGAAACTGGAAGCTCATTATATGAAAAAGAGGGGGAGAGTGATGAACAAAAGGAGGAAGAATGGATTATATACCCATGCCTACCTTCTAATGAGAGTAACTCTTTATCCCTTACATTATTTGATTGTCCCCCATGCTTTTCCAAAGGAGGATGAATGTTATGTTCCTGTGGATCCTTTTGAAATATCTACTTTGGATAAAACCTGTGGAGGTTTTAATCCCACTGTTTTTGAGCTTGATAGAAATTATGAGTTCGTAGATCATGAAAAGCATGCTTTATGCGATAGCTATATTGTTGAGTTTATTCATGAGGCTACTGAAAAATATTATGAGAGAGGAAAATATTGTTGTACAAGTTTTCATGGTACTGAAACACCTCTCTATGTGCTGAAAGTTTTGAAGTTGCTCTTGTTTCATTTTCCTATGCCTGTCACTTTGTTCTTTGTGAATTTATTTGCATACAAGATTCCTATGCATATGAAGTGGGTTAGACTTAAATGTGTTTTGAATTTGCTTCTTGATGCCCTCTTTGACTTCAATTTATAATTCTTATGTGAGCATCTTCTCAAGCTATCAAGCCTAACTTAAAGGCGTTAAAAATTACTTTTTGGGAGATAACCCAAGAGTTTACTTGAGTATTGGAAGTTATTACTTCAGTAATGACCTCTCCTTATCCATTTTGTTTGCTTTTTGTGCCAAGAATGACCTCTAATGAGAGGGAAGTAAGATTTGGGGAGTTGTTGTCCCGAAACAGATTTATGTACTACACCATAAATAATCGTGAGGAGTCTCTGTAACTCAGATTGAGCTGAAAATATATGAATAAATCCCCCAGTATGTTATCTAACTTTCGTTATTTCAACACTTTTTGATTTGAGCAACAGAAGATTTTTGAAAAAATTGGTTTCTGCCTGCTGGTTTGTTTTGACAGATTTCTGCCATTATTTGCATTTGCTTCTTATTGATTTCTTTTTGAGTTCTCTTTATGGGAATTGAGCTTTTTTAAGGAGTTTCTACAGTAGCATGTGTTTTAAGTGAAAAGTCTTGCTGTTCCAAAGCTTTACCTAAGGGTCTATTATCTTCTAAATACACTAATGTTGCTAATAAAGATTGTGTGAAGTTTTGTATGAAGGAAAAATTTCAGGTGTAAAGAAAGAATGATGTAATGAGATGAAGAATGGACAAAAGCTCAAGCTTGGGGATTCCATCCCGGTGTCACCCCAAGTAATATCCAAGAGGTACAGGCATCAAATCTTGGGGATGCCCAAGGCATCCCCTTCTTCATCAATAAAAAGCCCAGGTCTGTCTAGACACTTTGTTTTTATTGTTTCATGCACAATTGTGTTATTCTTGGAGCGTATTAGTTTTTGTTTGATTTGTTTAGTTTGTTTAGTTTTATTGAATAAAGTAGTTTGGACCCCCGTTCTCGCTGTGTTGTTTCAGATAAGTTTCTTGGTGTTGGAAAGGAGTAGGAAGTTTCTGCTTGAAAGTGCAAGAGGAGCTTGCATTGACTGTGACTTAGACTTTAGCATGACAGGCTAGGTGTTGTTTTGACCTTATGCTTAGTGATTATTGCTGTAGCATGTCTTGTTCCAAACAATTGGGATTTCTTAGTGTTCCTTGAAGAAATTATGCGTTGTTTTAACATGCAAAATCATAGTATTGTGGTATTCTCCTTTGATGCTTTGTTTGGGTTGACTTGGCACATGCTCACACCATGTTATGACTTGAAGTACCACTCTATGCTTTGATTAGTAATGTTTTGTTGCTCTACATGATTTTGGCCATTATTGCTCTCTTAGTTGGTTGCTCCCAGTCTTTTGCTAGCCTCCACTTGTATGAGTAAGTTCTACTCATGCTTCCAATCCCAAGAAACCAAGTTTTTCCAAAGTGTCCACTATAAACCCCTATGCATGGTGTGTTTCACCATTCCAAGTATATTCTTGTTTTCAGCTATCTTCCAATTAAAAACTATTTTGTTATGTGAAAACTTAGTGATTAAAGCCCTCACAAACTTGATGGCACACTTTATATTCTTTGCCCCTAATAAACTTGAACCATTGTGTCATCTATGTTGTATATGCTTGCACTTTTATGTTGGAATTAGAAGAACCATGATGTCACGGGGAACGTTTTCAACATTGCACTTGTACTTTGTACTCGGTTGATATCATGCTCTTTTGTCTATGGATGTCACCGGTGTGAAATAAAGAGGGAACTTGTAAGTCCATGGAGTATGTATTTTGTGTTAGAGAAACGCCTGGTCCGCTAGCCTAAAAGCCATGCTTAATTACACCAGCATTGTTCTGGATTCGAGTCCAGGGACTCGAGTCTGAAGAAGATCGTATTGTTTTGTCCAAAGACAGTTAACTGACCCTAATCCGTCAGGCTATTCAGGCACACGTATCAACAATCCCTGTGAACTGACATATTCACCCAAAAACATGTTTGGATGAGAAGCACCCGAAAGACTATAGAGTCTCCAGTCGAATCTACGATTTGATTGAACACTCGGGGGCTACTAACATGGATATGACCTACGGGTACCTCACATTGGTATACCCGGTCCAGCCCAGTGAAGGCCCACATGAATACTTACTGCTAACGCGAATCCCAGGGAGACTCCGTATGGCCCAAGCCCGGTAGAAGTTTGGCTCCTTGAAGACCACGACCAAGTTATAGATAGAATATTCAAGGGTGAAATCCTAACTTGTAACCGACTCGACCTACTCGAGACCTGGCCTCCCCATATAAAGGCTAGGAGGGCACGACGAGGAGGATCGCTCCAACTCATACACACACCTCACGCTAGATTGCATATGCGCACCCCATGTAACCTTCGGTTCCGCCATCAATCAAGAACAGACAAGCAGGAGTAGGTTTTTCCCTCTAGGGGCCTAAACCTAAGTAAACCTCGTGTCCCCTTGTTGCGTGTCTGTTAACCGTCTCGCGATCTCCAGCATCCCCATCTTCTCCAAATCCAAGTCCATAACAATGGGAATTGACGAGTCGAACCCTCATCAGTAGCACCTCTGTAGCAGTTTCATTCTTTAGCCATTTCTCAAATCATAGGAAAGAAGTATAAGGAACTATACAGAGATACTCAAATCATCTTCCTAGAAAGAAACTTTAGGAATCATATACTTAGATTGTTTGTCACATGGTTGATACCTCAGGGTAACCTGACTAAATGAAAATAATCTCCATCTCATGTCTTGGTTCACAGAGCAAAAGTACAATATCATCTAACTAGCCTAAAGGTTAGAAATCATGTATGTAAAGTCATCAGCACCTAAATAGCCAATAAAACATTAAGACACAATTATTATTAGTCATCCTTTTATAATTATCACTTAAGCTCTACATCACTGACAAAAAAGATACAAGGCCATATGCATTGAGCTATATTAGAGTATAACCCAAGTGTGGCAACAACACACCCGCGATGATGTGCCATCCCCCATGCAGCTACTGTCAGGTTCCTCCAATGTCTACTTCTACATCAATAGCAAGGATGACAAGAGAAAATCTAGCCATCTCCTTAAGGATTGTCGTGAGTTCCAAAAACTCCAAGACGCCCATGCCCAGCTGCAGCGTGATGCCACAAAACAAGGTTACGCGACGGCTCCGGCCCCGTAGCATATAGATCACCTATTGGGTTTTCTGTGACACCCCGGGATCAGGGCTAAACAAATCCCAGACCTCCGTCTGACATAATTTAACCTTGAGCTCGAGGATATCCAGTGAAGAATCGATAACACAGTAGTGACCTTATGACACAAAATTATTACAACAAGCTCATAACTGAGAAAAGAACCAAATTATTACAAGTAGAGGTCACTGACCACAAAAATCAAACAATAGAAGGAAAATTATGCTATTAAGTATAGCAAAATTAACAAATGGCCTAAGAGGCCTGAAGCATAACGATGATGTCCCAGCCCATAGATTCCAGGCTGCCGGCCGGGAACCCCAAGCTACTCGTCGGTGTCGATGTCGTATGGAACTCGTCTTCAGGGAACACTTACTCTTCTACAAAAGTATCAACAAAGCAAGGGTGAGTACAGGGTGTACTCCGCAAGAATTATGGCTGGTGGAGTTGTTTTGCATAAAGCCATCTTTGTTTACAAAACAAGAGGGAGAAGAAGCTCGTCTAATCAAAAAAAATTAAAAGGGGATAAGAGATCGACGTCTCCAAAGTATTGATCATCATCTTTTGATATCCACCAAGTCATCATCATCACCTAAACTAGGATCACCCCCTCGTACCCATGAGGAAGCATCCTTAAGCACACGTTGATCTGCCAAGTTTTACGATTAGTTTATAGTTCTCTATGATCATCACGTACGTTTCCAAGTCGTTCATAACCATGAACATGGATTTTCGAAAATATTATTACCCTGCAGGGGTGTAGAACTTTACCCACACATACTAGCCTTCTCTTAATGCCACATGATTAGCCCTCTTCCTTGGAAGGCCGGCAGAGGGTGGTTAGACACGATCTTCACCTTGCTTTCGCTGAGACCATGAGTCACGCAATAAGGATGGTTCCGCCGGAACGGGTCAAATCCCGAAGCCAGTCCTTAAATATGTGAGGCGAGGTTGGTTTACCAGGGGCGCTATCAACCCCAAGCAACCCGGTCCACTCTTCCCTACCTGTTATGCATATGTTGAATGGAACGCCCGAACTATGTGACTCATGGAATCTACTAGGCAAGTTAGTTTCTCGTGAGGTTGTCCATTCCCCGTGTGGTTGTACGCTCGTCTTTGTTCAAGAGGCAAGAACTTCGGGTCCTAGGGGTGGCGAGCATGGTACAAGAAAAACCACATCCCACCGTGGCCTCCCATACAAGCCTTAACATGTTTTACTTATATCACCTCTTATATCATCTCATCACATTCTCCTGTCATACTAGATTCTCTTCATCTGATACATCATCTGGATGAACCAGTACTGACAGCTATGCATGGTTAAGCATAGATAAAAGCTCTAGAAGTGCACACAAGCCAAACCTAGTTATGCTAGGAGCAATGGATCAGATAATATAAGCTCAACGGGAGTAACGCAATAGATAGGATACTCTATCTATCGATAAAATACCACAATAGAATCGTATGCAACATGGAAAGAATATAAATGCTTTCGAAATCATAGGATTATATTATGGTGGAGCTATGGTTGACTTTGCATGTTGATAACCAGAAAGCGTAGCTTCGGGATCCTTGTACTTGACTTGGTTACAGTTGGTCAAGTATTGTTCGTCGATCTTCGATCTTCGACGTTGTTGATCTCGGTCTTCGATCTCGATCTCGATATCATATTCTACCGGGAAGAACCAAATCACCGGAAAGAAAGGAAAATAATCAACACATGGCATTGATGCAATGCTCAAGCAAGGATGATGATATGACAAGTTAAATTGTATTGAAAAGTAACCCTAAGGCATGCTCGACAATTTAATCGGGGTTCCGAGGGGTACAAACCCTAACTTGGGGAAACTCCGGAATCACCTGTGAGGGGTTACTAGGTTGTTCTAATTAAACTTGCTATGAAAGTTGTTGAACAATGCATGATTATAGCTCTAATAGATGGCTCTCATTTTTCTTAACATTTTGATATATTATACATATTTTCTAACTTATAAATCATTATATTGAATTTGCAAGATTTAAATAACTTTCTGAAATTATTAAACCATTTTAAATGATTTATTGTGCCATGCTGACATCAGCACATGCACCAGATACTTTTACACCACAGCGGAGCCTACCCACTGAGGCTGAATGATGGGCCCTAGGCCACATCAACTGCCTCGCTAGCAAGGTGGGGTCGGGGCTGGTTTAACCGGTCTGATCCGGTCGGCTGACGCATGGGTGACGTCAGCACGACGTCATGGCAGCTCTGAGCTCCCAGACAGCGGCAGGATGGCGATAGCGGGCGCGGTGGGCTACGAGAACTAGTGCGTTCGAACGAGGGCATCACGGGCTACCTAATAGAGGCGGCGCCGCTAGGTAGAGGTCACCGGAGACGTGGCTGCGACGTTGAGCGGCGGCGGTGCTCACGGGTCGGCGGCGCGTGACGAGCACAGAGAGGGAGGGGGACATATGATGGGTCCAGGAGGATCGCGTGCTCACCCTGGAGCTGAAGGGGTCAACGACGAGGCACCGGGTGGACCGGAGCGGCTGCAATGGCGATGGTGGCGTCCATCAGTGTCGGGGAAGATGGCGAGGATGGCAACGATTAGAGACACGCGGCCCCGATTCCTTCGGGTAGGTTACCGAGTCCACCACGGCGGAGATTCCAGTCCACTTAGCAGGGCTCGGGGCAGTGGCTAACGACGGCGATTTTTCGGTGACCTCGTGCTAGGGTTCGGTCACCTTGCAGAGAAAGGTGAGAGAGGTCTGGGGAGAGAGAGAGACTGGATAAGGACGAGCAGGGCGACGTCATGGCGACCTTATCCTTCCACATGGCACGATGTATGGCGGGGAGTAGGCGGCGTGATCGACGGCGCCGGCGGCGACACCGACATGCTCGCCTGGCAGGAGGAAGACGACAGGAGAGGAAGCGAAGCGGTACAGGCCGGGGATGGGCTGGACTGGGCCGCTGGCTGCTGCGCGCTGAGCATAAGAAAGGAGAGGGAGTAGATGGGCCAGCTGGGTTGCGACCTGGGTTGCTGCTGCTCTATTTTTTTCCAGCAAAACCTTTTTCCTTTTCTGGTTTAGGTTTCATCTTTTGTAATTCATTTTGAATCATGTTTTGTATAATTCAAAAATACCAGAGGCTTTAGAATATATATGAAATACTGATAAGCCCTTTGATACGTCGGAAACGTATCTATAATTTTTTATGCTCCATGCTTGTTTAGTATCTACTTTACTTTGCTTGTCAACACTTTGAGGTGCTTTTTACATGTTTTCTGGTACTAACCTACTAAAAGTTGCAATAGTGCCAGATGCCTATTTTCTGCTGTTTTGGTTTTAGAAAAGTTAGTAAAGAAATATTCTTGGAATTGGACGATACAAACGTCAAAGTCAATTACTTTCCGTGGGGAAGAAGTCCAGAGGGGAGACGAGGAAGCGGGCCAGGGTAGCCAGATGATAGCGCTTGACGAGGTGTAAGAGGTTGAAGTAGATTCCCCAGTAATGGCACCAAAAAGTTTGGTCGCGCCTGGTGTTTGATGTGGAAGCGCTTCGTTGGAAACCCCAAGAGCAAGGTGTGACACAGCAAGCAGCACGTCTTCCCTCAGTAGAGACCGAGGTTATCGAAACAGAAGAAGGAAGGAAACGTCACACAGGTGTTGCAAACAACATGGATACCTGCACAACACAAACTCAAGACTTTGCCCCAACGAATCAGTGAGGTTGTCAAGCTCACCGGTTTGCTGTAATAAAGGATTAAAGGCATGGTGTGGAAGGTAATGGTTTGCAGCAAGTAAACAAGTAACAATGGAAGATGTATCAATAGTAAAGATTGGACTGGGGTCCATAGTTCACTAGAGGTGCTCTCCTTAGATAAACAACATGACATTAAGGGTAAACAAATTACAGCGGGGCAATTGACAGGAACAGAGCAAGGCATAACAATGCAATTACTAGCCAGAAAGATCCTATGAGGTTGATTGGGCAATACAACAATATGCATAGACCGTAATCCAACTGCATCTATGACTAGAAGTCCACCTTCAGGTTACCATCCGAACCCCTTCCAGTATTAAGTTGCAAGCAACAGACAACTGCTTTAAGCAAAGTGTGTAAGGTAAACAGTCCACATGTTCCATGAACAAGAGACCATTGTTTTCTCCCTAGTAGCAACAACACATCAACAACCGAAGTGATTTCTGTCACTTCCCTTGGAAACTAGAGGCATGAACCCACAATCGAGCATAAATAATCCCTCTTGGAGTCACTAGCAACTACTTGGCCAAGATAACCACTAGCAACGGAGAGCATGCAAGATCACAAACAACATAGACATGATAGAATCATAAAGATAGAACCATTAATCAAACTAACATAATAATCTCAATATCCATCAGATCCCCATAAACACAACATGCATGATTACAAATAGATTAGATCTTGATCATGAACGGATCTCACAAGATCTATACATGAAAGCACAAAGGAGGAGATACAACCATTTAGATACTACATGGACCCATAGTCCAAGGTGGAACTACTCACGAATCATACCGGATAAAAGGCCTCCGGGATGATCTCCCCTCCGACAGGGTGCCGGGAAGAGCTTCAGATCCCCCCGATCTAGGGACGATGGTCATGGCGGCAACAGACGGTTTCGTGGATTTCTGATCGGGTACCGAGAGTTTCTACATCGGGGGCTTCTTACAGGCGAAGGGGAGACCGAGGCGGGCAAACCCTACCCAGGCGCAAGGTAGGGCCCACCCGCGCCTAGGGAGGGTCTGGCCCCCCTGGCCGGCCTCCTCGTCTCTCCTCCAAACTTCTTGTTCCCCATGGAAAGTTATTGACTTTGATGTTTTTCCCGTCCAATTCCGAGAATATTTCTTTACTAACTTTTCTGAAACCAAAAACAACAGAAAACAGGCATCTGGCATTGTTGCAACTTGTTAATAGGTTAGTACCAGAAAACATGTAAAAAGCACCTCAAAGTGTAGACAAGTAAAGAAAAGTAGATACTAAACAAGCATGGAACATCAAAAATGATAGATATGTTTCCAACGTATCAGCATCCCCAAGATTAACTCCTGCTCGTCCTCGATTAGGTAAGTGATAAAAGAATAATTTTTGAGGTGACATGCACCCTCACAATAAAGATCCAACCATTTGCAAACATTGAAAGCTGGGATCAAAGAACTCTAAACATGTGCATGAAAGATGGAGTTCTAACAATAGGACATAGTAACTATGCATGCAACATGGCAAGCTACAAACAAAGATCATGAATAATATGCATTGAAAAATGTTTGTTTGTTTCACATGCAGAAAACATAGCATAGTGGCAATCAGCTTGTCCCTCATAGAGTAGCAATATAATGCATAGGACACCTGCAAAGTTCACAAGGGTGAATAGAAACAGATAGCACATGAACAATTAATAGCACAATATGCATCAATTAGCAAGCTTTGGAACATTGCACACAGAATGACAACTATGCTCTCTTAATGGTGCCTAAAGGTAGAAGGTGGAGACTCAAATAATGGTGGAAGAAAGGCCTTTTTGTAAAGGAAGCAGGGATTACAAGTTTCAAAAAGAGCTTCCAAAAATTATGGTACTTATTAGCTTTCATCCCTCATTGCCCCTATCATAAGCATCTTGAAGTGGTTAAGGTTAAAGTGGAAAAGCTAGAGTATATGCTTGACAAATTATAAGTTGGCAATCTCAAGTCCCTTGACTATGAGGGATACATCTCATGGATACTCAACTTAAGGCCCAGGCAAGTTCTTGTCACTATAAGTATTTGCATATCATTGAGAACCGCCAACGGGGTACCCATTGCACATGGTACAGGAGCTTTCCCATAACCAAAATGACAAGGCAAGCAGACAATGAGTATCTCAGCAATCTTTTTATTTACCATATGCATAGCTTTTTATTGAGGATGCTTCATAGATAGCTCACTATGGTGATGCTGCAAGTTTTCACCATGATTAGCCATGTCTTAGGCTAGCAACCCAGGAGTTTCTCTAACACAGAATACAAAATCCATGGACTTACAAGATCCCACTTCATGTCACACCGGTAACATCCATAGAAAAAAGAGCATGATATCAACGGAGTACAAAAAGTACAAGTGCAGTGTTGAAAACATTCCCCGTGACAGCACGGTTCTGATAATCCCAACTTATAAGTGCAAGCATATACAACAAAGTTGTCACAATGGTTCAATTTTATTAGGGGCAAAGAATAAAGTGTGCCATCAAGTTCGTGAGGACTTTAATCACTAAGTTTTCACATAACAAAATAGTTTTTAATTGGAAGATAGATGAAAACAAGAATATACTTGGAATGGTGTAACACACCATGCATAGGAGTTTATAGTGTACACTTTGGAAAAACTTGGTTTCTTGGGAGTTGGAAGCATGAGTAGAGCTTACTCATACAAGTGGAGGCTAGCAAAAGACTAGGAGCAACCAACTAAGAGAGCAATAATGGCCATAATTATGCAATGCAACAAAGCAAACTAATGAAAGCAAAGAGTGGTACTACAAGTCAAGGACTAAATGATCATAGAGGCTAATGGTGACTTGTCATAGTGATGGGAATATGCCTACCGGGGTATACCCAGCAGGACGTTTCCGACTGGCCCAAGAACTAGCGAGTGGGCCTGCAAGACGGCGACTGGATTGAAGCCCAGCAAGGAACCAAGCGACTAGAAGCTGAAGGCCCAGGCGAGTAGATAGGCCTAGTCGGATTAGGTTAACCGAGTACCGAAGCTTTAACTGAATCGGTTGAGATATGTAAACCCTAGGGGAGGTGAGCCTATATAAACCTCCCTATAGGGCGAGTAGAGATACGTTCCATCATACACCCAAGCGACTCGCCGCCTAGCCGCCGAGCTCGCCCATTGTACCACCTCCATAATACAATCTAGCAGGAGTAGGTCTTTACCCTCCGGGAACCTGGGTAAAACCACTGTGTCTTTGCCCTCATATCGCATGAGATGGATGGCCCTTGCCCCTCGTTCTACTACTCGTGCGATTGCGGCATGCCGTGACCATCCCAGCGATGGCGCCCACCGTGGGGCTGGCGTCGGCGGTGTTCTGGCGAGATCCAATCTGCCCATCAGCGAGGCCACCACCGCATGATAGCGATCGGCGAGATGCTCCAAATCTTGCCGGCAGCTACGTCCGGCGGCGGCGGCCGTCACGCCTGGCGTGATCCTGCCGATCGGCACGATCAGCCTCTTCGTCGACCTCACCGACGTCATCGTCTTGGAGGATTCGGCTCGCATCCGCGAGTCGCCGCCACGCGATCGGCTCTCCGAGAGCCAGATCCGCACGATCCATCGCCTCGCCTCCGAGTACAACTCGGCCCATAGCGACGTGGCCGGAAACTCAGCGGCCGCAGGAGATGCGGCCCTCGACGACGACGCCGACTCGGCGACCCCGGCGTCACTCGCCGGGTCCATCACCGCGGCTTCACCCGCGGGCTCCATCACTCAGGTCTCTAACGTGGGAGACTTCGAGGACCCCTCCATCCTAGGGATTTTCGAATTTGACTCCGGGTCGGAGAATTCCGCCGACCTCCGCGACGGAACCGGTCGCCACGCTGTGACCTACATGGCGACCGGCACCTATCCCCCGGAGGATCCATTCTCCACCCCAATCCCTCCTAACGCCACGGCAACGGAGGTCGAGGAACTCCGCCTGAAACTGGCGGAGGCGGTGCGCAAGGAACAAGCCGAGCGCGAAAAATTCCGCCTCGAGCAAGTGACGGCGCAGGAGCTATCGCGCTACCACCAACAGCGGATCAGGTCGCGCCTGAACCCTATCGTTCAGGGGCGCGCCCTGAACTTCGACGACGAAAACGACCCGGCCCGCGTGGCCGAGCGCGCGATCTGTGAGAACGCGCCACCAGGAGGAAGCGCTCGACCCCCGCCGGGGTCGACAGCGATGGGCGCCCCGCCTCCACCCAACCGCACACCCCCCAGGGACCAGCTGCGGATAGTAGTCTCCTCACGGGAGCGAGACGCAAACGGCCTCCCACTGTTCTCCACCCCGATGGACAACCTCGTGGCGAGCGGCGGCAAGATCACGGCCACCGGCGACGGCGCCCTACAGATCCAATACGTCAGGGCCCTGCTCGCAAAGGCTGTCGAGCAGCAAAGAGCGGGCGCCGACTCGCAAGGTTGAGTATACTCGCGTTCCTCGGGAAGCAGGGCGGCCTCGAGCGGCCGCCCAATGTCGGCAAACACACTGAACTGCCCACCACCGGAGCCACTGCAGCTCCAACACCAACCCGCGAACGCGGCACTCCAATTAACGACCCGGGCCGGCGACCAACCTCGTCGCCGCCAACGGTCAACCCATCGACGCCCGCACCCACATCATCAACAACCAAAGCTGGTGCGCACGCCAGCCCGACGACCTGCGACACACCCCAACCAATCGCCGCGACGGCGAGCCCATGGGGTCGCTCAGTCGACTCGGCCCCAAGTGCTTCGGACCAATGATCCGAGGCGAGAAGTACCCGCCAAACTTTAAGGCGCCGAAGGAGATAGAAAAGTACGACCCCTCGTACGACCCCACTGTCTGGCTCGACACATACCTCATGGCAATGGGGATCGTAGGCCACACCGACCTGCTAGCCGCCCGTTACCTCCCCCTGATGATGGAGGGGACGTGCATGCAGTGGATCAACACCCTCCCTCAGGACAGTATAGACTCCTGGGAGGAGATGCGCGACGCTTTCGTCAGGCACTTCGAGTGCTCCTACACCCGCGCCACCACTATTGAGGACCTAGAGCGATGCGTCCAGGGACCCCGCGAGTCGACCCGCAACTGGGTCCAACGGTGGCAAGAACTCTGGTACAACGCGGTCGGCATCCACCCGGACACCACAATCCATTGCTTCAAGACCTCGTGCCGCTACGAGCCCCTGGTCGCCAAGCTCAAGCGACACTCTCGCACACTCGACAACATCCCCGACCTCCTCGAGATCGCCAAGCAGATGCAGTAAGATCCAAACCAGAAGCGGCGGCGAGTCGAGGTCAACGCCGCCTGGCAGCGTAACGGCAAAGGACGACGGTCCGACCTACGCTACAGCAATACTCGCCTCACCGGCAAGCGCCTAAGTGACGGGCGAGTCGACTTCGTCGCCAACGCCGGGCATCATGCGCGAGCCAAACTTCGCCCGCGACGGAGGACAACGCCGCGACGGCGGCAATTACAAGGCCAAGCCAAGATTCGACCCTGCGGCTCTCCTTCACCAACCATGTGCGTTTCATAGCAGGGAAGGGAAGCCCGCAACGCACACCACCGCTGACTGCCACACCCTCAGGGAGATCGAGAAGGCACGGCGAGCACGGGAGGACCCCGACAACGACCCGCCAAACGTCGGAAAATTCGGCAAAGTGGCCGGCTCGCTCCATACCTTCACAGGCTTCAACACGAAGCGCGAGAAGAAGTTCATCGCCCGCGCCGTCGCCGTCAACGCGGTGGCCCAGGTGGACGTTCCCCAGTTCCTTCACTGGTCGGAGCAGCCCATCACCAGGAGTCGTCAAGACCACTCGCCACGCATCGAGTACCCAGGTCGAGTCGCCCTAGTGGTCAAGCCCAAGGTCGGCGACTACTGGCTCCCCAAGACATTGATGGATGGCGGCAGCTCCATCAACATCCTGTACTTGGACACCTTCAGGCAACTGCGGCTCCCGCAGTCGATGATCGAGACAACCCACACCACGTTCCACGGCATCGTCCCCGGTCGGAAGGCGTACCCGATCGGCAAGGTCACGCTGCCAGTCACCTTCGGCACACCTGCAAACTTCGAGCTGGTGCCCTTTGACAGCCCTTACCACTGCGTCCTGGGGCGCCAGGCGTTCGCCAAGTTCATGGCAGCGCCACACTACGCGTACAATGCGATGAAGTTCCCCGGGCCGTGCGGCGTCATCACCATCAACGGCGACCCCGACATGGCCGCCGAGTGCGAGGCCAAAGGAGCCGAGCTCGCTGACGCCGTCATCGCGGCGGAGACCAACCACGCTGATGAGCTCGCCAAGTACGCGGGCGGGGTCAACAATGATGACCCCACCATCCTCAAGAAGCCCAACTCGGAGGGCGCAAACACCTCAAACTTTGAGGCCACTACGCACACCCGCACCGTCGAGCTGGTCCCAGGCGACTCTAGCCAGACGGTGACGATCGGGACGGGCATGAGCCCAGCATAGGAAGGCGCGCTCATCGAGTTCTTCCATGAGAACAGGGACATCTTCGCATGGAAGCCCTCTGACATTCCCGGTGTCCCCAGGGAGCTCGCTGAGCACAAGCTAAACGCCGACCCCAAAGTGCGACACATCAAGCGCTGACGCCTTCAATGAAGAGCGCCGCCGAGCAATCGCCGAGGAGGTGCAGCGTCTACTCGCTGCAGGCTTCAACCGGCCAATCAAATACTCCAAGTGGCTGGCAAACCCAGTCCTGGTCGAGAAGAAAAATGGGACCTGGAGAATGTGTATCGACTACACAAACCTGAACAGCGCCTACCCAAAGGAGCAGTTCGTCCTCCCGCGGATCGACCAGATAATCGATTCAACCGCGGGCTCGGAGTCGCTATGTTTCCTTGAAGCCTACTCTGGGTACAACCAGATCAAAATGGATGTCGAAGACGAGGAGAAGACGACGTTCATCACGCCATTCGGAGCCTTCTGCTACACCGCCATGACCTTCGGCCTCTAGAACGCCGGGGCGACCTACCAGCGGTGCATGCAAGAATGCCTCGCGAGCCAAATTGGCCGCAACATCCACGTCTACATCGACGACGTGGTCGTAAAGTCCGCTCGCCAGGGCGACCTACTCGCCGACCTGGCGGAAACATTCGCCAACCTGCGAAAATACAAGATAAATCTCAACCCAAGCAAATGCACCTTCGGTGTACCTGCAGGACAACTACTGGGGTACGTCGTCTCCAAACGAGGGATCGAGGCGAACCCCACGAAGATCGACACGATCGCCCGGCTCGGCAAACCCGAGTGCCTGCGCGATCGTAAACCGGGCGAGTAGCGGCTCTCAGTCGCTTCATCCCCCGGCTGGGCGAAAAGGCGATGCCCCTATACCGCCTGATGCGCAAGAACCCCACCTTCCAGTGGGACAAGGAGGCGGACGACGCGCTCCGCGATCTCAAAAAGGTGCTACTCGCCGCACCGCTACTCGTCGCCCCCGCCGACAAAGAACCCATGCTGGTTTACGTCGCGGCTTCCGAGCGCGTCGTCAGCGCCGTGATGGTCGTCGAGCGACCGGAGGAAGGAAAGGCGCCCGATCTGGCGGTGTACTACATCAGCGAGGTCCTCACGAGTCGGCGCGATGGTACCCACATTACCAAAAGCTGGTATCGCGGTCTTGAGCTCAGTGGCGCCTGCCGCACTACTTCCAGGAGAACCCGATCACGGTCGTCTCCTCAGCACCACTGCAAGACATCATCCGCAACCGCGAGGCGACCGGGCGGGTCGCCAAGTGGGCCGCCGAGATCGGCGTCCACAACATCAAATACGAGTCGCGAAAAGCGATCAAGTCGCAGGCCCTAGCGGACTTCATCGCCGACTGGGAAGAGGCCCGGCCGAGAAGCTGCCATACCTCCATTACGGAGCCCACTGCGGCTCCAAGAATGCGGACGGCGCAGGCGCAGGGATCGTGCTAACTTCACCAAAGGGCGACAAGCTCCGCTACGTCCTCTGCCTCGACTTCACACCCTGCACCAACAACATGGCCGAGTACGAGGCCTTACTACACGGCATGCGAGCGGCCAAGGAGATAAATGTCAACCGCCTACGCTGCTACGGCGATTCCGACCTCGTCGCAGGGCAAGTCGCTGGCACCTGCAACGCCGTCTCCCCCACCATGGCAGCGTACCGCCAAGCAGTGGACAAGTTGGGCAGACACTTCACAGGCTACTCCGTCGAGTGGATCGACAGGCGGAAGAACGAGGAGGCCGACGCACTCTCTCGCATCGGGTCGGCTCGACTCGCACCACCCGCCGGCGTCTTCCTCGACACGATCACCAAGCCATCAGTATCTCCACCGAGGGAGATCGACATCAGAGTCCCGCTCCAACCAGAGGCAGCCCTGGTCGCACTCGTCAACGAGCCAGATGACGGGACCAAGCCCTACATAGCCTACCTGGAAGCCGGCACCTTGCCGGCAGACAAGACGGACGCCCGTATGATCGCTCGCCGATGCAAGTCCTACACCATCATCGACGGCGAGCTCCTTAAGCGCAGTGTCACCGGTGTGTTCCAACGCTGCGTCCAACCCGCCGAAGGACGCAAGATCCTCCACGATATCCACTCCGGCGACTGCGGCCACCACGCCGGCGCCCGCTCTCTGGTCGCCAAGGCTATGCGACATGGCTTCTCTTGGCCCCGCTGCGCCGATGCGTGGACATTGTCCAGCGGATGCGCGGGTGCCGAATCGCCAACAGACGCACATGCCGAGCTCAGCGCTCAAAACAATCCCCATCACCTGGCCATTCGCTGTGTGGGGCATGGACATGGTAGGCCCCTTCAAGAAGGCCCCCTCTGGCTACACCCACCTGCTAGTTGCGGTCGACAAATTCACAAAGTGGGTGGAAGCCAAGCCAGTTCAGAAATGCGACGGGAAGACCGCCACCAAATTCCTACGCGGGCTCATATATCGCTACAGGTTCCCAAACAGCATCATCACGGACAACGGAACTAACTTCGCCAAAGGAGCCATGGCCGAATTCTGCGAAGAGCATCACATTCGGCTCGACCTCGCGTCAGTCGCCCACCCGGAATCCAACGGCCAGGCAGAACGGGCCAACCAAAGCATCCTCCATGGCCTGAAGCCGCGACTCCGAGTACCACTCGAGCGCACCGCCGGGTGCTGGGTCGAGTTGCCCTCATCATCTGGGGATCCGCACCTCAGTCAACAGGTCAACAGGGTTCACCCCCTTCTTCATGGTCTACGGCGCCGAGGCAGTCATGCCCACCGACCTCGAGCACGACTCGCCGCGGGTCGTCCACTACACGGAGGCCGCAAACGAGCTCGCCCGCCAAGACGGGGTCGACCAACTCGACGAAGCACGTGACCTCGCTCGGTCACGCCCCGCCATCTACCAGCAGGGCCTCCGCCGCTACCACACCCGGCGGGTGAAAACTCGCACCTTCCAAGAGGGCGACCTGGTGTTACGCCTCATCCAGGACAAGAAGGGCATGCACAAGCTCTCCCCTCCGTGGGAAGGTCCATTCGCCATCGGGAGAGTACTCGTCAACGACGCCTACTACCTCATCGACGTCCACGGGGACGGCGAACTCGGTGTCAAGCGACCATGGAATGTAAACCTCCTACGGAAGTTCTACTCCTAGAACCCCACACATGTACTCTCCAGTCGCTATGAAATAAAAAGAAACGGTTACCGCAAATTGCGCCTACTCTCCATGTCTTGTGCCACTCGCTTTTCGTAACATGTTACGCTAACCGCAGAAGTCAACCTTTGGTACAGAGATCGGCATGGCTAAGTAGTGCGGTGCAAGAGCACTGAGTCACCTCAGGTCTTGCACCGTCCATGTAAAACGCCTACCCGGAGCCCCATTGGAGTCGCCTAGCCCGACTGGTTCTACGAACCAAGACAACTGCCTTCGCTCCTTACAGCGACCATGGTCCTCCGCATCCTTGACATAGCGACTCGAACAGCTAAGTACCACGCTCGGGGACTGCAAACCAGTTCAACGCGAGCGGTCCGGGAAAAACGCCAAGTAGGAGAGCATGCCCAGGACTCGCCACGCGACTGACCCCACGGGCCAGGCAGGCGTGACGCGCTCAAACTAACGCGCTAAGTCCTCAACCACCCTCGAGTCGCGCCTAGAACAACCAAGTACCACGCTCGGGGACTCGGCCACCCGACCTCGTTCGTGCAAGGGAAAACGTCAAAGTACAGAGCGCTCAAGGGAGTCGCCTAGCGACTGGCTTTCCGAGCCCGGGCGAGTCGACCACAATGACAAAACACATAAAAACAACAAACATATCACATACGAGGTAAACCCCACAAAAGGGCGGACGCGCTCGGGGACTCGTTCAAACATCAATCACAAACACATGACAAATACCAAAATAGACACGATGTCTCAGCCGATTGCATTGTCTCATATTACAAAATATGCCTTCATGGCAGACCTGCTGCTAACGCCACAAGGCAAACTACCCTATTCTGCAGGCTTAGACGACGACTCGCCAACACCCCGGCGATGGCGGATGAACGGCGTGTACGGGTTTGACGGATACGTCGTCAGTTCACCCGCCATCGCCACGCGGAAGGGCTGCTCGACCTTGAAATCACGATGCGGCGGCTCGGGATCGTTCGGCACGACGACCGTCTCCTGGTACGGAAGGAGGTCGCCCATTGCCCATACACGCTCCGAGTACGCGGTGGCGCGATCTTGCAACTTGAGGACCTCGGAAAGCTCCACCGCGCCAGTCGACGATGGGTAGCCACTCGTCACATCGTCGATGTCGAAGTCCTCGGGGAAGTGGGCAAGTCCAAGACTAAGTGTCGTCGCCGCTCCGCGCCGAAACGCCGATCGCGTCATGAACTCAACAACCGCGGGCGCCTTTTCCAAATACCTCCACACCTCAACGAGGTCGCTAGGAATCACTTCCGTGGGCGATATCTCTTGGAGATAGGCACGGATGCACGTCGCCAACAACGTTGCCGAGTCGACAAGCATGCTTACACACCGTAGCGTCGAGCAGGCTCGCCTCTTATCGATGATGCGACCTGCGGTAGAAGACAATAATGAATCGACGGACACCACAAAGGCACAACTCTTTGGAAGGCGGGGCGCACTTACCAATCAACGGGCGGGCGAGATCCGTGATGAAGCTTTGAAGCGACGTATGTTCGTCCTGAAGCCCAGCAACAAGGGCATCCGACACTTTGTGATCCTCTTCGGCGGCTGCAATGGCGGCCTTGGCTCGCCCGTTAGCCGAGCTCGTATCTTCCTTTGCCTCCCGCAGCTCGCGCTCGAGGTCGGCGATCCGCTGTTCAGCCACACTTAAAGCTGATTGCGCCGCCGCCAATTCACCAGCGGGGATAAGCCCCTGGTGAGCTTCCTCTGCCTTCGCGACAACAGCCTGAAGCCCTTTGTTCGCCTCCTCGACGATGGCCAGTTCCTTCTCCGCGCGCTGCTTCGCTGCCAATCGGTCAGCTGATTCAAGCTGCAGACCCTGCACATCACCAAAAAGGTTAGTCAAAGCAAAATTCCTAAGTGCCTACCCGCTGAAATTCAGCGAGTACGCACTCGGGAACTGGCAATCAAGAAATTCTCAAGTGCCCACCCGCTGAAATTCAGCGAGTGCGCACTCGGGGACTGGTACTCAAATAAATTCCTAAGTGCCCACCCGCTGAAATTCAGCGTGTGCGCACTCGGGGACTGGATGCGAAAAATAAAGATAAAACATTAAAAGAATCAGGCCGCTGCAAAGCACCGACTGATCCTCGGACCGGAGGTACTGGATGGCTGCGCCAAGCATGCCGTGGAGTTATATCGTGTCCACGGACGAGGAGAGCGTGTGCCCACGACGTTGGTCGACTTCAGCATCGGTCCCGGGCGGGCGTGGCTCGAGGAAGTTCCACTCGCGCTTGCCTTGGTCATGAAGCGCGGGAAGGTGGCGATAGAGGCACCCGCCCCAAAGGAGGTCGGCTCGGCCGTTCCAGGCAAGGGAGCGCCCTCCTTCGTAGACGCGGCTGCCTCCGTTACGGGTCCAGCTGGCGCGACCGCCGTGTCATCAGAAATTGTGACGACGTCGTCACCCTTGGCCTTCTTGCTGCCATCCGCAGAGACGACGACCTCGTCTGCCTTCCTCTTGCGGGAAGGATCCTCCTCGCTAACGACGGGTGGCACCTTAGCCACGGTTGGGTGGCCCATCCTCTTCACCCCGGTCCTGTTCAACAATCATGTAGGCAATATAATCCGAGCCGCTATGGAAGACAAAGGAGGGAGAGTGTACTCACTTGGCGACTGGAATGAAGCGCAGTCCCATGCGGAGGCCGGCTGGCTTCTCTAGTTCGGGGCCCAGTCGGCGGCTGAGCACCATTTCCAGAACGTCGCGTGCCCAAGACACGGACGGTTTCTTCGTTGTTGAGGCCGCAACCTGTAACACCCTCAGAATCGGACCTATGCAAGTTTGAGCAAAATTCGCCAAACCCGCATAGAAACGATTCAAAGGTGCCACCGAGCACTTCGTGGTGGAAAGCGGTAATAACATTACACAACAGTCCTCGATGGGACCCCAGGCAGATATATATACAACAGGACTCAAAGAGTCAAGAATACGAATATAATATACAAAGATCCAAATCACCTTGAAATCGATAGGCGTCCACTACGGACAAGATGCAAATGGGGCTAAGAGCCGGAAGAATAACCAATGGCGTCCATAACCCTGCGGGCCAAGCGGAAGGTAACCACGCTAACGCGTCGATCTCAAAACCTGCTTAAACAAAAAGGGTGCCGACAAAGGCAAAGGAAAAGAAGGAGGCGTCGATCGAGGCGAGACATGGCGATGCTAGAATCGCGGTCCTCGCCTACATAGGTATGGTGGATCAAGCGGCGGCAAAGATGCACTAAACAACCTATAGAGACTCGATACAACTGGCGGATATCAGAGAGGGATGAGAATGACCTAACCGGATCCAACCTGAAGCTAGCACCAAACAAACCCATCCTGGTGTTTCCCCCTCGAGACCAATCGAGGAAGTCAACCGAGGAACTCACACCGTTGGCAGTTTTAGTTATTCGGTTATCGTTGCAGCAATTACTAGTCAGGTATAGATAATCATCCGGATAAAGTAAGCAGTGGGCCCTTTTAGTTAATCATTCCGTTGTAGTTGCAGCAATTACTAATCAGGTACAGATAGCATGAGATAAACCCGAAACCCAGCAGTTGTTGGTACTTTTATTCAGCCATTCCGTTGTAGTTGCAATACTTACTAGTCAGGTACAATGGTCGCAAGCGACACTCCAAACAAGCAGTTGTGGGCAGTATTAATTAGCCATTCCGTTATAGTGAAGCTGATTACTAGTCATTATAAGTCAAATTTATAACAATAAACTTTAGTTATGCTTGTCTATGATCGAGATACTGTGCTCCAAGTCGTCCATATCCGCAGACACGGCTTTCAGAAAGTTTTACCCGGCCGGGGTGCACCAATAGCAACACACGCTCGATCAACCTCGGAAAAACCAAAGCAAAACCCAACGAGGCTTTCACGGTGAACAATCAGGATTCAGAAATATTTGAGGCCACCTTTGAGTAGATCCATAAAGTAAGCTAGCTTCGAGACGGACTCAAGGTTAGCACCAATGGTTGTGCGATCGAACCCGAAAGTGTGGCTGGGCTTGTCGATACGTAATCACTCCGCCTTCCTAAGATGCAGTGTGCTCCTCGCACAATTTAAATACTGAAAGTAGCATGGCATAAGTACAGGATCGTAAATAAAACCTCAAACTAGTTTGTGGCCCCAAGAAATAAGATGAATCAAGCTCGGCTGGGGGTCCCATATACCTCCCGGATGTGGATAGCGATAAATCAAGGAACAGTATCAAGTACTGGGGTCTTACGGACACAAGTGGGCGTTGAAACCAAATATTTTCTATCACCCACCGATGCCTCGCTTATTTCAATTTTAGTTGTTAAAGCGAAATTAAAGTGACGATAAGTGAAACTAGAATCATCTCCAACATCAACATGCGGCAATACATCAAGCTGTGACATATGACGACACATCAGCTTGAGCAAGCAACTACGACGCATAAGTCCAACTATCTACCAAACAACGATTAATAGGGTGTGTCCAAGGCAATATAGGGCTGCGGTATATCACGTGTACGGAAACTAAAGCATCGCAACAGATAGCAATAGATCAACAGGAGGAATAAAGACTATAAAAGTAAGATAGGTAGAAAGGGGAGATGCTGCTTTGAAAAGCATTGTCGAAGGTTCAACCGAAGATCCGGCGGCTCACATCAACTCAACGGCCTTATCATGAAGAAGCAAAACACTAGAATAAACACCGGATGCAATATTTAATACACGGCAGAAGATCGGCATGATGCATGCATGATGTATGGCATGGCAAGGTGCGATGCGATTAGGTCATATTAAGCGGAACCGGGGTCCCGACAATTAATTTAAAAGTTCAAGTTATTTAGAACCCCCGCAATTTAAATGTTGTATTAGCATGGCAAAAGATAGCACCGGTTCGCTACACAAATTTAAATGAGGCCGATATGAGACTAGATTTGCCCGCATATGGGCCCATATTTAATTATTAGGTGAATCGGCATAAGGCCCCAAACCACACAGATATGCATGCGAGATGACAATTAAATATGCAACAAGTTGTTATTATAATTATAAAATAAGGCTCGAGAAAAGGGTCACACATTAGGGGCTCGACGGTCTTGGTGTGCCGGGGTTCGGGGTTGGTCTCGGGGTTCAGGGTTCGACGGGGTCGTTCTCGGACTACGGGATCGTTCTCGGATTACAGGGGTAGATCTTGTCGCATGCGGGTTCTCGGCGAGCTCGACGTCCGGGAAGGAGAACTTGTCGTCCAGGGTCTCAGTGCCCGGGGTGAAGTACTCGGCGACCTCGAGGGAGTACTTGTCGTGACGTGCCGGAGATCTTGGTTCCAAGAGGTCGATCTGGTCGTCGAGAAGACCTGGTCGGGTCCGCGTCATCGAGTCGGTCTTGGCGTCCGGGAAGAAGAACTTGGCGTCACATGTCGAGGTTGTCGGGTGTCGGTGCCGGACTCGGGTGTGGCGTCGATGGTCTTACGTGGCCCGATGGCTCCATGTAGGAGATTCCTGCACCATGCGGAGTTCTCGGGGTTTCGAGGGAGGTCTTGGCGGGGGTTCCAGGGTTCGGTTCCGTGTAGTTGGTCCTGTCAGTGGACAGATCTGTTTGGTCGGGGTAGTTCGAGAAAGTTCTTGTCGTTGCAACACTTGCCGTCGGCGGTCTTCAGAGGATTTTGTTCTCAAAGCCAGGGCGATGGCACACGGTCGCGCTAGAACAAGATACACACAAGCAAGAACAGGATCAAATATGGAATAGCACGCCTGCGGAGGCGCAAAGGGGCACAGGCGGCGGCGGTCTTGAGGAAGGAGCGCCGGAGCAGGGGAAGGGCAGGCCAGAGGGGAACCGCCTGGGCGCTCGCTGGGCGGTGGCGCGCGCAGGGAGCCGGCCCGGCGATGCGGAGGGAGAGGCGAGGGGCCTGGCGGCGGAGACGGGAGGCCGAGGAGGAGACGCAGGGCGATGCGCGGGCTCGGGTGGCGGGCAAGGCGGGTCCTCGGACTCGGAGGCGGGAAGGGAGGCCGGGCCGAGGGGCCTGCAGGAGGCGAGGGCGCGGCCGACGCGAGGAGGCCGGAGCCGAGGCGGCGAGGCGTGGCGGCGAGGATGGTGACTGGCGGCGGCGATGGGAGAGGGAGGCGGTGCAGGGCGCGCCGACGCGGGGCTTGGCGAGGCTAGGGGCGGCGGCGGGCCGAGCGGGCGACTGGCGCTATGGGCTTGCAGGCGGCTAGGGGGCGCGGCCGGTGGAGGAGGGCGAGGGAAGGAGGAGCGGCAGCAGAGGGAGAGTAGGCGGGCGCCGGTCGGGTTGGAAGGAAGGTGGGGTGGGAGGAGAGAGGAGGGAGCTGGTGCAGACGGGGCCGCGTGGGTGGGGCCAGAGGCGGGGTCGGCCGGCAGGTGGAGGGTCCCAGGGCGTGGGGTAGCGCGTGTGGGCAGGTGTGTTGTGTGTGAGTGGAGTGGGGCTGTGTGGGGACAGGTGGGGTGGTTTTAGCCTAGGTGGAGAGAGGGGGGCTGATGTGGCAGGAGTTGAGTGGTTGGGGAAAGGAAGAGGGGTGAGGTGGCAGCATGCCATAGGGTGGGGTGAGGTGGAGGGTGGGTGTGGGTAGGTAGCTGGGTAGCTATAGGATTTAGGGTGGGATTGGTTTGACAGTTTTAATTTCTGGGGCGGTCGTTCGGGTCAATCGGCCCGTTTGACTGCCCCGCTAAAAATAATTATAATTTTTATTTATTTCAAACAAGGCTTTTGCAAACCGATATCGGGCAAAACAAAATATTCCGACGACCCGGATTTTGATGTTTGAATCAAGAGGGGGCGTTTTAGAAAACAAAACGGGTGTTGCGAAAATAGTTTTGGCAAACCATGCATGATGATGACGATGCAATTCACAAATTCAACGCGATTTTCTAGTAGTGATTTTGCGGGATGCCACACAACCGGAGCCTCCGGAACGTCTTCAACGGGAGCTTCTTTGTGAGGCGAAGCCGCTGCGACTGAGGCGTCCCCCAGCCCAGAGACTGGGGCAAATGGCGGAGGCATCGACGCCAGGGGCACCTCGATGGTGGCCGTGTCCAACGCGGCTGTCGTTGGCGGCGCCTCGTCCTTGGCTGGGCTTGGGGCGTCAGAACTGCTCGCTGAATTTGGCGGTGAGGCCGGCCTCGTCGGTTTGGCCTTCGTCTTCCTCGGAGGCGCCTTAACCTCCTTTTCCTTCTTCTTCTTCTTCTTTGATGGAGTCGCGTGGCGGCGCGAGGTGGTTTCTGGAAGCTCGTCGTCGTCATCATGGCGCTCGAGGCTTTTACTTGCCTCAAGCTCTCGTTGACGCTGCCCACGGGTCTTGCGGAGCAGTGGGGCGACTTCCTCTTCGGATTCGTCGTCGCTGTCGCCCTCGTCGCTCCCGGCGTTGCCCTTGGCGGGAGGCGACTCGCCCACGTCCTGGACGGACGAGCTCGAGTTCTCATCGTCCGAAGGTGGGAGCCATCCTTCCACCACTTGGAATAGCTGCAATGAATACAAGATGAAATTAGAATTACCGCGACTGCATAAACTGCGACTGCGAGCGAAGTGAAGCGATTACCGTTGGGGCTGGACGCCAGCCTGTGCGTCCAGGTACACCGCCTGGGTGATTTTCTTCAGTGCTGGGATGTAGTCCTCCAGCTTCCACTCGTCGAGGCAGGCCTTCGTCGAGTCTTCCCGGCCCGTGTACTGGTACATGTAGTGCTCGCGTCGAGCGAGCGGGACGAGCCGCCGCCCGAGCCAGCAGTTGTACAGGTTTATCGTCTGGAGGCCCTTCTTCTTCAGACCGCGGATGGTCTGGAGCATCTCGTCGACGACCATCCGCTGGTCGTTGGGGAGCTTGCCGACTTGGAGACGGCGCGGCTCGGACCGATTGGCGGAGTACCGCGGGATCGCCGCCTCGCCCTCCGGGGTCGCCTCGGCTACGTAAAACCACGATTTCTTCCAGTCGCTCGCTGCCTTGGTGGGCAGCATCAGGTCGAAGAATGAAGCCTTCGACTTGAGCTGGAAGGTTAGGCCGCCCGCGGCTAGCATTGGGCCGCCCGCTTCCTCACGGCTGATCCGTCCATGGAACAGATCTTGCCATAGGGGGAAGTAGGGCCGGCAGCCCAAGTAGCATTCGCAGAACGCCACAAAGATGGCGAGCTGCTCGATGCTGTGGGGACCCAGATCCGAAGGCTGGATCCCGTAGTAGGCGCAGAAGCGCCGGAAGAATAGGGACGTGGGGAACCCTAGCCCCCGTTCAAGATGGCTGGTGAAGCAGATGAATTCCCTCTCTCGCGGATTAGGGGTCGTCTCTCCGGCTGCGGGAATGCGCCAACAGCCGGCTCGCAAGATCCCGGCCTCCTCGAAGGAAGCCCTCTGCGCCCTCGTGCACTTAGACCTACCCCATGGCTCGGTGGAAAGGGCCATGGCAGAGAGATTTGCTGGGGGTCGGGGGATTTCAGGTCGGCTGGATCGCGATGCGAAGGGAGGCGAAAGGTGCGCGCAGTCGGAGGAAATGGTGAGAAGGTGGTTCTCTAATCGCCTGCCATTCCTCTTATATAGCGGTTGTTACCCGCCAAATCAGGGAGCCGTTACTACGCGGTGATTACGCCAAAAGTTACCATTGGATTACCCCAACGGCTAGTTTGACCACGGTTAATGGTCCAACTTCGTCCACTCAACTCGCCGACCCTCTCACTATGACAGTGTTTTGCCGATTCGACACGCCAAAGCTGCGACCTGGATGGTTGGTTTCTCCTCTATACGGGAGCCCGCCGACGATTCGACTAGATGTCCACTCTGAAGCCGTATACTCCGACTGCCAGCAGCCACCTACGCCTAATCGACGGCGGCCTCGGGGACTACTGATGGGGATATGCCTACCGGGGTATACCCAGCAGGACGTTTCCGACCGCCCAAGAATCGGCGAGTGGGCTGCAAGGCGATCGGATTGAAGCCCAAGGAACCAAGCGATGGAAGATGAAGGCCCAAAGAGTAGATAGGCCCCAGTCATTAGGTTAAACGAGTAAAGCTTTAATCGAATCGGTTGAGATATGTAAACCCTAGGGGAGGTGAGCCTATATAAACCTCCCTATAGGGCGAGTAGAGATACGTTCCATCATACACCCAAGCGACTCGCCGCCTAGCCGCCGAGCTCGCCCATTGTACCACCTCGATAATACAATCTAGCAGGAGTAGGTCTTTACCCTCCGGGGGGCGAACCTGGGTAAAACCCTGTGTCTTTGTCCTCATCTCGCACCGCAGATGGCTGGCCGCCCTTGCCCCTCGTTCTACTACTCGCTGCCGATTGCAGCATCTGCTGTGACCATCCCCGCGACACATAGTCATAACATGGTGTGAGCATGTGCCAAGTCAACCCAAGGAAAACATCAAAGGAGAATACCACAATACTATGCTTTTGCATGCTAAAACAATGCATAGTTTTTTCAAGGCACACTAAGAAATCCCAATTGTTTTGAACAAGACATGCTACAGCAATAACCACTAATCATAATGCTAAATAAACACCTAGCATGTCATGCTAAAGTCTAAGTCACAGTCAATGCAAGCTCCTCTTGCACTTCAAGCAAGAACTTACTACTCCTTTCCAAACACCAAGCAAACTTATTTGCAAAACAACACAGCGAGAACGGGGTCCAAACTACTAAAGCAAACTAAACAAACTAAGAAAAGCAAACAAAAACTAAGACTCTCCAAGAACAACACAATTGTGCATGAAACAATAAAAGTGAAGTGTCTAAACAGACCTAAGATTTTTATTGAAGAAGAAGGGGATGCCTTGGGCATCCCCAAGCTTTGACGCTTGTACTTCTTGGATATTTCTTGGGTTGAAGCCATGGTGGCATCCCCAAGCTTGAGATTTTGTCCATTCTTCATCTCATTGCATCATTCTCTCTCTACACCTGAAATTTTTCCTTCATACAAAACTTCACACAATCTTCATTAGCATCATTAGCTTATTCAAAAGATATTAGACCACTGGCAAAGCTTTGGAACAACAAGGATTTTCACTAAAAACACAAGCTACGGAAGTAACTCCTTCAAAGAAACTCAATTTACCTGAAGAGAACTCAAAAAGGAATCAATAAGAAGCAAATGCAAATAATGGCAGAAATCCGTCAAAACAGACCAGTAGGTAGGAACAAATTTTTTTGAACATCTTCTATTGCTCAAATCAAAAAGTGTTGAAATAATTAAAGTTATCCAACATACTAGGGGATTTATTCGTAAATGTTGAGCTCAATCCGAGTTACAGAGCCTCCTTATGAAATTTTTTGGTGGAGGACAGAAATCTGTTTCGGGACAACAACTCCCCAAATCTTAGTTCCCTCTCATTAGAGGTCATTCTTGGCACAAAAAGCAAACAAAAAGGATAAGGAGAGGTCATTATATTAGTAATAACTTCCAAGACCCAAGGAAACTCTTGGGTTATCTCCCAACAAGTACTTTTCTTTAATGCCTTTAAGTTAGGCACAAGAAGCAAGAAGAATCAAGTATTTTCAAATGAAGAAGAATTAACATTCATACTTGAAAAATCTTCAACTATGAAAGGTATCTCATCCAAATGGGTTTTGTAGGATCCTTTCTCATCTCTCTTTGGTCTACTACCTTCACCAAAAAGATTTTCAGGGGCAATCCAATCGAAATTATTTTCAAAGGCTTTATGCATTCCAACAAGTTTATAGGGTATGGGTATATTGAATTCCTCTCTAGTCTTAGTTTTATTAGAAATACCCACAACATATACACTTGAACCTAGCATATTGAAACGTTCAAAAACCTTTTTGGCCTCCATAGCAACATCATGGAATTCTTTTGATAAAGTTTCAAGGATGAATTCCCTTTTTTCAACATTCTTCTCTTCTTTTAGTTTTAGGAATAAGAATTGCATGAAGGGGTTAAGGCTAACAAACATAGCCTCCAATATATGGACTAAAGAAGCTGAAGCAATTTCATAATTAGGAGCAAGCTCTGCCATAGATTTATCCTCAATATCCTCATGCTTGCTAACATAGTTAAAGAATTCTTCAATATTTTCTTTCCCAATTATGGAGCCACTACCTATTGCAAGGTCTTTCTGGGTGAACTTGGGGAGCAACATGGTGAGCTAGAACAGGGTGCCAACTAGAGCAGGAACTAATTTTTGTGTGTTTTTTAATAAGGAAAGCAAACCAAGCTAGACTAATTTTTTTGGGTTTTTTGAAAAGAGGCAAACAAAACCAAGCAAAAGAAACAAAGCAAACTAAAAACAAAGTAAACAGAAAGGAAGTGAAAGTCTCCCCTAGTGAAGACGTCATTAGCCTCCCCAGCAACGGCGCCAGAAAACTTGTTGATAGCGCTTGACGAGGTGGAAGAGGTTGAAGTAGATTCCCCAGTAATGGCACCAGAAAGCCTGACGGCGCCTCGTGTTTGATGTGGAAGCGTTTCGTTGGAAACCCCAAGAGCAAGGTGTGAAGCAGCAAGCAAAAAGTTTTCCCTCAGTAGAGACCGAGGTTATCGAACCAGAAGGAGGAAGGAAACATCACACAGGTGTTGCAAACAACGTGGAGACCTGCACAACACAAACTCAAGACTTTGCCCCAACGAATCAGTGAGGTTGTCAAGCTCACCGGTTTGCTGTAACAAGGGTTAAATGTGTGGTGTGGAAGGTAATGGTTTGCAGCAAGTAAACAAGTAACAATGGAAGATGTATCAATGGTAAAGATTGGACTGGGGTCCATAGTTCACTAGAGGTACTCTCCTTAGATAAACAACATGGCATGAAGGGTAAAAAAATTATAGCGGGGCAATTGATAGGAACTGAACAAGGCATTACAATACAATTACTAGCCAGAAAGATCCTATGAGGTTGATTGGGCAATACAACAATATACATAGACCGTAATCCAACTGCATCTATGAATAGAAGTCCACCTTCAGGTTATCATCCGAATCCCCTCCAGTATTAAGTTGCAAGCAACAGACAACTGCTTTAAGAAAATTGTGTAAGGTAAACAGTCCACATGTTCCATGAACAAGAGACCGTTGTTTTCTCCCTAGTAGCAACAGCACATCTACAACCGAAGATATTTCTGTCACTTCCCTTGGAAACTAGAGGCATGAACCCACAATCGAGCATAAATACTCCCTCTTGGAGTCACTAGCAACTACTTGGCCAAGATAACCACTAGCAACGGAGAGCATGCAAGATCACAAACAACACAGACATGATAGAATCATAAAGATGGGACCATTAATCAAACTAACATAATAATCTCAATATCCATCGGATCCCCGCAAACACAACATGCATGATTACAAATAGATTAGATCTTGATCATGAACGGAGCTCACAAGATCTATACATGAAAGCACAAAGGAGGATATACAACCATCTAGCTACTACATGGACCCATAGTCCAAGGTGGAACTACTCACGAATCATACCGGAGAGAAGGCCTCCGGGATGATCTCCCCTTCGGCAGGGTGCTGGGAAGAGCTTCAGATCCCCCCGATCTAGGGACGATGGTGGCGGCGGCTACAGACGGTTTCGTGGATTTCTGATCAGGTACTGAGAGTTTATGCATCGGGGCCTTCTTAAAGGCGAAGGGGGAGACCGAGGCGGCTGCCAGGGCGGGCAAACCCTACCCAGGCCAGGGGTAGGGACCACCCGCACCTAGGGTGGGTCTGGCCCCCCTGGCCTCCTCGTCTCTCCTCCGGACTTCTTGTTCCCCACGGAAAGTTTTGACTTTGACGTTTGTCCTGTCCAATTCGGAGAATATTTCTTTACTAACTTTTCTGAAACCAAAAACAACAGAAAACAGGCATCTGGCACTGTTGCAACTTGTTAATAAGTTAGTACCAGAACACATGTAAAAAGCACCTCAAAGTGTAGACAAGTAAAGCAAAGTAGATACTAAACAAGCATGGAGCATCAAAATTTATAGATACGATTCCAACGTATCACCAGACCCCCCCCCCCCGGCGTGGCCAGGGGTGGGCCTGCGCCTGGCTATGGTTTGCCCCCTGGTCGCCTCCTCGCCCTCCCCCTTCGCCTATAAGAATCCCCCGATGCAGAAAACCTAAGCACCCGATCAAATCTCCACGAAACCGTCTATAGACGCCGTCACCATCGTCCCTAGATCGGGGGGTTCGATGGTTTTCTAGAAAGAGTTCCGCTCCACCGCTGCCGCCAGAAACCAAGATTCGGATCCAGAAACTCCGTTATGGCACCCTGCCGAGACGGGGAATTTGGAGAGGATCATCGCCATCGTCATCACCAACGCATCTCCATCAACCACCGATGTTTCCCTCATCCATGAGTGAGTAATACCCCGTTGTAGGCTTGGGGATGGTAGGGATTGGATGAGTTCTATCTTGTAATCGAATAAGATCTGTTAGGGAATAGTTCCTAGTATCTCTATTAGTGCTATTTGACTTTGTTGCAACTTGTTGTGCTTAATGCTTGTCACTAGGGCCAGAGTGCCATGATCTCAGATTTGAAATTATTATTGAATCATTATGATAGTATTGTTTGTGATCTTATCTGCAAGTTGTGTACACATATCATTGTCCGGATCCAAAGGCCCCAAAGTGACAATAATTGGGACAACCAGAGGGGATGGCTGTGGTGTGAGGATCACATGTGTTCAGGGAGTGTTAATGCTTTGCTCCGGTGCTCTATTAAAAGGAGCACCTTAATTGCCAGTAGTTCTCTAGAAGCCCCGCTGCCACGGGCTGGCTGGACAGAAGATGTTGTGCAAGTTCTCATTGCGAGAACGTATGAATATATTTGGAGCACATGCCTATGATTGTTTAGTACTTGGATGCTTGTTATTATTTATCTGCAATGCCCTAGATCTTGAAGTTACATGTTTAGACTCATCCATCCAATGCCCGTCCATCTATGCCTATGCCTACCGCACTCGAATACTACTGTTACTGTTACTGTTACTGTTACTATTGCTCTTGTTTCACTGTTGTTGTTGTTGCTATTTCTGTTGCTACTACCAAACTGTTCCTACTGATAAACTTCTTTGAGCAAGAACTATTTCCATGTGCAGCTGAACTGACAACTCAGTTGTTAAGTCTTGCAAGTATTCTTTGGTTCCCCTTGTGTCGAATCAATAAATTGGGTAATAGTACCCGTGAAGACTGTTGTGATCCCCTATACTTGTGGGTCATCAAGACTATTTTCTGGCGCCGTTGCCGGGGAGGCTAAGGATGTCTTCACTAGGGGAGTCCTCCACTTCCTTTCTATTTACTTTGTTTTTAGTTTGTTTTGTTTCTTTTGCTTGGTTTTGTTTGCCTCTTTTCAAAAACCCAAAAAAAATTAGTCTAGTTTTTTTTGCTTGCTTTATTCAAAAACACAAAAAAATTAGTTCCTGCTCTAGTTGCTGGTTTGTTGTTGCCTTGCTTGGTCATGCTTCCTATCAATGGATGGTTTCTTTGAAACTAGTTCTTATTGGAAAGGTGGGTTCACGGAAGAACAAAAGTATTATTATAAGGAACACCGTTTGTCACAAAAAGGGAAATAATTATGGGAACAAATTGATAACTTGAATACTATTGCTAGAGACGTGTTCTCTACTTATAATGTTACTTATTGCTTTGATAAATCTTGTTGCTATAGGAGGTATAAACACATGCCTTTTCAATGTGAGTATAATGATAATGTTACCATATCTTCTTATGTTAAAGGAAATTATGAATTTTATGATGTGGAACAAATTGAAGAATTTATTGCCTTCAAGGGTGCATTTGAACTTGCCAGTTTGCTTGAAAATACTGATGATGCACCTTATGAATATGAGGTCTATGAATATTTTACAGGGAAGATAATAGCTATATTCTTGAATATTTTAATAGATGCTTTCCACAAATGGAAGAGTCTAATGCGACGGGCGAGCAGCGGTGCTAGCTGGAGTTATGATCCGGACGGGAAACTTCATCAACACGGGCGAGCGCGTTGTTTCTGGCTTAGTCCAGAGATTTGGTCTCTGCGACTATGTCAGTGACAATGCAGGGAGCTTCAAGGGGAAAGCTCCCCCGCGTAATGGTGTCTTCATCAGCCTGGGCGAGCACAAGGTCTACGTCAAGCCGACATCACCGCATTTACCCTCACCAAATTGTTGTTGCAGGAGAGCCACCTCTTAACGCAGCAAGTCCGTCCGAGCATGTCTGCGGAGGCGTCGAGGTGATGGTCATTGCCGAGGGAGCAAGCAGTAGCCGGGTCAAGCAGAGAACCCGCAACAGGCGTACAAGGCGCACCCAGGCAGACCGCGCCACAACCCACCGAGGTAATCCCGCCAGTGACCAACCCGACCGAGCTGCAGGACACCACCCCAAAGGCACCAAGAGTAAGAGGGCCACCTCTAGAAAGGCCAGAGAACATTCTTCAGGCAACCATAGAAAACTTGACTGCACCTGTAGCGCCGATACTTGATCCGGCAAATGCTCATGCAGAGTTAGAAGAAACCAGGCAAAAGGTGCTGGTAGAGGCCAAGAAAGTATCGGCCTTGCGGGAGTCCTTGAACAGGACCCTGAGAGAGTATGCCAAAGCTAATAAGCTTGATATCGCACCCGAGCGGGTGGACGAATTAAGATTAAGGGGGAAGAACCTCATGGATGATATTAACAAAGAGCATGAAGCTCACAGGCAGAATCGGTGATTTGGGCTTGCCGAGTGCCGACGACGAAGAACTGAGAGCAAACGCCGCAGCATTGGAATTAGAGGGGTTGACCGGGAAGCCCGCAAACAAAGAAGAAAGAGTGAATGAGCTGGCGCATCGCAAACCAGCAAACGAGGAAATACTCGAGAACAAACCCGGCGAGGCCGGGGCCTCGGATGGTTCACTCGGCAGGGCAGCACCGCCTTATCATGCAGCAAAGATCTTCACCCGGAAATAATGCGCGAAGGGACAAAGCAGTAACCTCAGGAAAGAGGAACAAGCAAATTGTTCCATATGATCCGGCAATGGCTGGAAAGGCAAATGAGAATAGAGGCAATGCAAGCCGAGGTAACAGTGGGGAGAGAAACTACGGCCGTGTGGAAAAAGACGGCGGAAGCCGAGGCAATGGAGATCTCGGCAGAAGAGAACCCGTGAGAGGTAATCATGAAAACGAGACCCCTGCCGAAGTAAGGAGAGAGCTACCGCTCAACCCACAGCCAAGGCATGAACCTCGGCAGGAAAGAGAAGCGAGACCAGCTCGCCACAATCAAGTGAATGAGAGGTACAATGATGGTTATTCCGAGATGGAATATGCGATCCATGGTGGAAATAACCACTATGGGATGCAGGACAGAATTCTGTACAGAGATTTGCCATCAAATGATGCAAGAGTGAAGCTGGACCGGCTATACCGGTCAGAGTTGTTGGAAGAACAGGGTCCACCAGGTCCGACTTGTTTTGGACCACGGATCATGGGCGAACCACCCGTGCCGAACTTTCAGCTAGCAAGAGGCACAAAAACATACAATGGGAGTACCAAGCCACAAGACTGGTTGATTGACTATGGCACTGCTGTGAAGATAGCGGGTGGGAACTTAAGATGGGCAGTACGGTATGTCCCACAAATGTTGGAAGGACCGGCTAGGGTATGGCTGAATAATCTACCAGCGGGCAGTATCAACTGTTGGTTAGATTTTGAAGAAATGTTCGTCAGAAACTTTACCAGCACATACAAGAGGCCAAACAGGCATAGCTAGCCATGTGCAAGCAGAGGCCGAATGAAACATATAGAGAGTTTTTAACTCGATGGTGCAACCTGAGAAACTCATGTGAAGGGGTAATAGAATCGCAAGCAATAGCTTGGTTCGCGCAAGGCTGCCGTTATGGCAGCGTGTTGTGGCAACGCAAAGAGATATCTTGACCACCGCGTAAACTATCGAGTAGGACTCCTATGCATTAGGGGACCCAACGCAACCGGAATTAATGTCGGCAGATCATCGCGAGAAACAGGACCATTATGCAAGAGAATTGGCCGGGTCATCCAGGCGAAGTGATTTCAGAGGAAGAAGAAGAGAGGAAAGGCCGGATTATAGATATAATTCGGCCCAAGTGGCAGCGGTAGCACAAGATCAGCCGAGTCATGGAGCAACTCAACGGCAAAAGAATGGACCTTAGCAGTGGACACCAAAGAATGAAGGAAAAAGGCAGTGGACCCCAGAACAAAAGAAGAAGTGGCAGGAGAGGCCGAAATACACGTTCGAATCCATGTTAGATCAGCCGTGCAAATTTCACACATCAAACCCATCCAGACCAGCCAATCATACGACCCGCCAATGTGCATGGATGAAAAATGCAATGGGGAACCCCGCAGGAGTTCAGCCCATCAAGTACATCGAAGATCAACCGCAATTGATCGAGCAAATGCACTGAATCGATGTTACCGCCTCCTCGAGGTACGATAACTGGATCGGAGGATGCAGACATCAAGTAATGAACCAAGTCCAGATGGAAGGACAACTGCAAATCTGGACGCAATGATTACAGAGAACATCATCGTCTTATTATGTGTTCACAGAACAAAGAAGACAAGCAGAGTGTGCAAAGCATATGGAAGTAAATGCGATTATGCCGGCGTACCAAGATATGTGCCATGGTCTGATCAGAGGTGACTGGAGCATAAAGGACCACCCAAAATAATGCCGAGTCCAGATCATATGCACTCGTGTTGGATCCGACATTCGGACCAAGCATCAATGTGAAATTTTCAAAAGTACTCATTGACAATGGAAGCAGTATCAACATCATGTACAAAGATACCATGCATAAACTCGGAATATCGCAGAACATGCTGCAATCCACGAGAACCACTTTCCATGGGATAGTGCCGGGGCTTTCATGCGAGCCCATCGGTAAAGTCCGAGTGGACGTGTTATTCGGTACGAGAGATAACTGCAGAGCAGAGAACTTAGAATTTGAAGTGGTAGATCTGGAAAGTTGTTATCATGTTTCTACGGACGCAAGACTGGCCAAATTCATGAGCAGCTGTCATGTAAGTTATCTGAAGATGAAGCTACCCGGACCACAAGGAGTAATAACAGTTGCAGGGGATTACAAGAAGTCAATGGAGTGTGCTTCAGCCGGGTCAAATTTGGCCGAATCATTGGTTATAGAAAGAGAAAAGAGAAGGATTCAAGAAGTAGCAGCCCTCGCTCAGTCGACACAGCTGAACATGTCGGCGCTAGCCAACCCACATGGCAATGTCTCTTTTCAGCCGACTAAAGAAACGAAGAAATTTCAGATTGATGAGCAATTCCCAGAGCGTACTGTTACTATTGGTGTAGGCCTGGACGCTAAATAGGAAAGCGAGCTCACCAACTTCCTCCGTGAGAATCGGGACATATTTGCATGGTCAACTCAAGATCTGCAAGGTGTTCCGAGGGAGTTGGCTGAGCACTCTTTGAACGTAAGGCCAGGAGCAAGGCCGGTGAAGCAACCTCTCCGCCGCTTCGCCGAAGACAGGAGAAAAATAATAGGAGATGAAATAGCTCGGCTCCTCGCGGCCGGGTTCATCATGGAGGTGCTATACCCGGATTGGTTATCGAATCCGGTGCTAGTAGAAAAGAAGAAAGATGATCCCAATGTAGCCATTGTATGGCGAATGTGTATCGATTACACCAACCTGAACAAGGCGTGTCCAAAAGATCCTTTTCCGTTGCCTAGAATAGACCAAGTCATTGACTCGACCGCTGGTTGTGAGCTATTATCATTTGTAGACGCGTATTCTGGTTTCCACCAGATACCGTTAAATCCGGCCGATCAAATAAAGACCGCATTTATTACCCCGTACGGGGCTTATTGTTATCGCACAATGCCATTCGGCCTGCGAAATGCAGGAGCGACATATCAGAGATGCATGCAAAAATGCCTGAATGATCAGATAGGAAAAAATGTACAAGTATATGTAGATGACATGGTCATCAAAACCAAGGAAAGCAAAACATTACTAGAAGATATACGGCAGACTTTTGCGAACCTGAGAAGGTTCCGAATGAAGCTTAATCCAGAAAAATGCACATTTGGCGTGCCGGCAGGAAAATTACTCGGTTTTCTTGTATCTAGCCAAGGTATAGAGGCTAATCCAAAAAAGATAAAAGTAGTAGAAAGAATGGAATTGCCAAAATGTTTAAATGATGTACAAAAATTCACGGGCTGCCTGGCCTCGCTTAGTCGATTTGTATGTCGGCTAGGAGAGAAGGCACTACCGCTCTATCAGCTGATGAAGAAATCAGATAAATTCATTTGGACTCCACAAGCAGACATCGCATTTCATGAATTGAAAAAGATGTTGGTTACAGCACCCATTTTGGCTTCTCCATTATCAAAAGAGCCTATGTTACTCTATGTAGCGGCTACCAACAGAGTAGTGAGTCAGAGTCGTAGTGGAACGACTTGAAGATGGTAAGTCGATTGAGGCCGTGTATTATCTAAGTGAGGTGTTATCCACTTCAAAGCAGAATTACCCGCATTAATGTAAGATGGCTTATGGAGTATATATGTCGTGAAAAAGCTTAAACATTACTTTGAAGAGCATCCCATCAAAGTAATGTGAGGCACCCATAGCCGACATATTGAGCAACAAAGACGCAAGTGGCGAATAGCAAAATGGGCAATCGAGTTATCACCATACGCTCCACAATTTGATAGAAGAGATGCAATCAAATCTCAAAGGTCGCCGACTTTCTCGTGGGCGGTGCAGTATGAGCCACCATTGCCAGATCCAAATTACTGGACTATGAATTTCGATGGTTCCAAACTAAGGAATGGTTTGGGGGCGGGAATAGTGTTAACCTCGCCTAAAAGAGACCAACTGAAATATGTATTACAAATACATTTTGCTGCGTCCAACAATGTAGCCGAATATGAAGCTCTAGTCCATGGACTGAAAGTAGCAAAAGAAATTGGCATACGCCGAATCTTATGATATGGCGACTCGGATCTAGTAGTACAGCAAGTCTCAGGCAGTTGGGACGCATTAGATGCTAATATGGCTTTATACAGGTTTCACGTGCAAAAGATCAGTGGATACTTTGAAGGATGTGAATTTCACCACATACCTCGGGCAGAAAATGATGTCGCAGACACATTGTCAAAATTAGGATCAACCCGGCAATAAATTCCTCCGGGTATTGCCCTGGAGCACCTCAGGAAACCATCAATAATCCCATCACCAGAATCCGAATCTATCTTTATCCCGGCAAATTCCGCAGAAGATAACGCGTCGATGGAAGTAGATCCGCAATATAACTCGGAACCCCCCAAGAGGAGGACAGCCGAGGTAAGTGCAATCATGGGAAAAGCCGAGATATGTATGTCGGCAGAAAACATGGAAATAGACAGTGAGATCACACCAGAAAAAGTCACACCGTTATGGACGCAACCCATATTTTCTTACCTAAAAGACTCGATGTTGCCGAGTAATAAGGTATTAGCTAGACAAACTATAAGGAGAGCAAAATCTTATACAATCATAAACAATGAGCTATATAAAAGGAGCGTCACAAACGTGTTGCAGAAGTGTGTAAGTTCGGAAGAAGGTCAGGAGATCCTTCTAGACATACACCAAGGAGAATGTGGGCACCATGCCTCATCTCGTGCCTTAGTAGCCAAAGCATTCAGGCATGGATTTTATTGGCCGACGGCATTGAAAGAAGCAAAAGAATTAGTTAAGAAATGCAATGGATGTCAGAGATACGCAACCAAAATACACATGCCATCGGCCGAGTTAAAAACAATACCCATCACTTGGCCATTTTCTGTATATGGGGTTTAGATATGGTGGGACCATTCAAGCCGGCACGAGCTATATATCATCGACGGGCGGAGGAGACGGCTGCCGAATCGGGCGGCTAGTCATGCTAGGACCGCCAGGCTTAACAGAAAGCGGAGCACTGCAAAAATAAGAAAGAAAAAGTGTCGAAGATGAAAACAATGAAGAGAGAAACAAGAAATACAAGTAAAAGGAGCTTACAAGCAACCCTGCATAATCTTGCGCTGGGAGGATTGAGTGGATTTCTTCGTTTCTTGGGACCGCCCGAGGCACTAGCAGGAGCCCCACGTTTCCCCGAGGTAACAGGGGGTCGAGAAGCAATAGGCTCGGCGTCGTGAACCTGACCGGCCGGATTAGCTGGGAAAGTAGAAGCCGGAAATGCATAAGAAATAGGCATTGCGGCAACTACCTCAAGAATTTGGACCTCGTCCGAATCACCTTCCTCCTCGTGCGCCGAAGTCTTGCCACGAGCTCGAGCCGGGGCAGGATCCGACTTAGGGACGAACTCCTCGGAGTCCGGCTCACCAGTATCCGGGGTGCTCCGGTCCGCGGGCCACGGAAGCAACAAAACTTCGGCGTCCTCATTCTTCTGCTCTGCGAACCTCTGCAAGACGAGGACAAAGAAAGTTAGCGGAATCCGTTACGAAAACAATGGAATAGCAGAGCGTTATTGATTAAGCTTACCTCGGGAGGCGGATGATCGCGGGTGAACGGTTTCAATCCCCAAGCCCAATCCTCAGGCATCTCCGTCTTGAAGATAGCTCGGACGCGCTTGTGGATAAGGTAATTGTCCAGCTCCACAGTCGAGACTCGGTTAGGGTCGAGGGGACCACTCATGTAGCACAGCTTGTGAGTCCGCTTCTGGAATGGGCAGATCTGGCTACTAATGAAAGTAGCCATCAGGTCTTCGCCGCATAACCCGGCGCGGATCAGCTCTTTAAGCCGAATCTCAAAAGCCTCGGCCAAGGCATGAGTTTTCCTCGGGTTGTAGAGCCAGTTCACTTTAGAAGGCGGACCAATTGAGAAGGCAGGGAGCCAAATCTTGTCCTCTGTCCCTCTATTCTTGACGTAAAAGAAGGATTTGTGCCACTTCTTGCACGACTCTAACCCGGTGACACGAGGAAATACGGATTTCCTCCGAGGTGTAATGGACGCTGCCCCACATTGAGTAAGCGATTTCTCGGAGGGGTGCAGAGATTTGTCAGGGATTACATTGGAACGAATCTGGAAGAACTTCGACCAGACGTGCACTGACGGCCACAGGCCGAAGTATCCCTCCGAAGCGGAGATAAAAGCAGAAAGAGAAGCAATGGCGTTCGCAGGAAGATGATGCGGCTAAGAGGGAGACCGAACCCACGCGCGAAGTGCGACATAAAAACCACATACTCACCCTCCCTAACATCCGGAGAGGACTCGCTGCCGGGTAAGCGATAGGAGACCTCGGCGGGAATCCTCCGAGTTCGGATAAGCCACTCAATCTCGCGGCGCGTAACGGAAGAACCTTGCCACGAGCCTCGCTCGGGCCTAGAGCCAGCGTCATCGTCCTCAATCAGAGCACCACTAAAGGAGCTAGACATGGGTGGTTCGCCGGAGAGATCGACGGAAGAAGAGCTGGCAGCGGAGGGTGTTTTAGAGCTACGAGGCCCCGTCGTGATTTTACACGGAAGCGGCGGCGGAGGAGCAGAGGAACCGCCGCACGAACACGAGATCGAAACGGAGAAATCTACGGTAAAACCTAGGCAATGCGGCCGGAAAGGACTCACCGGCGACGGCCCCGAAGCTGGTGAGCGCAGGCGAGGCGAGCAGAACGGCGCGGCGGAGTCCTCGCCGTCGGAAGCTCTGATGAGCGCGCGGCGGCGGAGCTGCGAGAAGGCGCGCAGGCGAGAGGAAGGAGGAGGGCAGAGACGAACGAGAAGGGGAAAAGTAAATCCCCAAACACCGTGCCCCTCTTTATAGTCGAGCCACGAACAAGGTAGTGGGATCGTGGCTGTAGCAGTTGACCGTGTAGATCGTGGGTGCGGCACGAACGCACGACGATAAGTGGAGCCACACCAACGGCCACACGGGAACGAAGAAGGTTGCGATCCCCCAGGGAAACGGCACGCGAGGCGTCGCAGCGGCGGCGCAGCAGGTATAGGGTAGCCTGTCAGTAAATACTGTAGAGGAACCAAAAAACTATAAAAACAATGATGGGAGTGACACGTAGGACGAGGCGTACGAGAGAAGGAACAAGGATACCCCGGACGAGAAAAAGGTAACTCGGAAACAGTACTGAAAAATATGATGAAGCTGATACGACCCGGCCGAAGCTATCGACAGGGCCACACCAGCTTCGGGGACTAATGTCGGGGGGTTGACCTCGGGTAGGTCAAAGACGGGGAAAGACAGAGGTACGATCCCCGTCTGGTTTCCGAGTTACAGTCTAGGTCGGCCGAATCATGAATAAGTCGGCCGACATACGGAGGCGAGAGGCCCGTATATGTATATTAAGGCGTTACCCGGCCGAGTTACTGCGTGGGTCGGCCGGGTTAACCTGAGTGATCTTGATGCAGGTAAAGGACAATCCGAGCTATGCAGGGGAGGGCCGAATGATATGAAGCTTGCAGGAGAAGGAGAGGCCTGAAGTCAAACCCTAGCTGCAAGCTAAGGAGAATCTAAGCAGTGCCAAGCGCTACGGACAAAGGCGCAGAGCGAGAGAGGAGGAGGTCACGGAGGTGACAGTCCGTAAGACCGAGGCGCAAGAGGGCCCTCTGGAACCTTGCCGTCGTTAGAGGGGCGACAGGAAAGAGGGCGCGAACTACTATATTGGGATAGGCATATTCTCGAATATGCCGCCACGCCCTAAAGGAACCCAGGGCTCTCCTTTATAAGGAGAGACTTGGACTCAGAGAAGGGGATCGGCTCATTTTGGTGCCGTTAGGCTGGTGAGGTTCATATTTTCTCCCTGTATACAGCTCAGGGAGCACTTGTAGCCCAAGAGAAGAGAAATAAAGATCTTTGCCCTAATCTCTTGTGTGTAGAATTAGTTGCATCTTCCCTCCCCAGATCCCACTAGCATCCATTGGCCCCATACTTTAGCCTACCCATGGCATCTTCCGTGCCACCACCACGACAAGCCTATGGAAGAAGAAATTTTTGAAACTGGAAGCTGATTAGATGAAAAAGAAGAGGAGACTGATGAACAAAAGGAGGAAGAATGGATCTACCCATGCCTACCTTATAATGAGAGTAACTCTTTACCTCTTACATTATTTGATTGTCCCCCATGCTTACCAAAGAGGGATGAATGTTATGTTCATGTGGATCCTTTTGAAATATCTACTTTGGGTAAAACATGTGAAGGTTTTAACCTCACTATTTTTTATCTTGATGGAAATTATGTGTTTGTAGATCATGAGGCTACTAGAAATTATTATGAGAGAGGAAAATATGGTTGTAGAAGTTTTCATGGTACTAAAACACCTCTCTTTGTGCTAAAAGTTTTGAAGTTACTCTTGTTTTCTCTTCCTATGCTTGTCATTTTGTTCTTTGTGAATTTATTTGTGTACAAGATTTTGATGCATAGGAAGAGGGTTAGACTTAAATGTGTTTTGAATATGCTTCTTGATGCTCTCTTTGACTTTAATTCATATTTCATATGTGAGCATCTTCTCAAGCTATCAAGCCTAACTTAAAGGCGTTAAACAAAAGTACTTGTTGGGAGATAACCCAAGAGTTTCCTTGAGTCTTGGAAGTTATTACGTCAGTAATGACCTCTCCTTATCCTTTTTGTTTGCTTTTTGTGCCAAGATTGACCTCTAATGAGAGGGAAGTAAGATTTGGGGAGTTGCTGTCCCGAAACAGATTTCTATCCTCCACCAAAAATATTCGTGAGGAGTCTCTATAAGTCAGATTGAGCTCAAAATTTAAGAATAAATCTCCCGGTATGTTAGCTAACTTTAGTTAGTTCAACACTTTTGATTTGAGCAACAAAAGATGTTCGAAAAAATCGGTTTCTACCTGCTGGTCTGTTTTGACAGATTTCTGCCATTATTTGCATTTGATTCTTATTGATTCCTTTTTGAGTTCTCTTTAGGTGAATTGAGCTTTTTGAAGGAGTTACTACAGTAGCTTGTGTTTTTAGTGAAAAGTTTTCGTTTGCTTTTCTTAGTTTGTTTAGTTTTCTAAAGAAGTTTGGACCCCTGTTCTCGATGTGTTTTTTTGCAAATAAGTTGCTTGGTGTTGGAAAGGAGTAGTAAGTTCTTGCTTGAAGTGCAAGAGGAGCTTGTATTGACTATGACTTAGACTTAAGCATGACATGCTAGGTGTTGTTTTGAACTTATGCTTAGTGATTATTGATGTAGCATGTCTTGTTCCAAACAATTGGGATTGCTTAGTGTGACTTTAAGAAATTATGCGTTGTTTTAGCATGCAAAAAGCATAGTATTATGGTATTCTTCTTTGATGCTTGGCACGTGCTCACACCATGTTATGACTATGATAAGTCACCATTAGCCTCTATGATCATTTAGTACATGACTTGTAGTACCACTTTTTGCTTTGATTAGTATGCCTTGTTGCACTACATGATTATGGCCATTATGCTCTCTTAGTTGAGTTGCTCCCAGTCTTTTGCTAGCCTCCACTTGTATGAGTAAGTTCTACTCATGATTCCAACTCCCAAGAAACCAAGTTATTCCAAAGTGTCCACTATAAAATCCTATGCATGGTGTGTTATACCATTCCAAGTATATTCTTGTTTTCAACTATCTTCCAATAAAAACTATTTTGTTATGTGAAAACTTAGTGATTAAAGCCCTCACGAACTTGATGGCACACTTCATATTCTTTGCCCCTAATAAACTTGAACCATTGTGGCAACTATGTTGTATATGCTTGCACTTATTGTAGAGCTCCCAACCTTTAATAAGGTAGAGATCCCCGTGTTTACAATGCTAGTCCCTGGATCAATAGCTAGCATCCACAGTTAAGATGTAATATCAAGAAACAAAGGTCATAGTACAACTTTATAACCAGGAATAAATAATTCATTGCATCTTACATAGCTCATTTGGCTATCTCATTACAATGCAGCAGAAATAACTATAGCATGGAGTCCTTCATCTTCAAAGTGCCACAGGCAATCATGTTGGTTGTAGACTTGTAATCCTCAACAACACACTTCACTAACATCAAACAAACCTGCAACATAATAAGTTACAGCCACAAGGGTCAATACATTTGAATTGTATTGGCAAGTGATACTATGGTAATATAGTGGAGTCTATCATCTATATGCATTTGGCTAGGTGGAGCTTAGGCTTGCTTTGCTTAAAATAGATTTACCTTATCATTTGAAAACACTAAGTTTTTGTTTGTCAAAAACTCCCAAGAAACCACCAATAGAAATTGGTGAACCTTCAACCCTTGTTTAACCACAAGTTTTTAACTTAGAAATTGGGATGAGGAGATTCTTGATAGCTTCCATGTATTGATGCTCAAATTGTCCTTTACCAGGGACATGGCTAAGTACTTAGATTTTACACTCTGCAGAGGTGGTGCACTTTCCCCACAAGACTTGGTTTCACCAAGACAAGATCTTTCAGAAGCCTTCCCTTAGACCAGAATGGACGCGCTCCAACCTATCAAACCCCTACCACCAGCTGTCCATTTGGCTAAGTTATTGCAACCTATATGATCCAGGCAGAGCCCATAATGCCATGTGGCTGCACTAGAAGCTTCTTAACATTTGGTATCTCAAATCCCTTTGTTCCTAGGTGGCTTTCCACAAGTGAGATACCAAGTTTTCCCCAGTATACTGGACTTGGTGATGCCCAAGTTTCCCCCAGTATACTGGACTTGCGTAACCACTCAACACAAACCTTTCTTTCCATTCCACCTAGGTGATTCATTTACTTAGTTGTTTTATTAAACAAAACACAAGTCCTTGACTTAGAAATATTCCATAGCATGAATATATTCCACCCTTGTTTTCTACTAGCTAGGCTAAGCATGATAGTAGTAGGAATCTTAACTTAGGAAAATTCTACTAAGGTTTCATCTACTAGGATTTTCCCATGGCATAGTTTATACTTAGCAAAATTCCATGCAAGTCCTACTTAGAAATAGCACTAATGCATAGTGAAAACAATGGGACAAAAGTATGAAGCATCACTTGCCTTTTTGGTAGAGAATATAATTTCACTCCTTGATCTTGCAATAGTCACACTCTTCAAATATCACTACAATTCAATCAAGGCACAAATTCAATCTACCACTCAAGCAATCATCACATAGAATAATAAAAACAAAGCAATGCATGCAAGCATGCCAAACGTTGTTTTACTTGGAAAAGTGATTTCTAATAGGTTATAAACATTTTAAAATACGTAATGGTAATTTATAAGAGTGGCAAAACCATTGGATATCAAGTTAGTGAAAATGGCCATTTTAGTTCATTTTTGTTTTGCTAGAAATGGTTCAAATCAAAGTAATATTTCTAGTGTTTGATAAATAAATTTTAAACACAAATGTTAGTGTTTTATGCTCAAGTGTTTAATATTAAAACCATTTGCAAAAGGTTTTACCCATAAATCATTTTTTATATCTAATCAATATTTTATGTTGTTGGAAATGCCTTTAGAAAAGTAATAATTTTTATAGGGTTCACCAAATATATTTTTAAATCATAAAACTTTGTTTTTAGGGTCAGAGAGTTTAATTCAAATCATTTTCCAAAGGTTTTACTCAAAAGCGTTTTTAACACATATTTATTTGACTAGGAATGTTTTAATTCAAAGATTTATTCTTTAACTTCCCAAAATATGTTTTTGAATCCACAAGTTGGTTTCTATAGTCAGTAGGTTCAAAACAAACAAATTGCCAAAGATTTTACCTTAAAAATATTTCTAGAATAATTTTTATATCCAAAATATGCCTACACAAGTTTCTGCAAAAACAACCAATTTAACAGAAGAAATTTACTAAACAAAGTGCATAGTTGGAAAGTACTTGTTTTTTTGATTCCATTGATATAAAATTTGTAAAATTTGGACGTGTGGATCAAAAGTTATGAATTATGCAAGTTTGAACATCTATTAGAATAGTTTCTGTTTTTAAAACAAAAGGCTGGCCACGTGTCTTGTCCTGATTGATCCATACCGCTTTGGTTGGATTGACTAACACAGACCACAGGATTTCATTTAGATTGTGCGGTGCATATGCTACCATACCGCTTCGCTAAGTGAAACTATCGCAGCGCTTGGATCAAAATCGGACGGCTCCCAGCTTCCTCCCAAGAACTGGCGGCGCTGGCGCGGCGGCGAGCGGAGAATGCGCTCTGGCCGTGAGGTTGCCGGGGTTACAGGAGGCGAGAGGAGTAGGGGAGAAGCTCACCAGAATCGTCATGGATAGGGGAAGCTCGACGTGTGCTCGGTTGTCGAAGGTGCGCTCGGGGTCGATCTTAATCACTCGCCGGAGTTGCCTTCGGGCTCGGGTGCGGTCAGTCATTGACGGAGGCGACGCTACAGTGCGCGCTAAGACAAGACCAGGGTGCAGTTAGATGCGCACGGTGTTGGGGATCATACGGTGTCAATGAGAGTGGAGGGGGTGGTCATATGCTACCTGGGGCACTCGCCGGAGTCGAGGCAGTGGACGGTGGCGAGGAGGCGTCGTCGTTGCCGAGCGTCTGAGGCGCGCGCGGCCAAACGAGTGGTACTAGGAGGTTCGCAGGACGATGGGGAATGCGCTCGTGTGGTCGAGGGGTAGTAGGGCTGGCTGGCTCCATCGGAATCGTCGCCGGAAGGTCGTCGGGGCAGAGGCGTTCGCAAGCAAAATTGCGGCAGCCCGGTGGCTCTCTGGCAACAGAGTGTGAGAGGAAAGGGAGAGGAGGCATGGGCGCTTAAATGGGCGAGATTACTGGGCGAGTTATGTGTGCATTAAAGAGAATTTAAGAAGAGGAATCAGCGCAGCAAACGACAGCGAGGTTGGGGATGAACTGGTCGCGGTGGGGAAGAAGGCGAGCTGGCAGGTGGGGTCTGGCAACAGCGAGAGAGAGAGAGGTGAGGTTGGGTCCAACAGTCAGTGAGGGGGCGGGTCTGATTCTGAGTGGAAAACGATTCGCGAGAGGGGGAGGAGATGGCCTGCGAGTTGGGCTGGACTGGGCCAGGTTCCTGGGCTGGGTTCGTTTCTCTTTTTTTATACAGAACCTTTTTTTTTAATTTCTGTTTTGATTTCTATTCAAATAATTCAAACACTATTTGAATTCAAACCTTTGCCAAACTTTGTGTATATTCTAGTACTGTTTATTATCATATTCTAAAGTCAAATTTAGAATATCTCTTTTATTCCTTTTAGGGTATATTAATTATTTTAAAAAAATAGGCCCTTGTTTTAATTCAAATAAGATTTTATATATTTTCAAACTCTTTATTTGAATTTCTAATTTTCACTAAACCTTTTTCAGTAGGTTTTATTTATTTAATAGGATGTTTAAATACTTCTCTTGAATTATTTAAATTATTTTAATATGATTATTAATCATTTAACATGAGCATGTGTCTTCAAATAAATAAATAAAATTGATTATGGTTTTAATACTATAAAATTTTATTGAAATATTCTTTATCCATTTATTTTATTTGGATTATATTTATTTTCATTTTCTTATGGATTTGGCCATGATTTAATTTGGTTTTTAAATATTCCTTAATTATTATTTCGTTCTTTATCTTATAAAATCCATATCTTTTTATTTAAAGATCCAAACTTGGTGATCTGGAAGTTATCCCACCAAGTAGCTACTTGGTGGGATAACTTCCAGATCACCACTCCCATTGAGGATGTGACATGGGCTATCTTTGAAGATGGTTTCCGTACAGCTCACATCTCATCCGGAGTGATGAGTTTGAAGAAGGAGTTCCATAACCTGTAGCAGCATCACCGCAGCGTGGCTGAATATATTGAGGAGTTCAACAATCTAGCGCGTTATGCACCGGATGAAGTGGATACCGATGCCAAGAGGAAAGAGAAGTTCCTCGAAGGACTGAACGATGAACTGAATTTGCAGCTATCTGTTGCCTATGTCCCCACCTACCAGTCCCTTTGTGACAAGGCTACCATCTTGGAGAACAAGATGAAGCAAGTTGAAAGCAGAAAGAGGAAGCACAGCTCTGACAAGCATAGCTCGGGATCGTCTCACAAGCGTTCCCATCATGATGATAGTGGGAGTTCTAGATCCCACAAACATGGAAAATACAACAACCACCACAGCCACAACCGCCATCATGACAACAAGCATCACCGTAATCATGATAGTGACAAGTACAAGAACCACAAGGGTGGACACAAAAGTCACTACAGTGGAGGTGGAAGTGGCAGTCAGCCTGCAAAAAGAGATATCAGTCAGGTTGACTGTTTCAAGTGTAAGAAGCTGGGGCATTATGCAAATGAATGCCTAGAAAAGAAATTTGAAGGACCCAACAATCCCAACCCTTTCCAGAAGGGACAAGTGAACCACATCAATGTGGAAGAGATTTATGAGGAGTCCGATGATGTGGCTGGTAAGTTCAAACTCAATTCTATTCCAGCACTTGTTCTTTTTGATACTGGTGCATCACATTCATTCATATCAAAGGCATTTGTTGATATAAATGGGTTTCCAACTGAAAATATTGGGTGTCCAATAAAAGTAAGTTCTCCCGGTGGAGATATGATAGTAAGTCTTGGATGTCGTGATCTAGTGATAGAATTTGGGAAGCATAAGTTTCCAGTGAGTCTGATAATCCTAGATTCCCAAGGACTAGATGTAATTTTGGGAATGGACTGGATGACCAAGTATGAAGGAGTACTAGATTGTGCCAATCATACTGTCGAACTCACAACCCCGGAAAAGAAACGGATAAGATTCAAGTCTAACTTTGAATCAAAAGGGAGTAAGCTAAATTCCTTTAAGGGGGTTAGCATAGACAGTGTGCCAATTGTGAGAGAATATCCGGATGTGTTTCCGAAATAATTGTCGGGAATGCTACCAGATAGAGATGTGGAATTTCTGATTGACTTGCTGCTAGGATCAGGACCAATAGCAAAGAGACCTTACAAGATTTCAGTTGATGAGTTGAAAGAACTCAAGAAACAACTTGTAGAACAGTTGCGGAAAGGATTTATTCAACCAAGTTCTTCATCTTGGGGAGCACCAGTCTTGTTTGTAGAAAAGAAAGATAGAAGTCAAAGGTTATGCATAGATTATCGTTCACTCAATGAGGTGACTATCAAGAACAAATATCCTTTGCCCCGAATCAATGACTTGTTTGATCAGCTAGAAGGAGCCTAAGTATTCTCAAAGATTGACCTCCGATCAGGTTATTTTCAGCTTAAGATAAGGGAACAAGACATACCTAGGACAACTTTCACCACTAGGTATGGATTGTATGAGTATATAGTGATGCCATTTGGTTTGACCAATGCACCAGCTTACTTCATGAATATGATGAACAAGATGTTCATGGAGTTCCTTGACAAGTTTGTTGTCGTTTTCATCTATGACATTTTGATCTACTCCAAGAGCAAAGAAGAGCATGAAGGACATTTGCGTTTGATACTTGATAAGCTTAGAGAGCATAAATTGTATGCCAAATTCAGAAAGTGTGAATTCGGGTCGAATGAAGTTGGATTTCGTGGACACGTTGTGTCAGGAGATGGTGTAGCAGTTGACCCTGCAAAAGTGTCAGCTGTAACTGAATGGGAATCTCCTAAGTCAGTGAAGGAAGTTCGTAGTTTCCTTGGCTTGGCAGGATACTACAGAAGATTCATTGAGAATTTATCCAAGGTAGCTAAGCCAATGATGGAGTTACTAAAGAAAGACAAGAAATTTGCTTGGTCTGAAGGATGTGAGCTCAGTTTCCAAGAATTGAAGAAGAGACTAGTGACAGCACCAGTCCTATGTCTGCCAGATTTGGAGAAAGATTTCCAAGTGTATTGTGATGCATCTCATCATGGATTAGGTGTAGTTCTAATGCAAGAAGGGAAAGTTGTGGCTTATGCCTAGAGACAACTCAAAACTCATGAGGTAAATTACCCCACTCATGATTTGGAGTTAGCCTCTGTTGTCCATGCACTCAAAACATGGAGACATTATCTTTTGGGAAAGCGATGTGAAGTGTTCATAGATCACAAAAGCTTGAAGTATATCTTCACTCAGAAAGAAATCAACATGAGACAAAGAAGATGGCTAGAACTCATCAAGGACTATGACTTGAGTTTGCAATACCACCCCGGCAAAGCAAATGTTGTAGCGGATGCACTAAGCCGTAAAGTATTTGTAAATGGCCTTACTAAGGGAGAGTTGCCAGATGATCTGTGTGCCAAATTTAGAGACCTTAGATTGGAGATTGTGCCTGAAGGACATCTCATGTCATTGGATGTTCAACCCACCTTGTTGGACAAGATCAAGGAAGCCCAAAAGACGGACAAGGAAATCGAAGATATTAAGGAAAAGATTGGCAAGGGAAAAGCCAAAGGATTCCATGAAGACGAACAAGGTACTTTATGGTATGGTAAACGTATCTGTGTTCCACAAGATCTGGAGCTTCGGAAAATGATTTTACAAGAAGCACACAACTCACCATATTCCATTCATCCGGGTAACACCAAAATTTACATGGACATGAAGGAAATATTTTGGTGGAACAATCTCAAGAAGGACATCGCCGAACATATTGCTTTGTGTGATGTATGTAGTAGAGTGAAAGCAGAACATCAGAAACCAGCAGGATTGCTACAACCACTACCTATTCCTGATTGGAAGTGGGACAAGATTGGGATGGATTTCATCACTGGACTGCCAATTACCAGGTCGGGATATGATTCTATTTGGGTAGTAGTGGATCGCCTCACTAAAGTGGCTCATTTCATACCCGTGAAGACAACCTATACAATTGCTAAGTTGGCCAAGATATATATGAACAGGATAGTATGTTTGCATGGAGTACCCAAGAGTATTGTGTCAGATAGGGGAACCCAATTCACTTCACATTTTTGGAGGCAACTACATGAATCATTGGGAACGAGGTTGGAATTCAGTACTGCTTTTCACCCCTAGACTGATGGACAGATAGAAAGGACCAACCAGATTTTAGAAGATATGTTGAGGGCATGTTCCCTAGACTATGGAGCTAGTTGGGATGAAAGTCTGCCTTACGCAAAATTCTCTTACAATAACAGCTATCAAGCCAGTATTGAGATGGCACCGTTTGAGTTTCTCTATGTGAGAAAGTGTACTACCCCATTGCTATGGGATGGTGTGGGAGAAAGAAATTTGTTCGGACCAGAACTAATCAAAGAGGCTGAAGAGAAAGTCAAGCTAGTAAAGGACAGATTGAAGATAGCACAGTCCCAACAAAAGAGCTACACAGATCCTAAGCATAGAGAAGTCACCTATGAGGTGGGTGATAGAGCTTATCTTAGAGTGTCACCACTTGGTGGAGTGAAGAGATTTGGAGTCGAAGGTAAATTGGCCCCCAAGATATGTTGGACCGTTCAAGATTCTGAGTCGTAAAGGAGAAGTAGCTTATGAGATTGAGTTGCCAGAATCATTGTCTGCCGTTCACAATGTGTTTCATGTGAGTCAGCTAAAGAAATGCCATCCAGAGATGGAAGATATTTCTTTGAAGGATACTCTACCTTTGGAGGAGGCCCAATTGGAAAGTGATCTCACTTATGAAGAAAAAACTATCAAGATTCTTGAGACTGCAGAAAGAGTTACTCGGACAAAGACTATCAAATTCTGCAAACTTCAGTAGAACCATCATTCCGAAGAAGAAGCAACATGGGAAATAGAAAATGACCTTCGAAAAGATCACCCTCACCTATTTGCTAGCCAATCCGAATCTCGAGGGCGGTATTCACCTTAAGGGGGTTAGATTTGTAACATCCCTAAAATCATGATTTCAAAGTTTGCATATCATCCATTCATTCATAATAATTTTTGGATCATTTTCAAAGTCATTACAAAAACAAAAGCATTTGAATGCCTATTATTTTATGTAAGCAAGGCATTGACCCAATGCTACTCTCTAGTAAAGAGATTATTTGTTTTAAACCAAAGGTGTTTGATCATAGGTTTTTTTGATAATTTCCAAAGCTTGGGCAAAGATTTCAAAACAAAGAAACAAAATTAAAACCATTTATATGTCTTTATTAAGCAATTGGTAAAAACATTGTTTATTTTAAATTCCAAAGTGCCAAATTATTTTAAAGTGCACAACCTCTGCAGATGGAAGAAACTAAGTACTTAGCCGTGTCCCCGGTAATGGACAACTTGAGCATCAAGACATGGAAGCTATCAAGAATCTCCTCATCCCAATTTTCTAAGTTAAAACTTGAGGTTGAACAAGGGTGAAGGTTCACCAATTTCTATTGATGGTTCCTTGGGAAATTTTTGTCAAAGAAAATCTTAGTGTTTTCAACTAATAGGTAAAACCTATTTTGAGCAAAGCAAGCCTAGGTTACACTTAGCCAAATTCATGTAGTAACTAGATGTTAATATTCTACTAAGGTATCACTTGCCAATACTATTCCAATGTATTGACCCACTATGGCTGTAACTTGTGATGTTGCAGGTTACTCTGATGATGAATAGGGGTTATGAGTCTACACTCAACATGCTTGCCTGTGGCACATGAAGATGAAGACTTTATTTATATTGTTATGATTAAACTCTTGTATTAGTCCTATGGTCATGGAGTTGTAAAAGACTATGTTATCTCTGGAATGACAACGTAATAATGACCTTTGTTTCTATGTAGTTCATCTTAAACTATGGATGCTAGAAATTGATCTAGGGACTAGAATTGCAATCATAGGGATCCTTACCTTTATAAGGGTTGGATCTTACACTTCTAAGTTGGAATTAGCAGAATCGTGTTGTCACGGGGAACGTTTTCAACATTGCACTTGTACTTTGTACTCAATTGATATCATGTTCTTTTGTCTATGGATGTCACCGGTGTGAAATAAAGAGGGAACTTGTAAGTCCGTGGAGTTTGTATCCTGTGTTAGAGAAACGCCTGGGCCGCTAGCCTAAGCCATGCATAATCATGGTGGAAACTTGCAGCATCACCATAATGAGATATATATGAAGCATCCTCAATAAAAAGCTATGCATATGGTAAATAAAAAGATTGCTGAGATTCTCATTGTCTGCTTGCCTTGTCATTTTGGTTATGGGAAAGCTCTTGTACCATGTGCAAGGGGTACCCCGTTGGCGGTTCTCAATGATATCCAAATACTTACAATGACAAGAACTTACCTGGACCCAAAGTTCAGTATCCATGAGGTGTGGCCTTCATATTCAAGGGACTTGAGATTGCCAATTTATACTTCGTCAAGCATATACTCCATCTTTGCCACTTTAACCTTAACCACTTCAAGATGCTTATGATAGGGGCAATGAGGGATGAAATCTAACAAGTACCATAATTTTTGGAAGCTCTTTTTTTAACTTGTAATCCCTACTTACTTTACAAAAAATGCCTTTCTTCCACCATTATTGAGTCTTCGCCTTCTACCTTTAGGCACCATTAAGAGAGCATAGTTGGCATTCTGTGTGAAGTGTTCCAAAGATTATTGATTGATGCATATTGTGATATTACTTGTTCTTGTGCTATTTGTTTCTAGTCACCCTTGTGAACTTTGAAGGTGTCCTATGCATCTATATTGCTACTCTATGAGGGACAAGCTGATTGTCACTTTGTTATGTTTTTTGTATGTGAAACAAACAAACATTTTTCAATGCATATTATTCATGATATTTGTTTGTAGCTGGTCATGTTGCATGCATAGTTACTATGTCCTATTGTTAGAACTCCATCTTTCATGCACATGTTTAGAGTTCTTTGATCCCAGCTTTCAATGCTTGCAAATGATTGGATCTTTATTGTGAGGGTGCATGTCACCTCAAAATTATTCTTTTATCACTTACTTACTCGAGGACGAGCAGGAGTTAAGCTTGGGGATGTTTATACGTCGGAAATGTATCTATAATTTTTGATGCTCCATGCTTGTTTAGTATCTACTTTGCTTTGCTTGTCTACACTTTGAGGTGCTTTTTACATGTTTTCTGGTACTAACCTACTAACAAGTTGCAACAGTGCCAGATGCCTGTTTTCTGTTGTTTTTGGTTTCAGAAAAGTTAGTAAAGGAATATTCTCGGAATTGGACGGGACAAACGTTAAATTCAATTACTTTCTGTGGGGAACAAGAAGTCCAGAGGGGAGACGAGGAATCGGGCCAGGGTAGCTAGACCCCCCCCCCAGGCGCGGCCAGGGGTGGGCCTGCGCCTGGATAGGGTTTGGTCCCCCTGGTCACCTCCTCGACCTCCCCCTTCGCCTATAATAAGCCCCCAATGCAGAAACCCTAAGCATCCGATCAAATCTCCACGAAACTGTTTGTAGCCGTCGCCACCATCGTCCCTAGATCGGGGGGTTCGATAGTTTTCGAGAAAGAGTTCTGTTGCATCGTCGCCACCAGAAACCAAGATTCGGATCCAGAAACTCTGTTCTGGCACCCTGTCGGGATGGGGAATTTGGAGAGGATCATCGCCATCGTCATCACCAATGCATCTCCATCAACCACCGATGTTTCCCTCATCCATGAGTGAGTAATACCCCGCTGTAGGCTTGGGGATGGTAGGGATTGGATGAGTTCTATCATGTAATTGAATAAGATCTGTTAGGGCATAGTTCCTAGTATCTCTATTAGTGCTATTTCACTTTGTTGCAACTTGTTGTGCTTAAGGCTTGCCATTAGAGCCCGAGTGCCATGATCTCAGATCTGAACTTATTATTGAATCATTATGATAGTATTGTTTGTGATCTTATCTGCAAGTTGCGTACACATATCATTGTCCGGATCCAAAGTCCCCAAAGTGACAATAATTGGGAAAACCGGAGGGGATGGCTGTAGTGTGAGGATCACATGTGTTCACGGAGAGTTAATGCTTTGCTCCGGTGCTCTATTAAAAGGAGCACCTTAATTGCCAGTAGTTCCCTAGAGGCCCCGCTGCCTCGGGCTGGCTGGACAGAAGATGTTGTGCAAGTCTCATTGCGAGCACGTATGACTATATTTGGAGCACATGCCTAGGATTGTTCAGTACTTGGATGCTTGTTATTATTTATCTACAATTCCCTAGATCTTGAAGTTACATGTTTAGACTCGTCCATGCAACTCCCGTCCATCCATCCCTATGCCTACCGCACTCGAATCCTACTATTACCTTTACTATTACTATTTCTCATGTTTCACTATTGTTGTTGATATTGCTGTTGCTACTACCAAACTGTTGCTACTGATAAACTTCTGTGAGCAAGAACTATTTCAGTGCGGTGAGCCCGACAACTCAGTTGTTAAGGCTTGCAAGTATTCTTTGGATCCCCTTGTGTCAAATCAATAAATTGGGTAATACTACCCGCGAAGACTGTTGCGATCCTCTATACTTGTGGGTCATCACCCTTGTCCACAATTTGGGCTCCTTATTTGTATCATTCTAAATTTAAAACCATTTGAATTGTTTTCAAATAGAGGGAAAGAGTAGGGTTTAGGGTTTTGTCTTTAACTTTCTTAGTTAAAATTTTTTAGATGATGCTCATGATGCACAATCAAACCCTAATTGATATTTAACTAAAACTGGGGTGTTATAGCTCTATCCCCCTTACGAGAATCTCGACCCGAGATTCCTAATGTAGGAAGAGAGACAGAGAGATAAAGAAACAATGTCACCCTAAAGATAAGAGGGAAACACACTAAAAAGCACATAGAGTATCTCATGGTCAACTCATGGATGGATTTTTTGGAAACAACTCTGAGGTGGTGAGATGAAACACATCAAGATAACAGAGGAGACAAAAGGAGATGGTTTCAAGTTTTTAGATAGCTGGTCTTCATAAGAATTGAGAACATGGAGCTTACAGATGGTTTTGAAGCTTCTAAAGAGGAAAGCTTCGAACAGAAAGAACATGACCACAGACTTTGAGAAATGAACCTCTACTAAACGGCTTAAGTAGAGATTTCGGGTTTCAGAGATATGTATCAACAAAACCAAGCTGTTGAAATACTTTTGAAATAGAAGGGTCACTCTTTCATTCAACAAAAGGCCAAGACACAAAAGTGTTTTGGTGGGGAGGACTCATAAGAGTCACAAGGAACATGTAGCAAGAGAAACTATGATTACCAAAATCATAGTCACTCTTAAAACATGTAAGATCCCTCCCTTTATAAACGTAAGGATCCCTGTGATCGCAATGCTAGTCCCTGGATCAATGCTAGCATCCACAGTTTAAGATGACGTACACAGAAACAAAGGTCATTATTACATATCATTCCAGAGACAAACATAGTCTTTTACAAACTCCATGGCCACAGGCCTAATACAAGAGTTCAAATATATAATAAGATAAATAAGTCTTCATCTTCATGTGCCACAGGCAAGCATGTTGAGTGTAGACTCATAACCCCTAATCATCATCAGAATAACCTGCAACATCACAAGTTGCAGCCACAGTGGGTCAATACATTGGAATAGTATTGGCAAGTGATACCTTAGTAGAATATTAGCATCTAGATACTATATGCATTTGGCTAAGTGTAGCTTAGGCTTGCTTTGCTCAAAATAGGTTTTACCTATCAGTTGAAAACACTAAGTTTTTATTTGACAAAACTTTCCCAACGAATCACCAATAGAAATTGGTGAACCTTCACCCTTGTTCAACCATAAGTCTTAACTTAGAAATTGGGATGAGGAGATTGTTGATAGCTTCCATGTCTTGATGCTCAAGTTGTCCAATACCAGGGACATGGCTAAGTACTTAGATTCTTCCATCTGCAGAGGTTGTGCACTTTCCCCACAAGACTTGATTTTCACCAAGACAGGACCTTTCAGAAGCCTTCCCTTAGACCAAATGGACGCGTTCCAACCTATTATCCCACTACCACCAACTGTCCAAATGTCTAACTTATTGCAACCTATATGATCCAGGCAGAGCCCATATTGCCATGTGGTTGCACTAGAAGCTTCTTAACATATGGCCTCTCAAATCCCTTTGTTCCTGGGTGGCTTTCCACAAGTGAGATACACAAGGTAAACCATATAAATGGGCCTTGTGTAACCACTCAACACAAACCATTCCTTCCATTCCACCCAGGTGTTTCATTCACTTAGTTGTTTTATTAAGCAAAAACACAAGTCAAAGACTTAGAAATATTTCACATAGCATGAATATATAACCACCCTTGTTTGCTACTAGCTAGGCTAAGCATGGCAATGGTAAGCATCTTAACTTAGAGAAATTTCTAACAATTCTACAACTACTAGGATTTCCCAAGCATAGCATATAGATACTTATCAAAATATTCATGCAAGCCCTATACAAAATATTTCTAGTGCATAGTTGAAAAATATAGGAATAAATCATGAAGTACCACTTTCCTTGGTAGTTTGGGGAGTAGCAACAATCTTCACAATCACAATCACTATTTGCACCAAAATCTACACATAAAATAATGGCACCAAAATCACATATCAAGATATACAAACAAAACAAAATATGAATGCATGCAAATTCCATGTGATGATTTTTCTACACCAAACAAGACAAGTAAACAGTACTCAAACATAAACAAGTCCAAGATAGTCAAAATGGACTTTATTTGATTTTTAAAACATTTTTCAAATCATTTCTATATCCAAAATAAGCCTACACAAGTTTCTGCAAAAACAACCTTTTTACAGAGGCAAAACATTAAACACATTGCATAAACAGATAGGATTTTCTCTCCTGATTCCAATGATATAAAATTTGCAAAATTTGAACGTGGGAATCAAAAGTTATGAATTTTACAAGTTTGAATCACTAATAGATCTAAATTCTGTATTTAAAACAAAGAACTAGCCACGCGGCGCTCTCTGATTGGTTGATAACGTTTCGCGCGGATCAGGCTTTCTGGATCGTTAGATTAAAAGTGCATCGCACGGCTCAGATCTAAACTTACCGCTTCGCTAAGTGATCTAATTCTATGCATCAGATCAAAGATCCAACGGCGCACAAGCGTTTGGCCAAAGATGGGCGGCGCGCGACGGTGGCTGGCGGCGATACAGGAAGCGAGATAGGCAGTGGAATAGCTCACCGAGTTCGCGTGATGATGCTGGTGCTCCAGGTGGTCTTCGTTGGCGAAGGGGCACACTGTAGAGGTCGCTGGGGCTCGTCGGAGTTGTGCGCGGCGTCGGGTGCTTGCAGATGTCGATGTTGCCGAGGTTCTGGGTCGCCCTAGCACGAGTCAGTGGTGTTAATAGCTGCGCAAAGACAAGATGAATCTGACAGTATGCACGCGAGGTCAAGGGGCATTCGATTTATACTGCTATTCCTCGTCGGAGTTGAGACGGTGGTTCTGTCGTTCGCGAAGGTGGTCGGGGACGGCGACCTGGGTCATGTGCGGGCAAACCAAAGGCATTAGATGAATCACAGAGACATGGCGAACCTGATAGAGGCAAGAAGGAGGCAAGGGGCGCTTGGAGCTTACCGGAATTAGTCGTTGGAGCTCGTCGGAACAGCGACGGTGTGAGCGAAAATTTGCGGAGCCTGGCGACGCTTCTGGCTAGCTAAGTTGGGGGGAATGGCCGCAAGGGGGAGGGGTTTAAGTAGCCGGAGTGGAGGCGAGGATCACGCTCGCAATAAACGGCATTTAACCGGATTTAAACATGGCAGTGAAGGGAGGAATAAACGGCGAGGGCCTGGTCATGGGCGGGATTTTGGGGACGACGAGCTGACCTGGCACAGGGTCCACTTGACAGAGAGAGAGGGTGTGAGTTTCTGCGGTGAGAAAGAGAGAGGAAGACCCCCGGGTGGGCTTGCTGGGCTGGATCTGCTGTTGGGCTGAAAAGCTGGCGCCGGCCTCTTTCCTTTTCCTTATTCTTTTTATTTTTATGATTGAATTTCCAGGAATCAAATTCAATTGATTTCAAATGTGTTTGAATTCAAACTTGCTCTGGATTTTTATAAAGTAAAACTTGTACACATTTGGTTGTAAAACAAGGTTGTGCATTTTAAAATAGTTTTGTACTTTGGAATTTTTTAAACATAAACAACATTGTTTAATAAAGACAAAGAAATGGTTTTGAATTTGTTTCCTTGTTTTGAGAAATTTGTCCAATCTTTGGAATTTATCAAATAATCCTATGAATCAAAAACATTGGTTTAAAACAATTAAAACCATAGTCTCTCACTAGAGGGTAGCATTTGGATCAAAACTTGTTCACATGAGATAATAGCACCCAAAGTTTCTGTTTCTTTCAAAGGAGTTTGAAATTGAACCCTAAATGAATATGCATGCATGAATGATATGCAAAGCTTTGAAAACATGATTTTAGGGATGTTACAAAACATGGTCAAGAAATGAAGGAAACTCTTTATTCATCCCGAACGATCAAGATCTTTCCAAAGATCATGATATCACTTTGCACCACTAAGATGAATAGTTAAGAAGATCCCTGATGACACGAGAAGAAAGAAACTTCATTCTCAGACTTCAAGTGTTTGGCACAACAAAATTATTGCCATCATAAAAGGGTCTGGAGGATCGACCAAGAGACATTTAGTAACACTACTTTAAATGTTCTCCTTGATGTTTGAGAAATCAAACATCAATTAAAGGTTGGACTTCGGATAAAAGGAAACCATAAGCACAACTCCTATAATAAATTATAGAACAAGTCTGATGAAGAGTGGTTGTTATTGCGGAATCAAAGGAATATGGAAAAGGTCTTTCCGGCTAAGTGTGTCAACCATTACATCAATCTTGCCAGATTTACAAAGAGACCTATGTCAAAACCTTGAGGAACACCAACCATCATTGCTTCTTGAGATTTAACTCTGGTTAGGTGGAATTATATTTCAGACTCAGCATGTCTAATTAGGAAGTCTGCAACATTTACCGCAAAGATAAAGTTACTAGATTCTCAAGATGTGGACTATAGTGTTAAACTCTAGAAGAATGAGCTAGATTGTTAGACTCGTGTATTTAGCAATTTGCCGTAAGACAACTGCACACACATAAGGTACTAACAACAAAACACACATGTGTCCATAAGGAGAGGGATAACTCTTCTCGAATCCACTATGACATTCTTTCAACATTTTCACGTGAACTGGAGAAGGTTACTTCTAACATCCAGAACACATGCTTTGAGATGACTCAAAGACGGTTCTCAAAACTTTCCAACATTAATGTCAATTGCTCCATATGAATCTTGCATAGCATGGAGAAGATAAGAATGTCATTGATGGGCTCAACAACAAACTTATCAAGACAATCCATAAACATGGACTCATATGTTGCGTGAACAAGGCAAAAGTATTGGTCAGACCAGGACATGAAGATGTACTCAAGTGAAACATCACAAGTTGGAACACCATAAAGATAGTCCTTGGAACTGAGTTTGGTTTGACGATAACCCAAATCAAATCAAAGATAGGGGAAGATAACATATCCACAAAGGAGACACTATCTTTCTTCAACACGAAAAAAACTAGACATCCCTCTACGAAGGAACAGAGTCGGTTAGAACTTTTGTCATACAACTCTCCAAGTTGTTGTTTAAGCTCAGGCAACTAGTTCAGGGATATCCAGTACGGATCCTTGGAGAAAAGAGCAGTTCAGAAAAATTTCTTTGTCAAGAACTTTACATCACGGTCATGTGGCAACATGGCGATACTTCTAGTAGACATCTAGAATATCACGAACCACCTATATGTCACTTAGTTTGAGAGGAAACTTGCTTGGTAAGGCAAGAAGACATAGTCTCAGAGTTTCAGCACAAACCTAGCTCTTTGACCGAAGAGAGTGCACCAGAATATCGGACTTGGTAGCATAATCATCCTTTGGTTAGGGAAAGGGGTTAACCAATCACACTAAGAATGACACAAATGTCCTTGGAGTTCAAATATAATAATAATTGCTAAGAGTCTCAGACGGCCACATTGTTACGCACACGCATCACTCACGAGCGTGAAAGATCGAGGAAGGGTGGGTAAGTATGTGTGAAAGCATCACTTCATTAAGGAGCCATGAAACTCGGTATGACCTCTTAGTATAAAAAAGTGTGACACTTTAAGGTAGAACAGATAGAAGCTAATCAATGCCTCTTGATCTGCGGACTACAACACTTTGACCTGGTCCTAGATACAACGAGGTACTAGAGTTTGTTTCTCCCGACATTCCGAAATGGTTTGTCATGACGGACCACAAGAGTATCTTGCATTGGAAAACACCAATGCACATTTACTACTTGGCTAGCAACTGGTGGTTAAAGGTCGGAAAACAACAAGGGGAAAAGAACATGCTTAGGATGGAATCCCAAGATATGGATGCATAAATTAACAATCTTCCAAAAATCAATACACAGAAGGGAAGGGTGTGGCAGAGTCGCGAGTATAGATGCGAGACTCACGAGGAGTATTCTTGTCGTGATCTATTTGGTGCCATTAAAGAACATCTGCCATAGCTAGTGGCAGGGAAGTCCTTGGTTGTCACAATTCAATCGCGACAAAGACCGCAAGCTTGAAGGCTAGAATTTTAGTACTAGACATACTGAGGTAATGTGTGAACATTAATGACAGGGGGCAAAGGGATGGATCTTGGGTTAAGTTCAGCGCCATGTGCAAGATTCATAATCAGAATCCAGTACAATTAGGGATCTTTGGTTCAAGTACAAGGGTTAAAACCCAAAGAAAGGAGTAACTACTGTTTGATTGACATAATGTACACTACAAGGTAGTAATCACAAGGTAGATTCAAAAAGAAGAAACGACTTCTGAAGTACCCAAACAAATAAACAGGAGGCACACGAGGCGAAAGGAAACCTCGAAGCCTAGAACAGAACACTATGGATCATTATATTGTAGGATCCATAACACAGAGAGATCGTGATAGAAAGGAATCTCTTAGAAGAAAAAGAGCAAAGGGAAAAAAGGAGTTTACAACGCACACAACTCTATAGAACTCAACACTAGGTCAACTGGCTCGGAAACGACATGCCAAGAAGGCACCTAAGCTTTGAAAAAACATATCAAAACTTTTCCCAAGTTAACACCAGATAAGATAACCGAGAATTAGAGCGAAACTGGATAAGAAGAAAAGAAGCATACTAGAGTTTTCGCAAATACTTTTTAGCTTTTAAAGTAGTTTTCACAAACACTAGAATCAACATCGACCAATAGCAAGGTTTTCCTACGGTCGGTACTTCTCTGGTACCAAAACCTGTGACACCCCCGGGATCAAGGCTAAACAAATCCCAGACCTCCATCTGACATAAGTTTAACCTTGAGCTCGAGGATATCCAGTGAAGAATCAATAACACAACAGTGACCTTACGACACAAAATTATTACAGCAAGCTCATAACCGAACAAAGAACCAAATTATTACAAGCAGAGATCACTGACCACAAACATCAAACAACAGAAGGCAAATTATGCTATTAAGTATAGAAAACTTAACAAATGGCCTGAGAGGCATGAAGCATAACGATGACGTCCCATACCATAGATTCCAAGCTGCCGGCCGAGAACCCCAAGCTACTCGTCGGTGTCGATGTCATATGGAACTCGTCTTCAGGGAACACTTACTCTTCTACAAAAGTATCAACAAAGCAAGGGGTGAGTACAGGGTGTACTCCGCAAGACTTATGGCTGGTGGAGTTGTTTTGCATAAATCCACCTTTGTTTACAAAACAAGAGGGAGAAGAAGCTCGTCTAATCAAATAATTTTAAAATGGGATAAGAGAGTGATGTCTCCAAAGTATTGATCATCATCTTTTGATATCCACCAAGTCATCTTCATCACCTGAACTAGGATCACCCCCTCGTACCCATGAGGAAGCATCCTTAAGCACACGTTGATCTGCCAAGTTTTACGATTAGGTTATAGTTCTCTATGATCATCACGTCCGTTGCCAAGTCAATCATAACCGTGAACACAGCTTTTCAAAAAGATTATTACCCTGCAGGGGTGTACAACTTTACCCACACGTACTAACCTTCTCTTAATGCCACATGATTAGCCCTCTTCCTTGGAAGGCCGGCAGAATGTGGTTAGACACGACCTTTACGGGGGTGGACCCAGAAGAAATTACAAGTGGGGGCAAATGAATTGACTGGGGGCCTTTCTTCTATAAATTTGTAAAATTTAAAGAAATTTCTTCCAAATATGAACAAATAGTGAAGGAATTTGAAATTTTGAGTAGGGGCCTAGGCCCCCACTCAGCTACACTTGGGTCCGCCCCTGCCTTTACCTTGCTTTCGCCGAGACCATGAGTCATGCAATAAGGATGTTTCCATCGTAATAGGTCAAATCCCGAAGCCGGTCCTTAAAGATGTGAGGTGTGGTTGGTTTACCAAGGGCGCTATCAACCCTAAGCTACCCGGTCCATGCTTCCCTACCTGTTATGAATGCACCTTCACCTGCCAAATATTTCAAAAGGTTTTCTATGCATATGTCGAATGGAACGCCCAAACTATGTGACTCATGGAATCTACTAGGCAAGTTAGTTGCTCGTGAGGTTGTCCAGGCCCCATGTGGTTGTACGCTCGTCTTGGTTCAAGAGGCAAGAACTTCGGGTCCTAGGGGTGGCGAGCATGGGACTATAAAAACCACATCCCACCGTGGCCTCCCATACAAGCCTTAGCATGTTTAACTTATATCACCTCTGATATCATCTCAACACGTTCTCTTGTCATACTAGATTCTCTTCATCTGATACATCATCTAGATGAACCAGTACTGACACCTATGCATGGCTAAGCATAGATAAAAGCTCTAGCAGTGAACACAAGCCAAACCTAGTTATGCTAGGAGCAGCGGATATGGTAATATAAGCTCAACGGGAGTAATGCAACAGATAGGATAATCTATCTATCGATAAAATACCACAATAGAATCGTATGCAATATGGAGAGAATATAAATGCTTTTGAAATCATAGGATTATATTATGGTGGAGCTATGCTTGCCTTTGCATGTTGATAACCAGAAACCATAGCTTCGGGAGCCTTGTACTTGACTTGGTTACAGTTGGTCAAGTATTGTTCGTCGATCTTCGATCTTTGACGGTGTTGATCTTGGTCTTCGATCTCGATCTCGATATCGTATTCTACCGGGAAGAACCAAATCACCAGAAAGAAAGGAAAACAATCAACACATGGCATCGATGCAATGCTCAAGCAAGGATGATGATATGACAAGTTAAATTGTATCGAAAAGTAACCTAAGGCATGCTCGACAATTTAATCGGGGTTCCGAGGGGTACAAACCCTAACTCGGGGAAACTCCGGAATCACCTATGAGGGGTTACTAGGTTGTTCTAATTAAGCTTGCTATGAAAGTTGTTGAACAATGCATGATTATAACTCTAATAGATGAATCTCATTTTTTTGAACATTTTGATATATTATACACATTTCTGACTTATAAATCATTACTTATTGAATTTACAAGATTTAAATCATTTTCTGAAACCATTTTAAATGATTTATTGCATAAGGCTGACATCAGCACATGCACCAGATACTTTTACACCACAGCGGAGCCTACCCACTGAGGCTGACTGATGGGCCCTAGGCCACATTAGCTGCCTCGCGAGCAAGGTGGGTTCGGGGATGGTTTGACAGGTCTGATCCGCGCGCAGCTGACGCACGGGTGACGTCAGCATGATGTCACGCCGGCGGTGAGCTCCCAGTCAACTGCAGGGACGGCGATGGCGGGCGCGCTAGCCTACGAGAACTAGCGCATTCGAATGAGGGTATCGCGGGCTACATAATAGAGGCAGCGCCGCTAGGTAGAGGTCACCAGAGACGTGGCTGCGACGGTGAGCGGCTACGGTGCTCACGGGTCGGCGTTGTGCGATGATCACAGAGAGGGAGGGGGACATATGAGTGGTCTAGGAGGATCGCGTGCTCACCCTGGAGCTGAAGGGGTCAACGGCGAGGCATGGGGTGGACCGGAGCAGCTGCAATGGCGACATCAGCGTCCATCGGTGTCGGGAAAGACAGCGAGTATGGCGACAATTAGAGACACGCGACCCCAATTCCTTCTGGTAGGTGACCGAGTCCACCATGGTGGAGCTTCCAGTCCACTTAGCAGGGCTCGGGGCAGTGGCTAACGGCGGCAATTCATCGACAACCTAGGGCTAGGGTTCGGTCACCTTGTAGAGAAAGGTGAGAGAGGTTTGGGGAGAGAGGGGGACTGGATGAGGACAGGCAGGGCGACGTCGTGGCGACCTTATCCTTCCCTAGGGCACGATGGATGGCGGGGAGTAGGCGGCGGGATTGACAGTGCCGGCGGTGACACCGAGCTACTCGCCTGGTAGGAGGAAGACGACGGGGAGAGGAAGCGAAGCGGTGCGGGCCGGGGATGGGCTGGACTAGGTCGTGCTTGGGCCGCTGGCTTCTGCATGCTAAGCAAAATAAAGGAGAGGGAGTAGATGGGCTGGCTGGGCTGGGGCCTGGGTTGCTGTTGCTCTATTTTTTTCCAACAAAACCATTTTCCTTTTCTGGTTTAGGTTTCCTCTTTTGTAGTTCATTTTGAATATTGTTTTGTATAATTCAAAAAAAACAGAGGCTTTAGAATATATATGAAATACTGATAAGCCCTTGTACACAATTTGGGCTCATTATTTTTATCATTTCGAAATTCAAAACCATTTGAATTGTTTTCAAATAGAGGGAAAGAGTAGGGTTTAGGGTTTTGTCTTTAACTTTGTTAGTTACATTTTTTAGATGATGCACAATCAAACCCGAATTGATATTTAACTAAAACCGGGGTGTTACATTTCTGCAGTAGAAAACAAAAAATTCCTATGATGGATCGCCGTACTGCCTAGGATCTATCTATTAGTAATGCAACAATGGCCGAGAGGTTTCAGATACAAACCATTGTAGTTTGAAAGCGGTTAATGTTTCAAGGGGAACGTGGTTGAAGTAGTTGTACTCGTAGCCGACCTCAAGGTCGCGAAGGTCTTCGTAAGTCACCCCTTGCTCCATCACCGTGCAATAGTCCGGTTCACGACATCCAAGGTGCCCCAAGTGTGGCCCCTTGTGGCTTCATACACATACAGTGTACGATGAGACCTCCATCTCCCCAATCCCACCGGGAGTGCGGAAGTAGATCTTAGGCTTGTAATCCCCACAACGCAACGATGTGTTTCTAGGTGTGTCGTCTCTCGCGCTAATAGTCCTGGACTATGCCAACGCGTGGAGATAACCAGAGAGAGAGATATTGGAGCCGCGTGGAGGAGAAGGAGTTCCCAACTCATGGGGTTGGTGTTCTGTTGTGTGTGCTCTCCTACAGGAGGGGGTCCTTTATATAGTGGTGGAGAGGGTAGGCTTGACCCTCCCGCAAGTGTCGTGGGAATGACCACGGCAGATGCTGCAGTCGGCAGCGAGTAGTAGAACATGGGGCAAGGGCGGCCAGCCATCTGCGGTGCGAGATGAGGGCTGAGACACAAGGGTTTACCCAGGTTCGGCCCCCCGGAGGGTAAAGACCTACTCCTGCTAGATTGTATTATGGTGAGAGTACAATGGGGCGAGCTCGGCGGCTAGGCGGCGAGTCGCTAGGGTGTATGATGGAAAGTATCCTCTATGCGTCCTCTAGGGATGTTTATATAGACTCACCTCGCTAGGGTTTACAGATCTCAACCGAATTAGTTAAGGACTCGGAGATTCTATGACCTAGTCCGACTGGGCCTAACTACGCTTCTGGGCCTTCAGCTTCCAGTCGCTTGAGTCCACGCCAAATCTTGATCCAGTCGCCGTCCTGCAGGCCCACTCGCTGGCGCTTGGGCTAGTAGGAAACGTCCTGTTGGGTATACCTCGGTAGGCATATCCCCCTCAGTATTCCCCGAGGCCGTCGTTGATTTGTCGCAAGCGTTCGCTGGCAGTCGGAGTATGCGAGTCCAATGCGGACGTCCAGTCAAATAAGCGGCGGACTCCTGAATAAAGGAAGAACTAGTCATTTTAGTCGCAATAACGGCGACCAATCGTGTCGTAGCTCGGCGAACGGGTCGGCGAATAATCAGTCACTGTTATAGTGATCGGGTCGGCGAATCGTTGAGTCGCGTGGAGCGTCGAGTCGAATGGATGAAGTTGGACCGTCAATTGGGGTCAAACTAGCCGTTGGGTAATCCAACGGTAACTTCGGCGTAATTACCGTGTAGTAACGGCTCCCGAAACTGGCGGGTAGCAACCGCTATATAAGGAGAATGATATACGAACGGGGAAACACTTCTTTGTTCTTCCTCCGATCTCGCTCGTCTCCGTTTCCCACTCTGCATAGCGATCTAAACAAACCAGAGAGCCCTGACCTCCGCAAACTTCCAACCAATGGCCCCCTCCACCAAACCATGGGGCAGACCCAAATGTACTAAGGCGCTACTGGTATCCTTCGAGGAGGCCGGGATCCTCCGCGCCGACAGATGGCGCATCCCCGTGGCCGGAGAAGTGACTCCGGACCCGCGCAAGGGAGAGTTCATCTGCTTCACCAGCCACCTAGAGTGGGGGCTGGGCTTTCCTACTTCCCTCTTCTTCCGGCGCTTCTGTGCCTACTACGGGATCCAGCCATCGGATCTAGGTCCGCATAGTATCGAGCAGCTCGCCATCTTCGTGGCATTCTGCGAGTGCTATCTAGGCTTCAGGACCTACTTCCCCCTGTGGCAAGATCTGTTCCATGGGAGAATCAGCCGCGAAGAGTCAGGCGGCCCGATGCTAGCCGCGGGTGGCCTGACATTCCAGCTGAAGTCGAAGGCGTCGTTCTTCGACCTGATGCTGCCCGCCAAGGCGGCGAACGAATGGAAGAAGTCCTGGTTCTACGTCACCGAGTCGACTCCAGACGGTGAAGTGGCGCTTCCAAGGTACTCCGCCGACCGGCCCGAACCGCGTCGGCTCCAGGTCGTCAAGATCCCGCTGGATCAACGGATGGTTGTCGACGAAATGCTGTAGACCATCCGCGGCCTGAAGAAGAAGGGCCTCCAGACCATCAACCTCTACAACTGCTGGTTCGGGCGGTGGCTCGTGCCCTTGGCCCGCCGCGACCACTACATGTACGAGTATACGGGTAAGGATGATCTGACGAAGTCCTCCCTCGCTGAGTGGAAACTCGAAGACTACACCCTGGCCCTGAAGAAGATTACCCAGGCGGTGTATCTTGACGCGAAGGTCGGGGTCGCCCCTTATACTGCAAGGCGCCTAGCTCCGACGGTAAGCCGTCATTTTGTCACCACTCGCAGTCGCAGATGGTGCATTCGCGGTTGTGCTGACGTTGTGTTGTTCTTATTGTAGTTGTTCCAAGTGGTGGAAGGGTGGCTTACACCCGCAGACGACGAGAACTCGAGCTCGTCCGTCCAGGACGGGAGCGAGTCGTCGCCCGCCAAAGGCGACGCCGAGAGCGACGAGGGTGATGACGATGACGACGAAGACAAGCCCGTGGAAGTCGCTGCCCCAACAGTTCGCAAGACCCGCGGGAAACACCAGCGTGAGCTCGAAGCGAGTAAAAGACTCGAGCCTCACGATGATGACGACGACGAGCTTCCCGAGCACACCTGCTGGGTATACCCCGGTAGGCATATCCCCATCACCAAGCCTTCCAGGCGGTAGCCAAGGAAGGGAGGTAGCCCTAGGGTGCCCCAAAACCTAAACCTAGCCGTCGGCAAGGGGGGCAGCCCTAGGCACCCAAACCCTAGGTGCCAAGGCCCTTCCCTCATGTGGCTTCCCTCATGGGCCCTTTTCCCTAGGAAATTTGTCCCATTAGTGGAATACCCTTTAAAATTAGTTTTTAATAATATATTTAAAATTAATTACATTAATTAATATGTAAATACATATTACAAAATCCGATTTGACTCACAACACCTTTTGGTTCCCCTTCGATATCCTCCGAACAACTTCGGAACTTCCCGGAACAATTCTGGTCCCCTCATGGAACTTTTCCGATTTCCTTTTTTTCTCCGAACAACTTTCGATTTCTCTCCGTGGAATAATTCCAGCTTTATCTTTCTCTACTTATGATTCCAACTTATGGATTATCTCCAGCTCATCGTACCCTTAAGTGGACCCCCTCACGGCTCGAGAATGGCACATACATGATCTCTATCAATGATCAATAGTGGGACCGGTATGCCCATAATGATCCCTATACATTCCATGATGACGATGTCATCTGAATCGTAAATGTCGAGTCCAATTACCTTTGTTTCGTTGATATGACTTGTCCAAGATCTAATCGTTTGGGTACCACATACCTTGTTCAATCTCGTTACCGACAAGTACTGTTTCACTTGTTACCGCGATATTACATCCCCGTGACCTAGCTAGTCACATGTTGCAACATTATGGATGTAATCTCACCAATTCGTCCTAATGTATCTTACTCGTCACTGGGTAAACAAATCCTGGTCTTGATTCATAGGCCTCAACCTGTTCCTCCAGATACCCAACATACACCTTATAATCACCGTTCCACCGAGTGATGTTTGATGCAGTTAAAGCAGCCTCAGGAGAGTGATTAATATGATCTCACGGTCTAAGGAGAAGGAGACTATGTTTTTGACTATTGCAACGATGAACCTCGTGACTTGATCGTGTCACGATCTTTGGGAAATTTCTATCACATCATTCACCAATGATATGAACTCATTGTCAACTGGCACTATCACCCATGATTAGGAAACGTTGATCATTGATTGCCCAACGAACTAGTATAAATAGAGGATACTAGGGACTTATGTTTCATATCACACCTGTATCAATGTTTCCTCTTGATACAGTTATATCACAATATGAAACTACTACGAACTTATTGGCATATGACAATAATAAACCATTTTATTATTTTCCTCTAGGGCATATTCCCATCACCACCACCACCATAAATGGACACGGCAGCTCACAACAACGGAGCGGAGCAGTACTCGCGCCTGCCCGGGAACATGGGCATGATTTAGAAGGGACGCCCTTCCAATAGGGTACATAAGACAATCTCTCGCCAAGTGAACATGGTGTAACTTCACCCCCAGCCATCTACGAGTACCTCAGCGGATCCGAATCTTGCATCACCTTCGACCGACCTGACTATCCGCGTTAGATCCCATGGTCGGGGAACACCGCCCTGGTGCTCGAGGCACAAATTGGTGGCTACGAGATGAGAAAAGTCTTCATGGACAGAGGCAACGACATCAACCTCATATTTGCAAGCACCTTGCGCGCCATGTGGGTTCCCCTTATCAATCCTCGAGGCATCTGAAACAACCTTCCATGGTATTGTCCCAGGGAAAGGAATCTACCCCCTAGGCAATATCTACCTAGACGCCATCTTTGCACACCCGACAACTTCAGGCATGAGTGGCTCGACTTCGAGGTGGTCGATTGGCCATCTCAATATCACGCCATACTCGGGTAAGTGGAATTCGCATGATTCTTGGCAGTACCACATTATGCATACCTTATGCTAAATATGCTAGGACCTCATGATGTCATCACCATCTAAGGAATATTTACAAAATCTGATGGCTACGACAGGGAATTCAACAGAATCTCTTAGTCTTTCAAGATGCAAGAAGAACTAGCAAGTCTCAAGGAGTCGATGGACAATAGTCTTCCTCACGCTATCTAGCACAACGCACACGAGCAATCCTTTGACTCCACAATCGACACGGTGGAGGTCCAGGTTCACCCGACGGACCCCACGAAGAAGGCCCTCATTGCAAATAACTTGAGTTCCGCATATGACCTCACGCTCATCGAATTCCTCCATGAGATCTAGGAGATTTTTGCTTGGTGTCCTATGGACATTCCAGGAGTCCCTAGGATATTCACCGAGCATGCACTCAACGTGTACCCAGATGCACTACTAATCAAGCAATCCATGCGCCGTTTCTCAGAGCCAAAGGCCAAAGCTGTTGGGGAGGAGGTCAATAGATTCCTAGATGCTGACCTCATTCACGATATCAAGGAAAGCACCTCGGTAGCTAACCCTGTGCTGGTCCCAAAGAAGGACACTGACATAGTTTAGATGTGTGTGGATTACACGTCCCTCAACAAGCACTATTCGAAGGACCACTTCCTGCAGCCGTAGATCGACCAAATCTTTGCCTCCACCGCAGGATGAGAGCACGTCTTGTTCCTCGACGCCTAATCAGGCTACAATCAGATTTAGATGAAAGTGTAGGAGTAGGAGAAAATGGTATTTATTACACCCTTCGGGGTGTGCTTCTACGAAACAATGCCGTTTGGGTTTAAGAACATAGGAGCAACCTATCAAAGGTGCATTCCTGCCTGCCTCAAGGACCAAATCGGTTGAAACATCCAAGTCTACATGGACGATGTCATCGTCAAAACAAAGGAAAGCACTTCACCCATCGACGACCTCCACAAAACCTTCGACTACCTAGATCGATATAGGATCAAGTTGAATCTTCTCAAATGCGCATTCAGCGTTCCATCTGAACAATTGCTCGGGTACCTCATCTCCACAAGGGGAATCGAAGCAAAATAAAAGAAAATAAAGGCCATACTAGCAATGCAGGAGCCACATAACTATCTAGAAGTAATAGGGCGGGTTGTCCTCTGGGGCATCGAGCTATCCCCATGGGACATCAGCTACGAGAGACGCACAACCATCAAGTCGCAGGTTCTTCTGGACTTCCTAGTCCATTGGATGGAACTCTAGATACCAGATGCCCCAAACATGTTGAGTGTCTGGACGATGCACTTCGACGACGCCAAGCGCCAGGAAGGAGCGGGTGATGGTGTCATCCTGACATCCCCGCAAGGCAAAACTATGTGCTACGTGCTTCAGATGAAGTTTCGTGCATCCAAAAACAAGGCAAAGAATGAGGCCCCGATCCACGGCATGCAGATGGCCAAAGGCTGCAACGCGACACCACTAATGATATACGATGTTTCCAACCTTGTTGTGCAGCAAACAATGAACAGATGTGATGCTGTCAACAACAACATGATCGCCTACTGTGATCTCTACAAATCACTTGAAGGAAACTTTGATGGCTGCGAACTTCGGCACATCAGCCGCAAAAACAAAGAAGAGGCCGATAAATTGGCAAACATTGGGTCCACCCATGCGCCCATACCACCTGGCGTGTTCCTAGCGCAGATATGCGAGGGGTCAATCAAGTATAGGCCACCCGCTTGTCCTCTATAACCTGCAAATCACCTTAGGGATACGCCACCCGATAATCCCAAGGCACCCGCGACAGCGGAACCAGACCGTTCACCCAAAGGGACCATGGAATTTATGCTCATCGAGCCCTCCTGGACTCAACCATACATCATGTAACTGCTGCGCAAGGAGCTGCTGGACAACCCGACCATTGCGCGACACATCGTCCGTCGCTCGAAGGCTTCACCATCATCAATGGCGAAATCTACAAGCAAAGCATCACTGGCGTCCTCCAACGATGCGTCGCCCATGGCAACGGCAAAAGAATCCTTGTCGACATACATGAGGACACCTGCGGGCACCACACAGGAAGTCATGCACTCGTCGCCAACCGCAATGAAAGACGCCAAAGATACATCGAGAAGTGGCCTGCTAGATATTCGCGGACAAGACACAGACACCAAGCTCTGAGATATGGCCAATACCATGGGATTGTCCCTTGTAGCACCCCGGTAAAACCACTACCAGAAATTCGCTCGTTGTTGGCATCATCATGACGGCATGCTCATGTCATCATGCCACGGTTCATTTGAGCATCCTCATGACCGCATTCAAAATTATGAGTCAAAAACTATTTTATAAAATCCCGTCTTTTTTTCCATAACAAACTCTTTATTTAAAATATAAAACCTCGTTCGATCCGGATCTTTTAGTTATCTAACAAATATTTATAAAAGTATTTTTAAACTAAAAAAATAAATAAATCTATATTACCTGGGGGAGGTCGCCACCGGCTGATGGCTGTGAAATATAGCCATCCACGTCAACATTTAAACTAGATATTATTCATATTTTTGATGAAATATCTCTCTAAATCTTGCCACTAATGCCTAATGATCAAAGGGGTATGCAATCATGTCTTTCTATTTTTCCCCGTGCAGATAATGACGTTTGATGATGGGAATCACAACATTAAAGTCAAAGATATGAGATTCCCAACAATTCAAAGAAACCAGGAGTCGTGAAGTGGAGGAAGAAGCTTTAACGACCAACTATACAGCGGGAATAAAATTCTATCCGTATAGTTCCGATTGTATAGTTTCCACCAACACCTCTAGGTCAAAAAGAACAACTTTCGTGAAGGGACCCCTATATAAAGAGGCCTCGGGCGATGAGAAAACTCTCTCTCTTTGCCCCGATGACACCCATCCATCAGAAACCACAACACCGGAGGGATAGATCTAGATCTAATCTCCAAACCCTTCTCCACCACTATAGACATATTCCACCACTTGTAATAGTAGATCTCATCTCCAATTGGCGACATTGTAAGACTACTACTATCAATCTCATGATTTCCATTACAATGTTTATGATTGTTGATTTCATCTCTATGTGTGAGTAAATCTCCTTGGGCTAAGGGCTTCGGCCTAGCCATGTAGCTTTGTTTATGTTATTTATCAAAGATGGGATCATGTATTAGTTTGTATGACATGATGATTATTGTACCCTCTCTTGCCTCAATCTAAGGACTTGTCAGGTACCCAAGACCCCAAGGATTTATCCAGGTATAGCGAGTGTGAGTAGTGACTAATCTGCAGGATGGAAACTCCAGTGATAGAAAGGGTAGTACAGTTGTATGTGAGAGATTTACTTGGGATAAACGGTGAAATCACTATGCATATCATTAGTACTCTTTCTTTTATGGATGAGACTAGTAGGTTATTGCTATAAGCGGTTGTGGAGTCAATAGCAATTATGGATGCACTACCCACATATAATTATATTGCTCTAACAATTACATGCATACTTTATTACTATCTTTTATTCCCATCAGATGTTTTGCACAGCTACAGGTGAAACCAAAAGCCCTAGGCCCTCTCTCCATCATCAACAACAATAAAAGATCGCAAACTCTTGGTTTGGTAAAACATAAAAAGAATTCTAAAACTCCAAAAGGCATGTTAAAGTTACTTTACTACGCTTTCTGCTTCCCGAGGATTCGATAACCTAGGTCTACTAGGGAAAAAGAGCTATACTACATCCGTAATCCGGATCAAAGGTATCACCGGCAAGGCCCAATGGCCCATCCAGCGGCAGCCTACTACCCCAAATAAAAACCCTAAACCTGGATCTAACCTACCCCAAAACCCTAACCCTAATTCTAACCCACCTATCCCCACTCCTTGCCGCCGCCACACCCTACACCTAACTGAACCCACTCACAACATGACCCACACTACCCGCAGCGGCTACGCATGTCACACGCAAGCAAGCAATGCACAGACACATAGCGCGCGGCCAACACTCCACACCCATGCACGCTCCCGATTGACCCAGGCCCGACCCGGACTCGCGCGCGTCTCAATCCAGCCGCAATAACCCAACATGCAGACTGCGCGTGTCTCAAGCCACCACTCCACCGCGTCCACTGTAACCCTGCAATGGCCCCACCCTATAGTGTGCCTTGCCTCGCGTGCCTCGCTCCCGTGCATCACAGCACAGCACCCACCCCGCTCCCCGTGCGCGACGCCCACCCCTCGCGTCGTAACGCGTTTCGATCCTTCCTCACTCGTACACCGTACCCGCCCCACATCACATCACGATCCATACCCACCCACATCGATGCATTTCTCTCTACTGCTCTTCTTTCCATTGTTTCCCCACGACCCAGCTCCTCCTCGCCTCCTTTCGTAGATGCCCTGCCGCCACCGCACCTTTCCCTCGCTACCCCCTCCCCATAGTTCGTGCCCGCGTGCCCTGAGCCGCTTCCCACGGCCTCCAGCCCAACCATCCCCGCCGCCTTTCCGCTGAGCTCCTCTACCTCCCACTCGAGCCACCACCACCTAGATCCCCTAGCGCCACTGCCGAACGGCCTCTCCCCCGCTTCCCCATCGAGCATGCGTCACCTAGGCCCTGTCTGCCCATGTCACCAACAACCGCCCTCCTCCGATCCCTCCCCTAGGAGAACCCACAGAGTGCCTTCGGCCTTTGCCGATTGCCCTCGCCGTCTCGACGCCCCACGCCGCTGCCATCGCTGCTTCCTCTTCTTTCGGGTTTGCCGCCAATAGGTTTTGCGCCTCACCTTCCTCTTCACAAGCGCATGTCGTCGCTAGTGTGTGTCTGCCTCCGCCAGCCGAAGTCCTTGCACGGCCACCTCCGGTGCCCTTGCCCCACGACTCCCATCTCCGCCTGCAGCAACCGCCGTCCTCGCGGCCTGTGCATTCTTGAACCGCGCCAAGACTCCACTACCTTCTCCTTCTGCACACATGCTCTTCTGTCCCTGTCCCAGCGCCTATGGCTCGTTGTCTGTTGTTGGTGCTCCATTGATACCTTTGATCCAGATTATGGATGTAGTATAGCTCTTTTTCCCTAGTAGACCTAGGTTTATCAAATCCTCGGAAAGCAGAAAGAAAAGTGAGATTACTTAAATGGACCTTCGAGAGTTTTAGAATTCCTATTGTGTTTTCACCAGACCAAGAGTTTGCGATCTTGTTGTTGTTGTTGACGATGGAGATAGAGAGAGGGCCTAGAGTCTTCGGTTTTCACCAGTGTCTGTGCAAAACATCTGATGGGAATAACAGATAATAATAAAGTACTCATGTAATTGTTAGTGCAAGATAATTATATGTGGGCAGTGGATCCATAAATGTTATCGCATCCGCAACCACTTATGGCAATAACCTACTAGTCTCATCCATAGAAGAAAGAGAACTAATGATATGCATAGTGATGTCACCGTTAATCCCAAGTAATTTCCTCACATACAGCCATACTACCCTTTCTGTCACTGGGGTTCCTATCCTGCAGATCAGTCATTACTCAAACTCCATTTATCTGGATCAATACTCGGGGTCTTGGGTACCTAACAAGTTCTTAGATTGAGGCAAGAGAGGGTACTACAATCATCATGTCATACAAACTAATACATGGTCCCATCTATGATAAATAACATGCACAAAATCTACATGGCTTGGCCGAAGCCCTTAGCCCAAAGAGAATTACTCACACATAGAGATGAAATCGACAATTATAAACATTGTAATAGAGATCATAAGATTGACAACAAATAATCTTACAATATCGCCAATTGGAGATGAGATCTACTATTATAAGTGGTGGAAGATGGCTATGGTGGTGGAGAAGGGTTTAGAGGTTTAGATCTAGATCTATTCCTCCGGCGTGGCGACGGGGAGAGATGAGGTTGAAAAGAAGCGAGATTGTGGAGTTGGGGGCTTGTTTCTCGTCACCTGAAGCCTCTTTATACAGGGGTCCCTTCATGAAAGTTGTTCTGTTTGACCTAATGAAGTCGGTGCAAACTATACGGTGGTAACTATATGGCGGCGGCCGTATAGTTGGTCGTTAAGCTTGCAGTAATCTCTACACGGCTCTTGTTTTCTTTGGCGTGTTGGAAATCTTGTATCTTTGGCATTTATGTAGTGATTCCCATCATCATACATCATTAACTGTGCAGGAAAAACTAGCAAGAAAGGATTGCATACCCCTTTGATCATTAGGCATTAGTGGCAGGTTTTTGAGAGATATTTCATCAAATACATGAATACTATCTAGTTTAAATGCGGACATGGATGGCTATATTTCACAGCCATCAACCTCCCCAACTTTAAACTTGATCGTCCCGAGCAAGAAAAACAAAATCAAAAGGGAAGTCAGCATTTAAGCTGAAATGACAAGATGATGATCTTACTCATGATTAGCGGTCTCATGTTTCCTCCACTTTGTTAATCTAAAAAACTTCAGCATAGATAGAGTAATGGCAAGCATATCATACGGGTTTCATGAATCCTTATAGCGCAGCAAAATTATAGTAAGCATGGATGATTCAAAAGAGTAAACTTTATTCCATGTCATGTAATCAACTCATAGGCTTGCCTTTGAACAATAAAGTATGGTCATATAAAATTGAGGGTGTGAGAGTTTGTCATGAAAAGAATATACACTGAAGTATCTCAATTCTCCCACATAAATAAATCAAGACTTTTCAAGCACTACTTTTCTATTCATTGTCCTTCAAGAATTTCAGTTCTTAAGTAATTGAGAGCATGCCAAAAAAATCATTAGTTTATCGGGTTGAGATGGACACTCCTGGCATCACTAAGGTTTTTGTTCCTTTTGCATAATGATTACTCATATCAGCCAGAGGAGTGATTCCATCATGTTATAGCTACCCGGTAGTGCCAAGAATCTTACCCATTATAGCATTGCTGCTACATATATCTAATCAACTCATAGCCTAAATATAGGAGTCTCCTCCATGAAGATCGTTTGTAGGCTAGCGGAGTTGTTGGCATCCCATGAAGTTTGACACGCATAAAGCAATATCATTCTTATGATTTACAAGTCAAACTTTGGCATGCTCACAAATCTATTCTAAAAATTAATTCAATTGAACAAATCTTTTCAAACAGAGCTATCAAGTCAATCATTAATTTCTATGGTGTTGAGTGTCTCTAGGAATAAGCTTTCAAGACTAAACACTACAACACCCAAGTCTTCAATTGTAAGACTTTTTCTTATTTCAATTGTTTAGAAAAAATTTAGGCAAGACTTTGTTAACTACAAGAGCTGGAACAAAATATACTCGATTAAATACCCATGCAAACAAAATTTTACTACAATATAGAGACTCACCCCACCGATATAACATCTCAACATTACTACTAACTAACATGGGTTTTCAAACTTCAAAAGAGGTGAGTCATAAGGCATACCTCTCATGTTTGGTTCCACTTCTCTCTTCCATTTTTATTTGTTTCTTGGAAACTCGAAGTCAACCACTCTCCTGCAAATCAATGAGAAATTCGAGGCGAAAAGAAAAAGAGAGAGGGAAAATAAAGATAAACGGAGAAATCTTTTTGTGGTTTTTGAGAAGGGGAATTAAAGAATAGAAAATTGGTGGCAAAGCTTGGCTTGAAAATCTCAAATAAAATAAAATAACTAAGATAAAGTGTTGGGGAAACCAACACGAGTGCTTATAAACTCAAATAAAATCATAACCTTGAAAATAAGATAAAGCAAAATGAAAGCAAAATAAAAATAGAAAGAAAACCTCTCCAAGCTTAGGCTTTTGCAAGCCCTTTAAATCACTGTGGTGGGGGTAAATAGTTGTAACTCCAGTCCGCAAATTGAGTTGAAAGGTTACTTGTTGTTACTCAGAGGTTCAGGGCGAGATTATGCATTCTATCCACAGTTCCTCTAAGTTCATGGAAATCTTGATATGTAGCAAACTGGTTTGGTGGCTGATCCTCCTGATGGTGGACTTCTTTCTCCTCCTCTTGGTCCTAATCCTCTTCTGGAATCTCCTCCTCGGGTTGGTGTTGCTCAACCTGCAAGTCATAAAGAACACGTCCTTACTTGATAGATAAAATACCATTAGGAAAAGGAGCGGGGTAGATACACCCAGCTCCAGCAATATGCAGATAATAAACACCACCTCTCCTAGTGAGAATTCCACAAGCCCTCAAAGTAGATAAACCAACACGTCTCTCACCTAGTACCGGTTGTAACTCACCTAGGTCGATGCCTAGAAAATTGGCGAGCATAGTGATGATGCCTCCACAAGTGATTGGTCCTTGGCTTTGGAGGGATTGGTATCCAAGTAGAGCACAAGTATTGCGCCCAAGTGAAGTGACAAGTTGTCAAAGTTGAGAGCTTTTGTGAGGACTAAGATGTCCTCCTCATTGAGTCTTGTAAACTCATTACACGCCTGCAAGGTGTTAGCAATAACATAGAACAAATAGTGAATAGTAGGATGTTGAATATTCTTCCCTTTGACTCTAGAAGTAAATCTCATTCTATTATAACAGTATTCAGGGGAAGGTTCCATGTCAGTAAAAGCTGCACGCAGAGCATTAGGATCATTGTTGGGTAAACCAAAACAATTGCACCATTCATCAAGTATTAGAGAATAATTATTGTGCATGAGTCGGAAAGAAATTCTATCCTCCCCATGCCATGTCTTAACGGTGCTATTCAAAGAGCTAAGACATTCAATGGTTAAACAATGATAGGTTGGTGCATCATGAAATACAAAGTTTTGCAGGCCAAATCTATTGCAAAGTAAATTAAATTCGTTAGAGATACCTATTTGGTTCAAAGTGACGGGGAAATCCCACTTGGTTGCCTTGACTTCTCGGTTTTTGATCTTGTCGAAACGATCATGATGGGATTCCTTCTTGAATCGAAACCCCATGCGCTCCTGAGCTACATCCCAAGAAGAACTAGCTGCGGCAAGAGCACGTGTGTGGCTCCTCGTGTTCATGTTGTAAAAACAAATAAGAGAGACAATTATAAAACTTTTTGATCCAACAGTAATAGTTATAGCATAATCCTCATCATAGCACACTAAAGAATCTCCTCAACATAATAATCTAGGCAAGATAATCATGGCAAATAGTTCAAAATAAGTCTCACCCTAGATTGATAATGACAATATATCAGAGATGAATTTGCAAAAATTAATTCGAGGATCGGAGGAGAAACATACCATAGATCACTTGTGTGCAAGGAATTCGAACGAAATTGAGTAGGGGTGAAGATCCCTTGAGGTTTTCAGAGAGTTTGGAGGTACAAGATAGGAAAAGGATTGACGTTTTGATGTTTTTGGTACCGCCCCGTGTGTTTAAGTGGTCGGACGCAACTATGCGGCGGCCACTATACGACCAGAATACTTTGTTCCCGTCGTATAGTTGGTCTGATGGCACAATTTTAGGGTTTTTAGGGTTTATTTCTGGCGGTTGTAACTATACGGCGACAAATATACGGCCGGAACTTTTGTTCTTGCTGTATAGTTGGTCGCCAAACCTTCTGTATCCTGGGATGAAAAATTGTCGATGGGTAACATAACTATACGGCCAAAACTATACGACAGGAATTTTTATTCCCAACGTAGAGTTGGTCGTTAACCTTTCTGTACACATCAAAAAAATTCTATTTCTTCGAGGATTAATTTTTAGAATGAAACTTAGCGAAACACCTTGTTTTGAAAGAAAAATATTAGACTAAAATTTTGGCAAACTATGTCATATAAAACAAGAATTTTTAGTACTGAAGAATCTCTCTTTTCTCACTGGAGTTTTCTAGCACTCTTTATTCTATATAAAACTTAAACTAAAACTTAAAAACTTAACTCAAACCTTTATTTCACATGGGTTGCCTCCCATGCAGCACTCTTTAATGGCCAATAGCTTGACCTTGATATTGCTCACTTAGGCCATATGAGTGGAACACCCACTCCAAAGTAGTTGGCCTTCAGAGTGATGGCCTCCTTATCATCTTGCTTGGCTTTCTTTTTCTTGGGAAATGAATAACAAAAGGATCCCGCGAAGGCAATTGGAGCTTCACGTACCATTCGTGCAAATTGATTAAATCCTTAATAATTCTTAAGAAAGGATGGCCTAATATAATAGGGGTAGTAGCATCTCCAGGCATGTCAACGATGAAAAAATCAAAAAGAGCAGGACAACCTTTAATGAATACTAAAGTATTTTCTTTAATGCCTTGTCACATCCCAAAATTTTCCAAATTTTGAAATGTGAAAAATAAATAAATAAAAGAAAAAAATGTTGAAATTTAGGGTGAAAAGAAACTTTTTGCTTCTAAATGGAAACATCAAAACCCTGCTTGAATTTTTTTTTGAATAAATCAAGATGATTCTAATTCATCGGATATTATTTATTCTAGTATCTGGAACACGAAATAGATAGAGTGGATCAAAAAATAGAACTATGATTCATAATCACTTGCGCGCTAGTAAAAAATCCTTGCTTCTCTTCTGTCTTGGAAAAGTGAGGAAGAGAGGTGGAAAGTGTCAAATCGAGATTGTGTGGGTGTTTAGTCTACCGCTCATGTTCGATGCTATCGAAAATCATGCATTGGATGGATGCCCGGGCATTGAGAAGGAAGGACGCTTTCAGAGGCGAAAGGCCATGGGGAGAGAGCGTCTGTGATCCATGGATATCCGATCGGGAAACCGTATCCAAGCTCCGTGGAAAAGCAATAAACAAATATTCAAAGAATCAAATGCATCCCTACATGGAAAGAATCTTAAATTTGAAACACTTGGGAGAAGTTAAACCAAAACCCTAAAGAAAGAAATCATCTCCAAGATCACCCAAAGACTATGGCTTTGTTCCATATAAAACTTTAGCAACAAACATTTATAAATGATCAAAAATGATAAACAAAAATATTATAAATCTATGGGAATTGATTTCATTCAATTTGGAGCCATAGATAAAAACTTATGAATTTAATAAGATAAAAGGAAATAATTCCCAAAGCTAATAAAGCTCCTAACTAAATTCAATACCAATTTGTGAGCAAAGTAATCCTAAAAGGATGTAAAAAAGATAAACAAATATTAAATAAAATTATACAAATTGGAATCACCAACTTTGGAACTATAAATAAAATAATATGGATTTTATAAGATAAAGAAAGAAATAATTGCAAAGACAAATTAAATCTTGGCCAAATCCATAAGAATGGAATAAAGATAATCCAAATAAAAAATAAAGGAATAAAGATTATTTAAATAAAATTATATGGGCTTTTAACCATATTCAATTTTATTTGAATGAAGACAAAATTCCTAATACAAATGATTAATTAAATCATGAGAAAAATAATTGAAATTGCCAAAATGGATTAAAAGTTATCTAATTAACTTAAAAAGAATAAAAGAATTATTTGAATAAAATAATATGGGTTTGAACCATATTCAATTTTATTTAAATAAAGACAAATTGCCTAAACTAAATAAATAATAAATCACAAGAAAATTATTTGAAAATTTTCAAAGTGAACTTTTAAACACACTAAATAAGTGGTTTAAACCTACTGAAAAGTTTAAATAAAGGTTTGAATTCAATTTGGAATCTGAATCAAATGTTTCAAATAAAAACAGAAAATAGAATTAGAAAAAGAAAAAGAAAAATAAATAGAGAAGAAAAAAATAGAAATAGATCCGACCCAGCGAACCAGGCCTAGCTAACCCAACCCCTGACCCAACTCCCAGCCCACCCGGGCCACTCACCCCTCTCCCTCCCCGCTTTCTTCTCACCGCGCAGAACCCCCTCAACCTCGCTGACTTCGCGACCACACCACTGCCAACTCATCATCGCCCCCGCGCGAGACTTGTTCCCCTCTTCCCTCGCTACCATTTCTTCTCGAATTCAATCGAGTAAATTCGCTTGAATTCGCGAGTTAATCCTGCCTCTGACCATGCTCGCTTAAACGCCTCACCCTCCTCTCTCTTTCCCCTCAAATGCCACATCCCAGGAGCCTCTAGGCTGCTCCAATTCGTGCTCAAACCACCACCGGCTCCGACGAGCTCCGGTGCCAATTCCGGCGAGCCCCGGCCACCTCCTACCTCCTGGATCACACTAGCTCACTCCCCATTGCCGTGCGCACCTGCCAGCACCCTCCACTTGCTCGCGCGTGCCCCAGAGTGTCGACTTCTTCCTCGTTTGAGCGTCGTTGTTGTCTACTTCAACTTTGACGAGTTCTCCCCGTAAGTCCTGACCACCCCTTCTCCTCTTGATGACGCTCTCGCACTCACCTATCTCTTGTGTGTCTAACAACACCTTCTATTTGCTTTCGCGTGCCTCGTAGCCTCTCCCCCAATGATGATAGTACGTGCCCGACGACAGGAGCATCTTCGACGAGCAATCAGCATCGACCCCATGCGCCCCTTCGCCAGCTACGGCCACCTTGAGCACCGCAGCGACCCCGTGAGCACGGTAACGCCCTCTTTTCCCCCTCTTGCTTCCTGGAATGCTGGACCGCCGTATACAGCATGCGCCGCAGCCGCTCACCGTCGCTAGCGCCACCCATCCATGGTCGATGCACTCTGAGCCGTTGGATGCAGATCCAGTGGTTGAGTTAGATCATTTAGGCGAATCGTTTTTGGCTGATTTGTGTCGTGCAATGTTAAGTAGATCTGACGGTCCATGTTGCATGATCCTGCCGAATCGGTACTGGCCAATAGGAACATGACGTTTGGCTAGTTCTGTCTATTTAAAAATCCAGAAAATGGTTTTGAATGATTAAACTTGCAAAAATCATAACTTTTGTTCTGCTTGGACAAAAATTACAAATTTTATATCAATGGAATCAGGAAAATGTAAAATTTGCAACTATTTCCTTAGTTTAGTATTTGCTTCTGGAAAATTAGGTGTTTTTTCAGAAACATTATTAGGACTAATTTGGATATAAAAATTGTTTTAGAAATGATTTTTGAGAGAAACCTTTTGCAAATGGATTTGATTTGAACTGTCTGCCATAAACACTAACTTTTGAGTTAAAAATATTTTTTACACTAGGAATTATTCCTTTGAATAAAAGCATTTCTAGTAAAACAAAAATGATTTAAAAGGGCTATTTTCACTAACTTGTTTTCAAATGATTTTCCACTTTTATAAATGACTAGTAGGTGTTTTAAAATGTTTATAGCCATATTATAAACCACTTTTCAATAAAACAATCTTTTTCATGCTTGCATGCATTTCTTTGTTTTTATTATTTTATGTGGAGAATTGTTTGAATGCTTGTTTTGAATTTGTGCCTTGCTTGATTGAATTGTAGTGAACTTTGAAGAGTCTGAGAATTGCAAGATCAAGAAGTGTATCTAATTTCTCTACTAAAAAGGCAAGTGGTGCTTCATGTATTATTTTGACTATGCACTAGTGATATTTTGAATAGGGCTTTCATGGATTTTTCTAAGTATTTATACTATGCTATGCCTTGGGAAATCCTAGTAGTTGTAGTCTTGGTAGAATTTTTCCCTAAGTTAAGATACTTGCCATGTTATCATGCTTAGACTAGCTAGTAGAAAACAAGGGTGGATTATTCATGCTATGAAATATTTCTAAGTCTATGACTTGTGATTTTGCTTAATAAAACAACTATGTGAATGAATCACCTGGGTGGAATGGTGAGAATGGTTTGTGTTGAGTGGTTACATAAGGCCCATGTTGATGGCTACCTTGTTTATCACACTTGTGGGAATCCACCCAGGAACAAAGAGATTTGAGATGTTAAGTGTTGAGAAGCTTCTAGTGCAGTCACATGGCATATGGGCTCTGCCTTGATCATATAGGTTGCAATAACTTAGCCAGATGGACAAAAGGTGGTTGGGGTGCTAGGATGGAACAAGTCCATTTGGTCTAAGGGAAGGCTTCTGAAAGATCTCGTCTCAATGCATGTCGAGTCTTGTGGGGAAAGTGCACCACCTCTCGAGAGGGTAAAACCTAAGTATTTAGCCGTGTCCCCGACAATGGACAATTTGAGCATCAAGACATTGAAGCTATCAAGGATCTCCTCGTCCCAATTTCTAAGTTAAAATCTTGTGGTTGAACAAGGGTAAAGGTTCACCAATTTCTATTGGTGGTTCCTTGGGTGATTTGTCAAACAAAAACTTAGTGTTTTCAACTAATAAGGAAAACCTTATTTTGAGCAAAGCAAGCCTAAGATACACCTAGCCAAATTCATATAGATGTTAGATACCACTATTCTACCATAGTATCACTTGCCAATACAATTCAAATGTATTAACCCTTGTGGTTGTAACTTATTATGTTGCAGGTTTGTTTGATGTTAGTGAAGTTTGTTGAGTAGGTATTACAAGTCTACAACCAACATGATTGCCTGTGGCATATGAAGATGAAGGACCCATGCGATGTAGTTATATCTGCTACATTGTAATGAGATAGCCATATGAGCTATGTAAGATGTAATGAATTATTATTCCTGGTTATAATTTGTAATAAGACCTTTGTTTCTTGATATTACATCTTAAACTGTGGATGCTAGCTATTCGATCCAGGGACTAGCATTGTAAACATAGGGATCTCCACCTTATCAGGTTGGGACCTCTACATGCCTACTGCTTATTTATAAGTAGAATCTGCTAGATGTAATTTTATTTCAGTGATTTCAAAAGATCCAACATTTAACTTGTTAAAAAGACTCTTTGGAATTGTTGAAACACCTGCACCTAGATCACACAGTGCAACTATTTCATTAGTCCCGATTTTAATCTTAATAGTGGGATCAAATATATCATCTAGCTTAACAGGCAATTTTTCAGCAATTTTCTTATATTCTTCTTCAAGATCACATACCTTTATTGCTACCTGATTAACGAAGTGTTGATACATGGCTTCCTCATTTCCTTCACTTACCAGAATCTTGACATTGATCCTTTTTACATGATCTTCAACTGTGTAGCTTGGTGAAGGAGCATTGCTATAATCAAGTTCTTCGGGCTCCTCCCATTGGATCCTTATCATCTTGAGGTCTTCAACTGGATTGCGCTCAGCTTTACCTGCAAATTTAGCTAGAATGAGATTTTGACTCTCGGTTATCTTACCTAGCTATGCCTCAACGATCCTTGTTCTTTCTTGGAGGGCCTACAAATCATTTCTCAAACTAACAACTTGATTAGATAACTTTCCAAGCATAGCATCATGATTCTTTATAATTTTGACTAGAATATTGTTTTGTTCATTTTGTGAATCCATAATAGCTTTAAGAGTTTCTTGGAGACTAGTATTACTTGATGCCATATTATTATTAGAGTTACCTGCTGGACTATATTAATGTTTCTGAGAGTTTGGATTATAATTCTTCTTCCAAGCAGGGTTATAATCATAACGAGCTATGAAGTCTACTTCTTCAATAGTTGGTTCAGGAGTAGCTCTTACCGGGGTTTCCTTACCTTCAATGGATAATATGAGTTCATCCAACTTAGCATTGAGTTCTTTATTTTCTTGAGGCGTGACGGAGTTCACCTTCTTTATGTTTGATATTTCCACATGAAAATGGGCATGGTTGTCTTGCATATTGTCTAGAAGCTACTTTGCTTCGGTAATTTGTTTACCCATAAATGTTCCTCTAGCTGCAGTATCTAGCATAGACTTAGAAACAGGGTTAAGAGCATTATAAAATAAATGGAGAATGAAACAATCGTCCATCCCATGGCTAGGACAGTTTCTCATGCATTCTTTCATTCTCTCCCATGCAAGCGCTAGTGGCTCACGCTCTTCCTGTCTAAAACCAGTAATATTAGATCTGAGTTGCATAGACTTTGCAGGTGGAAATAATTTAGTCATAAATAGAGAAGTACATTCAACCCATGATTCCATAGTATTTCTAGGAAAATATAGCAACCATTATTTTGCTCTTCCCCTCAGAGAGAAAGGAAATAAGCGTAACTTAACCGCACTGGGGTCAACATAATGCGCATCATATCACATATTTTAGTGAAAGTATTTAAGTGCATACCTGCATCTTGTACAATAGAGCCTCCAAATTGATTCTGTTGAACCAAACTTAAATAGTGGGGCTTAATTTCATAATCTTCAGCAGTGATTGCTGGCTGAGTAATAGGAGTGCGAAAATAATCATTGTTAGGAGTTGCAAACTCCCCAAGTTTCTTTTTAGCCATACTTCCTATGTTTTTGGATTTTCTTAAACAAGTACTAATGATGATAAAACAAGAATTGAAAGAGTAACTACTTTTTTTGGTTTTTCAAATAAAAATTGAAAGCAAATTAACAAAATTAAAAATGAGAATTAAAACTAGCAAAGTTCCTACTAACATCACCAGGGTAGTTATTGCTTCCCCGGCAACGGCGCCAAAAAAAGGGTTGATACCTTCTATCCGGATTACGGATGTAGTATAGCTGCTTTTACCTTGTAGACCTAGGTTTATCGAATCCTCGGGAAGCAGAAAGCAAAGTGAAATTACTTAAACGGACCTTTGAGAGTTTTAGAACTGCTATTGCGTTTTCACCGGACCAAGAGTTTGCGATCTTGTTGTTGTTGTTGACGATGGAGAGAGGGAGGGCCTACGGTCTTTGTTTTCATCAGTAGATGTGCAAAACATCTGATGGGCATAACAAATAATTATAAAGTACTCATGTAATTGTTAGAGCAAGATAATTATATGTGGGCAGTGCATCCATAAATGTCATCGCATCCGCAACCGCTCATGGCAATAACCTACTAGTCTCATCCATATAAGAAAGAGAACTAATGATATGCATAGTGATGTCACAGTTAATCCCAAGTAAGTTCCTCACATACAGTCGTACTACCCTTTCTGTCACTGGGGTTCCTATCTTGCAGATCAGTCGTTACTCACACTCCCTTTGCCTGGATCAATCCTCGGGGTCTTGGGTACCTGAAAAGTCCTTAGATTGAGACAATAGAGGGTACTACAATCATCATGTCATACAAACTAATACATGATCCCATCTATGATAAATAACATGCACAAAATCTACATGGCTAGGTTGAAGCCCTTAGCCCAAAGAGAATTACTCACACATAGAGATGAAATCGACAATCATAAACATTATAATAGAGATCATAAGATTCCCATCATCATATGTCATTATTGCCAATTTGATATGAGATCTACTATTACAAGTGGAGGAAGATGGCTATGGTGGTGGAGAAGGGTTTAAAGGTTTAGATCGAGATCTATTCCTCCGGCGTGGCAGCAGGGAGAGTTGAGGTCGAAAAGAAGCGAGATTATGGAGTCGGGGGCTTGTTTCTCGTCACCTGAAGCCTCTTTATATAGGGGTCCCTTCACGAAAGTTGTTCTGTTTGACCTAATGAAGTCGGTGAAAACTATATGGCGGCAACTATACGGCGGCGGGCCATATAGTTGGTTGTTAAGCTTGCGGTAATCTCTTCACGGATCATGTTTTCTTTGCATGTTGGAAATCTCATATCTTTGGCATTTATGTAGTGATTCCCATCATCATATGTCATTATCTGCGCAGGCAAAAATAGCAAGAAAGTATTGCATACCCCTTTGATCATTAGGCATTAGTGGGAGGTTTTTGAGAGATATTTCATCAAATATATGAATAATATCTAGTTCAAATGTGGACGCGGATGGATATATTTCACAGCCATCATCCATCATGAGCATGTGTTAAAGGCTGGTGCTTCCTAGTTTTAGACAAGATAGATGTTTCAGTGGCGTTTGATTCATTCTAGTAGTGATGTTGGGTATCTGTTTTGGTGATGCTAGTGGAGTGGTGATGTGGAGATGGTGTAGGTGTTCGCCTCTAATTGAGACCGGCTTGAGAAGTTCGCCACCGACCGCGACACCAAGGATCCCGCCGCGGAGCGTCAAGCTCTCCTTCACGGAACCCGGATGTCAACGAGATGGAACCTAGGGCGACAGACCCCAAGATCTTATTCACGGGTCCGACTAACCAAAGGCCCCCGGCTTGGACATGCAAGATCGCCTACAAGGATATGAAGCCCTAATCCCGAGGATCTGAAGACCGATACCACCGAGCCCAAACCCCGTCGAACCCCTCGGAGCCCAAGATACTCAAACCGAGATGTGTGACCCCTTTTCCGAGCCCCATATTTTAATAATACATGATATCAACCTATCGCATAGAATTGTACATGCTTGCATACATATTTGTGTGGTTTGGGGGCATTATGCCGATTGTAGCACCCCCCGGGGTCAGGGTTAAACTAACCTTAGATAACCATCTAAGATAAGTTCAACTCCTAAACACGGAAGATCACAGTACGATTCGGTAACATTACAGAACATGGGGATTCAACAGCATAAGTTTAAACTCTTAACAGAGTAAGACAGTAGAGTTATTACAAACCAAAGGTCAAAGACCCAACATTACATCACACAGCGAAAGCAAATTATGTTGTTCTACACAAAAACTTAGCAAAAGGCCTAAGAGGCCATAAACAAAAGCGACATCCATCCCATAGTCCTCAGGCTGCTACCTGGGACCCCCAACTACTCGTCGATGTCAACATAGAAGCCACCTTCAGTTGCAACCATATCCTTTGTAGAAAAACAACAATGGTGCAAGGCTGAGTACGAGAATGTACTCCGCAAGACTTAGATAACCTAGTATCTATATGCTCTGGTTAGAAAGGCTTTCTCTGGATTTTCTTTTGAGGAAAGAAATCTTTTTTGTAAACAAGAGAGAGAATAGGCTCGTCTACTCAGAATCTTTTAAAAGGGATAAGATAGCGACTTCTTCATATTGTTCATCATATCTCTATAACCACCATCTTCATCAGAACCTCCTATATAGGACCACCCCCTCGACCCAGAGGAAGCATCCTTAAGCACACGTGGATCAACAAGTTTTACGATGGTTAAAGTTATCTATGATCTTAGAATCTGGTCACCAAGGGTTCATAACTGTGAACACGGCTTTTCGAAAAGATTAATACCATGCAGGGGTGTACAACTTTACCCACACGTATCAACCGACTCTTAATGCCAAATATTATTAGCCCTCTTCCTTGGAGGGCCGGCAGAGGGTGGTTGACCACGACCTTTACCTTGCTTTCGCCGAGACCATGAGTCACGCAATAAGTATGATTCCGTCGTAACGGGTCAAATCTCGAAGCCTGTACTTAAAGATGTGAGGCAAGGTTGGTTTACCAGGGGCGCAATCTACCCCAAGCAACCTCGGCCACGCTTACCTACCTGTTATGAATGAACCAACTTCACCCGGAAAATCTTTCAAAAGATTTTCTATGCATATGTCGAATGGAACGCCCGAACTATGTGACTCATGGAATCTACTAGGCAAGTTATGTGCTCGCGAGGTTTTCCAGGCCTCGTGTGGTTGCACGCTCGTCTCGGTTCCAAAGGCAAGAACTCATTTCCTAGTGATGGCGATCACGGGACTACGAATACCACACCCAATGTGGCCTCCCATACAAGCCTTAGCATGATTAATTAACTCCTTCGATGATGTCACCATCTCCTACTTCACTACCTTCCTTGGCACCTCTGATTCATCATTGAATAGATCAGAAGTTGTTTCTATGCTTGGCTAAGCTGTAGGTAACAAGAGCTCTACGATGCTTACATGCCAAACCTAGGTATGCTAGGAGCAGTGGACCAGGAGTATAAGGCTATAAAAGGGAAACAGTGCAGCAGATAGGTAACACTAGCTACTGACAAAGGGTCACATTTGGAATCATGTGCATCATAGCGAGAAAGTAATATACTTTATAAGACATAGGTTCAGAATGAGAGGCTATGTTTGCCTTGTCCGTCAGTAGACAGGTACTGATCTTTGGTGTTGTTGACTTCAGCTTCGGGTTCGGATCCTATCGCGAAGAACCAAATACCGAAAAGAAAGACAAAAATCAATACATGGCATCGATGCAATGCTCAGACAAGGATGATGATATTACAAGTTAAATTGCATTAAAATGAAACCCTAAAACATGCTCGGCAATTTAAACGGGGTTCCGAGGATTGAAAACCCTAATTCAGAAAACTTCATAAACACATGAGAGGGGTGCAGTTGTTATTCTAATTAAACTTTCCATTTTAATTGTTGAACAATGCATGATTATATCTTAAATAGGTAGAACTCTTTTTTCTGAACATTTTGATATATTATTTGTATTTTTCTGACTTATAAATAATAAGTTATTAATTTTTTAATATTTAAATCAATTTCTGAAATTATTAAACCTTTTATTAATTTTAATAAAGCCAGGAATACTTTTTACACATGGGGCTAGGCTAGCCACAGACACCGATAGGTGGGCCCGCGGCCACCTCAGCAGCCACACACGCGAAGAGGCTCAGGGAGAATTTTTACCGGGGCAAAGGCTACCCACACTGACTGACGGGTGGGGCCAAGGCCATGCAGGCTAGCCACGCGTGAGCCACGTCGGACACGACGGCAGAAACGTCAGGCGGTGGTCGCCGGCGATGATCTGGTCCACCCCAGCACGCGCGGGAGAGCGAGTTCGGAAGAGCTCAACAAGGCGAACCTAACTATCCTAGCGCCGCTAGTTATTGGTCGCCGGAGGGGCAGCTACGGCGAACGGCGGTGGCGGTGCTCGCATGCGAACAGCGCATGACGGCTATGGGAGGCTAGCAGGCAAACGGAGGGCGCCTTGAGCACCAGGGGCTCACCACGGTGCTCGCAGAAGGGTCGGGGAGGACAAGCGAGGACGGAATCGATGGCGAGGAGCTCGTCGGACCTCATCGGTGTTGAAGAAGAAGGGGTCGATGCGGCCGATTGGGGGCGTCCCAGCCTGATTCCTTCGGGGAGGAGGAAGCTCGCATCCAGGCGGAGCTCGTGGCAATGTCGGATGGGCGAGGGGAGGCCGGAGAGGTCAGCTAGCCGGCGGCCATGGCGGCTAGGTTTCGGTGGGGAGGAGCTCTGCTGAGCGAGAGCGAGAGGGAAAGGGATAAGGGGACAAGGAGAGAGAGCCAAGCAGCAGCGTTCTTATCCTGACTCCGGGGGCGGCGGGGGCGCTGCGATTCGGGCAAGGATCGGGCGACGGCGGCGCTGCCACGCAGGAGCTTCGCCGGCGTCCACTGGCAAGGAATAAGAAAGAAGAAAAGAATCGAAGGTGTATGGGCCTTCTCCTGGGCCACGGGGAAGGGAAAGAGGGGAGGAGGTTGCTGGGCTGCGGCCTGATTGCTCCTGCTCTATTTTTTTAAACAGAAGCTTTTCCTTTTTCTGATTTTGATTTAGTTTTGTAGTTTCAAATTCACTTACTGTTTTGAATAATTCAAAAATACAAGACTTTATTAGAAATATTTGAAATATTGCAGGGGCCCTATTAACCCTTTTGGGCTCCAAACATTTGATACTTTCCAAAAATTCAAACACCATTTGAATAAAGTTTCAAAGAGAGGGGAGGTTTAGGGTTTTGAATTTACATTTATTCAACACACTTGACCACATGCAATTATTGTATTGATTTAAACAGATGCATGCATGCTTAAGTACTATTTACACATTACAAACTTGGGCTGTTACAGCTCTACCCCCCTTACAAGAATCTCAACCCGATATTCCTAAGTTTTAGAAAAGAAGGCAGGGTACTCAGATCTAAGACGATCTTCTCGTTCCCAGGTTGCTTCGTCCTCGGAGTGATGAGGCCACTGAACTTTCAGGAACTTGAGGTTTTGACGACGAGTTTTGTGCTCGGCTTCATCAAGGATGCAGATAGGATACTCACGATAAGTCAGATCCTTCTGGAGATCAAGAGTTTGGTGATCAACACCATGAATAGGATCTTTGAAACAACGCTTGAGTTGAGACACATGAAAGACGCCATGCACCTCAGGGAAGTTTGCAGGCAGCTCTAACTTGTATGCGAGGTTACCTTGCTTGGAAACAACACAAAAAGGACCAACATAGCAAGGAGCTAGTTTGCCTTTGATACCGAAACGATGGACTCCCTTTAGAGGGGTGACCCGGAGATAAACTTGATCACCGACTTCATATTCAATATGTTGATGGTGACGGTCATGATAGCTTTTCTGGTGAGACTGAGCAGTTTTCAAACGATCTCGAATGATACGAACTTGATCTTCTGCTTCCTGGATCATATCCGGTCCAAAGAACTTTCTTTCGCCGGTTTCTGACCAGTTCAAAGGAGTACGACAGGTCCTTCCATATAAGAATTGGAAAGGTGCCATACCAATACTGGACTGAAAACTGTTGTTGTAGGAGAATTCAGCAAAAGGAAGGCATTTATCCCAGTTTTTGCCAAAAGATATGACACACGCTCTTAGCATGTCTTCAAGAATTTGATTTACTCTTTCGGTCTGGCCACCGGTACTAGGATGATAGGCTGTGCTGAAGGAAAGGCGAGTTCCCATAGCTTGTTGGAAACTTGCCCAGAACCTTGAGGTGAATAAACTCCCACGATCAGAGACAATTTTCTTCGGTACCCCATGAAGGACAACTATTTGTGAGATATACAAATCAGTCAATTGATTAGCAATAATGCTCTCGCGAACAGGTAGGAAGTGAGCAACCTTGGACAGATAGTCGACGATTACCTAGATGGCATCATTTCCTTTCTGGGTCTTGGGAAGACCAGTGATGAAATCCATACCAACTTCATCCCATTTCCACTCAGGGATTTTATGTGGTTGCAGGAGACCAGCGGGTCTTTGGTGCTCAGCCTTAACGCGACGGCAGACGTCACATTTAGCAACAAAACGAGCGATATCCTTCTTCATACCAGACCACCAGAATCTTTGACGAAGATCCCGATACTTCTTGGTACCTCCAGGGTGGATAGAGAGAGGTGATTCATGAGCCTCTCGGAGAATTAAATATCTCAACTTTGTCCTTTTTGGCACTACCAGACGGTTACCAAAGTATACGATGCCTTGATTATCAATAGATAAACACTTAGCAACCCCGCTAGTAATGTTCCCTTTGATTTCAGCAACTTCAAAATCATTCTTCTGAGCAAGCTTGATTTCATCCTCTATAGAAGACTTCACTTCAAGAGTAGAAAGGAATCCACGAGGAACTACTTCAAGATTCAGTCGAGCAAATTCCTCATGAAGAGAAGGTTGTGCTTGTTTGATCATCAGGGTGTTGCAATAAGATTTACGGCTCAGCGCATCAGCAACGACATTGGCTTTGCCAGGTTGGTAATTGAGACCCAAATCATGGTCCTTGATGAGTTCCAATCATCTTCTTTGCCTGAGATTCAGATCAGATTGTGTGAAAACATACTTCAGACTCTAATTATCCGAGTATAACTCGCAACGACTACCAAGAAGGTAATGTCGCCATTGCTTAAGAGCATGAACAACAGCTGCAAGCTCAATATCATGAGTTGGGTAGTTGTTCTCATGTGGTTTTAGCTGATGGGAGGCATCAGCCACCACATGCCCATCTTGCATCAACACACATCTGAGACCTTGCTGAGAAGCATCACAGAAGACAACAAAGTCTTTGCTAGTGTCTGGGAGAACTAACACGGGTGCAGTGTTTAACTTGGTTTTCAACAACTGGAAGATTTCTTCAGCCTTATCAGACCATTCAAACTTCTTCTCCTTCTTAAGAAGATCAGTCATCGGCTTTGCAATCCTGGAGAAGTTCTCGATCAATCGACGGTAATAACCAGCCATGCCGAGAAAACTTCTGACATCCTTGACGGATTTAGGAGACTCCCAGTCGAGGATAGTTTGAACCTTATTGGGGATAACAGCAACCCCTTTTGCGGAAACAACATGACCAAGGAATACGAGCTCTTGTAACCAGAACTCGCATTTAGAGAACTTGGCATAGAGACGATGTTCTCGGAGTTTTGTTAACACCAAACGAAGATGTTCGGCGTGCTCTTCTTCAGTCTTGGAATAGACCAGAATATCATCGATGTATACCACAACGAACTTGTCAAGGTACTCCATGAATACAGAGTTCATAAGCCGCATAAAAGTGGCTGGAGCATTCGTAAGACCAAAGGACATGACCGTATACTCGTAAAGACCGTAACGAGTGGTGAAAGCAGTCTTTGGAATATCTTCCTTACGGATCTTTATCTGGTGATACCCTGACCTTAAATCCATTTTGGAAAAGATAGTGGCACCACTTAACTGATCAAATAGATCAATGATCCTAGGGAGAGGATACTTATTCTTGATAGTCACAGTGTTGAGTGGGCGATAATCCACAACCAGACGCGGTATATTGGTATCCCGCTTCTTGACAAAGATGGTAGGGCATCCCCAAGAAGATGTGTTGGGCTGAATGTATTCTTTTCCTTCCAACTCCTCTAATTGCTTCTTCAACTCCACAAGCTCATGAGGAGGCATACGATAGGGTCTTTTAGAAACAGGAGCAGTTCCAGGAACTAACTCTATGACAAACTCCACACTTCGATCAGGTGGCATGCCAGGCAACTCCTCAGGAAAAACATCCGGGAATTCACAGACCACGGAAACATCTTGGATCTCTAATGGAGGTAAAACTTCAAGAGCATACAACTCCGCTTCAAGAATAGAAACAGCTGAAGGAGATAGTGACCCTATGGTCCAGTACTTGACTATTATGCCAGCAGGACTAGTCAGAGTCACAGACTTGGTTGTACAATCGAGAATGGCTTGATAACGAGTCAACCAGTCCATGCCCAAAATGATGTCAATGTCAGTTGACTTGAGGGCGATCAAATAAGTGGGGAAAATTTGAAATGCAACTTCGATTAGATTCCCATGACTAACCATGGTGGAACGCCAACTAGAACTAGGAGACTGAACTATCAAAGGAACAGATAACCTGTGGCATCCCGCAAAAACCACTACTAGAAAATCGCGTTGAATTTGTGCATTGCATCGTCATCATCATGCATTGTTGCCAAAACTATTTTCGCAAAGCCGTTTTGTTTTCTATATTAAACGCCCCGTCTTTATTCAAAACCCAAAACCCGGGCTTGTCCGGATTATTTTATTTTGTCTTGCATCGGTTTGCAAAAGTCCCGTTTATAAATAATAAAATGTTTAATTTATTTCAGTGGGGCAGTCGAACGGGCCGCATTGACCCGAACGACCACCCCAGAAATTAAATCGGTCCAAACCTAAAACTTATTCTACCTAAAACTCTACCCACCCCCTCCTTCCACATCACCCGGACCAATCCCCTGCTGCCACATCACCCTTGGCCATCCCCCCCTCCAACCAGCAGCCGCCACGTGGCCCTGTCCCCTGGGACCCACCCAGCCCCCCGGGCCCCACCCTCCTCTCTTCTCCCTCAGCCCGCTCCTCCCCCCGTCCCCCAACCCGCGCCCTCCCGCCGGCGCATGCCTCGCCGCCCACAGCCTCCCTCCGTTCTCCGTCTCTCCTCCCCCTAGCGCCCGCTCGCCGGAGCTCCCCAGCCCGCCAGACCCCGCCCCCGGCCGCTTCCCCTCCACCGCCGCCGCCGCTCTCCCCAACCTTCCTCTGCCCTTCTCCCGCTGCGCCGGCGTGCCAGCCGAGCTCGCCCACTCGCGCCAGACCCCGGCGCGCTCCGCGACCCGCAGACGCCGGAACTCCACCCGCCTCTCCCCGCCGCAACCCTCCCGCCACCGTCGCTCCTCCCCTGCCCGGCTCCAGCCCGATGTTCGGGCTCGTCTCGCGGCGCCAGGGCGCTGCCCGCTGCCCTTCCCGTCTTCCCAGCAGCGCCCGGCCTCGCCTCCAACCTCGCGTCGGCCGCCACGACCAGCGCCGCGCCCGTGCAGTCCGCCCGCCGCCCGCTGCGCCGCCATCGCCTTCCACCATCGCCGCCAACCGTCTCCACCGTCAGCGACCGCCTCCGCGCGCCCAGTCCCTGCTCGCTGCCTCGCCGCTGCGGCCTGTTCAGCTCGCCCGGACCCACTGCTGCCGCGTGCCGCCCGGCTCCGCCGCGACCCGTGCGGGCCGCCCGCCGCCAAGCTCGCCGACGCCAGTCGCCTCGTCTCCTGCCACCACCCCTCCGTCTGCGACAGGCACCGCCTCCGGCCGCGTCCCGCGCCTCCGCGACCAGCTCGTCCCGCAGCAAGCCGGCCCCTCCAGCGCCGCCGAGCCCCGCGGAAACCGCCTCCTCGCCTTGGCGCCTCCCGGGAGTAACCGCAGGTCCACGGCGGCCAGGTGCTCGAAGAATCGCGGACAAGAACCCCTCTCGGACCATCAAGCACCCATACCTGGACATGAGACCGATCGCCGGGTTAGAAGGCGCCAAGTGTGCCGGCATGGATCCTCAGGATCTCCGTCGTGGAACCGGAGCCGAGAACCCCGACAAGGACCACGCCATGGATACGCCGAGTTCGCCATCGAGGAGACCAAGGTCGTCGACATGGAACCGATGGACGCCAAGTACTCCTTCCCGGAGGCGATGCTCGAGAACACGAACGGCAAGAACACCGCCGCAGAACGCCAAGTGCTTCACCCCGACGCCAAGACTGAACCGACACAAGAACCCGACAAGTTCGACACCGGCCAGGGCGAGTCCGGTGCCCCGACGCCAAACCAAGTACGCCCTCCCGGAACGCCAAGGACCCCGCGAGAGACGACAAGACCGACAACATGACCCGAAGACCGCGAGTGCGACAAGAACTACCCCGTTATCTGAGAACGTTTCCGTCGAACCCTGGACCCCGAGACCGGACCCTGGACCCTGTCGAACCCCGAACCCCGGGACCCCAAGACCGTCGCGACCCCTAATGTGTGAACCCTTTCCTCGAACCCTATTTCATAACATAATACAACTTGTCGCATATTAAATTGTCATTCATGCATGCATCCTTGTCTGTGGTTTGGGGGCCTTATGCCGATTCACCTAATAATTAAATATGGGGCCCATATGCGGGCAAATCTAGCCTTATATTGGCCTCATTTAAACTTGTGTAGCGAACCGGTGAAACTTTTTGCCTTGTTATAACAACATTTAAACTGCGGGGTAACTAAACAACTGGAACCATCTAACTAATTGTCGGGACCCCGGTTCCGCTTAATCTTGACCTAATTGCATCGCACCTTGCCATGCCATCCATCATGCATGCATCATGCCGATCTTCTGCCGTGTATTAAATATTGCATCCGGTGTTTCTTCTAGTGTTTTGTTTCTTCGCGGATAAGGTCGTTGAGTTGATGTGAGCTTCGCCCCGATCTTCGGTTGAACCTTCGACAATGTTTTCAGGCGAGCATCTCCCCCTTTCTACCTATCTTACTTTGCTAGTATTTACTTCCCTCCTGTTGATCTTTGCTATCTGTGTTGCGATGCTCTAGATTTCGTACCCGTGATATCCCTTGCAGCCATATATAGCCTTGGACACATCCTATTACCTGTTGTTTGGTAGATAGTTGGACCCGCGTGTCGTAGTCGCTTGCTCAAGTGTTTTGCTTGTCGTCAAGTACCACCTTTGTTGGAGAATTGCCGCATGTTGACGTTGGAGATGATCATGGCTTTAATTATTGTATCACTTTAATTCCTGTTTAACAACTAAAATTGAATTAAGCAGAGGCATCGGTGGGTGATAGGTAATGTTGGTTTTCGAGCCCACTTGTGTCCGTGGGACCCGAGTTCTTGACACTGTTAGAGATCGAGCGCGCTAACCACGGTGGGGAGATATGGGCCCCATCGATTATTACCTGATTTCAAAGTATTGTCTGGGGCCACAACTAGTTTGAGGTGTTTTACTATCCCTGTACTTATGCCACGCTACTTATGTATTTACGATTGTGTGAGGAGCACGCATCTTTGTTTAGGAAGCGGAATGTTTTCGTATCGGCAGGTCCCGTTTGGGGGCATACTTCGTTCTGACCATTGTCGCACACCCTAAGTCCGTCTCGGAGACCGGCCAACTTCGTTGCGGGTGTACTTAGTGGGGTGGCCCCCCGTGCTTGCTTTGGGTCTGGGAACGTCGTGACTTAGGCCCCGCCGACATACCGATGGGTGTATGTTGACTGATCTGGCAAAAAGGGTCGAAGTGCCTGTGGATACTTTGGTGCACCCCTGCAGGGTTAAATCTTTTCGAGAAGCCGTGTCCGCGGTTATGGACGACTTGGAGCACAGTGCTTGATCATAGACAACTATAACTAAAGTTTATTGTTTAAAAATGACTTGTTTCCGATATGATTAGTAATCAGCTTCACCACAACGGAATGGCTAAGTAAAAGTACCAACAACTGCTGGGTTTTGGGTTTATCTCATGCTAAAGGTATCTGACTAGTAAGTGATGCCACTATAACGGAATGGTTAACTAAAAGTGCCCACTGTTTACCTTATCAGGACGATTATCTAAACCTGACTAGTAAAGTGTCGCAACTATAACTGAACAAATAAAACTGCCAACTGTGTGAGTTCCTCGGTTGACTTCCTCGTTTGGTCTCGAGGGGGAAACGCCAGGATGGGTTTGTTTGATGATAGTATCCGGCTGGATCCGTATAGGTCTTTCTTACCCCTCTCTGATAGTCGCCGGTTGTGTCGAGTCTCTATAGGTTGTTAGTGCATGCTGCCGCTGCCGCTTCCGTCCACCATACCTATGTAGGCGAGGACCGCCGAATTCTAGCCTTGCCGTAATCGCCTCGATCGACGCTCCTTCTTTTTCTTTGCCCTTTGTTGGCACCCTTTTGTTTAAGCAGGTTTTGAGATCGACGCCGTTAGCGGGGTTACCCTTCCGGCTGGCTCAGGCGGTTATGGACGCCATTGGTTATTCTTCAGGGCTCTTAGCCCCATTTGCATCTTGTCCGTAGTCGGACGCTCTATCGTTTTCAAGGTGATTTGGATCTTTGTATATTATATTTGTATTCTTGACTCTTTGAGTCGCTGTCGTATATATATATCTGTTCTGTGGGTCCCATCGAGGACTGTTGTGTAATGTTATTACTTTGCTTTCCACCCGCACGAAAGTGCCTGGTGGGCACCTTCGAATCGTTTCTATGCGGGTTTGGCGAGTTTCGCTAAAACTTGCATAGGGCCGATTCTGAGGGTGTTACATAACCCCTCAAAACTTATCCCATGCATTTGAGCAAAAGCTTGTGACAGGAATGAATGCGATGCTCCAGAATCAAACAAAACTTTAGTTGGAATTTGATTGATACGAAGCATACCCATGATGACGCTTGGATCTTCCTGAGCCTCCTCGGTAGAGATATGGTTCAGGCGACCTTTTCCAGCACCTGGATACTTATCATTCTTCTTTGGTGGTTGTGCCTTCTCAGCAGCACCCTTTTGAGGACAATCTCTTGCATAGTAGCCAGGCTGGCGACAGTTGAAACATATGAGGCCTGATCCAGTACCAGCAGCAGGATAACTTGATCCACCAGCATTGTTTGGAGTAACATTCGGACAAGGAGCATATCCAGAAGATCTTGGAGTATAAGGAGCACGTGGCACAGCACTATAAGGTACGAAGACATGATGCTTCTTATTACCAGATCCAGCCTTGTTATACCCATCCTGAGGACGCTTACGAGTTTCTTCATACTCCAGTTTTCCACTCTTGGCCTTCATAGCCTTGTTGACAAGACCTTGGAAGTTAACAAAGTCCATGAGATGGATATCACGACGAACCTCAGGATCCAGTCCCTTACGGAACAGAGCTTGCTTCTTAACATCAGTGGAGACCTCTTCAGTAGCATACCAGGCAAGACAATTAAATTTGCGTTGATAATCACACACAGAACCAGTGCCCTGCTTAAGATTGAGGAACTCCTCCCTCTTTTGATCCATCAGACCCTCCGGGATATGATAAGCTTGGAAGGCTTCAGTAAACTCTTGCCATGTAACAACATGTTGAGCTTCTTGCATAGCCAAGAAATTTTCCCACCAGGAGTTAGCTGCTCCCTCTAGATGATAGGCAGCCCAAAGTCACCCAATCAACTTGAGCAACATGACCAACCTGAAGTTTGCGCCCCATGGTGCGAATCCAGTAGTCCGCATCAAGTGGCTCAGTGGAATAGCTGAAAACTGGCGGAGTGAGACGTGTGAAGTCCTTGATTCGAACTTGATTGTTCTGGCGTTGAGCAGTGTTGCGCTCAATCTTTTCAAGGAGCCTCATGTTGTCAGCACAGTTGGTTTCGTACATGGCCATGAGTTGAACCATGGACGGTGGTGGAGGAAGGTTGGAAGATTCACCCTCATTTGCGGTACCCCGAGCATGAGCACGGGTACGGGCACGAGAAGTATCACCCATCCTGAAAGAACAAAAAAGAAGGTTAGACAAGGGATCCAAAGGAACAAGATGGAAAGCTGAACAAGGAGTACTTGATTTAAAAGTATCATCTTCTCAATCATGGTAGTATCAAGGCATACTAATGTATACACTAACCAGCTGACTTTCAAACCATCACAATGGATTGCTAAGATGGTACACACCAAGCAAAACTGAGATATCTTGGAACTCTGAGAATAGAAACCAAGTACGGAGTACTTTTTAGAAGAACATCCCCAAAACCACGATCCTAAAAGTTTTGAGATATAAGGTAAGGAATGAAAACCTTTTCAAACCAAATAAGGTAAGTGAAACTCCAGCAACAGAAACACACCAGAGAAGGAGTAAAAAGAATCCTAGTCAGAGTTTCTACAAATAGTTTTTAACTTTCAAATAGTTTTGTCAACTTCTAGACTCAACATCGACCAATAAAAGGGTTTCCTATAGGCAGTCCTGCTCTGATACCAAAACATGTAGCACCCCCCGTGGTCAGGGTTAAACTAACCTCAGATCACCATCTAAGATAAGTTCAACTCCTAAACACGGAAGATCATAGTACAATTTGGTAACATTACAGAACACAGGGATTCAATAGCATAAGTTTAAACTCTTAACAGAGTAAGATAGTAGAGTTATTACAAACCAAAGGTTAAAGACCCAACATTACATCACACAGCGAAAGCAAATTATGTTGTTCTACACAACAACTTAGCAAAAGGCCTAAGAGGCCATAAACAAAAGTGACATCCATTCCATAGTCCTTAGGCTGCTACCTGGGACCCCCAACTACTTGTCTATGTCAACATAGAAGCCACCTTCAGTTGCAACCAGATCCTCTGTAGAAAAACAACAATGGCGCAAGGCTGAGTACGAGAATGTACTCCGTAAGACTTAGATAACCTAGTATCTATATGCTCTAGTTAGAAAGGCTTTCTCTGTAATTTATTTTGTGGAAAGCAATCTTTATTTTTAAACAAGAGAGAGAAGAGGCTCGTCTACTCAGAATCTTTTAAAAGGGATAAGATAGCGACTTCTTCATCTTGTTCATCATATCTCGATAACCACCATCTTCATCAGAACCTCCTATCTAAGACCACCCCCTCTACCCAGAGGAAGCATCCTTAAGCACACGTGGATCAACAAGTTTTACGATTGTTAAAGTTATCTATGATCTTAGAATCTGGTCACCAAGCGTTCATAACCATGAACACGGCTTTTCAAAAAGATTAATGCCCTGCAGGGGTGTACAACTTTACCCACACGTATCAACCGACTCTTAATGCCAAATATTATTAGCCCTCTTCCTTGGAGGGCCGGCAAAGGGTGGTTGACCACGACATTTACATTGCTTTCGCCGAGACCATGAGTCACGCAATAAGTATGATTCCGCCGTAACGGGTCAAATCACAAAGCCGGTACTTAAAGATGTGAGGCGAGGTTGGTTTACCAGGGGCGCTATCTACCCCAAGAAACCTCGGCCACGCTTACCTACCTGTTATGAATGCACCAACTTCACCCGGCAAATCTTTCAAAAGATTTTCTATGCATATGTCGAATGGAACGCTCGAACTATGTGACTCATGGAATCTACTAGGCAAGTTATGTGCTCGCGAGGTTTTCCAGGCCCTGTGTGGTTGCACGCTCGTCTCGGTTCCAAAGGCAATAACTCAGTTCCTAGTGGTGGCGAGCACGGGACTACGAATACCAGACCCAATGTGGCCTCCCATACAAGCCTTAGCATGATTAATTAACTCCTTCGATGATGTCACCATCTCCTACTTCACTACCTTAATTGGCACCTCTGATTCATCATTTAATAGATCAGACGTTGTTTCTATGCTTGGCTAAGCTGTCGGTAACAAGAGCTCTACGATGCTTACATGCCAAACCTAGGTATGCTAGGAGCAGTGAACCAAGAGTATAAGGCTATAAAAGAGAAACAGTGCAGCAGATAGGTAAAACTAGCTACTGACAAAGGACCACATTTGGAATCGTGTGCATCATAGCGAGAAAGTAATATACTTTATAAAACACAGTTTCAGAATGAGAGGCTACGCTTGCCTTGTCCGTCAGTAGACAGGTACTGATCTTCGGTGTTGTTGACTTCAGCTTCCGGTTCGGATCCTATCGCGAAGAACCAAATACCGGAAAGAAAGGCAACAATCAAGACATGGCATCGATGCAATGCTTAGACAAGGATGATGTTATGACAAGTTAAATTGCATTTAAATGAAACCCTAAAACATGCTCGGTAATTTAAACGGGGTTCTGAGGATTCAAAACCCTAATTCGGAAAACTCCGGAAACACATGAGAGGGGTGCAGTTGTTCTTCTAATTAAACTTGCCATTTTAATTGTTGAACAATGCATGATTATAGCTTAAATAGGTAGAACTCATTTTTCTGAACATTTTGATATATTATTTGTATTTTTCTGACTTATAAATAATAAGTTATTGAATTTTTAATATTTAAATCAATTTCTGAATTTATTAAACCTTTTATTAATTTAAATAAAGCCAGGAATACTTTTTACACATGGGGCTAGGCTAGCCACACACACCGACAGGTGGGCCCGTGGACACCTCAGCAGCCACACACGCGAAGAGGCTCAGGGAGAATTTTTACCGGGGCAAAGGCTACCCACACCGACTGACGGGTGGGGCCAAGGCCACGTAGGCAAGCCACGCGTGAGCCACGTCGGACATGACGGCGGAAACGTCAGGCGGTGGTCGCCGGCGATGATCTGGTCCACCCCAGCACGCGTGGGAGGGCGCATTCGAAAGAGCTCAACAAGGCGAACCTAACTATCCTAGCGCTGCTACTTATTGGTCGTCAGAGGGGCAGCTACGGTGAACGGCGGTGGCGGTGCTCGCAGGCGAACAGCGTGTGACGGCTATGGGAGGCTAACAGGCAAACGGAGGGCGCCTTGAGCACCAGGGGCTCACCACAGTGCTCGCAGAAGGGTCGGGGAGGACAAGCGAGGCCGGAATCGATGGCGAGGAGCTCATAGGACCTCCTTGATGTTGAAGAAGAAGGATTCGATGCGGCCGATTGGGGGCGTCCCAGCCCGATTACTTTGGGGAGGAGCAAGCTCGCGTCCAGGCAGAGCTCGTGGCGGTGTCGGATGGCCGAGGGGAGGCCGGAGACGGCGGCTAGCCGGAGACGGCGGCTAGCCGGCGTCCATGGCGGCTAGGTTTCGGTGCGGAGGAGCTCTGCTGAGAGAGAGCGAGAGGGAAAGGGATAAGGGGATGAGGAGAGAGAGCCGAGCATCGGCATTCTTATCCTGACTCCGGGGGTGGCGGGGGCGCTGCGATTCGGGCGAGGATCGGGCGATGGCGGCGCTGCCACGCAGGAGCTACGCCGGCGTCCACTGGCGAGGAAGAAGAAAGAAGAAAAGAATCGAAGGGGTACGGGCCTTTTCCTGGGCCCCGGGTGGGCTAACCTGGGCCGCAAGGAAGGGAAAGAGGGGAGGAGGTTGCTGGGCTACGGCCTGATTGCTCCTGCTCTATTATTATTTTTTAAACAGAAGCTTTTCCTTTTTCTGATTTTGATTTAGTTTTGTAGTTTCAAATTCACTTACTGTTTTGAATAATTCAAAAATACAAGACTTTATTAGAAATATTTGAAATATTGCAGGGGCCCTATTAACCCTTTTGGGCTCCAAACATTTGATACTTTCCAAAAATTCAAACACCATTTGAATAAAGTTTCAAAGAGAGGGGAGGTTTAGGGTTTTGAATTTACATTTATTCAACACACTTGACCACATGCAATTATTGTATTGATTTAAACAGATGCATGCATGCTTAAGTACTATTTACACATTACAAACTTGGGCTGTTACACCGATTCACTTCATAATTAAATATGGAGGCCTTATGCGGGATTTTATAGTCTTATATTGGCTCCATTTAAATTTGTCTAGAAAAACGGTGCCATGTTTGCCTTGTTAAGCCAACATTTAAATTGCAGGGTATCTAAACAACATGAACTTTCTAATTAAATGTCGAGACCCCGGTTCCACTTAATATTTCCTAATTGCATCATATCTTTGCCATGTCATGCCTTATACATGCATCATGCCTGATCTTCTACTGTAGTATTAAATAGTGCGTCTGGTGTTTCTTCTAGTGCTTTGCTTCTTCACGGATTTGGACGATGAGTTGATGCGAGTGTTGACCCAATCTTTGGATGAACCTTCGGCAATGTTTCTCAAGCGAGCATTCTCTCTCTTTCTACCTATTTTACCTTTATAGTCTTTACTTTCTCCTATTGATCTATTGCTACCCGTGTTGCGATGCTTTAGTATTTACCTGTTGTATCCCCTGCAGCCTATATTGCCTCAGACACCTCCTATTACCTGTTGCTTGGTAGATAGTCGTCCTTGCGAGTCATAGTTGCTTGCTCAGATGTGGTTTCACGTCATCGATGTTCCACTGATGTTGGGGGTTGGCACATGCTTAATGGTGGAGATGATCATGACTTTAATTACTAGTTGTTAATTAAATGTTTGGAGTAGATATAATTGATGCAGAGGCATAGAGGGGTAATAGTTGATATCTGGTTATTTTCCCACCCCCTTGTCCACCTAGAACTCGAGTTCTTGATACCTGTTCCGAGACTGAGCGCACTAACTACATGTGGGGTGTATGGGCACCCCTATCGGCTTAGTACCTGATTTCAAAGTACTGTTATGAGGGCCACAAACTATGTTCGAGATTTATACGTTACCTACTGTACTTATGCCATGTATGATATGCTTATTACCTTTTGCTCAATGAGCGCTTATTACTATTGCATAGGTGCGACACCTTGTCACGGGAATATATTGTCTATGACCTCTGCTCGCGTGACAAGTGCACTCAACCTTAGGGTCCGTACGAGGATTAGCTATACCTCGTATGGGTAGCTCTTTCGAGTGGCTCCCATGTACTTGCTTTGTATCTGGGAAAGCGTCGTGTCCGAGGCCCCGCCGACATATCAATGGGTTTATGTTAATTGATCTGGCAAAAAGGGTCGAAGTGCGTGTGGAAACTTGGTGCACCCTGCAGGGTTAAATCTTTTTGAAAAGCCATGTCCGCGGTTATGGACGACTTGGAGCACAGTTTCTCGATCATAGACAACTACAACTAAAGTTTACTATTATAATTTGACTTGTAACCAACATGACTAGTAAGTTGGATAACCACCATGGAAAAATGAATAAAATTGTCAATCGTGTGAGTTTCCTCGGCAGGACTTCCTCGTTTGGTCTTGAGGGGGGAATGCCAGGATGGATATGGTTGGTAGTAGTGTCAGGTTGGTTCCACATAGGTCTTTCTTACCTCTCTCTGATAGCCGATAGTTGTATCGAGTCTATATAGGTTGTTTAGTGCATGTTGCGTTGCCGCTTTGATCCACCATACCTATGTAGGCGAGAGTCGCCGAATTATAAGACTCATCGTGTACTGGCCTCAATACTGACCGCTCTTTTTTTCCTTTGCCCTTTGTCGGCACCCATTTTTTTAAGCAATGTTACCCTTCCGTCTTGGCCTGGGCAGGGTTATAGATGCCATTGGTTATTCTTTAGGTCTCTTAGCCCCATTTGCATCTTGTCCATACTCGGATGTCGTATCGTTCTCAAGGTGATTTGGATCTTTGTACTGTATATCTGTATTCTTGACTCCTTGAGTCGTTGTTGTATGTGTTCTATGGGTTCCATCATGGACTATTGTGTAATGATATTACTTCGTTTTTCACCTGCACGCAAGTGTCTGGTGGGCATCTTTGAATCATTTCTATGTGAGTTTGGCGGGAATCGCTAAAACTTGCATAGGGCCGATTCGAGGGTGTTACAAAGTGGTATCAGAGCTCAGCAGTTACGATACCACACTGGTCCAGCCTGTAGGATAACCTAGGTAACGACCAATGTAGAGGTCAAAACTATTTTGCAAAATCGGTTGGATAGATCTGACTAGGTCTGCTTTTACTCCTTATCATATGCTATTCTCATCTTACCTCTGCGTGTTTTGAATCCGCTTTCTCATCTTTTCTTCAAGTCAAGGAATTCTCGTGGTTGGGTTTCCATCATACCTTCAGGGTTTCGAATCTTTCTTATTGTAACGGTGTTGCTACATCCGGTCTTCATGCTATCTGAGGAATCTTCCTTTGTGTACCTTTCAAGTGACCCAAAAGTCACTAACTTTTTCTTTACATCTCCCGGTGTTTTCCAACACGACGATATCATCTGCGTCAGGTTCAGTAAATAACCTACATCACTCCTTGTCTACCGAAGCTTTCTGAACATCGCTTGTTAAGATCTTCAGTCTAAATTCCAAGAGTTTGCTTGCATGACTCCATATTCATATACAAAGTAATGAGTGCCGCATGGAGTTGCGACCATAAAACTACTCTTATCATAGCACCCCGGTAAAACCACTACCAGAAAATCGCTCATTGTTGTGCATTGACGATTCCAAAATTTAAGCATATTTACCTTTTGTTTTTGCATAAATAGAGTAGGGATCTTTGTATTTCACTATGTTTGTACGCACCTTTTTTCTTTATTTCAACAGGATCCCGAATCATTAAGTCATATATGAACATATTAATTAGAGTTGTCATATTATTCTATAATATGAAATTTTTAAGTGATAAAAGTCATTTCATGGATTTGCCTTCACACTTCGGAAAATGTCAACCGAGGGGAAGCAACCAGTGTCGATAATGACCAGTGGCATGGGAAGATCCCGCCTGTACCGTCTTCCCGTACCATGTGCCACCGGGTTCGCCTCGTCAAATACTTTCTCCTAGCGGAGATGGAAGGTAGATCCGACATTCACATCCACTAGAAACCATGAAAAACTACATCTAAAAGGGATCTGAAGGAGGAACTTGGCTGCGGTAAAATCCCTGGTGTTTAACGGATCATCGGAGGACAACGCATCATCCCCTTCATCATCAACTGATGCATCTACATCACCACCATTACCCCCATCTTTCATCTATTAGATCTTGTTTTAATTCCAAAATTAATTGTGGTTTGCATTAGATCTATATTGGTATTTTTATCCATCCATTTGATTATGATGATGTTGATGATTTCTTCCATGTGTGAGTAGTTCCTTTATTTTCGAGGAGATGGATAAACCCTAGCGCTATTATGAATTTGCAATAAATATGATCTATTCTTGTGTCCATATGACTTGCCGGTCTATGATAGATTTATGATTTATATTTGATCTCTCTCTTTAGATGGTATGTGTAGTCGACCACATACCATTTTTCCTTGGGACTAAAGGGAGGGAGAAATATTTTGGACATGCTTTGGGATCATACCCAGAATGTCCCCATGACAGATTGGCGTCGGCTCGTGACCTACACGGTCAAAGGAGGGATAAAGAGGGACTCCCTAAGCTAATTACGATATTCAAGGGGAAACCCATAATTACGGTGGTTTGTATGGGTGACTGACATTACTCTTGGCTCAACAAAATTGTCTGCTACGAGCCTTGTAGTGAACACCTTATTATGGAGCTCTCTCCACACATCTCATGACACAAGAAGTATGTTATCTAAAATTATTAATAATGACAATGCCATGCTAGAGGTCTATCCTACATCCCCGAGAACGTTTTAGCCCTATTGAGTTCAACCACGCTTTCACACAATCCTGTTACTTGCTTTCTTTTAATCGTTTTAATTACTTTCCTGCACATAACAAAAACCTTTCAAACACTCTTTACTTGAGATTAAAGGCAGCTTACAAGTATCCTTTGGTAGATAGTGACGAGGGGCATTAAGACCTTTACCAATAGCTCTCGGTGGGTTCAATATCTTTATTTCGAAACTAGCTACAATTGATCTATGCACTTGCAGTCATCAAGCTATTTTCTGGCGTCGTTGTCGGGGAGCTAAGCGCTTTTGGTCTTTGTTCTTAGTTGCTTATTTTACTAATTGTTTTACTAAAGTTATTTATTAGTTTAAGGTGATATATACATCATGGGTGAATACCAACATATAGTTCAGCATGAGGCTATAAGGAATTTTGGTCCGCCTAATAACCCAAGAGGGAATGATATTAACCCCATGCTTTTAGATCTTTTGCATGCAAAAAAATTTGTAGGTGATGGTACGTAGGATCTGTATGAGCATGTAGGGTTTTTTGAAAATATTTGTGGGACTTTCCACCTTAATATACAAACTGAGATGAGGTTAAATTTGTTATTTTTGTTCAAACCCTTATTGATCAGGACCATTTTTGGTACATCCAAAATTCTGCAAAGATTACTAATTCCTGGGAGATCTTGGCCTCTTTATTTTTAGCTGATTTCTTTCCCAAGACAAAACCCTTGGAGTGAGACGTATGATCACGAATTTTAGGGGAAAAGCTGAAGAAAGCTTGCATAAAGGATACACCAGGTTTCGAGGGCTGCTTGACCACTGTCCCCATCATAATTTCCCACCTTGGTTGGTGATACACACCTTCTACGTAGGTTTGAATGATGATAATAGAAATGAACTCGACTCCCTTACCAATGGGCCATTCACCAAATTTAGTGTTGAAAGAGTATGGATTTTTCTAGACACGATGAATAAAATAGAGAAAGCTTATTGTGAGTCTAAGTTTAATAAAGAAAATCCCATAGAGTACAATTGCTTAAAAAGATTTCTAGCTTCAGAAAAGGTAGAAAAACTGCTTGGAAATTTTAATCTTGACCATCCCATGATTGTTCAAATTGTTAAAACTTATGCCAATTATCTGCAGATCCCAAAAGATTGGGAACACTATACACCACCTACGAAGGAGAAACCCCCTAAAACTAGCCATAAGGATAAATATTCACAAATGCAAACAAAAATGCTAGTTGAGGAAGGAATCATAATAACTAAAGTGATAGAGAGTAAAAGTGAAAAGAATAAAAGGATAGGAAGGTTAACTAAGGACCTGGGAACCATCAAACAGAATATTGGAATAGTAAAAGAACTTGAACCGGAAATGTTCAAGGATGAAGTGACCATGGTAAGCAAGGAATACTCCGACATGATAGGGGGCAAGTTCGAAGGTAAAAATAGAAGTCAACAAAAAATCCCTTTCTATTTAGGAGGAACTACATACGTAGGATTCTGTGATTTAAGCTCTACCATTAATATCATGCCTAAACACAATCTATGAAGAGATGCGTGACCATCTTGATGAGTCCTACCTTGAGCCGTCATAAGTTACTTTTATACTTTGTAATCGAACATGGCGTCCTACTTATGGGATACTTTGCAATGTATGTGTTTCTGTGGGAGCTTTTCTGTACCCAGTTGATTTTTATATTATTGAAATACCCTTGAACTCCTCATGCCTAGTTATTCTTGGTAGCGTTTTTACAACTCTATGAACATTGATACTGACAACAAGAAATAGGCTTTGTCTTTACAGGTTGGTGAAGAAGTTATAGAAGTAAACTATAACCAATTCACAAAATTGACTTATGATAAGAAAATTGAGATCAAAGAGGATAACACCGTTGAAGAATTGGCAACAATCTATTTTTGCACCCCACAATCCGAGTTGGAGAGAAGTTTGACAAGAAATGATTCTCTTCCGAACGACTCTGCAAAAGAAGATTTGGATGAGATCCTCAACACTGCACCAAAAGTTGAAACTCGCCTTAAGGACGAATTTGAAGAACTTGAAAGAAAATAGGATGATGATCTACCACCTATCATTTTGAAATCTCTCCCTCTAAGTCTTAGGTATGAACTCTTAGATAAGGAAGGTAAATGCTCAGTGAATTTAGATGATAAGCTCTCTCCCAAGGAAAACACAAAATTGTTAGAGGTACTTGTCGAACAACGTGAAGCTTTTGGATACACTCTTAATGACATAAAAGGTATAGACTCTTCCATAATAACTCATAAGCTTTCCATCATTGAAGATGCTAAACCGTTTGTTGATAATAAAAAAAGATTGAATCCTAAAATGAAAGATGTAGTAAGAAATGAAGTTATAAGTATGTTGGACAGTGGTATTATCTACCCAATCTCAGATAGTAAATGGGCGAGTCCAAATCATTGCATACCCAGGGAAGGATGTATAACCATAATTAATAATGATAAGGATGAATTAATCCCTGCTAGAACGACAACAGGTTATAGGATGTGTATAGACTTCATGAAGTTGAACAAAGACACCATAAAAATTCACAAGCAACTGCCTCTCATTAATGATATTATGGAAAGTATGTCCGCTAATTCTTATTTTTATTTTCTTGGCGAACACTATAGATATTCTCAAATAGCTATACAGCCTGAAGATCAAGAAAAAACCACTTTTACCTGCCCGTATGGAACTTATGCTTATTGGTTAATGTCTTTCGGTTTGTGTAATGCAGCTGCTACTTTTCAAGAGCGTGTTTTTAAAATATTTGACAGTTTTGTGGAAAGTTCTATGGAAGTTCTTATGGACAATTTTGTCGTTTATGGGACTAATTTTGAGCAATATTTTTATAATCTTAATAGAGTTTGCAGCGACGTAGGCAAACCAAGATGGTTCTCAATTGGGAGCGTTGCCGCTTCATGGTAAGGGAAGGTATAGTTTTGGGTCATAAGGTTTCTAAAAAGAATATTGAGATTGATAAATCAAGTTTGGTGACATTATAAAAAATGCCAATTCCGCAAGATATAGAAGGGGTAAAGAATTTCCTTTGTCATGTTGGCTTTATAGACGCTTTATTAAATATTTCGCTAAAATAGTTGCTCCTTTAACTCATATCTTAGATAAAGACACCCTTTTTTTTTGCCTTTGATCGAAATTGCAATGATTCCTTTGAATAGTTAAAGAAGGCACTAATTTCTGCAGTGGTCATTCAACCACCAAACTAGGATGAACCGTTGAAAATTATGTGTGATTCTAGTGACTATGCTATTGGAGCTATTTTAGGACAAAGATATGGAATTATCCAATATGCTAGTCGAGTATTTAATGAAGATCAAAAGAATTATGAAACAACCAAGATAGAACTTTTAGTTGTTGTTTTTTCTTGCGATAAATTTAGACACTATATTATCAACTCAAAAGTAATAGTTCATGCTGATCATCAAGCTTTGAGACACCTGCTAGCTAAGAAATACAATAAATACGCTAAGCCCTGTCTAATTAAATGGGTCTTACTACTACAAGAATATGACTTGCAGATAGTAGATAGGAGAGCAAAGGATAATCCAATCGCTGATCATTTGTCACGAATGGAAGGAATCATAGAGGATACTGTTCCTATTAATGAATCGTTACCAGGAGAATATCTCGCAGTCATAGAACCTCGCGACCCTTGGTTTGCAGATTATGCTAATTTCCTTGTAGGCAAGTTTGTACCAAAAGGAATGGATTACAATCAAATAAAGAAATTATTTAATGATTTAAAACATTACTTTTGGGATGACCATTACTTGTGTAGTCATGGTATAAATGGGGTGATCAGGAAATGTGTACCCGAACACGAGGTAAAAGCCATTATTAGAGCTTTCCACGTTAATCCTTATGGGGGACATCACGCCGGTGATCGTACTGCAGCTAAAGTCTTGCAGTCTGGTTTCTACCGGCCTACAATAATTAAATACTCTCATGAATATGTTAGGAATTGTGATGCTTGCCAACGTATGAGTAACATAGGTAAAAGACAGAAAAGACTATGAAATATAACTTAGTAATAGAACCATTTGATGTATGAGGAATGGATTTTATGGGACCGTTTGTTCTCTCTAACGGTTATACTCATATTCTTATTATTGTTTACTATGTTACTAAATGGGTAGAAGTTATACCCACTTCTCATGCAGATGCGGCCAGTTCTATCAAGATGATCAAGGATGTCATCTTACCCAGGTTTGGAGTACCCCAGTTTTTGATTAGTGATGGTAGAACTCATTTTATAAAGGGAATTTTTAACAATATACTTCAAACATATGGAGTAGACCATCAAGTGGCGTCATCTCACCATCCTCAAACCAGTGGGCAAGTGGAATTATCGAACCGGAAAATCAAGGTCATACTTCAGAAGACGGTGAACAGGTCAAGAAAGGACTGGACTTTTAAGATTAATGATGCACCGTGGACGTATCGTACAACTTTCAAGAATCCTATGGGAATGATGCCGTACAAAATGATCTATGGTAAAACGTGTCACCTTCCATTAGAACTTGAGCATAAGGCTCGATGGGCCATTAAAACTATGAACTTTGATTTTTAAAACTGTTGGGGGGAAATGACTCTTAGATATTCATGCTTTGGATGAACTCAGAAATGAGGCCTATGAAAATACTAGGATATTTAAAGAAAAAGTGAAAATGTTATGAAAAAAAATAAGGCAAGGAATTTAAATTGGAAGATAAAATTTTGCTCTACAATTCTAGGCTTAAGATTTTTGTGGGAAAACTGAAATCCAGATGGGAAGGACCTTATGAAGTCAAGGAGTCATATCCCTCGGGAGCTATGAGATTGAAAAATACTACACCCTCTTATTCATCATGGATCGTCAATGGGCAGCGATTGAAGCATTATAGGGTTGGAGAGGTTAACGCCACTGAGGTAGTCTCCTTAATTTTACCCGAGGAACTAAACAAGGAGAGGTAACAAAATCCTAAACTTATGGATCTTTACTAGGTTTGGAGTCTTTTCAGCATATTCCGTCTCACTCTTTGTTCTTCTTTTATTTTTCTGGATTTTCTAAAACATTTTTCGAACTGCGGGTTGTACATGCAACTGCACCCGTACCACTGGTCGTTAACGGCTTGGACTCCTCCGTGCACTTTTCTGTGTATTGGTACGACTAGGCCGTACATGCATATATGCCCCCGTATCGTAGGTCATTATCGATAATGTTACTGTATTATTCCATGCTATATATTATTCTCGTATCAAAAGAGAGTAAGCGGTAAGTCACCAGTAAGGGCACGCGATACGGACGGGACCCGTCCGTATCGTCTTCAGTGACCGACTCTTCCCCTTTTACATAAGGTTTCCTTTTATTTATCTTTCTATTTCTTTATTGTTTTGACTTTCATTGTTTAATATTAGATCTCTAGTCTCCTTCCACCCACCTTACAATGAAACCTCAGATCTCACTTGATTACTTAAAGACTATGCATCCTTTTCATATCAAGCAGATCTGGACCAAGAAGGAGGGCACCTCTAAAGCACGATCCAAGAAGAAGGGATCCAAAGGAGACACTTCATCTCCCCCGTTCTGCGAGCCCTCGCAAGTTGCTCCTCTCCCCAAGTGGGAAAGACTTGTTCCCGCAAAAGTTGGAGATGCTCAGTCACGTGGAACAAAGGAAGACTAAGGGATAATCTCCACCAAACCCTTACAGGTACAATCTGTGTGGATCTTCTCTTAAATATCCTCCCGGATCTTCTTCTCGCAAAAAGGAAAAACGTGATGACATTCGAGAAAAGATCAAAACCCTTGAGAAAATCTCTAAAGCTTGTGTTGAAACCATTGGGGAAGAAGATTACTCTTACTGGATGATGGGCAAAGACCTAGAAAGAAAGGTCGATGACATCGACGGTAGAGTGCAACTTATAACCAAAATTATCATGGATATGGTTGATGACATGAAGACTCTAAGCAAGATAATCACTGAACTGCATGCCAGGATTATGGAGATGTCCACCCGATTCGCATGTTTTGCTCGTGCCTATAGCCTCAAGGAGGAAGAAGAAGAGGGATATGATGATTTCTTCACTCCCAAGAAGGAGTAAGCAAACACAAGGAATTATTTGATCCATCCGGTTTGATTCCAAGCTTGGGGGAGGGGGTTTTGTGAGAGCCTTGTAATCAATCTTACAGTTTTTAGCATGTTTACTTTCGTGCATGCATGTTAGACTTTAATTCTAGAGTTTGCATTAGTTGCATCAACTTTGAGTTCCCTTTTGTTCAAGAGAAGATTTATATCCGTTGGGTGGCGATACTTTATAATATTTGAAGTTGTGTTATGATTCATAATTATTATATTAGATGATTGAACTAGGTTGAGTGTTATGATACTTGTACAGCTGTCATGATTTTAGGGACTTCCACACCAATAAAAGTATTGATTAGGCTATGAGATGAATAATTCTCGTAGCATATCATAATTAAGAGTTTTTCAAGCCATCAAAGTAGTGAGCATGATTAAATAGATGTACTAAAAAATAAGAAGGGAAATAAAGATACAGATATACGAAGATAGGAAAGATACGAAAAGAAGAAATAAGAAAGAACATCTATCAAAAGTGTCAAGTGTAAAAGGAAAAGGATGATCATGAATATTCACTACTAAACTACATGCTCAATACCTCTAAACTCAATGATTATATGATATGTTGAATCACTAGAAGCTTCTTATAATTGCATTAATACTAGAGAAGGTTTGGAAGCCTCTAAGTCATATAATGTGTAAGGGTATGGTAATACTTCCGAAGTTTCTTTATATCCGATGTTGTATTCCTGTTTCAATTTCTACCTCATTTCTTATAACGACTCGTGTCTCATGAACATGATGATCTTGTCCATAAGCCACCATCTTGCTCGGGGAAAAACAAGAGCCTAGCTTGGGGGAGTTTATAAGTCCAAAATTGAAGCATTTTATCTTTTATTTTTGCATAAATAGAGTAGGGATCTTTGTATTTCACTACGTCTGCACAGACTTTTTTGTCTTTATTTCAATAGAATCCCGAATCATTAAGTCATATATGAACATATCAATTAGAGCTCTCATATTATGCTATAATATGATATTTTTAAGTGATAAAGGTCATTTTATGGATTTGTCTTCGCACCTGGGAAAATGCCAACCGAGGGGAAGCAACCAGTGCCGATAAGACCGGTGGTATGGGCGGATCCCTGCCATATCGTCCGCCCGTACCATGTGCCATCGAGTTCGCCTCGTCAAATACTTTCTCCTGGCGAAGACGGAAAGGGAGATCCGACATTCACAGCCACCAGAAACCACGAAAAACCACATCTGAAAAAGATCTGAAGGAGGAACTTGGCTAGGGTAAAATCCCTACTGTTTTATGGACCATCGGAGGACAACGCATCATCCCTTTCATCATCAACCAATTTATCTACATCACCATCATTACCCCCATCTTTCATCTATTAGGTCTTGTTGTAATTCTAGATTCAATTGTGGTTTACATTAGATCTATCTCGGTACTTTTATCCATCCATTTAATTATGATGATGTTGTTGATTGTTTCCATGTGTGGGTATTTTCTTTGTTCTTGGGGAGATGGAGAAACTCTAGCACTATTTTGAATTTGCAATAAAGATGATCTATTCATGTGTCCATATGACTTGCCGGTCTATGATAAATTTATGATTTGTGTTTGATCTCTCTTTTTAAATGGTATGTGTAGTCGACCACATACCATTTGCCCTTGGGACTAAAGGGAGAGAGAAATCCTCTGAACGTGCTTTGAGATCGTACCCGGAATGACTCTGCGACAGATTGGCGTCGGCTCGTGACATACACGGTCAAAGGAGGAATAAAGAGGGACTCACTAAGCTAATTACGATATCCACAAGAAAACCCTTAATTGCGGTGGTTTGTATGGGTGACTGCTCTAAGACATTGCAGTGGTTATTTAGAGGTGACCTTACTCTTGGCTCAACCAAGTTGCGAGCCTTGTGGTGAACACCTTATTATGGAGCTCTCTTCATATATCTCATGACACAAGAAATATGTTATCTTAAATTATTAATAGTGATAATGTCATGCTAGAGGTGTATCATATATCCCCGAAAACGTTTTAGTCCTATTAAGTTTAACCACACTTTCATACAATCTTGTTACTTGCTTTTTTTAATCATTTTAATTACTTTGCTACACACAACCAAACGAAGAAAAAGTGATGGAAGGAATTCAAGTTAGATGCATTTGTTGGAGTCGCGTGACTTGGTTCAATGGATGGCATGATGATTGACATATACGATATACTGCATCGGTTATCCATGCTCCATTCATCAAATCGGATGCATTAGATGCTCAGTATAGACTAAGTGTTCATGGCCAGTCTATCGTGTAAGGTTTAAACCGCTTATTATTTGTAGTTGCTGGAGAGGTGTATTAGAAAAACTGTGGTTTTGAATAGTATTTGAGATCTTCTTTGCAGCGTAACTGCACTAAAGTAAAAGGGAAAATAACACAAGATATATCTCAATTGTAGACACCTGATCAGACAACTTAGGCAAACTTGTTTCCACTGCATAGGCAAGCGTCCGAAGCTTCGAGTCTCTCGCTACCTCTGAATTGGCTATGCCGCTTATTCCGATTAAAGGACGTCCCGGATGAGCGCTTCCTTTTTCCTGGCGCCGATGTGATAGGGACCGCCGGATCACCGGAGAGTCCACAGACACAGCAGATAAGGTGGCGCCGCGCTTACTTCTCCATGGCACCGATCGATGTTGACAGGCACTAGGGAGCAACACAGTATATATATAGTCTTGCGTGTCCACACACCAGATTTTCTCGTGTCTCGTCAGTCGTACGTGTGTGGCCGGAGAGGAGGGGCTTATATAATCCAAACATCCAATCACGTCATTTGTTGGAAATTTGCCCCTTGCTTTCGTCCAGTCCCGCCGCTACAGTCAACCATGGCGACAGCGCCGCGGCGCCGCTCGCTGCGTCTGGGTATGCTGCTGCTGACCCAGCTACTCCTCCTCCTCCACCCCTTCTTCACCGCCGCGACACCGTCGATCACCACGAAAGCCGTGCCACGGCTGCCGGGTTTCAGCGGATCCCTGCCCTTCTCCCTCGAAACAGGGTATGTATATGTTCTCTCTTCTGCTCTGCTCCCCGTCTTCTTCTTCTTATTCTTGCCCAGCTGAAGCCGATCGGATTTGGTGCGGTGGTGCAGGTACGTGGAGCTGGACGACGGCGTGCGCCTCTTCTACTACTTCATCCAGTCGGAGCGCGACCCCAAGGAGGACCCTGTCCTGCTCTGGCTCACGGGAGGGCCAGGCTGCTCCGCCCTCTCCGGCCTCGTCTACGAGATCGGCCCTTTCTACTTTGACTTCCATGGCTACACGGGGACTGGCCTGCCTACCCTGCTCTACAAACCAACATCCTGGACCCAGGTTCATTTTTTTGCTTCTGATTTCTTCTCTCCGACATGCATATGGATGTGCTAGCTGGGCTGAGACACCGAAGTTCCTTTACATAAGGAAATGCAAACAAAATACACATATAATGAGGGGATCTAGCTAGCCGGACATGGGGTTTGCAACGATCCATCCGCCATTTCCACCACTTATATTGACTTTTTCATACTTGTCCTAAAATAACTTTTTCTCATGTCAGAACCTCGCATGTGCCACTTCTCTTGCCAGCTTAAAAAAAATAACTTGTCAGCTTCTCCCGTGTATTCTTTGATCATATTGCGTTGACAAAAGACAACAACGATGTTTTCATTTCAGTTTCATCATCATATTGTAGGTTAGCAATGTCATCTTCGTGGATGCTCCGGCAGGGACAGGCTTCTCATATGACAGCACAGCCAACACAACTGTACCAAGTGACACCGTTGTTATTCAGCAGCTGCACATCTTTCTCCAAACGGTTCGCTCTTCACCTTTTTTTTACTCCGTACTTATATGTTTTTCTCTGCCAGAAGGTACAGATTACTCATCGGCACAGGTTTCACTTTCATTTCTTTTCTCTGCAGTGGTTTGATGAACACCCGCAGTTTTTGCCCAATCCGTTCTATGTTGCCGGTGACTCGTATAGCGGCGTAATCATACCTCCTCTTGCTATGAAAATTGCGAAAGGTGGTTGAACCTCGTCCGTCATGCACGATTATCAACAAGGACTACTTATCTTACTCCCTCCGGTCCATAATAAGTGTCGTTGATTTTGTCCAGAGCGTATATTTTTTACTAGTACAAAATGTGTTATTCTAACTACAGTTGGGTTTCATTATAGGGATAGAATACGGTGATGAGCGGCTCATCAATCTCAAGGTATTCTATATTACTTCCATATTTTGTCTTCCGACATATTATTCAAGGTTCACCTACTTTTTATTGCAATGTTTATCATTATCTTTCCTAAGGTTTGCAATGCGTACTTCTGTAGATTTATGTCTGTACAAATCTTCTTTTACTTACATCTAAGTCAATAGATTGAGCTAGTAAGAGCAGTGCCAGGTTCTCTCTCTATCAAGGTCAACAAAGTTTAGTTTAACAGCAACATTAGAAAGCAAAACATAACTTCTGTTTAAACTTGAATATTTCTGTTCAAATATATATATATATATATATGTTTCTGGATGACTGGATCGGATCATGTAGTTCTTCAAATTCAATGCGCAAGTTCAAAACTTTGGTTACACTTTACTTTTGTTTAGTCAAATTTTCTAAGATATCTGCAAATTACTACTAATTACAGTCCAGTGTTCCCTGCAACAAGACTATAAGTACTCGGTTGAGACATGTTTATTTTTCCTATTTGATTTTTGCTTCGGTGTCCCCCAGTCTCCCCTATTTTCGTTGATGCCTTGGCAGTTGAAACTTTGGTTACACTTTACTTTTGTTTAGTCAAATTTTCTAAGATATCTGCAAATTACTACTAATTACAGTCCAGTGTTCCCTGCAACAAGACTATAAGTACTCGGTTGAGACATGTTTATTTTTCCTATTTGATTTTTGCTTCGGTGTCCCCCAGTCTCCCCTATTTTCGTTGATGCCTTGGCAGTTGAAACTTTATAATGACCTCACTCTCAGATACAGAGGTTGGTAGATGTTTTCAATTACAGTTCAACGTTTATCCTTTCTGTAATGCCTTGTCCCATATGAAAAATTGTTTTAGCACTCTTATATATGTGTGTGTGAATCTACTGTCCCCTCATACTCTTTGTAAGGAGTGATAAATTAATACATATTTTTTATCTTAATTGAGCAGGGTGTCATTGCGGGCAATCCATTGACTGATGCAGCGACTGACGTCAACTCTCGAGTTCCATATCTTCATGGGATGGGAATCATTCCAAATGAACTCTTCGAGGTGACATAGTCAACTAATTTAAGTTTATCTTTTAAGATAAATTCCGTGCCACACGAAAATGACAAGTACAACATTTCCACAATTTGGTCTAATGGATGTTGGCTAGCTTCTACTCCCTCTCAAGAGAAATGTAATGCTTCTCAATCAGAAAGGCTAGATATAGTTGACTTAAATACTGAGTAAGATCAAGTGTGTTCCTATTTACTTGGAGTATCATTGAGGACGACATATAGTTGACTTAAATACTGAATAACGTCAAGTGTGTTCCTATTTACTTGGAGCTTATATCCCTTAATCCGCAGGCTGCTCGTGAAGGCTGTGGAGGACAGTACCGTAGGCCATCGAACGCTAACTGTGCCAATTCCCTCCAAGCCATCAAAGAAGTAAGTGACAACACCGGCCATGAATATGTTGATTATGTCCGTAACACACAATACACTAATAAGCTAGTTGTAAGAGCTACTTGGTGACTCAATTGGTAATCTGGCATGGATATCGCAGTGTACAAAGGATTTAAATGATGTACACATCTTGGAGACACGTTGTCCAGAATATCCAAGTATCACCATTCAGAAGGAGCCAGAGTTGCAAGATCATGGTAGGAAAAAGCTATTAGAGTCCGCAGTTTGGTCCATCTGCAGGGTAAACATCTCATATATTAATCTGAATTTCTTCTTGGTTTTCTCTGTATTTAGTTTTATTCAGAGTTCTTGTTGCTTTCATTTTGTCGTTCTGATTGTACGGTGTTAACTGTGTCAACATCTTAATTGGTGTGCTTCATTCGGTTGATGCAGAATGGCACGTACTTTCTATCCGAGTTATGGACAAATGATGAAACTGTAAGGGAGACTTTGGGTATTCACAAGGTAAGGTAGGGGTAATATTTGAGAAAATTCCCTAGGCCCTTTTTTGTGGTCAGAGAATTCTCTGCATGCCATCAAAGAAGCCATTGTCTCCTCCATAACGAAGGGCTTATTTGGTAGATACGGTGTATACTGTGCAGGAAACAGTTCCATCATGGCTACGATGTGATTTCGATATACCTTACAAAATGGAAATCAGCAGTGCAGTGGATGATCATTTAGCACTGATTACTAAAGGATATCGGTCCATGATCTACAGGTAAGGGAATGACTTTCTCTCTAGCACCAGTTTCTCTCTCGTCTCCTTTCAAGTTTTCTTTATTGAACTGCCATAATTTGTATGTTTCATGTGTGACGTTGCAGCGGCGATCATGATGCTAAAATACCTTATGTTGGCACCCAAGCATGGATCAGACAACTTAACCTGCCCATCACAGATGATTGGCGGCCATGGTATGTGGACGGCCAAGTTGTAGGGTAAGGACCGACTCACAACGCATGTGCCAAGAATGGGTACCATGTTTACTAGTAGAGAAAATTGAACATTCGTAGGTCATTGTATGCGCAGCAAGTATTAGCGATGCCTTACACACTGCTTTTATTTCTCTTACTTCCATAGATACACAAGAACTTACTCCAATAATCTAACATACGCAACTGTTAAGGTACGTGCTAGATAGTACATAAATTCAGCTTTTGTTTTATCTTTGATTTGCTGGAGCTATATAGCATCCTTATAGGAAACAATTTACTAGCAAACTAATGAATTGGTTGATTTAATTACGTGCACATGTAGGGTGCTGGACACACAGCCCCGGAGTACATGCCCAAGGAGTGTCTCGCTATGGTCGACAGATGGCTTTCTGGTGAACCTCTGTGAGCGATCGACTGATGGTGCGGTTCTGTGAGCGATCAACATGAGGAGGCTGTTAATTTGCGCGCGTGTGTTCTGTACCACTGTACGCTCTATAAGGTTCAAACCGTTCTATGGCTTGCTTTTGTTTGTAACTCTTGTTCAAGCAACCTCGGTATAAAATGTGGAAGCTCCCAATTCCTTCTCTCCACAGAATTTCAGCACAGCAGAACGAATTTGCAAAACCAGCTCCAAATAACCTTCGGACTATCTACCAACAAATTACGGCAAACTACTACAGTATAATAAAACAGGATAATGCAGCATATTTCCAAACTCCAGTATATACGAAAACACTATGAAGACATAATGGAAATAGACTGTTTACCAAAAGAAATTGCACAAGAAATGTGACTCGGGTGCTCCTAAACCCTAATCACCAACATGCACCCCGCTGTCGTCTTCTGCGGATTCATAGGTTCCCTCGTCAGCAGAATCCGAAGTATACTGCACACTCACAGCATCACATATGAATCAGATCAATATTCCACCCTCAAATAATGCTCCATATAAATTCGAATTTGATGGATTACATGCGCATGTAGGACAATAAATATAAGTTTCACTAAGCCTTACTTCCATTTAGTATTCATCTCAGGATAAACTTAGTGTGCAGTGATCCCCAGTGGGGAAAAGAGAGAAATGAAAGGCACATAACTGGTACAACGTGCATAGCAAGATTGCTTTTAAGCAAAGCATGTTGTATTAATGACTCATCTATTGAAAATATGCACATTTCGAAGGCAGACCATATATATAAATATATATATATATATATGTATGTATTTACCTCTGACGCCTCGTCATGCTCAGCCCCAGGTCCCGCTCCCGCTGCTGAAGAACACGGATTATGCTGCAGACAGGCACACAAGGATGAAAATCTGAACCTTCATTTTTTACAATAAATCAACTTAAAGTTACCTGTGGAATGCCCGATGACGCCATGCCACGCATACTCTCTTCTAAAGACTGGAACCTGTTCTCCCAAGTTTCATTCAACTGCTGTGTGGCGTGATTGATCATATCCTGAACCTGATCCTGCGTGAACATCGGTTCTGTCTTTCCACCTGAAGAACCTGGGATGGATTTCGACAAGGGGCCTATCCGGGCTTTGTCAATGACACCGGGGAGTCCATAGTACCTCCCTCGGTTGCGGCCCCCTACCTCCTGCGACCATACAAGATGGGGGTCTAGTCCAGTATCACCTGCGTCCAAACGCCGCTGGAAGGCCTCCTGAAAAATATAATATGCAGACACAGCTAATTCTAGTTAATTCGTCAAACTGAGTTCTGTGACATTGCAATGTAATTATTTATGATGCAAACGACTGAATACATACCATGGTTCGCCTAGCTTTCTCGGTAACAAATTGCCCCTTACCGCCGTCATGTTTGTGGGTCTTATTAAATAGTTCTACTTCCGATACTGGCTTCCCACCATTTTCGATCATCTATTTCAATTCAATAAGATTCATATTTAGGTGGCTAAGTTTGTATCAGGAAAAAAATCAGTCTTACTCTTACCATAAGTTTGCGATGCATGGTTATGCTCCGCGAGCCTGCTGTGTGCTGGGCAGAACCTCCTGTGAACCGATTCTTCCTCTTCTGAACAGAGACCTGCAAGATTTCTTCTGAAGCCCAGCGCTCACATAGCATCTCCCACCACTTTGGCAGCATCCATTCAGGAGGGAATGGCTTCCACTGAAGTGGATCGTCATCCTCTTGCCCGACACCTGCAGGATCTCTGTGGGGCCGCTTCAACTTTTTTCTAGCACCTTCCTCATCCAAATTTGACTGTTCATTGACCTTGGGAATATCCAAACCTTTGTTCATCTTCCTTGATGCAAACAACACGACTCTAGCCCTTCGCTTCTCATCACACAGGAGTCCAGTAAACTGTCTGACTGTTCTGCGGTTAAATAGCTTCAGGCACTCTGCTTCCCGCCCAGGGGCCCACTTGTAACGTTGCTGCAGTAATCAAAATAGAAGGGACTTCATACATACTTGATGAATCTACAAACCACATCCTTGGATAAACGTTCTTACAAGGAATTCATCCATGATGATAGCCTTTGTATCTGAATGGTACTCATGAAAGTGGAGAACCGATTGTCCTGGGTACACTTCAGCTGTTTGTTGACTAACCCGTCTGTAAGCTGATCCTGGATGCCACTGCTTGAGAAGTAAAGTGATGGTGGAGGCCACCTTGGGACAAGGAGGATCAATATCCCATGTGCTGCTAGTACAGCAAGTCAATATGCTAAGTACAAGAACATTATATAGTATAGGTTGACCCCAGATATCTGATGGAAATGCAAAAATCTGAGAAGACTTACTCCACATTAATCGGAGTCAGCACAGGCCTATCAGCTTCCTTATGTGGTTCAATGAGTTTTGTAGGGCCACGCACCCCGCGCTTAGATTTCTTATATCCTGTGCCAGTAGCATCTGCATCCTGCATGAAATCAATTATGCAATCACTTACAAAGAAGAATATGTGAACACTTAATATTGGTTATTCGGATAAATTTCATTGATAATAGAAAGGATCACTTGAATCCAAAAGAATGGGGCATCTAAAGGAAGAACCATAAGAAGTTGGCACTGGTCAAACAAACCGACCCGAAGAATTTCAGTTACTCAAAAGATAACGATGAATTCACAATCAGAACTTTCCAATCTAATTGAGTAAATTATATGCTACGTGTTGACAGTGCATCATAGAAACAACGCCATGACCCTATGCTAAAACAAGAGAGATGGACATGCCTGGGAATGGAGACTTTCTGGCAGATGGCAATACGGCGGTGATCGATGAACTGATGATCCTGCAAAAGCGAGACCACAACCGACAACAGTTTTAGATATCCTTTAAAAACAGTGTTTGGGAAGATATCAATATAGTTGGGTAGAAACACACTTGAAACAGAAGGCGAAGCGGCACTGGGCAAGAGAGTGGCAGTCAACACTGGTGATGGAGTAGGATCACAGCAGGCAGCAGAAACAGTCACCTGCTGGTGGTCAGCAGTGCAGGACCAGTTCTCAACAGATTCCCTCTCATTTGGCAAATGCATGAAGCCTTTTGCTGCATTCTTGTGTTGTCCCGTAGCTTTGTTGTGGTGGCACTCAACTTCCACTTGCACAGGATGACTGTCATCTTGTATCTGTTTCCTTTGTGTACCACTTTTACCATGAGGGCATGTCCCATTAGAACTTTCCTGAGGCATCTCATGCTCCTCTGCTGAACTGAAAGTCCGGTTGGGAAGATCACCCTTAGCCCCTTCTGAGTATTGACTGTAGCACGGTGGAACACGGTTAACTAGAGATATACCATGATCTACAGAGAGAGGACGCAACGTCACATCGATGTTGACCAGCTCGTTTGGTCCTGCTCGAGGCGCCTTCTTCTGAGAAAATGAGCAAGGATGAAGATTGGCAATTATTCTGTCAACATCTGAATGATTAAATTGATTTTCATCCGGAGAAGGAACTGGCTCCTGAACAGTATTGCTTTTCCCAATATCTTCTGGCTGGGCAGACGAATGCTAATTACATTCATGATGAAGCTCTTCGTTTGAGCCCCTATGTTTCTTCTTGCTCTTCCCACCAGTTGTCCAGCTGCTCTTTTTCCTCTTCTTAATCCATCTACTTGTGTTACCATGAGACTCAACATGCACATATTGTGCACAAGCAGTGTGGCTCGGATGCTTTATTGTTTCCTGCACTACAATACTAGATACTGAAGCATGTCTAGCTTTCTGGTTCTCATGACTTCTAGCGGTGTTACTTCGATGCTGTTTGTGTAACTCCTCTGTATGAGCTGAATAACTGGAAGGCGCACATTGTGAATGCGGTATATTGCTGACCTTACTTGGATGCTCCAGCCCTACCCTCTCTGCTCCAGTGGATACAGGACTAGCGGATAGAGTAGCTTTCTTCTTAAGATCATGCCAGGGAACAGTCCCGACAGATAATTTGATGTGTGACTCCTCTCCATGCAATAACAGATCAACAGGTGCATCATCTGCACGCCCTGCATAAACTGCTGTCTTCGTGTTTGATCTGAGTGAATTGGTTGGCTCCCTATGAACTGAACGAACAGGAAAGGATCCACGTGTCTTCTCAAGATGGATTGGATTATTGTATCTTCCAACTTGCACCTGTCCTATCGCTTGGCTCATAGGCTCTTCCTGCTCCCAGTCCACAACAACAAATGAAAATAGGATGAAGAGAGTGTTACTAGAAATCGCACACCTGTACATCAACATACATCATAAAAGGAAAGTTTCCTAATGACACTATGCAATGTAACACTCAAAGCACCGTCATATAATGCAATGTTTGGATACCAAAGAGTCAGAAACTGTTTGATGGGCAAGAAGCAAACTTTCCATGCAGACAATCAATAAATGCAATTTAACATTAGTGCTTGGAAGGATTACGGATCAGAGTAATAGGAAGGTACTAGTAATGAAAAAAATAAAGATACCAAAGAGTAAGGATTGGGGATCGGCAGCAAATAAAGGATGAGATTTATACTTCGAATAGTTCAAGCAATCTGTACCCGTGCACATCAGGCATTTCGAAGAAATACGCAACACGTTCCTTTGGTTCAATTTAAATCCTCCAGTATTTCAGAAAAAACTTTAAATGTTGACACTAGAATTACAGTTCTTCATTTCTACTAGTACTAACCAATAACCCCGTCACTGACTGAAATGCACAGTACTAGAGCCAAGCACCTCTGGCTGATGAAGGGGCAAGGGCGCGCGAGGAGCAGTGCCCGGCGAAGAGACGACCTGGACGCCGGCGTAGCACGGCCGGAGGCGGTCCCCGTCGAAGGCGAGGTCGGCGGCGCAGAGCGGGCAGGCGATGCGCCGGAGGCCCCACGGGACGGCTAACACGGCGCCGCACCCTCCGCACAGCATCCGGTTCCCGGTGCCCCCGCCGCCGCCGCGGTGGAGCGGCAGCGCGCGGCGGGGGTGTGGCGGCGGCGGGGGCATGAGCTCCGGCGGCCGGGCCTGCGGCATGGCGCAGTCGGGGCAGGAGAACTCCGCCATCCCCGGCTCCACCTCCAGCGTCTCTCCGCAGCCGGCGCACCGCACCTCCAGCACGACCTCCGGCGCCGTCATCGGGAGAGGGCTTAGGGTTTGGGTTTGTTTTTTCGCTTTTATTTTTGAGTGTACTGTTGGGGAAGGTGAGAGCCTGGGCGTGGAGGATGCGCGACAGGCGAGAGAAGTGGTCTGACCCACTAGCGCCGACAGGGTAAGCTGTCGGTGAAGGAAAAGGAAGTTTTCGCGGCTTGGAACCGTCGGGAGCTGCAAGATGTTGGCGCGAAACCATTTTTGCTCCCCTTTTTTCCTTGGCGGACTAGTTTTCCGCTCACTGGATATCGTGCCACTCCCCGCGTGTCCTGCTCGTGACGCGCGTCCACTCGCGGGGATCTGTGGGAACCACATGGAATTTTAGCGGCGCTCGTTCGAGTTATGTATAGAAAGAAGGTCCACAGGGTCCCTATGTATTGGATTTGGGATGCTAACCCTCTTATGATTAAACTGAGTTATTTAACCTCTGTGAACTAACCCCCTGACCTGTGTAGTCTGTTTTGTTCTGGTTTTGGTCATGTGGAGATTGGATAGGCAGTATAAGTCTAAAAATCATGAACCTGTTCTTCCACGTGTGGCCTCTTCACCCCTATTCTCGAACGCAGCCGCGGCAATTCCTTCTAGATAGCAGCGACCGGCGAACGATCAACAACATGGTGTCTTGATTAGAGTGTTGTTACACCTCGAATCAAATTGGGGAGTGGAGTTGGTGAATTTCGGCAGATAATGTCTGAAGAAAATAGGCTCACTGCCCTGTTTTTGTGTAGCTATAATTTCAGGATGCTCCGGCCATCCTGCAGCGTATACATGTTTATGGTACAGAATTTGCGCTTCCTCCTGTTGGCCTCCACCAATGAGTACTTATGCGACCGACCATGAATGTCTCCGTTGGAGTGCAGGCAGTGAAAACGAGGACATGAAGGACCCGTCAAACTGATCTTGGTCGTTTGGGGGCGAGCTTAAGGCTCTGTCCATGCCTCTCTCTCCATGGATATGTCCACGGCAACTGCGGCAGCACGAGCGGTGCCAGTGTTGCTCTGGTGACAAGGAGGCGAGATGCAGTGCATCGATGGTGGGCGGGTAGGGACGGAAGTGGGAGGTCGTGGCAAGGGGTGGGCATGGGCGTGCGGGGGCAGCCATAGACTGCCGCGTCGGCCGACACTAGGATTTGGCGGCGAGGAGCAGGCAGGGGTGTGCGGGAACGCGGAAGGCCGTCGACCACCGCATCGTGCAGCACTGGGATTCGGAGGCGAGGGGTGGGGCTGGGGTCGGGCGGGAGTCTTCGGACTAAGCCGGCGGCGAGGGCGGGCAGCGACATCAGTGGCGACGCCCGATGGCGAGGGGCGGAGCCAGGCGGGATTCTTCGGACTGAGCCAACGGCAAGAGGCTGGCAGCAACATCAGTGACCGGCCGCTTTAGAGTCCACCGTATCCTAAACCAGTCTCTACGTGCCCAAAACCACGTATCAAAACAGCCTACACTGGTCAGGGGGTAGTTGTCCGGTATTGCAAAGATAGGGGGCTATTTGGCCCAGTTTAAATATGGGGATGGTTAGTGCTCCAAACTCAATAGATAGAGGTTGTTTGGACTTCTTTCTTATATATTAAAAAACAGTAAAACTCACCTAACTAGAAGCCTTCATAGAGATTTTGATCCCTAAATCGTTAGATCTGCCAATCTAATGGTCTGTATAATAAGCTCACTACTCCTAAACGATTTGGATCTCTCTCAGTGATTTGGAGCTCCCTGCCGTTCGATCAAGTGTTTGGACGTCCCAGATATCTCTGTCATCCCACCAAAGGTCGCTTCATGCTTTTCACCGCACTCCAGCCCGCGTTGTAGCCTGAACAACATAAAAGGGCTGCTACTCTGGCAATGGACCTAGAGGAATTGTCGTTAACCGAGCTGACACAACCCGATCCGTGCAGCTGTCTTGGGCCTCCGTTTGTTCTCAACTCCTTCCAGTAATCCAGTATTGTTTTCGCGACGCACCTGAAGTCTCCTGATATTTTTCTCTATCGACTCGCCACCCCTAGGTTCGCCGCCGCTACACCATGGCGGCACCATCGGCCATGTTCTGCTCTCTTTATCGGCCCTCACAGCCTCACCACCCGCTTGTTCCCACAACTTAGAGGAATATGTCGCCACCGCCTCTGTTCAGGAAGACCATGGAGAAGCCAAGGGAAAGAAAATATTAGAGCATCTCCAACAGTCGCTGCAAATATCCCGCGCGCGCGAAAAACCGTCGATTTACCCCGCGCGCTCATTTTTTAGCGCCGCAGCGTCTCCAGCAGGCGCGCGAAACTTTCCCGCACCGTGCTATCTCCCGCCGCATATCTCGCGCGTGCGGTGGAGCGTGCGCTATAAAACGAGTCGTGCGCGCAAGCGCCAACCACCACCACTTTCAGCGCGCCACCAAACTGAAGAGCTTCTCCGCGCGCCGTGTGTCGCCTCATTTCCTCTTCCGCGCGTCGCGTGTCTGCCGCGCCATGATGTCGCCTCGCCGCCGTGGTTCCTCCGGCTTCGTCGGTGTTCGCGAGCGCCCTAACGGGACGTTCTACGCCGAGCTCCGCGTCGGCGGCGAGCGCTTCGGGCTCGGAACCTTCGGCACCGCGCACGAGGCGGCGCGGGCCTACGACGCGGCGGCGTGGCGCGTCGGCTGTTCGCTGCGCTCCATGAACTTCAACAATGCGCGCAGGCCGCCAAGCGCGCAAGGAGGAGCGTCGCGCCAAGAGGGCCCTGAAGCGAGCGTGGAAGCGCGCTGCCGAGGCGCTCCTCGAGTCTCCCACGTCGGACGCGATCTCCGACGACAATCCCATTTGGTATGATCTCTGGACTGAGACGGAGTCCGATAGCTCCGACAGTTGGGAAGATTAGAATAGGACTAGGACGGCGACTAGACTCTGTATCCCGATGAACGAACTATGAACTGCAATAAAATTTTAATTTCCTGCAACTTTTTGATCTTCTTTTGGACCGTCTGACCATCTGCGGTGACCCAGCATACCACTACATGATGTAGTATACTATAGTCGTTGACATAACACCAATAAAACACCGTTCACTAGTATTACATCCCTCATAATGGTACAACAGAAACACAGCGGGTCCAATACATGGCTAAATGTTACAACTCACTCTTTACACAAGATCCAGAGAACACTCTAGGTTAAAGAGAGAGAAAGAACTTATTACGGAGAAGAATCAAAGATAAATAACGCAAGAACGATTATACTATTAAGTCTAGTATACTGGCTAAGAGGTTGGCATAGCTGCTATTGCAACGCACTACAAAAATAGGTACTTTGGCTAGAGATTATATTCCTATCTAATCAGTAAGTTTGTCTTCACTTGAGTTGATATATATGTTGACTTCCTTGTCTGTATTGAAGATCTTTAGCTTTGGATAATGATTCCTGAAGCATAACTTGATGTAGATGTTGTCTGTACTGGCTTCAGAATCTAGCAAGGATTAAGAAGATACTTTGAGTACGAGCGTACTCAGCAAATTCACTAGAAAAGGAGTGTTTGATGCACTATAACTACAGCCACAGACCGTCGTAGGCAATACAAGTTTTTACAAACATTTCTTCAAAGGTTGCTTTTATTCCGAAAATCTATGTCCGTCATCCTTCACGGGTTTACCAGAACTTTCATGGAGTTCCTTTTCCGCCGCGTTCGCAGCTCCTTCCCAGAACAGGGAGTAACAAGTTACAGTTCTTACACTCTGCAGAGGTGCGTTACTTTACCCATGAGAGATCAACTCTTTGTTGCACAACCGGGCAACTTATTCCCGTCCACAATTCCATGATGTGGGGCCTAGAAGATGATCCAATCCAATCACTGCCCCCTTCACGACCTTGCATGCCTCCTTGGTGTACACCATGCGCACATATTGGATTACGGTAATGGTTTGTACAAACTGTTAGATGCCAGAACTATCACGGGACGATGAGGGTTCCCACCCATATGCTGCATATCCTCTACGAATTACCAATTAATATGCACGCTTCGAGGATAACAGCCACGACCTGCACATCCGGCTTAATGCGAGAGGAAGAAGATACAGCTGACTTCTCCATCTCATTCCAAATCTCATGGTCAACGCGTAATATACGGCGCAAGAATCACTGACGACATTGGTTGTTAAGTCCTAGGTGATATAGTTGGAATAGTGGTATTCCAACTGTCAGATTTAATAGATTAGCTGATCACCCTGGATCAGTAACCAATAGTTCACATTATTATCAAAAATAGTGTTTTAAGACCTTTTTCAAATGCAGGTGATAACAACACTGGATTTGTAAAATACTTTTAAGAAAGTAAACAAAGGACATGAGCAAGTGTGAACTTGCCTTTTGTGATTGCAATATTATGCACTCATGGTCTTCGAGTCAGTATAAGATCCAAAATCTGAAATCAACATCATTGGTCCGGTAAGGACTAATGTTTAAATAAGCAATATGTTTTTGTGCATAAGTAATGTGATGCACGTTCTAAATGCAAATCTCGGGGATAACGTTGTCCTAGGGTTTGGATTCCGGAAATGGTTACTTTGGAATGTGTGGTCCAAAAATCATCTGGTGTTCAGAAACACATGTCAAAAAATCTCAGTAGATTGATCCATCATTCCAAGGTTTTAATAACCATTTTTCCACCAATTATTCCCATCTAAAGTTGATCAAGTTTTATGCTTAGCACTAGCATCTACAAGTGGGAGTAAGTACTAATGAGGGGTGGTAAACTAGTGCAGTTTTACTAAGTTCAATCTCATGTCTTAGGATGACATAAATATTATCTAGCTTAGGCCAAGTTTTATGCTCTTTATGCAACCTTCAGTTATCTTTCTAGAATCTACAAATTCACTTAAGTAAGCTCTAAGTAATAGCTTTGATAAAGAAATAAAGTATAAAGCTTGTAAGTAAAACTAGGATTAGGTATCATCAAAGGTATCTAACCAAGCATGCTTAGTGCATTGCATAGGTTATTTAACTCTCATGATTGCATGTGTTAGCTTGCAAGTATTGGCTTGCCTTATGCAGAGCAGTGGTTGAAGTTCTCCTCGGCTTCTTCTTCGTAGTATCCTCCTTCTTCCTCGTATCATTGATCGGTACTAGCGTCTATAAATAAATACGAGGTACACAATCACCAAACAGAATTAACTACTTTCAATCATCACACAAAAGGGTCCTATAGATGATCTAGCATCATCACTAACATTACAAGATTAAAGCTTGGTTTAATTTCTTTTATTTTTAGAAAAGTAATTTCTACTCATTGAAAAACTACTTAAGATTTAATATTCTCCAAACCAAACATGGAATCATGTTGACACATGTCATAACCACACATTTCAGTACATGGGAATGTGATTTAAAGTGGTTTCACAATTTAATAAGGTTTTAACCTTTTATTTTAATTAAATAAAGTGACTAGAAATGCCTATGTGGCATCCTTTTTTTACTTGGACATTATTTCTGTAAGTAAACTCATATATTTTTATATATTCTGAAAGGTATGATCAAATGTGATTTTTGAGAGTTGAAATCAACTCAAAAGCTATTATGGTTTAAATTTAAAAAATGTTTGAATACAGAAAAGATTCTGCTTTGTTATTTTTACCAAGGGTGATCTATAGATCCAAATGATTTGAATCCAACGGGCTTGGATTCAGCATTTCCAGACCTTTCTAACAAAATTGGTTTCATTCATTTTGGTTCACTGAATCAAGCTGGGTTGATTTTTGAAACTAGGTACAGAACTGTGTTTGAATGAAAATGGAAAAATACAATTCAAACAACTGGGCTGCGCGGGAACTGCTAATGGGCCGGCCCAGTGTCACTCCGCGGCACGGGGCTCAACTGACAGGGGGATTCCACTAGTCAGTGGCTCTTTAAACGCGAAGCGGTAAGGGGCAACCTCATCCGCACGATCTAAGTCTAATCGAACGGCTGCTACTCATCGTCCATGTTGGGCAGCGCCGGCGAGACAGAACCCTAACGCGGCAGGTGGGGGTCGTGGGAGGCTCACCGGGGCTCAGGCGAGGGTCGGCGAGGCGGGCGAACGACGAAGTCGACGACGGCGAACCTCCTGGTATCGGCAGCTTCTCCTGGGGCGGCTCCAATCGCTGGCTTCCTTCTTCTCCAGCAGCGGCGGGCTCCGGCCAAATTCTGGCGATGCGCTCCTCGCCTTGCTCCGGGAACAGGGTGGAACGATCAATAATGAGAGGGGAGTGAGATGGTGTGCTCAATTCGGCTGGGGTGGCCTCTATTTATAGTGGCGAGAGGGGACCGACGGGCGCAATCTAAGCTCGTCGTGGTCGACGACACAGAGGGCTATCGGCGTGGGCGACGGTAGGGGGCAGTGCTGTGCTCCCTGGCGAAGCTCAACGACGTGGTGGCGAGGCGTGGGGCGGTGCTGACCGGTCGGAACGCTGCAGTGCTCTGAGCGTGCCCGACGGAAGTTTTTATGGCGCACAGCAAGCATGGTCCGCGCGACGGCGAACGGGCGTGTCTGCGGGGTTGCTGGGACGGTGGTGATCACGTATGCACGCGGCGAGGACGACGCGCGGTCTGTGGGCGTATGTCGAGCGTGGTGCACGGGGCGCGCTCTCGGCATGGTTGCAGAGAAGGTTGGCATGGTCTATGTGTGTGGTCCAGGGGCTGGCATCGCTCGCGGCTGGGACAGGGAGTGGCGGTGGGGTGCTGGCTTGCTCCCAGACATGTTGGCTAGGCTTGGTGCTTCTCCTAGCTCGCTGTCGACATGTGGGTGGCAAGGTGAGGCTCGGCCTGCTCACCATTTATGACAATGGCCACCTTAAAGTGATGCTAGAGATTAGTTTAGGTTGTTAGATGATCTACTAAGGCTAGTGGTGTCCAGAGAGGGAACAAATTAGGCCCAAAACACTGCATACTATAGTGTTTGTGATTTTGTTGATTTGAATCTGCAAGGTGTTTGATGAAATTGCCGCATGAATTCAAGTTTTGAATTTTGAAAAGATTTTTGGTGGGTGTGCTAGGCATGTGCTGGTGAGTCTGTAGATGCTTGGGTTTTGAAAGTTGAGCTTGTTTGAGTGGTTTTTGAAAAAGTGGGATCTTCCCATATGATATAGATTCAATTTTAAACTGTCATTTAAACTATGCATTTGAATGTTTTTGGATGATCACAAGGTGGGCCTTGATACTTTGTTATGAGTACTATCAAGGGGTGCAAAGATCCAAACAAGTTTCTGTTAAGTTCTGAAAGTTAGAGATAGCCAAAGTAGGCATGGGAGTTAATTTGGCCAAAGTGACCATTCACTTAATTTGTTTGTTTTGATTTATTTGTCTTTGTGAAAAGTTTGGGAAATGTTTAGATGATGTTTATTTCACCTAAGAATCTTTTTACAAGCAAAGAAACACACAAGCAAGGTCATTCAAAAAGAATCCAAATTGGAATGCATACACATATGCATGCTTTCATATTTTTAATTTGAAAAGTTTTTGTTAACCCTAAGTTTGATGATTAGAGTTTGATGATTCTAGTTCAATATTTTTGGGATGTTACAAACCTTCCCCCTTTAAACAAAATCTCGTCCCGAGATTTGAAAAAGGATGAAAAAGATTACCTAGGATTTGAAGAGATCGGGAAACTCCGTCCTGATGTGATCTTCGCGCTCCCAGGTAGCTTCCTCTTCTCTGTGGTCGCTCCACTGAATTTTGAGAAACTTGATGCTTCGGGTTCTGGTAGTTCTGAAAGATTCTTCCAAAATACAGATGAGTACTTCGGGATAGGTCAGGTCATCATTGATCTCTATGGTCTGGTGATCAATATTCTTTAATACTTCAGTCTTCTCCGGGACTTCGAGACACTTGCGAAGTAATGAGATATGGAACACATTATGCACGGCTGACATCTCTTCGGGTAGTTCCAATTGATACGACACTTCTCCTCAACGGTTCAGAATCTTGAAGGGTCCGATATATCTGGGGGCTAACTTTCCTTTGATTTGGAAACGATGCATTCCCTTCAATGGCGACACTTTCAGATATACAAAATCTCCTATGTTGAAGGCAAGGTCTCGACGTCTCTTGTCGGCGTAACTCTTCTGTCGGGACTGGGAGGTCTTGAGGTGCTCACGAATCTTGTGAACCTTCTCTTCTGCTTCTCGTAGGATATCGGGTCCAAAAATATGACTCTCTCCTACTTCCGACCAGTTCAAAGGGGTGCGACACTTTCTTCCATACATAAATTCAAATGGGACCATTTGCAAACTAGCTTGATAACTATTGTTGTATGAAAATTCTGCGAACGGCAGACAGTCTTCCCACTTAGATCCATATTCTAACGCACATGCTCTCAACATATCTTCGAGTATTTGATTTACTCGCTCCATTTGTCCGTCGGTCTGAGGGTGATAAGCGGTACTGAAATCTAGTCGGGTTCCTAAACCTTCTTGGACTTTCTTCTAGAATCTCGAGGTAAATTGAGTTCCTCGATCAGATACGATGTTCTTGGGGACTCCATGCAAACTGACGATTCTAGCGATGTATAACTCCGCTAGCTTCGAACTCTGATATGTGGTCTTGACGGGTAAGAAATGGGCGACTTTGGACAATCTGTCCACTATGACCCAGATAGAGTCATTTCCCCTACTAGAAGTAGGCAATCCGGTGATAAAGTCTATTCCAACGGAATCCCATTTCCATTCCGGAATCTGTAATGGTTGCAACAATCCAGCGGGTCTTTGATGTCCGACCTTGACTCGCTGACATATATCACACTTGGCGATATAGCTTCCGATTTCTCTCTTCATCTTATGCCACCAAAATTGCTATTTCAAATCTTGATACATCTTAGTTCCTCCGGGGTGGATAGAATAAAGAGTATCATGAGCTTCCTTCAGAATCACTTCTTTCAACTCAGAATCTGCTGGTACACAAAGGCGTCCTTTGTACCACAGAACTCCTTCTTCGTCTTCGGTGAATCCGGGTACTTTGCCTGTACCGATACGACGCTTGATTCCGTCGATACTAGCATTTCCTTTCTGCGCCTCTTTGATCTGGCTGATCAAAGTGGGTTGAAGTTCTATGCTAGCCGAAAATCCTTCACTCACTAATTCCATTCGGAAATCTTCCATCTCTTTGTGCAAACTTGGTTGCTCCTTCAAAATCATGGAGTTCAAGCGGCACGGCAATCTGCTAAGGGCATCTGCTACCACATTGTCTTTACCGGGGTGATAGTGAATGTCCAGATCGTAATCCTTGATTAGCTCAATCCATCTTCTTTGTCTCATATTCAGCTCCTTCTGAGTGAATATATACTTCAGGCTCTTGTGATCCGAATAAATCTCACAACGGTTTCCCATCAGGTAATGCCTCCATATCTTCAGGGCTAGAACTACGGCTGCGAGTTCGAGGTCATGGGTTGGGTAATTTTGCTCATGTTGTTTCAATTGTCGAGATAGATAAGAGACAACTTTGCCTTCTTGCATTAGCACACATCCGAGACCGATCTTGGATGCATCGCAATACACGTCAAAGGGCTTTGTGATATCCGGCATGATTAAGATTGGGGCTGAAATCAATCTCCTCTTGAGTTCTTGAAAACTCGCTTCAAATTTGTCAGTCAATTCAAACTTCTTGTCCTTTTTCAGCAATTGGGTCATGGGTCTGGCAATACTCGAGAATCCTTCTACGAACTTGCGGTAATATCCCGCCAATCCGAGAAATGCACGAACTTGGGTTTGAGTGGTTGGGGCTTGCCAATCTTTGACATCTTTCACCTTTGCAGGGTCAATGGCAATTCCTCCGGCTGAGACAATGTGGCCGAGGAATCCTACCTCCTGTAACCAGAATCCACATTTGCTAAACTTGGCATACAATTGATGCTCTCTAAGGGTTCCAAGAATGGTACTTAGGTGTAGCTCATGTTCTTCTTCCGATTTGGAATAAATCAGAATGTCATCGATGAAAACAACGACAAACTTATCCAGGAAGTCCATAAAAATCTTATTAATGAGATTCATGAAATAAGCAGGGGCATTGGTTAATCCAAAAGACATAACAGTATACTCGTATAATCCATAACGGGTGGTAAAGGCAGTCTTGGGGATATCCTCTGCGCGAATCTTGAGTTGGTGATAGCCGGTTCTAAGATCAATCTTAGAAAACACTTTGGCACCGGTCAACTGATCAAACAAATCTTCTATCTTGGGCAAGGGATACTTGTTCTTGATGGTGACATCATTCAACTTCCGATAATCCGTACACAAATGGTTACCTCCATCCTTCTTGTCCACAAATAAGACAGGTGATCTCCATGGTGACGCACTTGATTGAATTAATCCAATTTCCAGCATGAAATCCAGTTGCTTCTTCAGTTCTTCTAGTTCCGACGGGTTCATACTATATGGTCTCTGGGCTTTGGGTCCTGTTCCGGGGATTAGTTCAATGATAAACTCGATAGATCTGGGGGCATACCGGGAAAAACATCTAGAAATACATCGGGGTATTCACAGACTATCCGGACTTGGTCAATGGTAGGTTGGGCTATACTCTTGTTGCACTTGAATTGGCGAGGTAAGATTTCAGATATATGCTCGACTGATATTCCGGCTGTACTGGTCATGGTGATGGCTTTCTTGGCACAGTCAATCAATCCTTTATGTTTGGACATCCAATCTATTCCTAGTACTACTTCCAAACCTTTAGTTCCGAGTACTATCAGGTTAGCATAAAAAACTATGCCATGGATTCGGATAGGGATGGCTTTGCAAATTTGCCTAGCCTTGGTGGTTGATCCGGGGATTTGAACGATCATAACATGCTTCAGTTTGGTTGGTTGAATTTTACTAGTGCATGCAAATTCTTCGGTGACAAATGAGTGCGATGCACCAGAATCAAACAACACTCGAGCATGTACTAAATTAACAGAAAACATACCCAACACGACGTCTGGCGCTGCCTGAGCTTCTTCAGCATGCATGAGAAAAAGACGGCCGTTGCGGTTGAGCGAATTCCCTGGGGCAAACCTTCTTCTGGTGAACAACGTCTGGCTGAAATGGGGCATTTGCATTGGGGGCTGCAGCATTCTTCTTGTTGGGGCACTTGTTGGAGTAGTGACTCTTATTTCCATAGTCATAACAAGTCACTTGCGACTTGTCTTTTGCTGCAACAAGCGCAGCATTGCTTCCAGTCCTCGGGGCAGTGTTGGTGTTGGCGGTAGCATTGTTTTTGTTAAACTTGGGTGGGGCACGATTGGAATTGTTAGAGTTGCCGGGGTTGTTGTGATTTCCTCCGGGCCTAGGGTTTCCATGGTTGGGATAGGTCGGACGGTTCATCGGGGGTCTGTTGTTTCTCGGGGCAAATCCTGGAGATGGGTTGGGGCGATACTTTGGGGTCTGATGGGTTCCTGGTTGATGCATCATGCGACGCTTGCGGTTCTCATTGGCTTGGTTGATCTTTCCTTCCATCTGGATGGCAGAGTCGACAAGGGCTTCAATATCAGCAAAGGGGATATTGACTAACACAGTCTGCATCTCATCGTGCAGACCATTTAAGAATCTCTCCTTCTTCTTGGCTTCGGTGTCAATCTCATTGGGGGATACCTAGCTAATGACAAGAATTTGTCACGATATTCCACTACGGTCATCCTTCCTTGCTTCAGTTCTCTGAACTCATCTCTCATTCTCTTGATCAAACCCGGTGGCACATGGGTTCTGCTGAACTTGACCTTGAATTCCTACCAGGTCATCATCTGTCCTCCGGTCATCGCACGAACATTGTTCCACCATGCTCTTGCATCTCCGGCTAGATAATGGGTGGAACAGAAATTTCTCGTTAGCTTCCACTCTGGCGACTTCTAGGTTGTTTTCCATGGTTTGCAGCCAGTCATCGGCATCTAGGGGCTTTTCTGACTTAGTGAAAACAGGTGGGTTGGTGTTCTGGAAATTCTTGAGCTTAGATCCATGGTTTTCCTGATTTCCGTGGCCTTGATTGTTGTGGGCTAGCTGAGCTATCTGTTGAAGGGTGGCTAGGTTGGCTTGACGTTCGGCTCTTTCAGCTTCGCGGTCAGAAACCAACATTTGCAGGATCTGCAACATCGGGTCCGAGGATGAACCACTTCCTCCGCGTGGCATCTGAAGATTGAGATAGATCATCAGAAAAGAGGGAAATTTCTAAGGTCTCTGGGACTTTGAAAGTTTTTTTTTAAAAAAAATTGGACTCAGATTTTCTAGCAACTTGCTTTTCATTCATTCATTCATAACACACGATACAACACACACCACAAAACAAGAAAAACAGATGGTTTTAAGAACCATTCTGGAAACTACGATACAGTGGGACCGAATACTACTCACTACGCTAGTGCTCAAGTGCTACTACTCCTCGGAGTCGGCGTAGTCGTCATCCTCATCGTCATTGATGAAGGCGAAATCCTCCTCATCGATGAAGAAACCCATAGCCTGATCCTCCAGAAATCATCATCATCACTGAGATAGGAGTAGGGGTCTCCACGAAGATCTTCTCCGGCATTCTCCCTTTCCTCCAACTGCATGTCTCTCTCGTGGATGGTCTCCTCCAAAGACGAGATACGGTGGCGAATACGGGCAATGATGCGCTCCTTCTTGTCGAGCTGACGGCGACGAGACTTGCGATCCTTTGCTAGCATGGCGATGGTCTGATCCTTCGTCTTGATGATGGCGGACTTGTGGTTGGAGTAGTCACGACAATTATCCAACTCCTACCGACGATCGTACATCATGAAGCTGAGGTAGTCCAACTGAGTCTTCAGCTCGTGGTGGTATGGGGCTTCCAGTGGCTATCCATTAGCATCACGCCTTGGACAAAACTCAAAGCGGGTACCCTTGATCTGGTTGATACTCTACCCACACAAACAGGCAAGAGCTTCCTGCATGTCCCTAGCAAGTCCATCGAGCCAGTTGTTCTCTCTTAAGGTGAACTGAATTCCCTCCACAGTGGGAGGTTCAATCTTTCCTCGGAGACTTGCAACAATTAGCCACTGCAGATATTCTCCTCCTTGATCATTGATCCGAGCTACGAAGAACTCGGGGTGCGGACGCTCCAGAAGTTCCGAAAGCTGGTCCAAATCCCGCCCAAAGATAAGGTCTCCTCCATTCCCCAACTGATAAAACTTGCTATACTTCACGTCCATCTATAAGAATATAGGATGGGTAAGTTAGTAGAGTGATCAAGTGTGTCAAATTTTATGTATTTTGCAAGAGTTTTTGAGGAACATGAATTTTCATGAAAGAAGCAAAGTGATAAGAATGGGAATAAGTTTTTGTAAATATTTGCTTCCTTTGGTTTTGAAACTAAGTTTTTGATTCAAACGTCCAGTCTAACTAGGGTCTCCTATGGTCAGGATGGCTCTGATACCAACTTGTCAACACCCGGATTTTTAATCCCAGATGCCTGTTATGCCATACATCGCAATCCCAGGATTACCATTTTTGCGAGACATGGCAGAATTGGATACCATAGTACATCATCCATTACAAACCATACATAAGGTCTTACACAAATAAGGATCTCAGGATCCAGTTCTTAATACAATTCAAGCAGCGGAAATACGTAATAATAATAATGGTAGCATAGGCGAAGCTCCATCTTCAGGGTCACAGGCAATACTGACGATGTGAGATGATCCTAGTTGTCGTAACCTTCCCGGGGTCCATCCTCCAGGTACTCCTCTTCATAGTCTGGCCATGGGAATAGCCAGGGACAAAGCCGTGAGTACTCTTTAAGTACTCGCAAACTAATACTAACAAGTGAAGGGAGTTTTTGTAGTAGGACACTAAGCTCTAGGGTTGTTTTGCAAAAAGCCAGATTTACCTCTACTAAGTTCAGAAGCAAAGAATGCTAGTTGAAGTTTTATAACACCTAAGTGGGAACTTGTATTTCATATCACAACTCTGTTATGGTCGAGTCAAAATCTCAATCCATTTCACAAGTCATTTTGAAAACATCTGACGGGGGAACGGTATGGCCACTCTAACCGTCCATAACCGTGGACGCGGCTATTCGAATAGTTTGACACTCTGTAGAGATTATACACTTTCACCACAACATTCGATACATCCGTCAGGAACAAATCCTGAATTCACCATACTCAGTATGCGGATAATCAATCCTAACCTTTCAATTACACGCCCTAGTATAAGCACCTCTCCCGTGAGTTTGGCCTCCCAACCATGACCAACTGTCATCTTGGGTATTGCACAGGTGGACAATCTTCACAAGGTAGCCTCAGCTCAGACCTTGGTTGTGAGGGAACTAATACTAAGGTATATAAGTTTCCAGTCAAGCCCTACCCAATTTTCGGGTATTGTGGTTGTACCGTAAAATTGGAATGGTATCGCATCCAGACAACCATCATTTTTATAAAGGGATAAGGCTCATGCCTCAACATTTTCATCACCAAAAATCATTTGGTGTTCGGAAACACATGTCAAAACATGTCATTAGATTGATCCATCATTCCAAGGTTTTCATAACCATTTTCCACCAAGTATTTCCATCTAAAGTTGATCAAGTTTTAAACTTAGCACTAGCATCTACAAGTGGGAGTAAGTACTAATGAGGGGTGGTAAACTAGTGCAGTTTTACTAAGTTCAATCTCATGCCTTAGGATGACATAAAGATTATCTAGCTTAGGCCAAGTTTTATGCTCTTTATGCAACCTTCAGTTATCTTTCTAGAATCTACAAATTTACTTAAGTAAGCTCTAAGTAATAGCTTTGATAAAGAAATAAAGTATAAAGCATGTATGTAAAACTAGGATTAGGTATCATCAAAGGTATCTAACCAAGTGTAACACCCTCAGAATCGACCCTATGCAAGTTTTAGCGAAAACCCGCCAAACCCGCATAGAAACGATTCAAAGGTGCCCACCAGGCACTTTCGTGCGGGTGGAAAACGAAGTAATAACATTACACAACAGTCCTCGATGGGACCCACAGAAGATATATCAAGAATGACTCAAAGAGTCAAGAATACGTATATACGATACAAAGATCCAAATCACCAGAACGATCTGACATTCAACTACGGACAAGATGCAAATGGGGCTAAGAGCCTCAAGAATAACCAATGGCGTCCATAACCCTGCCAGCCAAGCCGGAAGGGTAACCTCGCTAACGACGCCGATCCCAAAACCTGCTTAAACAAAAAGGTGCCGACAAAGGGCAAAGGAAAAAGGAGCGTCAAGATCGAGGCCAAGACACGGCGAGGCTAGAATTCGCGGTCCTCGCCACATAGGTATGGTGGATCAAGCGGCAAAGAAACACTAGACAACCTATAGAGACTCGATGCAACTGGCGACTATCAGAGAGGGGTAAGAAAGACCTATCCGGAACCAACTGATTCTAGCACCAAACAAACCCATCCTGGTGTTTCCCCCTCGATACCAAACGAGGAAGTCAACCAAGGAACTCACCCAGTTGGCAGTTTTACTTATTCAGTTATCATTGCAGCAATTACTAGTCAGGTATAGGTAATCATCCTGATAAAATAAGAAGTGGGTCATTTTAGTTAACCATTCCGTTGTAGTTGCAACAAGTACTAATCAGATACAGATAGCATGAGATAAACCCAAAACCCAGCAGTTGTTGGTACTTTTATTTAGCCATTCCGTTGTAGTTGCAATATTTACTAGTCAGATGCAATGGTCGCACGCGACAACTCAAACAAGCAATTGTGGGCAGTATTATTTAACCATTCCATTATAGTGAAGCTGATTACTAGTCATTATAAAGTCAAATTTATAGCAAATAAACTTTAGTTATGCTTGTCTATGGTCGAGATACTGTGCTCCAAGTCGTCCATATCCGCGGACACGGCTTTCAGAAAGTTTTACCCGGCCGGGGTGCACCAATAGCAACACACGCTCGATCAACCTCGGAAAAACCAAACCAAAACCCAACGAGGCCTTCACGACAAAGCAATCACAGGATTCAGAAATATTTTGGGGCCACCCTTGGAGTCTTACCCGCAACGAAGTAAGCTAGCTCCGAGACGGACTCAAGGTTTGGGTGGACGGCTGTGAGCGACTGGGAACCCAAAACTGGGCTTGTCGACACCGCGAAAACGTGTCCCGATCCTAAACAGTACAGGTGCTATCTGTCGCACAATTTAAATAAAGCAGTAAAGCATGGCATAAGTACAGGATCGTAAATAAAACCTCAAACTAGTTTGTGGCCCCAAGAAATAAGACTGAATCAAGCTCGCTCGGGGGGTCCCATATACCTCCCGGATGTGGATAGCGCGATAAATCAAGGAATAGGTATCAAGTACTCGGGGTCCTACGAGACACAAGTGGGCGCTCGGAAACCAAATATTTTCTATCACCCACCGATGCCTCTGCTTACTTCAATTTTAGTTGTTAAACAGGAATTAAAGTGAACGATAAGTAAAACCATGATCATCTCCAACATCCAACATGCGGCATTACTCCAACAAATGTGGCACTTGACAACACGCAACAGCACTTGAGCAAGCGACTACGACGCGCAAGTCCAACTATCTACCAAACAACAGGTAATAGGATGTGTCCAAGGCAATATAGGGCTGCACGGTATATCACAGGTACGGAAACTAAAGCATCGCAACACAGATAGCAATAGATCAACAGGAGGGAATAAATACTATAAAAGTAAGTAAGATAGGTAGAAAGGGGGAGATGCTCGCCTGAAAACATTGTCGAAGGTTCAACCGAAGATCGGGGCAAAGCTCACATCAACTCAACGGCCTTATCCGCGAAGAAGCAAAACACTAGAAGAAACACCGGATTCACTATTTAATACTACAGCAGAAGATCGGCATGATACATGCATGATGCATGACATGGCAGAGGTGCGATGCAATTTGGCAAGATTAAGCGGAACCGGGGTCCCGAAAATTATTAAACGGTTCAAGTTATTTAACTACCCCGCAATTTAAATGTTGTTTAACCAGGCAAAATATATCACCGGTTTGCTACACAAGTTTAAATGAGGCCGATATGAGACTGGATTTGCCCGCATATGGGCCCCATATTTAATTATTAGGTGAATCGGCATAAGGCCCCCAAACCAATGATATGCATGCGAGATGAATGATTGATATGCAACAAGTTTTATGTTTAGCAATTATAAAATTAGGGGTTCGGATAAGGGTCACACATTAGGGTTCGGCGATCTTGGGTTTCCGGGGTCGGGGTCGGTCTCAGGGTTCAAGGTTCGACGGAAACGTTCTCGGGCTCCGGGATCGTTCTCGGATATCGGGGGTAGTTCTTGTCGCGTCCGGGAAGCAGGACTTGGGTCGGTGTCGGGGCGTGTCGGATTCTTCCGGGCCGATGCCGTTCTTGTCGTCATGCAGATCTTGATGGGCTCACGGGTCAGGTCGGACTTGGCGTCCGGGGTGCAGAACTTGGTGTCCGGGGCGGAGTACTTGTCGCACCGGGGTCTCGGTGTCCTCGGATCCGATTGAAGAACTTGGCGGGTCGAGGTTCGGTTTCTGGTTCCGGCGCCGTGGTCTTGCCTATCTCCCCGGTTTTCGACTCGTGACGGTCGTGTCGGTGCGCTTGCTCGAGGTACTCAGGAAGTTGGAACCCGACAGGTACATCTTCTCGAAGATCTTGGGTTTCAATAAAATCGGGGCCTTCGGATTCGTGAGGGAGGTCTTGGCGAAACACGTCGTCCTTGTGCTTGCAGGAGAACGACGAGCTCGGTGAGGACGACTCGGGCGGCGGTCCGGTGGCGGTGGAGGTTGTCGTGGCTCGAGACGACCGGGACTGCAGAGGGACGCAGCGGGAGGGAGGCGTGCACGCGCGCGAGCGGAGCGGGAGGGGCGCGAGGCGGCCGGGGCCTGGCGGGGTGCTACGGAGGAAGGGTGAGAGGAGGGGCGAGCGACGGAGACGGGGAGGGCGGATCGCGACGGGGCCGGCCAGAGGCGGCGCCGGCGAGGTCGGGTAGGGCGCGCTCGGGACGGAGGAGGAGGACGCAGGGCGCGGGCTCGGCGAGCTCGGCACAGGCGGTGGCGGGCGAACGGCGAGGGCGAGGCGAGGCCAGCGCGAGCGGCTCGGGGCGCCCCAGTGCGGCTCTGTGCGGAGGAGGCGCGAGGCGGCGGTCGAGGCGAGCATCTCCGGGCGCGGGAGGGTGGCGCTGGGTGAGGTGGTCGCGCCGGGCTGGTGGCGGGTTGCCGGTGGCGGCGGGGCTCGGGAGCGACAGGAGGAGGCCGGCGCGGCGGTGCCGGGCGGGCGCAGCGGGCGGGCGGAGGGCGAGCGGCGCCATGAGCGGAAGCCGGAAGGAGAGGCGCGCCTGCAGCACGGAGGCGGCTGCCGAGAGGGACGGGAGGCGGCCAAGGGAAGGGCGTGGGCGGCGTGTGGGAAGAGGGGAGCCGGCTCGGGGAAGATGAACAGGGCGGGGCATGCGGGCGTGAGTTGCGGGGAAGGGAGCAGGTGGCCAGGGGTGGGCCCACCGCATGCGGGGGAGGGCGGTTCTGGGGTGGGGGACGCGTGCGTGGACCGGGCAGGGGGTGGGCTGGCTCGGGAGGGTGGTGTGCTGCGCGTGTTGTGTGGTGTGTGTTGTGTGGGGGTGTGGTTGTGTGCTGAGAGAGAGAGGAAAGGGGAGAGAGGGCCAAGTGGCAACGCGGGATTGGGTGGGGGAGAGAGGAGAGGTGAGGTGGCGAGAGATGATAGGAGGGAGTGATGTGGAGGTAGGGGTGGGTAGAATAGGACTGGTAGGAATAGGATTTAGAGGTGGACCGTTTGTATTTTCTGGGGTGGTCGTTCGGGTCATTCGGCCCGTTCGACTGCCCCACTAAAATAATTTAAAATTTTATTTGTTTGAACACAGCTTCTGCAAACCGATAGCAGACAAACAAAATAATCCGGAGACCCGGTTTTGATATTTGAATAAAGATGGGGCGTTTTAGAAAACAAAACGGGCTTTGCGAAAATAGTTTTAGACCAACAACATATGATGACGACGATGCAATGCACAAATTCAACGTGATTTTCTAGTAGTGGTTTTGCGGGATGCCACCCCAAGCATGCTTAGTGCATTGCATAGGTTATTTAACTCTCATGATTTCAAGTGTTAGTTTGCAAGTATTGGCTTGCCTTATGCAGAGCAGTGGTTGAAGTTCTACTCGGCTTCTTCTTCGTAGTATCCTCCTTCTTCCTCGTATCCTTGATCGGTACTAGCGTCTATAAATAAATACGAGGTACACAATCACCAAACAATACGTAACTACTTTCAATCATCACATAAAAGGGTCCTATAGATGATCTAGCATCATCACTAACATTACAAGATTAAAGCTTGGTTTAATTTCTTTTATTTTTAGAAAAGTAATTTCTACTCATTGAAAAACTACTTAAGATTTAATATTCTCCAAACAGAACATGGGATCATGTTGACACATGTCATCACCACACATTTCAGTACATGGGAATGTGATTTAAAGTGGTGTCACAATTTAATAAGGTTTTAACCTTTTATTTTAATTAAATAAAGTGACTAGAAATGCCTATGTGGCATCCTTTTATTACTTGGACATTATTTCTGTAAGTAAACCCATATATTTTTATATATTCTAAAAGGTATGATCAAATGTGATTTTTGAGAGTTGGAATCAACTCAAAAGCTATTATGGTTTAAATTTGAAAAATGTTTGAATGCAGAAAAGCTTATGCCTTGTTATTTTTACCAAGGGTGATCTATAGATCCAAATGATTTGAATCCAACGGGCTTGGATTCAGCATTTCTAGACCTTTCTAAAAAAATTGGTTTCATTCAATTTGGTTCACTGAATCGAGCTGGGTTGATTTTTGAAACTAGGTACAGAACTGTGTTTGAATGAAAATGGAAAAATCCAAATTCAAACGACTGGGCTGCGCGGGAACTGCTAATGGGCCAGCCCAGTGTCACTCCGCGGCGCAGGGCTCAACTGACAGGGGGGTTCCACCAGTCAGTGGGTCTTTAAACGCGAAGCGGTACGGGGCAATCTCATCCGTACGATCTAAGTCTAATCGAACGGCTGCTACTCATCGTCCACGTCGGGCAGCATCGGTGAGACAGAACCCTAACGCGGCAGGTGGGGGTCGTGGGAGGCTCACCGGGGCTCAGGCGAGGGTCGGCGAGGCGGGCGCACGACGAAGTCGACGACGGCGAACCTCCTGGTACCGACAGCTTCTCCTGGGGCGGCTCCAATCACTGGCTTCCTTCTTCTCCAGCAGCGGCGGGCTTTGGCCAAATTCTGGCGATGCGCTGCTCTCCTTGCTCCGGGAACGGGGAGGAACGCTAAGTAAGGAGAGGGGAGTGAGATGGTGTGCTCAATTCGGCTGGGGGTGGCCTCTATTTATAGTGGCGAGAGGGGACCGACGGGCGCAAGCTAAGCTCGTCGTGGTCGACGGCACAGAGGGCTATCGGCGTGGGCGACGGTAGGGGGCGGTGCTGTGCTCCCTGGCGAAGCTCAACGACATGGTGGCGAGGCGTGGGGCGGTGCTGACCGATCGGAACGCTGCGGTGCTCTGAGCGTGCCCGAAGGAAGTTTTTATGGCGCACAGCGCACGTGGTCGGCGTGGCGGCGAATGTGTGTGTCTGCGGGGTTATCATGTATGCACACGGCGAGGGCGGCACGCGGTCTGTGGGCGTCTGTCGAGCGTGGCGCACGGGGCGCGCTCTCGTCATGGTTGCAGAAAATGTTGGCATGGTCTGTGCGTGTGGTCCAGGGGCTGGCATCGCTCGCGGCTAGGACAGGGAGTGGCGGTGGGGTGCTGGCTTGCTCCCAGACATGTTGGCTAGGCTTGGTGCTTCTCCTAGCTCGCTGTCGACATGTGGGTGGCAAGGTGAGGCTCGGCCTGCTCACCATTTATGACAATGGCCAGCTTAAAGTGATGCTAGAGATTAGTTTAGGTTGTTAGATGATCTACTAAGGCTAGTGGTGTCCAGAGTGGGAACAAGTTAGGCCCAAAACATTGCATACTATATTGTTTGTGATTTTGTTGATTTGAATCTGCAAGGTGTTTGATGAAATAGCCGCATGAATTCAAGTTTTGAATTTTGAAAAGATTTTTGGTGGGTGTGCTAGGCATGTGCTGGTGAGTCTGTAGATGCTTGGGTTTTGAAAGTTGAGCTTGTTTGAGTGGTTTTTGAAAAAGTGGGATCTTCCCATATGATATAGATTCAATTTTAAACTGTCATTCAAACTATGCATTTGAATGTTTATGGATGATCACAAGGTGGGCCTTGATGCTTTGTTATGAGTATTATCAAGGGGTGCAAAGATCCAAACAAGTTTCTGTTAAGTTCTGAAATTTAGATATAGCCAAAGTAGGCATGGGAGTTAATTTGGCCAAAGTGACCATTCACTTAATTTGTTTGTTTTGATTTATTTGTCTTTGGGAAAAGTTTGGGAAATGTTTAGATGATGTTTATTTCACCTAAGAATCATTTTACAAGCAAAGAAACACACAAGCAAGGTCATTCAAAAAGAATCCAAATTGGAATGCATACACATATGCATGCTTTCATATTTTTAATTTAAAAAGTTTTTGTTAACCCTAATTTTGATGATTAGAGTTTGATGATTCTAGTTCAATATTTTTGGGATGTTACGGTGCTTCTCCATGGCTGCTTGGAAGGGTGTGGGGAGATGTGGTTCGACGGCGAGGTTAGGCTCCGGTGAGCTAGGGTTTCGGCCCCATTCAAATCAGAGAGGATAAGGAGGGATTGTGGATAGGGATTGAGGCAGGGTGTCGCGGTGTCCTTCTTATCCCTCTCTGGAACGACGTCGAGCATCTTGGCGCACTGCTGACGACGACGACATCGGGCTACGGCGAGCTCCTCCAGCGAGCTGTCTGTGTGCGTGAGGATGACGAAGACATCACTTTTGTGGAAAACCCCCTGGTGATTCTTTCAGCTCAACCCGCGGTCCTTATTTGGTCCCACTTGTCAGTCACAGGAGAGAAGGAGCTGGGCTGGCTGTTGGGCTGTTTTTGGGTTGCACGTGGGCGTCAGACAAGGAAAGAAATGTTGGGCCACGACCAGGTAATGTTTATTTATTTATTTTACCCTTTTATATTTTTTGTTTTCCTTTTCAAATTTGAATTTGATTTATATTTTCATCTTTTCTTTGTAAGATTTATTTGCTGGATAATTGCAATAATACTAAAATAGATTTAGTATCATTTATGAACTTTTATTATATAATTCTTTGATATTTCTTTTATTTTCTCAATATGAACCCCCTTTTTAAATATTTTGTAGTAGCTTTTCTTATTATTTTTCTTTCCTCTTTTTATCAGGGTTTATTAAATGATATATTCTTATTTGTTTATAAGACTTGACTCTAGTTGGCTTAGAGTTTGAATATAAATTTTTTATATGTATAATGATCCTATATCATTATTTGTTGCATGAAATATGAAAGAAATTAATATGGTTCTTACTACTCCCATTAATTTGGAAAATGACAATGTATCTATTTTATTATGATAATTAAAGAGGTTTAGGATTTTAAATTATGAGTATTTACCTTTGGGTTTAGGGTTTTTCTTAATATACTTAGACTCCTTTATGGATGTGGTTAAAGATTCAATAACTAAACATATTGTTTTCTGTTTGGGATATTTGTTGACATCACCTTTAGTACTTGAAAGTTATATCTTGAATGTTTTATAGAAAGGAATTGATAAAGATATACTTAAGCACATATAGTTATGATATTTGGAATTTACAGAGATGTGCTTATGTGATTTGCTCTTGAAAAATATTTCTATGAAGTGATATGAATATAAGATGATAGATCAATCACATGAAATGGATATTATGTTTGGCTTAAGATTTAAAGTTGGTTGTTTACCAATAATTACTATCTTCCATAATTCATAATTCTAGACTTCTTATTAAAGAATTCCTTTCCTAGATATACTACCTTTTTTATCTATCATCATGATTAACATGATGAGGTTTTACTTCATAGTACTATTCTCATTCACTGATTAACCTTCTAAACTCATGGATGAATCAAATGAGTTTGATACCAAAGTATCTCATAACTTCCTCATATCCTTGTTTGGTTGTATTTACTACTCTATTGTTGATAGCCTTCCATCCAACAAATAGTTTCTTCAAACTCTACTCATAATCTTCTTAACCATTCATTACTAATGTATCTCTATTAGTTGTATACATCCAACTACCTTTCTCTAAAGTTGACCATCCTTTAAAATGAATAACACCACTTCTATAACTCTATGCTATACTAGCTTTAATTGAATAATATCATCCTATATTCACTTTACTCCAATAACTCACCCTCCAACCCTAATATTATATTTATGTGGTTTGTAATGGCTACTTTAGGATAACTTATCTCTTCTAGGTTCCAATCATGTTCTACCCATCAGTATTACTTATACTAAATATAAGCATTCAATATTGGTGGCTAAAGCATCACCATTATAATCCTTTAATCATTTATTGCTTAAGTTCTTAATTGGCTATGCAAGGCTTTATTAATCCTACTTTTCCATTGTCTTGAAATTATCTTCTTAGTATCTCATATTGGATTAAGGTTATTTATGGACTATGCCCTCTTTAAAAGATTTAAGTAAATGTTATGATAAGATCAAGAAATAGTAGATCAAAGATTGATAGTTAAAGAATTGTGAATCAATGGGGGAATTACCCAATATTGATGAACAACAAATATTAAGATAAGTTCCATAAAAATTGATATGGAAAGAAAGATATATAGTGAATGATCTTGACTTAGTCTCTTTCCAACTCAAACTCATTAAAGAGTTAAAGTTAAGTATTGCTATGATACTCATAGTAAGAATAGATAAGAATAAGATAGGTCAGGATTAGTCATTATATTTTTATTACTTTAGTTTGTAATCCTAACTTGGCACTTATGAATTGTTGTGTTGAATATGATGATAGAATCCCTTAAGGATCAGATATTAATTATTTAAGCAATGTATTATGAATAACATTTATTCTATCTGATCTATCCTTAGATCAAATCATGTTTACCCAAATAAGGTTTTAGCAAAGGTCATATTGAAAATTATCGCAGTCAACTTGATGATCTGTTTCAATTCCATCAAGTTAAGAGAAGCTTCAATCACTTTGACAAGTTTTGTTTAAAAGCACGAAAATTATTCAGATTTTCTATGCATGAATGCAATGCACACATCTGGGTTCAGCTTATTTCTGAGCTCTAATACTGGGCTGTTACACCATCGAAATGTGTTTCAGGCTAAAACGTTTTTTCGTCACGCGCGTGCTAAAAAAACGTTTAGGACGCCTGACATTAGCCAAACAACCGCACACGCAATAAACGGCTTTTACAGCGCTAAAATAGACTTTTACAGCACTAAAATATCGCGCACGTGTTGAAGATGCTCTTACGGGAGGAAGGCATATGGTCAGGAAGCGGCATCGTACAAAGGAGTGAGGACGTCCAAGCCTGGGAGGTAACACATGCGCTGCACAAGAAGGTTAGGTCTCTTTTTCAGATCAACATGAACCTCATCCCCATGCCAGGTAACAGCAAGATGATAAAATAAGTTTCCCCAGATGCAAAAGAGATAGGAATAGTTTAGAGATGATTACGGTTGTTTTGTTCCCTTCTAAGGTCAAATTCAATGCTTAGATTTTTTTTGGCTTTTCCGCTGCTACTAGAAAGATTTCATTCATATTATTGCCCAAGTAGGTGACACCGAGTTGTCTTGCCCAACAACCGAGCGCATTCTACTTCTGCCCCATTGCGCGCTGAGGAACAACAAGCTTCATGAAGTCACGTAGTAGGTACTTAGACTAATTATTAATCACTGATTCTTAAATATACTGATATCTGTATCGTGTAGATTCATTGAAACTGAAGTTGTTGAATATCCATATGCATGAAAAAAACATTTGAATGAATAATTTGAACGATTGTCACAATATATAGGATTTTCTAATTCACACTAACCATCTATGTTCCAAGATTTCCTAGTGATTGTCTTTCATTATGCCAACACAAGTGTTATCAAGGATGCAACTATTAAGAACAATCTAGAGCTGATAATTGCAAGTGCCTTCATCGCCAACTTATATAAGCAAGTTTAATTGAAAAGCACAACTAATCAAAGTTAGCAGCACCAACTATTACCAATTAATAGATAGAACTAAACGTCGGAACCTGCAGGTGCTTCTTACAACGCCATCTACAACGGAGAGGGTGAAGAAGATAACAAAAGCTTCAGATGGCCTTGTTTACATTGTATGTCTAAGCACCTTAACCTTTTGTTCCAAGACATGATAATTAAATATTTTAATCCCATTCTCATATTACCCTTTTTTAGCGGACCACGATCACACTACTTATGTTCAATAGTCAATGGACTCAGTAGTGCTATAAAAGATGCGGGCATGTGTGTCAAGGATCTTAGGCCCAGTTCTTTTGGCGGCTTCTTCAAGAAGTTGTCCTATTTATGAGGCTTTTAAAGTGGTTAAGGCTAAACTAATTTGAAAGCCTCATTTTTTTTCTGAAACCGGCTTTCCTAGAAAGCTTGGGGTAGGACGGCTTCTCGGAGAAGTCACCAAATGAACTATGCCTTAGTGAGATTAAGCATGTTTGCACGGAGTATGTCCTGTTACCAAGTTATTGGTGGTTAGTATGCTAATGACCTATTCCGGTTAAAACGAAATTTATACAGGGTGTATTTTTAAGCACCCTAACTTTGTGAGTCATGTTATCATATAATTTGCACATTTGAGTGAACCTTGCCAAAAGGATGTATTTTATTTTATTATTTCTTCCTTACCATGTATCATATATGAAAGCTTTATATGTCGTTGTAAAAAATGCTTTACATGTCAATATTTCTTTGACAAAAGGGTTGCAAATGCTAGATCTTGGGTGGAGGTTTAGTTCAACAGACCATGAGTGAGTTTCTTCTAAGAAATTGTTCCTTTGTGTTTCCGAGGCCTGCATTTTGTACGTCTGTATCACTGTTCCAGTATATCATCGTTGAACTGAGTGTGTTATGTTTCGATGTTTGGAAGACAGTTTTATTCCTGGGGATGCAATACAACTAATTGAAATCTTGTAACTACTATTTGATCATCTTTTTAAATTTATGGTCCTCAAACAAGGATTGTAGATGAGAGGTATCATATGGCATGGTGTATTTCTGGATATCTTATTTTTCTGTTTTAAGAGTAATGTTCATATGTTTCGAACTATCCAAACAAATGATTGACAAATCACGTGATAACAATGTTCAGGGACACTTGCCTCACCAACCATACTGGCTCCGACCACTCAAACAATTTGAGATGGGTGTTTCGAGTCTCATGATTAATGAAGCTTCAACGCTTATAATAATGGTATTGTTGTTGTATTCTACATAGAACCATCAAAATCATGCATGGTTTATTTAGGATTGCCACCATCTTTCTAAAATTGTTGATCTTATTTTTATTTGCTAGGGTATGCAAATTATTCATGTTATTGTTGTACTTATCATTAACATCCAAAACGTGAATTCTTTCCATCCCACTATGAGTGCATGTTGTGCACCATTAATAATCCCATTATATGCTATGATATTCCCTATAATGTACCTCCAATACATATTGAGCAAATAGTTTGTTGCTAGGACATATTTTAAATACTTCTTTCCTTTTCTCACAAGATGGTCGGGTGCGGCAACGAGCGCTTTTTGATCTAGTGTATATGATGTTGATGCACGGAAGAATCACGTTCCAGCTACACGAAGCCATTTGGAGAGAAGTGGTTATATCCAAAAAGGTAAGTTGTTTATGTAGCTTGCGGTTTAGCATCGTATTTGGACTGCTGACAGGCGCACGGCACATGGTCTGCAGCAGCAAACATCTACATGCAATATATGCTGACAAGAGGAGGACACGGTTGAACATGTTTTAATCCAATGTATGACAGCTAGAGATGTCTGGCACTACTGCAAACAGAGGCTTGCTTTTGATTCCAGAGTGCCTACTGCCGAGGACACATTGGAAAAGTGGTGGTCAAGCAAGCGAGGGAGAATGAGAGAGGAAGAGAAGAAGTGGTTCGATGATTTTGTAAGGAGTTAAATACACCAACAGGGAGAGTCACTGTATTTGTTGGGCTTTCTCGACTTAGTCCTCATACTTGGAATTTGCTGAATTTTGTCCATCTACTTGTAAATCAGGCTCGATTTAGTCCAATTTAATATTTGTCGTCGAATTTGACCTGACACAGACGGCACATGGACTAGAATCTTGCAAGAACACCCTACCGCATCCGAGGAAATTACAAAAAACTATAATTGAGACTATGGCTTAAAAAATAGGAGATAGGCGTTACACGACTATGGGCGTTACACGACTTACTCCGTTAGTCGTGTCCTAATCAAGACAAGTCAACATGACTTCTTCTTTGGGGCCCACGTCTCCGGTGCGACGGACGCCCATGGTGGTGCGCCGTCGTTGCTAGCCATCAACAACAAGGTGTTAGTGCGCGCATGCATAGGGGTGATCTACAAGGCTCGGAATCGTCAAAATTCACCGAAATCGATGATGATGGTGGCTTGCCGACTAATTCTTGTTAAGGATATTGCCCTATGGTGGTATCCGAGCTCGACGGAGTCGCGGACGGGCGGGATGAGCCTTTGCTCCGTGGGGTATATAGGGTAGTCCTCTTCCGATAGAGGAGCTTAGCAATGGGGGCGCTTGAAAAAATCTATACTACAACAAAGGTGACCACGCCTCCTGGAACAAGGGCGGAGACGTGCCTGTCTTGTTTCCGTCAAGTGTGCTCATGCGGGTGAACAAGGGCGCGGCTTCGCACCTCACTCGCAAACCATTAGTGCGTCGCCAGCAGGTTGCAGAAAAGGGGTGTTGTCATGCAAGCTCAAGTAGAGGGAGGGCGCCGCGCCTCACCGAGCTCTGGCCGGAGGAAGGAGTAACAATGGGGATTGGGGAGATGAAGGGATTAAGGAAAAAAAAGAAAATGACGAATAGAGAAAAAAAGGTCGGTGTCTAACGTTTGTTTGCTTTTTGTAATTTTTTCAGATGCTAGAGAGTGTTTTGCAAGATTCTAGTTCACGTGTAATCCTCGTTAGCATAAATTTGACGACAAACATTAAATTAAACGAAATTGAGCCTAATTTACAAATACACGAACAAAATTCATCAAATTTCAAGTACAAAGACCAAATCAAGCCAGTCCTACAAGTACAGACCTGTTAATGTATTTAACTCTTTTGTAAGCACAACAGGCTACGGTCTTTGGGAAAATCGAAATGTGTGGTGCTCCAGAACGTGCAACGCTAAAATTCAGCGTTAGCAATCTCAGGCATCATTTTAGAAAAGGTCGAACCGATAAGAAGAGTGAGAGTAGGAGTAGGAGTAGGAGTAGCAAATAGCGTGAGAGTATAGTCTTTTATTTTCTTAGAGTTCCTCGCAATTGTGATTTACACAATATGCCACGCTGTATATAATTTTTTTCTTCTATATCTATAATATTAAGGTATGCAATTGTATACTCTTAAAAAAAGGTTTGAGTTAGGGAATCTCCACCGTCACGACCCAAATGGACTGATGGTGTCCGAACACATCCGAACGGACTCGTGCGGCGTGCGCGGCTCTCAAGCGAGGCGACCCATCAAACCGACTCGTCCGGTCCAACCCATCCGTGCACCAAATTTGGATAATGGTTGCGTCGGGGCAGACAGTGGGTGTGTCCTCCCGCGGGGGCCGAGGGCCCACATGGCAGCGAGCCAACGGTCTTCTTCCACTAGCCATCAATAGAGAGAGGTAGGCTGCTTCAAACGATGGCCGCGCAGTTGGCGCTTCCCCTCCTACGATGGTAGCGCCGCCCGATGTCTGTGCTCCTGTTGCCACACATCAATGTCATCGCATCGGCCTTCATACCGACATCCAATGAAGGTGCCTTTTTCAGGTTTTTGAGGTTGCTTACCACGTATGTCACGTGGTAATGCATGTGCCTTTTTAACAGGCCACCCACGACTATCTCCTTCCACACCACACTCTCTTTCCTCTCATCCGTCACTATATGTAGCAAGCCATGGACGGCAGCGTCTCATTTGAAGTCCTCAAGTTTATATTGCTATCTCATTTGAAGTAACTCAATGTCCATAGACCTTGAGATCACGTCAATCACTTCCACCGAAAAGTACTTTGATTCCATCAAATGTCACACTGTAACTAGGTGATTATAAAGGTGTTGTCAGATACTTGGAAAGTGTCAGTTGAGGCCCGTGGATCAAGAGTGGGATTTGTCCATCCAGATGACATGACAGAGAGATATACTCAGGGTCCTCTCGGTGATCACATTGACACAGCTTGCAAGAAAGTGATTTGATCACTAGAATGTTATATCACTAAAACAAAAAAGTACTTGTTGGTAACGAGATTGAACAAGGTATGGACGATACCAAATGATCGAATCTCGGACAAGTAAAAATATCATGAGACAAAAGAAATTTGATTACTACGAAAAAGGTTCAGACGATCATTGGATTTTCATTGAGCTGGTGGGAGTCATTATGGATATCCAAGTCCCGCTAATGATTATTGATCATAGATAGTCTTGATCATGTCCACATAGTTCTCGAACCCATAGGGAAACACAATTAAGGGTAGTCAATGCATTTAAGTGGATAAGGAACGCGAGAGAAGATATTGGACATCGCGGGAATTGTTCTGATGAATCTGCCAAAATAGTTTCGGTGATCGAAATATTGCAAGGGATTAAATTGTTAATATATTCATTAAATAAAGTGTTCATTAAATAAAGTACTCATTAAAGGAAGTGTTTATTAAGTTGAGTGGCATTAAACCAAGTTAATTAAAGTTCTTTAATTGAAAGACCTTTGATTTTTGAGTGAAAATTAATGAAATTACGGTGATACTTTGATTTGTGTGAGTGGAGACTCCACTACCATCAAGAGGAGAGATGTGGGGGAACCACTAGGGGCTCGTTCATGCCTCTTGGGCGCATCCCCCTCTCCTATAAAAGGAGGAGGTTTCGTGGTATTGCCGACGAGTACGCCATCGAGGGGTCCTCACAGTGCGTGTTTAGAGACGTGGGGTAAGGCGGACGGTTGATGGGTACGAGGTAACACAGCTTACCCAGGTTCAGATCCCACAACGGTGGCGGAATCCTACTCCTGCTATAAATCACTATAAGGGCAATACGCCGAGTTACAGAGATAGGTTCGCCGTGCGAGGTTGTGTGAAGTTGTCGCCCTAAAGGCTCCCATGGGCCCGACTTATATAGTCGCTAGGTCCTAGGGTTATAGGGAAAAGTCCTAGACGGACAGGTTACAGAGTCCTACACCGTCTATCACTAGTCTTGTGTATCTTGCACTCCAAGGCTCCTGGTATGCTGGTAACTCCACCGTAGCCTTCCTTTATCCGGCATGGGCCTCCCTTCTGGATCCACCTAAATGGGCCGCCCAGCAGTCCATAGGCCATGCTACCGACTATGGGCCACCCAGATTAGTCGGATAAGAGACATGCTATAAGGACACCCATATAGCATATCCCCAACAGTAGCCCTCGGAAAACTCCGAGATCTTGCGCCGTCTTTCCTCTTCACGTGGAATGCTCCGTCTAGATGGATGTCGGCAGATCCTCAAGCAACATCTTGTAGTCCTCCCAAAGAACCCTGCAAGGTTTTCTCCGTCTTTGATTTGTAAGCCGAAGAAATGCTGAATCTTCCATCGTAATCTTCCGTAGTCGGATTAAATCCGTCCATGCCGGAATCTTCGATGTGACGGCTCATCTACCCGTGTCAGCTAGGACGACGTAGGATTAGGTCAGCGACGCCTCATAAATCACACATGCAGAGAATGCAATCATATCCGATTTTCCCGCGCGAGCGATACGAACCGTTGGCGGAGGCGGTTGGAGACGTGGCAAAATTTCCACGCACGTTCTCGAACATGTCGTCTACGCGGCAACCGTCCAATTAGTTGCACGAATCTTGACGCCGAGGATGATAAATAGTAACCGTGGGGAATTTTCCAATTTTTACCCCATTCTTCTCGCGTTGTCTTCTTCCTCCAGCCGCACGTCTTCTCGAGCTCTCCACGAGAAACCTCGAAAACCCTAGCTTCCATCTGTGTCAGTCGCACCCGTCCATCACTGCATGGCCAGCAGCAGCACCTCCCCGTTGATGGCGGCGTCAAGCGAAGCTGCGGCGAAGCCGACGAGCTCCGTCGTCGTGCCTCCAGAGGGCTTGGTCATCCCCGCATCGGCGGTGATCGAGTCCACCGGCACGACCATAATTTGGCGGCGCTAGAACCACTGGAGGAGGAGCCAGACTCACATAAGGGCGACTGGCGCGGCTCGGACATCACCGACCGCGACATCCAAGAGATGGTCGCCGAAGGCTACCTCCCCGCGACGGAGGGGCTCGCCTGGCGGGCGGCGCCGGCCGGCGAGGTGACACCTTCTCCCCAAGCCGGAGAAAAGGTGTACCTCAAGGCTCAGCTGGTACGTGGTGTTTCCCTACCCATCTCCCACTTATTCCTCTCCGTCTTGAACCACTACAAGGTCCAACCCCATAACCTCTCCCCCAATAGCATCCTAGTGCTTAGCAACTTCGCGACACTTTGCGAGGGTTATCTAGGGATAAGGCCTAGGTTAGACTTGTTCGTGTACTTCTTCACCATCAAACGTGAAGCCGGACATAGTAAGGAGGAGCTTAGGAATTGCGGCACCATAAGCTTCAAGATTCGACCTGGCCGACGGTTCCCCGACATCGTCGGCCACAGGTCCTGCAAGAACTGGCAGCGAACGTACTTTTACGGCCCCGACATTCCTTTGGCGGGCCGAGAAGTGATGTATCCGGACTTCGTGGATGGAGCCGCCGCTGAAGTTTCTACATGGAGATCCCATGCCTCCCTTCCCTCCGACCTCGACGCTTCTCGCGCAATAAGGAGGATCGAATGGTTCGTAGAAATGGGTTTGACCGGCTTGGACCTAGCCATGTGCTGGTTCATCATGCGAATCCAACCTCTGCAGCACCGCGCGAAGTATATGCACGAGTATACCAGTGATCGAAGGGATAGCCTCCGGATCTCCGTGGATAATTTCTCGAGCGACTCCGTCAAGCTTCGCCTAAAGGACATCGTCAAGGTGAAGGATAAGAAGCGTGGCTTCACCATCACCTACGACATGTTTGTAGACGGCAAGTGCCCAAAGGTAGATATTTATTTTCCGTGTACGACATATGCTCCAGTTTTTCCGTCTTGCCAATACCATCTTATCTAACACGGTGATTTCTCACTTAACAGCTTAGCAATCTAGATGAGGGCAACCTGGCTGCCCAAATCTACGATCCAAAGATGAAGAAAGTCACGGCCGTGTCCGACGACGATGTCCCGTTGGCGCGAAAGCGGAAGAGCTTCACCTCTGACGCTGCCGACGGAGGCAAGAAGAAGAAGACGGAGGATGGAGCCTCCAAAAAGACTACCGCCGCCCTGGAGGTGGAAAAGAGAAAAGCCACCGGGATTTTTGCCAAAGCGCCCCCCTAGTGTAAGCTTCTCATTCTCCGACATTGTCTATTTATCTGTCTTGTTCCTGTACTTATGAATTTTGCACGTCTCAGGAAGAAAGCCACGACCAGCCTCAAGAAGACCTCCAAAACTTTGGGGGCTTCTCGAAATATCAAGGATATGCTGCATCGCGACGCCTCCCCCGCCATTGCCCCTGCTACTCCTGCCGTCAAGCCCTCGTCTTCCCCGACAAGCTCACAAGCTAAGGAGGCACCATGCCCTTCCGCCATGGAAGTGAACTCTGGCCCCTCTACCGAACTCGCTATTGTCGGCGATCAAGCAATGCAGGAGAGCACTTCTCAACAAATGGCTGAAGCTCCGGCTAAGGATGCCATCGATGGCGGCAAGGCGGTGGTGGAAGCTGGTACCTCTGCCGAAGGCGGTGCCCTTGCTCCCCAGAAACCCTTTGAGCTTCCGAAGATAGTTTACCCGGTGCTCACGCCGAGTAACACAACTCTGGTTCCTGGAGGAGTACCGTCATCTCCGACGTGTGGTCTTGAGGATCTCCTCCGACAAGCGGACATCTTGCAAGGAAATAGCATCTCCTTTGGCAAGCTACTAACCGAGAGTGCTACAAACCTCAAGATCATTGCACTTGTAAGTTTTACTTTGCCTTTTGCATTTCATATGAGTATCCCACTGTAGCCCCCGAGGATGTAGACAGAAAAGCATAGGTTTTGCATCTATATTCTCTAAGAGTGACTAAGTTAGAAAAAACTCTCACTGTAGCCCCCAAGCATTTAGATGGAACAAATTATTCCGACTAGATGCTTTAAGAGTAGCATACGTAGTGTTTACAATTTTCAATACTGTAACCCCAAGCCTCTGGTTGTAACTGAATTAGTTCCGACTAGATGCTTAAAGAAAAGCTAAGCAGATTACGAGTTAAAAAATTTATACTGTAGCCCCCAAGCTTCTAATCGAGAACTGAATTAGCTCTGACTAGATGCTTAAAGAAAAGCTAAGTATATTGCTAAGTAAAAAACTCTCGATGTAGCCCCCGAGCGCCTAGGTGGAAAATTTCCGACTAGGTTCTCCAAGCAGACTAAACAACGGTTTAACTTTTTTCTTTTTTTCCACAGAACGAGAATGCTCGGAGGGGCATGGCCAACGACAAGTACCAGAAGATGCGCGCGGATCTTGAAGCCGAAAAGGGTAAAACTGCCATCTTGAAGGAACAAATCATCAAAAACAAGAGTCTGTTTTCTTTTTGCGCATTTCCATCTTGTTTTTGTGCCTTCATTCTCCGAGTACTCACTATGTACTTTGTTTTCTCCGACTTGCAGAACATGTCGGCAAGGCCAAGTACATTGTCGAGCAGTCCAAGCACATCCAGCAGCTGGACAGCGAGAACAAGATCCTTAAGGAGGAGAGGAAGGAGATGTTGAAAATGCATGAGGATTCCATGAAGGCCCTGCAGGACTCCGCCTCCGCGGAAATCAATCGCTGGAAGGAGGAGCTTGCGATCTTAAAAGATCAGAAGCAAGCTGCTGATGAGCAAAACCAACGCCACGGCGAGGCGTTTAAGCTCCTCCAACAAGAGAAAGAATCCTTGGCGGACACCCTCTGGCATGCTAAGGCCAGCATCTTTAGTAAGTTTCCTCCGCCTTATATTTCTGTAGTCTGGATACTTTGAATTTATTGAACTCATGCGCTCCTTGTCGGAATTTGCAGCTCCTATGGGTTTAACCCGCTCGCCTCCTCCGGACAAGGAATGCATGGTTCTTGTCGGCAACTTTATCAACACCGCCATCACCCAAGCCAAAGAGATTGCCAAATCCCTCTAGGTATACATCAAGGCCTCGGACTCCGTGACGAAGTACTCGGAGATTCTGCGCCGAGCCCCCGAGCGTGTCACGAGCTGGAAAGCTTCATGTGCACGGGCTGGTGCTACGATGGCGCTGTCAATGGTGAAGGCACACTACGAAGGTGCTGACATCGACACGGTGACCTCTGGTATCTCCGACGTCAACAATGACGGCAAAGATATTCATCATGAAGCCATCCTGTCGTCCCTCGCGGGCTATGACACCAGAGTTGCCGAGTTGGTGGACATCGACGTCTTCGTGCCCATGAACACCATTGACAGCGTCAACCAAGATTCCTCCGAGTCTCACCATAGTGCCGACGTTGAGGGTGATTCTCCGGCTGGTGACGATGCTGCTTCCAAGTCTCCTGTGCCAAAGGAATGAAAAAACAACTTTGTAATATTTGTTTCACCTTTGGTGTATGCGCAGAAAAAACTTGGCGATGTAACTTAAGGCAGAAAACAATGGTTGTTATGTCCTGCTACTTAAGAACTAATTTCCAGCATGTATATATTTTTTAGCAAGTGCTGGCTTATCCATTACTTTGGTTCTTATGCTTGACTTTTCGTGAGTCGGAAGACTCGTTGTCGGAACCATGCACTTAGGTGATGATGCCCAATGGCACCGTCAATAACCTGAGCACAAAATCGCCGACAATAAGTGCCGAAAGTCACTACTCCAGAATCCACATAAAAACGATAAAGAACGTGTAAACTAGAAAACTTAAGCTAACGCCTGTAGGCGGAATTTTCACAAGTGCAAACGCAAAGCTTGTGCATAAAGGTTTTTGCATGATCCAAAAATGAACACTAAAGGAGGTAAAAGACTCAGAAATATGAGTGAACCAAAGAGATTTATTTCATTGATCATATAAGAAATATACAATTAGATAAAAAATGCTAAGTGTAAAAAGGATGTAGCTGTGCTTTGTTCCATGGCCGATCAAGCTCCGGGTAGTCATCATCCGGGTCACGTCGCTTACGCTTATGATCCTCGTTGGGTCTATCCTTTAGTTCACGATTGTCAACAAGGTAGTAAGACCCATTGAGCAGTGCCTTGCTTATGATGAACTGTCCTTCCCATGGCGGGGATAATTTGTGTGACTTCTTCTGCTTAAGTTGGAGCACCCAATCCCCCTCTTTAAACGAGCGATGCCGAACGCGGTGACTATGGTAGTTGCGTAGCTTCTGCTGGTAGATGGCGGATCTTTGGCATGCCAAAACGCGCTCCTCCTCGAGAAGGTCCACATCCAGGCGTCTGGATTCTTCAGCGTCATCCTCGTCGTAGGCGGCAACTCTTGGTGCATCGTGGAGGATGTCGGAAGGCAGGATGGCTTCTGCTCCATATACCATGAAATAAGGGGTGTAGCCGGTGGATCTGTTGGGTGTAGTTCGTAAACTCCATAGCACAGATGGCAATTCTTCCGCCCAGGCTCCAGCTTCTCTATGTAGCGGTGCCTCAAGACGTGGCTTGATTCCCTGCAAAATTAATCCATTGGATCTCTCAACCTGACCATTGGATTGTGGGTGTGCCACAGATGCAAGGTCAAGTCGGATGCCTTTCTCCTAGCAATATGCCTCCACTTCTCCGAGTGATAAATTGCTGCTGTTGTCGGTGATAATGCTATGTGGGAGACCAAATCTCACCACTAGATCCCGGACAAACCTGAGGGCAGTTGCCCCATCAAGCTTTCTAATGGGTTTAGCTTCTATCCATTTAGTGAATTTGTCAACTGCTACAAGAAGATGCGTAAATCCATAAGGTGCCGTCTGTAACGGTCCCACCATGTCCAGCCCCCAGACCGCAAACGGCCAAGTTATTGGTATTGTTCGCAGTTCTTCAGCAGGAACATGTGGTTGTCGGGCATAATACTGGCATCCCGTGCATGTGTCAACCAGCTTGTCGGCGTCCGCCTTCGCGGTCAGCCAGTAGAATCCTTGACGGAAGGCTTTCGCGACCAACGATCGGGGAGCGGCGTGATGCCCGCAATATCCGAGATGGATTTCGCGCAGGATTTCCATACCTTCTAGCTGGGAAACACACTTTAGGTATACACTAGTAGTGCTCCTTTTATAGAGTTGCCCATTGATTATGGTATAACCCTTTGCTCATCGTACTATTTGCCGTCTTTCGACTTCGTCGTCGGGCAAAGTTCCGTGTTCGAGATATTCCATGAACGGTTTTGTCCAAGCCGGCGGGACCTTAGTCACCATGTTGACGAAAGAGTCAGCTCTATCCGGGTTGTCGATGTCGGCTCCCTTCACGGATGGTGTGTGCAGATGCTCTAGGAAAACTCCTGGCGGAATTCGCTTGCGCCCTGGCCCAAGCTTGGAAAGCAGATCAGCCGCCTCGTTTTGCTCCCTAGGCACATACTTGACTTCGTAGCCCAAGAAGCTCTTGGCTATCTCGTCCACTTCGTCTCGATATGCCGCCATCATAGGGTTCCGCGCATTCCAGGTGCCAGCCACCTGCTGGGCAACCAAGTCGGAATCTCCACAGCAAACTATGCGCTTGATGCCAATATCCTTGGCTACACGTAGTCCGTGAATGAGTGCTTCATACTCCGCCATGTTGTTTGTAGCCTCGAAGTGGATCTGCAGAATGTAGTGTAGCTTGTCTCCTGTTGGTGACTGTAGCAATACACCAGCCCCCGAGCCATTGAGCAGCTTTGATCCGTCAAAGTGCATCACCCAGTACTCTAGTTTTGGCAACGGAGTAGCGTCTGGCATCTCCGTCCAATCTGCAACAAAATCCGCCAAGGCTTGTGACTTGATAGCGTCGCGTATCTTGTAGGTGATCTTGAAGGCGGCAAGTTCAATGCCCCACTTCGTGACCCTTCCTGTAGCGTCGTTGTTATTGATAATGTCGGACAATGGAGTCTTGCTCACCACTGTGATTGGGTGCTCCTGAAAGTAATGCCTCAGCTTCCGAGAAGCAAGGAATACGCCATAAGCTATCTTTTGGTAGTGCGGGTAACGTTGCTTGGACTCCGTCAAGTTCTCGCTCACATAGTAAACTGGTCGTTGAACTCCGTGCTCATAGCCTGGTTCCTTCTGCTCTACCACGACGACGATGCTGATTACCCGGTTGGTTGCCGCCATGTAAATTAACAGGGGCTCACCGGGATCGGGTGCTGCAAGGATGGGCGCTGAGGAAAGAATCTCTTTGAGCTGCTTCAATGCTGCATCTGCTTCGTCCATCCACGTGAATTATTACGCCTTCTTCAGCAACTTGTACAGCGGCAGAGCCTTCTCTCCAAGTCGGTTGGCAAACCGACTAAATGCTGCAACACAACCTGTTAATCGTTGAATGTCCTTTAGGCATGTCAGACGGTTTATGTTTAAGATGGCCTTGATTTTCTCCGGGTTAACCTCGATTCCGTGTTGGGAAATGATGAAGCCCAACAATTTGCCGGCTGGAACCCCGAAGACGCACTTCTTAGGGTTGAGCATCATGTTGTATTTTCGGAGATTATCAAAGGTTTCTTTTAAGTCGGAGATTAAGTCGTTTGACTTTTTAGACATCACCGCAATATTGTCCACATAGGCGTAAACGTTCCGACCAATTTGGTCGTGGAGTCAACATTACATTGTCCGCTGGTATGTAGCACCTGCGTTTTTTAGCCCAAAGGGCATCGTGACATAGCAAAACGTGCCGTATGGGGTAGTGAACGAAGTGGCCAATTGGTCCGACTTCCTCATCTTGATCTGGTGGTATCCTGAGTATGCGTCGAGAAAACACAAAAGCTCCGAGCCAGCCGTCGAGTCAATGACTTGGTCAATGCGAGGCAAAGCAAACAGATCTTTGAGACATGCTTTGATCAAGCCGGTGTAATCAACGCACATTCTTAATTCAGTGGTTCCCTTTTTGGGGACAAGTACATGATTGACCACCCATTGGGTGTGAAGGACTTCTCGGATAAATCTAGCCTTAAGTAACCGAGCTATCTCTTTGCCAATGGTGCGTCTCTTCTCATCTCCAAAGCGTCGTAGAGGTTGTTTCACTGGTTTGCATTTTGAATCAATGTTTAAGCTGTGCTCGGCAAGTTCCCTAGGCACACCTTTCATGTCGGCAGGTTGCCAGGCAAAGATGTACCTGTTCTCATGGAGGAACTCTACGAGCTCGCTTTCCTATTTGGGATCCAGGTTCGTCCCAATGGCGGTGACCTTGGAGGCATCGCCTACCACAAGTTCCATCGGCTTGGTCTTGATGGCGGCCTTGAACGCAGGAGCGGAGTCGGAGATCTGCTTCTTCGACGCGGACATCTCTGAGTCATCGACCTTGCTCTGGATCTCCTTGAATTCTTCGCTGTAGAGGACAGCTTCTGCAACGGATGCTTCGTTGATCTCGCAGTCCCTTGCCTTGGTAATGCTTCCGAATACGGTTATAATGCCATTTGGTCCGGGTATCTTGAGTTTGTTGTAGATGAAGCATGGCTTGGCCATGAACGTGTGGAATATGTCGCGGCCGAATATGACGTGGTGCACGCCCTTGAAGGGGACCACCTCGAAGGTCATGCGCTCTTGACGGTAATTATTAACATCGCCAAAGGAAACCTGAAGTGTAATGCACCCAAGGGACCGAGCCTCCCGACCAGGAACTACGCCGTGGAAGATGGTGTTGGTTTGCCTCCGTCAAGTTCATCTTCTGCAGTGTATCTAGGTACATGATGTTGATGTTGCTTCCACTATCCACCATACACTTGGTGAACTCCACGCCGTCAATCAAGGGGTTGATGACCATGGCGCATCGGGTTCTCCCCGGTATAAGGTCCGGTGGTCCGTCCCCCAAGTTATTGGAACCTCCGACCAGCGCAGTACGGGAATCGGGGAGAGTATCCATCAGGATCCTCAGAGAGGTCTTCCGTTGTCGGACGGTGGGGGTGCCAAGGAAAGTGCGGTAGACTGGGGCCTTCTTTGCGAAGGGGTTCTTGCCCTTGTCGTCGCTCTTGGCGGCGTGCTTGGGGTCAACGTCCTCGTCCATGTCACTTGAATCCTTGGACTCCTCCTCCTTCTTATTCCCCTTGCCCTTGCCTCGCGGTCTGTTCTTCTGACTTTGCTTGTAGCCGGACTCCGGGTCTTCCTTGAGGTCGTTGACGAACTTGCAGTGTCGATTGGTATGGGTGGCCTTGCCGTTGGCGTCGAGGTGTACGAGAAACGACATATCGCGGTACTCTTCGTAGGTTTGGGGAACACGGAGCGGCGCCGAGGTGGTTTCACTTCCTCATTGCTTCCCAGTACCAGCTCCCCTTCCTCGGCCACGTTGTCCGCCTTCTCCTCGTCCTGCAAAAGTCATAGCGACCATATCGGTAGATTGATTTTCTTTTGGAGCGGTCTTCCTCTTTGTACTGCTGTTCCTCCGAGCTTGAGTTGGAACGGCCGTTGCCGGCAAGGAGCCACGAGCATCGTCGTCGGCAGCTGCGAACTCACTAGCCAACTGAATCATCTGGTTCAAGTCAAGCTCGTGATTGTCCTGCAAGCACTTCAGCTTATGTCGGAGCAACGTGCCCCTTTCCAACCCATCGATGAAGGCGGCCATGGCGGTCTGAGCGTGCACTCCTGCGCAGGAATTCTTCATATCCAGCCAGCAGGAGAGGCAGGCGCGAGATGTCTCGTCTTTCTCTTGCACGCACCGCTGTAGATCGCCCACAGTGCAGGGACGCTTGTATGTACCCTCAAAGTTCTTGGTGAACGCTTCTTGCATGTCCAGCCAGTTGTAGATAGATTTCTCCGGCAAGTCGTCGATCCGTTGACGGGCCGTGCCTGCCAACATTAACGGGAGGTACTTGACGGCGACGTTGGGGTTGCCTCCGGCAATCTCCACCGCGTTGCCGTAGTCCTGCAACCATGTGGCTGGCTTGGTGGTGCCGTCATAGGGTTTGATGGTCTTGTCAATCCGTAAACCTTTGGGGTAAGTTGCGGACCGTATTGCAGGTCCAAAGCAACATGGTCCCAGGTATGGTCCTTCCCGGGCCTCTTGGATCTTGTCAATCCACGAACGTGCATCGTACGGCTCCGGGTTCTTCCTTTTGTCAACAGGGGATGGGCTGCGTGAATGACGCGGGCCTCTTCCGCCATGGTGATTACTTGGAGGTGACGGAGGCGGAGGTGGCGGTGGGTTAGCCTTCTTGCTGTTACCCTCCTGCGACACCTCACGTCTGTCACGGTTGCTTGACGGAGACCCCCTCTCCACACACCATTCTATCTCTCTCATATGCCCTTGGATGACATATTCCCCCCTTACTAGCTTGTCCATTGCCACGAGTGATACGCTTAGGCGAAGCCCTGCTCAAGATCTTCTCCACGACCACACCAATATGTCATAGTGCTGTTGGAGTTCCCGAGGATCCTCTATTTCTGCTGCAAGGCTGGAGCAAGGAACGGAAGTCGTCTGCACACCATATGTGTGACCGATTGAGGAGGCAATGCACTTTTGTGGCGTTGATCGTCTGCACGTCCTTGAGGATGGTCGTGTACACTCTACCCCAACCACGTTTATTTGCAGGAACATTATCCGCTAACGGTTTTTAAGGATGAGTCCTTCTGAAACCGTTACAAAGTATCGCCTAGATTCGATCTTGGTAGTTGCAACCATAGGAATTTTTTGTTTTCTATGCAATGAACCCCATCAGGCACACAGGTGAGCATCGTTGAGATTGGCCCGCACTGCTGCCCGGACCTCGCCGCGCACGTCTATGAGTGCTTGACGCCACAGGTGCTCCGGCAGAAAGACGTGATCCATTACCTCCGACGTGAAAGGCTCGCCGGTGGTCCTGTTGCGGTCAAAGTGAGTGTATCGTGGCCGCCAATTCCTGTCCAAATAGAATATCTGCGACCTCCCTGGGATTGGAGGCGGAAACACGTCCGGTAACTCCGGCGGGTCTGTCCACCACGACGGCAAGTCTCTGTCGCGGTTGTGCTCGTGTATACCACGACGTCGACAGCCAGGCATGGTGGTTTATGGGGGATTTCTGGTTGTATCTATCTTGGCTAGCCTCCCCTTTTTATGGATGCACCTGGACGCGGTGAGAAACTCTTAGAACAAGTGGGAAGCGGCGGGGCAGCGGGAACACACTAGAAATGCACCGGCGCCGGCACCGGTGGCCACAGTGAGGGCCTATTTGCCAAGCGCGACAGGCGGGTCGCGACACCGGGCGCGACTGGCCGGACATGCCGCACCGTGACCCAAAATTATTCGCGACCCGACCCAAATGGACAGAATTGGACGTTTTGGGTTGCTAGTTTGGACCTGCTCGGTGGATATGCCCTTAGTCAGATCGTTCCTCCGGAACAGGAGAATAGTGCACACTTGCTCTAGCGGTGTGATCCAAACAGACTGGCTTGTTTTTTTCCACTATTAAATTTATCTTCTTATTTTGGATCAACTGTCTCGGCATTAGAATCATGAGTCATATTTTGATCCTTGATATTGTTCATTATCATTCTTAGAGGCTTGTTGTTGCTTTTTTTTTCTCAACTTCAAGTTTAATATTATCTTGTGAATCAACTATGTTTTCTTCTTATTGACTCATCTTTTGTGTCACATTTTCTCTTTGGGTATGTTCCTTTTCACAGGGCCGACCCATAGGCAAGGCAAAAAGTGCACCCACAATGGGCCCCTGTGAGCCAGGGCCCTAGCCCAGGTAGTAGTTCTATAACTAGTAGTTGAAAATTTTGGTTTTTAGCCTTAAAAGGTGAAATATCGATATGCATCCCACCTAGATCAGCATGTTGGGAGCACACCTCTATTTCTCATGAAAAGAAAAAAACAAGCGTTCACGTGTGTGCACATTCTTCTTCTCTAACCTCTCGATCGCTCTAGTGACCAGTACCATACGATATGACTCATCTCCTTGACGACTCCTCCCAAACTCCTAAAACGGTGTCGCCACCGCCGTGTCTTTCCAAGGTCGCAGCCATTCATTAATGGATTCCAAAGGCGTGGATCCATCATTCCCCAAACTTCTCCCCTTCATTTTTCAACGGTTCTATTGTTTGCCGATTAAATTGTTGTTTGTGACTAGATTCCAGACACAGGTAAAAATAGAATAGTTCTTTATGGAAATTTTGAAAGTGAATGTTTTTAATGTATTTATGGATGCTCTCAAGTCATATATGGACTAAATATTGCTGATGCGAGGGGCTAAGGTTATAACAATTATTCAAATATGAAAGGGCAAACCAAGGGGTACAAAGTCGCTTACTTAGTATTAATCCAAAAGCTCCATGTTTGTGTCATAGTTTCAACCTTACTTTTTTTTTTTTTTGAGCTGTCAACCTTACTTTATTTGATATGGCAAGTTCATGTGGTAAAGCTTTTTTTTCAGGATTGTGCAATGAATATATGTGTGTTATTTTCAATTTCTACTAAAAGATGGAAAGTGCTGCTTGACCATATTCCAAGTTTAACTCTAATGGGTTTATCAAATGCTCAGTGGAAGAGTCGAATAAAAAGCGTTAAAGTTATCAGATTTCAATCTCCGGAACTATCGATTGCTTTGTCCGAGTTAGGTAAAAATTGCGACGATGCCAGGTCAAAAAGTGATGCGAAAATTTTATTTGATGCGCTTGGTAAATTTGAGTTTTTACTCGATATGGTTATTTGGCATGACATTTTCTTTTCAATAAATTTGAGTAATAAGTTGCAATCTACATCTGTGTGTGTTAAATCTACATTGCGGCAAGTTGAAGGCATAATACATTTTTTGATAAATATAGGAACGAAGGATTTGCAAATAGTTTGACCATAGCCAAAGGTATAACATCTAAGATGGGTACTGAACCATCATTTCCCATAAAATGTCGAGTCGCCACGACAAAACAACTTGATGAGCATCATGATGAAAAAATTATGTTAGCTTATTTTTTTAAGTAAACTAATTTTTAGTTATGGTTGATGTGGAAATGGTCTAGCTGAAAAATAGATTTGAAGAACTTAAGGTATTCAAAAGTATATTTTTTACTTAGCTCAAAATGACTTGAGATTGCTGACCGATGTTGAATTGTGCAAATATCATGATAAGTTTGTGAAAAAACTTTCTTGAAATTGTTCATCTGATGTTGAACCAGATGATCCGTTTTTTGAATTAAGGTTGCTACAAATGATATTACCATAATTGGATGTGCCGATGCAAGCTATTGAAATATTTGAGTTTGTTAGAGATATATATTGTTTTCCAAATATTTCAATTGCTTATCGTATTTTGTTTACTGTATCGGTGATAGTAGCATCAGCTGAACATAGTTTTTCTAAGTTGAAGTTGCAAAAAAAATTGAAGTTGCTAAAAAAGTTAAGATCATCAATGTCTCAAGAAAGATTGAATGGATTGGCAACTTTGTGTATTTAGAAAGATAAGTTGGATGAGATCAATATAGATGGAATTATAGACGACTTTGCCTCTAGAAGTGTTAGGAGCAATGGCAAGTTTCGAACTCAATTTTCATTATGCCTCATGTAGGAAGGTTTGGAAAGTTTGGTTTATTATTCTAGTGAAGAATATGGAGTGGTGCTATTCGTCTGTGACCAATGGGGCATGGTCTAAATAAATTCTTAGTGTACGGTTTCTGATTAAAAATATACATGCTGGTTTTCTTTTATTTTCCGCTCGTGGCCACTAGATGATTGTCTAATATTTTTACTATTCTCTTTAGGTGATTGTTGCTCTCTCTGTTTCTCTACGAAGTAGGGTTTGATACGTCGGAAACGTATCTATAATTTTGATATTTCATGTTTGTTTAGTATCTATTTTGCTTTGCTTTGTCCACACTTTGAGTTGTTTTTTATATGTTTTCTAGTACTAACCTATTAACAAGTTGCCACAGTGTCAGTTGCATGTTTTCTTCTGTTTTTGGTTCCAGAAAGGAAGAAAATCAATATTCTCGGAATTGGACGGGACAAAAGCCAAAGTCAATATTTTACTGTGGAGAACACGGAGCCAGAGCACGAGACGGAGGGGAGGCACCAGGGGGCCACACCCCCTGGCGGCGCGGGCTAGCCCTAGCCACGCCTGGGGGGTGCAGCCGCCCTGGTGGCCCCCTGCCTCGCCTCTTCGCCTATAAATACCCCCGATGCCTAAACCCTAAGCACCCGATCAATATTTCACGAAACCATCTGTAGCCGCCGCCACCATCGTCCCTAGATCGGGGGGTCTGAAGCTCTTCCCGGCACCCTACCGAAGGGGAGATCATCCTGGAGGTCTTCTTCTTCATCATGCCAGCCTCCGGTATGAAGCGTGAGTAGTTCCACCTTGGACTATGGGTCCATGTAGTAGCTAGATGGTTGTATCTCCTCCTTTGTGCTTTCATGTCTAGATCTTGTGAGCTCCGTTCATGATCAAGATCTCATCTATTTGTAATCATGCATGTTGTATTTGCGGGGATCCGATGGATATTGAGAATACTATATCATATTGATTAACGGTTTTGTCTTATTGATTTTATCATGTCTGTGTTGTTTGTGATCTTGCATGCTCTCCGTTGTTAGTAGATATCTTGGCCAAGTAGTTGCCAGTGACTCCAAGATGGGGTATTTATGCTCGATAGTTGGTTCATGCCTCTACTTAATCAAGGGACGTGACAAGAAATCTCTACGATTGTAGATGTGTTGTTTCCATTAGGGAGAAAACAACGGTCTCTTGTTCATGGAACAAGTGGAATGTTTACCTTACACACTTTGCTTAAAGCAGTTGTCTGTTGCTTGCAACTTAATACTAGAGGGGGTTCGGATGATAACCTGAAGGTGGACTTTGATGGTGCCCAGTACTTGTCACGGGACGCTTCGTTGGAAACCCCAAGAGCAAGGTATGATGAGCACAACATCAAGTTTTCCCTCAGTAAGAAACCAAGGTAATCGAACTAGTAGGAGGAAGGAAATGTCTCAAAGGTGTTGCAAGCAACGTGGAAACCTGCACAACTCAAACTTAAGACTTTGCCCCAAAGAATCAGTGAGGTTGTCAGGCTCACCGGTTTGCTGTAACAAATGATTAACTGTATGGTGTGGAAGGTGATGATGGTTTGCAGCAAGTAAATAGTAACAGTGGAAGATGTATATGTTGATGATATGCCCAAGAGGCAATAATAAAGTGGTTATTATCATATCTTCACACTTATGATAAATGTTTACATACCATGCTATAATTGTATTAACCGGAAACATTAATACTTGTGTGATTTGTAAACTAAAATAAGAGTCCCTAGTAAAGCCTCTTGTTAAACTAGCTTGTTGGTTAATATATGATCATGGTTTCCTGATCATGAACATAGAGATGTTATTAACAATAGGGTCATATCATTAGGAGAATGATGTGATGGACATACTCCTATAGATAAGCGTAGCATAAAGATCAAGTCATTTAAATAGTTCAATTGCTATATGCTTTCTGATACATAGTAACCTAATTCCTTCGACCATGAGATCATGCATATCACCTTTTCCGGATGGATGCTTTGATAACATCAAACACCACACCGTAACAGGATGGCTATAAAGGTGGCATTGAGTGTTCAGAAATTATTGGTTGAAACACATGGATCAAGAGTGGGATTTGTCCATCCATATGACGGATAGATATACTCTGGGCCCTCTCGGTGGAATGTCATCCAATTAGCTTGCAAGCATGTGACTGGCTCACAAGGGATCACATATCACGGGAACGAGAAAAGAGTACTTATCGGTAACGAGGTTGAACTAGGTATGCAGAGATACCGACGATCATAACCTCGGATAAGTAAACTATCGTGAGACAAAGGGAAATTGGTATCGTATGTAAGTGGTTCATTCGATCACAAAGTAATCGTAGAAATATGTGGGAGCCATATGAATTTCCAGATTCCTCTATTGGTTATTGATCGGAGAAGTGTCTCGATCATGTCCGCATAATTCACGAACCGTAGGGAGACACACTTAAGGATTCAACGTTGTTTGAGTAGTTATGGTATTATGAGAAAGAGACCGAATGTTGTTCGGAGTCTCGGATGGGATCCGGGATATCACGAGGTGATCCGAAATGGTCCGAAGAATAAGATTCATATAAGGAAAGTCCCGTTTCGGAGTTCGGGAATGATTCCGGTGTTTTCATCGGGAATGTTCTAGAAGGTTCCGGATTGTCCGGCACTCCGGGGGGGGGAGGGTACATGAATGTGTCATTACATATTGAATGATTGCATCATGTACTAAGTGTTCTTGCTGTTCCAAAACTGAAAAGTCAAACTGCCAGTTTGAAAGTCAAACGGCTAAAACAGGAAACTGTGGAAAACAGGAAACTGTGGGAAACAAGCAAGAGGTGGTTGGAACCGACTTGGGGGAGGAGTCCCTCCAAGCCGGCGCGCCAACCAAGTCCGACTTGGGGAGGGACTCCCCTCCCCTTGGCCGCCCCTCCCACCTATAAAAGGAGGGGCAGGGCCTCCTCCTCTAGACACACAAGTTCCTATCCTCTAATCTCCGGTTTAGAGCCGTTTTGGTTTAGAGCTTCTAATTGCTCTAGCCTGCGGTTTAGAGCCTTCTAATTGGTGTGTCTAATCCCTAGACCACTAATAGCTCTCTCATACTCCACCATACTCGCCCGGCTTAAGGCGAAGCCTGAGATCTCCCTCTACTTCCTGCACACGCCAGTCGCCGAATCGCGAGGAGAGTGCTACAACCTCCGCCTGCTGGAACAAGGGAGAGGAAGGTATTCGTCGAGTACCGAACGTGTGACCGATCAAGGAAGCACTTAGGAGCCTTGGAAGGATCGTCTACACGATCTTGAGATCGGAAAGAGTACGACTACATCACCCACGAGAATCCGCTCTTGTTAAACACTTTGGAATCTTCGAGGGTAAGTTATTCCATTGACTCGTTGCTACAATCTAGTAGATAGATCTTGGCTTGTTTGTTTGTATGCGATATAAATTTTTGTTTTCCATGATACGAACCCCTACAAAGGGTATCGAGCCGTGTCTATATGTAGATCTGTTGCACGAGTAGAACACAATGGTCATTATGGGCGTTGATGCTTTTATTGTCGATTGCTTCTTGTGTACTTTGCATCTTGCGGTATGTTGGGATGAAGCGGCCCGGGCTAACCTTACATGACATCGTTCATGAGACTTGCTCCACGCTTGACATGCAACTTGTATTGCATAAGTGGCTTTGCGGGTGCCTGTTTCTCCTAGCATAGTTAAGATTCAATTTACAACGGGTGATTGACAATACTAGTATCAATGTTGTGGTTCTTGTTCGTAAGTTAGAACGACACTTATTGAAAGCCCAAAACCACATAAAACATGCAAAGAAAATTAGAGGCGTCTAACTTTGTTTTGCAGGGGTGTGATGTGATGTGATATGGCCATGATTGTGATTATATATGATGTATGCAATGTTCCTTATTGTAAGTTGGCAACCGGCAGGAGCCATATGGTTGTCTTTAAATTCTGTTAAGACCCGCGTGTCTATTCAAAGTATTTGTAATAGTTGAAGCCGGTGGACGACAACCATGGAGAATCATCATTGACCTTGATGCAATGTCGGTGATGATGGAGATCATGTTCGTGCTAGAAGATGGAGATCGGAAGCACAAAGAAGAAAGGCCATATCATATCACATATTATGGATTGCATGTGATGTTAATCCTTTATGCATCTTGTATTGATTAGTAGACGATGGTAGCATTATAAGATGATCCCTCATGCACATGAATTTCAAGTCATAAAGTGTTCACCCTTAGTTAGCACCGTTTCTAAAGCTTGTTGTTTCAAAGAACCACGTGATGATCGGGTGTGTTAGATTCTACAAGTGTATACAACGTGAGCAAGCCAGATTTGCTCATGCGGAAACTAAGGTTTGATCTTGACGAGCCTAGCATGTACAGACATGGCCTCAGGAACACGGATTACCGAAAGGTAGAGCATGAGTCATATAGTAGATATGATGAACATGTTGATTGTTCGCCATTGAAGTTGCATCAACTCTCGTGATGATCGGTTTTGATGTGGTGGATTTGGTTCGTGTGATCACTAAAACAATGTGAGGGATATTGTTTTGAGTGGAGTTCACCTAGATTAATTTAATTATTAATTAGAACTCAATTTATCATAAACTAAATCAAAGTGAATTTGCATAGTTGTTGTAGTCATTGGCATCCGTTTACCACCTTGCGCTTAGTTATAATTGAGATGATAGAACTATAGAATTCTGGTTAGTTACTTTACGAACTGGTATCGTATTGTTTTGAAGTGTTAATCTAAAGTTTAAAAGTCCTATTGCAAACTTTCAGTAAGTTCCGATTACTCCATGAAGTTTAATAATTAGTATTAAATCAAGAGTAACAATTCCAAGTGTTAGTATATAAGTATCATGTTTGTCTCCATGATTCTTGATATTCAAAGGATTCTCTTAATATCAAGGTTATCTAGGATCTGAAAGAGTTGTTTCAGAAACCATGATGTGTGGAAGATATTGTGATATCTGAAACGAAGTATTGGTTACAACATGATAGAGTATAATATGGCAAAATTCATGTTCTCATATTTGATGAGAAATTGCAAAAGGTTGGAGACACTATTTGTCCTAATCGTCCAAAAGGATTTGGAGAGCAACATTATACTCATGTTTCACCGTTATAAGCTAAAAGTAGCTTGATCATGGATAATTCCATGATAAGGGTGAATATTTGATGTAGGTAAAATGTTTACTACACCAAGAGATTACTAAAGAAAGGAATTTGAAAGAACACCAAACATTTGATGATGGTGATCTACTTCAAAGTGCAAGTCCAAAGACATTGGTATTTAACTATACACGCTTTGAACTATATGTCATATGTATGACTCCACTATTGATGTTGATAGATTCTTTCAAACAGAAAAGGAAATATTGAAAGAAAATCTCATAAGTATATGGCAGAAAGGAAAAGACTAGAATTGTTCAGTTTAAGTATATAGATGATATACATGTTATGGCTATATTCTTTGCTTATTAAACAATGTGGTTCTTAAGTATTTAATACTGAATTTGTTGGTAAGAATCGTCATACGAAACAACAGAATTCATGAACTACAGTGGCCTAAGTAATTAGCAAAAGAATATGTGATGATGTTCATCGAGAACAAATAAAGGTTTATTGTGTTGCTCGTTAAACATCAAAGCTTGCCTTCAAGATTTGTTTTATCAGGTATTATGAGAACAAAAGGGTTGTTCAAATAATTGCCGTAATCCATAAAAGATGGATGTTTCACAAATCTCGTTGGAGAAATCACATCCATAAAACTAGTTCTAAAAATGTCGAAAGGCAAATTGATTGAAAGATCACTTAGGAAGTGACATCGCCGTTTAAATTATATTGGAAAGAAAACATGAAGAAACTCCATGTTGATGGAATTTTGGAGTCTTTTGATTTTTGATCACATGACGCTTGTGAAACTTTCCTAGAGATAATTGAAACCTCGTTCATAGGCCAAAAGGGAACGAATGACTAGCTTATTGGAACTTGTACATATTGTTGTACGAAGTCCATTATGTGTAGTCAAGAGCGATGGATTTCAACTTCATATGCTTTCTCTGAAAATTTGAGTGAATATATGAATATTTACTTAATAAGGATGAAGTGTGAAATATTTGAAAACTTCAAAGACTTTCAAGATGAAGTGCAAAATCATTGTAACAAGAAATATAAACAGTTTATGATAAAGATCATAAAGGAAGATATTTGAGTTACAAAGTTTAGCATAATACCTAAGATTTATGGAATCGTTCCATGGATTTGCATTTCCCGAAACACCATAAGAGTATGGAGCATTCGAGATATGTAATTAAACATTGTTTGACATGGTAAGATCAAAGGTATAATTCATAAAACTGCCATTATATTTTAAAGATTAAAAGCTTTAGAGATTACCGTTTTTCCACTGAAAAGAGCTCCATCATAATCCGTTGAAATGACACCATATGTTATGGTTTGGGATAAAACCCAAGTTGTCCTTTCTTAAACATTGGTATGCTATGCATAAGAAAGATGTTTGCAACCAAAGTCGGATGAACCTGTCTTTGTTAAGTATTCCTCCATAACACCGAGACAAAAGTGTTTGTCACTTAGAACGCCAAGTTTCTTTTAGAAGGAATTTTTCGTGAAAAGTTAAGTGGGAGGACAATAGAACTTTGATAAGGTTAAAAGAACCTTAGCTATATGTGCGCAAAGACCGAAAAGTGTTCGGAGGCAAGAACAATGCTCATGGCTCACGTGCCTCAAAGGTTGTGGTTATGAAGGTCAAAGTTTCTGTTGAACCAAGTAGGTCGAGTAAACAATCAAATACCAAGATTTGAGGGTTGAATCATTATTTGAGAATAATGAATATACTACATGCAAAGAAGCGATGATGGGCCCTGACTCCGTAAAATGGCTTGAAGCCATAAAATCCGTGATAGTTCCATATACGAGAGATCAAGATTTGAACTTGAAAGACCCTCTGGGAAGGTACAAGACCTTATAGTCGTATTTGGATCTATAAAGAAATAGACATGGATGTTTTACATCTATGAAATAGTCGACATGTTGGGAAAGAGTTCACAACAATGCTCAAAGGTTGTATATGACAAGATTTGATCTTTCATAGCGATTTTTAGTCTAGACGGATTAATGTAGCAACCACTACATATAATTTGTTATATGGTAGTTGAATAAACAAAACAAGTTCTTCTAATAGAATCGTTACCTAGGACATGTGCATAACACGGTCCATAGGGTTTTGTTAATTCAAAGGATGCTAAAAGCATATGCAAACTTCAATGGTTAAAGTGAGCATCATGAGTTGGAATCTTCACTGTGATGAAACTGTTAAAGGAGTTTAAAAGTTCATTAGAGACAATGAAGATGCTTGCATTTGCAAGAAATTAAGTGGGAGCGCTAAGGCATGTTTCTAATACATTATGTGGAAGACATATTGTTGATTGGAAATAATGTATCTTTTATTAACACATATTAAGAATTTCATCCCGATGAAAGACTTAGGCAAAATCCAAATATTTGGCATCAATAGACGCTAATATGGTTGTGCCAGAAGTACATAGACGAGATATTGAATGAGTTCAATATAGAAACTACAAGAAAGGTTCTTGTCGCACAGAAAGGATTGAATGAGTTCAATATTGATGATATATTCAAGTGTATTGACATTTGGTAAGTGAAACAAAGATTCAAGTATAGATTGATACTTGATGTATGAAATCACAAAGAATATTTATATCAATCATACTGTGATATGTACAAATCCAGATATGTCCTATGCTCTAAATGTTATGAGCATATACCAGAATAATTCATAAGATGATCGTTGGACAATAGTAAGGATATTCTTATGATCTTTTGGAAGAACTAAGAGTATATTATTTGTAGAAGTGACAAATAGATGGTTAGTTCATTGTAAAAGTACTACATTGATACTAGCTTTGTCACAAAGTACAAATTAAGTTTATCTCAATCTAAACTAAGGGTGGCACAATATAATGGAAAGTGAGTTCCATAATGGATTTAGATGAGTTCCAAAGTTAAGACATTGTGACTGATACTATAACAAAAGGCTAAGTATATGACTGCTATTTTAGCATCAAAAGAGGGCATTTGTGTCAAGTAGTTTGTTATCAAACTAGGTGTAGTTCACAGTGGGATAATACTATGAAGATATATTGTGCGACAATATTATCAACATGTTTTAACCCCAAAGAGCTAAAGGTCACACCGAAAGACCAAATTTATACAAAGCCATCTCATTAGAGAATGAGTGATGCGTAGAGACGCAAAGACATGCAATTACACACGGACCTGGAAGTGTTAGATCCGGAGATCAGTTGACCACTAGCAATCGTGTACATACAACACCGGAAAGCCATAGGTGTTGAATACACAAAGGTTTGAAACTAGATTATTGACTCTAGTGCAAGTGGGAGACTGTTGGAGATATGCCCAAGAGGCAATAATAAAGTGGTTATTATCATATCTTCACACTTATGATAAATGTTTACATACCATGCTATAATTGTATTAACCAGAAACATCAATACTTGTGTGATTTGTAAACTAAAATAAGAGTCCCTAGTAAAGCCTCTTGTTAAACTAGCTTGTTGGTTAATATATGATCATGGTTTTCTGATCATGAACATAGAGATGTTATTAACAACAGGGTCATATCATTAGGAGAATGATGTGATGGACATACTCCTATAGATAAGCGTAGCATAAAGATCAAGTCATTTAAATAGTTCAATTGCTATATGCTTTCTGATACATAGTAACCTAATTCCTTCGACCATGAGATCATGCATATCACCTTTTCCGGATGGATGCTTTGATGTCATCAAACACCACACCGTAACAGGTGGCTATAAAGGTGGCATTGAGTGTTCGAAAGTATTGGTTGAAACACATGGATCAAGAGTGGGATTTGTCCATCCATATGACGGATAGATATACTGGGCCCTCTCGGTGGAATGTAATCCAATTAGCTTGCAAGCATGTGACTGGCTCGCAAGGGATCACGTATCACTGGAGCGGTAAAAGAGTACTTATCGGTAACGAGGTTGAACTAGGTATGCAGAGATACCGACGATCATAACCTCGGATAAGTAAACTATCGTGAGACAAAGGGAAATTGGTATCGTATGTAAGTGGTTCATTCGATCGCAAAGTAATCGTAGAAATATGTGGGAGCCATATGAATTTCCAGATTCCTCTATTGGTTATTGATCGGAGAAGTGTCTCGATCATGTCCGCATAATTCACGAACCGTAGGGAGACACACTTAAGGATTCAACGTTGTTTGAGTAGTTATGGTATTATGAGAAAGAGACCGAATGTTGTTCGGAGTCTCGGATGGGATCCAGGATATCACGAGGTGATCCGGAATGGTCCGGAGAATAAGATTCATATAAGGAAAGTCCCGTTTGAGTTCGGGAATGATTCCGTGTTTTCATCGAATGTTCTAGAAGGTTCCGGATTGTCCGCAAGACTGGGGGAGGGTACATGAATGTGTCATTACATATTGAATGATTGCATCATGTACCAAGTGTTCTTGTTCCAAAACTGAAAGTCAAACTGCGGTTTGAAAGTCAAACGGCTAAAACAGAAACTGTGGGACAGGAAACTGTGGGAAACAAGCAAGAGGTGGTTGAACCGACTTGGGAGGAGTCCCTCCAAGACGGCGCCAACCAAGGCCGACTTGGGAGGGACTCCTCCCTTGGCCGCCCCTCCCACCTATAAAAGGAGGGGCAGGGCCTCCTCCTCTAGACACACAAGTTCCTATCCTCTAATCTCCGGTTTAGAGCCGTTTTGGTTTAGAGCTTCTAATTGCTCTAGCCTGCGGTTTAGAGCCTTCTAATTGGTGTGTCTAATCCCTAGACCACTAATAGCTCTCTCTCATACTCCACCATACTCGCTCCGGCTTAAGGCGAAGCCCTGCGGGATCTTCCCTCTACTTCTGGTACCACGCCGTTGTGCTGCCGGAATAGCGAGGAGAGTGCTACAACCTCCGCTGCCTGCTGGAACAAGGGAGAGGATGGTCTTCGTCGAGTACCGAATGTGTGACTGACTGCGGAAGCGCTGCCGGAACGCAGCGCCGGAAGGATCATCTACACGATCTTGAGATCGGAAAGAGTACGACTACATCACCCACGAGAATCCGCTCTCGTTAAACACTTTGGAATCTTCGAGGGTAAGTTATTCCATCGACTCGTTGCTACACTCTAGTAGATAGATCTTGGCTTGTTTGTTTGTATGCGATAGAAATTTTTTGTTTTCCATGCTACGAACCCCTACAGTATAAATGGTAAAGATTGGACCGGGGTCCATAGTTCACTAGAGGTGCTCTCCTTAGATAAACAACATGGCATGAAGGGTAAATAAATTACAGCAGGGCAATTGACAAGAACTGAGCAAGGCATAACAATGCAATACTAGACAAAAAGATCCTATGAGATTCGATTGGGCAATACAACAAGATACATAGACCGCCATCCAACTGCATCTATGACTAGAAGTCCACCTTCAGGTTATCATCCGAACACCCTCTAGTATTAAGTTGCAAGCAATAGACAACTGCTTTAAGCTAAGTGTGTAAGGTAAACAATCCACTTGCTCCATGAACAAGAGACCGTTGTTTCCTCCCTAGTGGCAACAACACATCTACAACCGAAGAGATTTCTATCACTAACCTTGGAAACCCGAGGCATAAACCCACTATCGAGCATAAATTCCCCATCTTGGAGTCACTAGCAACTACTTGGCCAAGATAGCTACTAACAACGGAGAGCATGCAAGATCACAAACAACACAAACATGATATAATCATATAGACAAAAGCATTAATCAATCTTACATAGTTATCTCAATATCCATCAGATCCCCGCAAACACAACATGCATGATTACAAATAGATTAGATCTTGATCATGAACGGAGCTCACAAGATCTTTACACGAAAGCATAAGGAAGAGATACAGCCATCTAGCTACTACATGGACCCATAGTCCAAGGTGGAACTACTCACGCATCATACCGGAGAAGAAGGCCTCCGGGATGATCTCCCCTCCGGCAGGGTGCCGAGAAGAACTTCAGATCCCCCCGATCTAGGGACGTTGGTGGCGGTGGATACAGACGGTTTCGTGGAGTTTTGATCGGGTGCCTAGGGTTTCTCCATCGGGGGCTTCTTATAGGCGAGGAGGCGAGGCAGGGGGTGCCCGGGGGCCCACACCCTGCCTAGGCGCGGGCCAGGCTTGGCCGCTCTTGGGGGGTGGCTACCCTGTGGCGCTTCTCCGTCTCGTCTTCTGGATTTGTGTCACCCACGGTAAAATATTGAATTTGGCTTTTGTCCCGTCCAATTCCGAGAATATTAATTTTCTGCCTTTCTGGAACCAAAAACAGAAGAAAATAGGCAACTGGCACTGTGGAAACTTGTTAATAGGTTAGTTACAGAAAAAATATAAAAACACCTCAAAGTGTAGACAAAGCAAAGCAAAATAGATACTAAACAAGCATGGAACATCAAAAATTATAGATACGTTTCCGACGTATCAAGCATCCCCAAGCTTAACTCCTGCTCTTCCTCGAGTAGGTAAGTGATAAAAGAATAATTTTAGAGGTGACATGCACCTTCACAATAAAGATCAAACCATTTGCAAGCATTGAAAGTTGGGATCAAAGAACTCTAAACATGTGCATGAAAGATGGAGTTCTAACAATAAGACAAAGTAAATATGCATGCAACATGAAATGCTACAAACAAAGATCATGAATAACAAGCATTGAAAAACGTTTGTTTGTTTCACATACAGAAAACATAGCATAGTGGCAATCAGCTTGTACCTCATAGAGTAGCAAATAGATGCATAGGACACCTTCAAAGTTTATAAGAGTGACTAGAAACAAATAGCACAAGAACAAGCAATATCACAATATGCATCAATCAATAAGTTTTGGGACACTGCACATAGAACTAAGAATGACACCTATTGCTCTCTTAATGGTGCCTAAAGGTAGAAGGGTGAGACTCAATATAATAGTGGAATAAAAGCCCTTTATAAAGGGAAGCAGGGATTTCAAGTTTCAAAAAGAGCTTCCAAAAATTATGGTACTTGTTAGCTTTCAGCCCTCATTGCCCCTATCATAAGAATCTTGAAGTGTTTAAGGTTAAAGTGAATAAACTATGGAGTATATGCTTGACAAAGTATAAGTTGGCAATCTCAAGTCCCTTGAATATGAGGGCCACACCTCATGCTACTCAACTTCAGTCACCTGTAAGTTCTTGTCACTCTATGTACATGCGTATCATAGAGAACCGCCAACGGGGTACCCCTTGCACATGGTACATGATCTTTTCCATAACCAACATGACAAGGCAAGCAGACAATGAGCATCTCAGCGATCTTTTTATTTACTATATGCATAGCTTTTTATTGAGGATGCTTCACACATAGCTCACTATGGTGATGCTGCAAGTTTCCACCATGATTAGGCATGGCTTAGGCTAGCGGCCTAGGCGTTTCTGTAACACAAAATACATAACTCCATGGAATTACAAGCTCCCTTTTTATTTCACACCGATGACATCCATAGACAAAAGAGCATGATATCAACTGTGTACAAGGTACAAGTGCAATGTTGAAAACGTTCCCCATGACAACATGGTTCTGCTAATTCCAACGTATAAGTGCAAGCATATACAACATAGATGACACAATGTTTCAAGTTTATTAGGGGCAAAGAATATAAAGTGTGCCATCAAGTTCGTGAGAGCTTTAATCAACTAAGTTTTCACATAACAAAATAGTTTTTAATTGGAAGATAGCTGAAAACAAGAATATACTTGGAATGGTGTAACACACCATGCATAGGAATTTATAGTGGACACTTTGGAATAACTTGGTTTCTTGGGAGTTAGAGGCATGAGTAGAACTTACTCATACAAGTGGATGCTAGCAAAAAACTGGGAGCAACCAACTAAGAGAGTAATAGTGTCCATAATCATGCAGAGCGACAAATCATCAGTAATGAAAGCATAGAGTGGTACTACAAGTCAAGGACTAAATAATCATAGAGGCTATGGTGACTTGTTCATAGTCATAACATGGTGTGAGAATGTGCCAAGTCAACCCAGACAAAACATCAAAGGAGAACACCACAATACTATGCTTTTGTATGCTAAAACAACGCATAATTTCTTCAAGGCACACTAAGCAATCCCAATTATTTGGAACAAGACATGCTACATCAATAATCACTAAGCATAAGGTCAAAACAACACCTAGCATGTCATGCTAAAGTCTGAGTCACAGTCAATGCAAGCTCCTCTTGCATTTCCAAGCAAGAACTTTCTACTCCTTTCCAACACCAATCGACTTATTTGAAACAACACAACGAGAACGGGGGTCCAAACTACTTTATTCAAGCAAACTAAACAAACTAAGCAAAGCAAACAAAAACTTAGACGCTCCAATAACAACACAACTGTGCATGAAACAATAAAAACGAAATGTCTAGACAGACCTGAGCTTTTTATTGATGAAGAAGGGGATGCCTTGGGCATCCCCAAGCTTTGACGCTTGTACCTCTTGGATATTTATTGGGGTGACACCAGGGTGGATGTGGCATCCCGCAAAACCACTACTAGAAAATCGCGTTGTTTTGTACATTGCAGCGTCATCATCATGCATTGGTTGTCTGCATTATTTTGAAAAGCCTAGTTTTGATTTATACAAATACCCTCTTATTTTCAAACACAAAACCCCGAGCGTATCGGATATTTTATTTCCCTGAAAACTATGTTTCAAAATGGCTTTGTTTTAAATTATACAGAACCAAACAAACACGGAAACTAAAACAGCTCCCTCTAATTCCTATTTCTACCCAAACCAAACCTACCCACCAATCTCTGGCTGCCACCTCACCCTCTCCCCTTTTTCCTACCCACTCTGCGACCTCAGCTATCCACCTCTTTTCCACCTCTCTCTCTCTTTTTACCCAGTTCCCTTCTACCCTCTCTCATCTACAGGCCGACCCCACCACGCGGTCCACCCCTCAGCCACACTCCCTCCCAAAACCGACCCCACCCCTTGCCCACGCGCCAGCCCCGCCCCACGGTGGGCACCTTTGAATCGTTCCTATGCAGGTTTGGCGGGTTTCGCTAAAACTTGCATAGGTCCGATTCTGAGGGTGTTACAGAGTGGTATCAGAGCTCAGCAGTTGCGATACCCCACAAGTCCAGCCTGTAGGATAACCTAGCTAACGGCCGAAGTAGAGTGTCAAAACTATTTTTGCAAAATCGGTTGGATAGTTCTGATTAGGTCTGATTTTTACTTCTTACCCCTCTGCTAATCTCCTCTTACCTCCACGTGTTTTGAATCCGCTCTCTTCTCTCTCTTCGAGTCCAGGATTTCTCGTGGTTGGTTTTCCGTCGTGCCTTCAGGGTTTCGCTTTCTCCCTTTTGTAACGGAGGTGCTACGATCATCAATCTGCAACTGTTCTGTCGTGCCCTTCATCCGATCTTTTGTTCTTGAGCTCTTGATCCATATGTGTTCCTTGCTGGATATCCGTATCGTTGAAAAACATATTAGAAGACGAGCATTGGTGAAGTTGGAGTATACCTTGAGCATGTGTTGTTCATGCCAATGGAACCATCGCGGAACCTAATCATTGTGTCTTTCATACGATTTCTGCTGGCATCATCCCTTTGTTCCGGATACCGCCTATGAAGATCTTCAGTCTAAATCTCGAGAGTTGAGTTGCCTGATTCTCCTACTCATGTATAGAGTTGATAGTTTGGGTACGGGATGGACTGATCACCCTACCCGACTCTTACTGTTCGCTCTGTACATCGAACTGGTGGATCAATGTAACTTTTCCTCTTCTAATGGAAGTTAGAGGTGGCCTTATCGTTTGATACCTCTACCTTCGTCCTTTGTTTCTCCGGAGTGTTCTCTCGACGATCAGGAACAACGAACCTTTGTTGGTGGTGTCGCCGATTTCAAGATGGAGGATGAACCCTCGTTAGTGGTGTCACGAGGATCTACACGATGCGAGAAGACGCAGATCGCCGACCTTCTTTCCGGTACCATGAGGCGGATCTCGAGGGCGAGATCCATTGTTAGTGGTGTCGAATTGTGGCATCCCGCAAAACCACTACTAGAAAATCGCGTTGTTTTGTGCATTGCATCGTCATCATCATGCATTGGTTGTCTGCATTATTTTGAAAAGCCTAGTTTTGATTTATACAAATACCCTCTTATTTTCAAACACAAAACCCCGAGCGTATCGGATATTTTATTTCCCTGAAAACTATGTTTCAAAATGGCTTTGTTTTAAATTATACAGAACCAAACAAACACGGAAACTAAAACAGCTCCCTCTAATTCCTATTCCTACCCAAACCAAACCTACCCACCAATCTCTGGCTGCCACCTCACCCTCTCCCCTTTTTCCTACCCACTCTGCCACCTCAGCTATCCACCTCTTTTCCACCTCTCTCTCTCTTTTTCACCCAGTTCCCTCCTACCCTCTCTCATCTACAGGCTGACCCCACCACGCGGTCCACCCCTCAGCCACACTCCCTCCCAAAACCGACCCCACCCCCTGCCCACGCGCCAGCCCCGCCCCACGGTGGGCACCTTTGAATCGTTCCTATGCGGGTTTGGCGGGTTTCGCTAAAACTTGCATAGGTCCGATTCTGAGGGTGTTAAAGTGGAATCCCCAAGCTTGAGATTTTTTCCATTCTTCATATCATTACATCACTCTCTCTCTCTCTACACCTGGAATTTTTTCCTTCAAAAAAAACTTCACACAATCTTCATTAGCATCATTAGTGTATTCAAAAGATAATAGACCCTTGAGTTTAGCTTTAAAACAGAAAAACTTTCACTAAAACACAAGATACTGAAGCAAATTACTTTAAAAAGCTCAATTCCTCAAAAGAGAACTCAAAAATAAATCGATAAGAAGCAAATGCAAATAATGGCAGAAATCTGTCAAAACAGACCAGCAGGTAGAAACCGATTTTTTCGAAAATCTTATGTTGCTCAAATAAAAAAGTGTTGAACTAAAGAAATTTATCTAACATACTGGGAGATTTGTTCGTAAAATATCAGCTCAATCCGAGTTACATAGACTCCTCACGATGTTTTATGGTGGAGGATAGAAATCTGTTTTGGGACAGCAACTCCCCAAATCTTACTTTCCTCTCATTAGAGGTCATTCTTGGCACAAAAAGCAAACAAAAAGGATAAGAAGAGGTCATTACTTAAGTAATAACTTCCAATACTCAAGGAAACTCTTGGTTTATCTCCCAACAAGTACTTTTCTTTAACGCCTTTAAGCTAGGCACAAGAAGAAGAAAAATCAAGTATTTTCAAATGAGGAATTAAGATCAATACTTGCAATGTCTTCAAATATGAAAGGTATCTCATACAAATGAGTTTTGGAGTAACCCTTCTCATATATATTTGGTTTACTACTTTCATCAAAAAGATTTCCAGGAGCAATCCAATCAAAATTATTCTCAAAGGCCTCATGCATTCCAACAAGCTTAAAGGGTATGGGTATCTTGAATTCTTCTCTAGGTTTGATTTTATCTGAAGTACCCACAACATCTACACATGAGCCTAGCATATTGAAATGCCCAAAGACCTTTTTGGATTCCCTATCAACATCATGGAACTCTTTTAGTAAAGTTTCAAGAATGAATTCTCTCTTTTCAACATTCTTTTCTTCTTTTACTTTTAGGAACAATAATTGTATCATGGGGTTAAGGCTAACAAACCTAGACTCCAACATATGAACTAAAGAAGCTGCAGCAATCTCATAATTAGGAGCAAGTTCTACTATAGATCTATCCTCAATATCCTCATGCTTACTAACATGATTAAAGAATTCTTCAATATTATCTTTCCCAATTATGGAGCCACTACCTATTGCAAGATCCTTCAGGGCGAACTTGGGGAACAACATGGTGAGCTAGAGCAAGGTGGCAACTAGAGTAGGAGCTAATTTTTTGTGTTTTTGAAAAGAGAAAGCAAACCAAACTAAACTAATTTTTTTGGAGTTTTGAAAACAAGAGGCAAACAAAACCAAGAAAAAGAAACTAAGCAAACTAAAAACAAAGTAAAGAGAAAGGAAGTGGAGGACTCCCCTTGTGAAGACGTCCTTAGCCTCCCTGGCAACGGTGCCAGAAAAAGGCTTGATGGCGCCAATACTTGTCACGGGACGCTTCGTTGGAAACCCCAAGAGCAAGGTATGATAAGCACAACAACAAGTTTTCCCTCAGTAATAAACCGAGGTTATCGAACCAGTAGAAGGAAGGAAACGTCTCAAAGGTGTTGCAAGCAACGTGGAAACCTGCACAACACAAACTCAAGAATTTGCCCCAATGAATCAGTGAGGTTGCCAGGCTCACCGGTTTGCTGTAACAAAGGATTAACTGTACGGTGTGGAGGGTGATGATGGTTTGCAGCAAGTAAATAGTAATAGTGAAAGATGTATCAATGGTAAAGATTGGACTGGGGTCCATAGTTCACTAGAGGTTATCTCCTTAGATAAACAACATGGCATGAAGGGTAAACAAATTACATCAGGGCAATTGACAGGAACTGAGCAAGGCATAACAATGCAATACTAGACAAAAAGATCCAATGAGATTCAATTGGGCAATACAATAAGATACATAGACCGCCATCCAACTGCATCTATGACTAGAAGTCCACCTTCAGGTTATCATCCGAACCCCCTCTAGTATTAAGTTGCAAGCAATAGACAACTGCTTTAAGCAAAGTGTGTAAGGTAAACAATCCACTTGCTCCATGAACAAGAGACCGTTGTTTTCTCCCTAGTGGCAACAACACATCTACAACCGAAGAGATTTCTATCACTTCCCTAGGAAACTAGAGGCATGAACCCATTATCGAGCATAAATACCCCCTCTTGGAGTCACTATCAACTACTTGGACAAGATATCTACTAACAACGGAGATCATGCAAGATCACAAACAACACAGACATGATAGAATCATATAGACAAAACCATTAATCAATCTGACATAGTAATCTCAATATCCATCGAATCCCCACAAACACAACATGCATAATTACAAATATATTAGATCTTGATCTTGAACGGAGCTCACAAGATCTATACATGAAAGCACAAGGAGGAGATACAACCATCTAGCTACTACATGGACCCATAGTCCAAGGTGGAACTACTCACGCATCATACCGGAGAAGAAGGCCTCCGAGATGATCTCCCCTCTGGCAGGGTGCCGGGAAGAACTTCAGATCCCCCCGATCTAGGGACGATGGTGGCGGCGGCTACAGACGGTTTCCTGGAGTTTTGATCGGGTGCCTAGGGTTTCTGCATCGGGGGTTTCTTATAGGCGAGGAGGCGAGGCAGGGGGGTGCCCAGGGGGCCCACACCCTGCCTAGGAGTTGGCCAGGCTTGGCCGCGTCTGGGGGGTGTGGCCACCCTGTGGCGCTTCTCCGTCTCGTCTTCTGGATTCGTGTCGCCCACGATAAAATATTGACTTTGGCTTTTGTCCCGTCCAATCCCGAGAATATTGATTTTCTGCCTTCCTGGAACCAAAAACAGAAGAAAACATGCAACTGGCACTGTGACAACTTGTTAATAGGTTAGTTCCAGAAAATATATAAAAACACCTCAAAGTTTAGACAAAGCAAAGCAAAGTAGATACTAAACAAGCATGGAACATAAAAAATTATAGATACGTTTCCGACATATCAGACTTCTAGTCATAGATGCCGTTGGATGGCGGTCTATGTATATTGTTGTATTGCCCAATCAAATCTCATAGGATCTTTGTGGCTAGTATTGCATTGTTATGCCTTGCTCAGTCCTGTCAATTGCCCTGCTGTAATTTGTTTACCCAGCATGCCATGTTTGTTTATCTAAGGAGAACACCTCTTGTGAACTATGGACCCCGGTCCAATCTTTACCATTGATACATCTTCCACTGTTACTGTTTACTTGCTGCAAACCATCATCAACTTCCACACCATACAGTTAATCCTTTCTTATAGCAACCGGTGAGATTGACAACCTCACTGCTAGTTGGGGCAAAGTCTTGAGTTTGTGTTGTGCAGGTTTCCACGTTGCTTGCAACACCTTTGAGACGTTTCCTTCCTCCTGTTGGTTCGATAACCTCGGTTCTTACTAAGGGAAGACTTTCTACTGTGCTGCATCACACCTTGCTCTTGGGGTTTCCCGACGAAGCGCTCTTAAGCGCCATCAACAAGTTTCCTGGCGCCGTTGCTGGGGAACGAAGAAGAAAAACCTCCCACGTTAACAAAGCGCCAACAAGTTTTCTGGCGTCGTTGTCGGGGAGGCGAAGGACGTCTTCACAAGGGGAGTACTCCTCAACCTTTCTCTTTACTTTGTTTTTAGTTTACTTGGTTTTGTTTGCCTCTTTTTATCAAAATCTCCAAAAAAAATAGTTTAGTTTGGTTTGCTTTCTCTTATCAAAAACACAAAAAATGAACTCTGCTAAAAACACCAAGTTGTGTGACTTCACTATCACAAACAAAAATGATTTCCTAAGAACTCCTATTGCTCCACCTGCTCCTGATGCTACCCTTTATGAAATTAAGCCTGCTTTGTGGAATCTTGTGATGAGAGAGAAATTTTCTGGTGCTAGTTCTGATGATGCCTATCCTCCTAATAATGGCAATACCTATGGAAACTCCTACAACAATGCTAGAAGTGCCCCCTCTGAAATTGAATTCATGCTCAAAGACTTTATTAGTAAACAAACCACTTTCAATAAGATTGTAGAGGAAAAGCTTTTGAATGTAGAGAAAAATATTTCCTCTTTGCCTGAAGCATAGTCCTCTTTGATTAATAAAATGGCTGCTAAACCTAAAACCATGGAAAGTACCTTTGCTGCTACTCATGCCATAAAAGTTACTCTTGATGAAAATGTTAGACCGTTATCCCAACTTCATGCTAAGTGGGAAAGGGAAGCTGAAATTGATAGAAGCAATAGTGTGTGCACCATCACCACCACCCATATGGATGCCACTAAACCTCAAGAAGTCCCTATTCCTCCTCCTACAATGCCTAAGCCCATTGAGTCTACTACTAGTGATGCTAAGTTTGATTTTGATCTTGATGGTTACAATATTTATGAAGTGTTTATGTTCTTGCAAAAGCTTGCTAGAAGTCCTGATGCTAGTGATATGCATGTTCCTTTCACCAAACACATTACTGATGCTCTTGTTAAAATTAAGGAAGAGAAGTTAAAACACAAAGCTTCTATTCCTAGGAAAGTATAAGATAGTTGGGAACCCATTATTAATATGCAAGTGAATGACTTTGATCTCAAAGCTTCATGTGATCTTGGTTCTAGTGTATCTATTATGCCTAGGAAGATTTATGAAATGCTTGATTTTCCACCTTTGGAAGATTGTTATTTGGATGTCCCACTTAATGATAATGCTAATAAGAAACTCATGGGAAGTGTTAATGATGTTCTCATTATGGTTAACAATGCTTATGTCCATGTTGATTTCTATGTTTTGGATGTTGAATACAATGCTTCTTGCCCTATTACTTTGGGAAGACCTTTTCTTAGAACTGTTGTTGCCATCATTGATATGAAAGAAGGCACCATTAAATATCAATTTCCATTCAAGGAAGGTATTGAACACTTCCCTATGAGGAGAGAGAAGGATTTTTGCTCCTCCCTTGAAAGCAAGGTTTGATGTTAATGCTTCTTCATTTGAAAATACTTGATTTCTTGCTTCTTGTGCCCAACTTAAAGGCATTAAAGAAAGTACTTGTTGGGAGATAACCCAAGAGTTTTCTTGAGTCTTGAAAGTTATTACTTCATCAATGACCTCTCCTTATCCTTTTTGTTTGCTTTTTTTCCAAGAATGACCTTTAATGAGAGGGAAGTAAGATTTGGGGAGTTGCTGTCCTGAAACAGATTTTTGTCCTCCACCATAAAAAATCGTGAGGAGTATCTGTAAGTCGGATTGAGCTGAAAATTTATGAATAAATCCCCCAGTATGTTATCTAACTTTCGTTAGTTCAACAATTTTTGATTTGAGCAACAGAAGGTATTTAAAAAAAAATCGGTTTCTACCTTCTAGTCTGTTTTAACAGATTTCTGCCATTATTTGCATTTGCTTATTATTGATTCCTTTTTGGGTTATTTTTGGGAAATTTAGCTTTTTAAAGGAAGTTGCTTCAGTAGCTTGTGTTTTTAGTGAATTTTTTGCTGTTCTAAAGCTAAACATAAGGGTCTATTATCTTTTGAATACACTAATGTTGCTAATGAAGATTGTGTGAAGTTTTGTATGAAGGAAAAATTTCAGGTGTAGAGAGAGAATGATGTAATAATATGTAGAATGGACAAAATCTCAAGCTTGGGGATGCTACCCCGGTGTCACCCCAAGAAATATCCAAGAGGTACAACCGTCAAAGCTTGGGGATTCCCAAGGCATCCCCTTCTTCATCAATAAAAAGCTCAGGTCTTTCTAGACACTTCATTTTTATTGTTTCATGCACTGTTATGTTGTTCTTGGAGCGTCTTAGTTTTCGTTTAATCTGCTTAGTGTGTTTAGTTTGCTTGAATAAAGTAGTTTGGACCCCCGTTCTTGCTGTGTTGTTTCAAATAAGTCGATTGGCGTTGGAAAGGAGTAGAAAGTTCTTGCTTGAAAGTGCAAGAGGAGCTTGCTTTGACTGTGACTTAGACTTTATCATGTCATGCTAGGTGTTGTTTTGACCTTATGCTTAGTGATTATTGCTGTAGCATGACTTGCTCCAAGTCATTGAGATTGCTTAGTGTTCCTTGAAAGAATCATGCGTTGTTTTAGCATACAAAAGCATAGTATTGTGGTATTCTCCTTTGATGCTTTGTTTGGGTTGAATTGGCACATGCTCACACCATTATATGACTATGAACAAGTCACCATAGCCTCTATGATCATTTAGTCCTTGACTTGTAGTACCACTCTATGCTTTGATTAGTAATGTTTTGTCGCTCTGCATGATTATGGACATTATTGCTCTCTTAGTTGGTTGCTCTCAGTATTTTGCTAGCCTCCACTTGTATGAGTAAGTTCTACTCATGCTTCCAACTCCCAAGAAACCAAGTTAATCCGAAGTGTCCACTATAAATTCCTATGCATGGTGTGTACACCATTCGAAGTATATTCTTGTTTTCAGCTATCTTCCAATTAAAAAGTATTTTGTTATGTGAAAACTTAGTGATTAAAGATCTCATGAACTTGATGGCACACTTTATATTTCTTGCCCCTAATAAACTTGAACCATTATTTCTTCTATGTTGTATATGCTTGCGCTTATACGTTGGAATTAGCAGAACCATGTTTTTATGGGGAACGTTTTCAACATTGCACTTGTACTTTGTACATAGTTGATATCATGCTCTTTTGTCTATGGATGTCGCCGGTGTGAAATAAAAAGGCATATTGTAAGTCCATAGAGTTATGTATTTTGTGTTAGAGAAACGCTTGGGCCTCTAGCCTAAGCCATGCCTAATCATGGTGGAAACTTGCAGCATCACCATAATGAGCAATCTGTGAAGCATCCTCAATAAAAACCTATGCAAATAGCAAATAAAAAGATCGCTGAGATGCTCATTGTCTGCTTGCCTTGTCATTTTGGTTATGAGATAGCTCATGTACCATGTGCAAGGGATACCCCATTGGCGGTTCTCTATGATACACATGTACTTACTATGACAAGAACTTACAAATGACTAAAGTTGAGTAGGATGAGGTTCGGCCCTCGTATTCAAGGGACATGAGATTGCCAACTTATACTTTGTAAAGCATATACTCCATAGTTTGTTCACTTTAACCTTAATCACTTCAAGATGCTTATGATAGGGGAAATGAGGGTTGAAAGCTAACAAGTACCATAATTTTTGGAAGAAACTTGAAATCCTTGCTTCCGTTTGAACGGCCTTTCTTCCACTATTATATTGAGTCTCCACCTTCTACCTTTAGGCACCAGTTAAGAGAGCATAGTTGCCATTCTTAGTTCTATGTGCATTGTCCCAAAACTTATTGATTGATGCATATTGTGATATTACTTGTTCTTGTGCTATTTGTATCTAGTCGCTCTTATGAACTTTGAAGGTGTCCTTGATGACCCACAAGTATAGGGGATCGCAACAGTCTTCGAGGGTAGTATTACCCAATTTATTGATTCGACTCAAGGGAAGACAAAGAATACTTGCAAGCCTTAACAACTGAGTTGTCAATTCAGCTGCACCTGGAAATAGTTCTTGCTCACATAAGTTTATCAGTATCAATAGTTTGGTAGTAGCAACAACAAAGCAACAACAACAGTAGAACAAGAGCAATAGTAACAGTAGCAATAAACAGTAGGATTCGAGTGCGGTAGGCATAGGTATGGATGGACGGGCGTTGCATGAACGAGCCTAAACATGTAACTTCAAGATATAGGGCATTGCAGATAAATAAGAACAAGCATCCAAGTACTAAACAATCCTAGGCATATTCTCCATATAGTCATGCGTGCTGAGAAAGCCTGCTGGCAGCGGGGCCTCTAGGGAACTACTGGCAATTAAGGTGCTCCTTTTAATAGAGCACTGGAGCAAAGCATTAACACTCCGTGAACACATGTGATCCTCACACCACAGCCATACCCTCCGGTTGTCCCAATTTCTGTCACTTCGGGGCCTTTGGATCCGGACAATGATATGTGCACACAACTTGTAGATAAGATCACAAACAATACTATCATAATGATGCAATAATAAGTTCAGATCTGAGATCATGGCACTTGGCCCCCAGTGACAAGCATTAAGTACAACAAGTTGCAACAAAGTCAAATAGCACTAATAGAGATACTAGGCACTATGCCCTAACAATATTATTCGATTACATGATATAACTCATCCAATCCCTACCATCCCCATAGCCTACTACGGGGGATTACTCACTTATGGATGAGGGAAACATTGATGGTTGATGGAGAGGCGTTGGTGATGATGATGGCGACGATCCTCCCCAAATTCCCCGTCCCGGCAGGGTGCCAGAATGGAGTTTCTTGATCCGAATCTTGGTTTCTAGTGGTGGCAGCACAGTGGAACTCTTTCTGGAAAAACGTCGAACCCCCCTCGATTTTTAGGTCAAGGGGTAACTTATAGGCGCAGAGGGAGGCCAAGGGGGTGCCTGGGGTGGGTGCACCCCCTAGGCGCGTCCAGGGCTGGCCCGCGCCTGGCAGGGGCGTGCCCCCCCAGGAATCCACTCCGTCTCGTACTCTGCTCCGTGTATCTTTTGGTGAAATAGGATATTTTGCATATTTTCTCGGTTTTTTCCCGATAGTTGATTTTCTGCACAAAAACTAGACACCAAGGTAATTCAGCTGAAAACATCGTCAGTCCGTGTTAGTTGTATCCAAATCACACAAGTTTAGAGGGGAAAAAATAGCAAAAGTGTTCAGGAAAGTAGATACGTTTACGTATTAACTACCCCAAGCTTAGCTTATTGCTTGTCCTCAAGCAATTCAGTTCAAAACTGAGTGCGATAAAAGAACTTTCACAAACACATTTGCTTCATATGATGTATATATTCTCAGCACAGGAGTAGATGCTTAAACCATTCATGATAAAGAGTATGCAACTAATTCTACTCAATAGTCATTGCAAGCTATGAAGATAAACCAACTCAATAATAATAAGTAGCATGAAACATAAACATAAGCAACATTGCAATGCTCATAATAAGGTATGATAGAGTGGTATCTCACTTGCCTTTGTTTGTAGAGCACAATATAAATGCCCAGGCACCTCTGAAGTTCAAGTGAATACTAGAGATAAAGATATCAGAGATAGAAGCATCAAAATCATGACATAATTAACCAAGTTTTGGAACAAACACAAGAATGACAACTATGCTCTCAAGAAGGTGCTCATAGAATAAGTGGTGACTCAACAAGGAAGTGAAAAGGTTTTGAAAAGTTTGAAAGGTTTCCAAATGCTGAAAGTAAGGTACTCATTAGCTTTGAGATCTCATTGCCCCTATCATAGGCATCTTCATGTGGTTAAGGTGAGAACGAGGTCCAATCTGAGTTATATGCTTGACAGACCATAAACTGGAAATCCCATGTCCCTTGAGTACGAGGGCCACTCCGCATGATACTCAACTTTGGTTACCTATAAGTTCTTGTCATTGTAAATACATGCATATCATAGAGAACCGCCAACGGGGTACCCCTTGCACATGATACAGGAGCTTTACCGTGATCAAAATGACAAGGCAAGCAGACAATGAGCATCTCAGCGATCTTTTTATTTACTATGTGCATATATTTTTATTGAGGATGCTTCATAAATGCTCATTATGGTGATGCTGCAAGTTTCCACCATGATTAGGCATGGCTTAGGCTAGCGGCCCCGACGTTTCTCTAACACAACATGAACTCACAAGATCCCCTTTTATTTCACACCAACGACATCCGCAAACAAAAGATCAAGGTATCAACTGGATATGTATCCATAAGTGTTGAAAGCGTTCCCCGTGACAGCACGGTTCTGCTGACTCCTAGCATATACATTGCAAGCATATAACTTTCATGGACAAGTCACAATGGTTCAGGATTATTAAGTGCAAGGAATAAAGTGTGCCATCAAGTTCGTGAGAGCTTTACTAACTAACTTTCTCAAAGCAGGCAAACATTTTATTTGGAAGAAAAAAGGCATATTGAATATGCACTGAAATAGCAAATGATGCTAATAGGTAGGTATGGTGGACACTATTGGCAATATTGGTTTTTGGGAGTTGGATGCACAAGTAGAGCTCATACTCGGTGCAAGTGAAGGCTAGAAATAGAGAGGGAGCGACAAATGAGAGAGCAATAACTATCATAATCATGCTTGCAACAAAACAGGACTAATTATGGCAAGAAAGTGATACAAGAACTCTGAGGCAAAATAAATCATCGAGGCTTGCTGACTATTGTTTAGTCATATGCATGCGGGAGCATGTGCCAAGTCGATTCACATGAAATATTCAGAGGAGGATACCACAATATCATACCAAAGTATGAATAAAACAATGAAAGAAAATATTCATATGGCATGCTACAAACTATTAGCAAGCTGGAGGTAATCACAAGCAAACAAGAACTACTAAGCATTCATAATAACATACACCTTACACGAACAGGCTAAGCATGCTCACAATGATGAGTATATGTACAAAAATGAAAACAAATAGAGTTCGTTACTAGCCTCTTACCACTCCTCAAGTTGTCTTAATCTTCATTATTGCCCTTCACTTGTGTGACTTGAATAATAACATGAAACCAAACTCCACTGAAGACGGCTAAACCCTGCAAAGAACTCACAAAACCAAAGAAGAATAGCAAATATTTTTTGTGTTTTCGATTTTTAAAACAATCAAACAAAACAAAACCAAACAAAGCAAAAACAAACCAAAAGAAACAAAAAAAGCAAAATCTTTTTGGATTTTTCTTTTAAGGAAAATCAAAACCAAAAAGCAAAGAAACAAACCAAGAGAAACAACGAAAACATTTTTGGTATTTTTGTGTTTTTGAGAAAGCAGCAATAAGAATCAAAAATAAAGTGAAACAAAGGATATACAAGGAACCGACGAAACATGATATATAGATGAGTGTGATGTCGGTGTACCTCCCTCCAAGCTTAGGCTTTTGGCCTAAGTGGGGCTTAATCCCATGGTGCCCAAGAAGGTGCACCTCCGTAGTACGTCGAGGAGGCTCCCTCATCCTGGTATGAGCTCGAGGACTCCCCTGTGTAGTACACAGAGGGGTCGTATGAGGGTGCTTCCCCCTGATAGTGTCCATGGAAGCCAAGAACACGCATCTTGTCATCCATATCCTCCTTGGAGCGTGACAAAGGTCCCTGAGAAATACTGAACAAAGTGGTTTGGGGTAGAGGGATCTCCCTCTCTTCCCCATCAATAAACAACATTCTATAAACCAAGCTCTCAAGGGTAGAGCTAGTGGTGACAAAGTGATGCGCTTTCATAGCGGCAAGATCAAGCCTCTGAGGAGTCAAGACTGTATCATTTGGATAAACATAAAGGTCCAAGGCAGCAGCAACACGTGCAACAATAATTCCCCCATAAATGGGCCCCTTAGCAGCTAAGCGACGAGCAATGAGAGAACCAAGATTGTACCTAGTTTCATTGTTGAGCGTAGCAGCTATGAAGGCCAGTTGATAGTTGGAAATATTACTAGTGTTCTCCCTACCAAGAACACTAGTGGCAAGATAGTAAGCAAAGTACATGATGGATGGGAGTTGAATATTTCTTATTTTCCCCGTTGGGCTCTACGGTCATCATCATTGGTTATCCCGCGGTAAAGCTCTAACAAATCAGCGGGTTGAGCTGGAATCTTTTTCGCCGAACCAGTTGTACCAAGTCCCAGGGCCTTAGAAAATTTCTTCAATTTCATATTATAAGACGTGCCATAAATTTTGAAAGACACATCTGGCTTGAACATGCTGTTAGTAAAAGAAAAGCTCTCCGCAAATGTTTTAGTGAGTGTAGCATATTGCACGCTCTCATCCTGCATATAACTTGTTAGTCTAGCCCTCCAAACCAAGGTCATAAAATCATCAAGAATCCCAGCAGCCCGCCAGAAGGTTTGGCAAGGAAAGGTGGAGGGGTGCGCATCCCCCTCATCTCCCTCGTCACTAAATCACGGAGTAATGAGATCCTCATTATATGAGGGCCTAGCTCGGGAGGATGATATTGAATGCCTTGCCCTTCTAGGTGCATCACTCTCAAATATTTCACCAAATGTGTGGTTGTCCATGACCTCTTTTTTTCTGAAATTTTTAGACAAACATCAAATCAAGTGATTTCCATGTTGATACATGATGAGCAACTACTATAGGAACTTGCTAGAGGGCTACACATGCATCAAAATGAAATCTCTAAGCATAGAACAAGCATGCAAGCTCACACAACCTGACACCTATAGCAGCAAAATACTCAAGATACAATTTACCAATCACAAATCTAATTGGACAAGTGGAGGAGGCACATACCAAAGAGCAATCCCTCCAAAAATCAGCAGCAAAGATTGGCTGAGCAAGGAGATCAAAAATCGCGATCAAGAACAGCAAGAACTCGGGCTTGAGAAAGTTTTCCGATGTTTTTCAGGAGAGAGAAAGAAGATGGCTAGGAGGAGGCACCTTGGAGGGGTCCAGGTGGGCCACACCACACCTAGGCGCCACCTGTAGGGAGGCCGCGCCCACCAGGGGTGTGGGTGCCTGGGGTGGCCCCTGGGTCACTCCAGGTGTCCCTCTGCCCCTTTTTTGAGGAAAAAATTATTTTGAATTTTCTCGAATTTTTCGGGAAACTTTATTTTTGGCCAATTTTCAGGGTATGAAAATTGATTTTCTCGCAGAAACAGTTTTTTTCCAGAAGAAGCAAAAGCAAACAAAAAACCAAACTACAGAAGTTCTAAGACACTCTAACAAGCAAACAACTAGCAAAACTAAATCTAGCAAGAGAAAGGAAAAAGACTAGGAAGGAGAGAAGTAAAAGAGAGCAAGTATAACCACGGTGGAAACATTATTTTGTTCATTAAAATCCTTTTGTTAACAAGGTTGATCAAGTCTTGTTACCAAAACAATATTATATGAAACAAAACTTTGCATTCCACAAGGTGATTATGTTACCTCATACTTGATAGCAATGGTCCCAATCATAATAGTTTCAAAATTTCCTTGTGGAATGGGACAATATATTTCTCCAACCTTGATGCTCTCAATATTTTCAATGGAATTCAGGAAATATCTCTTAGCAACCTTCTTGGGGAAATAGATAGTATTCTCTTTGTCATTAATATTGAATGTTACTTTTCCTTGATTACAATTGATGACAGCACCTGCAGTGTTAAGAAAAGGTCTCCCAAGAATAATAGACATATTATCATCTTTAGGAATTTGAAGCATAACAAAATCAGTTAAAACCAAGCAATTATGAACCACTTGAACAGGAACATCCTCACATATACCAACATGAATAGTAGTTGACTTATCAGCCATTTGCAAAGATATATCAATTGGTATCAACTTTTCTAGCTGGAGTCGCTTGTAGAGAGAAAAAGGCATAACACTAACTCCATCTCCCAAATCACATAAAGAAGTTCTAACATAATTATTCTTAATAGAGCAAGGAATAGTTGGTATACCTGGATCACCAAGTTTCTTTGGAACCTTACCATTGAAGGAATAATTAGCAAGCAAAGTAGAAATCTCCTCATTAGGAATCTTCCTTTTATTAGAGACAATATCCTTCATATACTTTGAATAAGGAGGCAACTTAATAGCATCAGTCAAAGGAATTTTCAAAAATAAAGGTTTTATCCACTCACAAAACTTGTTGTAGTGTTCTTCCTCCTTTGACTTGTGTTTCTTACCTGTAAAAGGCATAGGTTTCTGCACCCAAGGTTCTCTCTCTTTACCATGTTTATTAGCAATAAAGTCTTCCTTAGTGTACCTAGTGTTCTTAGTATGCTTCTCATGTTCTTCCTCAACTTCCTCCTTATCAAGGGCATCATTTTTATCATTACCACTCTCAGTTTCAGCATCAGAGACAGATATACTATTAGGATCTACAGCAGGTTCAAGTGGTTCCTCAACTATCTTATGTTTCTTTTTCTTTCTCTTACGAGGACTACCACTACTTTCACCTTGTTGGGAATCCTGCTCAATTCTTTTAGGGTGTCCTGCAGGATATAAAGGATCTTGAGTAGCTATACCACTCCTAGTTCTAATTCCATAAGCATGTTTATTTCCTGAGGCATTAACTAGCATATCCTTTTGTACCTTAGCAAGTTGATCAAGTTGGGTTTGAACCATTTGGAAGTGTTTACAAAGCGTTTTAATATCATTTGAAGTTCTTTCCACAATATCTTTCAACTCTTTAATAGCTCTAGAATTTTCCAATAAATGATTCTAAACTTGTTTATTAAAATTACCTTGCTTAACAATAAAAATGTCAAGTTCCTCTAAACATTGATCAGGAGGCTTACCATAAGGAATATCACCTTCATCAAAGTGTTGGAGAGAGTGTACCTCAATAGTAGATGAGTGGGGAAGTGGCTTACATAACTCTTCCATAGGAGGTAGATTCTTCACAGCTTCAGCTCTAATACCTTTCTCCTTTAGACACTTCTTAGCTTCCTTCATCACTTCATCATTTAATGCAATAACTCCCCTTTTCTTTGGTGTTGGTATTGGAACTGGTTCAGGGACATCTGGTTCAGGAGTAATAGGCTTATGTGCATTTAGCTCAGTTGAAGTCCAATCATCATAATTCTTGCTTATTTTAGCCATTAATTCTTCAGCATCTGTAGGAGTTCTTTTCCCGAAAACACAATCAGCAAAGCTATCTAGGTATGTCCTAGAATCATCTGTTAGTCCATTATAATAAATATCAAGAAGCACATTCTTAGGCAATGGACATCCAGGATGTGCATGAATCAAGGCACAGAACCTTTTCCATGACTCAGGCAATTTCTCTTCTTCTCCCTGTTTAAAATCAAAAAGTCTCTGCAAAGCAGCATGTCTAGCACTGGGAGGAAAATATTTCTAGAAGAAAGAAGCAATCAAACAATCAGGGCTATCAATGGAACCATGAGGTAATCTATTAAACTAAGCCATAGCTTCTCCTTTTAGTGAAAAAGGGAAGATCTTAGTAACAAAGTACTTGCGCATCTTAAAATCATTAGAGAATAAAGCACTCATAGTGGAAATCTCATTCATATGAGCCACAACACTCTCATTTTTAGTCCCACAAAAAGGTTCTTTCTCAACAATGTCCAAATAGGATAAATCAAGAGAGAAACCATAATTGTCACATCCCAAAATTTCCAAATTTTGAAATGTAAAAAATAAATAAACAAAAAATTAAATGTTGAAATTTAGGGTGAAAAGAAACTTTTTGCTTCTAAATAGAAACACCAAAACCCTTCTTGAACAAATTTGAATAAAATGGAATCCAACAAATTTCAATCAAGTGAAATGCATTCATTAATGAATGTATCTTGGAATTTAAACACTTGGAGAAGTTAAACCAAAACCATAAACCCTAATGGAATAAATCATTTCCAAAATCTCTCTAAGACTACGGATTTGATCCATATAAAATTTTAGCAACAAACATTTATAAAAGATCAAAATGATAAACAAAAATATTATAAGATCATAGAAATTGGTTTTACTTAATTTGGAGCCATGGATAAAAACTTATGAATTTGTTAAGGTAAAAGGAAATAATTTCCAAAGATAACAAAGCTCCTATCTAAAATCCATACCAAATTATGAGCAAAATAATCCTAAAAGGATTTAAAAAGATAAACAAATATTAAATAAAATTATACAAATTGGAATCACTAATTTTGGATCTATAAATAAAAAGATATGGATTTTATAAGCCAAAGGAAGAAAATAAATAAATAAGGAATGTTTAAAAGCCAAATTAAATCTTGGCCAAATCCATAAACAAATGGAAGATATTAAATAATAAAAAGAAACAAATATTATTTTAAAAAAACTATATGGGCTTTGAACCATATTTAATTTTATTTAAATAAAGACAAATTGCCTAAATAAATAATAAAACCCAAGAAAATTATTTGGAATACAAATTGGAACTTGAATTAAATCCACAAGCAAATGGAATAAAGATAATCCAAATAAAATAAAGGGATAAATAATATCCAAATAAAATTATATGGCATTAACCAAATTCAATTCTATTTAAATGGAGACAAAATCCCTAAAGTAAATGATTAATTACATCATGAGAAAATAATAAAATGGAATTTGCCAAAGTGGATTAAAATTTATCTAATTAATTTAAAAAGAATAAACGAATTATTTGAAAAAAATTATATGGATTTAAAACCATATTTGATTTTATTTTAATAAAGCCAAATGCCCAATTTAAAAGAATATTAAATCATATTACAATATTTTAAATAATTAAAAATGAATTATTTAACAACTAATGAATAAATAAAAACTACTGAAAAAGGTTTGGCAAAAATTGGAATTCAAATAGAAGTTTGAAAACATATAAAAACCTTATTTAAATAAAGATAAGTGTCTATTTTAAATAAATATTTAAACATAGAGAATATAAGAAAATATTCAAAAATGGACTTTAAAATACAGTATTAAAAGCTACTGAAAGTTTAGAAGAGATTTGATAAAGATCTGAAATCAATTTGAGTTTGAAAACATGTAAATAAAATCAAAACAGAAATTAGAAAAAAAAAGAAAAAAAGGAAACAGAATAAAAAAGGGAAAGAACCAGCCCAGCAGAACCCGACCCAACCAGCCCAACTAAGCCCGGCACAGCCCATCTCTCTCCCCTCCCCGAATCGTTTTTCTCACCCGCAAACGCACCCTCCACCTCGCTGACTCCGTGACCCCACCATGGCCCTGTCATCGTCATTAACCTCCCGTTGACCTCGCTCCTAACCTTGCTACCGTTTCTGCCGTGGTTAAATCTGTGTAAATTCACGTTGATGGATCAGTTAATCCCGCCAGTGACCTTGCTATCTTAAGCACCCACGTCTTCTCTCTCTTTCCCCTCAGACTCCACACCCTCTCTGCCCTAGGCTGCCCGAATTGCTCACCATCACCTCCTCTGCTCCGACGAGCTCATCGGTGAATTCTGGCAATGTCGACCCTCCCCTTGCCCCTGGACTCCACGAGCGTGCTCGCCACCACCTGACGCACCTTCCAGTGCCTCCCTCTCACCCGCGCGTGCCCCAGGAGCTTGCCTCGGTCTACCTCTGAGCGTCGCCGTCCACTGCCTCGACTCCGGTGAGTTTCTCCGGTAATACCTGGCCTCCCCTTCCCCTCTGAATGATGCTATTGTGCTCGCCAAGCTCCTAAGCGTCTAACGAAACTGTCTGTTTGTCTTAGCATGATCTGTACCCTCGCCTCCATCAACGACTGTACTCACCCGACGCAGACACGAACTCCGGCGAGCAATCTAAACCAACCTCGTGTGCCCCTGTCCCTGTGAAGACGACGTTGAGCATCTACACGCTTCAGAGAATATGGTGAGCATCCCCCTTCTCTCCTTTGCTTTTCCTAGAACCACTGCATCAAAGATCGCCGGCGTCGCCAAGGCGCAGCTACCACAGCGCCTGCTTCGCCGATCGATTATGTCGTTAGATGCAGATCCTGTGGATGCGATAGATCACTTAATCGAAGGGGTATGCGATGATCTGTGCCGTGCGATTTAAATAAGATCCTGCGGCCAGTATAGCTCAATCCAAACGAACCGGTACCAGGCAGTAGGAAACAGCCACGTGGCCTGAGTCTGTCTGTTAAAAATCCAGAAAACGAATTAGATTGATCAAACTTGTAAAATCTATAACTTTTAATCTACACGTCCAAAATTTACAAATTTTATATCACTGGATTCAGAAAAATGCAAATTTGAAACCATGCCCTTTGTTTAGTATTTTTATTCTAGAAAATTGACTGTTTTGTAGAAACATGTTTAGGCCTATTTTGAGTATAAAAATTTTTCTAAAAAGTTTTTAGGGTAAAATATTTTGCAAATGGTTTGTTTTGAACCTACTAACCATAAAAAACTAACTTTTGGATTTAAAAGTATATTTTGTGACACTACGGAATTATTCCTTGAGTAAAAGCATTTCTAGTAGAAAAAAATTATTGATTATGTGCTAAAAATCATTTTCGAGTAAAACCTTTTACAAATGGTTTTATTTAAACTCTCTGACCCTAAACACTAAGTTTTGGATTTAAAAATGTATTTGATTAACCCTAGAAAAATTATTACTTTGTTTAAAGGCATTTCTAGCAAAATAAAAATGTTGCTTTGATTTAAAAATGGATTTTGGATGAAACGTTTTGCAAATGGATTAGTCTTAAACACTTTGACCACAATCACTAACATTTGTGTTTAAAAACAAATTTGGCTAACACTAGAAATTATTACTTTGATTTAAATCATTTCTAGCAAAACAAAAATTATTTAAAAGGCCTATATTCACTAAATTGATTTTAAATGGTTTTGCCACTTTTATAATTGACCAATAGGTGTTTTAAGATGTTTATAGCCTTAGTAGAAACCACTTTTTCAATAAAACAATCTTTTGCATGCTTGCATGCATTGCTTTGTTTTTATTATTTTATGTGATGAATTGTTTGAATGCTAGTTTGAATTTGTGCCTTGATTTAAATTGTAGTGAACTTTGAAGAGTGTGACTATTGCAAGATCAAGGAGTGAATCTAGTTTATCTACTAAAAAGGCAAGTGGTTCTTCATACATTTTGTCCTAATATGTTAACTATGCATTAGTGATATTTTGAGTAGGATTTGCATGGAATTTTACTAAGTATACTATGCCTTGGGAAATCCTAGTAGATGATGCCTTAGTAGAATTTTCCCTAAGTTAAGATCCTTACTACTATCAAGCTTAGCTAGTAGAAACCAAGGGTGGATTATATTCATGCTATGAAATATTTCTAAGTCTATGACTTGTGTTTTGTTTAATAAAACAACTATGTGAATGAATCACCTGGGTGGAGTGGTGTGAATGGATTTATGTTGAGTGGTTACCCCAGGAGCAATACCTGGTGTATCTCACTTGTGGAAAGCTACCCAAGAACAAAGAGATTTGATATGTCAAATGTTGAGAAGCTTCAAGTGCAGCCACATGGCATTATGGGCTCTGCCTGGATCATATAGGTTGCAATAACTTAGACAGATGGACAGTTGGTGGTAGGGGGTGATAGGTTTGTAGCACGTCCATATTGGTCTAACGGAAGGCTTCTGAAATAACTTATCTCGATGCATGTCGAGTCTTGTGGGGAAAGTGCACCACCTCTCGAGAGAGTAAAATCTAAGTACTTAGTCGTGTCCCCGGCAATGGACAATTTGAGCATCAAGACATGGAAGCTATCAAGGATCTCCTCATCCCAATTTCTAAGTTAAAAGCTTGTGGTTGAACAAGGGTTAAAGGTTAACCAATTCTATTGGTTGTTCCTTGGGTGATTTTGACAAACAAAAACTTAGTGTTTTCAAAGGATAAGGAAAATCTATTTTGAGCAAAGCAAGCCTAAGCTCCACTTAGCCAAATGCATATAGAAGATAGGTACCACTACTCTACCATAGTATCACTTGCCAATACAATTCAAATGTATTGACCCTTGTGGCTGTAACTTATTATGTTGCAGGTTTGTTTGATGTTAGTGAAGTGTGTTGATTAGGATTTCAAGTCTACAACCAACATGATTGCCTATGGCACTTTGAAGATGAAGGATTCCATGCTATATAGTTATTTCTGCTGCATTGTAAGGAGATAGCCAAATGATCTATGTAAGATGTAATGAATTATTTTATTCCTGGTTATAAAGTTGTATTATGACCTTTGTTTCTTGATATTACATCTTAAACTGTGGATGCTAGCTATTGATCCAGGGACTAGCATTGTAAACACAGGGATCTCTACCTTATAAAGGTTGGGACCTCTATAGATGGTATCAGAGCACTGTGTTGCCTGTAGGATTGTAACCCTAGGATTGGACCAAATCCCTTAGAAAAATAGGAGTTGTATTTGTTCCAAAACTTATTTACAGACAATCCTCTAAACTCTTTCTTGAACCTTTTTGGTTTTGATTCTACATCTCTTCCTATTCAAACTTGATGGACAAAGACTTCACCATGAGCAAGGACTTCAACATCACCAATGACTTCAATTTGGACATCACTATGGACTACAAGTGAGACAAGAATATTACTCAAGACTTGAAGACTTAGGAGAAACCATCATCACCTTTGAAGCTTTGTGACCAAGATGCAAGAATTTTTCCAAGGAAACCATGATCTCATTCAAGAAGAAACAACTAAGAAGAATGAAATGATATCAAGTGAACCATATAGTTGGACCACCATACTAGTGTTTAGTTAGATCATATATTGATCACACCAACTTATGTGGTGTAGCAAAAATATTTTGTTGCCAAAAAAATGTACTTGAACCTTGTTGTTTCAGTGGAATTTTTATTTATCATTGCTTGCACATTGCTTGTGTGAATTGTTGTGTGTGAGTAGAATTCTTCCTCTAGAAATCTTTTGCCTACTCTAATCCCAATCCAACCCCAAACAGATGACTTCTCCAAGAGACTCCAACATCAAGGATGGTGACACCAACAACCAAGAGATGCACATGAGAGAACAACTGCTAGCAACCCAAGCCCAGTTGAATCAAGTGACAACTCGGTTTTTAGTCAACAACAATGAGTTAGACCCAACCATACAAAAGTTTTTGGAAATCCAATCCCAATTGTTGCAAGGGATGACCAATCAAATGATCAACATGAGAAACAACCTTTCCCAAGGAGATTATGACAACAATGATATCAAGGATGATATTACAGAAGGAACTCAAGCTTGCAATATTTATGGAGACATGGAACACACTTACAAAGAGCATGTGGATCAATGCCCTAATTGTGAAGAGAAACATCCAACTAAACAATGCCCCACATCTCAAGTGATTTGTTTCCTATGTGAAGGAAATGATCATGTCCCTATCCAATGCCCCATCTATCCTATAGTTCAACAAATGAAACAAGATGGAATGCATCAAATGTTTGGAAACCTCCATAAGGGAACAACTTCTACCAAGAAGGATGAAGGAAAAGTCAGAACCATGCCTCATAAGGCCACATCCAAAGTGACCACAAAGTGTTGCTACCTTGTGGAGAAGAAGGTCATATCTCTAGTGACTGCCCCAAGAAGAGAGAAAGGTTTCCCACCTTTGAGGTGAAATATGAAGAACATGAGCTATAAGAACTCCTAGATTTGGAGAGACCCAAAAAGAAGAAGAAGGACAAAAGCCAGGTGCAATGTTACGATTGCAAAGAGATGGGACACTATACCAATGAATGTCTAGAAAAGAAGAAGAACCAAGGAAACAAACAAGAGGCAATAATACCAAAGGAGAAGAAGAGCAAGAAGACAAACAAAAGATAGTGAAACCCAAGATGAGGAAGGATATTAGCCAAGTGATGTGCAACCAGTGCAAAGAGCTAGGCCATTATGCATCATATTGTCCAGAGAAGACACCTCAAGATCTCAGCCTTGTTACATGTTTCAAGTGTAGTGACAAAGGCCATTATGCAAACAACTGCCCAGAGAAGTTACATCAAGACCCCAAGTAAGCCAAGATGTAATCTAGTCAAAAATCTTTTAAGGGTGGTAGTACCCTAGTTCCCTTGAAGCCAACTTGTAACCTATAGCCTTCCCAAATCTCGGGACGATATTTCTTTTAAGGGTGGTAGCCTGTCACATCCCAAAATTTTCCAAATTTTGAAATGTGAAAAATATATAAGCAAACAAATTAAATGTTGAAATTTAGGGTGAAAAGAAACTTTTTGCTTCTAAATAGAAACACCAAAACCCTTCTTGAACAAATTTGAATAAAATGGAATCCAACAAATTTCACTCAAGTGAAATGCATTCACTAATGACTGTATCTTGGAATTTAAACACTTGGAAAATTTAAACCAAAACCCTAAGCCCTAATGGAATAAATCATTTCCAAAATCTCTCTAAGACTATGGATTTGATCCATATAAAAATTTAGCAACAAACATTTAAAAAATATAAAAATTATAAACAAAAATATTATAAGATCATAGAAATTGGTTTCACTTAATTTGGAGCCATGGATAAAAACTTATGAATTTATTAAGATAAAAGAAATTAATTTCCAAAGCTAATAAAGCTCCTATCTAAAATCCATACCAAATTATGAGCAAAATAATCCTAAAAGGATTTAAAAAGATAAACAAATATTAAATAAAATTATACAAATTGGAATCACTAATTTTGGATCTATAAATAAAAAGATATGGATTTTATAAGGCAAAGGAAGAAAATAAATAAATAAGGAATGCTTAAAAGCCAAATTAAATCTTGGCCAAATCCATAAAAAATGGAAGATATTAAATAATAAAAAGAAATAAAATATTATTTAAATAAAACTATATGGGCTTTGAACCACATTCAATTTTATTTAAATAAAGAAAAATTTCCTAAATAAATAATAAAACCCAAGAAAATTATTTGGAAGACAAATTGGAACTTGAATTAAATCCACAAGCAAATGGAATAAAGATAATCCAAATAAAATAAAGGGATAAAGAATATCCAAATAAAATTATATGGCATTAACCAAATTCAATTCTATTTAAATGGAGACAAAATCCCTAAAGTAAATGATTAATTAAATCATGAGAAAATAATAAATTAGAATTTGCCAAAGTGGATTAAAAGTTATCTAATTAATTTAAAAATAATAAAAGAATTATTTGAAAAAAATATATATGGATTTAAAACCATATTTGATTTTATTTGAATAAAGACAAATGCCCAATTTAAAAGAATATTAAATCATATTACAATATTTTAAATAAAATGAATTATTTAACAACTAATGAAAAAATAAAAACTACTGAAAAAGGTTTGGCAAAATTTGGAATTCAAATAGAAGTTTGAAAACATATAAAAACCTTATTCAAATAAAGACAAGTTTCTATTTTAAATAAATATTTAAACATAGAGAATATAAGAAAATATTCAAAAATGGACTTTAAAAGACAGTATTAAAAGCTACGGAAAGTTTAGAAGAGATTTGATAAAGATCTAAAATCAATTTGAGTTTGAAACATTTAAATAAAATCAAAACAAAAAATATAAAACGAAAAAGAAAAAAGGAAACAAAATAAAAAAAGGGAAAGAACCAGCCCAGCAGAACCCAGCCCAACCAGCCCAACTAAGCGCAACGCAGCCCACCTCTCTCCCCTTCCCGAATCATTTTTCTCACCCGCAAACGCACCCGCGCAGTCACTGATTCCGTGACCCCACGCGCAACCCTCCACCTCGCTGGCTCCGTGACCCCACCATCGCCCCGTCATCGTCATCAACCTCCCGCTGACCTCGCCCCTAACCTTGCTACCGTTTCTGTCATGGTTAAATCCGTGTAAATTTGCGTTGATGGCTCAGTTAATCTCGCCAGCGACCTCGCTATCTTAATTGCCCACGTCTTCTCTCTCTTTCCCCTCAGACTCCACACCCTCTCTACCCCTAGGCTGCCCGAATTGCTCACCATCACCTCCTCTGGTCCGACGAGCTGATCGGCGAATTCCGGCAATGTCGACCCTCCCCTTGCCTCTGGACTCCACGAGTGTGCTCGCCACCGCCTCACGCACCTTCCAGTGCCTCCCTCTCGCCCGCGCATGCCCCAGGAGCTCGCCTCGGTCTACCTTTGAGCGTCGCCGTCCACTGCCTCGACTCTGACGAGTTTCCCTGGTAATACCTGGCCTCCCTTCCCCTCTGAATGATGCTACTGCGCTCGCCAAGCTCCTACGTGTCTAACAGAACTGTATGTTTGTCTTAGCACCATCTGTACCCTCGCCTCCGTCGACGACTGTACTCACCCGACCCAGACACGAACTCCGGCGAGTAATCTACACCAACCTCGTGTGCCCCTGTCCCTGCGAAGACGACGTTGAGCATCTACACACTTTAGCGAATATGGTGAGCATCCCCCCTTCTCTCCTTTGCTTTTCCTAGAACCACCGTACCAGCATCTCCTGAGCGTCGCCGCCGCGCAGCCATTCGCGACGTTGCCCGTTTCTGGCCAGATCGATTGCGTCCATTAGATGCAGATCTTGTGGATGCGATAGATCACTTAATCGAAGGGGTATGCAATGATCTGTGTCGTGCGATTTAAATAATATCCTGTGACCAGTATAGCTCAATCCAAACGAACCGGTACCAGCCAGTAGGAAACAGCCACGTGGCCTGAGTCTGTCTGTTAAAAATCCAGAAAATGAATTAGATTGATCAAACTTGTAAAATCTATAACTTTTAATCTACACGTCCAAAATTTACAAATTTTATATCACTGGATTCAGAAAAATGCAAATTTGCAACCATGCCCTTTGTTTAGTATTTTTATTCTGGAAAATTGACTGTTTTGCAGAAACATGTTTAGGCCTATTTTGAGTATAAAAATTATTCTAAAAATGTTTTTAGTGTAAAATATTTTGCAAATGGTTTGTTTTGAACCTACTGACCATAAAAACCAACTTTTGGATTTCAAAGTATATTTTGTGACACTAAGGAATTATTCCTTGAGTAAAAGCATTTCTAGTAGAATAAAATTATTGATTATTTTCTAAAAATCATTTTTGAGTAAAACCTTTTACAATTTTTTTTATTTAAACTCTCTGACACTAAACACTAAGTTTTGGATTTTAAAATGTATTTGATTAACCCTAGAAAAATTATTACTTTGTTTAAAGGCATTTCTAGCAAAATAAAAATGTTTCTTTGATTTAAAAATGGATTTTGGATGAAACCTTTTGCAAATGGATTAGTCTTAAACACTTTGACCACAAACACTAACATTTGTGATTAAAAACAAATTTGGCTAACACTAGAAATTATTACTTTGATTTAAATCATTTCTAGCAAAACAAAAATGATTTAAAAGGCCTATATTCACTAAATTGATTTTAAATGGTTTTGCCACTTTTATAATTGACCAATAGGTGTTTTAAGATGTTTATAGCCTTAGTAGAAACCACTTTTTCAATAAAACAATCTTTTGCATGCTTGCATGCATTGCTTTGTTTTTATTGTTTTATGTGATGAATTGTTTGAATGCTAGTTTGAATTTGTGCCTTGATTGAAATTGTAGTGAACTTTGAAGAGTGTGACTATTGCAAGATCAAGGAGTGAATCTAGTTTCTCTACTAAAAAGGCAAGTGGTTCTTCATACATTTTGTCCTAATATGTTAAATATGCATTAGTGATATTTTGAGTAGGACTTGCATGGAATTTTACTAAGTATACTATGCCTTGGGAAATCCTAGTAGATGATGCCTTTGTAAAATTTTCCCTAAGTTAAGATCCTTACTACTATCATTCTTAGCTAGTAGAAACCAAGGGTGGATTATATTCATGCTATGAAATATTTCTAAGTTTATGACTTGTGTTTTGTTTAATAAAACAACTATGTGAATGAATCACCTGGGTGGAATGGTGTGAATGGATTTATGTTGAGTGGTTACCCCAGGGGCAATACCTGGTGTATCTCACTTGTGGAAAGCCACCCAGGAACAAAGAGATTTGAGATGTCAAATGTTGAGAAGCTTCAAGTGCAGCCACATGGCATTATGGGCTCTGCCTGGATCATATAGGTTGCAATAACTTAGCCAGATGGATAGTTGGTGGTAGGGGTGATAGGTTTGGAGCACGTCCATTTTGGTCTAAGGGAAGGCTTCTGAAAGATCTTGTCTCGATGCATGTCGAGTCTTGTGTTGAAAGTGCACCACCTCTCGAGAGAGTAAAATCTAAGTACTTAGTCGTGTCCCCGGCAATGGACAATTTGAGCATCAAGACATGGAAGCTATCAAGGATCTCCTAATCCCAATTTCTAAGTTAAAAGCTTGTGGTTGAACAAGGGTTAAAGGTTAACCAATTCTATTGGTTGTTCCTTGGGTGATTTTGACAAACAAAAACTTAGTGTTTTCAAAGGATAAGGAAAATCTATTTTGAGCAAAGCAAGCCTAATCTCCACTTAGCCAAATGCATATAGAAGAAATATACCACTACTCTACCATAGTATCACTTGCCAATACAATTCAAATGTATTGACCCTTGTGGATGTAACTTATTATGTTGCAGGTTTGTTTGATGTTAGTGAAGTGTGTTGATTAGGATTTCAAGTCTACAACCAACATGATTGCCTATGGCACTTTGAAGATGAAGGACTCCATGCTATATAGTTATTTCTGCTGCATTGTAATGAGATAGCCAAATAAGCTATGTAAGATGTAATGAATTATTTTATTCCTGGTTATAAAGTTGTACGATGACCTTTGTTTCTTGATATTACATCTTAAACTGTGGATGCTAGCTATTGATCCAGGGACTAGCATTGTAAACACAGGGATCTCTACCTTATAAAGGTTGGGACCTCTATAGATGGTATCAGAAAACTGTGTTTCCTGTAGGATTGTAACCCTAGGATTGGACAAAATCCCTTAGAAAAATAGGAGTTGTATTTGTTCCAAAACTTATTTACAGACAATCCTCTAAACTCTTTCCTGAACCTTTTTGGTTTTGATTTTACATCTCTTCCTTTTCAAACTTGATGGACAAAGGCTTCACCATGAGAAAGGACTTCAACATCACCAATGACTTCAACTTTAGTTTCACCAATGACTTCAATTTGGACATCACTATGGACTACAAGTGAGACAAGAATGTTACTCAAGACTTGAAGACTTAGGAGAAACCATCATCACCTTTGAAGCTTTGTGAACAAGATGCAAGAATTTTTCCAAGGAAACCATGATCTCATTCAAGAAGAAACAACTAAGAAGAATGAAATGATATCAAGTGAACCATATAGTTGGACCACCATACTAGTGTTTAGTTAGATCATATATTGATCAAACCAACTTATGTGGTGTAGAAAAAATATTTTGTTGCCAAAAAAAATGTACTTGAACCTTGTTGTTTCAGTGGAATTTTTGTTTATCATTGCTTGCACATTGCTTGTGTGAATTGTTGTGTGTGAGTAGAATTCTTCCTCTAGAAATATTTTGCCTACTCTAATCCCAATCCAACCCCAAATAGATGACTTCTCCAAGAGACTCCAACATCAAGGATGGTGACACCAACAACCAAGAGATGCACATGAGAGAACAACTTCTAGCAACCCAAGCCCAGTTTAATCAAGTGACAACTCGGTTTTTAGTCAACAACAATGAGTTAGACCCAACCATACAAAAGTTTTTGGAAATCCAATACCAATTGTTGCAAGGGTTGACCAATCAAATGATCAACATGAGAGACAACCTTTCCCAAGGAGATTATGACAACAATGATATCAAGGATGATATTATAGAAGGAACTCAAGCTTCCAATATTTGTGGAGACATGGAACACACTTACAAAGAGCATGTGGATCAACGCCCTAATTGTGAAGAGAAACATCCAACTAAACAATGCCCCACATCTCAAGTGACTTGTTTCCTATGTGAAGGAAATGATCATGTCCCTATCCAATGCCCCATCTATCCTATAGTTCAACAAATGAAACAAGATGGAATGCATCAAATGTTTGGAAACCTCCATAAGGGAACAACTTCTACCAAGAAGGATGAAGGAAAAGTCAGAACCATGCCTCATAAGGCCACATCCAAAGTGACCACAAAGTGTTGCTACTCTTGTGGAGAAGCAGGTCATATCTCTAGTGACTGCCCCAAGAAGAGAGAAAGGTTTCCCACCTTTGAGGTGAAATATGAAGAACATGAGCTAGAAGAACTCCTAGCTTTGGAGAGACCCAAAAAGAAGAAGAAGGACAAAAGCCAGGTGCAACGTTACGATTGCAAAGAGATGGGAAACTATGCCAATGAATGTCCAGAAAACAAGAAGAACCAAGGAAACAAACAAGAGGCAATAATACCAAAGGAGAAGAAGAGCCAAGAACACAAACAAAAGATAGTGAAACCCAAGATGAGGAAGGATATTAGCCAAGTGATGTGCAACCAGTGTAAAGAGCTAGGACATTATGCATCATATTGTCCAGAGAAGACACCTCAAGATCGCAGCCTTGTTTCATGTTTCAAGTGTAGTGACAAAGGCCATTATGCAAACAACTGCCCAGAGAAGTTACATCAAGACCCCAAGTAAGCCAAGATGTAATCTAGTCCAAAATCTTTTAAGGGTGGTAGTACCCTAGTTGTCTTGAAGCCATCTTGTAACCTATAGCCTTCCCAAATCTCGGGACGAGATTTATTTTAAGGGTGGTAGCCTGTCACATCCCAAAATTTTCCAAATTTTGAAATGTGAAAAATATATAAACAAAAAAATTGAATGTTGAAATTTAGGGTGAAAACAAACTTTTTGCTTCTAAATAGAAACACCAAAACCCTTCTTGAACAAATTTGAATAAAATAGAATCCAACAAATTTCAATCAAGTGAAATGCATTCATTAATGACTGTATCTTGGAATTTAAACACTTGGAAAATTTAAACCAAAACCCTAAACCCTAATGGAATAAATCATTTCCAAAATCTCTCTAAGACTATGGACTTGATCCATATAAAAATTTAGCAAAAAACATTTAAAAAAGATAAAAATTATAAACAAAAATATTATAAGATCATAGAAATTGGTTTCACTTAATTTGGAGCCATGGATAAAAACTTATGAATTTATTAAGATAAAAGAAATTAATTTCCAAAGCTAATAAAGCTCCTATCTAAAATCCATACCAAATTATGAGCAAAATAATCCTAAAAGGATTTAAAAAGATAAACAAATATTAAATAAAATTATACAAATTGGAATCACTAATTTTGGATCTATAAACAAAAGATATGGATTTTATAAGGCAAAGGAAGAAAATAAATAAATAAGGAATGCTTAAAAGCCAAATTAAATCTTGGCCAAATCCATAAACAAATGGAAGATATTAACTAATAAAAATTAATAAAAGATTATTTTAAATAAAACTATATGGGCTTTGAACCACATTTAATTTTATTTAAATAAAGACAAATTTCCAAAATAAATTATAAAACCCAAGAAATTTTTTTGGAAGACAAATTGGAACTTGAATTAAATCCACAAGCAAATGGAATAAAGATAATCCAAATAAAATAAAGGGATAAAGAATATCCAAATAAAATGATATGGCATTAACCAAATTCAATTCTATTTAAATGGAGACAAAATCCCTAAAGTAAATGATTAATTAAATCATGAGAAAATAATAAATTGGAATTTGCCAAAGTGGATAAAAAGTTATCTAATTAATTTAAAAATAATAAAAGAATTATTTGAAAAAAAAATTATATGGATTTAAAACCATATTTGATTTTATTTGAATAAAGACAAATGCCCAATTTAAAAGAATATTAAATCATATTACAATATTTTAAATAATTCAAAATGAATTATTTAACAACTAATGAATAAATAGAAACTACTGAAAAAGGTTTGGCAAAATTTGTAATTCAAATAGAAGTTTGAAAACATATAAAAACCTTATTCAAATAAAGACAAGTGTCTATTTTAAATAAATATTTAAACATAGAGAATATAAGAAAATATTCAAAAATGGACTTTAAAATACAATATTAAAAGCTACGGAAAGTTTAGAAGAGATTTGATAAAGATCTAAAATCAATTTGAGTTTGAAACATTTAAATAAAATCAAAACAAAAATTAGAAAACGAAAAAGAAAAAAGGAAACCGAATAAAAAAAGGGAAAGAACCAGCCGAGCAGAACCCAGCCCAACTAAGCGCAAGGCAGCCCACCTCTCTCCCCTTCCCGAATCATTTTTCTCACCCGCAAACTCACCCGCGCAGTCACTGATTCCGCGACCCCATGCGCAACCCTCCACCTCGCTGACTCCGTGACCCCACCATCGCCCCGTCATCGTCATCGTCATCAACCTCCCGCTAACCTCGCCCCTAACCTTGCTACCTTTTTTGTCGTGGTTAAATCCGTGTAAATTCTCGTTGATGGCTCAGTTAATCTCGCCAGCGACCTCGCTATCTTAAGTGCCCACGTCTTCTCTCTCTTTCGCCTCAGATTCCACACCCTCCCTTCCCCTAGGCTGCCCGAATTTCTCACCATCACCTCCTTTGCTCCGACGAGCTCATCGGCGAATTTCGGCAACGTCGACCCTCCCCTTGCCCCTGGACTCCACGAGTGTGCTCGCCACCACCTCACGCACCTTCCAGTGCCTCCCTCTCGCCCGCGCGTGCCCCAGGAGCTCACCTCGGTCTACCTCTGAGTGTCGCCGTCCACTGCCTCGACTCTGGCGAGTTTCCCTGGTAATACCTGGCCTCCCTTCCCCTCTGAATGATGCTACTGCGCTCGCCAAGCTCCTACGTGTCTAACGGAACTGTCTGTTTGTCTTAGCACCATCTGTACCCTCTCCTCCATCGACTACTGTACTCACCCGACGTAGACACGAACTCCGGCGAGCAATCTACACCAACCTCGTGTGCCCCTGTCCCTGCGAAGACTACGTTGAGGATCTACACACTTCAGCGAATATGGTGAGCATCCCCTTCTCTCCTTTGCTTTTCCTAAAACCACCGTACCAGCATCGCCTGAGCATCGTCGCCGCGCAGCCAGTCGCAGCGCCGCCCGTTTCTGGCCAGATCGATTGCGTTCGTTAGATGCAGATCTTGTGGATGCGATAGATCACTTAATCGAAGGGGTATGCGATGATCTGTGACGTGCGATTTAAATAAGATCCTGTGGCCAGTATAGCTTAATCCAAACGAACCGGTACCAGCCAGTAGGAAACAGCCACGTGGCCTGAGTCTGTCTGTTAAAAATCCAAAAAATGAATTAGTTTGATCAAACTTGTAAAATCTATAACTTTTAATCTACACGTTCAAAATTTACAAATTTTATATCACTAGATTCAGAAAAATGCAAATTTGCAACCAAGCCCTTTGTTTAGTATTTTTATTCTGGAAAATTGACTGTTTTGCAGAAACATGTTTAGGCCTATTTTGAGTATAAAAATTATTCTAAAAATGTTTTCAGGGTAAAATCTTTTGCAAATGGTTTGTTTTGAACCTACTGACCATAAAAACCAACTTTTGGATTTCAAAGTATATTTTGTGACACTAAGGAATTATTCCTTGAGTAAAAGCATTTATAGTAGAGTAAATTATTGATTATTTTCTAAAAATAATTTTTGAGTAAAACCTTTTACAAATGGTTTTATTTAAACTCTATGACCCTAAACACTAAGTTTTGGATTTAAAAATATATTTGATTAACCCTAGAAAAATTATTACTTTGTTTAAAGGCATTTCTAGCAAAATAAAAATGTTGCTTTGATTTAAAAATGGATTTTGGGTGAAACCTTTTGCAAATGGATTAGTCTTAAACACTTTGACCACAAACACTAACATTTGTGATTAAAAACAAATTTGGCTAACACTAGAAATTATTACTTTGATTTAAATCATTTCTAGCAAAACAAAAATGATTTAAAAGGCCTATATTCACTAAATTGATTTTAAATGGTTTTGCCACTTTTATAATTGACCAATAGGTGTTTTAAGATGTTTATAGCCTTAGTAGAAACCACTTTTTCAATAAAACAATCTTTTGCATGCTTGCATGCATTACTTTGTTTTTATTGTTTTATGTGATGAATTGTTTGAATGCTAGTTTGAATTTGTGCCTTGATTGAAATTGTAGTGAACTTTGAAGAGTGTGACTATTGCAAGATCAAGGAGTGAATCTAGTTTCTCTACTAAAAAGGCAAGTGGTTCTTCATACATTTTGTCCTATTATGTTAACTATGCATTAGTGATATTTTGAGTAGGACTTGCATGTAATTTTACTAAGTATACTATGCCTTGGGAAATCCTAGTAGATGATGCCTTAGTAGAATTTTCCCTAAGTTAAGATCCTTACTACTATCATGCTTAACTAGTAGAAACCAAGGGTGGATTATATTCATGCTATGAAATATTTCTAAGTTTATGACTTGTGTTTTGTTTAATAAAACAACTATGTGAATGAATCACCTGGGTGGAATGGTGTGAATGGATTTATGTTGAGTGGTTACCCCAGGGGCAATACCTGGTGTATCTGACTTGTGGAAAGCCACCCAGGAACAAAGAGATTTGAGATGTCAAATGTTGAGAAGCTTCAAGTGCAGCCACATGTCATTATGGGCTCTGCCTGGATCATATAGGTTGCAATAACTTAGCCAGATGGACAGTTGGTGGTAGGGGGTGATAGGTTTGGAGCACGTCCATTTTGGTCTAAGGGAAGGCTTCTGAAAGATCTTGTCTCGATGCATGTCGAGTCTTGTGGGGAAAGTGCACCACCTCTCGAGAGAATAAAATCTAAGTACTTAGTCGTGTCCCCGGCAATGGACAATTTGAGCATCAAGACATGGAAGCTATCAAGGATCTCCTCGTCCCAATTTCTAAGTTAAAAGCTTGTGGTTGAACAAGGGTTAAAGGTTAACCAATTCTATTGGTTGTTCCTTGGGTGATTTTGACAAACAAAAACTTAATGTTTTCAAAGGATAAGGAAAATCTATTTTGAGCAAAGCAAGCCTAAGCTCCACTTAGCCAAATGCATATAGAAGATAGATACCACTACTCTACCATATGTCGTGGGAATGGTCACGGCAGATGCTGCAATCGGCAGCGAGTAGTAGAACGAGGGGCAAGGGCGGCCAGCCATCTGCGGTGCGAGATGAGGGCAAAACACAGGGTTTTACCCAGGTTCGGCCCCCCAGAGGGTAAAGACCTACTCCTGCTAGATTTTATTATGGAGGTGTTACAATGGGCAAGCTCGGCGGCTAGGCGGCGAGTCGCTTGGGTGTATGAGGGAATGTGTCTCTACTCACCCTATAGGGAGGTTTATATAGGCTCACCTTCCCTAGGGTTTACATATCTCAACCGATTCGGTTAAAGCTTCAGTAGCCGTTTAACCTCACCCGATCGGGCCTATCTACTCGCATGGGCCTTCAGCTTCCAGTCGCTCAGTTCCTGGCTGGGCTTCGATCCACTCGCCGTTCTGCAGGCCCACTCGCCGAGTCTTGGGTCAGTCGGAAACGTCCTGCTGGGTATACCCCGATAGGCATATCCCCATCAGTAGTCCCCGAGGCCGTCGTCGATTAGGCGTAGGTGGCTGTTGGCAGTCGGAGTATACAGCTTCGGAGTAGGCACCCAGTCGAATCATCGGCGGGCTCCTGCATAAAGGAGACAACCAATGATCCAGGTCGCAGCTTTGGCGAGTCGAGTCGGCGAAAACACTGTCTTAGTGATTGGGTCGGCGAGCCGAGTGGCCGTAGTTGGACCGTCAGGCGTGGTCAAACTAGCCGTTGGGGTAATCCAACGGTAACTTTCGGCGTAATCACCGCGTGGTAACGGCTCCCTGATTTGGTGGGTAACTCCCGCTATATAAGAGGAATGGCAGGCAATCGTAGAGCCAACTCCTCACCACTTCTTCCGAGTGCGCGCATTTTCCTTCCTTCGCTCCGCGATCCAGTCGACCTGAAATCCTCCGATCTCCAACCAATCTCTCGGCCATGGCCGTTTCCACCGAGCCGTGGGGTAGGTCCAAGTGCACAAGGGCGCAGCTGGCCTCTTTCGAGGAGGCCGGGATCCTGCGAGCCGGCTGTTGGCGTATCCTCACTGAGAAACGACCCCAAACCCGAGAGAGGGAATTCGTCTGTTTCACCAGTCATCTCGGCGGGGCTAGGGTTTCTCGTCCCTATTCTTCCGGGCGCTGCTTACTACGGATCCAGCCTTTAGATCGGGTCCCTATAGCATCGAGCAGCTCGCCATCTTCGTGGCGTTCGCGAATGCTACTTGGCCGACCTACTTCCCTTGTGGCAAGATCATTCCCACGGACGGATCAGCCACGAGGCGGCGGCCCAATGCTAGCCGGCGGCTTGACGCGTTCAGCTCAAGTCCAAAGCTTCTTTCTTTGATCGATGCTACCCGCCAAGGCAGCGAGCGGAAGAAGTCGTGGTTCTACGTGGCGAGGCGACCCGGCGAGAGGCGGTGGCGATCCCGCGGTACTCCGCTAGTCGTTCGAGCGCAATCTCCAAGTCGGCAAGCTCCCCGACGACCAGCGGATGGTCGTCGACGAGATGCTCCAGACCATCCGTGGTCTGAAAAAGAAGGGCCTTCAAACAATAAACTTGTACAATTGCTGGCTTGGGCGGCGGCTCGTTCCACTCGGTAGCGACCACTACATGTACCAAGACATCGGGCGGGGACTCGACGAAGGCCTGCCTCGACGAGTGGAAGCTGGAGGATTATCTCCCAGCGTTGAAGAAGATTACCCAGACGGTGTACCTGGACGCGCAGGCTGGGGTCGCCCCCTACACCGCGAAGCGTCCGGCTCCAACGGTAATTTCTTTACCTTGCTCGCAGTCGCAGTAAATGCAGTCGCGGTAATTCTGATTCCGTTTTGTATTCGTTGCAGCTATTCCAAGTGGTGGAAGGGTGGCTCCCACCTTCGGATGATGAGAGCTCGGGCCCATCCGCCCAGGACATAGGCGAATCGCCGCCTACCAAGGGCAACGAGGACGACGAGGACGAGTCCGAAGAGGAGGTCGCCCCGCTGGTCCGAAAGACCCGCGGGCAACGACAGCGCGAGATCGAGGCAAGCAGAAGCCTCGAACGTCATGACGATGACGACGAGCTCCCAGAGACCACCTCATGCCGTCAAGCCACCCCGTTAAAGAAGAAGAGGAATGAAAGGGAGGCGAGCCCTCCCCCCTCGAAAAAGAAGACGAGGCCGTCGAAGACGGCCTCGCCGTCGCACTCGGCGAGCAGCTCAGACGCTCCCAGCCCATCCGGCGACGGTGCGCCACCAGCGACAACCGTGCTGGACGCGGCGACCGTGGAAGTGCCGCTGGCTTCAATGCCTCCGCCATTCGCCCCAGTCTCTGGGCTGGGGAAGGATCCAGCTGCGGCGGCTTCGCCTCGCAAGGAGGCTCCGGCTGAGGATGTCCCAGAGGCGCCAGCTGCGGACTCAACAACGAAGAAGCCGTCCGTGTCTTGGGCACGCGACGTCCTGGAGTTGGGGCTCACTCGCCGTCTGGGCCCTGAGATGGAAAAACCGGTCGGCCTCCGTACGGGACTGCGTTTCATCCCAGTCGCCAAGTGGGTTCGCTCACCTTTCCTTATTTTTCATAACTATTTCGATTGTTTTTGTTGATTCGATTGATGCGCAGGACCGGGGTGAAGAGGATGGGCCACCCGACCGTGGCCAAGGTGCCCTCCGCCGCTAGCGAGGAAGATCCTTCCCGCAAGAGGAAGGCGGACGAGGTCGTCGCCTCGGCGGATGGCAGTAAGAAGGCCAAGGGCGACGACACCATCACTATCTCTGACGATACAGCGGTCGCACCAGCCGGGCCCGTGGTGGAGGCAGCCGCGTCTACGAAGGAGCGTGCTTCCTTGCCTGGAACGGCGGAGGCGACCTCTCTCGGAGCGGGTGCCTCTATCGCTACTTTCCCGCGCTTCGTGACCAAGGCGACCACGGCGAGTGGGCCTGCGCCCTCGAGCCACACTCCTGGGACCGCCGACGCTGAAGTCGACCAACGTCGCAGGCACACGCCGGCACTTCTCGCGTCCGTGGACGCAGTACAACTCCACGGCATGCTTGGCGCGGCCATCCAGGTACATCCAGTCCCCGAGGATCAGGTCGGTGCTTTGTAGCGGCCTGATTCTTATAATTTCGCATCTTTTTGTTTGTCGCGCCCAATCCCCGAGTGCGCACTCGCTGAATTTCAGCGGGTGGGCACTTAGGAATTTCTTGATTGCCAGTCCCCGAGTGCGCACTCGCTGAATTTCAGCGGGTGGGCACTTAGGAATTTTTTGATCGCCAGTCCCCGAGTGCGCACTCGCTGAATTTCAGCGGGTGGGCACTTAGGAATTTTTTGATCGCCAGTCCCCGAGTGCGCACTCGCTGAATTTCAGCGGGTGGGCACTTAGGAATTTTGATTTGACTAACCTTTTTTGGTGATGTGCAGGGTCTGCAGCTTGAGTCAGCGGACCGATTGGCCGCGAAACAACGTGCGGAGAGGGAGCTGGCCATCATCCAGGAGGCGAACAAAGGGCTTCGGGCTCTTGCTGCGAAGGCAGAGGAAGCTCGCCAGGGGCTTGTCCCCGCTGATGAGTTGGTGGCGGCGCGATCTGCTCTAGGTGCCGCTGAGCAGCGGATCGCCGACCTCGAGCGCGAACTGCGGGAGGCGAGAGAAGAAGCGGGCTCGGCGGACGGGCGAGCTAAGGCCGCCATTGCGGCCGCTGAGGAGGATCGCAAGGTGTCGGAAGTCCTTATTGCTGGGCTTCAGGACGACCACACATCGCTTTAGTGCTTCAACACGGGACTCGCCCGCCCGTTGCTTGGTGAGTGTATCTTCCCTTTCTAATAGTTGTGGTTTTTGTGGTGTCCGTCGTACTTATCATTGTCTTCTACTCTCAGGTCGCATCATTGATAGCGAAGGAGAGGCGAGCTCGCTCGACGCGAGGCAGTGCGTAAGCATGCTCGTCGATTCGGCGACGTTGTCGGCGATGTGCATCCGCGCCTACCTCCAAGAAATATCGCCCACGGAGGTGATTCCCAGCGACCTCGTTGAGGTGTGGAAGTATTTGGAGAAGGCGCCCGCGGTCGTTGAGTTCATGACGCGGTCGGCGTTTCGGCGTGGAGCGTCGACGGCACTGAGCCTTGGACTCGCCCACTTCCCCGAAGATTTCGACATTGACGATGTGACGAGTGGGTATCCATCGTCGATTGGCGCGGTGGAGCTGTCCGAGGTCCTCAAGTTGCAAGAACGTGCCGCCACGCATTAACGCGATTCCGGGCAATGGCGACCTCCGCATCAGAGACGGTTGTCGCGCCAAACGACCCGAGCCGCATCGTGACTTCAAGGTCGAGCAGCCTTTTCGCGGCGATGGCGGGTGAACGACGACGTATCCATCAAACCCGACACGGCGTTCATCCGCAATCGCCGGATCTTGGCGAAGTCGTCATCGCCTCGCAGTAGGGTAGTTTGCCTTGTGGCGTTAGCAGCAGTTCTGCCACGCGGGCATATTTTGTAACATGAAACAATGCAACATGCGATTGAATGAGACGTCGTGTCTATATTGATATTTGTTTGTGTGCTTTTGATTGATTTTGGACGAGTCCCCGAGCGCGTCCGCCCTTTTGTGGGGTTTACCTCGTATATGATGTGTGTGTTGTTATCATGTGTTTTGTTGTTTTGGTCGACTCGCCCGAGCTCGGAGAGCCAGTCGCAAGGCGACTCCCTTGAGTGCTCCATACTTTACCATTTTCCCTTGCGCGAACAAGGCCGGGTGGCCGAGTCCCCGAGCGTGGTACTTGGTTGTTCTAGGCGCGACTCAAGGGTGGTTGAGGGTTTAGCGCGTTAGTGTGAGCGCGTCGCTCCTGCCTGGCCCGTTGGATCAGTCGCGTGGCGAGTCTTGGGCATGCTCTCTTACTTGGCGTTTTCCCTGGCTGCTCGCGACGAACTGGTCTTCAGTCCCCGAGCGTGGTACATAGCCGTTCGAGTCGCTATGCCGAGGATGCGGAGGACCAAGGTCGCTGTGAGAAGCGAGGGCAGTTGTCTTGGCTCGTAGAACCAGTCGAGCTAGGCGACTCCAGTGGGGCTCCGGGTTGAAGTTTTTCATGGACGATGCAAGACCTGAAGTGATTCAGTGCTCTTACACCGCACTACTTAGCCGTGCCGATCGCTGTACCAAAGGTTGACTTCTGCATTTAGCATAATGCCGTTTTTACGAGTGCGAGTGGCACAAGTCATGGAGAGTAGGCGCAATTTGCGGTAACCGTTTCTTTTTATTTCATAGCGACTGGAGAGTACATGTGTGGGGTTCTAGGAGTAGAACTTCCGGAGGAGGTTTACATTCCATGGTCGCTTGACGTCGAGTTCGCCGTCCCTGCGGACGTCGATGAGGTAGTAGGCGTCGTTGCCGAGTACGCGCCCGATAGCGAATGGGCCTTCCCACGGAGGGGAGAGCTTGTGCATGCCCTTCTTGTCCTGGATGAGGCGTAACACCAGGTCGCCTTCCTGGAAGGTGCGGGCTTTCACCCACCGACTGTGGTAGCGGCGGAGTCCTTGCTGGTAGATGGCGATGCGTGACCAAGCGAGGTCGCGTGCTTCGTCGAGTTGGTCGATCCCGTCTTGGCGGGCAAGCTCGTTTGAAGCCTCCGTGTAGTGGACGACCCGCGGCGAGTCGTGTTCGAGGTCGGTGGGAATGACTGCCTCGGCGCCGTAGACCATGAAGAAGGGAGTGAATCCCGTCGATCTGTTGACTGAGGTGCGGATCCCCCATATGACGGAGGGCAACTCCTCGACCCAGCACCCGGCGGCGCGCTCGAGTGGTACTTGGAGTCGCGGCTTCAGGCCGTGTAGGATGCTTTGGTTGGCCCGTTCCGCCTGGCCGTTGGACTCCGGGTGGGCGACTGACGCGAGGTCGAGCCGGATATGGTGCTCTTCGCAGAATTCGGCCATGGCTCCCTTGGCGAAGTTGGTGCCGTTGTCCGTGATGATGCTGTTGGGGAACCCGTAGCGATATATGAGCTCGCGTAAGAATTTAGTGGCGGTCTTCCGTCGCATTTCCGGACTGGCTTGGCCTCCACCCACTTCGTGAATTTGTCGACGGCGACTAGCAGGTGGGTGTAGCCGGAGGGGGCCTTCTTGAAGGGGCCTACCATGTCCATGCCCCACACAGCGAATGGCCAGGTGATGGGGATTGTTTTGAGCGCCGAGCTCGGCACGTGCGTCTGATTGGCGTACTTCTGGCACCCGGCGCATCGCTGGACGATGTCGACAGCGTCGGCGTGTCAGCGCGGGCCAGAGAAGCCGTGTCGCATAGCCTTGGCGACAGGGAAGCGGCGGCGTAGGCCGATCACACCGAGTGAATGTCGTGGAGGATTTTGCGCCCTTCACTGGTTGGACGCAGCGTTGGAACACGCCGTGATGCTGCGCTTGTGGAGCTCGCCGTCGATGATGGTGTAGGACTTGCATCGACGGCGATCATTCGAGCGTGTCTCGCCCTGGCAGGTGGTGCCGACTTCCAGGTAGGCGATGTAGGGCTTGGTCCAGTCGTCTGGCTCGTTGACGAGTGCGACCAAGGCTGCCTCTGGTTGTAGTAGGACCCCAATGTCGATCTCCCTCGGGGGAGAGACTGATGGCTTGGTAATCGTGTCGAGGAAAACACCGGCGGGAGGCGCGAGTCGAGCCGACCCGATGCGGGAGAGTGCGTCGGCCTCCTCATTCTTTCGCCTGTCGATCCACTCGACAGAGTAGCCGGTGAAGTGGCCGCCCAACTTGTCCACCGCTTGGCGGTACGCCGCCATGGTAGGGGAGACGGCGTCGCAGGTGCCGGCGACTTGCCCCGCGACAAGGTCGGAATCTCCGTAGCAGCGGAGGCGATTGACGTTCATCTCCTTGGCGGCTCGCATGCCGTGGAGTAGGGCCTCGTATTCAGCCATGTTGTTGGTGCAGGGCGTGAAGTCGAGGCAGAGGATGTAGCGGAGCTTGTCGCCGTTTGGTGAAGTCAACACTATCCCTGCGCCTGCACCGTCCACGTTCTTGGAGCCATCGAAGTGCAGGCTCCAGTAGTGGAGGTACGGCAGCTTCTCTGGCTGTTGGGCCTCCTCCCAGTCGGCGATGAAGTCTGCCAGTGCCTGTGACTTGATCGCCTTTCGTGGCTCGTATTTGATGTTGTGGACGCCGATCTCGACGGCCCACTTGGCGACCCGCCCGGTCGCCTCGCGATTGTGGATGATGTCTTGCAGTGGTGCTGAGGAGACGACTGTGATCGGGTGCTCCTGGAAGTAGTGCGGCAGGCGCCACGAGCTCAAGACCGTATACTAGCTTTTGGTATCGGGTACCGGGCGCGACTCGGTGAGGACCTCGCTGATGTAGTACACCGCCACCGAACCGGGCTCCTTTCCTTCCTCTGGTCGCTCGACGACCATCACGGCGCTGACGACGCGCTCGGACGCCGCGACGTAAACCAGCATGGGTTCTTTGTCGGCGGGGGCGGCGAGTAGTGGTGTGGCGAGTAGCACCTTTTTGAGGTCGCGAAGCGCGTCGTCCGCCTCCTTGTCCCACTGGAAGGTGGGGTTCTTGCGCATCAGGCGGTATAGGGGCATCGCCTTTTCGCCAGCGGGGATGAAGCGACTGAGAGCCGCTACTCGCCCGGCCAGCTTCTGGACGTCGCGCAGGCACTCGGGTTTGCCGAGCCGGGCGATCGTGTCGATCTTTGTGGGGTTCGCCTCGATCCCTCGTTTGGAGACGACGTACCCCAGTAGTTGTCCGGCGGGTACACCGAAGGTGCACTTGCCTGGGTTGAGCTTTATCTTATATCTTCGCAGGTTGGCGAAAGTTTCCGCCAGGTCGGCGAGTAGGTCGCCTTGGCGAGCGGACTTCACGACCACGTCGTCGATGTAGACGTGGATGTTGCGGCCAATTTGGCTCGCGAGGCATTCTTGCATGCACCGCTGGTAGGTCGCCCCGGCGTTCTTGAGGCCGAAGGTCATGGCGGTGTAGCAGAAGGCTCCGAATGGTGTGATGAACGCCGTCTTCTCCTCGTCTTCGACAGCCATTTTAATCTGGTTATACCCAGAATAGGCGTCGAGGAAACATAGCGACTCCGAGCCCGCGGTTGAGTCGATTATCTGATCGATCCGCGGGAGGACGAACTGCTCCTTTGGGCAGGCGCCGTTCAGGTTTGTGTAGTCGATACACATTCTTCAGGTCCCGTTTTTCTTCTCGACCAGGACTGGGTTTGCCAGCCACTTGGAGTACTTGATTGGCCGGATGAAGCCGGCAGCGAGTAGACGCTGCACTTCCTCGGCGATTGCTCAACGGCGTTCTTCATTGAAGGGCCACAGCGACTGCTTGACAGGTCGCACTTTGGGGCGGCGTTTAGCTTGTGCTCAGCGAGCTCCCTAGGGACACCGGGCATGTCAGAGGGTTTCCATGCGAAGATGTCCCTGTTCTCACGGAGGAACTCGATGAGCGCGCCTTCCTATGTTGGGCTCATGCCCGTCCCGATCGTCACCGTCTGGCCGAGTCGCTGGGACCAGCTCGACGGCGAAAAGGCCGTCGTGGCCTCAAAGGTTGAGGTGTTTGCGCCCGAGTTGGGCTTCTTGAGTATGGTGGGGTCGTCATTGTTGACCCGCTCAGATTTGGCGAGCTCGTCGGCGTGGTTTGTCTCCGCCGCGATGACTGCGTCAGCGAGCTCAGCTCCTTTGGCCTCGCACTCGGCGGCCATGTCGGGGTCGCCGTGGATGGTGATGACGCCGCACGGCCCGGGGAGCTTCATCGCGTTGTACGCGTAGTGGGGCGCTGCCATGAATTTGGCGAACGCCTGGCGCCTGTGACGCAGCGGTAGGGTCAAGGGCACCAGCTCGAAGACGATCCGCTCGGTGCGGAAGTTTGCCGGTGTGCCGAAGGTTACTGGCAGCGTGACCTTGCCGATCGGGTACGCCTTCCGACCGGGGACGATGCCGTGGAATGTGGTGTGAGTCGTCTCGATCATTGACTGCGGGAGGCGCAGCCGCCTGAAGGTGTCGAGGTAGAGGATGTTGATGGAGTTGCCGCCGTCCATCAGTGTCTTGGGGAGCCAGTAGTCGCCAACCTTGGGCTTGACCACCAAGGCGACTCGTCCTGGGTATTCAATGCGTGGCGAGTGGTCTTGGCGGCTCCAGGTGATGGGCTGCTCCGACCAGTTCAGGAACTGGGGGACGTCTATTTGGGCCACCGTGTTAACGGCGACGGCGCGGGCGATGACCTTGTTCTCGCGCTTCGTGTTGAAGCCTGTGAAGGTGTGGAGCGAGCCGGCTACTTTGCCGAATTTTCCGCCGTTTGGCGGGTCGTTGTCGGGGTCCTCCTGCGCTCGCCGTGCCTTCTCTATTTCCCTGAGGGTGTGGCAGTCGGCGGTGGTGTGCATTGCGGGCTTCCCTTCCCTGCTATGGAACGCACATGGTTGGTTAAGGAGGGCCACAGGATCGAACCTTGGCTTGTTCTTGTAGTTGCCGCCATCGCGGCGTTGCCCTCCGTCGCGGCGGAAGCTCTTGGGCTCGCGCTGTGCGTGCCCGGCGTTGGCGACGAAGTCGACTCGCCATTACCACGGCTTGCCGCTGAGGCGAGTGCCAGAAGCGTAGGGTCGGCGTCCGCCGTCGTTGCCGCCTGCGGCGTTGACCTCGACTCGTTGTCGGTTTCTGGTTTGGATCTTCCTCGGCATCGCTTGGCGATCTCGAGGAGGTCGGGATGTTGTCGAGTGTGCGGGAGTGTCGCTTGAGCTTGGCGACTAGGGCTCGTGAGCGCACGAGGTCTTGAAGCAATGGATCGCGGTGTCGGTGGATGCCGCGTTGTACCAAAGCTCTTGCCACCGTTGGACCCGATTCACGGTCGACTGCGAGGTCCCCGGACGCACTGCCCAGGTCCTCAATAGTGGTGGCGGTGTAGGAGCACTCGAAGTGACCGACGGCGTCGCGCATTTCCTCCCGTGAGTCGACATCGCCCCGGGAAGAGTGTTGATCCATCGCCGCACGCCCCTCCATCATCGGGGAGGTAACGGCGCGGCAGGTCGGTGACCCGCGATCCCCATCGCCATGAGGTATGTGTCGAGCCACACGGCGGGGTCGTACGAGGAGTCGTAGTTTTCTATTTCTTTTGGTGCCTTGAAGTTTGGCGGATACTTATCGCCTCGGATCATTGGTCCGAAGCACTTTGGCCCGAGTCGGCTGAGCGACCCCATGGGCTCGCCGTCGCGATTGGTTAGGTATGTCGCAGTCGTCGGGCTGGCGGCGCGCCAGCTTTGGTTGTTGATGATGTGGTGCGGGCGCCGATGGGTTGCCCGTTGGCGCATACAAGGTTGGTTGTCGGCCCTGGGGTCGGTGGAGAGTGCCGCGTTAGCAGGTCGGTATTGGAGCTGCGGTGGCTCTGGTGGCGGGCAGTTGAGGGTGTTTGCCGCCGCTGGGCGGCCGCTGGAGGCCGCTCTGCTTCCTGAGGAACGCGAGTATACCCGTCCTTGCGAGTCGGTGCCCGCTCTCTGCTGCTCGACGGCCTTCGCAAGCAGGGCCTTGACGTATTCGATCTGCAGGGCGCCGTTGCCGGTCGCCGTGATGCTGTCGACTGCTGCTCGGCCTGCCACGAGGTTGTCCATCGGGGTGGAGAAGCGGTGGAAGGCCGTTGCGTCTCGCCTCGTGAGGAGACTACTATCCACGGCTGGTCCTCGGGGTGCGGTTGGGAGGTGGGGCACCCATTGCCATTGATCTGGCGGGGCGGCACTCTCCCGGCGCGTTCTCGCAGATCGCGCCGCCACGCGGGCCGGGTTTCGTTGTCAAAGTTCAGGCGCTACCGAACGGTGGGGTTCAGCGCCCCGATCCACCGCTGGTGGTAGCGATAATTCCTGCGTCACCGCCGAGGCGAAATTTTTCGCCGACTTGCTCCTGCATCGCCCGCCAGCCAGCGGAGTTCCTCGACCTCCGTGGCCGTGGCGTTAGGAGGGATCGGGGTGGAGAATGGATCCTCTGGCGGGTCGTTGCCGGTCGCCATGTAGGTCGCGGCGTAGCGACCGGTTCCGTCGCGGAGATCGGCGGAGTTCTCCGACCCGGAGTCGAATTCGAAGATCCCGAGGATGGAGGGGTCCTCAAAATCTCCCGCGTTGGAGACCTGGGCGATGGAGCCCGCGGATGAGGCCGCGGTGATGGATCCGGCGAGTGACGCCGGGGTCGCCGAGTCGGCGTCGTCGGTGAGGGCCGCATCCTCTGCGGCCGCTGAATTCCCGGCCACGTTGCTGTGGGACGAGTTGTACTCGGAGGCGAGGCGGTGGATCGTGCGGACCTGACTCTCAGAGAGCTGATCACGTGGAGGCGACTCGCGGATGCGAGCCGAGTTCTCCGAGACGATGACGTCGGTGAGGCCGACGAAGAGGCTGATCGTGCCGATAGGCAGGATCACGCTGTGCGTGACGGGTCGCGCCGCCGGGACGTAGCTGCTCGGCAAGATCTGGAGCATCTCGCCGATCGCTATCATGCGGCCGGTGGCAACCGCCTCGTTGATGGGCAGATTGGATCTCGCCGCAGAACACCGGCCAGGCCCCACGGTGGGCGCCACTGTCGTGGGAATGGTCACGGCAGATGCTGCAATCGGCAGCGAGTAGTAGAACGAGGGGCAAGGGCGGCCAGCCATCTGCGGTGCGAGATGAGGGCAAAGACACAGGGTTTTACCCAGGTTCGGCCCCCCGGAGGGTAAAGACCTACTCCTGCTAGATTGTATTATGGAGGTGTTACAATGGGCGAGCTCGGCGGCTAGGCGGCGAGTCGCTTGGGTGTATGAGGGAACGTGTCTCTACTCACCCTATAGGGAGGTTTATATAGGCTCACCTCCCCTAGGGTTTACATATCTCAACCGATTCGGTTACAGCTTCAGTAGCCGTTTAACCTCACCCGATTGGGCCTATCTACTACTTTGGGCCTTGACTTCAGCCTTCCGCCGGTTCTGGCTGGGCTTCGATCCACTCGTCGTTCTGCAGGCCCACTCGCCGAGTCTTGGGTCAGTCGGAAACGTCCTGCTGGGTATACCCCGGTAGGCATATCCCCATCTGGGCCTACCATAGTATCACTTGCCATAGTATCACTTGCCAATACAATTCAAATGTATTGACCCTTGTGGCTGTAACTTATTATGTTGCAGGTTTGTTTGATGTTAGTGAAGTGTGTTGATTAGGATTTCAAGTCTACAACCAACATGATTGCCTATGGCACTTTGAAGATGAAGGACTCCATGCTATATAGTTATTTCTGCTGCATTGTAATGAGATAGCCAAATGAGCTATGTAAGATGTAATGAATTATTTTATTCCTGGTTATAAAGTTGTACTATGACCTTTGTTTCTTGATATTACATCTTAAACTGTGGATGCTAGCTATTGATCTAGGGACTAGCATTGTAAACACATGGATCTCTACCTTATAAAGGTTGGGAACTCTATAGATGGTATCAGAGCACTGTGTTGCCTGTAGGATTGTAACCCTAGGATTGGACAAAATCCCTTAGAAAAATAGGAGTTGTATTTGTTCCAAAACTTATTTACAGACAATCCTCTAAACTCTTTCCTGAACCTTTTTGGTTTTGATTCTACATCTCTTCCTTTTCAAACTTGATGGACAAAGACTTCACCATGAGCAAGGACTTCAACATCACTAATGACTTTAACTTTAGTTTCACCAATGACTTCAATTTGGACATCACTATGGACTACAAGTGAGACAAGAATGTTACTCAAGACTTGAAGACTTAGGAGAAACCATCATCGCCTTTGAAGCTTTGTGACCAAGATGCAAGAATTTTTCCAAGGAAACCATGATCTCATTCAAGAAGAAACAACTAAGAAGAATGAAATGATATCAAGTGAACCATATAGTTGGACCACCATACTTGTGTTTAGTTAGATCATATATTGATCACACCAACTTATGTGATGTAGCAAAAATATTTTGTTGCCAAAAAAATGTACTTGAACCTTGTTGTTTCAGTGGAATTTTTGTTTATCATTGCTTGCACATTGCTTGTGTGAATTGTTGTGTGTGAGTAGAATTCTTCCTCTAGAAATCTTTTTCCTACTCTAATCCCAATCCAACCCCAAACATATGACTTCTCCAAGAGACTCCAACATCAAGGATGGTGACACCAACAACCAAGAGATGCACATGAGAGAACAACTGCTAGCAACCCAAGCCCAGTTGAATCAAGTGACAACTCAGTTTTTAGTCAACAACAATGAGTTAGACCCAACCATACAACAGTTTTTGGAAATCCAATCCCAATTGTTTCAAGGGATGACCAATCAAATGATCAACATGAGATACAACCTTTCCCAAGGAGATTATGCGAACAATGATATCAATGATGATATTATAGAAGGAAATCAAGCTTGCAATATTTGTGGAGACATGGAACACACTTACAAAGAGCATGTGGATCAATGCCCTAATTGTGAAGAGAAACATCCAACTAAACAATGCCCCACATCTCAAGTGACTTGTTTCCTATGTGAAGGAAATGATCATGTCCCTATCCAATGCCCCATCTATCCTATAGTTCAACAAATGAAACAAGATGGAATGCATCAAATGTTTGGAAACCTCTATAAGGGAACAACTTCTACCAAGAAGGATGAAGGAAAAGTCAGAACCCTGCCTCATAAGGCCACATCCAAAGTGACCACAAAGTGTTGCTACTCTTGTGGAGAAGAAGGGCATATCTCTAGTGACTGCCCCAAGAAGAGAGAAAGGTTTCCCACCTTTGAGGTGAAATATGAAGAACATGAGCTAGAAGAACTCCTAGCTTTGGAGAGACCCAAAAAGAAGAAGAAGTACAAAAGCCAGGTGCAATGTTACGATTGCAAAGAGATGGGACACTATGCCAATGAATGTCCAGAAAAGAAGAAGAACCAAGGAAACAAACAAGAGGAAATAATACCAAAGGAGAAGAAGAGCCAAGAAGACAAACAAAAGATAGTGAAACCCAAGATGAGGAAGGATATTAGCCAAGTGATGTGCAACCAGTGCAAAGAGCTAGGCCATTATGCATCATATTGTCCAGAGAAGACACCTCAAGATCTCAGCCTTGTTACATGTTTCAAGTGTAGTGACAAAGGCAATTATGCAAACAACTGCCCAGAGAAGTTACATCAAGACCCCAAGTAAGCCAAGATGTAATCTAGTCAAAAATCTTTTAAGAGTGGTAGTACCCTAGTTGCCTTGAAGCCAACTTGTAACCTATAGCCTTCCCAAATATCTGGACGAGATTTATTTTAAGGGTGGTAGCCTGTCACATCCCAAAATTTTCCAAATTTTGAAATGTGAAAAATAAATAAACAAAAAAATTAAATGTTGAAATTTAGGATGAAAAGAAACTTTTTGCTTCCAAATAGAAACACCAAAACCCTTCTTGAACAAATTTGAATAAAATGGAATCCAACCAATTTCAATCAAGTGAAATGCATTCATTAATGGAATTTAAACACTTGGAAAATTTAAACCAAAACCCTAAACCCTAATGGAATAAATCATTTCCAAAATCTCTCTAAGACTATGGATTTGATCCATATAAAAATTTAGCAACAAACATTTATAAAAGATCAAAATGATAAACAAAAATATTGTAAGATCATAGAAATTGGTTTCACTTAATTTGGAGCCATGGATAAAAACTTATGAATTTATTAAGGTAAAAGGAAATAATTTCCAAAGCTAATAAAGCTACTATCTAAAATCCATACCAAATTATGAGAAAAATAATCTTAAAAGGATTTAAAAAGATAAACAAATATTAAATAAAATTATACAAATTGGAGTCACTAATTTTGGATCTATAAATAAAAAGATATGTATTTTATAAGGCAAAGGAAGAAAATAAATAAATAAGGAATGCTTAAAAGCCAAATTAAATCTTGGCTAAATCCATAAACAAATGGAAGATATTAAATAATAAAAAGAAATAAAAGATTATTTAAATAAAACTATATGGGCTTTGAACCACATTCAATTTTATTTAAATAAAGACAAATTTCCTAAATAAATAATAAAACCCAAGAAAATTATTTGGAAGGAAAATTGGAACTTGATTTAAATCCACAAGCAAATGGAATAAATATAATCCAAATAAAATAAAGGGATAAAGAACATCCAAATAAAATTATATGGCATTAACCAAATTCAATTCTATTTAAATGGAGACAAAATCCCTAAAGTAAATGATTAATTAAATCATGAGAAAATAATAAATTGGAATTTGCCAAAGTGGATTAAAAGTTATCTAATTAATTTAAAAATAATAAAAGAATTATTTGAAAAAAAATATGGATTTAAAACCATATTTGATTTTATTTGAATAAAGACAAATGCCCAATTTAAATGAATATTAAATCAAATTACAATATTTTAAATAATTCAAAATGAATTATTTAACAACTAATGAATAAAGTTGATTTTATTTGACAATATTTTATTTGAATCAAGTTGTATTATGACCTTTGTTTCTTGATATTACATCTTAAACTGTGGATGCTAGCTATTGATCCAGGGAGTAGCATTGTAAACACAGGGATCTCTACCTTATAAAGGTTGGGACCTCTACAATAATCGTTATCTTTAATATCTATGGGAGAGGTGGCAAACTTAGGATCAGAGGACAACTTAGGAATAATGGTGCGTCTCGCCAGGAGACTCTTGATAGCACTAGTACCATGTGTGTTTCGGCACTCTTCAATAAATTCATCAGTGAACTCAATGTAACCATCATTAATATTGTAACTCTCTCTAGACTCAGGTGAGCTAACAGGTGTAACAGTGTCTTCACTAGGAGTTTCAGTATTTCCTAGACTAGTCATAGTAGCATCTAGGAAAGGACCTAATGAACCATTCACATCAAGCACAGTAGAAGTAACATCATGAGTATCAAAAGCAGTTTCAGACTCAGCAGTAGTAGCAGTGTGTGTAGCATGAGTATGTGGTGGTGGTGTAACAAGCTCACTTATAACAGACGGTGAATAAAGAACAGCAGAGGTGTTTAGGACTATACCTCTTTTATAGTGGATGGTAAAATAGGAAACTTTCCATCACGAGACTTACACATGATGAAAGGAGTAGAAGTGAACAATAAAAGATCCTAGTGAACTTACAAATAAAGCTATGCTCCCCGGCAACGGCGCTAGAAAATATTATTAATGACCCACAAGTATAGGGGGTCGCAACAGTCTTCGAGGGTAGTATTATCCAATTTATTAATTCGACATAAGGGGAGACAAAGAATACTTGCAAGCCTTAACAACTGAGTTGTCAATTCAGCTGCACCTAGAAATATTTCTTGCTCACATAAATTTATCAGTAGCAACAGTTTGGTAGTAGCAACATCAACAACAACAGTAGAACAATAGCAATAGTAACAGTAGCAGTAAACAGTAGGATTCGAGTGCGGTAGGCATAGGGATGGATGGACGGGCGTTGCATGAACGAGTCTAAACATGTAACTTCAAGATCTAGGGCATTGCAGATAAATAAGAACAAGCATCCAAGTACTAAACAATCCTAGGCATGTGCTCCATATATAGTCATGTGTGCTCGCAGTGAGAACTTGCACAACATCTTCTGTCTAGCCAGCCCGTTGCAGCGGGGCCTCTAAGGAACTACTGGCAATTAAGGTGCTCCTTTTAATAGAGCACCGGAGCAAAGCATTAACACTCCGTGAACACATGTGATCCTCACACCACAGCCATCCCCTCCGGTTGTCCCAATTTCTGTCACTTAGGGGCCTTTGGATCCGGACAATGATATGTATACACAACTTGCAAATAAGATCACAAACAATACTATCATAATGATTCAATAATAAGTTCAGATCTGAGATCATTGCACTCGTGCCCTAGTGACAAGCATTAAGCACAACAAGTTGCAACAAAGTCAAATAGCACTAATAGAGATACTAGGCACTATGCCCTAACAATCTTATTCGATTCCATGATAGAACTCATCCAATCCCTACCATCCCCATAGCCTACTACGGGGGATTACTCAGTCATGGATGAGGGAAACATTGTTGGTTGATGGAGAGGTGTTGGTGATGACGTTGGCGACAATCCTCCCCAAATTCCCCGTCCCGGAAGGGTGCTAGAACGGAGTTTCTGGATCTGAATCTTGGTTTCTGGTGGTGGCGGCGCAGCGGAACTTTTTCTGGAAAAACGTCGCCCCCCTCGGTTTTTAGGTCAAGGGGTAACTTATAGGCGAAGAGGGAGGCCGAGGGGGTGCCTGGGGTGGCTGCACCCCCTAGGCGCGGCCAGGGCTAGCCCGCGCCTGGCAGGGGTGTGCCCCCCCCAGGCATCTACTTCGTCTCGTACTCTGGCTCCGTGTGTCTTCTGGTGAAATAGGATTTTTGGCATATTTTCCTGGATTTTTCCTGATAGTTGATTTTCTGCACAAAAACAATAACAAAAGTGTTCAGGAAAGTAGATACGTTTTGAACGTATCAGTCCTATGCATCTATTAGCTACTCCATGAGGGACAAGCTGAATTCCACTATGCCATGTTTTCTGTATGTGAAACAAACAAACGTTTTTCAATGCATGTTATTCATGATCTTTGTTTGTAGCCTTTCATGTTGCATGCATAGTTACTTTGTCTTACTGTTAGAACTCCTTCTTTCATGCACTTGTTTAGAGTTCTTTGATCCCAACTTTCAATGCTTGCAAATGGTTTGATATTGGTTTTGATGGCGCATGTCACCTCAAAAATTATTCTTTTATCACTTACCTACTCGAGGACGAGCAGGAGTTAAGCTTGGGGATGCTTGATACGTCGAAAACGTATCTATAATTTTTGATATTCAATGCTTTGCTTTGTCCACACTTTGAGGTGCTTTTTATATGTTTTCTAGTACTAACCTATTAACAAGTTGCCACAGTGCCAGTTGCATGTTTTCTTCTGTTTTTGGTTCCAGAAAGGCAGAAAATCAATATTCTCGGAATTGGACGGGACAAAAGCCAAAGTCAATATTTTACCGTGGGGAACACGAAGCCACAGTACGAGACGGAAGGGAGGCACCAGGGGGCACACCCCCTGGCGGCGTGGGCTAGCCCTAGCCATGCCTTGTGGGTGCAGCCGCCCTGGTGGCCCCTGCCTCGCCTCTTCGCCTATAAAGACCCCCTGATGCCTAAACCCTAAGCACCCGATCAATATTCCACGAAACCATCTGTAGCCGCTGCCACCATCGTCCCTATATCGGGGGGATCTGAAGCTCTTCTCGACACCCTGCTAGAGGGGAGATCATCTCGGAGGCCTTCTTCTTCCTCATGCCAGCCTCCGGTATGAAGCGTGAGTAGTTCCACCTTGGACTACGAGTCCATGTAGTAGCTAGATGGTTGTATCTCCTCCTTTGTGCTTTCATGTGTAGATCTTGTAAGATCCGTTCATGATCAAGATCTTATCTATTTGTAATCATGCATGTTGTGTTTGTGGGGATCCGATGGATATTGAGATTACTATGTCAGATTAATTAATGATTTCGTCTTATTGATTCTATCATGTCTGTGTTGTTTGTGATCTTACATACTCTCCGTTGTTAGTAGCTATCTTGGCCAAGTAGTTGCTAGTGACTCCAAGAGGGGGTATTTATACTCGATAGTGGGTTCATGTCTCTACTTGATCAAGGGAAGTGACAGAAATCTCTATGGTTATAGATGTGCTGTTGCCACTAGGAATAAAACAACGGTCTCTTGTTCATGGAACAAGTGGATTGTTTACCTTACACACTTTGCTTAAAGAAGTAGTCTATTGCTTGCAACTTAATACTAGAGGGGGTTCGGATGATAACCTGAAGGTTGACTTCTAGTCATAGATGCAGTTGGATGGCGGTCTATGTATATTGTTGTATTGCCCAATCGAATCTCATTGGATCTTTGTGTCTAGTATTGCATTGTTATGCCTTGCCTAGTCCTGTCAATTTCCCTGCTGTAATTTGTTTATCCACCATGCCATGTTTGTTTATCTAAGGAGAACACATCTAATAAACTATGGACCCGGTCTAATCTTTACCATTGATACATCTTCCACTGTTACTGTTTACTTGCTGCAAACCATCATCACCTTCCACACCATACAGTTAATCCTTTGTTACAGCAACCGGTGAGATTGACAACCTCACTATTATTTGGGACAAAGTCTTGAGTTTGTGTTGTGCAGGTTTCCACATTGCTTGCAACACCTTTGAGACGTTTCATTTCTCCTACTGGTTCGATAACCTCAGTTTCTTACTGAGGGAAGACTTGCTGCTATGCTGCATCACACCTTGCTCTTGGGGTTTCCCACGAAGCACTCTCAGGCGCCATCAACAAGTTTGCTGGCGCCGTTGCCCGGGAACAAAGAAGAAGAAACTCCCACGTCAACAAAGCACCAACAGGGTTGCCATGGATTTCTTACCTTGATCTGGATCAGGTGGATTACCAATAGGTGAGGACTCGAAACCAATGTATGCCAATACATTAATATTATACGCACAATAAAAGACATCACGCAATCATCAATTTTGACAAGCATTATTCCTTTTGCAGAAGAAATATATGTTTTCTCTTGTCAAGCCTAGCAAAGCGATCTTTTGTGAAACTATTACGGTTCCTTCCTTCCATGATTAGTCTACTTGATCTATATAAATAATATTATTTTTAAATTCAAAATATTAGTATGTGTTGTCATTTGAGAATCAAAGGATCATGGATCTATGTTATGTACTCAATATTACTTTGTTAATAAAACATGAAGTTTTTTAGCTTAAAATATATTGTTTTGATAGTTTATGTGTGAATAAGGGCCCTTAGCCCCTTGCTATCATTTCGCACCTAGGACCCATATAAGTATGGGTCAGACCTGTGTGGGGACTGGAAGATGTGTCCATTAAAGCATTTCTAGTGGGCTAACCCAAATGGTTCTGTCGCGTCTGAATTGGTCCACACGAACAGGATACCAACTACAACACGACCCAGCGGGACGACACAAACACCAAATATGGTCCACGGTTTCATTGCCCCAGACAACGCGTGCATCCTCCCCTTGGTCACCCCGAGCCCTCTCGATAGTGGTACAAAAGGCACACCCAAGCCAGTCTCTGCCCCAAACCCTCGCTTGCCATCTCCACCGCCACCCCAGGCAGCTCCGCCATATGCGGTATAGGTCGTCGTTGTCGTTGCCACATCTCGCCGCATCCTGCTAGCCAGTATCCACGTTATCGTGTCGCCGTCTTGCACCAATGCCAGAAGAGTTTGCTGGCACTTTTCGACCCGGGCCATCACCACAAGTGTTTCCTCAGTATCTAGACACTAGGTTGCGTCACTAGCATGTACCCACAACTTTCTCGTCCATTTGCTCGACTGCATTTGAGGTACGTTGCCAGCCAATTTTAGTTATTGATGACCCACAAGTGTAGGGGATCGCAACAGTCTTCGCGGGTAGTATTACCCAATTTATTGATTCGACACAAGGGGAACCAAAGAATACTTGCAAGCCTTAACAACTGAGTTGTCAGTTCAGATGCACCTGAAAATAGTTCTTGCTCGCAGAAGTTTATCAGTAGCAACAGTTTGTAGTAGGAACAACAAAGCAACAGGAGCGATAAAGAATAAAGGAAATAGTAGCAATAGTAACAAGAACGGTAAGAGGATTCGAAAGGTAGGCATAGGAATGGATGGACGGGCGTTGCATGGACGAGTCTAAACATGTAACTTCAAAGAACTAGGGCATTGCAGATAAATAATAACAAGCATCCAAGTACTAACAAATCCTAGGCATGTGCTCCAAATATAGTCATACGTGCTCACAATGAGAACTTGCACAACATCTTCATCCGACCAGCCCGTGGCAATGGCCTCTAGGAACTATCGAAATTAAGGTGCTCCTTTTAATAGAGCACCGGAGCAAAGAATTAACACTTCGTTAACACATGTGATCCTCACACCACAGCCATCCCCTCCGGTTGTCCCAATTATTGTCACTTTGGGTCCTTTGGATCCGGACAATGATATGTGTACACAACTTGCAGATAAGATCATAAACAATACTGTCGTAATGATTCAATAATAAGTTCGGATCTGATATCATGGCACTCGGGCCCTAGTGACAAGCATTAAGCACAACAAGTTGCAACAAAGTCAAATAGCACTAATAGAGATACTAGGCACTATGCCCTAACAGATCTTATTCGATTACATGATATAACTCATCCAATCCCTACCATCCCCAAGCCTACAGCGGGGGATTACTCACTCATGGATGAGGGAAACATCTGTGGTTGATGGAGATGTGTTGGTGATGACGATGGCGATGATCCTCTCCAAATTCCCCATCCTGACCGGGTGCCAGAACGGAGTTTCTGGATACGACTCTTGGTTTCTGGTGGCGGGGGCGGAGCGGAACTCTTTCTGGAAAACTATCGAACCCCCCTGAGTTTTTAAGTCAGAAGGCAACTTATAGGCGCGGAGGGAGGCCGGGGAGCTGCCTGGGGTGGACAGACCTCCCCTAGGCGTGGGGTCAGGTGGGCCGCGCCTGGGGTGGGTCTGGGCCCCCCAGGCCTCCTCTCTGTCTCCCCTTCTCGCTCCGTGGATCTTCTGGTGAGAAATAGTTTTTGGCATATTTTCTGGGATTTTTCCTGATAGTTCATTTTCTGCACAAAAACAAGACACCGAAGTAATTCTGCTGAAAACAGCGTTAGTCCGTGTTAGTTGTATCCAAATCACACAAGTTTAGAGAAGAAACAATAGCAAAGTGTTCAAGAAAGTAGATACGTTTTGGACGTATCAGTTATTTGCCCGACGTACTAGCATTGGCATGGACATTGACAATGTGTATGCTTGTATATATGGACAACGGTCATAGGGCAATCGAGTTCTTCTACAAGAATGCCATCGAATCATCGTTGGAAGAAGAGTCTGATGGTGATATTAAAATTTTGCTTGCCGCTAAAACCATGGTGCACGAGCAGTAACTGCTGTCATCGCATAGGCGTGGCTCGCCGCTGAAGCGCCTACCCAACGTAGATCATGAGCGAGAAGCTGGACACCTGCGCCTGTACAAGGACTACTTCCATCCAATGCACCGGTTTTCAAAGAGAAGGCATTCCGTCGCTGCTAGAGGATGTCTAGAAATTTGTTCCTAGAGATTCTCAATGGTGTGAGGGATTACGATGACTTCTTCGAGGCCAAGTTCGATTGTACCGGTAAGGTTGTATTTTCCTATTACCAAAATGTTATGTGGCCGTTTGATAGTTTGCATATAGAGTATAAGGTGATCTCATTGATGACTACATGCGCATGGGCGGGTCCACATGCTATGAGGCCATGTATCGGTTTTGCAGCATACTTGTTGTGGTGTTTGGCAAAGTTTATCTGAGAGAACCAAACACCAAAGACACTTCCCGTCTTACTTCCATCAACGAGAGTAGGGGTTTTCCTGGAATGCCGGGCAACATATACTACATGCATTGGCAGTGTAAGAACTGTCCTTTTGGTTTAAAAGAGCGGTTTAAACGGCATGCGGAGAGACGCAGTCATACTAGAGATTGTTGCATCTGCGGTGACGCAGCATACCACTGCATGTGTAGTACACTATAGTCGTTGACATGACACCCACAGAACACCGTTCCGTAAATATCACATCCCTCAGAGTGGTACAACAGAAACATTGCAGGTCCATATTACAAACATTCACACATTATTATTATTACAATACCAGAAGTTCAAGACTTCAAAAGGTTTCAACTTACAAAACAAAATATAAAGTGTTTCAGCGGAATTTAAAAGTAGCAACTCCGACTAGGAGTTGAGCTCAGTAGCTTATTCTATAGAGTTCATGTTGCTCGGCTCCATTGGTTACTACTAACTAGGATACTTAGTTGGATTCGTTATCGTCAACACCATAGCGGATTTCGTAATCCACTCCTTCAACACCTCCTGACAGGTCAGGCTCCTCGTACAACACATCTTCTTGACATTCAGCTGCATACATTGTCACGTCTTCAGGATCCTCAGAGTCTAAGTAAGGGATCAAAGGAAAGGATGAGTAACAGCGTTACCCAACAAGTTCATTATATGCAAGGTGGGAAGTTTGATGCTCTAACTACCACCTCAGACTATAAGTCCTTGGTACTATGCAGTTTTTGTAAATCTTTCTTCAAAGATTGATTTTATTATGAAAATCTATGATCATCAGCCTTCACAAGTTGACCAGAACTTTCATGGAGTTCCTTTCCTGCCGCGTTCATAGCTCCTTCCCAGAACAGGGAGTAACAAGTTACAATTATTACACTCTGCAGAGGTGTGTTACTTTACCCATGAGAGATCAACTCCTTGTTGCACAACCGGGCGTAATTTCCCGTCCACAATTCCATGATGTGGGGCCTAGTAGTTGGTCCAAGCCAATCACTGCCCCCTTCGCGACCTCGCATGCCTCCTTGGTGTACACCATGCCCACATAATGAATTACGGCAATGGTTTGTACAAACCGTTAGATGCCAGAACTATCGTGGGACAATGAGGGTTCCCACCCATATGCTGTATATCCTCTACGAATTACCAATTAATATGCACGCTACGAGGATAACAGCCACGACCTGCACATCTGGCTTCATGCGAGAGGAAGAAGATACAACTGACTTCTCCATCCCATTCCAAATCTCATGGCTAACGCGTAATATACGGCGCTAGAATCACTGATGTCAGGGGTTATTAAGTCCCTAATTGATCAACATTGTTGCAAATAGAGCCCTAAGTTCTATTGCTCCAATATATCATCACTTAGGATGATATCTAAGATTTCTGTATTTGTGAAAATAATATTTTCTTCTTTAGAGTATAAATGATAACACATAATTTGCAAATACTTTGGTAAAGACTCTTCAAAGGATATGAGCAAGTGATGAACTTTCCTTGTGATGGTAAGGTAGTGAAGTCTGATGCTTGAACTGGACCTTGAGCTTCTATGTCTACAAAAACATCATTATTGTCCGGTAAGGACAATATTTAAAGAAGCAACATGATTATGCAAAGTAATGTAATGCATCGTTTAACTTGATATGCATTCTCCCCATTATTATATAAATTATTTTTAATAATAAAGGATTTATAAATATTAATTTTTAATATTTATAATAGAATATTGTATTCTTTTATTTTTTTTCCTTTTTATTTGTATTTTATTTAATTAATAATTCCTTTAAGAATTATCATTAAATACAAAAAATGGATATTAAATATTTTTTAGTATTTTTCTAAAATATTAATATATAATGAAAGTGATTTTATTTATTTTTATCATCTTTCAATAATTTTGTAAAATTCCATAAGGAATATATATTATAAATTCTTAATAAAATTTATATGTCTAAAATTTTATTTCTTAATTTATTTGGATAGTTTGGATTATTGTGAATCCAAAAATATTTTATTTATAATTTTTAGACTTTTATTTTATTTTCTAGAATTTAATTAAGTTCAGGGGTATTTTGGTCTTTTCCTATTTATTAAAACAGACTCTAAATGACTTGGGCTGGCCATTTGGGTTTATTGGGCCCTTGTAGCCTAGTAGGGCAAGGTCAAAACAGCACCCCGAAGGGTTTTCGGCCCACCCAGCCCAACTCACTCGTTGTCTTCTCTCTCGAGCTCACCCCTCTCCTTCTCCTTCCTCGACCACGTGGTCAGTTGTGTCGCCGCCGGCGATTCCCGCCGTCGTGGACCGCCCTGCCACCGCCGTGGTGCAGGAAGAGGTTGTCGACCCCGCTCTTCCCTCCTGTCCAACTAGATTTGGACCTGGAGCTCTCCTGCGACCAGATCGATGTCGTCCCGAACCCTAGGGTTTGGGGTTGGCGTTGATCCTGGCGCCACCGCTGCTGTCGTGTGCCGTGGTGATTCACCTCGCCCCTATGTGTGGCTATGGTCGCCGCCGTGGCGCTGTATGGGTCGCAGCGCCCCCTTAGGGGTTCTCCCCGTGCTGCCATGGTCGTCGGCTATCTCTGCTTCCTCTTCTAATCTACAGCGAGGACCATTGGTGAGTGCTTCCTCTCTTCTTGTGCTCTCTGTGCTAGGCAATCCTCTACTAGATGTTGGTAGTGACCTTCCTGGTGATTGTGTGGTCTTGATTAGGGTTCTTGGTTCTGTTTAGGGTTCATACCCTGTTGTTGATTAGATACCGATGAATTGGATCATGTATTGATGATCTCTGAATCTGTTAAGTGGTGACTAGTTGTGACTTACTGCTGATGATTAGCTATGGTGATGCTAGTGGTTTACTGCTGATGATTCCATGGTTAAATTTCATATGATTCAGATGATACAGTTGCTCTGGAACAATACTTGGTGAAGCTAGTGGTTTTGATAACTTACCACTGTCATTACTTGGTTAATGACAGTGAGTATGGTGTGATGAAGTCACTATCTTAGTACTGTTGGCTTAAGAATCCATGTGTAGTTTGAGATCAAAATGGTCTTTTACAGTGATGACATATATATATATGAATATCCTGTTTATGATTCCTGTGTTTAAGAACAGGAAAATGATTTATAATTGGTTGATTGTATTTGTAAAGATTGGATGCTTAACCTGCTTAGTTTAGAACTGTTCTTGTGACACCATCCTTGTATGGCACACAAGACTAGATTCTTTTACTTGGTGTGGTTTTATTCAAGCTTATGTTTTGGCTTGGCATGATAGATAAGTGAAATCCTCTTTCCTTATATCCCTAGAACCAATGATGTTGGTCTGAGGTTTAGGGATTTAGACCTCTATCTATTGATTCACATGGATTAGTTCTGGTAATGATACCAACTACTATTGCTTGAATCAAAGTTGGGAAAAGATGCTTGTAAGCTTGATAACTTATATAGATCCATAAGATTAAATTCTAAGGTGCTACTCTTGTCTTAGAGATGTGCCTAGAAGTTTAAATCTGAGCTATGTTCATTCTTGAATTAGAATATAGCTTGATAGCTAAATCAATGATGTTGTTCTGAGATTTAGTTGGATCCTTATACTTTTTTGTTTGCTTTTAGAGTTTAAAACCTCAGTGATGGATTCACCCCACTTGGGTGATTTCTGAGAGTTTGAATAAGAGATAGATCATGTATGCTTGTCTAATCTTAGATAGAGAGATCATTTGATGGTCTATTTACTCACCACTGTCACTTGATGTTATGGTTGCTAGTGGTGGATCTTGTGGTAGCTTGATCTGGTGCTCCCCTGGTATTTCTAGTTCCTGGCTTGTCCTTGATCTAGCCCATCATCTCCTGATCCTGATGGCTTGATCTTGGTCTTGATATCCCCTTGATCTACCCCCTCCTTATGTCACCATCTTGGTGATGTTATCCTGGGCTTTGGTTGGTTTGGTCTAGCATGGCTTTGGCTTTGGTTTAGCTGCTGGTTGCTGTGCTTGGTGTGTAAGAGCAATGGAATGGTGTGGGGATTGGTTTCCCATGGCTGTGTTGATAGTTTTGTTTGGTTGTCATGCTGATGTGGTGTTGTGGCACACACCATGCAATTTGGTGTGTGTGCTGCTTGTGTGCCTGCTACACAGTTGTGGATATGTTCTGAATTTTTGGAAGTTACTTTCATCTGATTACTTCTACTTGGCTGGTGAAACTTGCCCCTCCTTGATGCGATTTGACTTTTGGCTTAAAATTATGAAAGATACATTCTTTCATATTGGTGAAACTTGCCCCTTATAAACTCAATGATGAAAAAGTGAACAGTGCACTTCACTATCAACTTCCGAGAGAAAAAATAATTCTAATCCTAACCTTATTTTTCTTTTTAAGTTTATTTTTATTTTGCAGGTACCAGATTTGAAGATCAAGACTTTAGTTTAGGATTTTTATTTTTCTTTATAGATTAGTCACTTGTAATAAATCTCATATTCAACTGTAATCTTTAATTTATTCTTTTGTACTCTTTATTTTATTCTTTTGTAATAAAGATTGTACTATCATCAATAAAGAAATATTATTCTTTATTTATTTGCTATTGTAAAGATTGTGGATGATTCTCATAAGTTACATTTTTGTAACTTATTTATTGAATAAAATATGAAATGGATATTCATATTCTTAATTTCTTTCTTTATATAAAGTTTGAGTTATTATTAGTTAACTCTTAATTAAATTGAAGATTCAAACATCATTTAGAAATCCTTTTGAATTATAATTCAGACACTCAAGTTTTAAATTAAAATTTCATTTCCCAAAACACATAAAACCACAAAGATCATATCAAAGTCTATAACAATCATCCTTCAAGACTATACCTAATCTCAAAGTATGAAAGAAACCTTGATCACTTTAGGTTTTTATTTGGTGAAAAATTTACCCACATTTTCATAGATGAATGCATGCAACATTTCAAATTCCTAAATATACCCTTCGTTAGTTCCTAAATGCTGGGATGTTACAGCTGTTGGAGATATGCCCTAGAGGCAATAATAAATGTAGTTATTATTATATCTTTGTGTTTATGATAAATGTTTACATTCATGCTATAATAGTATTAACAAGGAAACATTGATACTTGTGTGATTTGTAAACTTAATTTGAAGTCCCTAGTATAGCCTCTATACTTCACTAGCTTGTTGGTTGATTAAATGATTGTGGTTTCCCTATCATGAACATTGAGATGTTATCAACAACAAGATCATATCGTTAGGAGAATGATATGGTGGACATACTCCTATAGATAAGCATAGCATAAAGATCAAGTCATTTCAATAGTTCAATTGCTATATGCTTTCTGATACATAGTAACCTAATTCCTTCGACCATGAGATCATGCATATCACCTTTACCGGATGGATGCTTTGATGACATCAAACACCACACCGTAACTGGGTGGCTATAAAGGTGGCATTGAGTGTTCGGAAAGTATTGGTTGAAACACATGGATCAAGAGTGGGATTTGTCCATCCATATGACTGGATAGATATACTGGCCCTCTCGGTGGAATGTCATCCAATTAGCTTGCAAGCATGTGACTGGGTCACAAGGGATCACATATCACGGAACGAGAAAAGAGTACTTATCGGAACGAGGTTGAACTAGGTATGCGAGATACCGACGATCATAACCTCGGATAAGTAAACTATCGTGAGACAAAGGGAAATTGGTATCGTATGTAAGTGGTTCATTCGATCAAAGTAATCGAGAAATATGTGGAGCCATGAATTTCCATTCTATTGGTTATTGTTCGAGAAGTGTCTCGATCATGTCCGCATAATTCACGAACCGTAGGGAGACACACTTAAGGATTCGACGTTGTTTGAGTAGTTATGGTATTATGAGAAAGAGACCGAATGTTGTTCGAGTCTCGGATGGGATCCGGATATCACGAGGTGATCCGGAATGGTCCGGAGAATAAGATTCATATAAGGAAAGTCCCGTTGAGTTCGGAATGATTCCGGTTTTTCATCGAATGTTCTAGAAGGGTCCGGATTGTCCCAAGACTCGGGGAGGGTACATGAATGTGTCATTGAATGATTGCATCATGTACTAAGTGTTCTTCTGTTCCAAAACTTGAAAGTCAAACCGCCAGTTTGAAAGTCAAACGCTAAAACAGAAACTGGAAAACAGAAACTGTGGGAAACAGGAAACTGTGGGAAACAAGCAAGAGGAGTTTGAAACCAACTTGGAGGAGGAGTTCCTCTCCTCCAAGCCGGGCCTGCACCTAGGCCGAGTTGGGAGGGACTCCTCCTCCCTCGGGCGCCTAGCCCCTCCACCTATAAAAGGAGGGCAAGGCCTCCTTGAGACACACAAGTTTCTACCTCTAATCTCCGGTTTAGAGCCGTTTGGTTTAGAGCTTCTAATTGCTTTAGCCTGCGGTTTAGAGCCTTCTAATTGGTGTGTCTAAATCTCTAGACCACTAATAGCCCTCTCATAATCCACCATACTCGCTCGGCTTAAGGCGAAGCCTGGGATTTCCCTCTACTTCCGACCACGCCAGGTCTTTGCGAATCGCGAGGAGAGTGCTACAACCTCCGCTTTGGAACAAGGGAGAGGAAGGTCTTCGTCGAGTTAACGCGTGTGACCGATCATGAAGCGGTGCCGAAACGCAGCGCCGGAAGGATCGTCCACACGATCTTGAGATCGGAAAGAGTACGACTACATCACCCACGAGAATCCGCTCTCGTTAAACACTTTGGAATCTTCGAGGGTAAGTTATTCCATCGACTCGTTGCTACAATCTAGTAGATAGATCTTGGCTTGTTTGTTTGTATGCGATAGAAATTTTTTGTTTTCCATGCTACGAACCCCTACAACAGCATCATGGATTATATGGATTTGGCACCACCAAACTTGCCACCCACCAGCATACACCACCACGTTCTTACAATAACCATCATCATCTCACCATGACTCACATTGTGAGGTCGGTGATGGCGCCTACTTTATGTGGGAGCGCTTCATTGGAAACCCTAAGAGCAAGGTGTGATGAGCACAGCAGCAAGTCTTCCCTCAGTAGAGACCAAGGTTATCGAACCAGAAGGAGGAAGGAAACGTCTCAAAGGTGTTGCAAGCAACGTGGAAACCTGCACAACACAAACTCAAGACTTTGCCCCAACAAATCAGTGAGGTTGTCAAGCTCACCGGTTTGCTGTAACAAAGGATTAAACGTATGGTGTGGAAGTTAATGGTTTGCAACAAGTAAACAAGTAACCGTGGATGATGTATCAATGGTAAAGATTGGACTGGGGTCCATAGTTCACTAGAGGTGCTCTCCTTAGATAAACAACATGGCATGAAGGGTAAACAAATTACAGCAGGGCAATTGACAGGAATTGAGCACGACATAACAATCCAATTACTAGTCAGAAAGATCCTATGATATTCGATTGGGCAATACAACAAGATACATAGACCGCCATCCAACTGCATCTATGACTAGAAGTCCACCTTCAGTTTATCATCCGAACCCCCTCTAGTATTAAGTTGCAAGCAACAAACAACTTGAAAGAACATGTTGGCCCCCCATGTGTGGTTTTGGTAATTAATGACAATCATTATGGACTAATGTGTGTATTAAGTTATACTTGTAGGATTTGTCCATTGGCATCGCTTGGAGCATGTGTTGGCTTCAAGGTCGATGAAATGCAATGAAGATATGTTGGGCATGCTCAATATGCGAGGTCGATGATGAGGAATTAAGAAAGGCGTTCCATCTTGAGAAGGTCAAGATCGTCTACATCGAGATCAAGTGGAATGCTCAAGGCAAAGGTATAATCTTGATAGGTTTTCCCTTTTGTCGGTCTCACGTTGTGTGTGTGAGACCGGGTTTAGGATAGATAACCGTACTATCAAGAGAGGCTCTCATATGAGTAATTCGATCACATCGTTCGAAGAGAGCTCAAACCTTTGTATACTTGCATCATCATATTTGGTTGTTATTTGGTCTTATCCATGTGATGATATAGAGCTTGTGGTAATCTCCATAACAAGCTCTTTGTCATCTAAATCGGATCTCCTATTTGTATCTTGTTGCGATTTTGATTTATGCGGCTTTTCGGTTTCTCACCAAGTGAGGTATATCACATTATTCTACTTGATACTTTCTCACTTGGTGATAATCAATATTTCCACTTTTTATTGGGAAGCCCTTGTCGCCCTCTATCTAACGCAATTTGAATCGGGTCAATCGAAGCTTCCAGTCAAAAGTTATTGCCGTTTGAATATTTGCCTGTCGATGTTTTTGGCCTGCTTTTTAGTACCGCCGACGGCTTGTACTACCGCCTGCCTGAAACGGCCCGTTTTTGTTCTGTCTCGCTAGGTACCCAGATCCGGTACTACCGGCCGGCCCGGTAGTACCGCCCGGGTGGGCCGGTAGTACCGGTCGGCCCAGTTTTCTTCCCAGTTTATTTGTCCAGTTTTAGATCCCAGATTCAGATCTCGTTTTCGTCCAGCCCCGCACGTCCCGCGTTGACCCCACTCGCCGCCGCCTAGCTTCGCGTGCTCGCGCGCATTCCCCGTCGGGCCCACCCGCTGCCGCTCTGCGTGCATCGCTGCGCCAAGACGCCAAGACGCCGCGCCGGGCCTCACATGTGTCGCCGCCGCATGCGTCATTGCTATCATTACGCGCTTAGCCTAGATGTTGCGTCAGCTGTTTCATCGCTGCTAGTTGCTGCGGCGCAGAAGCATGCCGCCGCTGCAAGGCCGCCAGTATCGCTACTGTTGCTCGCGCACAGCTCGCGTGACACACTACCTCCGCTCGCGTGCACATTGCTTCTCTGGTCCGAGCGTCTGGCCCCGCTTTTCCTCGCTCGATGATGTGTTCCTTCGCTGAGCCTGGGACTGGTGCGGTACTACCGGTTAAATCCGGCCGGACCGTTCCGAAAATCTGTCCAAACGGCGAGTTTTTCTGGGCCCCTATTTAAGGCTTTGCCCTTTTTACTTTAGTTAGCTCCTCTATTATCTATTAGGCTAAACTTTGTCCGCACTTGCTCTAGATCTTGAAGCTTGCCTAATCTTTTCCCTCCGATGATTCTTGCCCATATTTGAGTGGAAAAGAGAGGAGATCTAGCTCCACGTTTTGACCTAACCGATTCATCTCTTTGTGAGTGCATCTTTGGGGATCTAGATTTTGGGGGATTTTGTGTCTCTCTTTGATTCCTCCTCTCTTGTTCCCCCAATAGCTTTAGTAGCTTTGTTGGAACTTGAGAGTGAGGGATTTGGGCATCTTTGTGGTGTTCTTGCCATTTGCATTTGGTGCATCGGTTTGAGTTCTCCTCGGAGAATTTGGTTTGAGTTACTCATTGGAGCTTGTCCCTCTTGGGTTCTTGGAACCCTAGACGGTTTGTGGCCTTGGTGGAATTGTGGCCTTTTGTGGCGTTTGTTGGGAGCCTCCAATTAAGTTGTGGAGTTGTGCCCCAACCTTGTGAGAGGTTCCGGTTGCCACCGACAAGTGCACCGATAGTGGAAGCGTGGATCGATCCCATTGGGGTGAGATTCACCGGAGAATAAGGGAGGCCTTTTGTGGCGTTGGTGGTTTGATACCACCCCCTCTCCAAACGAGACGTACTCCATGTTGGGAGGAACTCGGTAAAATATCGGTGTCCCTGTGTGCCTCGGTTAAATCTATACCCGAGCTCTTTACTTATGCACTTTACATCGTGATAGCCTTCGTGCTTGAAGTAATATATATCTTGCTATCACTTTGTTGTTTGTATTGCTTAGCATAAGTTGTTGGTGCACATAGGTGAACCTTAGTTGTTTCTAGGTTGTGCTTAACAAATTATACACTAGTTTTATTCCGCCTTTGTTGAGCCACTCTAGGAAAAGTTTTAATCGCCTATTCACCCCCCCCCTCTAGGCGACATCCGTATCCTTTCACAACTGCTTTAAGCAAAGTGTGTAAGGTAAACAGTCCACATATTCCATGAACAAGAGACCGTTGTTTTCTCCCTAGTAGCAATAGCACATCTACAACCGAAGAGATTATTGTCACTTTCCTTGGAAACTAGAGGCATGAATCCACTATCAAGCATAAATACCCCCTCTTGGAGTCACTAGCAACTACTTGGCCAAGATAGCTACTAACAACGGAGAGCATGCAAGATCACAAACAACACATACATGATATAATCATAAATACAAAACCATTAATCAAACAAACATAATAATCACAATATCCATCGGATCCCCGCAAACACAGTATGCATGATTACAAATAGATTAGATCTTGATCATGAACGGAGCTCACAAGATCTATACATGAAAGCACAAAGGAGGAGATGCAACCATCTAGCAACTACATGAACCCATAGTCCAAGGTGGAACTACTCACGCATCATACCGGAGAGAAGGCCTCCGGGATGATCTCCCCTCCGACAGGGTGTCGGGAGAACTTCAGACCCCCCTGATCTAGGGACAATGGTGGCGGCGACTACAGACGGTTTCGTGGATATTTCATCGGGTGCTTAGGGTTTCTGCATCGAGGGCTTCTTATAGGCGAAGGGGGAGGCCGAGGAGGCGACCAGGGGGGTCAAATCCTACCCAGGCGCGGGCCTAGCCCTGTCCACTCTTGGGGGGTGGCTGCCCTGGTTCGTTTTTCCGTCTCTCCTCTAGACTTCTTGTTCCCCACTGAAAGTAATTGACTTTCATGTTTGTCCCGTCCAAATCCGAGAATATTTCTTTACTAACTTTTCTAAAACCAAAACAGAAAAAGCATCCGCATCGTTGCAACTTGTTAATAGGTTAGTACCTGAAAACATGTAAAAAGCACCTCAAAGTGTAGACAAGTAAAGCAAATTAGATACTAAACAAGCATGGAGCATCAAAAATTATAGATACGTTTCCGACGTATCAGCATCCCCAAGCTTAACTCCTGCTCGTCCTCGAGTGGGTAAGTGATAAAAGAATAAATTTTGAGGTGACATGCACCCTCACAATAAAGATCCAACCATTTGCAAGCATTGAAAGCTAGGATCAAAGAACTCTAAACATGTGCATGAAAGATGGAGTTCTAACAATAGGACATAGTAACTATGCATGTAACATGAAAGGCTACAAACAAATATCATGAATAACATGCATTGAAAAACGTTTGTTTGTTTCACATACAAAAAACATGGCATAGTGGCAATCAGCTTGTCCCTCATAGAGTAGCAATATAGATGCATAGGACACCTTCAAAGTTCACAAGGGTGACTAGAAACAAATAGCACAAGAACAAGTAATATCACAATATGCATCAATCAATAAGCTTTGGAATAGTGCACATAGAAGACAACTATGCTCTCTTAATGGTGCCTAAAGGTAGAAGGTGGAGACTCAATAGTGGTGGAAGAAAGGCCTTTTTGTAAAGGAAGTAGGGATTACAAGTTTAAAAAATAGCTTCAAAAAATTATGGTACTTGTTAGCTTTCAGCCCTCATTGCCCCTATCATAAGCATCTTGAAGTGGTTAAGGTTAAAGTGGCAAAGGTGGAGTATATGCTTGACGAAGTATAAGTTGGCAATATCAAGTCCCTTGAATATGAGAGCCACACCTCATGCATACTCAACTTTGGGACCAGGTAAGTTCTTGACATTGTAAGTATTCGCATATCATTGAGAACCGCCAACGGGGTACCCCTTGCACATGGTACAGGAGCTTTCCCATAACCAAAATGACAAGGCAAGCAGACAATGAGCATCTCAGCAATCTTTTTATTTACCATATGCATAGTTTTTTATCGAGGATGCTTCATAGATAGATCACTATGGTGATGTTGCAAGTTTTCACCATGATTAGGCATGGCTTAGGCTAGCGGCCCAGGCGTTTCTCTAACACAGAATACAAACTCCATGGACTTACAAGTTCCCTATTTATTTCACACCGGTGACATCCATAGGCGAAATAGCATGATATCAACTGAGTACAAAGTACAAGTGAAATGTTGAAAATATTCCCCGTGACAGCATGGTTCTGCTAATCCCAACTTATAAGTGCAAGCATATACAACAAATTTGTCACAATGGTTCAAGTTTATTAGGGGAAAAGAATATAAAGTGTGCCATCAAGTTCGTGAGGGCTTTAATCACTAAGTTTTCACATAACAAAATAGTTTTTAAATGGAAGATAGTTGAAAACAAGAATATACTTGGAATGGTGTAACACACCATTCATAGGAGTTTATAGTGGATACTTTGGAATAACTTGGTTTCTTGGGAGTTGGAAGCATAAGTAGAACTTACTCATACAAGTGGAGGCTAGCAAAAGACTGGGAGCAACCAACTAAGAGAGCATAATAGCCATAATCATGCAGAGCAACAAAACATACTAATCAAAGCAAAGAGTGGTACTACAAGTCAAGGACTAAATGATCATAGAGGCTAATGGCGACTTTTCATAGCCATAACATGGTGTAAGCATATGCCAATTCAACCCAAACAAAGCATCAAAGGAGAATACCACAATACTATGCTTTTGCATGCTAAAAAACACATAATTTCTTCAAGGCACACGAAGCAATCCCAATTGTTTAGAACAAGACATGCTACAGCAATAATCACTAAGCATAATGCTAAAACAACACCTAGCATGTCATGCTAAAGTCTAAGTCACAGTCAATGCAAGCTCCTCTTGCACTTCAAGCAAGAACTTACTACTCCTTTCCAACACCAAGCAAACTTATTTGCAAAACAACACAGCGAGAACGGGGGTCCAAACTACTTTATTCAAGCAAACTAAAAAACCTAAGCAAAGCAAACGAAAACTAAGATGCTCCAAGAACAACACAACTGTGCATAAAACAATAAAAACGAAGTGTCTAGACAGACCTGAGCTTTTTATTGATGAAGAAGGGGATGCCTTGGGCATCCCCAAGATTTGACGCTTGTACCTCTTGGATATTTCTTAGGGTGACACCATGGTGGCATCCCCAAGCTTGAGCTTTTGTCCATTGTTCATCTTATTGCATCATTCTCTCTCTACACCTGAAATTTTTCCTTCATACAAAACTTCACACAATCTTCATTAGCAACATTAGTTTATTCAAAAGATATTAGACCACTGGCAAAGCTTTGAAACAGAAAGGCTTTTCATTAAAAACACAAGCTACTGTAGCAACTCCTTCAAAAATCTCAATTCACCTAAAGAGAACTCAAAAATGAATCAATAAGAAGCAAATGCAAATAATGGCAGAAATCTGTCAAAACAGACCAGCAGGTAGAAACCGATTTTTCGAACATCTTCTGTTGCTCAAATCAAAAAGTGTTGAACTAACTAAAGTTATCTAACATACTAGGGGATTTATTCATAAATTTTGATCTCAATACGAGTTACGGAGACTCCTCACGAATGTTTTTGGTGGAGGATAGAAATCTGTTTCGGGATAGCAACTCCCAAATCTTACTTGCCTCTCACTAGAGGTCATTCTTGGCACAAAAAACAAACAAAAAGGATAAGGAGAGGTCATTACTTAAGTAATAACTTCCAAGACTAAAGAAAACTCTTAGGTTATCTCCCAACAAGTACTTTTCTTTAACGCTTTTAAGTTAGGCACAAGAAGCAAGAAGAATCAAGTATTTTCAAATGAATAAGCATTAAAACGGCTTCTCTCTCCTCATAGGGAAGTGTTCAATACCTTTATTGAATGGAAATTGATATTTAATGGTGCCTTCTTTCATATCAATGATGGCACCAACTGTTCTAAGAAAAGGTCTTCCCAAAGTAATAGGACAAGAAGCATTGTATTCAATATCCAAAACATAGAAATCAATAGGGACATAAGCATTGTTAACCATAATGAGAACATCATTAATACTCCCCATGAGTTTCTTCTTAGCATTATCATTGAGTGGGACATCCAAATAACAATCTTCCAATGGTGGCAAATCAAGCATTTCATAAATCTTCCTAGGCATAATAGAGATACTAAAACCAAGATCACATGAAGCTTTGAGATCAAAGTCATTCACTTGCATATTAATAATGGGTTCCCAACTATCTTCTACTTTTCTAGGAATATAAGCTTTGTGTTTTAGCTTCTCTTCCTTAATTTTAACAAGAGCATCTGTAATGTGTTTAGTAAAGGCAACATGCATATCACTAGCATCAGGACTTCTAGCAAGCTTTTGCAAGAACATAATTACTTCAAAAATATTGCAACCATCAATATCAAAGTCAAACTTAGCATCACTAGTAGTAAGCTCAATAGGCATAGGCATAGTAGGAGGAGGAATAGGGACTACTGGTGGTTTAGTGGTGTTGGTGCACACACTATTGTTTCTACCAATTTCAGCTTCGCTTTTCCACCTAGCATGGAGTTGAGCTAACAGCCTGACATTTTCATCAATAGTAACTTGTATGGCATGAGCAGTAGCAAATGTGTTTTCCATAGTTTCAGGTTTAGCGGCCATTTTATTAATCAAGGAAGACTGAACTTCAGACAAAGAGGATATATTTTTCTCAGCACTCAATTTTTTTGACTGTAAACAAGGAATTTATCTATTCAAATTCTCAAGCTGATGACTAATGTTTTTTAAGATAATAGATTGTTCCTCCATAGTTTTAGTGAAAATCTTATTTTGCTCATATTGCATTTGCATAAAATTCTTAGTGGATCTCTCTACTTCTAGAATCCTTTCTTCACTGGGCATTCCAGATCTACCGTGATAAACATTTCCACTAGGAGGATAAGGCCTATAATTACCATAAGTATTGTTGCCAAAATTGTTGTTTCTAATGAAGTTCACATCAACTTGCTCTACTTTAGCAACCAAAGAGGCTAAGGGAACACTATTAGGATCTAGAGGAGCTTTCCCATTAACAAGCATTGCCATAATAACATCAATCTTTTCACTCAAAGAGGAAGTTTCCTCAACAGAATTTAACTTATTACCATGTGGAGTTCTCTCAACATGCCATTCAGAGTAGTTAACCATCATATTATCAAGGAGCCTTGTTGCAGCACCCAAGGTGAGGCCCATGAAGGTACCTCCAGCAGCTAAATCCAACAGATTTCTTGAGGAGAAGTTCAAACCTGCATAAAAAGTCTGGATAATCATCCAAGCAGTGAGTCCATGAGTAGGGTAGTTCTTAACCAAAGACTTCATTATTTCCCAAGTTGGAGCAACATGTTCACTATCAAGTTGTTTAAATTTCATAATGTCACTTCTCATAGACATAATCTTAGCAGGAGGATAATACTTTCCAATAAAAGCATCTTTGCACTTAGTCCAAGAATCAATACTATTTTTAGGCAAAGAAAGAAACCATTCTTTAGCTTTTCCTCTCAAGGAGAAAGGAAAAAGCTTGAGCTTAATAATATTCCCATCTACATCCTTATACTTTTGCATCTCACAAAGTTCAACAAAGCTATTGAGATGGGCAGCAGGATCATCAGAACCAGCACCAGAAAATTGCTCTCTCATTACAAGATTCAACAAAGCAGGCTTAATTTCATAAAAGGTAGCATCGGGAGCAAGTGGGGCAATAGGTGTGCTAAGTAAATCATTGTTGTTGGTGCTAGTGAAGTCACACAACTTGGTGTTCTCAGCAGAGTTCATTTTGGCAAAGGTGGGCAAGCCAAAAACAGCAGGAGCAGCTAGAGCAGGAACTATTTTTTTTGTGTGTTTTTGAATAAAGAAAGCAAACCAAACTAGACTAATTTTTTTGGAGGGTTTTGGAAAGAGGCAAACAAAACCAAGCAAAAGAAACAAAGCAAACTAAAAACAAAGTAAAGAAAAAGGAAGTGAATGATTCCCCTTGTGAAGACGTCCTTAGCCTCCCCGGCAACGGCGCCAGAAAACTTGTTAATGGCGCCTACTTGATGTGGGAGCGCTTCGTTGGAAACCCCAAGAGCAAGATGTGATGAGCACAGCAGCAAGTATTCCCTCAGTAGAGACCGAGGTTATCGAACCAGAAGGAGGAAGAAAACGTCTCAAAGGTGTTGCAAGCAACGTGGAAACCTGCACAACACAAACTCATGACTTTGCCCCCAACAAATCAGTGAGGTTGTCAAGCTCACCGGTTTGCTGTAACAAAGTATTAAACGTATGTGTGGAAGGTAATGGTTTGCAGCAAGTAAACAAGTAACATTGGAAGATGTATCAATGGTAAAGATTGGACTGGGGTCCATAGTTCACTAGAGGTGCTCTCCTTAGATAAACAACATGGCATGAAGGGTAAACAAATTACAGCAGGACAATTGATAGGAACTGAGCAAGGCATAACAATGCAATTATTAGTCATAAAGATTCTATGAGATTCGATTGGACAATACAACAAGATACATAGACCGCCATCCAACTGCATCTATGACTAGAAGTCCACCTTCAGTTTATCATCCGAACCCCCTCCAGTATTAAGTTGCAAGCAACAGACACCTGCTTTAAGCAAAGTGTGTAAGGTAAACAGTCCACATGTTCCATGAACAAGAGACCGTTGTTTTCTCCCTAGTAGCAACTACACATCTACAACCGAAGAGATTATTGTCACTTCCTTTGGAAACTAGAGGCATGAACCCACTATCGAGCATAAATACCCCCTCTTGGAGTCACTAGCAACTACTTGGCCAAGATAGCTACTAACAACGGAGAGCATACAAGATCACAAACAACACAGACATGATAGAATCATAGAGACAAAACCATTAATCAAACCAACATAATAATCTCAATATCCATCGGATCCCCGTAAACACAACATGCATGATTACAAATAGATTAGATCTTGATCATGAACGGAGCTCATAAGATCAATACATGAAAGCACAAACGAGGAGATACAACCATCTAGCTACTACATGGACCCATAGTCCAAGGTGGAACTACTCACGCATCATACCGGAGAGAAGGCCTCCGGGATGATCTCCCCTCCGGCAGAATGCCGGAAAGAACTTCAAATCCCCCCGATCTAGGGACGATGGTGGCGGCTGCTACAGACAGTTTCGTGGATATTTGATCGGGTGCTTAGGTTTCGCATCGGGCTTTATAAAGGCGGGAAGGCCGAGGAGGCGACTGGGGTCAAACCCTACCCAAAGCGGTTCACCTGGCCGCTACCGGGGTGGCTGCCCTGGTTCGCTTCTCCGTCTCTCCTATGGACTTCTTGTTCCCCACGGAAAGTAATTGACTTTGACGCTTGTCCCGTCCAATTCCGAGAATATTTGTTTACTAACTTTTCTGAAACTAAAAACAACAGAAAACAGGCATCTGACACTGTTGCAATTTGTTAATAGCTTAGTACCAGAAAACATGTAAAAAACACCTCAAAGTGTAGACAAGTAAAACAAAGTAGATACTAAACAAGCATGGAGTATAAAAAAATTATAGATACGTTTCGGACGTATCAGTCGGAAAGACCGAAACGGAATTCCAGCGAGGTGTGGTAGCACAGTAGCACGCATGAGGGACTGACCTCCATCACCATTGGCAGTAGCCCATCAGATGCAGCAAGAGGGACAAATTGAGCCCACATAGACCCGGCTAGGTATGAATCGGTTCCGACCACCGTAGGGAAGCAGACATGCCACCATCACCGCCTTCCCTAACACGAGTAACCCGCTTCCCCATCCACCAACGTTATTTCCACCGTGCCTGAGGCCCAACCTGACCCAAATGGGGCCAATAGGACCCATATCTGGGCTAAGGGCGCCGCCGGTCGCACAACCAATCTATCACGCCGACTTCTCTAAGACTAACACGACACCTCATTGCAAAGGAGCAGCTTCAACGCCACTGTGGCCACTCGGCCTCACCAGACCGCCGCCAGGCCGAAACTCATCGCTGCTGCCCGCCGTGCGCCACGCCACCACACCACGTGCGCGGGGGAAGACCCACCGTCACCGCCGACAACGCACATGCAACACCCGGTGGCCCGCGTCGGCGGCAGCGAAGGGAGGGGAGAAGCGCACGGGGTAAGACAGTAGCGAGGAGGGTTTTTTTTTTCATGAAAGGAAGGATAGTATCTTGGGCCACACGGCCTAGGGCGTAGATCTGAAATGCGACGCCAATACTCCGTTCGATCCGTGGACGGAGAGAGCCAAGATCCCGGCCGCGTTACACGTGAGCCACGAGACCTACACGAGTGCGTCCCGTGATGAAATCCAACGCGCACCGCCGAGCCGACACACCCAAGACGGCGCACCGCCCAGCAGAAGAAACCAACACGAAGCGCCGCCCAGACGCGGTGCGCGCGTGGCCCCACCTCCCCACCCCCAGTCAAAGTCTCCCCGCGGCCCCGCCTCGTCACCACCCTCTACATATAGCCGCGCGTCAAGTTCCATCCTCCTCCAAGTCACCGAGCCATTCTCATCCCAAGCCGCTCCCTCCAGCCAGCGCAGAGGAAACCCGGCCACGTAGCAGCAGCACGACCGATCGTCAGTTCGTCATCCATGGCGCCCAAGAGCAGCTCCTCCTCTCCGCAGGCGGGCGGCAACAAGAGCGGCGGCTGCTGGGGCGCGGAGCCGAAGCTCCGCGGCGTGCGGAAGCGGCCGTGGGGCCGGTACGCGGCCGAGATCCGCGACCCGATCAGGAAATCGCGCGTCTGGCTCGGCACCTACGACACCGCCGAGCAGGCCGCGCGCGCGTACGACGCCGCCGCGCGCAGGCTCCGCGGGCCCACCGCCAGGACCAACTTCCCCCCGCTTCACCTCCAGGCGGCGGCGGCGGCGCCGGCGCCAGCGAGCGCGGGCAGCAGCACCGTGGAGTCGGCCTCTTCGTCCTCTTCGCGGGAGGACTCGCCGGCCGGGTTCCTCACGGCAGCGTCAGCAGAGGCGTTGCTGGAGCTGAGGCTGGGGATGGTCCCGGCGGCGGCGATGGTGGCCGCGCAGCCGTACCTGTTCCTGGACCCGAGGCTGGCGGGCGTCACGGTGGCCGTGCCGGGACCCTTCGCGCCGGCGGCCAGCTGGAACGAGCAGCAGAGCGACAGCACGGGGTCTTCGTCGTCGGTGCTGGACGCGGCGTCCCCCGCGGTCGGCGTGGGGTTCGACCTCAACATGCCCCCGCCGGCCGAGATGGTCATGTAGAAGTACAACGAGACTACGATTTTATCTGGTGGTCAATCAATTCGTTCGTTCGTTACTCCATGATGATCCATCGCTGGATGATCAGTACTACTACTAGTAGTAGTGGGTAAATTAGACTTAGCTCATCCTGTCCCCGAGTGTAAATAGGCAGCAGCAGCGTGCAGCTGCCTTGTGTAGTTGTAAATTTGCAATGCAAGCGCAAGGAATTACAGGTTTCCGTGCAACACAAAAGTTCCGAGTTCGTCTTTTTCGTTTGAGATCAGCAAATTCCGAGTTTTCGATATGCGCAAAACAAAATTTGCTGCAAAAGCAAGGGACTTCACCGGTGATCTGATCTGCATTTGCGAAGAAAAGTTCGCTGAAAAGAATACTAATAAATAATTAAATGTGCGTGCATCGTACGCGTTACCATGAGCTGAAGAGAACCGGCGGCGGCGCCGCAGGAAATTGTAAAAGAAGAGGCGCCGGCGCCGCCCTTGTCGATCGGCTTCACAGGTGTCGTGTTGAGGCGACTGCTGCGTGCGATGAGGGCCCACAGTCGGGCGGCGGTGGCGTGGGGCGTGGAGCTCATCCACGCGCTCGGCTCGGCCGCACCGACGCGGAAGGTGCGCGACACCGGCCACCAACGCGTCGCCCAACGCGTGGAGATTTGCTCACGTACAATACGTGATGCCGATGTCCCTGTTAAATCTAGAGAGCGACGGGTTGGCTGCACGTTACCAGCTTTTCGGCGGGCATAGCTTATTTCTCAGGTCCTAACATAGGAAAACCATCGTCGCTTAGCTTTTTTTATTTATTTATACGAATAGAATCTGACAGTATAAAGCAGCTCACCGGAAAACGAAAATTATACCGAAATTCTTAAGAAGAAGCTTTTTATCTCCTCCGAGTCATGGCCGGTGGCATGACGATTGTTGGTTGCAGACGTGAAGTGGGTTAAAAATACCAAATCCATCTCAAAGATAAAAAAGAAAAATAAACTATCGATAAAACTCTTTAACGATCAAAAGTTCTGTATAGACATAAGATCTCGAGAACCACATCACTTCTATAAGCTCCTTGATATGGCCGTCATGATTGGACTAAAACCAAAAAGATCTTATTAGAAAAGCCCTAAACGCTATCCACCAAGCTTGGACCCTAAAAACAGAAAAATAAAGCCCTCCCTCTCACCGGTAGGGGCCTAAATCCAACATATGCCTGGCTTGGTAGGGAGATGAGGGTGAGGGGAATGGTTCATATTTTTTTAATTATGCTGCATAGGATTCTTTAGCTTGCTCTAGATGTTTTGCAAGTTATTAACACGTACAATTAAATTAAATTAGAAACACACGTCGTGGCACTTATATATGTACAACATGATTGCTCTCGTCCATGCAAGTCCGGCTGATCAGCTCATGCCTATGCTTTTATCGCTGAAAGAGAAATTAAACCTTTCCGATGTAAACTAGAATTCTGATGCAACTGTTTATTGTTTTACTTTACAGTCTTGATCCACATGCTACATTCACCACTTACTTTTAAGAATATTGATACACATATATGCTTGAGAGTGATTTCTCAATTGCTAAAGTTTATTGGTATTTTTGTGCTCCCATCGTGTCGAACTGTAAATTTGAATAAATACTTTTCATATAAGATTTCAATGACTTCATACACTTTTGGGTAGCAGCGCCCCGGAAAATCCACACTCTAGGAGGCAGCCAACACCAGCTCCAACTGCACATAGATAACTCCACCAACCACCTTGCATTGACTCCAATGAAGGGAACGACACAGATGCACTATCGCCACCCTATCGAATAACCCGATCTAGGGTTTTCCTGGTGGTCGAGGCGGGGAAGCACGACCAGCACCATGACGACGCCTCCATGGGGGTGATGGCACCCTCGGGCATCGTCGTCCACTTCATGCAAGTATTTCTCCCGACCCAGCCATCGTACACACACGGAGAGCAGTCGCCTTGACCTTGTGCCGACGAGAGGCAAGCCATGTATGTCAGCCGAGCAGGAAGCACCGATAACCATCCCACTACCACCGAAAATAGGTGTTGGATGGTGGGGATCTATTCCGCCGCTGCCTTCCCAGTCTCTAGCGGTGCCAAGCGGTAGTATCGGTCATTTTTCCGATACTACCGGTTGCCACATTGGTTTTTGGCAAGGGTAATTGGGCAAGTCAATATTTGTGCCACACTCTATCAAACCTGTGATACACTTAGCACACGATTAGACCAATAAGTGTGTTGTTATCAAACATCAAAATCAGAAGGATAGGAAATGCTCTTTCAATCTCCCCCTTTTTGGTGTTTGATGACAACACACTTTTGCAAGATGATTTTATGAAGAAACTCATGGCATTTGTAAAATAGAGACGGGGATCCCCCTAGATATGTAGAAACAAACTTCCCCCTCTATCTTACAAACCCAACATAAGTGCACAAATATAGATACTAGCATTTGAAATCATACCTTTGCACACTAACTTGTGATGAGAAATATATAGACAATGGATAACGCATATAATCACAAGATGGATCCATAACATAAACCACCTAGTCTCAAAAGATGGATCCACAACATAACTACATAGTCTCAACGATACATAGAGTTCACACATAAAATAGAGGGAAATAGAAGTTCACAAGTAATAAAAGGATCAAAATAAGAACGAGCTTGTGACTTCCCATGCAACACTCGTGCCTAAAGTGCAACTTCTCCCCCTTTGGCATCAAGACGCCAAAAAGGGACAAGTGCAAAACGAACGTCCCAACAGTCAATCCTCCTCCTCATCATCATCAAAGTCCTCCTCGTAGGAGGGACGCGGTGCGAGGAAGAGACATCATCGTACCAATGGCTGTGCTGAGAGATCCACTGTTCTTCTGGAGTGATGTTGGTCTCGGACCCCTCGGAGTTGGTCAAACCTTGGGCAGCCATCATGTCCTTCTGCCGAGCACTAGCTTTATTGGCATACAGATGAGCCTCATACATGCGCTTCTGATTGTCAACTTGGAAGCAGAAAATAATCTTCAACTTGGTCTCCATCCTTTTGGCCCAAGAGGGCTTGGCATTCTTGCGGCGGGAGACAACATAGTCGGTGTCACGACCACTGTCAACATCCTCTGATTCATCCTCTTCATCCTACTCTACCGCAACATGGGGCTTAGCATGCTTCTTGATCTTGAGTGCCTTCGACCGGTGCACAATGAGAGGACGAGAGGAGAGAGTCCTAGCAATGGGAGGGCACTTGGACACAATAAGGGCCATGATGTATGGAGCAAAAGGTGGGACCCTCCGAGTGTGAGCAGCAACAACCATCTCATTCCAAATATAATCTGTCACATCAAGAGTTGTGCCCGAGTAGCGATTGAGGAAGGTGTTGAACAACAAGTCAACATAAAAACCATGTATCTCGTCCTGGTTGCCCGCACGAGGAGCAACCTTCTCCCGTAAGATGCGGTGGAGGATATCATATCTGGAGAGCAGATCCTTGATCTTCCCAGCAACCCCGCGGCCTTGGATATACAGGGGTGTAAGGACATCCTTCTTGGAGGGGTTATCTCGCAAGTGGCAGCAAAAACCATAAGGAGTGTCACGACCACGGTCTTCATACCCTAGTATTGCAGCAAACTCAGCAAGTGTGGCTTCCTTGATTGCACCTTGTGTAATCCAGGTGATCTTCCGAGTGCTGCTAGTGTGGAAGTGAGCAGTGGCATATAACTGTGCAATGAGGAGTGGCTCGTAGTCATACTGGAACTCCATGATAGGGAACACGCCAAGGGTAGAGAAGATTTCCTTAGCTTCAACAAAATAGTCAAGGTTCTTGTTGATGTGTTCCATGTCAATACACTTCTGAGGCACCACCATCTAAATGTTTGTCATAAGAACCTCATGATAGACACACTCTTGGAAATCATTGTAAAATAGATTGTCATCCTTGTCCTCGTCACGGTTGCGGGAGTATGCATTGTCAATCCGCAGAGCCCGAAAATCAGCCTCAGAAATGTCAGAAAACTTCTTTGGCCTAGATGGCCCTGAGCCGCAATTCTTGGTACGCCCCGAGGAAGGGGGACGAGAAGGTGGAGCGCTGCCACGCCCAGCAGAGTGCCTAGTGACTCCCTCTCGACCCCCACGGCCACCACGAGTATTAGGCAACTTCACACGACGTCTCGGCTGAGGCGTCACTTCATCCTCGGACTCTGTCTCTTCCTCAACAATCTCTCGATTTGCTTTGGAGCGCTTACGCGCACCCCGAGAGCCACCTGCATCTGTGAAAGCAAGAGGGAGAACAGCAGGGGGATAAGGGCACAAGAATCATCAAAGAACAAAGGAAAATCCAAGGTTTAGTAGAAATGTTATGGTCAGTTGGGGCCGGTACTACCGGACCTGATGACCGGTAGTACCGCTTGCGAGCGGTAGTACCGGAACATATTCCGGTACTACCGGTCGAACGGTATGGGTGCATCAGATCTGGTAGAGACGATACTAAAATTGGCCTCAACACTTTGTAAACCATCGATTCTACTAAGTAATACGGGAAGTATGGCAGTACAACATCACAACATGTCAATTTCTTCACAAATCTAAGCAAAACCTAGATCCAATGAGGAAATGGAATGTGAGAGAGAAGGGGCGGTTGTACCGTGATCCATGGCGGTGGAAAAAGAGGAGGAACCTGCCAAGAGTCCGAATCCAAGGAGGATCCGGGGAGAGGAGGGCGCGGCAGGGCTTCGGCGGCGTCACGGGCTCCGGCGGCAGCGCAGGTATGTGTGGAGGATGTGGGGGAGAATAGGGCACTGATGGGTGCCTCCCCACGCGCAGCCAATATATACCATATTTCGCCGACCGGTAGTACCGCTTGAGAGCGGTAGTACCGGTTCAGCAACCGGTAGTACCGGTGACCCGTAGTACCGGACATGTGGGCGGTAGTACCGTTCCTGGAGCAATTTCCAGGATACGACCTGGGAACTACCCAGGTCCGGTAGTACCGCTCATACACCCGGTAGTACCAGTCCCACATGTTACCAAAGCCAGGGATCAAAGGGAAATTCTTGTGCGGATTGAGACAGGGTTTTTCGAGGGAGTAGAAAGGCTTGGGTTGAGATAATTGCACTGGGAGGCACATGCACTCTAAAATTCGAGATAAAGATATCAAAAACCAAACTAGAGTGCATGAGACTAAGATCAACCGAACAACTCAAAGGATGACCAACACGAGTAAACGCCAACCTCTCGAAAGAGAGAGGGCGGTGGCCTAGGCCACCATATATGAGTATACTCGGCTTGGCACCACGAAGATATCTCTTGAGTCCATTACCGAAACTCATCATTTAAGCTCACATATCACAAAATGATATTAAGAGGAATGATTTTTATTGCTTTGGGCATAATGGGGGGAGGGATAGTCCAATCAATTAGAACCACACTCCCCCTATATCCATGCCTACACCTAAACCAAATATGGGTTGAATCATAGGTGAGAGTGCAGGATAATCAAGTCAAGCTCCTTGAATCTACGATATTTAGTTCATTCCTCAAATAGCAAAACCTTTCTTCATCAAGTGGCTTCGTGAAGATATCGGCAAGTTGATATTTGGTTGACACATATGATAGATCAATATCACCTCGAGCAACATGATCTCTAATGAAGTGATGGCGAATCTCAATATGCTTTGTCCTTGTGTGATCCACCGGGTTGTAGGCAATCTTGATGGCACTTTCATTGTCACATAGAAGAGGCACTTTGTCACAATGGACACCGTATTCCTTTAAAGTTTGCCTCATCCATAGCAATTGGGTGCAAGCACTAGCAGCTGCCACATACTCGGCTTCGGCGGTGGAGAGAGATATACAATTTTTCTTCTTAGAAGACCAACATACCAAGGACCTACCAAGGAATTGGCAAGCCCCGAATGTTTATTTTCTATCATCCTTATCACCCGCCCAATCCGAGTCCATGTATCCACAAAGAGCAAATGTTGAGCCTCGAGGATACCAAAGACCATAAAATGGGGTATGAACTAAATATCGAAAGATTCTCCTGACTGCCATTAAATGGCTTTCTTTAGGAGTCGCTTGATATATTGCACACACACCTACACTCAACACAATATCGGGTCTATATGCACAAAGGTAAAGCAAAGAACCAATCATAAACCGGTATACCTTTTGATCCACATCTTTACCATTTGAATTTTGTTCTAGATGAGTCTTTGTAGCCATGGGAGTAGGGGCTCCATTTAAATCTTGCATTTTGAATCTCTTGAGCATATCTTGAGTATACTTGGCTTGATTGAACAATGTCCATCCTCTAACTTGCTTGATCCCAAAGCCAAGAAACACTTTCAACTCCCCCATCAAAGACATCCGTAACCTACTAGTCATAAGCTTTGAGAATTCATCATTAAAGGCTTTGTTAGATGAGCCAAAGATAATATCATCAACATATATTTAGCATACAAAAATCTCCCCATTGACTCTCTTAGTAAAAAGAGTGGGATCGATTTTCCCAACTTCAAATCCACGGTCAAACAATAACTCTCTAAGGTGCTCATACCACGTGCGTGGGGCTTGCTTGAGCCCATAGAGCGCCTTATCAAGTTTGTAGACATGGTTTGGGAAGTTGGGGTCCTCATATCCTGGGGGTTGCTTAACATATATCAATTCATTTAATGGACCATAAAGAAATGCACTCTCTACATCCATTTGTTGCAACTTGAAGTTATGATGTGCCGCATAAGCAAGAAGGATACGGATGTACTCAAGGTGAGCCACAGGTGCATAAGTCTCTCCATAGTCAATGCCTTCAATTTGAGAATACCCTTGTGCAACCAATCTAGCCTTGTTCCTTATTATAATTCCATGCTCATCTTGCTTGTTCTTGAATATCCACTTTGTTCCAATAACATTGCGACAATCCTTTGGCTTCTCAACTAACTTCCATACTTTGTTTCTCTCAAAGTTGTTGAGCTCTTTGTGCATAGCTTCTAACCAATCCGAATCTTCAAGAGCTTCCCACACTTTCTTAGGTTCAATCATGGAGATGTGTGCTTGATTTTCACTGAACCTCTTCAATTGTGCTCTTGTGGAAATGCCTTTCCTTAGGTCACCAACTATATTTTGTAGAGAGTGGTCTCTTAATTCCAACATTCTTTCCTTTCTAGATTCGTGACGAGAGTGGATCTCCGTGTTGTTTCTTGGGGGACCCTCTTCATCATTTTGATCCTCGTCTTTACCATCATCTTGAACTTGATCATAATCGGAATCATTCTCTTCATTGAGAGGCAAAGATTGACCTTGGTCTTGATCAAGTGCTCTTCTAGCATCAATTTGAGCTTGTCTCAAAGTAGTTTGTACGATCTTACTTGAGTAATTTCCTTGGCACCACTTGACATCCTGGCGAATGAATCAAGCTCCCCTTGACTAGAGTTGTCACTTTGATCACCATGTTGAGGGTCCACATCTTGTCTTTGGCTTGAGTCATTGTCCTCTTCGGTGGATGGAGCATGTTGAGGTTGTGAGGATGAGGGCTCCACATTAGTGGAGCATAGTTCTTCTTGATCCGCCATAAGGGGTTCCTCAACGGGGCGGATATATCTCACACCCATTCTTCCTATGGCATCCTGAGGCATTTCATCATCTGCATCACAAGCATCAACACGCCCCCCTTGGGGACCATCATATTCTTCAAAGGTCACACTACAAGATTCTATGACGGCCCTGGAGAGATTATCATAGATTCTATAAGTGTGAGATTCGAGACCATAGCCAACAAAAATACCCTCTAATGCTTTAGACTCGAATTTGGACAAACGAACACCTTTTATGAGATAGAAACACTTACAACCGAACACCCAGAAGTAAGATATGTTGGGCTTGTTGCCGGTAAATATTTCATATGGAGTCTTGTTGATTTCTTTGCGGAGGTAGAGCCGGTTTGAAGCATGGCATGCGGTGGATATGGCTTCGGCCCAAAAGTTGTATGGAGATTTAAACTCCGCCAACATGGTCCTAGCCATCTCAATAAGAGTCCGGTTCTTCCTTTCGGCCACACCATTTTGTTGAGGGGTGTATGCAGCGGAATATTGATGTTTTATCCCCTCATCACTAAGGAAATCATTCAAGGTGTGGTTCTTGAACTCGGTGTCGTCGTCACTTCTTATGATTAACACGGGAAGATTGTATTGTCGTTGGACCATGTTTATGAAGTCGATGAAGGTCTTTTGGGTCTCACTCTTCAACTTGAAGAAGTATACCCACGAGTATATTGAAAAGTCATCAACGATCACCAAACGGTATTTCTTCCCACCAATACTTGCATGAGATGGAGGACCAAAGAGGTCCACATGAAGGAGCTCCAAGATCTTGGTTGACTTGATGTGGTTCTTAGGCTTGTGAGGAGCATCATGCATCTTCCCTAGAACACATGCCCTGCAAACACGATCTTTGGCAAAGGAAACATTTTATTTTAGTCCAACAATATGGCCCTCCTTATGGAGACTTTGCAAAGTTCTCATATTGACATGGGCTAGTCGGCGATGCCATAGTCAACCCACATCGGCCTTTCCGAATAAGCACATTGGACTTGTAGTGGCTTGCCCCGAAAAGTCCACCACATACAAGTCATGTTAGACGTACCCAACGAAAGAGACCTTGAGAGACTTGCTCCACAAGAGGACCACAATATCAACATCAATAAAGACGGCAAAGCCCATCTTTCCAAGAGCACGGATTAAAAGTAAATTGTATCCAAGGGTTCCAACAAGCATGACGTTCACGAGTGTAATGTCGTGAGCAACCACATCCTTGCCAAAATCCATTACCTTAGACTTTGACTTGTCGGCATATGTCACAGAGATTTGATCATCATTTGGCTTTAAGTCCTTGACAATAGACGAGCTTCAGGTCATATGACTTGTGCAACCACTATCAAGCACCCACTTTGACCCTCCGGAAGCATGTCTACAAAAGATCAAGCTAATTTTTTAGGTACCCATTTTTCAATGGGTCCTCTTTTGTTAGTAACAAGGGTCTTGGGAACCCAAATAGACCAAGCAATATGGCCATCATATGGCCCAACATATTGTGCATGCACATCACCATAAAAATCTCGCATTAGAACATAGTGAGGGTTAGCACTTCCCGCAAAGTCATCATGAGACATAGTTTTACCACTTGTGGTCTTACTATCCACAATGGCCTTCTTGGTCTCTTCTGCGGGCTTGGCCTTCCTTTTCTTGGTGTTCTTCTTCTTAGTTTTGGAGACAAAACCAATGCCCCCCTTTTCACCACTAGGACTTTGCTTACTCAAAAGATCATCAATGGACTTGTTGCCTTGAGGAAATGTGGCCTTGGCTAGCTCCCCCTTCAACCTAGCATGTTCTTCAAGAATAGTTGTGCTACTATATGGAGTGAAGTTACTAGGTGAAGGAATATTGGCCAACTGAGTTTTAAGCGTTTCATGGGACTTTGTGAATGACAAGAATTTACTTTCCAAAGCCTTGTGAGCCTTGTCAAGCAAACTAAAATCCTCGGCAAGTTTTTCATGAACCACACCAAACTCAATCTTGTCCTTTTTAGCCCTTTTGCATTTAGCAATAGCATGATCACGTTCTTTGATGAGTTTATTAACAATAATGTCATTGGCCTTATCAAGCCCCTCAAGTTTTAATTCAAGTGACATTCTAGTCTCTTGTTCTTCTTCTAGAGCATTATTTAAAGCCTATAGCTCAGTCATGTGTTCATGCCCAAGTTTACATCTTACATCTAGAAGCTCTTGTGTATGGGAAAGTTGATCTAAGATGTTTCCAAAATGTATCTTAGCATCTCCTTGTAGGTTAGTCATAAACTCATCAAAGGAAATTAATTCCTTTTTAACATCAAGAGACATCTCATCATCAATTTCATCATTATCTAAGGGAGTAGAGTGAGATGAGGATACCTCCGTTCCTCTTACCATAAGGCGAGTGACGTTCTTGATGGGGGAATTCTCATTTGGAGAATCAAAGAGTGAGTATGTCGGAGTAGAAGTAGTGGCTAGAGCCGCCATACTATTAGACGTTTCTTCTTCCTCATCATCTTCATCGTCGGAGGAGTATTCTTCATGAGTGATCAAGACAATTTCTCCCGACTTCTTGTTGATGGGATTCTTCTTGATGAAGGGTTTCTTGTAAGATACTTTGAGAGTCTTCTTCATCACAAGGTTACCACCATGATCTTCTCTCTTCTCATAGGGACAACTTGCCACAAAGTGATAGTGGTCACCACAATTGAAGCAAGTTCTCAATCTAGTGGTATTTTCTCTTTTCCCATTTGGGTTGCTTCTCCGTTGCATTTCCATCTTGGCCTTGACGGGGTTCTTCCAAAAGTTCTTTGCATAGAAGGCCATATATTGACTATGAGCAATCTTGACTTCATCGGGGTGGTCCATGGAGAGACCTTCATCACTATCATCTTCATCCCCATGGTCCACAACTTTGGCCTTCAAAGCAACATCGACAACATTAATCATACCAAGGGCACGAGCACGGGCATCTTTGGCATTCTTGGCGGCAACTTTGAAAGCGGCCATCTCTTGCATAACTTCATTGGAGGTCATGAGATGGTAGTTGTGTCTTCCTTGTAGGCTCTTCAAGTCGGTGGTCTCAAAGGGCATGAGTGTACTCACATATTTCCTTTTTATCCACGCATCATCCACATGTGAGGCACCCACATTTCTAAAAGCGGTGGCGGTGGTCTTTAGCCTTCGGTACATGTCTTCATGATCTTCACCTTCCATCATGTATAAGCATTCGGCTTCATTGCTTAGTGCATCATACCGGTTCCTCCTCATACTCTCATTTCCAACAAACAATACCGTGAGGGCATCCCAAGCTTCCTTGGCAATGCTAAAGTGCTCAATGTGTGGGTAATCCTTTGTACCCAATCCTTGTTGAATCATATGCAAGGCAGTGGCATTGAGTTGACTATTTACAATCTCTCTTCTTGTCAAGTTGTTTGGATCCCCAATAAAGAGTCCATGCTCGATGATGTTCCATAGTTCAATACAAGAGCTGCACATATGAGTTCTCATTAGTGATTGCCATTGAGCAAAAGTAGCAGATTCTTCAAGCTTAGGTGGGTCACCTCTATTGTACACATGAGGGTGAGGGATTGGAGGGTCGGGATAGTACCATGAATCACGGTGCTCACCCTTCCCCCCATCATTTTGTGTGGCGGAATTAGCGTTGTCTTGTTTACCCCCCACCATCATACCCTCGGGGGATACCGGAGCATTCCCTTTAGGTAAAACGGATGGAGGATCCTCTTGGGGAGATGGGGGCTATGATACATCTTTTTCTTTAAGAAGTTGCTCAAGCATCTTCTTGACTTTGTTGACCAAGGAAGAGCTCAATCTTGTTTCCAAGTTTTTGAGATCTTCCATGGTCACCGTGGTGGGCTCACCACCACCATCCCCTTCATGGCTACCCATATTCTCTTAGGCAGTAAAGCCCAAATAAAGAGCCGAGGTTGTGATACCAATTGAAAGGATCGTATGGGCACCTAGAGGGGGCGTGAATAGGTGCTACTTCAATTTTTCTTCTTTTTCAAATTAGGGTTTGATTATAAGGTAAATTCTCTAGATAATGCAACTAAGGTGAATTTACCTATATGACAAACATGAACAAGTTAATACACAACTAAGCAAGAGCAAGTAAGTAAAGTGCGATAAAGGATAGAAGTAACCAAAGTGGTGGATGCGGAGACACAAGGATTTTTTTCCCGTAGTTCCTTCCTTTTGAGGGGAAGTAAGTCTACGTTTGGAGAGGGGGTGGTTTCAAACCACCAACGCCACGAGAGGCCTCCCTTGTTCTCCGATGAATCTCACCCCAACGTGATCGATCCACCTTCCACTATATCGGCAACCTTCAAGGTGGAAGCCGACACCTTTATAAGTTTGGGGCACACATCCACAACTGAATTGGAGGCTCCCAAATACAAGCAAGCTGTCAAGACAATCAAAGACAAGCTTGTAAGAACCAAATCTAGAACTAGGGTTTCCAAGAAAACACTAGTGCAAAGAGTCCCTCAATGGAATGAGGGGAAATGAAGATCTCTTTTGGTGAAGTAGTAGATCGGGTCCTCCTCCTTAGATTCCCCAAAGATCAAAGACTTTGGGTGGTGGATTGAGGAGATCTTGTGGATTTGGTGGCTCCAATGGTGGTCTTGACTTTAATGCAAATGAGCAGCTTGTCCCAAGGTAGGTGGAGGGGTATTTATACCCCTTGGAGAAATCTGGCCATTGGAGCAATAAATGCACTGGTACTACCAATACTCAAGCGGTAGTACCGGTTGCAAGCGGGACTACCGGTCCAGTACCGGACCAGGTACCGGAGATGCCATTCTTGGTCGAGCCAGCATCAGTTCTGCCCGGTACACCCTTGCGGTACTACCCCCAAGCGGTAGTACCGGTCATAAGATGCGGTACTACCGGTCAGGGCGGTAGTACCGGTCCCAAGTACCGGTGGGCACCGCGCGAGAAGGGAGGGGCTGGTCCTTCAATATTACTGCCCGGTACTGCTGAGCGGTACTACCGTGTCCAAGCGGTAGTACCGCTTGTCTCAAGTGGTACTACCGGTTGGAGCGGTAGTGCCGCTCCGCGGTACCGGATGGTACTGAGGAAAAACCATCCCTCACAACTTTGCACGGGTCCAACCGGTACTAGGACCGGTAGTACCGGTGCCAAGCGGTAGTACCGGTCATTTTTCCGGTACTACCGGTTGCCAAATTGGTTTTTGGCAAGGGTAATTGGGAAAGTCAATATTTGTGCCACACTCTATCAAACATGTGATACACTTAGCACATGATTAGACCGATAAGTGTATTGTTATCAAACATCAAAATCAGAAGGATAGGAAATGCTCTTTCACACGTTAAGCTTCGAATAGCCTTTCAGTTTCTCTCAACCTCCTTGGTGCATCACAGATCCCTTCTTGCAAGCACGCGAATAGTTCAGTGTTATAGCTGAAACAGATTGAGCAGTCCTCGATGGCGAGGAGATCCACTCATCGTGTGCCACTTGATGTCTTTGCCAGCATGTATACCAACAGGTGGTAGCGATAAGTTCCTTGAGACCCACTCCGTACAAGCGAGGAGCAGTCACATCTGGCTGGCATAGAAATTCTTCAAACACTCCAGATCTCGACTTATCGAAAGTAATCAAATCTTCAATTCGATTAGATAAGCCCAATTGGATCAAAACTTCCTGATCCGAGGACACTAAAAAAGGCATGGAGAGTGTCCTCACAGTAGATCTTGCAAACCTGGTACACACTGCTATTTCTTATATGTCGATTAGCCAGGATGCAATAACATGGCAGGTTGTCGTGCAGGAGATGCCAAGAGAAAATTTTCACCTTTGGTGATACCTTTAGCGCCCACACCTTTGATCAAACCTTAGTAACCTCAGTTGTACCCTATCCATTAGTATGAAGCAGCTTCCTCCCATGTTGATGTTCCCATTCAACATAATAGGCCGAATAGACAGTAAAAATCACGTTCTTGGTATAGTTCCAAGAAAAATCATCCATCATTCCGATCGCGAGAGGAATCGTGAAAACAAAATCTTCCATCATCCCGATACCGATCGCGAGAGCGAATAATTTGTTCATCCCAATTCCTTATGACATGATCAATTAGCTCGGAGACTCGTGAAAACTACATTACCCCAACGAGTAATTAGCTTCCTTGACAGGCTAGAGGGAATCCATGGGTCATCCCAAATGTTGATATTCTCTCCGTATCCAACCCTTCAAATGTATCCTTTTTTAAAGTTTGGATCCCTAACAATATACTCTGCCAATTATAGGAAGATACTTTCTTTAATTCCGCATTCAGTAAATCACCCAAGGGAAAATATTTGGCTCTTAGTACTCTAGCACAAAGAGATTCAGGTTCACATAATAGTCTCCAAGTCTGATTGGCTAGCAATGCAAGGTTGAAACAATGGAGGTGTCTAAACCCCATTCCACCCTTCTTCTTTGGAACACACATTTTCCACCACGCGAACCAATGCATATGTTTCTGATCATCGCCATCTCCCCACCAGTACTGGCTCATAATATTTGTGAACCGTTTGATGACTTGTTTAGGGAGCTTGAACACTGGCATACCATCTGCAGGTATAGCACATGCAATAGCTTTCAATAAGGCCTCCTTTCCACCATACGATAATAATTTTTCCTTAAAACACTTATTCTAGCACAAAGTATGTCAATCAAATGCATGAAGCAGTCAATCCTATCCACGCCAAACAAAGGTTGAAGCCCGAGGTACTTATTAGTGATAGCCTCGGTCAAAATATTAAGCTCAAGACAAATCACTTCCTTCACTTCCACAGAAGTACAAGGGATAAAAGAGATACTAGATTTACTTTCACTCACCAATTGACATGATTGAAAGGACTATATCTTCCCATGATGTTTTTGGTGTTAAAATGACAATCCCAACCGTGTTTTTAACTGTGCTCTTGAGTTTCAGGGGAAACGTCGTTGATGTCTCATTCTATTGTGATGGATGCTCTCTTGTGATCTTTTGAAGACGGTGGCCTTTTAGTCTTCTCCTAGTTTCTTTCCGGTTGTTGTTTTTAGGTCACCGTACTATTAAGAGGGGGTCCATGTTGGAAGGCTGTGGGAAATCACTTGTTCTTGCACAAACCTATATGCACCTCCACAGCCATCCCATTATCCCGTGAGAGAGAGCGTGTTCTGCTCAGAGGGGCCTTTTGTGTCTCATAACTTCGGTCATAGGCGGAAGTTCCACTCAAACTTTTTCTCGGGCAGTTCTACGATTTGTTCGACGCTAGTTCCGCCCAAGTTCGGTGGCGGTTCAAGAACCTTCTGTTTGAAGTGTGCTATTTGCGGAACTTGGCTGAACTTGGCTTAACTTGCATCGAACTTGTACCGCTAAAAGTTCTTGAGAACTTCCGCTCAAGGCGAACTTCCGGTCGACTTCCTTCATGACCCAAAAGTTCTGCCCCTTGTTCCGCCCCAAGTTCCGGTGAAGGCTCAGTAACCTTCTGTTTTGAAGCGTGCTATTTGCCGGAACTTGATCGGAACTTGCTCGGAAGTTCACCGGAACTTCCGATCCGTTTTGACCGGAAGTTCCGGTTGCGCTTCTGGAGCGGGCGTCAATGGTCTGATGACCGTTGGAGCCAGGCTGGGTGGAACTTCCGGCCCCTCACCGGAACATTCGGTGAGGTCACGGGGAGGCTGTAACGGTTCAGCGTGGGGGGGCCTATTTAAGGCACCCCTCTTCTTCCTCCCACTTTCTCTCGAATTTTTCTCTCTCCTCCATTAATGCTTGAGCTTCACCTCACTAGATCTCTCTCTCTCTAGCCACTCAAATGACTTGATATTTTGAGAGGTGAGGGAGGTGACCTAGATCTACACTTCCACCAAAGATGAATTGATTTCCCCCACCCATCCTTTGTGGATCTTGTTGCTCTTGGGTTTCTTGGAACCCTAGACGGTGTAGGGCATCCCCGGAGCTGAGGCATGTGTTGTAAAGCTTCGAGGTGTCGTTGAGGGCCTCCAATTGAGTTGTGGAGCCTCCCCCTCAACCTTGGTGTAAAGGTTTCGGTTGGCGCCTTCAAGGTCACCGGTTAGTGGATTGTGAGGCCTCCTTTGTGGGGGAGCTCACCGGAGAAGAAGGTGAGGCCTTTGTGGCGCTCATGTGACCTTGTGTGGACCCGACACCTCTCCAACGCAGACGTAGCTCCTTGTGAGTGAACTACGGGAATTACATCTCCGTGTCCCCTCGCCGGTTACTTCGTTCCCTTCCTTTACTCCTTGCTATTTACTGTTTTTGTGGTTGGTGTTCGTTTTCTTGCATTTAGGTTGTTCACTTAGTTGCATCTCTAGATAACTTCCTTTCTCGTTGAGCCTAAAAGTGAGAAACAAATTAAAATTGGTAGACGCCTATTCACCCCCTCTAGTCTTATCAAGTCGGTACTTTCAATTGGTATCAGAGCCAAGGCTCTTACTTCGGGCTTTACCGCCTAAGAGACTATGGCCGACGAAGGGGGTGGTGAAACTGAAAAAGCCAAGAACTTGGCCACTATGGATGACCTCAAGTAATTGGAGTCATCCATGATGTCCAAGTTCGAGGAAATGATGACTCTCTTGCAGTCTCTCAAGCCAAACCCCATGGTTGCTATTGACACACCCTAACCCAACGAGGTTTCTCCCACCGTTATGGTGTCCGCCCCCGGGGTAACTCCCGCGGCTGCCACCACTCACTTGGGACTTGGTTTTGTTGCTCAAACCTCTACCAGGGAGAACATTGAGGAGCCGGAGAACCTAACTTCAAAAGGGGAGAATGGAGGAAAGGACTACTCGGCGGTACCCCCACCGCCGAAGTATACTCCGAATCCACCCATTCCCATGCCACAAGGAGCACCACCCATGCTAGATACGTCTAATTTCGCCAATTGGCAATATCTAATGCGCTCACATATTTCCAGCTCATCCATTGAGTTAATGAGGATTGTGGAGGATGGATTCTCTCCATTTGACCCAAAGAAGTTGACACGAGGTGAAGTGGTGGACAAGCAACTCAATGCTACAGCTTTGGGAATGATTCAAAAGGCCTTGACTCCAAAGGATTTTGCTCACATTCGCCAATTTGACACTGCCAAGGGAGCTTGGTATCAACTCACCGAGCTCTTTGTTGGGAATGCTAGCATCCAAAGCTCCAAGTTTGATGAGATCAACAACGAGTGCGATGGTTTCGCAATGCAAGATGATGAGACCCCTGAAGACATGTATAGGCGCCTTAAGGTCCTTTGTTCCACTATGAGGGACCTTGGGGCTCACTATGAAGATGACAAGTTTATGAAGAGGAAGTTCATTCAAGCTCTTCTCCCATTTGAAGAACAAAAGCTCAAATCTATCAAGGGAAGAACCAACTTTCACTTAATGACCTCCCAAGAAGTCTTGAGTGAAGTAATTGCCATGACTATTGCTAAGAAGAATGCGGAGTCCGCCCGAGCTAGAGCCATTGGATCAACAAAAGTGAACCTTGCTTTGAAGGCCAAGGCTATTGAAGTTGATGATGATGATACATCAAGTGAGTGGTCTCAAGAAGATCTCAAATGTGCCTTCAACGAACATCTTGCTCTCGCTTCAAGGGCCTTTTGGAACAAGTCCGGATTCAAGTCAAGATCAAGGGACAACTCAAGATTCAACTCACCCAACAAGTCTCCCAAAGCAAGGTCATGCTATAGTTGCAACGACAAGAGTCACTTCGTGGACAAGTGTCCCTTTGAGAACCGTGAAGACAATGGTGGTCGTCTCATTCGCAAGGTCAAGTCAAGACCTCCTCATCCCTTAAACAAGAACTACACCGTCAAGAACGCCACTAACAAGGAACGAGCAATTGTGGTCCATGAAGAATATCTTTCGGGCACGGATGAAGATGATGATGATGAAGTTCATGGTGGAGAGATTGTGGGGGTTGCTGCTATTGCCACTACCTCAACTCCATGTATATCCCTCTTCGACTCGCCAAATGAAAATGTCATCTCCTCCAACCAAAAGTGCTTCATGGCCAAGGCCACCGAGGTATCACCGAAACCCACTCCTCAACCTATCTCTAGTGAGCCTTCCTCTCTTGATCTTGTCGGTCTAGAGGTGAAGAAAGAGATGATTGACATGTGTGAATTTGTTGCTACCTTAGATGAAGAAACTAAAAACTGCTTTGAGTCCTTACTTGCACAACTTGAAAATGCTAGAGATGCCTTAGATGAAAAGGAAGAACTTCTTGACTTGCTAAGTAAAAATGAAAGAGATGTCACGATGAAATTGCCTCTCTCACTCAAAGTCTTGAGGATGAACAAAATATGAGAATTAATCTCGAAGAAAATGTGTCTAAGCTTGTAGATGATCATAACAACAATTTGACCTCTACAATTAAAGAACGTGACCATGCTCTTGCTTTGATTAAGGTTCTCAAGAAAGAAAATGCTGAGTTTGTGGGTGGTCATGATAGGACTCAAAAGGATCTTGAGAAACTCAAAGAGGAACACAAAGCCTTGGAGAGTAAATTCTCAAGTCTTTTTGAGGCTCATGAACAGCTTCAAACTCAATTAACTTGTGATCTTTCTAAGTCTTCCGCTGTGCAAATTATAGACTTGTCTAGCTCTCCTAACCCTTGTTGCAAGCATGAGCATCTCATAGAGGAGGTCAAGGTTTTGAAGGATCAACTTGCCAAGACTAAGAAGAACAAGAACAAGAACAAGAAGAAGAAAAAGAACAAGGGCATGGCCCAAGGAGTACCAAATGTCCTAACCCTCTTGCAAAGTGACAACTTTACCGGAAAGAACAATCCCCCTTATATTCTTTGCAAATCTTATGATGGTCATGTATATGCTAGATATGTGGGGACATCTTACACGCATGATTATCATTGGGCCATTTGGGTGCCAAAGGTTCTTGTCACTAACAAAAGGGGACCCATTGCAAAATGGGTACCTAAAACCAAGGCTTGATTTTTTTGTAGGACTATGCTTCCGGCGGATCAAAATGGGTGCTTGATAGTGGTGCCATGAGTCATATGACCGGAAGCAAGTCTACCATGACCGAATTGAGACCCAATATTGCCAACACCATGGTCTCCTACGGTGACAAAACAAGCTCTCAGGTTTTGGGTTTTGGCAAAGTGGTGGTAACCCCGGATGTATCCTTGGTTGACGTCATGCTTGTCAAAACTCTTGGTTACAACTTACTCTCAGTTCGTGCTCTTGATCTTATGGGTCTTTCTTCTTTCTTTAATTCTCATTCCGTGGTCCTCATGTGGAGCAAGTCTCTCAAGGTGGCTTTTGTAGGATATGTGGAACATGACTTGTATGTGGTGGACTTTTCAGGGACCACTACTCCTCATGCTCTATGTCTCTATGCTAAAGCCGACAAGGGCTGGTTGTGGCATCGCCTCCTAGCCCATGTTAACATGAGGACTTTGCAAAGACTTCACTCCGAGGGCCACATCCTTGGAATTAACGATGTTTCTTTTGCCAAAGATCGTGTTTGCAGGGCTTGTATTGAAGGGAAGATGCATGAAACTCCTCACAAAGCGCTCAATCAAATCACTACCGAGAGATGTTTGGAGCTCTTACATATGGATCTCTTTGGTCCTCCCTCTCATGATAGCCTTGGAGGCAAGAAGTATTGCTTGGTTATTGTGGATGATTTCTCAAGATACACTTGGGTGTTCTTTTTCAAGTACAAGAGTGAGACTCAACAAACCGTCATTGACTTTTCTAATGAGGTTCAACGGAAGCACAATGCAACTATTCTCTCAATTCGAAGTGACAATGGCACCGAGTTCAAAAACTATACCTTGGATGAGTTTCTCAGTGATGAAGGAATCAAGCATCAATACTCCACTCCCTACACCCCTCAACAAAACGGAGTTGCCGAAAGGAAGAATCGCACTTTGATGGTTGCGGCTCGGTCTATGCTAGCTGAGTTCAAGTCTCCATACAACTTTTGGGCCGAGGCCATCTCCACCGCTTGCCATGCAACCAACCGGCTTTATCTCCGCAAGAATAAGAACAAGACCCCCTATGAACTTCTCACCGGGAAAAAGGCTAATGTTAGCTACTTTTGGGTGTTTGGGTGCAAGTGCTACATCCTCAAGAAAGGAGTTCGGTTGTCAAAGTTTGAATCCAAGGCTCAAGAAGGAATTTTCGTTGGTTACTCAAATCAGTCCCATGCTTATAGAGTCTACAACAAAGCCAATGGAAGAGTTGAAGAGACGAGCAACGTGAAGTTTGATGAAAATCATGAGTCTCTTGTTAGGAAAGATGGTGTTTGTGATCCAAGTGATGAAATTCCTCCCAAGGCCATAGGAAGAATGGGTGTGGGTTTCCACCTCCCCATTGAGGATCCCCTTATGGACGAAGGAGAAGGACCAATATCTACTCAAGTGGAGCCCTCACTCTCACAAGATCATCTTGCACCTCAAGGACCTACTTTCTTGGCACAAGCTCCCTCAAGCTCTTCCGAAGCTTCCCATGCTCATGACTCTCCAAGCTCTAAAGAACAAGCTCTTCATCAACAAAATCAACCTCCCCACGATGGGGCTCCTCCTCAAGGCACCTCCCACGGACAAGCTCTTCATCAACCTCATCAACCTCCCCAAGATGGGGCTCCTCCTCAAGGTCACGTTTCTCCCCAAGGTCAAGCTCGCCGAGATCAAGAGCAAGTCAATGATCCTCAAGGATCCTATCCAAGTGATGACTCCCCCGAAGTGGAAATTGATGAAGATGACCCTCGTGTTCGTGCTTATAGTCAAGGGGGCGGCTCAATTGGTGGAAATGACCAAGTGGTAGCTCAAGAATCTCGAATTGAAGCACAAGCCCGTCGTTAAGCCTACCGTCTCGCCAAGCTTGTTCGAGATGGCCATATCCTTGATAATGTCTATGGAGATTTCAATAAAGGTTCCACTACTAGGAGGAAACTAGCTTCCTTTTGCTCTCACCATGCGTTTATCTCTCTTGTGGAACCACAGAAAGTCTTCGAAGTTCTTGAATGTAACTACCTCGGTGAATTACGCTCCTAGATACAAGCCTGGATGAGTGGTAGTGGTTGAAATAGTACGGTGGGGCCCCAAAAGCCACTCACTGGTAGTCCTTTCAGACGTCCCAACCACTACCCTCTCAACGGGACTGTCAGACGGCGTGTCGGCGGCGAAGGGATCAACTACGTACAAGTGGGTATGTACAAAGCCACCATACAAGAGTACATCGAGCCATACCATCTAGAAAGAAAGGAAATATAACGCCATACGGCAAGATTCAAATGACCTAGATAGATCTATATTTTAGGATACTTCCTCATACAACACACATCGAGTATCATGCGGGCGGCAAACAAAATCCAGTACGGATAAGAAGCAAATCGGCATAAGATGCCATAGAAATAAGCACATCCAACTACAGGTCTCACGGATCCCGTTCCGGAATCTCTACACCGAACGATCGTTGCCCACATCTTGACTTCTTCCACCCAAAGATGTCGATCTGTGAAGGTACCATCCATCTGAACCAAGAATTTATCGTGTGAGACCCTAAGGGTACTCAGCAAGTCTTAATGCCTCTAAAGGGGACACAACACAGGGTGACGAATTGCAGCGAAAGATAAACCCTAAGTTCTACAGATAACGCTAACCATCCGCCTAACCAAAGATGAGCGGATGTCCGTGAATTAAGAACAACAATTATAATGGTAATCTCATCCGATCCATCGTCCTCCCGCTACCAACAAGGAAGCGGACGAACAACCCCATCCGTTGGCAATTTTATTAACCATTCCATGAGTGTTGCACTATTTACTAGTCAAGTTACTTAGTCGATTAAGGCGGTACTTTAGTTATGCTTGTCTATGATCGAAATCGTGCTCCAAGTCGTCCATATCCGCGGACACGGCTTTGAAAAGTTTTACCCGGCGGGTGCACCAATAGCAACACACGCCGATCAACCTCGGAAAAACCAAATCAAAACCCAACGAGGCTTTCACGATGAACAATCACAGATTCAGAAATATTTTGGGGCCACCTTGGAGTACACCAGCAAAGTAAGCAAGCTTGAGACGGACTCAAGGTTTGGGTGGGCCAGTGAACGCATGAACCAAAACTGGGCTTGTCGACACCGCGGAATCGTGTCCCGATCCTAAACAGTACAGTGTGCTCCTCGCACAAACGTAAATACAGAAAGTAGCATGGCATAAGTACATGATCGTAAATAAAACCTCAAACTAGTTTGTGGCCCCAAGAAATAAGACGGAATCAAGCTCTGGCCCAGGGGGGTCCCATATACCTCCCGGATGTGGATAGCGCGATAAATCAAGGAACAGGAATCAAGTACTCGGGGTCTTACGGGACACAAGTGAGTAGGAAAAACAAAATAGCAGATGTTGCTCACCGGTGCCACTTTCTTTAGTTATCCCACTACTACTCAGGTTAAGTTGTTTAGGTACCTCATTATTCAACAGACTCGCACATACCCTACACATGCTGTTCTACGACTCGCATGGCCCAAACAACTCCTATAGTAGTGGCTCATGGGATGGAGGAACAAGCTTGGTGGGGTTTAAAAGTAAAGGCTATGCATACTTGGGATTCAATTTAATGCAATCGCGACTCAATGATGCAAGAATAAGATAGAGGCAATAGGTATTGTATGTATGCAAGCATGTGGAAGTGCTTGCCTGTCAACTCAGTTGAAGCGAGGGACGGATCTGGGTAGTGCTCCTGGTTCTCTTGATATAACCCCTGCTCAGTGTCTATCCGAGAAAAACCAAACAAACAAGGCCAACATGAATATAGAGCACAAGCATATGAATAAGATGCGTCAAGCAAACAATCATGCCATGATGAATGATGCACAATTTACATGGTATTAAGGTAGCATGGCATGGTGAGGTGTGGAGGACAAGTAATAACATTTTAATGGGGTTTTGGAATCACATTTGTTGCCATAACACTTGCTGTACCCTATATTTTTATATGATGCATGCTGCAATTGAAGTCATGGATAGCATAAACAGAAAGGTCTCGTCGATCTGATCATTTTAGACCTATCATTTGCTAAATTTGGAATTATAAATCAAAAGTTATTGATTATTTAAATTCTAGTGGCAATTGGTGTAATTTAAGTAAACTTGGAATTTAAATGTGCAAAAGGCAATTTGAATGTCATATTTGAAATCCTGGCATTTTTCTGATCTCCAAACATATATCATTTGCCAATTTTGGATTTTCCATTGAAAAGTTATTTGAATTCTGGTTTGAATTGAATTTGAATTAAATGAATAAGATTTAAACTGAACAGACAAACTGAACTATTTTACACCCAATCTGGCCAGCGATCGTGGATGGGCCAGCAACAGAGGCCCACGCAGCTGTCAAGCTCGCCACCGTGGCCTTATCCAAGGCCTGGCGGCAGGTGGGCTCGTGGGTCCACACGCCTTTGGGCAAGGAGGGACCGCGGGTTAATTCAAGGAAAGGCGGGGAGCCTTTTTACTAAAAGGACATCGACGCTGACTGGGGGCCTGGGCGGACCTCGGGTTGCTAAAAAGGTTTTGGGGGGGGGGGGTTGTGCAAAGTGAGCAGATCTTGTACTTCTTCTCTGCACGGCGAAAAGCAATGTGGCTGACGGAGGGGATCGAACCCGCGACCGGGGGCGCTTGCGCGGACGCGGAGCCGCTGCGGTGGCTTTGGGGTTGGTGCTAGGAAGGGGCTAAGCGTCTAGGTGAGGCTCCCGACGCAGCGCGAGAGGACGCAGCCGCGACGCACCAGGCGCCGGCGCAAGGTCCGGCGTACCAGAGCTACGGCGGCGGAGGTGTTAGGGTGGTTCGGTGCTCACATGGGCGTGCGGAGTGGTCGGATCGGGCAGGCGGTCGTGAGCAGGCGAGCCTTCTGAGCTAGGGTTTTGCGGGCGGCGTCGGTGTCAGCTGTCTCCTTCTCCTCCTCTTTGAGTGCAGGCAGAACAAGCTCCGGATCTCCTCGACACCCAGACACCGCTCGCCTCTGTTCGGCCGGCGAGGGAGGCCGGCGGCGCGTCGAGGCAGACGGTGGCAAGGGGAGGAAGGAGGGGAGGCGAGGCAGGCCTCTGGGATGGGATCTGGGGACGGCTGGGGGCGAAGTGGGACGGATAAGAACGAGAGAGGGGGGCAGGTAGATGGCGTGGGGGAGGGGAGGTGGCTTCGGCGCTTTTGCACCCTCCCTCACGTGCATGGGCGGCCACGGCAGGGCAGGGCAGGTAGGGAGGATGCCAGGTGGGTCCAGGGCGAGGCCAAGGGGTAGAGCAGCTGCGGGGTGGGGCTGCAGAGGCAGGGAGGAAAAGAGGGGAGAAAAGGGGCTCGGGGTGGGAGCTAGGGTTAGATAGGAGGGGAGGGTAGCTCGGCAGGGAGGTGGTGGTTTGGTGGGGCCCTCATGCAGGGAGAGGGGAGGCCGGGGGAGATAGGGCAGCTAGGGTAGGGCATGGGTGATCATGCTAGGAAACTAGAAAGTAGGAGGGGGTACTTAGGGTTTGGTTTAGGGGAGATGTAGATTAGGGTTTTTGTTTAGCTAGGAAGGATAGATGGCAAGGGTAGGTTTTAGGGTTTGCTAAGAGGGGGGGGAAGATAGAGGGAGAGGTACTTACTTGATCATGCATGCTCCAAACAAGCCTTAACAAGATCAAAGCAAGCAAAAGAGGGAGAGGGAGAGAGAGATGATCATGTGATGATGGGGTGTTCCTTTGGTCCATGCATGCTCCAACAATGACCAAGCAAGATCCAAGAGAAGAGGTGGTTTGGTTGGTGCATGCCTCATGAGCACAGGTGTGTGCATGGGGCATGGGGGTAGAGGTTTGCTAAGGGAGATAGAGATAGATGTTATGGTGAAGAAAAACTACAAGCCAACTCAAGATTTAACAAAGAAAAATGATCCATGCAAACAAAGCTAAAACATACCAAAGCCAAGAAAAAGGTGGCACTTGCATGGCCCATGCAACAATATTTGCCATGTGGTTATATTGTGAAAACAACATCATTTCATGTGGCATTAATCCTTGCATTCCCAAAAGGTGGGCAAAGGCCAAGCAAAAGATTATGGGTGGAATCCAACCAACCAACATGAGCTAGAGATAACCCAAATTAAAATGCCAAGCTCAAATTAATTGGATGGTGGAATATAAGGTGGTGAAAGAAAAGGTGGTGGAGTCAATAAGAGAGATGCCCTCAACTCAACTTGGGCATTTAACAATATATCAAGAGCCAAATACAATATCAAGAGGCAAACACAATTAATCATGCACATGAGATAAGAACCAAACAAGAAAAGGGTTTTATATGATACTCAAATGCAAGGTGACATGATGACATGAGCATGATATGATGGTGATGCAACAATTATATGTTGGAAGTGGCCCTTTTTATTATTATAACATGTAGCATTACAGGTGTTAGACAACTGGGATGCTACATTGAAGATGATGATTGGCTTGATGCTATGAACGAGGAACTTCACAACTTCAAGAGGAACAATGTTTGGACATTGGTTGAGCGGCCTAAAGACTGTCAAAACGTCATTGGAACCAAGTGGGTCTTCAAGAACAAGTGCGATGCGAATGGAATTGTCGTGCGCAACAAGGCAAGGTTAGTTGCCCAAGGATACTCACAAGTTGAGGGCATCGACTACTGACATGGTTATACCCTATGGGTACGTGGTCTCAGCATACCTAGTCTAGCCCAAGGAAGGCCCACGGTGGATATACGCCGGCCCATGAAGACTTTCGGGTAGCCCAGGCCCATAACGCCTTCGGATCCTTGGAGAGCAAGACTAGAGTAGATAGGAAATTCAAAGGGGTAAAACCCTAGAACCTGTAACCGACTAGGACTATTCCCGGGACCTGCCTAAGTCTATATAAAGGCCAGGAGGGCACGGCCTAGATCTCTCGACTCATACTTTTGCATACGCACCACCACGCCAGATCGAATCTGCGCACCCTGTAACCTTCGGTTCCACCGTAATCAAGAGCAGATAAGCGGTAGGGTTTTTCCCTCGGGGCTGAACACAGGTAAATATCGTGTCCCCTGGTTGCTTGTCTGTTAACCGTTCCACGATCTCCAGCATCCCCATCTTCTCCAAAACCCAAGTCCATAAAAATGGGCATTGACGATTCGAAACCTCGTCAATTGGCGCCGTCTGTGGGAATCGGGGCTGCTGATTGTGCGATCGTGAGGGTCCCGACCCAATCGATCTACAACTCTGCAGCGACGGAGAGTCACCTCCTCTTCGGCGCTTTCGGCTTCACCGCTCACTCGCCGGCCACCATGAAGGACTTCGAGCCCGTAGGCGACGGACTCGAAATCTTGTTCGGGAGCTTCTGCTTCCAGGTGGGACAAACTGGCACCCTCCGCCTTCCTGAGCGGGTGCCCGTGCCATCAATCAGGCCCGCCTCATGGGCTCCACACCCTGTGCTGCGCACATCACCATCGACAGATGGGTCCTACGACAGCAACAGCTGCAACTCTGATCTGTGCGATCCACCTTCGGATGAAGGGACCTACAGTTCCGTGTCTGAAAGCTGCGGCAGCAGCGGACCAATCTACGAGCGCTACCAATGCGCGCGATCATCCAGAACAAAGAACGCCTAACCGCGCCCAACACGAACCCCAACCCGAATGTAAGCGGGAGCGAAGAAGCAGTCCCACCCGAAGGGGAAAACAATGGCCACGTCATCCAACTTAGCAAAGAAGGATGGGTCCAGGCACGCCGCGCCGTAGCAGGCGACATAGTCCTGCCTGTAGACTCCTCACGTGAACTACTGATGGCATACCATTACCTCCTCATCGAGGAGCATAAGAAGCAAGTCAAGATGCAGGAAACACTTGACAAACGCAAGCAAGCAGCCTCTGAGTCCAGCGCGCGACGATCTGCGCTCTCCGCCATGGCCCCCGGCTCTAGAACGAACGGAAACCAAGGAAACAAGCACCGCTCGCGGGTGGAGAACATGGATCCCAAGGAGCGCTGTGATGTGACCCGAACTCTCCACACATCGTTCATGGAGATGGATGCTGACGGCAACATCATCCCGATTACACCACAAGCTGCGATCATGGCAGCCACCGCGTATCTCGCGGCCCACCAACCTCCGGAGGGGGACCCGAAGAGAGCCATGCATAAGTCTGCACTCACCGGACTCGGACTTGTCGGAGCTGCGCTCCACGAAGACGCTCCTGCGGAGCCGAAGAAGAAAGCTCCGGCCAGGCGCGACCGGAGCCCCACCCCTTCATCCGAAGAGGAAGAGGAGCACGACCTTCCTCGAAGGAAGAAGAGCTCGCGTCACCATAAACGCGACTACGATGCCAGAGCAGCTTACAACGAAAAATCGACAAAGCACGAGCCAAACGTGCATGCTCGTCTGAATCCGAGATGGACGAAGACGAAGGAGAACTCTGTGGAGCCCGATGCTTCAGCAGATCTGTTCGGCGAACACAGATGCCACGCAATTTCAAGCTTCCTTCGGATACTCCGAAGTTCAACGGCACGCAAGACCCAAAATCCTGGCTCAGTGACCATCTATCATCCGTCAAGCTGCACGGCGGCAACAAAGAAACCGCCATGCAATGCCTTCACCGGTGACAGCGCGGCCTGGTCCGCTCAGCATCCTATCATCAGGGTCCATCCGAAGTTGGGAGGAGCTAGCTTACAGCTTCATCCGAAATTTCAAAGGCACCAGCAAGAGGCCCGCCTCAATAGAAGAGTTGCGAGCCTGCACTCAGAGAATGGGCGAATCTATTCGCTCATACATACTATGCTGGTCTACCACCAAGAACTCCGCAGCACACATCTCCGAAGAGAGGGCCATTGACGCCTTCAGGGACGGCGTCAAACGCCAAGATTTCAAGGAGGAGCTTGGGCGCGTCAAACCCAAAACACTTGACCACCTCATGGACATCGCCACAATTGGGCGGGCAAAGATTGCATTCACCGAGCACAATCGGATGAAGAGGACGACTACGGCCGAAGACGGGAACGCCGCAGCAAGAGGAGATCGCGCGTCTACGAGGACCGCGACAACGCACCCGACATGGTCGCGGCCGGCTACGCCGGCCGCCGCAACGACAACAGCCGAAACAGCGGAGGATACCGCGGAGGAAACTTCCGCAACAGCGGACGCCCATCACAGTCGTGGCAACGCCGCGACCGCGACAACGGACCCTCAGCATACGACAAACTTTAGGGTCCATGCACCATCCACTTCTACATCGACAAGCAAGATGGCAAAAAGAAAGCCAGCCATATGCTCAAGGACTGGCGCGAGTTCCAGAAACTCAGCGAAAGCATGGTGCAGATGAGGCAACAAGCCCCAACACCTGTGTTCGGAAACCCACCTGCGCCAGGCGAAATAGCGCTCGGAGCCCCTCCACCGCCGCCTATTGGAGGCCCAAACCAACCAGTCGCACCAGCACAGAACAACGCTGGGAACGGGTACCCCCCACCGAAAGGAGCACTAAATATGATCCAGAAGGGGCGCCCCACGAATAGGGTGCAGAAGAAAATCACCCGACAAATCAACTTGGCCGTGGCAACTCCGCCTGCAATCCCTGAGTACCTCAGTGGATCGGAGTCCTGCATCACATTCACTCGCGCGAATCACCCTTGCCAGATCCCTCGCCCAGGTCATGCTGCCCTGGTGCTGGAGGCACAGATCGAAGGCTTCGAGATGAGTCGCGTCTTCATGGACGGCGGCAGCTGTATCAACCTAATGTTCTCAAGCACTCTAGCGGCAATGCGGATCCCGCAATGCAGCCTAGAACAGTCAGACGCAACGTTCCACGACATCGTTCCAGGGAAGGGCATATTCCCCCTGGGCAAGATAGGGCTCGACATCATCTTCGGGAAGCCAGACAACTTCCGCAGGAGCGACTCGAATTCTAAGTGGTGGACTGGCCATCACAATACCACGCCATCCTTGGGCGTGTAGCATTCGCAAGGTTCCTGGCTGTCCCACACTACGCATACGTACTACTCAAGATGCCAGGGCCGAAGGGCGTCATCACAGTCCACGGGAGCTTCACCCAATCGGACCAATGCGATAGGGATTTCAAAAAAATCTCCCAGTCTTTCGGCAAGCAAGACGAACTCGTAAGGCTCCGCGAGGTGACGGACAACGGGGCACCCCCAGTCACAAGGCAAAACGCACCTGACATGTCTTTCGACTCCACCGTCAACACAAAGAAGGTGCAGGTCCATCCGACTGACACCTCCAAGACGGCGCTGATCGCCAACGACCTCAGCCCCGCATAGGAAGGCGCGCTCGTCGAATTCCTCCGTGAGCGCTGGGAAATCTTCGCCTGGTGTCCTGCGGACATGCCAGGAGTTCCCAGGGAATTCGCCGAGCACGCACTCAACGTCTTTCCAAATACCAAGCCAGTCAAGCAGTCCATCCGGAGACTGTCCGAACCACGAGCCGAAGCCATCGGCAAGGAAATCAAAAGATTACTCGCTGCAGACTTCATCAGGGAAATCAAGGAAAGCGAGTGGCTGGCAAACACAGTCATGGTCCCAAAGAAGGACACGGACATCCTGCGAATCTCAAAGGGCCTGGGATAGTCTTCAAAACGATTTTGAAGTTCTGGTTCCATAGCAAACAACATGGTGCTCTTAATCACACCATAATCATCTTTCTTGCCCGATAGATGACTTTCTCATCGGCGCGATTCGATAGGGGGTCACCTAACGCTTTCCCAAGGACATAGTCCTTTTGACCGCCAGAGAGAATGATTCTTAGATTGCGGAACCAATTGGTGAAGTTAGACCCATTGTTTTTAAGCTTTTCCTTCTCAGCAAAAATGTTGAAGTTGAAGTTGGACTTAGCCATTTGATCTACAATATTAGCAAGTACAAATTAGACTATGTTCATGATAACTAGTTCAACTTTTAATCAAATTACTAGATGAACTCCCACTAAATTCAACATCCCTCAAGTTGTTTAGTGAACACGATCCAAATTCACCACACCTAATCCGATCTTCACAAGAAGAGATGTGGTTCCAATGGTGGACAACGAAGTGTCGATCATATCATTCATATGACTCATGCTTAACCTTTCGGTTCATGTGTTCCGAGGCCATGTCTATACATGCTAGGATCGTCAAGTTAGACCCAAGTATTTCCGCGTGTGCAAAAACTGGCTTGCACCCATTGTATGTGAGCATAGAGTCTATAGCACCCGATCATCACGTGATGCTTGGACACGAACTTTCATAGCAGTGCATACTTGGGGAGAACACAATTGTTATCTTGATCTTTAAGTGAGGAATCATCTTATAATGCTACCGTCGCGATCTAAGCATAATAAGATACATAAAAGGATAAACATCACATTCATATAACTTTATGTGACATGGTATAGCCAATCTTCGCGCAATGATCTCCATCTTGTGTGTGCCGTCATGATCTCCATCACTCCACCATGATTGCCTCCACCACGAATAGCAACTACAACTATTGCTAACTACTTAGCGATAAAGTGAAACTATTACATGGCGTATAAGAAGTTGACACACAGGTCATACACAATTATAAAGACAACCATATGGCTCCTGTCGGTTGTGTACTCATCGACATGCAAGTCGTGAAACATTACAAAACATGATCATCGCATACATTATACACATCACATCTTGGGCCATACCATATCACAGAAAACACTCCCTGCAAAAACAAGTTAGACGCCTCTACTTTGTTGTTGCATGTTTTACGTGGCTTATGGGAGTAGATGCTAAGAACGATTCTTACCTACGGAAAGCCACAACGGTGATATTATGGTTACCAAACTCCGGTGTTAATCCCATGACAACTATAGTGAGAGAAACTGACATCCACCAGCCGCATGTGTGGAACAAGCCACACGTCAAGTGCGGAGCCGGTCTCGCGAATGACGTCGCGTAAGGTTGGCCTGGACCGCTTCAATCTCACTATCCCGCGTCATAAGAAGAACACAAACAAGAGGCTTGCAACAGAAAACATCAACGCCCGCAACATCCATGTTGCGTTCTACTCGTGAAACACATCTACGCATAGATCTAGCTCTGATACCATTGAAGGGATTCGCGTCATAGTAAATCAAAATTTTCTATGGATGCGAACAGAGGGAAAGCCAAGATCTAATCTAGGAGATGCAAACAACGAGAGAGATTGGATTAGATCTTCATACCCTTGAAGATTCAAGACATGAACGCTCGGCTAACGCGGGTGATGTAGTCGTACTCGCTTCTCCTCCTCGCGATCCGATCCGATCTAGCACCACAAGTGGCGGTGCCTCCGTGAGATGCACACGTGCAGCACCTCGACGTCTCCTCCTTCCTCGGACCAGCAAGTATGATGGAGAGACGGATTGGATCTACAACACGACGGTGTGGTGTATATGGTGGATAATTTCTGCAGCAGGGCTTCGCCTTACAAACAGTCGGGAGGGAGAGAGGAGGGCAGCAGGGCGGCTAGGGTTGGAGGGGAAGGTGTGTGGGGGGGTGCGCCCCCATCCCTCTTTATATAGAGGGGTGGGGCGGCAACCCTAGCCCCCTCCCCCAAGCCAAGGCCGGCGGCCAAGGAGGAGGAGTGGGGGGCAAGGAAACCCCCCTTCTAGAAGCTCTATCTAGGGTTTAAACCCTCGTTGGCCGGCTGGGCCCTATGGGGCCTTGTGCTGGACCAATGCGGCCAGGGCACTCCCTCATAGGCCCATGCCCCTCCCAAGGTGGGGCCACGTTGGTCCCTTCCGAAGGTTCTAGAAGCTTCCGACAATACCGATTAACTAACAATTCAACTCCAAAACTGCACTTTTATATGAATCTTATTCTTCGACCACTCCGAACCTCTCGTGATGTCCCGATCCCATCCGAGACCAACAAAAATTCATAAACCAATTATCCAATCTATCCTAGCGTCGAGACACGTTATGTGTGACCCTGGGTTCGAGAATATGCAGACATGATCTTCTATCAATAATCAACAGCGGGGTCTGGAAACCCATATTGACTCCCACACATTCATCGATGATCATATCGGATGAACCACGATGCCAGGATTCAATCAATCCCATATATATATATTCCCCTCGTCTCGCGATATTTTACTTGCCCGAGATTCGATCGTCGGTACCGTCATACCTAGTTCAATATCGTTCACAGAAAGTACTTTACTCGTTCCGTAATCCGATATCACTTTGTGATTAACTCAGTGTTGTCACACAATATCTCCAGTGGGTCCAATGCACTTGGAACCACGCCAAGCTCAGTGATGAAGTTCCTGATCCAAACTCCTTCACTTGACGCTTCTGCAGCCGCCATGTATTCCGCTTCTACTGTAGATCCCGCGAACACGCTTTGCTTGCAGCTTCTCCAGCTCACAGCTCCTCCATTCAAAATATACACGTATCCTGTCTGAGATTTAGAATCATCCTTGTCGGTGTCGAAACTAGCATCGACGTAACCTTTTACGACGAGCTGTTCATCACCCCCATAGACTAAGAACATTTCTTTAGTCCTATTTAGGTACTTTAGGATGTTCTTCACGGTTTTCCAGTGTTCCACTCCTGGATCACTTTGATACCTGCTCGTCAAAATAAGAGCATTGGACACATCCGGTCTAGTACACAGCATGGAATACATGATAGAACCTATGGCCGAGGCATAAGGCACTTTGCTCATAGCTTCCCTATAATTTACCGTAGCTGGACACTGAGCCTTGCTCAATATCTTACCTGACAACATGGGCACTGAACCTTTCTTTGCCTTATCCATTTTGAACCTTTTCAGAACTTTGTCTAGGTATGTGCTCTGGCTTAAAGCTATCAGGCGTCTTTGTCTATCTCTATAGATCTTGATGCCCAATATATAAGCAGCTTCACCTAGGTCTTTCATTGAAAAACACTTGTTCAAATAACTCTTCACATCGTTAAGCATGTTGATGTCATTTCCAATAATCAATATGTCATCCACATATAATACCAGAAACGTCACCGAGCTCCCACTCACTTTCTTGTAGATACAAGCTTCGTAGCAATTTGGAACAAATCCAAAGCTCTTGATCACTTGATCAAAACGAAGGTTCCAACTCCGAGATGCTTGCTTCAGTCCATAAATGGAACGCTGGAGTTTGCATACTTTATCAACATCCTTAGGATCGACAAAACCTTCGGGTTGCATCATATACAACTCTTCATCAATGTTGCCATTGAGGAACGCAGTCTTGACATCCATCTTCCATATTTCATAATCATGAAACGCAGCAATTGCTAATAAAATCCGAATAGACTTAAACATCGCTACGGGAGAGAAAGTCTCATCGTAGTCAACACCTTGAACTTGTCGAAAACCTTTCGCGACAAGCCGTGCTTTATAGACGGTAACATTACCATCCGCGTCCGTTTTCTTCTTAAAGATCCACTTGCACTCAACGACCTTTCGGTCGCTAGGAGGGTCCACCAAAGTCCATACTTGGTTTTCGCTCATGGATCCCAATTCGGATTTCATGGCTTCTAGCCATTTCTCAGAGTCTGGGCTCATCATCGCTTCCTCATAGTTCGTAGGTTCACTGTCTTCTACCAACAAGACAGTCAAGACAGGGTTGCCGTACCACTCAGGAGGGGCACGCGACCTTGTCGACCGCGACGCTCAAGAGCAAGATCGTCCAAGCTTCATGATCCTTGTCATTAGCTTCCTCTATTGTTGGTGCAGCGACCGAACAATTTCAGGTGATGCGCTACTCTCCAATTCAAGAGAAGGTTCAGTAACCTCGTCTAGCTCTACTTTCCTCCCACTCACTTCTTTAGAGAGAAACTCCTTCTCAAGAAAGGAACCGTTCTTTGCGACAAAAACTTTGCCTTCGGTTCTGTGATAGAAGGTATACCCAATAGTTTCCTTAGGGTATCCTATGAAGACGCATTTCTCCGCTTTGGGTTCGAGCTTGTCCGGCATCAATTTCTTTACGTAAGCTTCACATCCCCAAACTTTAAGAAACAACAACTTAGGTTTAGCACCAAACCACAGTTCATACAGTGTCGTCTCAACGGATTTAGATGGTGCCCTATTTAAAGTGAATGCAGCGGTTTCTAATGCATAACCCCAAAATGATAACGGCAAATTAGTAAGAGACATCATCGATCGGACCATATCTAATAGGGTTTGGTTCCGGCGTTCAGACACACCATTGCGCTGTGGTGTTCCGGGTGGCGTGAGTTGCGAAACAATTCCGCTTGCTTTAAGATGCGTGAGAAAATCATAACTCAAATATTCGCCCCCACGATCGGATTGTAGAAACTTAATCTTTTTGTTACGATGGTTCTCCACTTCATTCTGAAATTCCTTGAACTTTTCAAATGTTTTAGATTTATGTTTCATTAAATAGATATACCCATATCTACTTAAGTCATCGGTAAAAGTGAGAAAATAGCGATATCCACCGCGCGTCGAAACACTCATCGGTCCGCATACATCGGTATGTATGATTTCCAACAAGTCCGTTCGCTCCATCATACCGAGAACGGGTTTTGATCATCTTGCCCATGAGGCATGGTTCGCATGTGTCAAATGATTCAAAATCAAGAGACTCCAAAAGTCCATCAGAATGGAGTTTCTTCATGCGCTTTACACCAATATGACCTAGACGACAGTGCCACAAATAAGTAGTATTATCACTATCTACTTTGCATCTCTTAGCCTCAATGTTATGGATGTGTGTTTCATCCCTTTCGAGATTTAGAAGAAATAAACCATTCACAATAGGTGCATGACCATAAAAGATGTTACTCATATAAATAGAACAACCATTATTCTCCGATTTAAATGAATAACCGTCTTGCAATAAGCAAGATCCGAATAATGTTCATGCTCAACGCAGTACATAATAACATTTATTGAGGTTTAAAACTAATCCCGAAGGTAAAACTAAGGAGAGCGTCTGACGCCATCACATCAACTCTTGATCCGTTGCCAACGCAAGATCGTCACCTCATCCGTCGCAGTCCGCTCATTCCGTAGCTCATGTTTTCGAGTTACAAATATTAGCAATCAACCAAGATCAAATACCGTGCACTACAACGAGGGCTAGTAAGGAAAACATCAATAACATGTATATCAAATATACCTTTGATGGTGCCACCTTCTTGTCCGCTAAGTACTTTGGATTCTTGCCCAAAGGACCTTTGTCCTTGCAATAGAAGCACTCAGTGTCCGGCTTAGGACCAGACTTGAGCTTCTTCTCAGAGGGCAAGGCTGTCACGCCCTTCTTGAAGGGCTTCTTTGCCTTACCTTTCTTAAAGGTGGGCTTGTTGACCATCAACACATGATTATCCTTTTTGATGTCCACTTCCGCGGCCTTCAGCTTTGCGAAGAGCTCGGTGATCGTATCAGTGGAACCAATCTGATTATGAGTCACTACAAAACTTTTGTAGCTGGGAGGGAGTGATTGCAGAACCCTGTCAATCTTGAGCTCCTCTGGAATCGTGCATTCCAGTTGAGTGTAGCCCGTCATCTTAATGGCGTGCTCACTAACGGAACTCCCTTCCTCCATCTTGCAGTTAAAGAACTTCTCAGAGATCTCATATCTCTCAGAACGGGCCTGAGTCTGAAAATTGGTTTTCAGCTCTTCGAGAATCTCAAAGGGCCCGGGATAGTCTTCAAAACGATTTTGAAGTTCCGGTTCCATAGCAAACAACATGGTGCTCTTAATCACACCATAATCATCTTTGCGCGACTGATAGAAAGCTTTCTCATCAGCCGGCGCAGTTGCAGCAGGGGGGTCACCTAACGCTTTCCCAAGGACATTGTCCTTTTGACCGCCAGAGAGAATGATTCTTAGATTGCGGAACCAATTGGTGAAGTTAGACCCATTGTTTTTAAGCTTTTCCTTCTCAAAGAAAAACGCGTTGAAGTTGAAGTTGGACTTAGCCATTTGATCTACAATATTAGCAAGTACAAATTAGACTATGTTCATGATAACTAGTTCAACTTTTAATCAAATTACTAGATGAACTCCCACTAAATTCAACATCCCTCAAGTTGTTTAGTGAACACGATCCAAATTCACCACACCTAATCCGATCTTCACAAGAAGAGATGTGGTTCCAATGGTGGACAACGAAGTGTCGATCATATCATTCATATGACTCATGCTTAACCTTTCGGTTCATGTGTTCCGAGGCCATGTCTATACATGCTAGGCTCGTCAAGTTAGACCCAAGTATTTCCGCGTGTGCAAAAACTGGCTTGCACCCGTTGTATGTGAGCATAGAGTCTATAGCACCCGATCATCACGTGATGCTTGGACACGACGAACTTTCGCAACGGTGCATACTTGGGGAGAACACAATTGTTATCTTGATCTTTAAGTGAGGAATCATCTTATAATGCTACCGTCGCGATCTAAGCATAATAAGATACATAAAAGGATAAACATCACATGCATATAACTTTATGTGACATGGTATAGCCAATCTTCGCTCAATGATCTCCATCTTGTGCGTGCCGTCATGATCCATCACTCCACCATGATTGCCTCCACCACGAATAGCAACTACAACTATTGCTAACTACTTAGCGATAAAGTGAAACTATTACATGGCATATAAGAAGTTGACACACAGGTCATACACAATTATAAAGACAACCATATGGCTCCTTCCGGTTGTGTACTCATCGACATGCAAGTCGTGAAACATTACAAAACATGATCATCGCATACATTATACACATCACATCTTGGGCCATACCATATCACAGAAAACACTCCCTGCAAAAACAAGTTAGACGCCTCTACTTTGTTGTTGCATGTTTTACGTGGCTTATGGGAGTAGATGCTAAGAACGATTCTTACCTACGGAAAGCCACAACGGTGATATTATGGTTGCCAAACTCCGGTGTTAATCCCATGACAACTATAGTGAGAGAAACTGACATCCACCAGCCGCATGTGTGGAACAAGCCACACGTCAAGTGCGGAGCCGGTCTCGCGAACGACGTCGCGTAAGGTTGGCCTGGACCGCTTCAATCTCACTATCCCGCGTCATAAGAAGAACACAAACAAGAGTCTTGCAACAGAAAACATCAACGCCCGCAACATCCATGTTGCGTTCTACTCGTGAAACACATCTACGCATAGATCTAGCTCTGATACCACTGAAGGGATTCGCGACATAGTAAATCAAAATTTTCTACGGATGCGAATAGAGGGAAAGCCAAGATCTAATCTAGGAGATGCAAACAACGAGAGAGATTGGATTAGATCTTCATACCCTTGAAGATTCGCACAATGAACGCTCATAACGTGGGTGATGTAGTCGTATCGCTTCTCCTCCTCGCTATCCGATCCGATCTAGCACCACAAGTGGCGGTGCCTCCGTGAGATGCACACGGCAGACCTCGACGTATCCTCCTTCCTCGACCAGCAAGTATGGTGGAGAGCGGATTGGATCTACAACACGACGTGGTGTATATGGTGGATAATTTCTGCAGGCTTCGCCTACAAGCGATCGGGAGGGAGAGAGGAGGGCAGCAGGGCTAGGGTTGGAGGAAGGTGTGGGGGGTGCGCCCCATCCCTATTTATATAGAGGGGGCAGCCCTAGCCCTCCCCAAGCCAAGGCCCGGCCAAGGAGGAGGAGGGGGGCAAGGAAACCCCTTCTAGAAGCTCTATCTAGGGTTTAAACCCTCGTTGGCTGGGCCCTATGGGGCCTTGTGCTCCTGGCCCAATGCGCGTGGCACTCCCTCATAGGCCCATGCCCCTCCCTAAGGTGGGGCCACGTTGGTCCCTTCCGAAGGTTCTAGAAGCTTCCGTACAATACCGATTAACCCGAACAATTCAACTCCAAAACTGCGCCTTATATGAATCTTATTCTTGAGACCACTCCGAACCTCTCGTGATGTCCCGGATCCCATCCGAGACTCTGAAAAAAACTCATAAACCAATTATCCAATCTATCCTAGCCGAGACACGTTATGTGTGACCTGCGGTTCGAGAATATGCGTACATGATCTTCTATCAATAATCAACAGCGGTCCGGAAACCCATATTGACTCCACACATTAATCGATGATCATATCGATGAACCACGATGCAGGATTCAATCAATCCCATATATATATTCCTTCGTCTCGTGATATTTTACTTGCCCGAGATTCGATCGTTGGTACCGCCATACCTAGTTCAATCTCGTTCACGACAAGTACTTTACTGCTCCGTAATCCGATATCACTTTGTGATTAACTCCTTAACCACATGCTTACAAGCGGTGTTGATATCGATTACCGAGTGGGCCCGAAGTATATCTCTCCGACTTGGGAGGGACAAATCCCATCTCGATACATACAACCCAACAGATACTTTCCGATCACCTGAGAGACACCTTTATGATCACCCTCTCATAGGATGACGTTTGATGACCTCAAAGCTTTCTTCCGATACCAGGGAGTTGTATTATCTCATGGTCTAAGGAATACAATATTTGACATAAGGAAAAGCTTTGCAAAGACGAACACGATGACACGATCTAATTGCTTCGCTTAGTTTGGGTCTGTCCACCATATCATTCTCCCAATGATATGATCTCATTATTAATTGACAACTCATGTCCATGGTTAGGAAACCTTAACCATCATTAATCAATGAGCTAGTCCATAGAGGCGTACTAGGGACACGGTGTTGTTCACAAACCACACAAGTATTAAAGTTTCCGCTTAATACAATTCTAGCATGGAATATAAACATTATCATGAACAAGAATTATAATAATAACATCTTTATTATTGCCTCTAGGGCATAATTCCAACAGTATTCATGACGGCTCGACGGCTGAGCCATTACTTCCAGGAGCACCAAGTGATGGTCGTCAACGAAGCACCCCTGAACAGCATCCTGAATAATCCAGAGGCCTAAGGACGCGTGGCCCTGTGGGGCATCGAGCTGTCACCCTTAGACATCGTCTACGAGAAGCGACTCGCAATCAAATCTCAAGTCCTTCCGGACTTCCTGGTACATTGGATGGAGCTGCAGCTATCGGACACCCCAGATATGTCGCAGTCATGGACGATGCACTTCGACGGCTCCAAGCGAGAAGTCGGAGCAGAGGTCATCTTGACCTCCCAGGCGACACAATGAAGTACGTCCCTTGGATGAAATTGAGCTTCTAATAATGAGGCCGAATCGAAGCCCTCATCCACGGCATGAGGATGGCAAGATATGCGCGAACGCTACCTGGTCATCTACGGTGACTCCAACCTCGTCGTCCAGCAGACGATGAATGAGTGCGACGCACACGCCAAAAACATGATCGCGTATCGCGCGCTCTACAACGCACTCAAAGGAGAATTGGACGGCTGCGAGCTTCAGCACGTTGGAAGAGAAAGCAACGAGGAAGCCGACAGACTCGCCAACATCGGATCCACCTGCGCGAAGGTGCCACCAGGTGTGTTCCTCGAACAGATCTGCGTGCCATCCATCAAGCGGAAATTCCCTAAGGGATCACCCGAAGAAGCAGAACACTCGGGGGCTACGCTGCCCGAAGGACATGAAGGACCCGAGAAACTGGACACAGAAGTCGCCATGGTAAACCTAATGCAGGTCATGACAGTCGAAGAAACTTGGACGCGGCCATACCTCTAGTTCTTGTTAAATGGAGAACTGCCTGACAGCCCGACAGATGCCCGGCGCATCTCTCGTCGGTCAAAAGCCTTCACCACCATCAATGGCGAGCTATACAAGCGCAGAATTACGGGTGTACTACAAAGGTGTGTCACCATCGGTGACGGGAAAGACATCCTCCAAGACATCCACGAGGGCATCTGCGGCCATCATGCAGGCAGCCGCTCCCTAGTCGCCAAAGTCCTCGAAAGGGGGACACGTTTACCTCCTGGTCGCAGTCGACAAATTCACCAAGTGGATCGAGGCCATGCCCGTCACCAACCAAAAGGGCAAAACTGTTGTCAAGTTCTTCGAGTCCATTGTCTACAGGTTCAGCGTACCACATAGCATCATCACCGACAACGGATCGAACTTTATCTCCAAGGAATTCCAGGACTTCTGCGAAGGCCTTGGGATCAACATCACATACGCCTCAGTGGAACACCCCCAAACGAATGGGAAAGTGGAAAAGGCCAACGGCCTAATCAACGCTGGCATCAAGAAGCGCCTCATAAGTCCACTCGAACGGAAAGCAGGAGCCTGGACGAAAGAGCTACCATCCGTCCTATGGAGCTTATGGACCACGCCAAACAGCTCCACAGGCTACACACCGTTCTTCATGGTGCACGGAGCTGAAGCCGTGCTACCAGCCGAAGTACGTCACCAGGCCCCCTGGGTCATCGCTTACAGCGAAGCCGAATCCACGGCTGCACTCGAAGACGCCGTCTACACACTCGATGAACTAAGAGACATAGCAGCAACTCGATCAGCGGTGTACCAGCAGAGTCTCTGCAACTACCACAACCGCGGGCTGCGCCCAAGGTCCTTCGTCGAAGGAGACCTCGTCTTGCGAATCAAGCAAGAGCGACCGACTAAATTCGAGTCACCATGGGAAGGACCCTACGTCATCACCGAAGTCATCCCAGGTGGCGCCTACCGCCTCAAACACGTGGAGTCTGGAGTCGCATACTCCAACCCATGGAACATCTCGCACTTGCGACGATTCTACCCCTAGCTACCTACCCCCTTTATTTTCCATAAGGCTTTCATCCAAGGCTATTCAGCCGAACAATGTACTCCCAACATTACGATATAAATAAAGCTAAGTGTCTCGCCCCAAACTCCAGTTCATTATTTGCAACTCTACTTTACGCTGCAATCGCACTCGGGGGCTCCCCCCACCTCACGATTTCGTCGACTGAGGATCACGCGTGTACACCTGAGTAGCTAACAACGTCAGGCAAATGAAAAGGACACGTACTCAAACAAAGCACTGCGTGCTTACAACAAACAAACCTTTACAAAGGGCACAACACGCCCGGTCGAAATATACAAATTTTACATTTACCTCTTTTTACAGGTACTACCTATGTTGAAGAATAACCTGAGCACGCTGCTCAAACAAATCTCACCTGTTCGACATCTTGCCTTACAATTTGTGTAATGTGGCCGCATGTCCCACTCACCACCATCCGGCCGAAGAGGTGGCCCAGCTTCCACAACAGCCAAATCTACATCAGGCCGGTGCAGCCTCACAAGAGACAACGCAGCCTTGACTCCGGGGACGAGCTGTTGCCGCACCAACTCCTTGACATTGCTCACGCTTCAAAACTTCGACAGAAGTCCCGCAAGGCTCGTCGGTACGGCATCCAAAGGAAACATGACGTGCAACACCGATGAAAGCGATGTCTGCACTTGGCGAAGCACCCGCGAAACTTGATGCACACGATCCTGCACCGTCGCCAGAGCCATGGCGCGATCACGATCCATCCAGAAGAAGCCGCCAGCCTCCATGTCCTGCTGAGTCAAGCAATTGACCCGAACAGCGACACGCTCTTTCTCTTCCCTAGGAGCAAGGTTAGCACCTGCGACATTTGCACAAAATAAGAGGCAAATCCAGGCTCACTCAAGAATTGAGCTACAAACAAACAAAGAACAACTTACACTGAAGCTGCTCAGACAGCCGAAGTAGTTCCGCCATCAAGTACTCCTCTCTGGCTGCACCATGATCCGCCTTGGACTTCCACACATCGGCATGACCTCGCAACCCGAGCAACTCCCTCTCCAGACTACGCACACGGTCCCGAAGAAAAGCGAGTTGAGAAGGATCATCATAAAGATGGCCGCAGCTACAACAGCGTAGGTGTCAGTGGTCAAGACCAAGGAACCTAGAACAACAGGAAAGCAAAGGACACAAACATTCAGACAGTGGTAGAAGCACAACTCAGGCGAATTCATTAAACATATAAGGCCACTACATGGCACAAGGATTGTGTTCTCCAAAATATTTACAGCAAAAGCAGACTACAAACTATCCTACGTCTACAACGTCTAAGACGCGGCACCCTGAGTCGCCTCGGAGCCGGAGTGCCTAGATTTGGCCCCACCCTGCTACCGCAGTGCATACTCAGACAGCAAATCAATGAGCTTGGGACCATATCGCTTGCAGCGAGCAGAGTAGGAAGCAAAGGCTACCTCGGATCCATCTGCGGTCGTCGGCATCCGGGAAGTGATCTGGGGCAGATCCATCTCTGCTCCAGCCGCCAAGGCCATAGCCAGCCCGAAGGACGCGCCGATGCCCTTCTGCTTGCGCTTGTACGCCGCAGGCACTTCGGCTGACAGAGCCTCCGCCAGAGCATCCACATCATCAAGGGCCACGCCCTTAGGGACAAGCTCCTTGTAGAAGCGGCCAAGGACCTCCTTCGCCTTGGCAAGGAAGCTAACGACGGTGCTGCAGCGATCTTCGACCGCCACAGTAGCATCATCTAGAGCACTCCCGTGCTCTAGAGCACCGCGGTCAAACTCGATGCATGCGGCATCTGAGCAAAAAAAGGAGAGAAGACATGAAGAAAAGTAGCACAAACGAAGACAGGAAACACGAAGAAACAAACACAAATACAGCACTCACCCGAAATAGCCTTGGCAGCAGCCATGAGCTTCGCCTCCACCTCTCTTTCACGAGCAGCCGCAACAGCGGCCAGCTGCTCCTCATGATCCGCGGCCTCCTGCTGCAGACGCTCCTTCACTTCGGCTGCCTTAGACAACTCTAGCTCGAGGCGTTTCTTTGCGCCAGCGGCGGCCTCGACCTTCTGCTCCGATTGACCAAGGCTCTTCTTGAGAGCGTCGACCTCACGGAGAGAAGTATTATGCTCCTCTGCATTCAAAACAAGCAAACGTCAGAAAGCATGACCGGAATAAACGAAAAAAGCACCAAAAGGCACATAGGTACCTTGAAGCTGCCGAAGGTTAGCCTCCAGCGCTAGGCGCTCCTGCACCAGTCGCTTGGCCTCCTGAACAAAAGGCTGCAGAAAAAAAAAGAAACACAAGTAAGAAAAAAGGACTTGGGGGCTGCGCCCAGCATCAAAGAATAAAGGCAACACTTGAACGCGAAGACACTCGGGGGCTTCACCCCGAAGATTCGCGAAAAGAACAAGACAAGTAATCTTTCAGACACTCGGGGGCTCCCCCCGTGGTACGAAGAAGAGGTACTTACATGCTCTGATGGCGACTCCGAAGGCTCACTGGCGAAATTCTGAGGCGCAACCACCTGCACCTCCTGCAACGGAGGATCCGGAGCCGCGCCACCCGAAGTCGCCACCGTCTGAGGAGGAGGAGACGCAATTTTTGACTCCCCCATCATATCCCGTGCACCATCACTGGAGGAATCGTGGGAGGAATGCTCAGATAAGCAATCAAAGACAAGTGCAAAAATCATGAAGGAAAAAGGACAATAGTACAACAAGAAACTTACGAGCCCAGTGAGCTCAGATCGAAGACAGGAGGAGTCCTTCGGGCTCTCTTCTCCTCCTTCTTCTCCTCCTTTTTCTCTTCCTTCTTCTCTTCCTTCTTCCGCTTCTCTGGCGGGTGCGGTGCTACAACCCGCACAGGAATGGCAGGAATGGGAGAGGAAGATCCTCCATGCCCGTCACTATGACGCTCAAGGCCCAGAGGGTTTCTGGGAGTCAGAGGAGTCGAGGCATCCGAAGACTCGCTGGAGCTCCGAGATCGTTTACGCGTATGGTCCTCACTCGACTCGTCGGCATCCTCCGCCAGAGACCGCGCCGAAGGCAGTTCGGACACGGACTCCACCACTTCATTATCCGGAGCATTCGGATACTTTTTGGGGACTAGCGGCACCATGCCCGACACTTTGAAGCTCTGCAAAACTATAAGGGACTTTGTTAGCAAGCAAAGGAAATAAACACGCAGTCAACAGAAAAATGCTATGCGCACGAATATACACCTGCGGAACGGCCAACGTCGAAGAAAACGGAGGAGTTAGCGACTTCCCCGGGATTTTTTTCTCCGGCCTTGAACTTCAGCAACGCACGAAGGGTCCTGTCAAGATCCTCCTCGGAGATTTTCTCAGCCGAAACCCTCGTCGGATCACGGCGCCCAGAATAAAGAAACATCGGGTGCGCCCTCGCTTGGAGAGGTTGCACCCGACGCTCAAGAAACGTCCGGATGATGTCCACGCCGTTCACCTCCTTCTCCGAAATCAGCTGGAGATCCTCCACCCGACGGTAAAGGGCCTCTATCTTCGCCACCTCGCCATCCAAGATTTTGTTTTTCCAAGACCTCTTCGGCTCAATCATTTGGGAGGGGTCAAAAGGAACAAGACCAAAATCTTGCCCAGGCACTACGGAGTCGCGGATGTAAAACCATCGCCTCCGCCAGTACTGGACAGATTCGGACATGGAAAAGGAAAAGAAAAGAAGATTGGGACTAAGGGATATGATGCAACCCCCAATGGGATAAACACCATCCGAACCAGACTGCCTCTTCACGGAATAAAGTTTCCAGAAGAGGCCAAATGACTCAATGCCAAGCCAAGACTGCAAAAGTGATGAAGCAAGCAATGTGGAGAAGAGAGTTGGGCGACAGATGGTTAAGCTGAATGCCATAGAAAAAGAGCAATCCACGAAGGAAGTTGTGGACTGGAAAAGAAAACCCACGCATAACGAAGGCGAGAAACATAACCCGATACCCAGATGGGGGACGGGGGATTACCTCATTGCTGGGGAGTTTGACGGCCTCCCTATCTTGCGGGATCAGACCCCGCTCGCGAAGCTTGCGGAGATCGCTCTCCCGCGTCTCTGATCGCCGCCAGCCACCATCGGTGACACGGGTAGCGGTGGCGCCTTTCTTTCCTCCGGCGGCGCTGGTCCCAACTGCAGATGACGATTTCTTTGGTTTCCCCATTGCGCTACGATGGCGCCGGTGGTGAAAGCGCAGAAAGGAAGATGGAAATGTGGAAGGAAATCCTAGCGCGCAGCAAGAATCACTAGAGCACAAGGAGGCAGTGAAAACAAGAAATGATGCGGTGAAAACAAACCGCGGCTTTCCCCAATGATTATAACAGCGAAGACGATGCACGGCAGCCGTCCATCCAGAAGACCTAACGCCAACGCCAGATCTGACCGTACACGTGTCAGAATCACAACGAACCGTCGTTACCACGCCATCCACTATGCGCGGAAATCGAGGAGACGCCGTAATTATCTCCACACCGCGCGTGACCGGTCAATTCAAGGTCAGCAAATGGGACCCACGTTTCGTCAAGTCAAGTCATCTCTGGCTTAGCAGACGCTTGAGGTCATTGATCGTCAGCAATGATGTCATCAAAAGCTATACTAGCACCAACTACAATTCTTTGGCTCCACAGCTAAGAGTACTCACTCGAATCTTTGATTCGACTAAATACTCGGGGGCTACTCCTATCAGGAGCGCTGGCCGTGCACCAGACAGACGAATAAAGACAAAATAATTCTTCGAGTCCTACGTCGAGTCTACGACTCCACTACGGACTCGGGGGCTACTCCCATAGGGAGGATAGATTTAAGCATCCAAAATTTTTTGTGTCCTACGGACTTAACACTGAACAAGCGCCTGAATAAAAGTCTCCGCACGAGTCTACGACTCGAACAGACACTCGGGGTCTACTCCCATAGGGAGCGCTGGTCGCGCACCCTATGAAATCTTCGACTGCAATCTTTCGGATCAGCATGCAAAAACTTTTTGGCAACTCTGCCCCAACAAAACGCCGAGTGAGCAACGATCTCCTTGGCCACCCGAAACACCTCCGCGGTGACAAATGTTCGGATGCTGCGTCCGTGACGCAAAGATAAGACCTACAGATATCATCTGGTGGCCTGGCAACGCACCCGACTGCGCTCTGCTAGTATGAATCCGTGCCAACAGGTGCGATGAAAAATCCCGACGGACGCGTTGGGTACATCAATTAAATTCACTGGAATTCTACTTCTGTAAGTCCTCTGCGGCCTGAGTTGAATTACGCCAGCATATGTTCCAGTTTCGAGTTAAGGGACTCAAACCGGAAGATCGTGTTGTTTCGTCCTAAGACAGTTAACTGACCCTGATCCGTCGGGTGAGTCAGGCACACGCATCAACAATCCCTACACACATACTGTTAATACATAGTTGCACCCGAAGGATTGGAGAGTCCTCAGCCGAATCTATGATTCGACTGATCACTCGGGGGCTACTGACATGGTTATACCCTGCGGGTACGTGGTCTCAGCATACCTAGTCTAGCCCAAGGAAGGCCCACGGTGGATATACGCCGGCCCATGAAGACTTTCGGGTAGCCCAGGCCCATAACGCCTTCGGATCCTTGGAGAGCAAGACTAGAGTAGATAGGAAATTCAAAGGGGTAAAACCCTAGAACCTCTAACCGACTAGGACTATGCCCGGGACCTGCCTAAGTCTATATAAAGGCCAGGAGGGCACGACCTAGATCTCTCGACTCATACTTTCGCATACGCACCACCACGCCAGATCGAATCACAAGACCAGAACCTTCGGTTCCACCGTAATCAAGAGCAGACAAGCAGGAACAGGGTTTTCCCTCCGGGGGCCTGAACCTGGGTAAATCTCGTGTCCCCTGGTTGCTTGTCTGTTAACCGTTCCACGATCTCCAGCATTCCCATCTTCTCCAAAACCCAAGTCCATAATAATGGGCATTGACGAGTCGAAACCTCATCAACTACGGTGAGACTTACGCCCCCGTTGCTCGCCTTGAATCCATTCGTATGCTTCTTGCCTTCGTTACCCATCATAACTTTAAATTGCATCAAATGGATGTTAAGAGTGCTTTTCTTAATGGTCCTTTGAAAGAGTTGGTAAACTTCAAGCAACCTCCGGGTTTTGAGGATCCACTTTTTCCGAACCATGTCTACAAGCTCAATAAGGCACTCTATGGCCTCAAGCAAGCCCCACGTGCGTGGTATGATTGCCTTAGGGAGCTCTTGTTAGATCAGCTTGGCAAGTGGGCCTCATTGATCCCACTCTTTTTACTAAGAAAGTTGGAGGCCACTTGTTCGTATGCCAAATCTATGTTGATGACATTATCTTTGGGTCTATTAACAAAACTTTTAATGAGGATTTTGCCAAGCTCATGACCGACCGCTTCGAGATGTACATGATGGGGGAGTTAAAGTTTTTCCTTGGATTTGAAGTCAAACAATTGAGGAAAGGAACTTTCATCAACCAAGCCAAGTACATCCAAGACATGCTCAAGAAGTTCAAGTTTGATCAAGTCAAAGGTGCCAAGACTCCCATGCCAACTAAGGTTAATCTTGATCTCGATCCCAAGGGTAAGGAGGTGGATCAAAAACTCTATCGATCGATGATTGGTTCTTTGCTCTATCTTTGTGCATCCCGACCGGATATTATGTTGAGTGTGGGTATGTGTGCAAAGATTTCAAGCCGCACCAAAGGAAAGTCACATGGTGGCTGTCAAGAGGATCTTTCGATATTTAGTTCATACCCAAACTTTGGGTTGTGGTACCCCAAGGGAGCCAGCTTTGATCTCATTGGTTACACGGACTGGGCTGGTGACAAAGTGGGAAGAAAGTCAACCTCCGGAGCTTGTCAGTTTCTCGGAAGATCTTTGGTTTGTTGGTCCTCGAAGAAGCAAAACTGTGTGTCTATGTCTACTACCGAAGCTGAGTATATCTCTGCCGCAAGCTGCTGTGCTCAATTGCTATGGATGAAGTAAACCTTGAAGGATCTTGGACTATCTTTTGACAAGGTGCCTCTTCTTTGCGACAATGAGAGTGCCATTGCTATTGCTCACAATCCCATGCAACACAACCGGACCAAGCACATTGAGATTTGTCATCATTTCATTCGGGACCATGTTGCTAGAGGAGACATTTCTTTGGAGTATGTTCCCACCAAGGCAAATCTTGCGGATCTTTTCACGAAGCCTCTTGATGAATCAAGGTTCCGAGAGTTAAGGCATGAGCTAAATATCATTGATTCGAGCAATGTTGCTTGAGGCCTTGCACACCTACCCGTGTCTCAATGTGTATCTTGTTTGGATGTAGGCATGGATTTAGGGGGAGTGTAGTTCCTCTTATGAACAAAGACTATCCCTATTATGCGCACATTAAAGTTTTCATACTCTATAGTCTCTAAAGGAGACCATTTCAGCTTCATGATGAGTGTTGGTAATGAACCCAAGATATATCTTCGCGGTGTCAAGCCATTTACTCTTATATAAGGTGGCTTCGGCCACTGACTCATTTTTATTTGGTTCTTTGACCTTTTTGTTTTTCTTGGTTTTTTTTTGTTTTTGGTTCTTCACAGTTTGAGCTATCTATCCTAAGCCTTTCCTTACCTCAAGCCCTCTCTATTACCTGCACAAGTTCTTCCTTGTTGTCCTATCCTGAGATGGTCTTCCTGGCGTCGTGTGAACTTCCTGGCCTCGACCGGACCCGGAAGTTCACTGAACTTCCGGTCCCTGACCGGAACTTCCGGTGGTGCTCCCTGTCCTATATAAGGTGGGCCTTGGGGGAAAATGGGATCTTCTTCCCTTTTTTCCCCAAGACCCATCTTCTATTTGGAGCGCCGCCGGCCAGGACCTCTCCACGAAGGAGCTCCGGCCCCTTCGTCTCCAACCTCTCCTCCGCAGATCTGCTCCGTGGGATCCTTCACCACCTCGATCTCCCTCCATGGACTCCGGTATTTGCCCTCAAATCCCTCCATTAATGGAGATCTTGCTCTCACCATGGATTGAGTTAGGGCACACCTTGTCTAGGCTAGTTCTTTGGCTAGAACTTGTTGGAAGATCTTGGTAGGTCTAGGGAATCATGCTTGAGTAGATTTGTCCAATACATCCTAGAAAAATCTGTGAACTTGTGGTTTTTTAGATCTACATCTAGTGAACTACTGTTTGGAACCGTCAGTTCGTGGCCTCACCGGAACTTCCGGTGAGCCACGACCGGAACTTCCGGTGGACCATTTTCACCGGAAGTTCCGGCGATTCAGCGGAAGTTCCGACCACAATGCAACTTTTTCTATTTGTATTTTTCCAATCTATTTCTTTTGTTTACTCTTCCGAACTTGTGCACTTATCCCACCTTCCCTCCCTATTCTTGTGCTTTCTTCTCAGGGGAAGGAGATACTCGCCAAGGCAAGCGTTCCCGCCGACCATCCGCTGACATTCCTCCTGAGATTGACGAGGAAGATGCTGAGGTTGTGCGTCCGACCGCTCAGACTTCTCGCCAGAAGGCTGCTGCTGTTGGAGATATTCCCTAGAGGCAATAATAAATATAGTTATTATTATATCTTTGTGTTTATGATAAATGTTTACATTCATGCTATAATAGTATTAACAAGGAAACATTAATACTTGTGTGATTTGTAAACTTAATTTGAAGTCCCTAGTAAAGCCTCTATACATCACTAGCTTGTTGGTTAATGAATGATTGTGGTTTACCTGTCATGAACATTGAGATGTTATTAACAACAAGATCATATCGTTAGGAGAATGATATGGTGGACATACTCCTATAGATAAGCGTAGCATAAAGATCAAGTCATTTTAATAGTTCAATTGCTATATGCTTTCTGATACATAGTAACCTAATTCCTTCGACCATGAGATCATGCATATCACCTTTACCGGATGGATGCTTTGATGACATCAAACACCACACCGTAACTGGGTGGATACAAAGGTGGCATTGAGTTTTCGGAAAGTATTGGTTGAAACACATGGATCAAGAGTGGGATTTGTCCATCCATATGACGGATAGATATACTCTGGGCCCTCTCGGTGAAATGTCATCCAATTAGCTTGCAAGCGTGTGACTGGCTCACAAGGGATCACATATCACGGGAATGATAAAAGAGTACTTATCGGTAACGAGGTTGAACTAGGTATGCAGAGATACCAACAATCATAACCTCGGATAAGTAAACTATCGTGAGACAAAGGGAAATTGGTATCATATGTAAGTGGTTCATTTGATCGCAAAGTAATCGTAGAAATATGTGGGAGCCATATGAATTTCCAGATTCCTCTATTGGTTATTGTTCGGAGAAGTATCTCGATCATGTCCGCATAATTCACGAACCGTAGGGAGACACACTTAAGGATTCGGCGTTGTTTGAGTAGTTATGGAATGATGGGAAAGAGTCCGAATGTTGTTCGGAGTCTCGATGGGATTCGGGATATCACGAGGTGATCCGGAATGGTCCGGAGAATAAGATTCATATAAGGAAAGTCTTGTTTCGGAGTTGGAGAATGGTTCCGGTGTTTTCATCGGGAATGTTCTAGAAGGTTCCGAAATGTCCGTCACTCCGGAGGGGAAGGGTACATGAATGTGTTATATCAAGTTGGTATGATTGCATCATGTACTCGGTGTCATCGCTGAACAAAATAGAGGGTTTATTCAAATCCTAGTTTGAAAAGTCAAACGCCAAGTTTGAAAGTCAAACGGCTATTTTTGGGAAGTGGAGAGGGAGGTGGAAACCGACTTGGGGGAGGAGTTCCTCCCACCACGGCGCACCACCAAGCCGAGTTGGGGAGGGACTCCCCTCCCCTTGGCCGGCCCCCTCCACCTATAAAAGGAGGGGCAGGGCTCCCCTCCTAGACACAAGTTCCTACACCTCTAAACCCTAGCCCCAAGCCGCCGCCGCCTCCATAGCCACCGCCGGCCCTAGGGCACTCGCCGCCGCCTAGGTGAAACCCTAGCCACTGGCCTAGCCCCCTCCTCGGCGTGTCTAAACCCTATATCGTCAAGGAACTCTCTCATACTCCACCATACTCGCTCCGGCTTAAGGCGAAGCCCTGCGAGATCTCCCCTCTACTTCCGGTACCACGCCAGTCTTGCTGGAATCGCGAGGAGAGTGCTACAACCTTCACGCCTTTGGAACAAGGAGATGAAGGTCTTCTTGAGTTAACGCAGTGACCGATCAAGGAGCGCTTAACGCAGCATGGGAAGGATCGTCTACGCGATCTTGAGATCGGGAAGAGTACGACTACATCACCCACGAGAATCCGCTCTCATTAAACACTTTGGAATCTTCGAGGGTGAGTTATTCCATCGACTCGTTGCTACAATCTAGTAGATAGATCTTGGCTTTTTTGTTTGTATGCGATAGAAATTTTTTGTTTTCCATGCTACGAATCCCTACAGTGGTATCAGAGCCGTGTCTATATGTAGATCTGTTGCACGAGTAGAACACAATGGTCATTGTGGGCGTTGATGCTTTTATTGTAGATTGCTTCTTGTGTACTTTGCATCTTGCGGGATGTTGGGATGAAGCGGCCCGGGCTAACCTTACATGACATCGTTCATGAGAATTGCTCCACGCTTGACATGCAACTTGTATTGCATAAGTGGCTTTGCGGGTGCCTGTTTCTCCTAGCATAGTTAAGATTCAATTTAGAACGGGTGATTAACAATGCTAGTATCAATGTTGTGGTTCTTGTTCGTAAGTTAGAACGACACTTATTGAAAGCCCCAAACCACGTAAAATATGCAAAGAAAGTAGAGGCGTCTAACTTTGTTTTGCAGGGGTGTGCTGTGATGTGATATGGACATGATTGTGATTATATTTGATGTATGCAATGTTCCTTATTGTAAGTTGGAAACCGGCAGGAGCCATATGGTTGTCTTTAATTTATGTTAAGACCCGCGTGTCTATTCAAAGTAGTTGTAATAGTTGAAGCCGGTGGACGACAACCATGAAGAAGCATCATTGACCATGATGCAATGCCGGTGATGATGGAGATCATGTTCGTGCTTGAAGATGGAGATCGGAAGCACAAAAAAGAAAAGGCCATATAATATCACATATTATGAATTGCATGTGATGTTAATCCTTTATGCATCTTGTATTGCTTAGTAGACGACGGTAGCATTATAAGATGACCCCTCATGCACATGAATTTCAAGTCATAAAGTGTTCACCCTTAGTTAGCACCGTTGCTAAAGCTTGTTGTTTCGAAGCACCACGTGATGATCGGGTGTGTTAGATTCCGCAAGTGTATACAACGTGAGCAAGCCAGATTTTCTCATGCGGAAACTAAGGTTTGATCTTGATGAGACTAGGATGTATAGACATGGTCTCGGAACACGGATCACCGAAAGGTAAAGCATGAATCATATAGTAGATATGATGAACATGTCGATTGTTCGCCATTGAAACTATATCAGCTCTCGTGATGATCGGTGTTGATGTGGTGGATTTGGTTCGTGTGATCACTAAAACAATGTGAGGGATATTGTTTTGAGTGGGAGTTCACCGAGATTAACTTTATTATTAATTTGAACTCAATTTGTCATAAACTTAGTCTAAACTATTGCAAATATGTTGTAGATCAATGGCAGCCCCTACCATCAATTTTAATGCGTTCCTAGAGAAAGAAAAGTTGAAAAACAATGGAAGCAACTTCGCGGATTGGTTCCGCAATTTGAGGATTGTCCTCACAATGGTAATTTGACCTATGTCTTTGGATGCACCGGGTGACCCACTGCGGTGATGATTCCGATGAAGTAAAGAATGTTTACCTCACTCGAAAGACTCAGTACTCCACAGTTCAGTGTGCTATCTTGTATGGTTTAGAATCGGATCTTCAGAAAAGGTTTGAGAATTCAGAACCATATGATATTGTCGAGGATCTCAAATTAATCTTTGAGACTCATGCGGCAATTGAAAGCTATGAGGATTCTGAAAAGCTCTTTAACTGCAAGATGGAAGAGGGCAGCTCCGTCAGTAAGCATGTGCTTAAGATGTCTGGGCACGCAAACAAACTTCAAAGCTTGGGTATAGTGATTCCTAATGCTTTGGGGATTTACCGCGTCCTCCAATCACTACCACCAAGTTACAAGAACTTTGTGATGAACTACAACATGCAAAACATGAACAAGACGTTGCCAGAACTCTTTGCCATGTTGAAATCAGTATGGAGATCAAGAAAGAGCACCAAGTGTTGTTGGTCAATAAGACCACCAAATTCAAGAAAGGCAAGTCTAAGCAGAAGGGACACTTCAAGAAGGGTGGTAAGAAAGTTACCACGCCAACGAAGAAGACCAAGGCTGGACCTAAGCCTGATACTGAGTGCTTTTATTGCAAGGGAGAAGGTCACTAGAAGCGGAATTGCCCAAAGTACTTGGCGGATTTGAAGAACGGCAACATCAAGAAGAAAGGTCTATCTGATATACATGTTATTGATGTGTATCTCACTAGTACTCGTAGTAGTGCCAGGTATTTGATCTTTGGTTCGGTTGCTCATATTTGTAACTCAAAGCGAAGCAGAATAAACGGAAGCTAGCGAAGAACGAGGTGACGATGCGCGTGGGAAACAGATCAAAGGTTGATGTGATCGCGGTCGGCACGATACCCCTTCATCTACCATCGGGATTAGTTTTATACTTAAATAATTGTTATTTGGTGCCTGCGTTAAGCATGAACATTATATCGGGATCTTGTTTATTGCGATACGGTTACTTGTTTAAGTCCGATAATAATGGTTGTTCGATTTATATGAGTAATATGTTTTATGCACATGCACCTTTGATAGATGGTCTATTCTTATTGAATCTCGATAGTGGAAATACACATATTAATAACATTGAGGCTAAACGTTTGAAATCGACCGATAACTCGACCTATATGTGGCACTGTCGTCTTGGTCACATTGGAGTGAAGCGTATGAAGAAACTCCATTCCGATGGACTTCTTGAATCACTTGATTTCGAATCACTTGAAAGATGCGAAGCATGTCTGATGGGTAAAATGACTAAGACTCCATTTTCTGGTATGATGGAGCGAGCTACGGACTTATTGGAAATCATACATACCGATGTGTGTGGTCCAATAAGTGTAGCATCGCGCGGTGGTTATCGTTATGTTCTTACCTTCACAGATGATTTGAGTAGATATGGGTATATCTATTTCATGAAACATAAGTCCGAAACTTTCGAGAAGTTTAAGTAATTTCAAAGTGAGGTAGAGAATCAACGTAACAAGAAGATTAAATTTCTACGTTCTGATCGTGGAGGTGAATATCTAAGTTACGAGTTTGGCGAGCATTTGAATAAATGCGGAATACTTTCACAATTGACACCGCCGGGAACACCACAGCGTAATGGTGTGTCCGAACGTCGTAATCGAACTCTCTTAGATATGGTTCGTTCTATGATGTCACTTACAGATTTACCGCTATCATTTTGGGGTTATGCATTAGAAACAGCCACATTCACTTTAAATAGGGCACCATCTAAATCCGTTGAAACGACACCGTATGAATTATGGTTTGGGAAGAAACCTAGATTGTCGTTCCTTAAAGTTTGGGGTTGCGAAGCCTATGTAAAGAAGTTACAGCCAGACAAGCTTGAACCCAAAGCGGAAATATGCGTCTTCATTGGATACCCGAAGGAAACTATTGGGTATACCTTCTATCATAGATCCGAAGGCAAAATCTTAGTTGCCAAGAATGGATCCTTTCTAGAGAAGGAATTTCTCTCGAAAGAAGTGACTGGAAGGAAAGTAGAACTCGACGAGGTTGTCGAACCTTCTCTCGAAATTGCGAGTAGCGCAGCACCGGAAGAAGTTCCTGTGGTGCCTGCACCGATTAGAGAGGAAGCTAATGATGATGATCATGAAACTTCGGTTGAAGTTGCTATAGAGCCTCGCAGGTCAACGAGAACTCGTACCACTCCAGATTGGTATGATCCCGTTATGAGTGTCATGTTGGTGGACAACACCGATGACCCTGAGACATATGAGGAAGCAATGATGAGCCCAGATTCCAATAAATGGCAAGAAGCCATGAAATCCGAGATTGGATCCATGTACGAAAACCAAGTATGGACTTTGGTGGACTTACCGGATGGCCGGAAGGCTGTCGAGAACAAATGGATTTTCAAGAAGAAAACATATGCTGATGGTAATGTTACTGTCTATAAAGCTCGACTTGTCGCAAAGGGGTTTCGAAAAATTCAAGGAGTTGACTACGATGAGACTTTCTCACCAGTAGCGAAGCTAAAGTCTGTGAGGATTATGTTAGATATCGCTGCATATTATGATTATGAGATATGGCAGATGGATGTCAAAAAAGCATTCCTCAATGGAGACATTGATGAAGAGTTGTATATGATGCAACCCAAAGGTTTTGTCGATCCTAAAGATGCTAACAAGGTATGCAAACTTCAACGGTCCATTTATGGATTGAAGCAAGCATCCCGAAGTTGGAATCAACGTTTTGATAAGGTGATCAAAAGTTTTGGTTTTATACAAACTTATGGAGAAGCTTGTATTTACAAGAAAGTGAGTGGGAGCTCTGTAGCATTCTTAATACTATATGTACATGACATATTGTTGATTGGGAATGATGTAGACCTTCTTAATAGTGTCAAGGAATATTTGATAATAGTTTTTCAATGAAGGATCTTGGCGAAGAAGCTTACATATTAGGCATAAAGATTTATAGAGATAGATCGAGACGCCAAATATCATTGTCACAAAGTACATATTTGGACAAAGTTCTAAAGAGGTTTGGAATGGAAGATAGCAAGAAAGGGTTCTTGCCCATGTTGCCCAATACGACCTTGAGTAAAACTCAAAGTCCGACATCAGCAGAAGATAGAGAAAGGATGAGTAAGACTCCCTATGCCTCAGCCATAGGATCTCTAATGTATGCCATGCTATGTACTAGACCCGACATTGCATATGCTATTAGTTTAACTAGAAGATATCAAAGTGATCCAGGAGTGGATCATTGGACAGCGGTCAAAAACATCATTAAGTACTTAAGAAGAACTAAGGATATGGTTCTTCCTTATGGAGGTGATGAACAGCTCGTTGTAAATGGTTACACCGATGGTAGTTGGAACACCGATCCGGATGATTCTAAATCACAATCTGGATACGTATTTATTTTGAATGGTGCAGCAGTTAGCTGGAGGAGTGCAAAGCAAAGCGTTGTGGCGAGATCTTCAACTGAATCGGAATACATGGCTGCTTCGGAGGCTTCACAAGAAGCGATATGGATGAAAGAGTTCATTATAGAGCTGGCTGTGGTTCCTAGTGCGCTGGACCCAATGTCTATCTACTATGATAACATGGGTGCCATAGCCAATGTGCAAGAACCAAGGTCACACAAGAAGCTGAAGCACATCAAGCTACGTTTTCACGCTATTCGAGAACATATCCAAGATGGGGATATAAAGATTTGCAAAGTACACACAGATCTGAATGTGGCGGATTCGTTGACTAAACCTCTCCCGAGGGCAAAACATGACCAGCACCAAACTGCCAAGGGTGTTCGGTATATTACCATGTAATCTAGATTAGATGACTCTAGTGCAAGTGGGAGACTATTGGAGATATGCCCTAGAGGCAATAATAAATATAGTTATTATTATATCTTTGTGTTTATGATAAATGTTTACATTCATGCTATAATAGTATTAACAAGGAAACATTAATACTTGTGTGATTTGTAAACTTAATTTGAAGTCCCTAGTAAAGCCTCTATACATCACTAGCTTGTTGGTTAATGAATGATTGTGGTTTCCCTGTCATGAACATTGAGATGTTATTAACAACAAGATCATATCGTTAGGAGAATGATATGGTGGACATACTCCTATAGATAAGCGTAGCATAAAGATCAAGTCATTTTAATAGTTCAATTGCTATATGCTTTTTGATACATAGTAACCTAATTCCTTCGACCATGAGATCATGCATATCAACTTTACCGGATGGATGCTTTGATGACATCAAACACCACACCGTAATTGGGTGGCTACAAAGGTGGCATTGAGTGTTCGGAAAGTATTGGTTGAAACACATGGATCAAGAGTGGGATTTTTCCATCCATATGATGGATAGATATACTCTGGGCCCTCTCGGTGAAATGTCATCCAATTAGCTTGCAAGCGTGTGACTGGCTCACAAGGGATCACATATCACGGGAACGAGAAAAGAGTACTTATCGGTAACGAGGTTGAACTAGGTATGCAGAGATACCGACGATCATCACCTCGGATAAGTAAACTATCGTGAGACAAAGGGAAATTGGTATCGTATGTAAGTGGTTCATTCGATCGCAAAGTAATCGTAGAAATATGTGGGAGCCATATGAATTTTCAGATTCCTCTATTGGTTATTGTTCGGAGAAGTGTCTCGATCATGTCCGCATAATTCACGAACCGTAGGGAGACACACTTAAGGATTCAACGTTGTTTGAGTAGTTATGGAATGATGAGAAAGAGTCCGAATGTTGTTCGGAGTCTCGAATGTGATTCAGGATATCACGAGGTGATCCGGAATGGTCCGGAGAATACGATTCATATAAGGAAAGTCTTGTTTCGGAGTTGGAGAATGGTTCCAGTGTTTTCATCGGGAATGTTCTAGAAGGTTCCGGAATGTCCGGCACTCCGGAGGGGAAGGGTACATGAATTTGTTATATCAAGTTGGTATGATTGCAACATGTACTCGGTGTCATCGCTGAACAAAATAGAGGGTTTATTCAAATCCTAGTTTGAAAAGTCAAACGCCAAGTTTGAAAGTCAAACGGCTATTTTTGGGAAGTGGAGAGGGAGGTGGAAACCGACTTGGGGGAGGAGTTCCTCCCACCGCCGTGCACCACTGCCGAGTTGGGGAGGGACTCCTCCCTTGGCCCCTCCACCTATAAAAGGAGGGGCAGGGCTCCCCTCCTAGACACAAGTTCCTACACCTCTAAACCCTAGCCCCAAGCCGCCGCCGCCTCCATAGCCGCCGCCGGCCCTAGGGCACTCGCCGCCGCCGCCTAGGTGAAACCCTAGCCGCTGGACTAGCCCCCTCCTCGGCGTGTCTAAACCCTAGATCGTCGAGGAACTCTCTCATACTCCACCATACTCGCTCCGGCTTAAGGCGAAGCCCTGCGAGATCTCCCCTCTACTTCCGGTACCACGCCGTTGTGCTGCCGGAATCGCGAGGAGAGTTCTACAACCTCCGCTGCCTGCTAGAACAAGGGAGAGGAAGGTCTTCGTCGAGTACCGAACGTGTGACCGATTGAAGGGAGCGCTGGAACGCAGCGCCGGAAGGATCGTCTACGCGATCTTGAGACCGGGAAGAGTACGACTACATCACCCACGAGAATCCGCTCTCGTTAAACACTTTGGAATCTTCGAGGGTGAGTTATTCCATCGACTTGTTGCTACAATCTAGTAGATAGATCTTGGCTTGTTTGTTTGTATGCGATAGAAAATTTTTGTTTTCCATGCTACGAATCCCTACAGCTGCTGCTCGCTGTGCTGCTGCTGCTGCAGGGAAGAGGCCTGCTCTTGCTCAGAAGGCCACTGCTGCTAGGCCAGACATGACCAAAGCCAAGATTTCCAAGTGGACTCAGAAGGCTTACTCTGCATTCAGGGCTACGGATCCCTACCTCGTGCCTCGTGATCGTCTTTGCTTGGACCCTCATTTTCACACCTGCCATCAGGAACAGATTTATGAAGAAATTTATGCATCAAAGAAGAAGTTCGTGGTCGCTCCTCAGAAGTACATCAATGTGCCTCACATGGAAGAGAAGCAAGTCTACTTTGGGGAGGCTCTTGATATCTACCGGAAGTTTGGGCTGATTCCCCTCATGGAGCACCGTCAGAACTTTGATGTGACTACTATTGCTCAGTTCTACTCCACTCTGTATCTTCACATGCAGTCCTCTACTGAAGGTGAGATGAAGTGGATGACCAGGGACGTGCTTCTTACCGCTACTTGGGCTGAGTTTGCTAAGCTTCTTGGCTATCCCATCCAGCCTGGCCACGGGGCAAATGGTTGGCGTGTTCATGGTCCTGTAGCTGCTGATCCTGAGTTCCTAGAGCCTCTCTACATTGAAGGGTGGGGGTCTGTTGGGTATGTGAATCATCTGCTGCCAGTTTTTGACATCATGCGCAGGGTGTACTTGAACACCATCTCTCCCAAGGCTGGCAACTTTGATCAGTTTCATGGATATCAGGTTGACCTCATGCATCAGACTTATCTTCGCCGAGACACTGACAGGTCAATGGATGTTATGCACTTCATCTACTCAGAGATGTGGGCGGCTCTCATTGAAAAGCGCTCCTGCATCTATGCTCCCTACATTCAGACTCTCATCAATCACAAGTGGCTCGAGAAGACTGTCAACCCCTTCCCTCAAGACAACATCACCATTCATGAAGAGAAAAAGTTCCGTGTGAGTAAGCACCAGAAGCCTCGTACTCAGGAAGAAAAGGAAGCTGCTCTCAAGAAGACTCAATATGGTGCTAGTGCTCCCTCCTCTGCTCCTGGTGGCTCTAGTGCTGGTGGTCCTTCACTCCAGAGGCAGCCATCTTGGGAAAAGAAGCTGCTTGGGAAAGTGAAGAAAACTTTCTGCTTTCTGCAGGACCGCGAGTATCAAGCTTATGTTGATCAGCGTCACAATATTCAGCGCCAAAAGGCCATCATGGCAGCCCTCAACATTCCTTGCTCATCGGTCTCTAGCTCTGTCACTGCTCCCAAGGAGGATTGGGTTCGCAACAACTGCAACTGGTCCAAAGATGAGTCTGAGGAGGAGGTCACTGGTCCGCCTGAGTCTTCTCCTCCTTCCCCTTCTCGTGGTTGGGACGAGTAGATTGATCTCTTCTTCCTTTTTGGTGTCTCGATGCCAAAGGGGGAGAAACATGTCTATTAGGTTGTCTACGGGATTTGCATGGGATGAGTCGCGAGCCTGTTCTTGCCTTTGATCTTTTCTTACTCGCGAACTCTCTAGTTTATTTGTGTGCTTGTGGTTTTATGTCCGTGAACTTATGTGTGCTTGTGGACCATGTGGTATGTTATGTTTGAGACTATGTGGTATCTACTATGTGGTATCTTTGTGGTATCTTATATTTTGCCGTGAGTGTGGTATCTTGTTGTCATCTCTTGATCTGTTGCTATGGTGGTGGAGCCTCATTGCTCTTATTGTTATTATTACTCCGTTTGTCTCCACCACATTTAGTTGGTTCTAGTATGATCTCTATCCCTTTTTGTACCTTGCACTTGTGCTATCTTTGCAATTGTTAGGGGGAGCCTCCGTGTATATGTGCTAGTCCTGTCCTTAGAGGTCTTCTCTCTACCTTGCACACATACCGGGGGAGCTTGCCCCTTCCATTGCAAAGATTGATTTGTTTCTATGCAAATCTGTGGGATTGTCATCTAACACCAAAAAGGGGGAGATTGAAAGGACTATATCTTCCCATGATATTTTTGGTGTTAAAATGACAATCCCAACCGTGTTTTTAACTGTGCTCTTGAGTTTCAGGGGAAACGTCGTTGATGTCTCATTCTATTGTGATGGATGCTCTCTTGTGATCTTTTGAAGACGGTGGCCTTTTAGTCTTCTCCTAGTTTCTTTCTGGTTGTTGTTTTTAGGTCACCGTACTATTAAGAGGGGGTCCATGTTGGAAGGTTGTGGGAAATCACTTGTTCTTGCACAAACCTATATGCACCGCCACAACCATCCCATTATCCCGTGAGAGAGAGAGAGCGTGTTCCTGTTCTGTTGGGGCCTTTTGTGTCTCACCGGAACTTCCGGTCATAGACCGGAAGTTCCGCTCAAACTTTTTCTGCGGACTGTTCTACAGTTTGTTCCGACGCTAGTTCCACCCAAGTTCCGGTGGCGGTTCAGTAACCTTCTGTTTTGAAGTGTGCTATTTGCCGGAACTTGGCCGGAACTTGTCCTGCCAAAAGTTCTTGAGCGGAACTTCACCAAGGCCGAACTTCCGGTCGACTTCGCATGACCAAAAGTTCCGCCCCTTGTTCCGCCCCAAGTTCCGATGAAGGCTCAGTAACCTTCTGTTTTGAAGCGTGCTATTTGCCGGAACTTTCTCGGAAGTTCACCGAACTTCGGTCCGCTTTGACCGAACTTCCGTTGCGCTTCGAGGAAGGCCAACGGTCGATGACCGTTGGAGCCAGTCAAGGAACTTGGCCCTCACCGGAACTTCCGGTGAGGTTGCGGGGAGGCTATAACGGTTCAGCGTGGGGGTCCTATTTAAGGCACCCCTCTTCTTCCTCCCACTTTCTCTCGAATTTTTCTCTCTCCTCCATTAATGCTTGAGCTTCACCTCACTAGATCTCTCTCTCTAGCCACTCAAATGACTTGATCTTTTGAGAGGTGAGGGAGGTGACCTAGATCTACACTTCCACCAAAGAAGAATTGATTTCCCCCACCCATCATTTGTGGATCTTGTTGCTCTTGGGTTTCTTGGAACCCTAGACGGTGTAGGGCATCCCCGGAGCTGAGGCATGTGTTGTAAAGCTTCGAGGTGTCGTTGAGGTCCTCCAATTGAGTTGTGGAGCCTCCCCCTCAACCTTGGTGTAAAGGTTTCGGTTGGCGCCTTCAAGGTCACCGGTTAGTGGATTGTGAGGCATCCTTTGTGGGTGAGCTCACCGGAGAATAAGGTGAGGCCTTTGTGGCGCTCGGGTGACCTTGTGTGGCCCCGACACCTCTCCAACATAGACGTAGCTCCTTGGGATTGAACTACGGGAATTACATCTCCGTGTCCCCTCGCCGGTTACTTCGTTCCCTTCCTTTACTCCTTGCTATTTACTGTTTTTGTGGTTGGTGTTTGTTTTCTTGCATTTAGGTTGTTCACTTAGTTGCATCTCTAGATAACTTCCTTTCTCGTTGAGCCTAAAAGTGAGAAACAAATTAAAATTGGTAGACGCCTATTCACCCCCCCCCCTCTAGTCGTATCAAGTCAGTACTTTCAATGATGAAAGGCAATAATCATGTAGGACTCACCTTAGGGCCTGTGCATTTGAGGTATCTGCCCTCATCAAAATTAAGGAGTCATCTGCAAAAAGTAAGTGAGACACAACCGGTGCATCAGGATAGATTTTGACCCCAATCAGATTACCATTATCTTCTTCATCTAGTAAACTTGATAAACCCTCCGCACAGAGCAAGAACAAGTATGAAGAAAGAGGATCCCCTATCTCAAACCCCTGGTTGGAGTAATAATCTTACCTTCTTGTCCATTAATTCTTACTCGGTAGCTCACTGAACAGACAAAATTCATGATCAAAGAAATCCACTGCACGTCAAAACCAAGTCAGGTCATAACCTTCTCCAAGAAACCACATTCGACACGGTCGTAAGCTTTGTGCATATCTAACTTGATTGCACATAGACCATATTTTCCTTGTTTCTTCTTCTTCTTTAAAGCATGATAGGACTCATACATCACAAGTACATTGTCTGTGATAAGGCAACCCGGGACAAAAGCACTTTGAGTAGTTGAAATAATATTCGGCAAAACGACCTTTAGTCTAGCAGCAATAATCTTTGATATGACCTTATAGATAACATTGCATAAGTTGATAGGTTCAAATTATGTTACTGATACGTCAGAAACGTATCTATAATTTTTGATGTTCCATGCTTGTTTAGTATCTACTTTGCTTTTCTTTCTCCACACCTTGAGGTGTTTTTCATATGTTTTCTGGTACTAACCTATTAACAAGTTGCCACAGTGCCAGTTGCCTGTTTTCTACTGTTTTTGGTTCCAGGAAAGCTAGTAAAGAAATATTCTCGAAATTGGACGGGACAAAAGCCAAAGTCAATATTTCACCGAGGAGAACATGGAGTACAGAGGAGAGACAGAGGGCCGCCATAGGGCGGACGCATCCCTAGGCACGGGCCCACCCTGGGCCACGCCTGAGCAGGGTGTGGGCCCCCTGTCCGCCTCCCAACCTCGCCTCTTTGCCTATAAGAAGTCCCCGATGCCTAAACCCTAAGGACCCAATCAATATTCCACGAAACCGTATGGAGCCGCCACCATCGTCCCTAGATCGGGGGATCTAAAGCTCTTCCCGGCACCCTGCCGGAGGGGAGATCATTACGGAGGCCTTCTTCATCATCATGACAGCCTCCGGTATAAAGCGTGAGTAGTTCCACCTTGGACTACGGGTCCATGTAGTAGCTAGATGGTTGTATCTCCTCCTTGTGCTTTAATGTCTATATCTTGTGAGCTCCGTTCATAATCAAGATCTCATCTATTTGTAATCATGCATGTTGTGTTTACGGGGATTCGATGGATACTGAGATTACTATGTCAGATTGATTAATGGTTTTGTCTTATTGATTCTATCATGTCTGTGTTGTTCGTGATATTGCATGCTCTCTGTTGTTAGTAGCTATCTTGGCCAAGTAGTTGCTAGTGACTCCAAGAGGGGGTACTTATGCTCGATAGTGGGTTCATGCCTCTATTTAATCAAGGGAAGTGACAGAAATCTCTAAAGTTGTAGATGTGGTGTTGCCACTAGGGAGAAAACAACGGTCTCTTGTGTAGGGTTCGCAACATAAAAAACAAAAAATTTCCTACGATGGGAACAACTATGTACCAAGATTTATCTACTAGATACAAACAACGGGCGGATGTATATCCATAGAGAACATACCCTTGAAGACCGACAAAGCTTAACGAGTCCAAACTCGTGGTTGATGTAGACGATCTCTTGCCGATCTCAAGATCGAGAGGAAGTCCTAGCTCCGCAAAATAGCAGCGCATCCGTGCTCGCACACACGTTCGATTACCCCGACAACCTTCATGCCCTCGCTCCAGCGAAGCAGCGGACGCAACAAATCCTTCCATAAAAATCCACCGAGAACATGTATCTCGCTGATCCGAGACCATGGGGGAATTATAAAGGGGGAGAGAGATCCTTCGCTAGGAGGTGTGCTTTGAGAGGAGGAGAGGGGGGCCTTTTATAGGGGAGAGGGGGGCACCCAAGGGGCATGGCGCCCAGCCATGGGGGCTGCCCCCACCTCTTCCACATTCATGTGGGTGGAGCTCCCACTCAAAATGAAAAGCCTCCACTCCCATTAAAAAGCCTCCACTCAAAAATCCACTCACATGCATTAAATTTCCACCAAATTTAATGCAAGCTCTCATTTAAATAAAACTCTAATTACTTTAATTAACAAACATTCACATAAAACCCCTTACAACATTTCAATTTCACATGCAGAACCAGTTTCAGCAATTTCAACCGAAAACCCATTTCGATATCTAGTGAAATAAATTCCTGCGCTTGCTATTCTTTTCGGCATGAAACTTTTGCTCCAAATGGATGTCGGTGTCTCTTAAGTGTGTCACCCTACGGTTCGCGAATAATGGGGACATGATCGAGACCCCTCGGATCAATAATCCGAAGCGGGATCTGGAGACCCATACTGACTCCCACACATTCAACGATGACTTTCTTGTGATCGTCAGAACCTTTTACGCTAGTATCTTAATCCCTTTGTTTCGCGATATATTACATGTCCGAGATTCGATCATCGGTATCTCCATACCTAGTTTGATCTCGTTACTGACATGCACTCTTTTCGCTCCTGATATAACATTCTAGTGATCAAATCACTTGCTTGCAAGCTAATCAATGTGATATCACCGAGAGGGCCCAGAGCATATATATCCGTCATCGGGATGAACAAATTCCACTCTCGATCCATGGACCTCAACATAACACTTTATTAGTTCTGAATCCATCTTTATAATCACCTCATTACGTGTGACGTTTGATGTTATCAAGAAACTCTTTCGGTGTTAGTGATTGACATGATCTCATGGTCTAAGGATTAGGATCACTTCGTAAGTTGTTATAGCAATATAAACTCAATGACTTTGATCGTAATGCTATACTTCGGATGAATGTTCATCACACCATTACACTAATGTTGTGACCTCGTTATTAACAACATCCAATGTCCATGATCAGGAAACCTATGATCATGTTGTTAATCAATGAGCTAGTTTATAAGAGAGGCATAACTAGGAACTTCCTTTTGTTTATTAAACACACATGTATTAAATTTTCTATATTAATACAATTATAGCATGTAAAATAAACATTATTATAAATGAGGAATACGATAATAACCACTTTATTATTGCCTCTCGGGCATATTCCCTTCAGTCTCCCACTTGCACTAGAGACAATAATCTATTTTGAAAACTTTGCATATTGAACACCTATGGCTTTCTGGTGTTCCATATACACAATTGCAAGTGGTTAACATAATCTACGGATCTGACGCTTTCAGGTCCGTGTGTATTTGCACGTCTTTGCGTCCTCATGCATCACTCATTCTCCAATGAGATGGCATTGTATTAATTTGGTTTTTCGGTGAGACCTTTAGTTTCTTGGGGTTTAAACACGTCGATACTATTGTCATACAATATATCTTTAGTGTTAGCCCGTTGCGAACCACACCTTAGTTTGATAACAAACTACTTGACACAAATTCCCTCCTTTGTTGCTACTATAGCAATCTTATACTTAGCCTTTTGTTGTAGTATCCGTCACAATGTCTTAACTTTGGAATTCATCCAAATCCATCATGGAATCTCCTTTCCATTACATTGTGCCACCCATAGTTTAAATTGAGATAAACTTAATTTGTATCTTGTGACAAAACTAGTATCAATGTAATGCTTTACAATGAACTATTTGTAATTGTTTGTCACCTCTACAAAAATATATTCTTAGTTCTTCCAAAAGATCATAAGAATATTCTCACTATCGTCCAATTATCATTTTATGATTCATTCTGGTATATGCTCATAACACTTAGAGCATAGGACATATCTGGATGTGTACATATCATGGTATGATTGATCAAAACATTCTCGTGATTTCACTCATCAAGTGTCAAAGCACTTGAATCTTGTTTCACTTATCAAGTGTCGATACACTTGAATCTTGATTCAATTTCTTTCCACACGACAAGAACCGTTTCTTATCGTTTCTATATTGAACTCCTTCAATATCTCATATATGTACGTTTGGCACAACCATATTAGCGTCACAGTCCATCCACTATAGACATTCACGCTAAATATTCGGGTTTTGCCTAAGTAATTCATCGAAATGAAATTCTTAACCTTTGTCAATAAAATATACATTATTTCTAATCAACAAGATTTCCTCCACATAATGTATTAGAAATATGTCTTAACGCTCCCACTTAATTTCTTGCAAATGCAAGCATCTTCATCGTCTCCTGATGAAAACTCTTTTTCATCACGGTGAAGATTCCAACTCCGCGATGCTTACTTCAACAATTGAAGTTTGCATGCCCCTTTTAGCATCCTTTGAATTAACAAAACCCTTTGGATCGTGTCATGTACACGTCCTAGGTAACCATTCTATTAAAAGAACTTTGTTTTGTTTATTCATTTACCATATAACAAATTATATGTAGTGGTTGCTACTTTAATCCGTCCAGACTAAATATCGCTATGAAAGATCAAATCTTGTCATAGTCAATTCCTTGAACATTGTCATCAAATAATTTACCGACATGTCGACTATTTCATAGATGTGAAACATCCATGTCTGTTTCTTTATAGATCCAAATACGACCGATAGGTTTTTACACCTTTTCGGAGGGTCTTCCAAGTTCAAAACTTGATTTCTCGTGTATGGAAATATCACGGATTTTATGGCTTCAAGCCATTTGACGGAGTCAGGGCCCATCATCGCTTCTTTGCATATAGTCGGTTCATCATTGTCAAACAATAATGATTTACTCTCAAATCTTAGTATTTGATTGTTTATCCGACCGACTTGGTTCAATAAGAACTTAGATCTCCGTGACCACAACCTTTGAGGCACATAAGCTATGAGCATTATGGCTGCCTCCGGAACATTTTCCGGCGCTGCGCAACTTAGCACATATAGCTAAGGTTCGTTAACCTTATAAAAGTTCTTTTGTCCTCCCACTTAACTTTTGCGAAAAATTCCTTCTTTAAGAAACTTCACGTTTCAAGCGACAAACCCTTTTGTCCTTGGTGTTATGGAGAAATAACCAATTGTTATTCAAAATAACCTACAAAGACATGCTCATCCGACTTCGGTTTTAAACATCTTACTTATGTTTAGCATACCAAAATTTAAGAAATGACAACTTGGGTTTTACCCCAAAACATAACTTCCATGGTGTCATTTCAACGGATCAAGATGGAGCTCTTTTCAGTGTAAAAGCGGTAGTCTCTAAAGCTTTAATTTTTTAAAACATAATGGCAGTTTTATAAATAACACCTTTGATCCAACCATGTCAAACAAGGTTTCATTACAAATCTCAAACACTCCATACTCCTATGGTGTTTCGGGAGATGTAAATATATGTGTTTTCCTAAACTTGCAACTCAAATAAATCCCTTTATGATAAAATCATAATGCATTTATTTTCTTGTTACACTTGTAACTCAAATAAATCCCTTTATGATAAAATCATAAACCATTTATTTTCTTGTCACAATGTTTTTCACTTCATCTTGAAAGTCTTTGAACGTTTTCAAATATTTCACACTTCTTTCTCATTAAGTGAATATTCACTCAAATTTCCAGAGAAATCATATGAAGTTGAAACCCATCGCTTACGACTACACATAATGGAATACATACATCGATATGTATAAATTCCAATAATTTAGTCGTTCGTTCTTCTTTGGCCTTTGAACGAAGTTTTAATTATCACGTGGAAAGGCTCACAAGCGTCACTTGATCAAATCAAAGACTCCAAAAATCCATGAATATGGAGATTCTTCATGTTTTATTTCCAATATAATTTAAACAGCGATGTCACTTTGTAAGTGATCTTTCAATCATTTGTCTTGCGACATTTTAGCATTAGGTTTTATGGATGTGATTTCTCCAACTAGATTTGTAAATCATCCATATTATATGGAATACGGTAATTATTTGAACAACCTTTGTTCTCATAATACCTGATTCAAATAACAATTATTAAAACAAATCTTGAAGTCAAGCTTTGATGCCAACGATAAATACAAACAACGGTTTGTTTGTTTTCGATGAACATCATCACATATTCTCTTGCTAGTTACTTAGGCCATTGTGGTTCATGAATTGCGTTGTTCCGTATGAAATTTCATACCAACCAATCTGGTATCCAATACCCAAGAACCATATTGTTTAACAAGCAAAGAATACAACCATAACATGTATATCATCCATATACCAAAATTGGATATTTCCAATCTTTTCTTTTCTGCCAAATATATTTTATAGATTCTCTTTCAGCATTTCCTTTACCTTTTTAAAAGAATCTATCAACATCAAAAGTGGCGCCATATACATGACACATAGTCAAAAGCGTGTATATTCAAATAATAATACCTTTGGACTTGCAATTTGAAGTAGATCACCATCATCAAAATGATCGGTATTCTTTCAAAAACCATTATTTATTAATCTTTTAGTGTAGTAAACATTTTACATACATATTCTATTCACCCTTATCATGACGACTTTCATGATCAAGCTACTGTAGCTTATAAAGGCGAATCATGAGTATAACATTACTTTCCAAAACCCTTTTGGATGATTAGGATGTCTAGAATCTCCAACCTTCGTAAATTCTCATCCAATATGAGAACATATATTATACTCTATCATATTGCAACCAAAACATTGTTTCAGATATCGTTATATCTGCCACACATGATGGTTTCTGAAACAATTCTTTCAGCTCCTAGATAAACTTGATATTAAAATAATCAAAAATCATGGAGGCAAACATGATACTTAAGATACTAACACTGGAATTGTTACTCTCGATTTAATACCAACTATTAAATTTCACGGAGTAAATAGAGTTTGCTGAAAGTTTGAAATAGGACTTTAAACTTTAGATTGACACTCAACACAATACGATACCAGTTCGTAAAGTATATATCCAGAATTCTATAGTTCTATTATCTCAATTACAACTATGCATAAGGTGGTGAACGAATGCCAATGACTACAACAAATTATGCAAATTCACTCTGATTTAATTTATGATAAATTGAGTTCTACTAATCCAAATTAGAAATGAACTCCCACTCAAAAACGACATCCCTCGTGTCTTTTTGGTGATTACATGAATCAAATCCACTACACCAAGTCCGATCATCACGTGAGTCGGTGTAGTTTCAAAGGCGAGCATCCATATGGTCATCATATCAAAACATATGACTCATGCTTAACCTTTTGGTCCGTGTTCCGAGACCATGTCTGTACATGCTAGGCTCGCCAAGTAAGAACCTTAGTATTCGTGTGTGTAACTGTCTTACGCCCGAGATATGCTCATGGATTCAAGTACACCCGATCATCACGTGATGTCTTGAAGCAACGAAACATTGTCGGTGCATACTTAAGGAAGAACACATTCTTATCTTGATATCTAAATGAGGGATCATCTTATTATGCTAATAAAAACGCCAAACAAGCAATATAAGATGCAATCAAAACATCACATGTTTATAAGTGAAATGATATGGTTCCCGCATATGATCTCCATCATGTGCACCGTGGTATGATCTCTATCATACCTTTATGTGTAAGGCCAAGGTCTATGGAACTTACACGCAATGTGTGCTGTAAGAGTATCATCTTATACTTCTACTTACAACATCACCATATCATAACACTAGCCCAGCAACAATATAAACTAGACGCCTCTAATTTATCCATTGCAAATTTTACGTGGCTTAGGGCTTTCGAAGATAGAACCGTTCTTACCTACGAACATGAACCACAACGAGGATAACCAAATTGTTGACAGCTCGTTAAAAATTAGATATTGACTATAGTAGGAGAGATAGACACCCGCTAGCCACTTATGCAAAACTAGTTGCATGTCAAGCGTGGAACAGGTCTCATGTGCGAGGACATGTAAAGTTTGTCCGGGCCGCTTCATCCCACTATGCCACCAATATCCAAAGTACAACTAAGAAGCAATAAAATGATCATCATCGCCCACATACTCATATGTGTACTACCCGTGCAAAGTATCTACGCATAGATCCGGCTCTGATACCACTGTAGGGTTCGCAGCATAGAAAACAAAAAATTTCCTACGATGGGAACAACTATGTACCAAGATCTATCTACTAGATACAAACAACGGGCGGATGTATATCCGTAGAGAACATACCCTTGAAGACCGACAAAGCTTAACGAGTCCAAAATCGTGGTTGATGTAGACGATCTCTTGCCGATCTCAAGATCGAGAGGAAGTCCTAGCGCTGCAAAACAGCAGCGCATCCGTGCTCGCACACACGTTCGAGTACCCCGACAACCTTCGCGCCCTTGCTCCAGCGAAGCAGCGGAAGCAACAATTCCTTCCAGAAAAAGCCACCAGGAACATGTATCTCGCTGATCCGAGACCTGGGGGAATTCTAAAGGGGGGAGAGAGATCCTTCGCTAGGAGGTGTGCTTTGAGAGGAGGAGAGGGGGGACTTTTATAGGGGAGAGGGGGGCACCCAAGGGGCATGGCGCCCAGCCATGGGGCTGCCCCCACCTCTTCCACATTCATGTGGGTGGAGCTCCCACTCAAAATGAAAAGCCTCCACTCCCATTAAAAAGCCTCCACTCAAAAATCCACTCACATGCATTAAATTTCCACCAAATTTAATGCAAGCTCTCATTTAAATAAAACTCTTTTATTTATTTATTCAGAATTTTGTTAATTACTTTAATTAACAAACATTCACATAAAACCCCTTACAACATTTCAATTTCACATGCAGAACCAGTTTCAGCAATTTCAACCGAAAACCCGTTTCGGTATCTAGTGAAATAAATTCATGCGCTTGTTATTCTTTTCGGCATGAAACTTTTGCTCCAAATGGATGTCTGTGTCTATTAAGTGTGTCACCCTACGGTTCGCGAATAATGTGGACATGATCGAGACCCCTCTCGGATCAATAATCAGAAGCGGATCCGAGACCCATATCGACTCCACACATTCAACGATGACTTTCTTGTGATCGTCGGAACCTTTACGCTAGTATCTTAATCCCTTTGTTTCGTGATATATTACATGTCCGAGATTCGATCATCGGTATCTCCATACCTAGTTTGATCTCACATCGACATGCACTCTTTTCTCGCTCCGTGATATAACATTCTAGTGATCAAATCACTTGCTTGCAAGCTAATCAATGTGATATCACCGAGAGGGCCCAGAGCATATCTATCCGTCATCAGGATGAACAAATTCCACTCTCGATCCATGGGCCTCAACATAACACTTTATTAGTTCTGAATCCATCTTTATAATCACCCTGTTATGGTGTGATGTTTGATGTTATCAAGAAACTCTTCCGGTGTTAGTGATTGACATGATCTCATGGTCTAAGGATTAGGATCACTTCGTAAGTTTTTATAGCAATATAAACTCAATGACTTTGATCGTAATGCTATACTTCGGATGAATGTTCATCACACCATTACACTAATGTTGTGACCTCGTTATTAACAACATCCAATGTCCATGATCAGGAAACCTATGATCATCTTGTTAATCAACGAGCTAGTTTATAAGAGAGCCATAACTAGGAACTTCCTTTTGTTTATTAAACACACATGTATTAATGTTTCCGTATTAATACAATTATAGCATGTAAAATAAACATTTATCATAAATGAGGAATACGATAATAACCACTTCATTATTTCCTCTCGGGCATATTCCCTTCATCCTGTTCATGGAACACGTGGATTGTTTACCTTACACACTTTGATTAAAGCAGTTGTCTGTTGCTTGCAACTTAATACTGGAGGGGGTTCGGATGATAACCCAAAGGTGGACTTCTAGTCATAGATGTAGTTGGATGGCGGTCTATGTATCTTATTGTATTGCCCAATCGAATCTCATAGGATATTTATGTCTAGTATTGCATTGTTATGCCTTGCTCAGTCCTATCAATTGCTCTGCTGTAATTTGTTTACCCAGCATGCCATGTTTGTTTATCTAATGAAACACCTCTAGTGAACTATGGACCTTGGTCCAATCTTTACCATTGATACATATTCCACTATTACTGTTTACTTGCTGCAAACCATCATCATCTTCCACACCATACAGTTAATCCTTTGTTACAGCAACCGGTTAGATTGACAACCTCACTGTACTTGGGGCAAAGTCTTGATTTTGTGTTGTGCAGGTTTCCATGTTGCCTGCAACACCTTTGAGACGTTTTCTTCCTCCTACTGGTTTGGTAGCCTCGGTTTCTTACTGAGGGAAGAATTGATGCTGTGTTGCATCATACCTTGCTCTTGGGGTTTCCCGACGAAGAGCTCCATGTTGACGCAGCGCCATCAAGATTTTCTGGCGTCGTTGCCGGGGAGGCTAAGGAAGTTTTCACAAGGGGATTCCTCCTCAACCTTTCTCTTTACTTTGTTTTTGGTTTGCTTAGTTTCTTTTGCTTGGTTTTGTTTGCCTCTTTTTATCAAAAACTCCAAAAAAATAGTTTAGTTTGGTTTGCTTTCTCTTATAAAAAACACAAAAAAATTAGCTCCTACTCTAGTTGCCACCTTGCTCTAGCTCACCATGTTGTTCCCTAAGTTCACCCTGAAGGACCTTTCGATAGGTAGTGGCTCTATAATTGGGAAAGAAAATATTGAAGAATTTTTTAATCATGTTAGCAAGCATGAGGATATTGAGGATAGATCTATAACAGAACTTGCTCATAATTATGAAATTGCTGCAACTTCTTTAGTTTATATATTGGAGGCTAGGTTTGTTAGCCTTAACCCCATGATGCAGATTTTGTTCCTTAAACTAAAAGAAGAAAAGAATGCTGAAAAGAGAGAATTTATCCTTGAAACTTTACTAAAAGAGTTCCATGATGTTGCTAAGGAAGCCAAAAAGGTCTTTGCGTGTTTTAATATGCTAGACTCATGTGTAGATGTTGTGGGTACTTCAGATAAAACTAAACCTAGAGAGGAAAAGATACCCATACCCTTTAAGCTTGTTGGGATGCATGAGGCCTTTGAAAAGAATTTTGATTGGACTGTTCTTAAAATCCTTTTTATGAAAGTAGTGAACCAAAGAGAGATGAGAAGGGATCCTCAAAAACTTATTTGGACGAGATACCTTTCGTAGTTGAAGACTTTGCAAGTATTGATGTTAATGCTTCTTCATTTAAAAATACTTGACTTCTTGCTTCTTGTGCCTAACTTAAAGGCGTTAAAGAAAAGTACTTGTTGGGAGATAATCAAAGAGTTTCCTTGAGTCTTGGAAGTTATTAATTCAGTATTGACCTCTCCTTATCCTTTTTTTGATTTTTTTTGCCAAGAATGACCTCTAATGAGAGGGAAGTAATATTTGGGGAGTTGCTGTCCTGAAACAGATTTCTATCCTCCACCATAAAAAATCGTGAGGAGTCTATGTAATTCAGATTGAGCTGAAAATTTACGAATAAATCCCCCAGTAGATAGCTAACTTTCATTAGTTCAACATTTTGTGATTCGAGCAACAGAAAGTCTTTAAAAAAATCGGGTTCCTGCTGGTCTCTTTTAGCAGATTTCTGCCATTATTTGCATTTTCTTCTTATTGATTCCTTTTTGGGTTCTTTTTGGGAAATTGAGATTTTGGAAGGAGTTGCTACAGTATCTTGTGTTTTTATTGAAAGTTTTTCTATTCTAAAGCTAAACCCAAGGGTCTATTATCTTTTGAATACAATAATGTTGCTAATGAAGATTGTGTGGAGTTTTGTATGAAGGAAAGATTTCAGGTGTAGAGAGAGAATGATGTAATAAGATGAAGAATGGACAAAATCTCAAACTTAGGGATGCCACCCCGGTGTCACCCCAAGAAATAATCCAAGAGGTACAAGCGTCAAAGCTTGGGGATTCCCAAGGCATCCCCTTCTTCATCAATAAAAAGCTCAGGTCTTTCTAGACACTTTGTTTTTATTATTTCATGCACTGTTGTGTTGTTCTTGGAGCGTCTTAGTTTTTGTTTGCTTTGCTTAGTTTGTTTAGTTTGCTTGAATAAAGTATTTTGGACCCCCGTTCTCACTGTGTTGTTTCAAATAAGTTGATTAGTGTTGGAAAGGAATAGAAAGTGTGCTTTGAAGGAATCGTGCGTTGTTTTAGCATGCAAAAGCATAGTATTGTGATATTTTACTTTGATGTTCTGTTTGGGTTGACTTGGCACATACTCACACCATGTTATGACTATGAACAAGTCACCATAGCCTCTATAATCATTTAGTCCTTGACTTGTAGTACCACTCTATGCTTTAATTAGTAATGTTTTGTCGCTCTGCATGATTATGGACATTATTGCTCTCTTAGTTGGTTGCTCCTAGTATTTTGCTAGCCTCCACTTTTATGAGTAAGATCTACTCATGCTTCCAACTCCCAAGAAACCAAGTTATTCCAAAGTGTCTGATGACCCACAAGTATAGGGGATCACAACAGTCTTCGCGGGTAGTATTACCCAATTTATTGATTCGACACAAGGAGAGCCAAAGAATACTTGCAAGCCTTAACAACTGAGTTGTCAATTCAGCTGCACCTGAAAATAGTTCTTGCTCACAGAAGTTTATCAGTAGCAACAGTTTGATAGTAGAAACATCAACAGTAAATCAGGAGCAATAGTAACAGTAACTGTAATAGTGGGATTCGAGTGCGGTAGGCATAGGGATGGATGGACGGGCGTTGCATGGACGAGTATAAACATGTAACTTCAAGATCTAGGGCATTGCAGATAAATAATAGAAAGCATCCAAGTACTAGACAATCCTAGGCATGTGCTCCAAATATAGTCATACGTGCTCGCAATGAGAACTTGCACAACATCTTCTTTCCAGTCAGCCCGTGGCAGCGGGGCCTCTAGGGAACTACTGGAAATTAAGGTGCTCCTTTTAATAGAGAACAGGAGCAAAGCATCAACACTCCATGAACACATGTGATCCTCACACCACAGCCATCCCCTCTGGTTCCAATTATTGTCACTTTGGGGCCTTTGGATCCGAACAATGATATGTGTACACAACTTGCAGATAAGATCACAAACAATACTATCATAATAATTCAATAATAAGTTCAGATCTAAGATCATGGCACTCGGGCCCTAATGACAACCATTAAGCACAACAAGTTGCAACAAAGTCAAATAGCACTAATAGATAAACTAGGCATTATGCCCTAACTGATCTTATTCGATTACATGATAGAACCCATCCAATCCCTACCATCCCCAAGCCTACAATGGGGGATTACTCACTCATGGATGAGGGAAACATCAATGGTTGATGGAGAGGCGTTGGTGATGACGATGGCGATGATCCTCTCCAAATTCACTGTCCCGGCAGGGTGCCAGAACGGAGTTTCTAGATCCGAATCTTGGTTTATGGTGGCGGTAGAGCGGAACTCTTTCTGGAAAACTATCGAACCCCCCTCTGTTTTTAGGTCAAGAGGCAACTTATAGGCGTAGAGGGAGGCCGAGGGGTTGCCTGGGTGGATGCACTCCCCATAGGCATGACCAGAGGTGGGCCCGCGCCTGGCAGGGTTGTCGCCCCCAGGCCCCTTCTCCGTCTCGTCTTCTGGCTCCGTGGGTCTTCTGGTGAAATATAATTTTTGGCATATTTTCCGGGATTTTTCCTGATAGTTGATTTTCTGCACAAAAACAAGACACCAAGGTAATTCTGCTGAAAACAACGTCAGTCCGCGTTAGTTATATTCAAATCACACAAGTTTAGAGAAGAAACAATAGCAAAAGTGTTCGGGAAAGTAGATACGGTTTGGACGTATCAACTCCCCCCAAGTTAAGCTTATTGCTTGTCCTCAAGCAATTCAGTTGAAAACTGAATGCGATAAAAGAACTTTCACAAACACATTTTCTTCATATGATGTATATATTCTCAGCACAGGAGTAGATACTTAAATCATTCATAATAAGAAGTATGCAACCAAGTCTACTCAATAGTCATTGCAATCTATGAAGAGAAAACAACTCAATAATAATAAGTAGCATGGAACATAAACATAAGCAACATTGCAATGCTCATAGTAAGGTATGATAGACTGCTATCTCGCTTGCCTTTGTTTATAGAGCACAATATAAATGCCAAGGCACCTCTGAAGTTCAAGTGAAGACTAGAGGTAAAAATATCAGAGATACAAGCATCAAAGTCATGACATAATTAACCAAGTTTTGGAACAAACACAAGAATGACAACTATGCTCTCGAGAAGGTGCTCATAGAATAAGTGGTGACTCAACAAGGGAGTGAAAACGTTTTGAAAAGTTTGAAAGGCTTCCTAATGCTGAAAGGAAGGTACTCATTAGCTTTGAGCTCTCATTGCCCCTATCATAGGCATCTTCAAGTGGTTAAGATGAAAGTGAGGTCCACTCTAAATCATATGCTTGACAGACCATAGACTGGAAATCCCAAGTCCCTTGAGTACGAGGGCCGCTCCGCATGCTACTCAACTTTGGTTAACTGTAAGTTCTTGTCATTGTACATACATGCATATCATAGAGAACCGCCAACGGGGTACCCCTTGCACATGATACAGGAGCTATCCCGTGATCAAAATGACAAGGCAAGCAGACAATGAGCATCTCAGCGATCTTTTTATTTACTATATGCATAGCTTTTTATTGAGGATGCTTCATAAATGCTCATTATGGTGATGCTGCAAGTTTCCACCATGATTTGGCATGGCTTAGGCTAGCAGCCTAGGTGTTTCTCTAACACAATGTATAGACTCCATGAACTCACAAGCTCCCCTTTTATTTCACATTGTTGACATCCGTAAACAAAAGAGCAAAGTATCAACTGGATAGGATATCCAAAACGTGTTGAAAGTGTTCCCCGTGACAGCACGGTTCTGCTGACTCCCAGCATATAATTTGCAAACATATAACTTTCATGAACAGGTCACAATGGTTCAGGATTATTAAGTGCAAGGAATAAAGTGTGCCATCAAGTTCGTGAGAGCTTTACTAACTAACTTTCTCAAAACAGACAAACATTTTATTTGGAATAAAACAAGGCATATTGAATATGCACGAAAATAGCAAACGATGCTAATAGGTAGGTATGGTGGACACAGTTGGCGATATTGGTTTTGGGGAATTGGAAGCACAGGTAGAGCTCATACTCAGTGCAAGTGAAGGCTAGCAAAAGAGAGGGAGCGATAAACGAGAGAGCAATAATTTTCATAATCATGCTTGCAACAAAACATGACTAATTATGGCATGAAAGTAATACTAGAACTCTGAGGCAAAATAAATCATTGAGGCTTACTATTGATTAGTCATATGCATGCGTGAGCATGTGCCAAGTCAATTCACATGAAACTTCCAGAGGAGGATACCACAATATCATACCAAAATATGAATAAAACAATACAAGCAAACATTCATATGACATGCTACAAACTATTAGCAAGCTGGAGCTAATCATAGACAAGCAAGAACTACTAAGCATCCATCAGTAACATACACCTTACAAGAACATGCTAAGCATTCTCACAATTATGAGTATATGTACAAAAATGAAACAAATAGAGTTCATTACCAGCCTCTTACCACACCTCGAGTTGTCTTAATCTTCATTATTGCCCTTCACTTGTGTGACTTGAATAATAACATGAAACCAAACTCCACTGAGGACGGTTGAACCCTGCAAAGAACTCACAAAACCAAAGAAGAAGAACAAATATTTTTGGTGTTTTCAACTTTTTTTTAGAAAGCAAACAAAGAAAAACCAAACAAAGAAAAGGCAAACCAAGCAAAGCAAAATCTTTTTGGATTTTTATTTTAAGGCAAACCAAAGCAAAGAAACAAACCAAGAGAAACAACAAAAATATTTTTGTGTTTTTGAGAAAGAAGGAACAAGAACCAAAAAGAAAGCGAAACAATGGATATACAAAGAACCGACCGAACATGATATATAGATGAGTGTGATGTCGGTATACCTCCCCCCAATCTTAGGATTTTGGCCTAAGTGGGGCTCAATAGCGCGGGTAGTAACCCCAAGCTGGTGGGTCATCATAGGAATAATCATAGTCAGGCGCTTGCGATGAAGAAGAAGACACGCCCCAATCAAATGAGGGCTGCTAGTATGAAGACTCTCCCAAGTTGGAGGGCTGAACCGAATCATCTTCGGCATCCTCTCTAACATTCTCCTCTTGCTGGGAGAGCTCCGCCACATATGTGTCAACTTCCTCCTCCGTGAGCGACCATCCTTGCCTGTTATCAAAGTTAAACAAAGCAGGTGCAGGCAAATAAACTATTTTCTCAGTCCTACCCTTTCTTCAAGCTTGCTGGGCAAAAGATAACTCATACGGTAAATTTCTCACATTAGCTCCCAAGGAAACAAAACCATGCCGAATCATGGATTCAAGATCAAGCCTCTCTATGGGGAACCAATAATCTGAATGGTGAGGCTCTAAACCATGGAAAGCTAGCAACCTAGAAGAAATGAGACCTCCACAAATTCCACCCTTATCGCGGTTGGTGGTAAGACGGTGAGATATCAAAGCACCCAAGCTATAAGATCTATTCCTATTTAGAGAAGTTGCAACAAAAGGTAGATCAAAAGAAGACAACTTTCTAGCAATATTTCTAGCAAGAACACACTTGGTAATGAAATAGACAAAGTATCTAATGGCTGGGAACTAAATGTTCCGTATTTTACCACTTTCCTTTGAGAAGTCGAAACCTTGGCAAATCTCAGCATATAAATCCATAAGCGACTTGGGTCTCTCCTTGATCTTCTCACAAGATTCCCACTAAGGTACTCTAATTGCTACACATAAATCATCAAAAGGCAGGTCGACAGGTATATTGTATATTTTGTAATGGACCATGGAATTAGAAGTAGACCAAGTAAATCGAAATTCCTGGACAAAGGTCATGGTTAGATTAACAAATTGAAATGGTTCACCTTCAACAAAGTGTTCCAACCCTGCATTGGCAATCAAAGTTTGGAAATCCTGGGAGATTCCCGCGGTTCTCATAAATTCCTGGCATGGATATATGGAAGGAAAAACCGCCTCCTCACGATGAACCTTCATTGGCTCAGGCACCATCAAGTCTTGATTCAGTTGATAAGCACTCATCTTCCTTGCTGAATTTTTTAGCAAATATCAAACCAAGTGATTTCCAAGTTGATAAATGATGAGCAACTACTATAGGAACTTGCTAGAGGGCTACACATGCATCAAAATGAAATCTCTAAGCATAGAACAAGCATGCAAGCTCACACAACCTGTCACCTATAGCAGCAAAATACTCAAGATACAATCTACCAATCACAAATCCAATTGGACAAGTGGAGGAGGCACATACCAAGGAGCAATCCCTCCAAAAATCAGCAGCAAAGATGGGCTGAGCAAGGAGATCGAAAATCGCGAGCAATAACATCAAGAACTCGAGCTTGAGCAAGCTTTCCGATGTTTTTTGGGAGAGAGAAAAAAAGATGGTTGTGAGGGGGCACCTTGAAGGGGCCTAGGTGGGCCAGAGCCCCCCCCCCCCCAGGCGCCACCCACAGGTAGGCCGCTCCTACCATGGGTGTGGTGGCCTGGGGTGGCCCCCTGGGTCACTCCAGGTGTCTCTCTGCCCCTTTTTCGAGGAAAAATTTATTTTGAATTTTCTGGGATTTTTCGGAAAACTTTATTTTTGGCCAATTTTCAGGGTATGAAAATTGATTTTCTCGCAGAAACAATTTTTTAGAAGAAGCAAAATCAAACCAAAATCAAAACTACAGAAGTTCTAAGACACTCTAACAAGCAAACAACTAACAAAACCAAAGCTAGCAAAAGAAAGGCAAAGACTAGGAAGGAGAAAAGTAAAAGAAAGCAAGTATAACCACAGTGGAAACATTATTTTGTTCATTAAAATCCCTTTGTTAACAAGGTTGATCAAGTTTTGTTACCAAAACAATCTTATATGAAACAAAACTTTTCATTCCACAAGGTGATTATGTTACCTCATACTTGATAGCAATGGTCCCAATCATAATAGTTTCAAAATTTTCTTGTGGAATGGGACAATATATTTCTCCAACCTTGATGCTCTCAATATTTTCAATGGAATTCAGCCAATAGATTTTAGCAAACTTCTTGGGGAAATAGATAGTATGCTCTTTGTCATTAATATTAAATTTTACTTTCCCTTTATTACAATTGATAACAGCACCTGCAGTATTAAGAAAAGGTCTCCCAAGAATAATAGACATATTATCATCTTCAGGCATTTCAAGCATAACAAAATCAGTTAAAACCAAGCAATTATGAGCCACTTGAACAGGAACATCCTCACATATACCAACAGGAATAGTAGTTGACTTATCATCCATTTGCAAAGATATATCAGTTGGTATTAACTTTTCTAGCGGAGTCTCTTATAGAGAGAAAAAGGCATAACACTAACTCCAGCTCCCAAATCACATAAAGCAGTTCTAACATAATTATTCTTAATAGAGCAAGGAATAGTTGGTATACCTGGATCTCCAAGTTTCTTTGTAACCTTACCATTGAAGGAGTAATTAGCAAGCAAAGTAGAAATCTCCTCATTAGGAATCTTCATTTTATTAGAGACAATATCCTTCATATACTTTGAATAAGGAGTCAATTTAATAGCATCAGTTAAAGGAATTTGTAAAAATAAAGGTTTCATCCACTCACAAAACTTGTTGTAGTGTTCTTCCTCCTTTGACTTGTGTTTCTTACCTGGAAAAGGCATAGGTTTCTGCACCCAAGGTTCTTTCTCTTTACCATGTTTATTAGCAATAAAATCTTCCTTTGTGTACCTAGTGTTCTTAGTGTGCTTTTCAGGTTCTTCCTCACCTTCCTCCTTATCAGGAGACTCATTTTTATCATTACCACTCTCAGTTTCATCATCAGAGACATATATACTATTAGGATCTACAGCAGGTTCAAGGGGTTCCTCAACTACCAATGTTTCTTTTTATTTCTCTTACGAGGACTACCACTACTTTCACCTTGTTGAGAATCCTGCTCAATTCTTTTAGGGTGTCCTTCAGGATATAAAGGATCTTGAGTAGCTATACCACTCCTAGTTCTAATTCCATAAGCATGTTTATTTCCTGAGGCATTAACTAGCATATCCTTTTGAACCTTAGCAAGTTGATCAAGTTGGGTTTGAACCATTTGAAAGTGTTTACAAAGCATTTTAATATCATTAGAAGTTCTTTCCACAATATCTTTCAACTCATTGATAGCTCTAGAGTTTTCCAATAAATGATTCTGAACTTGTTTATTAAAATTACCTTGTTTAACAATAAAAATGTCAAGTTCCTCTAAACATTGATCAGGAGGCTTACCATAAGGAATATCACCTTCATCAAAGTGTTGGAGAGAATGTACCTCAATAGTAGATGAGTGGAGAATTGGCTTACATAATTCTTCTATAGGAGGTAGATTCTTCACATCTTCATCTCTAATACCTTTCTCCCTTAGACATTTCTTAGCTTCCTTCATCACTTCATCATTTAATGCAATAACTCCCCTCTTCTTTGGTGTTGGTGTTGGAACTAGTTTAGGCACAACTGGTTCAGGAGTAATAGGCTCAGGTGTATTTAGCCCAGTTGAAGTCCAATCATCATAATTCTTGCTTATTTTGGTCATTAATTCTTCAGCATCTGTAGGAGTTCTTTTCCTGAAAACACAATCAGCAAAGCTATCTAGGTAGGTCCTAGAATCATCAGTTAGTCCATTATAATAAATATCAAGAAGCTCATTCTTAGGTAATGGACATCCAGGATGTGCATGAATCAAGGCACAGAACCTTATCCATGACTCAGGCAATTTTTCTTCTTCTCCCTGTTTAAAATCAAAAAGTCTCTGCAAAGCAGCATGTCTAGCACTGGGAGGAAAATATTTCTGGAAGAAAGAAGCAATCAAGCAATCAGGGCTATCAATGGAACCGGCAGGTAATCTGTTAAACCAAGCCCTAGCTTCTCCTTTTAGTGAAAAAGGGAAGATCTTAGTAACAAAGTACTTGCGCATCTTAAAATCATCAGAGAATAAAGCACTCATAGTAGAAAGCACATTCAAATGAGCCACAACACTCTCATTTTCATTCCCACAAAAAGGTTCTTTCTCAACAATATCTAAATAGGATAAATCAAGAGATAAATCATAATCTTTATATTTAATAACTATGGGAGAGGTGGCAAACTTAGGATCAGAGGACAGTTTAGGCATAATGGTGCGTCTAGCAAGGAGACTCTTAATAGCACTAGTACCATGTGTGTTTCGTCACTCTTCAACAAATTCATCAGTTAACTCAATGTAATAATCATTAATATCATAACTCTCACTAGACTCAGGTGAGCTAACAGGTGTAATAGTTTCTTCACTAGGAGTTTTGGTATTTCCTAGACTAGCCATAGTAGCTTCTAGGAAAGGACCTAATGAACCACTCACATCAAGCACAGTAGAAGTAACATCATGAGCATCAAAAGCAGTTTCAGATTCAGCAGTAGTAGCAGTGTGTGTGTAGCATGAGTATGTGGTGGTGGTGTAACAAGCTTACTTATAACAAACGGTGAATCAAGAGCAACAGAGGTGTTTAGGACTGTACCTGTTCTTGTAGTGGATGGTAAAATAGGGAACTTTCCATCACGAGACTTACCCATGATGAAAGGAGTAGCAGTGAACAATAGTAGATCCAAGTGAACTTACAAATAAAGCTATGCTCCCCGGCAATGGCGCCAGAAAATAGTCTTGATGACCCACAAGTATAGGGGATCGCAACAGTCTTCGCGGGTAGTATTACCCAATTTATTGATTCGACACAAGGGAAGCCAAAGAATACTTGCAAGCCTTAACAACTGAGTTGTCAATTCAGCTACACCTAGAAATAGTTCATGCTCACAGAAGTTTATCAGTAGCAACAGTTTGATAGTAGCAACAACAATAGTAAAATAGGAGCAATAATGTAAGAACTTAATAAGTGGGATTCGAAAAGGTAGGCATAGGGATGGATGGACGGGCATTGCATGGACGAGTCTAAACATGTAACTTCAAGATCTAGGGCATTACAGATAAATAATAACAAGCATCCAAGTACTAAACAATCCTAGGCATGTGCTCCAAATATAGTCATGCGTGCTCGCAATGAGAACTTGCATAACATCTTCTTTCCAGCCAGCCCATGGCAATGGGCCTCTAGGAACTATCGCAATTAAGGTGCTCCTTTTAATAGAGCACCGGAGCAAAGCATTAACACTCCGTGAACACATGTGATCCTCACACCACAGCCATCCCCTCCGGTTGTCCCAATTATTGTCACTTTGGGGCCTTTGGATCTAGACAATGATATGTGTACACAACTTGCAGATAAGATCACAAACAATACTATCATAATGATTCAATAATAAGTTCAGATCTGAGATCATGGCACTCGAGCCCTAGTGACAAGCATTAAGCACAACAAGTTGCAACAAAGTCAAATAGCACTAATAGAGAAACTAGGCACTATGCCCTAACAAATCTTATTCGATTACATGATAGAACTCATCCAATCCCTACCATCCCCAAGCCTACAACGGGGGATTACTCACTCATGGATGAGAGAAACATCGATGGTTGATGGAGAGGCATTGGTGATGACGATGGCGATGATCCTCTCTAAATTCCCCGTCCCGGCAGGGTGCTAGAACGGAGTTTCTGGATCCGAATCTTTGTTTCTGGTGGCGGCGGCGGAGCGGAACTCTTTCTGGAAAAATATCGAACCCTCCTCTGTTTTTAGATCGAGAGGAAACTTATAGGCGCAGAGGGAGGCCGAGGGGGTGCCTGGGGTGGCTGCACCCCACCTAGGCGCGGCCAGAGGTGGGCCCGTGCCTGGCAGGGGTGCGGCCCCCCTAGGACCCTTCTCCGTCTCGTCTTCTGGCTCCGTGGGTCTTCTGGTGAAATATAAATTTTGACATATTTTTCGGGATTTTTCCTGATAGTTTATTTTCTGCACAAAAACAAGACACCAAGGTAATTCTGCTGAAAACAACGTCAGTCCGCGTTAGTTGTATTCAAATCACACAAGTTTAGAGAAGAAACAATAAAAAAAGTGTTCGGAAAAGTAGATACATTTTGGACGTATCAGTGTCCACTATAAATTCCTATGCATGGTGTGTTACACCATTTCAAGTATATTCTTATTTTCAGCTATCTTCCAATTTAAAAAGTATTTTGTTATGTGAAAACTTAGTGATTAAAGCTCTCACGAACTTGATGGGACACTTTATATTCCTTGCCCCTAATAAACTTGAACCATTGTGTCATCTATGTTGTATATGTTTGCACTTATAGGTTGGAATTAGCAGAACCATGTTGTCACGGGTAATGTTTTTAACATTGCACTTGTACTTTGTACACAGTTGATATCATATTTTTTGTCTATGGATGTTGCCGGTGTGAAATAAAAAGGGAGCTTGTAAGTCCATGGAGTTATGTATTTTTGTGTTAGAGAAACGCCTAGGCCGCTAGCCTAAGCCATGCCTAATCATGGTGGAAACTTGCAGCATCACCATAATGAGCAATCTGTGAAGCATCCTCAATAAAAACCTATGCAAATAGCAAATAAAAAGATCGTTGAGATGCTTATTGTCTGCTTGCCTTGTCATTTTGGTTATGGGATAGCTCCTGTACCATGTGCAAGGGGTACCTCATTGGCAGTTCTCTATGATACACATGTACTTACTATGACAAGAACTTACAGGTGACTAAAGTTGAGTAGCATGAGGTGCGGCCCTCGTATTCAAGGGACATGAGATTGCCAACTTATACTTTATCAAGCATATACTCCATAGTTTGTTTATTTTAACTTTAATCACTTCAAGATGCTTATGATAGGGGCAATGAGGGCTGAAAGCTAACAAGTACCATGATTTTTGGAAGCTCTTTTTGAAACTTGAAATCCCTGCCTCCCTTTATGAAGGGCCTTTATTCCATTATTATATTGAGTCTCCACCTTCTACCTTTAGGCACCAGTTAAGAGAGCATAGTTATCATTCTTATTTCTATGTGCAGTGTCCCAAAACATATTGATTGATGCATATTGTTGATATTGCTTGTTCTTGTGCTATTTGTATCTAGTCACTCCTATGAACTTTGAAGGTGTCCTATGCATCTACTTGCTACTCCATGAGGGACAAGCTGAATGCCACTATGCCATGTTTTTTGTATGTGAAACAAATAAACGTTTTTCAATGCATGTTATTCATGATCTTTGTTTTTAGCCTTTCATGTTGCATGCATAGTTACTTTGTCTTATTGTTAGAACTCCATCTTTCAGGCACATGTTTAGAGTTTCTTGATCCTAGCTTTCAATGCTTGCAAATGGTTTGATCTTGGTTTTGATGGTGCATGTCACCTCAAAAATTATTCTTTTATCACTTACCTAGTCAAGAACGAGCAGGAGTTAAGCTTGGGGATGCTTAATACGTCGGAAACATATCTATAATTTTTGATGTTCCATGCTTGTTTAGTATCTACTTTGCTTTGCTTTGTCCATACTTTGAGGTGCTTTTCATATGTTTTCTGGTACTAACCTATTAATAAGTTGCCACAGTGCCAGTTGCATGTTTTCTGCTGTTTTTGGTTCCAGAAAAGCTAGTAAAGAAATATTCTCGGAATTGGACGGGACAAAAGCCAAAGTCAATATTTCATCGAGGAGAACACGGAGTCCAGAGGAGAGGCGGAGGGGCGCCACAGGGCGACCGCAAACCCTAGGCGCGGGCCCACCCTGGGCCGCGCCTGGGCAGGGTGTGGGCCCCCCTGGATGCCTCCCAGCCTCGCCTCTTTGCCTATAAGAAGCCCCCTATGCCTAAACCCTAATGACCCGATCAATATTCCATGAAACCATTTGTAGCCGACGCCACCATCGTCCCTAGATCGGGGGGATCTGAAGCTCTTCCCGGCACCCTGTCGGAGGGGAGATCATCCCGGAGGCCTTCTTCTTCATCATGGAAACCTTCGGTATGAAGCGTGAGTAGTTCCACCTTGGACTACGGGTCCATGTAGTAGCTAGATGGTTGTATCTCCTCCTTGTGCTTTCATGTCTAGATCTTGTGATCTCCATTCATGATCAAGATCTCGTCTATTTGTAATCATGCATGTTGTGTTTGCGGGGATCCAATGGATATTGAGATTACTATGTCAGATTGATTAATGATTTTGTCTTATTGATTCTATCATGTCTGTGTTGTTTGTGATCTTGCATGCTCTCCGTTGTTAGTAGCTATCTTGACCAAGTAGTTGCTAGTGACTCCAAGAGGGGGTACTTATGCTCGATAGTGGGTTCATGCCTCTATTTAAGCAAGGGAAGTGACAAAAATATCTAAGGTTGTAGATGTGATGTTGCCACTAGGGAGAAAACAACGGTCTCTTGTTCATGGAACAAGTTGATTGTTTACCTTACACACTTTGTTTAAAGTAGTTGTCTGTTGCTTGCAACTTAATACTAGAGGGGATTCGGATGATAACCCAAATGTGGACTTCTAGTCATAGGTGCAGTTGGATGGCGGTCTATGTATCTTGTTGTATTGCCCAATCGAATCTCATAGGATATTTATGTCTAGTATTGCATTGTTATGCCTTGCTCAGTCCTATCAATTGTCCTGCTGTAATTTATTTACCCAGCATACCATGTTTTTTATCTAAGGAGAAAACCTCTAGTGAACTATGGACCCCGGTCCAATCTTTACCATTGATACATCTTCCACTGTTACTGTTTACTTGCTGCAAACCATTATCACCTTTCACACCATACAGTTAATCATTTGTTACAACAACCGGTGAGATTGACAACCTCACTGTAGTTGGGGCAAAGTCTTGAGTTTGTGTTGTGCAGGTTTTCACGTTGTTTGCAACACATTTGAGACGTTTCCTTCCTTCTACTGGTTCGATAACCTCGGTTTCTTACTGAGGGAAGACTTGCTGTTGTGTTGCATCATATCTTGCTCTTGTGGTTTTCTGACGAAGCGCTCCACGTTGACACAACGCCATCAGTTACCTTCTCAGGATTGTCAGTCTTTGGATAAGTACAATAGTGGTCTCATTCTAGCCATTAGGGATAACCCTTGAATTTACCGCTGCTAGAACCTCGTCGGTAAGTTCTTCCCCAAATAGCGATCAATACCTCTTGTAAAAATATTGCATGGAGACCGTCAGGCCTCGAGGCCTTAAGGTCACCAATGTTGAAGAGAGCCTTTTTCACTTCTTCTCTGGTATAAACTACCCTTAAAACCTCATTCATCGCCTGAGTAATACAGGATTTTATTTTTTCAATAACAGTCTGATTGGGATGCACCACTTCAGCTGTGAAAAGACCCTGGAAGTAGCTATTAATATGATCGGAAAGATTTACCGGTTCTTCTATCCAGGAGCCCTAGTCATCCTTAAGCTTTTTTATCAATTACGCTTCCTCCTAGCAGTAGCGTATCCATGGAAAAAATCGGTGTTAGGATCACCGTACTTCATCCAGTTAGCTCTACTGCGTTGAACCCATTTTATTTCTTCTTGCTCATGGATATTTTCCATATGCATTTGAATCTAGTTGCTTTGCTACATAATCCAATGGCCTGTCCATCACTGCAGTCAACTCCTTCTGTAGCTCAGCGAGGCGCTGTCTTGGCTGCTGTAGTATATTATGGTCCCATGCATGCAACGCCTGGTGAACAGTACGAAGTTTGAATGCAAAATCTCCTGGACTTTCATGTTGTTCTTGGTGCCAAGCATTGCCGACCACTTCATCAAAAGCCTCCTCTAGCAACCAGCGGGCCTCAAACTTCTTCACTCTACTAGGCCTCATGGCGCTAACATCCTCCAAATATGTTGTATCAATTGTAATCGGTCTGTGGTCTGATTTGGCCCAGTCCTCATGAATCACACCTGCCATGGAAAACATCGAACTCCAGCTCTGATTACTAGATGCACGATCAAGGCGTTTATGAATTCTCCCGCGGCGCTCCCCCACGTAACCCATATCCACCAAGTCACAATCACTTAGTGCGTCTCTGAATGCATGCATGCAACGTTGAGGGCGTAGGACTCAGGGGCGGATCCAGGCCCCTTGCAACCAGGGCCACGACCCGGGGCGCAGCGATGATGCTCAGGCTTGATGATGCACTATAGCAAAGTTTTAGGAAACATTGTAGCTAAAATTACTGAAGGTGGCCCGGGGCATAGTGAATTTCTAGATCCGCCACTGGCGTAGGTTGCCCACTTCCTTCTCAGAACCATCCAAGATTGCATTGTAATCTCCAAAGATAATCCAGGGCAGATTATACATGGCTCTCAAATCATGCAAGTAATCCCAAGTGAGGTGCTTGCGACTTCCGCTTGGTTCTCCATATATGCCACTAATACGCCATCCGTTGGTGCTATTCTCCTCTATACGGATGTCAAGATAGTTCTTATGGACAACTGTTGATGAGACCTTCAGCTCATCCTTCCAAAGTAGTAGGAGGCCACCAGTCCTGTCATCACTATTGGTCATTATCATATGACCGAATTTCAGATTTCTCCTCAGATTATTTGCCCTTATCTTACTGAGATGCGTCTCAGACAGAAATAAAACGTGTGGCCTCAATCTCTCCATCAACTTCAGGAGCGCACGGACAGCCGAAGATTTTCCTAGTCCTCGACAATTCCAACTGATGAGCCTCATCACGATCGGACGGGTTTTCTCCACGTACAACTCAACTTCACCAAAATTAGCAACCCCCAACAAGAAAGACCTTACCGCTGGATGGACTCCGGGGGAGGAAAAACCAGACCTCACCGCCGGAATAACTCCAGGGGAGGGAAAAGAACTCACCGCCAGATCAACTCTAGGGGGAAGAAGCCCTTTTAGGGAATAAAGCCAACGTTGCTTATCAAATCACCTGGATGCACACATTTTTATGAATTGCTGCAAGAACAAGCTGCCTAACGATCCCTCTAATTATTGCATTCCTGGAGGCATACTTTGGGATGCTCAGGGGTTACCTCCTTTGATAACGGAGGGCCTTGGCGCAGTCTGTCTACATCATCATGAAGCAGCATATCAAACAGTTCTAGACCACCCGAGCCAACATGGAAAGCTGTGGCAGCTGTCCACGGTGTAGCGTTGGCCATGCTCTTAAGTGGACAGCCTAAACAAAGTATGACAAGGAAAAGTACTGTGAAAGACAAGAGTTTAGTTGATAGTTCTTACTTACCCCTACACCATCACCAATTCTGCTAATGTTTAGACCAATTCAAGCACCATCTACATCAAGTGAAGTTTCCCTATTATCGCACCAACCCAAACGAACATGAGGTTATGATTGCCTTGCAAATATGAAAGCACCTACCATCACTCTCTGCTGATGAAAAAAATCAATTCAAGCTGCAGGAATTAAAATTGAATATGCTTAGTTCTGAGCAGAAACTCGCAGAAAAACGTAATACCGCTATGTTAGTGATAGGTTCACCTTCAGGAGTTGCAGCAGCACATGCCCCTTAACAAATAAAAAAACAAGTAATGCCTAGACCACAAGTGTGATTTCAAAATCCACCAAGAAATCATCTCCCATGCACAGGCTATGAGCGTATTGCATCAGCTTGAGACTTCTCTGCCCACCATTTTTCGAGAAAACACAAAGGACCTTAGGGTTTTGTTTACAATCCTCCTAGGAGGTGCATACAAACATGAGCAAAAAACTAGTGTACATCCCAGGTCATGGTAGCACAAATCCAAGCCCAGTGGCTCCTGTCTTAACCCATTGCGTCGCTTCCTCCTTGATCTTCTCGACAAGCGTGCTGACAGATGATCTTGCTTGGTGAAGATGGAGGCGTTGTGATGTTTCCATATCATCCAAGGTGTGAGCAAGGTTGCAGAGGCCAGGCCTTCATGCATCGCCTTTAGGGTGCTCTGCCTTGCATTGATCCACCAATCCTGGAGTGAAGCTTCAGTTGTTGGTACACAAGACATTTTTATTAATACAGAAGTTCAAGGGAACAGGTTAAGTGAATAATTGAAACATGCCCACATTTTTCTATACATTGTAGGAAAGAAAAAAGGAAGAACTCCAGTACATGACAAATTTATAAGTGAATGAGGATAAACTCCCATGTTTCAGCTGGCAGCACGACACCATATATGTTGCGCATAAAGCTATGAACCAACCTATCTGCACCCCAATCTAAAAATGAAGTAAATACCAAATGCTGTACACACACATATCAAGGGACATAATTCAAAGATGGGTGCTCTTCTACACGCTTAAAAGCCTGGAAATATGAACAAAACTGCGTACTCAACAAACTTAACTTCAGATTTAATTGCTAAAAAGGTATATATTTTAAAGATGTAAATTACAAAAATGATAAAAAACATCAAGGTTTTGTTTGAAAGAAAGAGGATGCACACAAGCAGATGCAAATCTCATACCTGAAATCCATCATGTTCGCATGCGGTGCCTTAAACCTGAGATAAGTGGATCTACATATTAGATAATTAGCTACACAAATAAGAAAGCATGAAGCTCTTGCTATTGCAAAAGGGAAAAAAACATATGCACATGCAATAATTTCTGAAGAACGGGAAAGACATTGCACAATAAAATCAGAAGTTCTTGATGATATACATTTCAAGATGGGCTTGCAAACATTCCAAGGCTAATTTTAGCATAAAATGGAAGTTCTGAGCCCAAACAGTTCCTCTTCTACTTTCTTTTTTGTTTATTAAATATTAAAATCCAATGTGTTATTTGAGTGAACCAATAGCCACGTGGCAAGGCAAGATTCTTTTAAAACTGCAACAAACCATAGGTAAAGAAATACCAAGTGGATAATCATAACAGTGGAAATAAGATTTATTATATCAGGCAAGCAAACAGATTTATAATTATGCACCCTGTTTTGAGACAAATCCTCCTGGGTTCATGTGACCCTATTTCCAGACACATCATCCTGGTTTCTTGTGAATATGAAAATTGATTAGATACGAAACTGGACATGAGAAATAGATTTTTACTGACCAAGGAAAAGTAGGCCATCCTTTTTTAACCAAAAAATATACCAGTTCAGTATAAACTGATGAGACATTTATTTTGGATCACAGAGACCATAGGCTTTGGTGTGACAGTAGGTGCAATTATGAAATGGAAGTATATAACAGAAAGATGTCCATACCAGGGTGCATTCCCTTCCCGAAGAAGGTAACCCATACTGCAGACGAGGAAACAAAACCGTCAAGGATCTGGAGTCTGACTATAATTGTATAGGTTATAACTAAGTGTTTTGTCTAAATAAGTGAACTTCATAGATCCCAAGACACCACCGTCTAAAACAAATGCAGATAGCTAGCAACAAAGTCAAAGTATGCCAATGGTATATATTCAAAAGATCACTTATGAAGACTTCTGATGTGGATGCTAGTAAATAACAGCCACTATAGTGAAACTCTACTGTCATTAAGTTCTGAGCAAGAACAATATAAAGATTTGGAAAATGCAAGTGGACTTCTCTGAGAAGTACATCATTTGAGCTATAGAGACATGTCAATCGAAGGTACTACATGTGCTAAGAAATACGATCAAAATAGTGGAACTCTAATGTCATGTAACCTCAGCGCAAAAACAACTAGAGATTTGCAAAATGCAATTGGATTTCTCTGAGAAGTATAGCATTTGAGTCCTACAACAGAAACACGCCAATAGAAGTTACTTCTTGTGCTAAATAAATACTTTATACAACACTTTGATCACTAAAGAGACACACAAGCATTGCCATGACAATTGACAAACAAAAAATTATATGTACAGGAGCATGTATTGGATTTTACAGAGAAACAAAATCAAAATACAATCGCTTTCTCCCTGTCGCCTACCTAATTTATGACATGGATGAGAACCAAACATGAGTGAAAGATTTGGAACGAACGAATGGAGCCAGCAGCTCGTGACACCCAAATCACCTCTCAAGTCCATGGACCACAGCTTGGAGACGCTCCATCTGTAGCACGAGCACAGGAAACACGGCCAAATTTTTTAAAATAATACATTTTTTAAAATCAATTTCATGAATAATACACGAAATTGGTAATTTTAAAAACTAGTGCGGCCTTGGAGACCCGTGCCCCGACGAGGACCTTTCGTGGTTTGAGCCCCCGACCAGTCCAGTCAGGGTTTGAGACCCGACAGTTGGTATGCACAGCAGTGGAAAGCTAGGCCTAGTCGGGACCTCGTACACCGACGAGTCCAATCGGGCCCTCATACACCGAAAGGTCCTCGTCGGGGCACGGGTCTCCGAGGCCGCGCTAGTTTTCGAAATTACCAATTTCATGTATTATTTGTGAAATTGATTTTAAAAATGTATTATTTAAAAAAATTAGCGGAAACACGAATCATAAGAAACATAGGTGCAATAAAGAAAATGAAAAACTAAAGAATCAGGAGCAAACCACACCAAATACCTGTATCCGCAAGCATTTGCTCACCTCAGCCTACACACGCAAAAGCAGACCTCAATCCGTCACAACCCCCTCGCAGAAATCGGTACAGCAAATAAAGGGATCAGACACAGTTCTTCCTGATTCTGAAGAACAAGAGAGGGGAACTGATGAGAATGGGAACTGCAGGAGTGAAGGGAGGGAGTTAACAAGAGAGGGAAAACTACATGATAAAAGGAGACCCTCCTGGGCACCAGTCTCTGTCGTACAGAATCATAAGAAACATAGCGAGAGAGGAGCCAGTCATGGCCAACCTAGGGGGGAGGGAGGTCTGCATCAACAAGGGGTGTATTGGGTACTGAAATATGTGTGCGCTCATGTAAAATGCGGGAATAAAACGTGGAAAACCAACATAAATTACACTAGGATCAGTTAAAAAATAACTTAGTAGCAAACATACAATTATGTAGAATCAGTTAATACAAGTATATGCATATCAAATACCAACGAATTTTCTGCCTTTCCAGTTGGATCTTTTTGTACATCCCACTCCTAAACCTTGAAAGATATGGCTGCCATGATGTCCACTGAGTTGAAGTACCATAGTCTTTCCACAACGAAATGTAATACCATTGGAGGTGGCATACAAAAATCAAAGAAGTGTTTGCAGTGGCAGTTTAAGTAAGCAACAATTGCAACGACATATAAAATAATTTAGGATTTGCAGTGGCACATATAAAATTTACATACACTGAAGACTATAATTGGCTTATAATCTCAAGAGAGTAAAATATACACCAACATCTTTAAAGAGTTTTATTCAAAAAGCATATAAGCTCTACTTGTTTGCTCTGCTCTAAAAAAAACATTCGAACTCCTGCTAAGTTGACACAGTAATCCTTGAAGCAATATAACTGAAAGTATAAAGGAAAAACTATGAAGAGGCATTTGCAAACTTTACAGTTAAAAACATATGCCTATCTTTATCAACGGTTGGATAGAACACAAAACTTTTGCGTTTTCTTGAGAAAAAAATAATTGGACAGGATACAGCTAACTTTCCAAGTGTAATCATATGTTGAAATAAATGCCACTGCCCCCTTTTCTTTTCAAGCATATTGCAGAGTTACTGTAGTGCATAAGCCACTCCCGGCTTGAGCTGTCTGGAAAAACTGTAGTGAAAATAAGCTTGTGAGAAACTCCAGCCCAGTTCTTTTTGGCTTCCAGTGTTCTAGCTTATCAGCTGAGTTGTCTGATGAAAAGTCTGTCGTGCCCATGAAGCAAGTCGATGCTTGTTAATATGAGCGCAAACCAATTTCTGAACTTACATTTTCTGAACCTACAGTGCATGTTAATATGAGCCAAACCGATTTCTGAACCTACAGTACAGTTTCTAAACGAGTCTCTCATTATTATTCTACTGTAAGTGCAGGCACAAATCTAACCAGATATTGATGCGTCAATCATATAATTCTGAGTGCAAATCACAACCTGTATGTAGCTATGGACAAGGAGAAAATTACAGCACTAGGTTGTGCATCTCTGAACTTGCTCGCATCGACAGGGAGGGCCTCTACAGTTGGAGTAGCACGGGAGAGATCCGAGGCAGGACCACAGGGTGGAGGAGGTGGGCACTTCGGTCGGAGGATCCAACGCCGCCGCAGCAGATCAAGCTCGGCAGGCGAGTTTGATCTTGGCTTGCCCGGGCCAATGGTTTGGTGGTTGCCACGACTATTCCTCCGCCATGGAATGGAACCGGGCTAAGCTGGGAAACATTCTTGCGGCGAGGGGTGGCGGTCGGCGTTGCCCCTTGCGGCGGCTGCAGAGGTGAGGGGGGAGGAACTCTAGAGCAGTTCTTTTCGGGAGAGAGGAGAGTGGAGGATGTCGATCAGGTCAGGTTCAGAGAAAACATTTCGGTCAGAAACAACAGGGGCAATGGGCAAGACGGTGGCATTTAGACGTAAATAGCATAAGAATTAGGGGGAGAACCATATACCGCTTCGGTTGAGCTCAGGAAGCTGGGGTACCCAGCTTCTCCCCACCGTGAAGGAATTGCGGAAGTCAGCTGTCCAGAGAAACGGCTTAAAATCGAGTTCTTTTAGGCTTAAGCTTATTTTCATCTCTAAGCTGTCCAAAAGCCCCAAAAGAACTGGGCTATAGTTGTATACAGAAGTAGGAGTTACCGTTAACAATGCAGAACATAATTCTACGGTAAGATAAAACATAAAGACCAAATCTTCAGATTACTTAGCATCAAGTAGCAATGTAGCAACCTAATAACATATGTACCTAACTCGCCTACTTGACACTACGTACAACCAATAACAAAAATAACCATCTCAGTGCTGCAGATTTGTCAACAGTGTACTGCAAAAACATGAAGCCACAGTTAGTAAAAGGTGAAGAAGAGTACATCTAATGAAACTAAGTCTATGATACAAATGACAGGTCATACCTACAATTTGATAAGGAAAATCCACTATTAACATCATCTTGTAGAGCATATAGCTTTCTCTTCACTTCGACTTTCTAGCCAAGAATTTTTCGGGCACGGATGCTGGGTCAAGTTCCCAGTAACCAAAGAGTTCACCTTCATTTGTCATGCGATATGAAGGAATCTGATGTGAGAACATCATCATGCCACTCCTAAATATTTTGATGGCACTTGCAGATTCACCTTTCCTCTCTGGCATGAATACAGTACTAAAACCGTCCACTTTAGTGAGATAGGACATTGTTAGAGAACCAGCAGAAATCTCTAGGATTTCCACAAGATCATATTCACAGCTTTTAAAATTTTCAAAGCTCCAGCCACAACTCCAGTCCTTGTATATAGCCCATACCTGGCCAGCACGAGGAAGAATTTCATACTTGTTTCCTTTACTAACTGGTGTCACTTCCATGATATGAGAGAAGACCCTTGTGCAATCATAGTTTTCACTCTGACTGCTGACTTTGAATATTCCACAGCTAGCAGACAGCCCTTCTTGCACCAAACACTTCTCCATCTCACCACATGGACAGAACTCAAGCCATCTTATGTGGATTGTGCAGTCGTCTTGATCAACTCTCTTTATGAAGGCGTAGTACTTGGGGAACTTGTCAATGTCACAATATAGAGCCCAAATTTGTCCATTCTTGAAATTGTCAAATGATCTTCTATCGCCGAAGTTGCAGAACTCTGGTTCAGGATAAACAAAACTTGTTGGAGATTCAGATTGAGAGCTATCATCCCATTCGTCAGCACTGTGAATATCAATTAATGAAGCTTCTGAGCCATTATCTTGCTCACCATCTGCATTGATATTGGGTTTCTTCACTTCATTGTGAACATTACCTTCATGTGTAACAGCACTATCCAGACCCTGTTTCGTCTTACCAACTGGCATTTCACACTTGAAAGAGTTTCTAGTAGACGAAACATTGCCACCAACATTACCTTCCTGAGTACTAAAAATGTTCCTGCCAAGGTCTACAGGCAAAGATGCTTCTTCCAAGTTAGAAGGTAGGGATGCAGGATCCAGCTCAAGAGCACCATTAGGGCTATGCTGCCTATCAGCTCCTGACAACCTATGAAAAGGGATGCTGTGTGAAAACCTTAGTGTGTCACCCCCAGGAATCAAATGTTCCTTCTCCACTCGCACAAACAGGCTCACAAAACCCTTAACTTTTACCAATGGTCTGACATATGTGCCAGTACCAACAGTGAAGTCTGATTTTATTTCTACAATGTCGCAGTGCTTCTGATCGCTGGAATCTGAACTCCAGTTGATCTCACATTCCTTAAAGAGGGCCCATACTTCGCCTTTCATTGGATAAATCTCATAGCTGTTTCGCTTCCTTCCTGTTGTCCAAGAAACTACATGGGAAAACATATTTCTATCTTCCGTTAAGGTTGTTTTCCCAATTCTGAAACTACCACAAGCAACAGGCAACTCCTTAGAAGACCAAGCCTTTTCAGCATCAGTCAGAGGATCAAACTCTAGCCAACTGAACCACAACATGAAGTTCGGAGAGTAAACCTGCTTAATTCGAGCATAGTACCTTGGCATGGAATCATTGTCATCATAAACTGCCCATATTTGATCAGCTTTGAATTGACCTGCAGTCCTATTTTCCTCAAAGTCATAAAACTCTGGATCTGGATACGAGACGACACCTTCACGAGGAATAGTTTCCACAGACCTGGCAACACCATCCTTTCCAGAGTTAGGCATTTCTTTTTTGCTTGCTCCCTGTTTCTCAGTGTAATATAAGCTATTGACCACCTCCGCATTTTCATTTAGAGCCTTCTTTGTAATTGGAATACTACATCTTTGTGTTTTGTACACATTAGCATCTTCACTTGTTGCCCCACCGTTTTTGTCAGCATTACATGAAGAGTATCCTTTTCGGCACAGGAGAATCATGAAGATTATCACTGCCTTCTCCACAACCACCACTGCCATCTTCATTACTGACATTTTCCTGCTGGCTTGATCTATGAGGATTCTGCCCTGTTTTGACCGCAGTAAGGACATCTTTTGTAGACTGGATATCCTTTTCTCCACGCATTGAGACTGGATTTCTGGATTCTGTAGCTACCTCCCTTCTCCGTTTTTCTTTGTTCGCAGGTGAAACTTTATCAGAGTTTACAAGTGGTGACTCAGTTCTACTTGAACCAGTTTTTTGGTCTGCTCTTGGTAACTTTGTGCTATTGCATGTCCTGGCATTAGCTCTGACATTACTGTCTGCCATTCCCTTACTGTTTGGATTACCTGCACTCTGAGAACTCACAATATTATTCAATCCTGCATTAGCAGTGGATTTATGTGACTGATCATGCTGATTAGCGACAGTACTTTGCCGACTAGGGACATCCTGAGACTGTATTTCTTTTTTCTGCATGTTTATAGGTGAAAGTTTAGCAGAATACACAAACGACGATTCAGTTCTACCTGCACCATTTTCTTCTTTGAGTGGTGCTCCTGGTATCTTTGGGCTACTCCATATCCCAGCCTTAGCTGCGAATTTACTATCCGTGGCCCCTTTTTTGTTAGGATTGCCTGAAGCCTCGGAGCTGATAACATTCTCTGATCCTGAACTGGTGGACATCTATGAGACTGCCGTTCTTCTTTGAGTGGTGCTCCTGGTAACTTCGTGCTATTGTATGTCCTGGCATTAGCTCTGACATTATTGTCTGCCATTCCCTTACTGTTAGGATTACCTGCACCCTGAGAACTCACAATATTATTCAATCCTGCTTTAACAGTGGGTTTCTGTGACTGATAATGCTGATTAGCAACAGTAGTTTGCCGACTAGGAAAATGCTGAGACTGTATTTCTTTTTTCTGCATGTTTGTAGGTGAAGGTTTAGCAGAATACGCAAATGGCGATTCAGTTCTACCTGCACCATCTTCTTCTTTGAGTGGTGCTCCTGGTACCTTTATGCTACTCCAAATCCCAGCCTTAGCTGCGAATTTACTATCTGTGGGTCCTTTTACGTTAGGATTGCCTGAAGCCTCAGAGCTGATAACATTCTCTGAACCTGCACTGGGTCGACGTCTATGAGACTGCCGTTCTTCTTTGAGTGGTGCTCCTTGTAACTTCGTGCTATTGCATGTCCTGGCATTAGCTCTGACATTACTGTCTGTCATTCCCTTACTGTTAGGATTACCTGCAGTCTGAGAACTCACAATATTATTCAATGCTGCATTAACAGTGGGTTTCTGAGACTGATCATGCTGATTAGCAACAGTAGTTCGCCGACTAGGAATATGCTGAGACTGTATTTCTTTTTTCTGCATGTTTGTAGGTGAAAGTTTAGCAGAATACACAAACGGTGATTCAGTTCTACCTGCACCATTTTCTTCTTTGAGCGGTGCTCCTGGTACCTTTGTGCTACTGCATATCCCAGCCTTAGCTGCGAATTTACTATCTGTGGCTCCTTTTTTGTTAGGTTTGCCTGAAGCCTCAGAGCTGATAACATTCTCTGATCCTGCACTGGGTGGACGTCTATGAGACTGCCGTTCTTGATCAGCAGTAGGAGTTTGGTGATTAGGAACATTCTGAGATTGCTGTTTCTGGTGAGTGGGCTGAGTTGGATGGGCGGTTAGAGGATTTTGCCAACTAGGAAAACTTTGATTTTGCTGGTGAGGATTCTGTTGCTTGTTACTGACATCAGCTTGCTGACTAGGAGGGAACGTTTGCGGTTGCGTCCCAAATCCACTCCATGGATATGCTGTGTCTACTCGGGCAGGAACAGATTTCTTGGACAAATCAAAGGCAAGAAAACTCCTTGAGCAGATCCGATAGAGGACATATTTCATAAGCAAACTACAAGGATACTGGTATTTTGTCCCACAAGTCAGGCAAATGGTCCAGAAACTAGAAAACCAAGCTGAGTCTCCAGCCTGTTGCTTCGGAGTCTTCTTGATATCTGGAACACAAGAGTTCTCCTTGCTGTGCCTCTTATGAGAAGGATCAGTTTTCTTTGATGCTCGTCCCCGCTTCTTCGGTGCAGGGATAGGAGTAGAAAAAACTTGCTTCCTTTTATTGTCATGGGAACGACGCTTTACTTGATCTGTCAATGTCATGTGAGCTTCACCAATTAACTTAAAAGCAGCTTCAGCACCAGAAAATTTGTTCTTATCTGGATGAAGTAAAAGAGCAAGTTTGCGGTACTGTTTCTTAAGTACCATGTCATCTGCAGTTGGTTCTACTTGAAGAATTCCATACCAGTCCGTCTCTCCATTGATCTTAACAGAAGCAGAGCAATGAACATCACAAACAGCAAGCAGCTGAGAAATATTTTCAAGGCCAGGAAAAAGCATGTGAGCCTTAAGAACCATCCTTTTGGCACCAAGAAAGTCTGCTTCATGCAGCTTTCTTTCAGCCACATCCTTGGCTCTTGAAGCTTCTTCCTTGTTGCATTCCATTATGATGAACTGAGGAAGAGCAATAGGCCCCCAATCTTGTGGAGTACTCTAAACAAGAATACTATATTTTGTCTTCATCACAATCCTGCAAAGATATGCATAGAATATGAGTCAACATAGATATGCATGGAAGCCCCTTGTATGCTTCGCCTTTTGAAAGTACCCATATAGACGTATATGGCTACCTCTGAATAAAAAAGGTTATCATTCCAGGTTCACCCATGTGAACCTAGTTCTCACCAAACGACCCCATTTCTTGGTATTCTAGCTTGACCCATTCTGTGGTTCTAATGGGAGTGGAGATTTTGTGCACATGGGCACCAGTGCTCCTTTCATTTTGAAAAAAACGAAAATGGTATTTGTAAGTTTAAAATATATATAAAAAACTCCAGAATACATGTACATGGTCCATATATTTGTACGAAATTTCAGTAAGAAATCATTTTATTTTAGGCTATAGGAAAAGGACAAATTTCTGACAGTAAATAAGACTAGAAGTACATATGTTTTGTCAGAAATTTATCTTTTTTGTACAGCCCAAAATACTACATATTTTTAAAAGGAATTTTTCCGTACATTCTGGATGTATGTATCTAGTTATATATTTATTTTCAGATTTTTTAGAGATCTAAAAGTACAAGTTTTAAATTCTTTTTAAAAAAGAGAACTGGTGTCTGGTGCTCATGTGCAAGAGACAATTTCCGTTCTAGTGGCTTATACTATGTATCTTTGTCCGGTTAGTAATGCCTTGGAGAAGGAATAGTTTGTTTTAGGTTAAACTTGAAACTCATGTCTTTCACCGAGAAAAGATTACATTGTTTGTCCGTGTGAAGTGTGGCAACAGTGTGAATTTTCGTTGTGAATAAGATATTTCAGGTTTTCTTCTCAAGTTCTCATACTATAATATGAAAATCTGCAAAGGGAACACCAACTGAAATGGCGAACAGGTATATGGCATGCATCCTTGCTTTATGTTCTTCTTACGCAAAGCAACATGAACTTGTGATGAGTTCCATTCATAATTGAGCCAAACCACTGCAGCACGCAGCATATGCTCAAAAGGCATACGGCATGCATCTTTCCTATATGCTCGTCTAGCCCAAAGCATCTGTGATATCTTTCATTCATAATTGAGCCAAACCAGTACAGCACGCAACATATGCCCATAGCCCATAGGTTGAATCAGAATAAAAGCAAGGCAATGCACTCTAACTACGTAAAGTTGATGACAGTTATACACCCACTCAAAGCGGCATGGTTGGTTATTAAAAAACGTTGCCAACAGGGGAATGATCCCTCCATTGGTTATACGTTGTTAGGTAGGTGAGACACCCGGTTTATACTATGGATCTTTGTCTGCCAATGCTAGGGCTCGAACCCGGGTGAGCTGGCCTCCACACCCGGAGTATCAGCCACCAGGCCAGCGCCTGGTTCTCGCAGCATGGTTGGTTATGTGCAGTCACCCTCTTAATCTATTGTAGTGGTTTAGATGTGCAGATAAAAAGGATGGTGACATACATGACACACTTGAATATGTAAAGTGACCAACTGCGTAATTTGCGCTTTCACTTAATCTCCTCTAGTGCTATGATCTCAGTCCCTGGCATATTAGAACGAAAAAGGTTCCAATGAGAACCAGTCTCCTTCCCCAAATCCACCATAATCATCTCTACTACTAATAAAAGAGCAAACATTAGTTTCTCTACACGCACCAAACGAAATGTACACAGACCAACTAGCACCGCAGGATTAGGCCCTCCAAACTCAATCTAACAGCTAGCATTAAGTCATTAGTAGTCTGGTGTACGCCTAGCAATTTGCATTGACTGATCGTCCTCCACCGGCAGAGGAAAATACCCATCCCACCACCCGCAACCCCTGAAATCACGCGAGTAGTCCCAGAAAAAGAGACATCCCGCATCCCTGAATCACGGGAAAATACCAAAAATGCTTGCTAGATCGATCTCCTCTCCTTGTCCAGAAACGCTTGTCTCGCGACGTCTCGATCGGAAGAGGACAAGTGCGGCCGACACTGCTGCTGCGGACGCGGCCGACGCCAGCGCCGGTCGGCTGGGACGCGCCGGGAGAGAAGGGCGCAACACACTACGCGTCCATGCCTTCCCTGCCCTGCCGCCAACGCCCTCCTCCCATGCACTTCCATCGTTAGGCCCTGCGGCGAACCTGCAATCGGCAAAAACCGTCGCATGCATCGGCGCTCTGGTTCCAACTCAGGCGGCAGGCTGAGGACCGTGTGGTACTGGTGCTCCTAAATCCCCAACAGCCTACTATGGTTGAGCTCCTCCTCGAGAATTCAAGTTGGACCAGTATTCCTCCGCGAGTTAGCCCACAAATGAGATCTGAGGCGTTGTGTGCCCATCTCCTCCACTGTTGTATTTTGCAGCAATCCTCCCGGAGGTAGGCCGGAAAGGCTAGCGGGCACGTTCAGGCAATGGCCTTGAGGCGGGGTGAGGAAGTTATGACGAATTGGACAGAGCGTTGATTTTCTAGGATATCTGGTGAACAAATCAATGTCCAGCACACACACATCCATTGATTTGTTAATTTAGGAGATTCTCCCGTGGATTCCGGAGCAGCATATCAGTATATAGCATACCGAGGTATGTATCTCTACCTCCCAATTTATTAGTCTGAGTAGTTGGTGTTTTGCTATGTTTTGGTGATTTTGACTTGATTTTCCTCACATATATTAATACAATTGGATTTATTGAGAAGCTGACACAAAAACATCTTAGCAAGTAAGGAGTCGGACATGCATAGGGGAGTCTTTCGGCTTAATTAGAAAAAAATATATCCTGATGGTGGTTTTTGTTAGGTTTGCTACTCTAATGGCAGAGAAGCAACTCAAGGTGATGCCACCACATTTACGTTTTTTTTGCAAGGACAAAACTAAGGGATTGTGTATCAATACAGATGTTAAAGTTGATCATTTACTTTGATCAGCTAAACATATATTTTGAGATTTTTTTAAAGGTTAAATATATTTTGAGATATTGCCGAGGCGAAAAAACAGTTGCTTCTTTACTACTCATGCTTAGTCTCACATTTAATTTTTTGACATATGATCTCGCTAGAAACGAACCAAGAAATTGTTGACACTAACGTTCACGCCAGTCTAGATGCGGACTCTTTCTGGTCATGCCTAAAGTGTGTTATCTTGGATCGATATACTGACATTTTGTCCTTTGACCTATGACATAACTAATCTTGACTTTTGCTGGTCCTACCTAATTTGCTAATTCTTAATATTGGCTAGCGTCCCATTTCATCGTTGCATCTTTGTATATCACACTTGACACACCACCTCATATTTGCATCTCCACGTGTTCGCGAGGCTCTTTTTAGAAGAGACGGACTACTGACTTTGAAACCTTTGCAATTCAAGTTGTCTTATAATCCGAGGTACCGTGTCTTTGCCATTCAAGTTTGAAATTTATGTTGATGTGCTGACTACTGAGTTGAGTAATTGGTTTACCCCACAAAGAATAAACCATCGGAGAGCCACATTTGGCAATCCTTCGGCTGAGGTCAACATTGCAAACACTTCTTATTTGAGTTTATATTTTCGCACAAAGCTTTCAGAGCCTCTATATAGAATTGCTGGTTTGATATCCTTCGTTTTTCCTACATATGAATTTTCTTCAGGACATGGACATTGCTTAATTTATGAACACAACGTATTTGTTTAGGGCATGCAATTTCTTATCGTTGTCATTTTCTAGGCTATAGCCTACGCATATGTTCGTCCTTGCTTCGTATAATACCATTACCATATTGTTTGTGCTTCTTATGCTTGTCTTCAAATGATGCCATCGAGATTTCACATGAATTTCTGTTTATTTTTATTTTATCAAACGGTAACACCACCTTACGTATATGTGTTTGAACTTTGTAGACATAGAGGTGTTTATTTAATTTGTTTTCTTACATGTCGGTGCAAGTTTCGGGATATCCTTGGGCAAAACACAATGATGCAAAGTGGATTGCGGAGCAACTAAGGTCCTTGGAACTTCCATATAATTTTTGTCTATTTATATGTGATGTTTGATTTCTAAGCTTCTATATTCATCTTTATTTCATTTTTTACGTATTTTTGTGTGACTTACAAAGTAAATTTTGGCTTCTTCATTGTGTTTTTCAGAAATTTGAATGGGCTAAATCAGCAGCTGCAGCAACACCGACAAGAGCACAGGGTCTGCATGAGCTTGTTTCCATGAAGTGGAATGGGATAAATCCGAGTTTTTTCAAAGATGGGAAGAGAGATATTATTATAGAATGGTATAGCCAAACTGGTGAAGATTGTTTGCTCATTTATAATAGATAACATTTAAAATTATTGAAGTACAATGGCATATCATGTTGCGGTATTCCAAGGAAACTCTTAGACATAATATTAATTTTCTATATAAAGCATAAAATTAATTAGTGATGACGCGCGTGCGCGTGCATATCTACTAGTAACCACAAAAAGGTCACCACGAAAACAAAAGAAAAGCGCACGGTCCTCTATTCCTGATTCCATCACATTACCCGCCCATTCCCTACAGGCATATCGACAGATTGAACCTTAACAAACGACACTCGCTGCCGATTGAGTCGCGGCATTTCGTCGAGCAGGTAATGGGCCTTCCTTGAAAGGATCCAGGGGAGAGCAGGCACAGAACCCATTATAAGTCCAAAACAACACAGACTCGCTAGGGAGGAAAAGGAGATGACAACAATGTCGGAACTCGGAACCGAGAGACGCACCGTCAAGTAGATGGCGGCGGATGAGGCGGTGGCCGGAAGGTTCTCGCCGCGCCGCAGAAGTGGGCGTGGCCTGTTTCGAGGAAGTGGGCGTGGCTGGCGGCGAAGGAGACGGTCGTGTTGATGCCGTGGGTCGTGGTCGTGGCTTCGCGTGCGGTATGGGGACGAGGCTGCGATGGCGGCGGGTGCGTGTGGTTTTGGGGGGGAAATTTTGAGGGGTGGAAGCGGGAAAGGGAAAGTATGCGTGGTTTGCCGCCCTAACGGAAAATCGGGAGAAATTTGAGGAAATCTGAGGAAATGGCGGCAGACGTTGATCTTTCCTTCGTCTCTGCTTCGTGTTTGGGGTGCTCGCGCTGTTTTTTTTCTCTCTGAGCACTTGGCCCAGTTGGGTTTTCATGGGCTGGTGCGGGCTCGAAAATGTTCTGCACTTTAGGGTCTCTTTAGATTCCGCTAAAAAAAAGGGGTCTTTTTTCCAAAAAAGATCCAGATCTATTTCGTGAGTTCACAAGAAGTACAAAGCATCCAAACATAATAAAAATTACATCGAGTTCCTTAAACCACCTAACGACTACTACGTGCCGCTGTCGCCACTTTCTTACCGGAGTCGGCCTGACGTTGTTGATGACAGTCGAAAAGTCTTCGTGCGCGTGCCCCTAAGGACCAGCGCCCTAGAGTTGAAGCGGTCGCCATTGAACCCTTAAATTGATCTAAAACTTATAACACCAAACCTAAAACACATGTAGACTGGACGAGATCCACCGCTCCATGGAAGCGGTGGTCAGACGAACCCCCCCTCTCCTCAATGTCAGCGGCAAGATCGTCACAAACAAGGTGGAAGAGGAGACGGGTATACCTTATTCTTGTCCTACTCAACGTCGTAATAGCCACCATAGCGTCGATGCCGGTTGACCGAACTCTAACTTTAGGGACCTTCTACAACGCCGAGCGCAGGTCCGAGGTCTCCATCCCCTTTCGTCGCCGGAGCGACAAGCAGAGGAGGCGGAGACCCGTCGATTTCCAAACATAGACGACGAAGACGATGTAGATTTGTGGCGGCTGCTAGGGTTTTCACCCTAGCCGCCGCCTCTCTTTTACTTACGGGAGGAGGACTCTATGGTACGTGCATATGCTCTTGATAACGTTAATTAGGGTCTCTTTAGATTGGAGTAATTTTATACAGTAGAATTTTGGAGGATTCTGACTTACCATAATTTTTCCTATGGAACCTCTTTGGATCATGTACTAGGATTGAGATCATCTAACTACTATGGAATCCATTCTTATGATCTTCATTCATACATTTATTGTTTTAAAATATAAGATATTTTAGCTTTATGAAGCAAATATATCTAGACTACTTTTAGTACGTAGGTTCACTTAGTTTTAGAGTGAATCTAGACACTAAAAAAAAGTCTAGGTTCATTTTCTTTATAAATCTAAAACATCTTATATTTTGAAACGGAGGGAGTAGAAATCAACGTGAGCTCTAACTTCAATTTTTTCTTCTTCGAGAAAGTCCAATGCACTTACGCTATCTCTCTCCACTCTCTCCTCATTTCTGCAAATTTTCTGTGTTTGTTTTCTATGCACTAAACACAAACTACTATAACAAGATAAAGATCACATCACTAGTTCAACTATGACCTCGAAATTAAAAACTTACTATGTGAGAGTTGTGTGGAACGATGAGATTAAGTTAGTGATCAAAGAAAATTTTAAAAGATCGGCCATGTGCCAATTTATGACCCAAAAAAATAAAAACTCTAAACATAAATATGAAATTGAGGAAAAACTAGGAATCGGTTGTGGAAACGAAATTACAGCATCATGTGCATCTTTTTTCGTGTAGAATTTATCTTAAATCAAAACATTATCGAGTAGATTAGAAACCACTTGGTGCAGATTATTAAGTACTACCTCTGTTCGAAATTATTAGTTCTAAGAGCTTTTTTATATTGTTTGAGATTATAAGGGTTATCTCATTTATTAGTGTCTCTTCTCCAATGCATGTTATCCTCTCCTCTTACTTCTCTCATGCATGTAGCACTTTATATATTATATATATATATATATATATATATATATTAATGAAAAAAAGTTATGAAGTGTCTTGGTATTAGCAACTTGGCCCATAAGACTAATAAGCCTGAATGAGCCTGCCTCTACCAAACGCTTGATTTGGGCGTTCCCCTTCCCCCTACCAAGGGCTAGAGCACTTCTAGTTTCGCGCTGATGCACACAACCTACTCCACATTGATTGCGTTGTGCCAGATGTGAATGAAATCTACGTTTAAGTAAAAAGCTTATGCTACCCCCTTCTCCCTCTCATTTTAACAGAACTTCATCCGCGGGGCCAACTGAACTCTGAACTTTATCCCGGTATGACTATCTGTGAAGAAAAACATATGCGGCCTTTCATATTGTTTTAGCACTTGGTGAGAATCTCTACACCATCGACGGTGACCAGCACTGTATGCTCGAACTGCGCGCTCAGGCTGCCGTCCACCGTGATTCAGTTGCTTAGATTCTGAAAGCCAAAAATTACCAACAAGACAGTTACATGGCACTGATGATTCAGTTGCTTAGATTCTGATTTATAGTAGTAGCACAGCATCAAGAAAGTAATGTTATCATTATGTGACATACAATGAATACAAACATTTTATGAAGATGCACACGCTTAAGAAATGGAGAAAATACTCTTTGCTACTGAAAAACATACATGCTGGTAATTTTATTTTTCTCCAACTTCGTTCAAGACGACGTGCACATCTGATAACAGTATATTTAGAAGTGAAAGTAAAACAAAAGGATACTGGTTTGCATGGAAATTATCAAAAGAATAATAAAATTCATACTATTGTGATATTTTCCAAGGCCTGAAGGATCAACACCTTATTCTCTCTCCAATTGTCTTGAAGCTAGCACCATGTTTGCAGGCTGATATGCCCCTCAGCATGCACTCTTCAGTGACCTATTACATCAGACAAGTTCTTCAGTCACTGTTTGAAACTTGTAACTGGAAGTAGACAGTAGAATCAGCAAGTCAGACCTTTACAAGCTGCTTAGCAGGTTCATCGACCTCTCCACAAAAATATGTTCTTGAGGTGTCACCATGGTATCCCTGGAGCAACGTAGCATGTCACGCTACAACCTAAAAATATGCGATATGTGATAACCATATTAATCATAAGAAAAAAAAGTAGGACATACATTCAAGTAGACAGTAACATCAATGTTGATGATGTCCCCATCCTGCAAAGTCAGCAAAAAACAACCAGCAGTGTTATTTCAGGACGAAGGGATTGGTAGCAATCCGATAATCAGAAGAAGAGAGGGTCGTGTTTCGACCCTTAGTGCGCGTGAATCAGGAATTCCATGGCAGATGCACTCGTTCACCGAGGTGCAAACACTCTTCGGGAACCCGCCGTATCCAAGGGGAGACGGGTAAGCACCGGCGTCGATGATCATCTGATGAACTGCCCTGTCGATTTCATCTGTCGTCGCCGAGGGCTGATGGGAACACGGACATTTCATAACATGCTATATTAGTGGATGTCAGTAATCTATTACTACAAAACATAAAAGAGAACTAAGGAAATGTGAACTACTGAAGTACATGAAGAAATGTCACAAAGTTTGCCAAGGGAAGAAATTGTGCCTTTGTGAAAGGCTTACTTTCACCAATGTTCCTGCATACTGAAGAACCCGGGCAGCAAGCTCACACGCGGCTCTCATACGGACAATGCTCTCTCTGTCATGCATTTGCCGATCAGGATTTACTTCTGGCAGACGATCGGTACCATCGTAAGGTGGTCGGGGTATGTGATCGGGCACCGGTAGGCGTGGACTGACCGTGCCGCGCCTTAGTTGTTCCCTACCCTTTATTTGTTCAGAACCATGGATCTCTGCGGCCCTTCAATGCAACATTTATCAAGTGTTCATGACTCATGGAACCAATAAAATGAAAAGAAAAAAATTCTGCCAAAAAGATTCATAATTCATGGCATCAAGGAAGCAATAGATTTGACACATCGCAGTTCTGTTGGCCTTCCCCATCTGCAAGATTTTCCTGTTACTACCGGATGGAAATGCTTCTGGAGAGTAGCTTTACCTGAGAAGATGTTTGTGGTCAGATTAGGGGTGAGAGTTATGAGATTCCTGACGAGAGCGCCCACGGACCTGAACGGCGGCAGGGGGAGGAGGGGAACAGCGGCGGCGGAGGTGACGCGAGGAACCCCATCGCCGGGACTCCCGTAGCCGTCGGCGCAAAGAGGAGTAGCCAATCGCGGCAAGATGGTCGGAGATAAGACGAGGACACGTGGAGGGAGCGTACTGGCTGGCGGACTCCCTTAAAATCTCGCTCTCACACCGCCGCAGTGTGCCATGGAGAGGGAGACGCCGCAGGCCGCGCCCCCGCCGACCTTCCTCCGCGGGGAGGATGCGTCCTCGGATTCTTCGTTGGCGCGCGCGCTTTTCGAGCGCTTGATCCGGCGGGTCCAGGCGGATGTGTGCGCGGCGCTCGAGGCGGTCGAGGAGGGCGGCGAGGTGTTCCGGGAGGACGCGTGGACGCGCCCGGGCGGCGGCGGTGGCATCAGCCGCGTGCTGCAGGGCGGCCGCGTGTTCGAGAAAGCCGCTGTCAACGTGTCCGTCGTCTACGGCGTCATGCCCCCCGAAGCGTACCGCGCGGCGAGGCCCGATGCGGCGGCGGGCGCGGATAAGGCCGGGCCCGTGCCGTTCTTCGCCGCTGGCGTTAGCTCGGTGAGAGCCTGAATTGAAATGCAATCTGTTGGTTTCACCCACTATTTCTGCCTTATAAATGGTTCTAACATCACTAATTTCTACCAAATTCTTGTGTAAATTGTAACTGTATAGTGTACAATTGCTTCTGTGTTGTGAATTGTGATATGGTTCTTGTTTTGGTTTCTGATTCCCAGGTTATCCATCCAAACAACCCCTTTGCTCCAACATTGCATTTCAATTACCGATATTTTGAGACAGAGGCACCGCAAGGTACTACTACCTATCTTGACAAGTGAAACAAGTGAACTTGTATACAAGTTGAATTCAAGTAAAATTCAGAGATTATTCCTGCAGATGCTCCTGGGGCACCCAGGCAGTGGTGGTTTGGAGGTGGTACCGACTTGACGCCGTCTTACATCAACGACGAGGATATCAAGCATTTTCATGCTGTATGTCCTGTCAACATGCTCCTGTTATGCTTGATCCATTATTATGGCTAAAAGCAGATAATCCAAGGCTTATTTTCCATTTGTTTGTTGCTGCCTACCCTGTTTGTTTGATAAACTTGTTTATGTTTTGTCATGCGCTTTTAGGTTCAGAAACAAGCATGCGATAAGTTTGATCCAGCCTTTTACCCAAGATTCAAGAAATGGTGCGATGATTATTTTCATATCAAGGTTAGCTTGCTAAAAACGTTCATTTTGTAATTTTTCTGGGTGATTGATCTGCACAATCCAAAATTGGCTGACATGATCCAGACAGCTGAAAAGTGCTACCAGGCTTGCTATTATTATTCAATATCCCCAGTGCGTAGTTTGTCCTGCAATATATCATGTTCTTTTCCAGACAAAATCATGGAGATGATTTATTGTCGGTGACTGCAGCATCGGGGTGAACGCCGTGGGGTGGGTGGAATATTCTTTGATGATCTCAGTGACCGTGATCAAGAAACGCTTCTTGACTTCATTACAAGTACCACTGGATGGAACTCTTCATTTATCTCATTTTCTACCATCTCCCATTGCTTAATAGGAATCCAAATGTGCATTCAGCATTTTCTATGCCTAAGACACCTTCATTCCTTCACAGAGTGCGCAGAGTCTGTAATTCCTGCATACATCCCCATCATAGAACGCCGGAAAGACACCCCATTTACAGAAGACCACAGGGCCTGGCAGCAGCTACGGAGAGGTCGCTATGTGGAATTTAACCTCGTAAGTGCTTCGACTTGAGCACAATCCTCATGCTTGTCAGTGGTAGCTTTACTCTGGCTATAATTTTTTGTTCCTTGCAAAGGTCTACGATCGTGGCACCACATTTGGCCTGAAGACTGGAGGAAGGATCGAGAGTATCCTTGTTTCCCTTCCTCTGACTGCACGGTGGGAGTATGATCATGTAAGCTGAGATGATCTGTTACTGTTATCAATAAATACAAAGGTTGGAATGATTCATTGGAAACATTAAGCGACAGACTCACATAGCGTGTTTTGATGCATCTTGTGATCATGACCCGTAACTTTTGCTACAGCATTAGCATTTTTTTCGAGTTTGCCCACATGCCATTTGTTTGCAGAAACCAGAAGAAGGGACTGAAGAATGGGAACTTCTTCACACATGCATCAATCCGAAGGAATGGATCTGATTAGGATTGCTTGTTCTTTCAATTTTGTTTTGCTAATATGTGACTTTATTTTGAAGTGTCTTCTATGTGAAAATTTTGTGTATTTGGTGTGATTTTCTATAGCGAGTTTATCAAGATTGGTAAAATATGTGTTTGCTTAATTTGTCTAAGTGAGACCTTTACTATTGCAACACGAGAAATCTGGCAAGAGAACCATTCAATGAATGTTGAACTCATCTTGTTTCTTGTATCCCCCGAACCGTCTCAAGTCACCTCAAACTGCAAATTCGGTAGAGTTCTATAGTAGTTTCTATGGCAATACATCTTTTATGGAATATTGCTATAGCTATTTAGCTCCTCACATGGTGTGGGCCATTAGCTAATGAAGAAAAAGGTCTTGTGTCAACTACTTCTGTGTGAAGCTAAACTAATTTTGTGTGACAACGTTTAGAAGGGTAATCAGAATGGCACCATTTGCTAACAAGGAACGCTGGACATTCATTTATTTAACAAAATTTTGGTAACTACTTAAGAAGCAGAAGTATGATTTTTGTTTATTACTACCTTTAACAAGGTCATGCACATACAAGCACATCTGCTGGTTTTAGAAGTATAAAATCATTTAAGAGTGTGTTTGGTTCAGCTGTGGATTTCAGAAAAGCTGCTTTGAACTGTGAACTGTGTAAAAGCAGCTGTGAGGAGAGAACTATGGCAAAGCTAAAAGTTGTTTGGCTAAAACAACTGTAAAACTATAGATTTGGTTGAGATTGACCGCAATGCCCCTAAGACCTGAAGAGATTGTTTATATGTGTCAATTGACCGTCAACTACCGATCTATACACTTTTGATGTACAAATTACCATTTTAAGCAAAAAAAACATTATTTGATGTTCCTATTCTTCGAAACAAAAATTACCACCAAATACTTGAATGACCATATTTATTTCAATTTATTCAAAATATTGACATAACTCTAATTAGGGATGTAAACGGCCTCCGCAGTTTCCGTTTATTTAACTGGTTAGTTCATTTTTTAGAACATAATAACAAATTTTATTAAACTGGAATACTAATAAATGGTATTACACGGGATTAAATGGCACACTGATTACATCCCTAACTCCAATCCCATTTCAAACACTTAGATATAAAATTCAAATAGGTTTGATTTTCTTTAAATCATGAACAGTTTACCACATCTTCACATGAATAGGCTGAAACATATCTGATGAGACCAGACGCAATATTAAAATTCAACGTTCCTTTGTTGCTAATCAGTAAACCTAATAAAGTACTACTAGGATTCTAGGAAACTTACCAAATCGAACTACATCTCCATTCAGCACCATATCCGTATGGTAGCAGCTAGCCGCCATCTCTCCATGCACATGAATCATGAAGTAGTACGGACGACTGTCTTGAACGCCGAGCAAGCCGGGCACAGGGATTTCGTGTTTATTCTCGCTACCAGGAGCTGCTCGCGCGCACATTTTCCCTCTTTTTGTCGTGGTCCTCTTCCGATGCCCCAGCAGGAGGTGGCGTAACACGCCCGGGCCGCATTTCTCTCCGCCACACGCCCAAACATCGGCCGATCGCGCAGAGCCGCAATGAAGAACCAGAGAGAAGGATGTTTGATAATGGAGTTCTGCAGCGCGCCGACGGGGTTCAGCTATAGTTGGACGATGATGGAACTGGAAGGTGACCGGATGCGCGAGCCGAGAAGAGAACGAGAGAGAGAGAACAGACAAGTTTGTGCGTTGGGTGAGAAAAGAAATTGAACCGGTATCCACTAAGGAGGGGCAGTGGTGGTAATATTCACAATAACTTGAAATCCACAGCGGTAGAAGCAGGGTCGGACCTACTGTGGAAAATACACAATGGGAAGTCGCTGCGTTTATGGAATCTGCGTTGGAAATTTTCCGTTTGGTTGACTTTCAACTTCCTAACAGCAGAAGTAGGTTGTAGAAGTTAAACCAAACGCACCCTAAGACTGACTGAAATAGCCAATGAATTTTCCCATTTAAAAAAGGATAAGCAGTGATCAAGTCTATATGTATTTTGATCGATGTAGTCTTTGACGACAGCATCAATGATTTTTCTGGATGAATTGAACAATATATGAAATACCAAAATAATGTTGACATGATCAGGAAATTGAATCCGAGTATGAACTGTTTAATATATAGTTACAAAAACACCGTTAACATTAACATTCATTGGATTTCTGAAAAATACTTGTCACCCGACTATGAAAGTTTGAACACCTTGTAGATTCGAACGCCAATCACATTTAACTCGTGCATTGCCATAGCTGCAAGATTCCCTCTGTTTTTTTATATCTATCTAGACAATTAGCATGAACGGGTAAAACAATGCTTCGAGAATACAATTTGAATATCGTTACAACTGATCACATGTTCTTAAATGCGATGTACTTTCCAACACGCTTCTCGAAAGAAATGGCTCAATGTAGCTGCAACATGACAAAATTAATTTGCTTCCCACGGACAAAAGTTTTGTGGGCTACAAAAGAGGAAGTACTCATAAGCTGATGGCAGTCGTGGGTGATAACCAATTATCCATGCCCATTGCGAGATACTCTGCCGTCTCCAACTATGCTGGTGTCTTGTTTGATCTGCTGCTGCCAGATGGGATCTCCTCAAGAGAGAGATATCCTGGTTGGTAGGTGGTTGTACAAGTTAAAGATCAAGCTTCAGAAAATCTTTGATTTGTTCTCCTCCAATATCTCAGTGTTACTGCGCATTGAGGACAAAACACCTTCCTCTAATTGATAAAAAAGCTACTCTCCTTATGAAACAGGCGATGTGTAGCCTTGCTATTTAACATCAACTTCAGTGTGCTCTCTCACACAAAAAGTATCGACGGCTCACACACATGAAATTGGCATGACATATATTTCTCTGTGATAATAGTGCTTAACAACCAACAATATTGTTTTTGTTTGATGGATAACTTGAGAAATGGCTGGTGTATCATTCTCTCAGCATGCGGGTACCTTCAGCATTGTGGTAGTTCCTTTCGAGAGGGAATTCTGCTAGCCTTTACAATGAACACATAAGCTTATTAGGCTAGAATCAGACTTCGTTGTAGCCACATCGGCAACAAACCAACAAAAAACAAAGTTGCTGATGTGGGATAGCCACAGTGGCAACGGACATTTTCACGACGCTCGTGTCTGCCGTGTCCCTCTAAGCAAACAATTAGTCATGATTACCAATGTGACCACCACATTATATAGTGCTACCTAGCTAACAGTCAAAATCTTTTTTCCGTTTGGAATTTAACGAATTCTGGTGTATTCTTGGTCAAATCTTATTATTTTGATTTATTAAATAATCACACTAAATTTCTTCGCAAGTATATATGGAAAATGAAAGTACCACTTAAAATTAAGATTTTTATGTGGTTCTTGTATCGTCGGTGCTACTTACAACAGATAATTTGATTAAACAGAATTGGATGGGCAGCAAGAAATGTTATTTTTTGTGATAAAGATGAAACAATACAACAACTATTTATTGAGTGCCCTCTCGTGAAAATTGTTTGGAGAATTGGCATATGGCTTTCAATATTATACCCCCTTCAAATATCTCTAATTTCTTTGGTAGTTGGTTAAGGGGAGTGGTAGAAAAAGATAAAGTATAAATTCAAGTAGGAGTTTGTGTTTTGCAGTGGGCCATATGTAATGACTATATATTTAACAACACGAAATCTACTTCTTTCATGCAGATTATCCCCTTGGCAACATACTGGATCCGTATGTGGTCCTATCTACAACCAATGGAAAAAACGTCATGCTCTGGATACAGAGCGCAACCGATTGGAAACGGTTACACGGGACTTATTCAGCCAGTGCAACTGTTGTTTTGATTTACGGTTAACATGCTGATGGAGAGTCAATTCATGTTATCTTGTATTTTTGCTTGTCTGATTCACGTCGCAACTTTGTGTGACCTGTGATGTAATAAGTGACTTCAAATAATGTTGAATAAAGTAATAAAAGGCTGCATGTATCGATTGATACAGAGGCCAGGGAATTACCACATTTCGAAAAAAGATAACGGTCAGAAAGACTCTCACTCTCTCCAACACTCTTCCAAATCTAGATACGGTGTGGATATGACGCTCATTGTGATCTCGCTCTCCCATAACTCTTCGGCAAGTGCGTTTGACATGTGAAGGGACAACGATTCTTCCTCTTACTCGTCGGTTAGATCCAGCGTCCTCTCCTATCCTCACTGTAAATTTGACGTCAAGGAAGAGGTGGATGAGGGACGCCTCCTTGCTCCATGGAGGAGAAGAGAAAAAATACAGGGTGAGACGCTCGAGATAGGAGAGGAGGAGAGGTAGGTGGCAGTGCCCGCATGCTGTTGGGACCAGGAGGCCAGGTGGAGACTTGCGAGGATGTTACACATTCAAGCAAGAGAGAGAGAGAGAGAGAGAGAGAGAGAGAGAGAGAGAGAGAGAGAGAGAGAGAGAGAGAGAGAGAGAGAGAGAGCGGTGGCAGTAGGGGTTCTCCCACGAGAGGATCCCCACCGAAAGATCATGGTATATTATAGTGAATATAGTTAGTAGGGGGTATGTATACTGGATTTATAGTGAATGTCGATGTACACGATGCAAGAGTTGACACAACGACTTTTAGTAGGTTGTGCCACCTCATAGGAGCACAACTTAATCCTATGTTCGAAGGGTGTCAAGATTGTTGAGCATGTACACTATGCCAGAGATGACACAATGATGTTTTTTAGTAGGTTGTGCCGTCTTGTGGGATCACGGCTTAATCCTACATTCAAAGAGCATCAAGAGTGTTGAGAATGGACCCTTGGCCGTCAGCGGCTTTCCGAGGGGAAAATTAAACTACCGCATGTTGTCAACCAAGTCATCAAGGACTCCTTGGGACCGAAACTAGAGTCCACATGTAGCACTAGCTCTCTCCCCTCTTGTATTAGTTGAGGGGTGAATGAATGAATTGAGATCCCACCCGGGTTTATATAGAGAAGGGGTGCTTGAAAATAACCAAAACTATCCTTTATGGTATAGGTGTATGATGACAAAACTTGGTCCACTAGCCCACGAGGGATGTTTATGATAGATGAGATGGGCCTTAGCCCATGATTTACTAGTCCAGCTAAGCCTCCACCTAGTGGGCTTCTTGTTTCATGGCTTCATACTTGACTCTATCTTTTATCTCTTGTCTTGTTCTTTGACTTGTTGACCATGTCATGAGTGGGGGTCCTTGTTGACCAGTTGTTGCCTTGATTTTGCTTGACTTTTATCCACGTAGGTGCCTAGTAGGCTTGGGGTGTCCCATTAGGAGGGTGATTCCCATTCTTATAATAGGAGTCTGCGTGCGCTGTAATCACAAGACATGTCTCTATGTTACAGGTCAAAATTCTTGAGCTTGAACTTCTTCTTGATCTTTGGGGGACTTTACTACTATGTTGGATGGTGAGTCCTTCCTTCTGAGTGTTTCCTAATTTTGTGAGGAGAGGATAGAACTTTGGTGACCATTTGGTGGTCGCATGGAAGATTTCATATTCTTATCCTGCAAGTGCATTGGGATGGAAGGTTGCTTTGTCATGATGGTGAATCCTCGAGTCTGTCTCTGCAAAAATGACTTAGCGAGAGGGGTTGTTGATTGATAATAGAGTCCATGGGCCTTTTGCAAAAAAAATGACAAATGATCTATGTTTTTGCTAAGCATGGAGTCCTTATATATTTGTATAGTTGTGGGAATAGAGTAGTGAATATAAGGTGCGGAAAGAAATAGAGTCCCTGGGTCCCTATATGACTACATGGGGATTAGTCATAATTTCAAAATTTTCAAGACAATCAGGCCATTTTCCAATATATCGGCCACTTCAGGTGGCCATTTGAGAAAAATCCTAGTCAATCAGAGGCATTTGATAATTTATATGGTCACTCGGGGACTTAATTACGAAAATCCATGCCAATCGAGGGCAATTCCGTGACTGTATGGTCGCGTGGGAACCTATTGATAGAATTTTTGGCCAATCGGTGGCCATCTTACGGGCACTTGGGGACCTATTTTTGAAATGACTCAAGCCTATGGGATCATTAAAGCAAATATCTAGGAGTCCCGGGCCCTCGTCGGAGCACTATGGGAGTCCCTGGATCCCTTCATGAGGGAAACGGGTTTGGGAGATAGTAACTTGTTTATTTGCAAGGTCATGAATCCCAAGTGTTCTTTAAAATGTTTGGAGAGAATGATCCCTTAGTTGTGAGTCTGTGAATACTCCCAGTTCACATGATGCCTCCCAAAAGTGTTCAATACTTAAGACAATTCTTCGATCTAGAGGGTTTCATCCTTAGGTTAGGAGATCTAGGCCACTCATATTGTTGTTGGAGTGCGTGGGCCATGTAATCAAGATTTCGTGTGGCCTTGTAGTATCTGATTTGTGCGACAATGGGACCCGAATATCTGCTAAAGGTAAGTTACATTGTAGCTTTGAGTAGAGACGAAGATGGACGGTGAAGCGAGATCAAGACTACATGCGTTCCCACAATGATGGGGTTGACAGGTCATTGCGGCCCCGACTGAGGATGAAGGAAGGAAGCACCACGGCTCTGAGCGATGAGGAAGGAGAGGGCCATAGCGTCTCTGAGTGTTGATGAAGGATACTAGTTGAAATATCACAGATGCCAGCTAGAGGGGGTGAATAGGCGGTTAAAAACTTTTACGAGATGGGCTTAATAAAGGTGGAATAAAACTAGTGTTTTCTTTTGTTAAGCACAAAGCCTATATATATACTAAGGTTTACCTATGTGCACCAACAACTTATGCTAAGAAATACAAGCAACAATGTGATAGCAATAAAGAATACTTTAAGCATGAAGGCTATCATAATGTAAAGTGCATAAGTAAAGAGCTCGGGTATAGAGATAACCGAGACACGCGGGGCCGACGATATTTTACTGAGTTCCTCCCATAATGGAAGTACGTCACGTTGGAGGGGTGGGCGGTACTAAGACCACCAATGCCACAAGAGGCCTCACCCTATTATCTAGAGAACCCGACGCACGACAAGCATCCGATCCACTATGGGACACTTGAGGGCGGTCACCAAACTCGTACAAAATTGGGGCAATCTCCACAACTTAATTGGAGGCCTCCAATAAACGCCACCAAGGCCACTAGCTTGAGGATAGCTCCAAAACTTAATTGGAGGCCCCAACACACCACAAAGGCCACACAACCGTCTAGGGTTACAAGAACCCAAGAGGGACAAGCTTCTTGAATATCACGAACCAAATCATCCGAGGAGAACTCAAATCGATGCACTGATTGCAAAAGGCAAGAATACCACAAAAATGCTCCAATCCTTCACTCTCAAGTTCCAACAAAGCTACTAAAGCGATTGTGGGAACAAGAGAGGAAGAACCAAAGGGGAACACAAAATCCCCCAAGATCTGGATCCCAAAGATTCACTCACAAAGAGGTGATTTGATTTGGTCAAAATGTAGATCTAGATCTCCTCAATTTTCCTTTCAAATATTTGCAAGAATCATTGGAGGGGAAGAATCAAATCAAGCTAGAAGGGATGAAACAATGGGGCAAAGCTTGAGAAAATAGAGGAAGAAGAAGTTTTCCAAAAGGATAGAGAGAGCGCTAATACATAGGCCCATAGAATTCTGCCCGTTGGGGGCTAAAAAGTCAACCTGGGCCGGTAGTACCGCCGATGGGTCGGTACTACCACCCATCCCACCAAGCGCCAGGAGGAGTGAGAATGTGGGGTGAGCGAGCTAGCAGCGACCTAGCGAGAGAGAGAAAAACGAGAGGCGGCAGGGGATCGAGCGGCGCGCTAATAACTTCATGGCAGGGGATCGAGCAGCGATTTTCTCTTCAAACACTTCATGTCCTAACTCAAGATAGATACTATAAAGATCTCTAATTTTTTTGTTGTTTTCCATTAAGCCTAACTAGTGAAAACAAGAAACAAAAAGACACAATTGCAGAATCTAAAGGAAATAACTTCGAGCACTCACACCGGAGGATGTGACTACCTTTTACCTTACCTTCCCGGCAACGGCGCCAGAAAAGAGCTTGATGTCTACGCACTTCTATTCTTGTAGACAGTTGTTGGGCTTCCAAGTGTAGAGGTTTGTAGAACAGCAGCAAGTTTCCCTTAAGTGGATTACCCAAGGTTTATCGAACTAAGGGAGGAAGTGGTTAAAGGTGTTCCTTCTCAAGCAACCCTGCAATCAAGATACAATAAGTCTTTTGTGTCCCCAACACACCCAATATAGGTGCACTATTTCCGCGAAGAGATAGTGAAATACAAGTGGTAATGGTGCCAGAAAATAGCTTGACGGTGAGGCAAAGACTAAAGGCAACAAGAAGAAAGCAAGCAAACATGCAACAGATCTAGTAGCAAACGGTGTTTTAATGCTTAGAAACAAGGCCTAGGGATCATACTTTCACTAGTGAACACTGACATGGTTATACCCCGCGGGTACACGACCTCAGCATACCTAGTCTAGCCCAAGGAAGGCCCACGACGAATATACGCCGGCCCATGAAGATTTTCGGGTGGCCAAGGCCCATGACGCCTTCGGATCCTTGGAGAGCAAGACTAGAGTAGATAGGAAATTCAAAGGGGTAAACCCTAAAACCTGTAACCGACTCGATCTGTGCCTGGGTCCTGCCTATCTCTATATAAGGGCCAGGAGGGCACGACGAGGAGGCTCTCTGACAATCTCTCGCACACCACCGCATACACACCTCCACGCCAGATTGCATCTGCGCAACCGTGTAACTTTCGGTTCCACCGTAATCAAGAGTAGACAAGCAGGAGTAGGGTTTTCCCTCTGGGGGCCTGAACCTGGGTAAACCTCGTGTCCCCGTGTTGCTTGTGTGCTAACCGTTCTGCGATCTCCAGCATCCCCATCTTCTCCAAAACCCAAGTCCATAACAATGGGCATTGACGAGATTAAACCTTGTCAATTGGTGCCGTCTGTGGGAACTGGGGACGCTGATTGTGCGATCATGACGGTCCCAACCTGAGCGATCTACAACTCCGCGGCGACGGCAAGTCATCTCGTCTTCGGCGCCTTCGACTTCACCGGCCACCATGAAGGACTTCGAGCCCGTTGGCGACGGACTCGAGATCCTATTCGGGAGCTTCTGCTTCCAGGTGGGGCAGATCGGCACTCTCCGCCTTCCAGAGCGGGTGCCCCTACCATCGATCAGGCCCGCTTCGTGGGCTCCACACCCTGTTCTACGCACATCATCATCAACAGACGAATCCTATGACAACAGCAGCCGTAACTCCGATCTGTGCGATCCGCCATCAGACGAAGGGACCTACGGTTCCGGATCCGAAAGCTGCGGCAGCAGCAGACCGATCTGCGAGCGCTACCAGTGCGTCGCGGTCATCCAGGATCAGGAACACAATCCTCCACCCAACCCGTAGGGTAGAAACGGTGGAAACAGAAGAAGCCAATCCCCCCACCCAACGGGGAAAACAACAATCGGGTCATCCAGCTCAACGAGGAGGGATGGGCTCAAGCACGCGAGGCCGTGGCAGGCAACAAGATCTTGCCCGCTGATGCCTCATGAGATCTACTGATGGCATACCACATGCTCCTCATCGATGAGCACAAGAAGCAAATCAAGATGCAGGAAGTGCTTGACAAGCACAAGCAAGCAGCTTCGGAGTCCAGTGCGTGACGAGCTACGCTCTCCGCCATGGGCATTGGCTCTAGCTCGCACGACAACAACGGCAACAAGCACTGTTCTCGGATGGAGAACATGGACCCCAAAGAGCGTCGCGAGGTGACCCGAGCCCTCAACGCGTCCTTCATGGAGATGGACGCCGATGGCAACGTCATCCCCAAAACACTACAAGCTGCGATCATGGAAGCCACCGCGTACCTCGCGTCCCACCCACCTCCAGGGGAGGGGGCGAAGAGGGCCATGCACAAGTCCGCACTTACCGGACTCGGACTCGTTGGAGCTGCGCTCCACGGAGAAGCTCCTGCGGAGCCAAAAAAGAAGGTTGCGGTCAGATTCAACCGCAGCCCCACACCCTCATCCGAGGACGAAGAGCATGACCTTCCTCGAAGGCATAAGAGCTCATGTCGTCGCAGCCGCGACTATGACGCTCGAAACTAGCTAACGCAGCGCAAGATCGACAAAGCGCGCGCCAAGCGCGTATGCTCGTCTGAACCCGAGATGGATGAAGACGAAGGAGAACTCTGCGGAGCTCGATGCTTCAGCAGATCTGTCTGACGGACAAGGATGCCATGAAACTTCAAGCTCCCTTCGGACACTCTGAAGTTCGACGACACACAGGACCCCAAGGCGTGGCTCAGCGACCACTTGTCGTCTGTCAAGCTGCACGGCAGAAGCAGGGAAACCGCCATGCAATGCCTTCAGCTGCAGCTGACAGGCGTAGCTCGGATCTGTCTAAGAAGCCTATCGTCAGGATCCATCCGAAGTTGGGAGGAGCTGGCGTACAGTTTCGTCCGAAACTTCAAAGGCACCAGCAAGAGGCCTGCCTCGATCGAGGAGTTGCGAGCCTGCACTCAACGAACGGGTGAATCCATTCGCTCGTACATACTGCGCTGGTCCAACACCAAGAACTCCGTAGCGCACATCTCCGAAGAAAGGTCTATCGACGCCATTAAGGACGGCGTCAAGCGCCAGGACTTCAAAGAAGAACTTGGACGCGTCAAGCCCAAGACACTCGACCACCTCATGGACATCTCCAACAGGTGGGACGACGGCGAGGACTCCATCCACCGACCGCACTCAGAGGAAGAGGACGACTACGGCCGACGATGAGAACGCCGTAGCAAGAGGAGATCGCGCGTCTACGATGAGCGCGATGGACCCGACATGGTCGCGGCTGGCTACACCGACCGCCGCAGCGATGGCAAGCGCAACAGCGACGGATACCACAGAGGCAATTTCCGGACAAGCTTGGGGATGTGAAGCTTACTTCAAGAAGTTGATGCTGGACAAGCTCGAACCCAAAGCAGAGAAATGCGTCTTCATAGGATACCCTAAAGAAACGATTGGGCATACCTTCTATCACAGATCTGAAGGCAAAGTGTTTGTCGCAAAGAACGGATCCTTTCTTGAGAAGGAGTTTATCTCGAAAGAAGTGAGTGGGAGGAAAGTAGAGCTAGACGAGGTTATTGAACCTTCTCTTGAGTTGGAGAGTAGCGCATCACCTGAAATTGTTCCAGTGCCGTCTACACCAACAATAGAGGAAGCTAATGACAAGGATCATGAAGCTTTGGACGATGGTACTACTGAACGTTGCAGGTCGACAAGGTCGCGTGCCTCTCCTGAGTGGTACGGCAACCCTGTCTTAACTGTCTTGTTAGTAGACAACAGTGAACCTGCGAACTATGAGGAAGCAATGATGAGCCTAGACTCTGAGAAATGGCTAGAGGCCATGAAATCCGAATTGGGATCCATGAGCGAAAACCAAGTATGGACTTTGGTGGACCCTCCTAGCGACCGAAAGGCCGTTGAGTGCAAATGGATTTTCAAGAAGAAAATGGACGCGAATGGTAATGTTACTGTCTATAAAGCACGACTTGTTGCGAAAGGTTTTTGACAAGTTCAAGGTGTTGACTATGATGATACTTTCTCTCCCGTAGCGATGTTTAAGTCCATTCGGATTTTATTAGCAATTGCTGCGTTTCATGATTATGAAATATGGTAGATGGATGTCAAGACTGCGTTCCTCAATGGCAACATTGATGAAGAGTTGTATATGATGCAACCCGAAGGTTTTGTCGATCCTAAGGATGCTGATAAGGTGTGCAAACTTCAGCGTTCCATTTATGGACTGAAGCAAGCATCTCGAAGTTGGAACCTTCGTTTTGATCAAGTGATCAAGAGCTTTGGATTTGTTCCAAATTGCTACGAAGCTTGTATCTACAAGAAAGTGAGTGGGAGCTCAGTGACATTTTTAGTACTATATGTGGATGACATATTGATTATTGGAAATGATATTGATATGCTTAACGATGTGAAGAGTTATTTGAATAAATGTTTTTCAATGAAAGACCTAGGAGAAGCTGCTTATATATTAGGCATCAAAATCTATAGAGATAGACAAAGACGCCTAATAGCTTTGAGCCAAAGTACATACCTAGACAAAGTTCTGAAAAGGTTCAGAATGGATAAGGCAAAGAAAGGTTCAATGCCTATGTTGTCAGGTAAGATATTGAGCAAGGCTCAGTGTCCAGCTACGGTAAACAATAGAGAAACCATGAGCAAAGTGCCTTATGCCTCGGCCATAGGTTCTATCATGTATGCCATGCTGTGTACTAGACCGGATGTGTCCAATGCTCTTAGTTTGACGAGCAGATACCAAAGTGATCCAGGAGTGGAACACTGTACAGCCGTAAAGAACATCCTAAAGTATTTAAATAGGACTAAAGAAATGTTCTTGGTCTATGGAGGTGATGATCAGCTCGTCGTAAAAGGTTACGTCGACGCTAGTTTCGACACCGACCCGGATAATTCTAAATCTCATACAGGATACGTTTATATTTTGAATGGAGGAGCTGTGAGCTGGAGAAGCTGCAAGCAAAGCATGATCGCAGGATCTATAGTAGAATCGGAATACATGGCTGCTGCAGAAGCGTCAAGTGAAGGAGTTTGGATCAGGAACTTCATCACTGAGCTTGGTGTGGTTCCAAGTGCCTTGGACCCACTGGAGATATTGTGCGACAACACTGGCGCCATAGCTTTGGCTAAGGAACCAAGATATCATCCAAAGACCAAGCACATCAACCGCCGATTTCATATAATTCGAGATTATATAACAGATGGAGATCTGAAGATTAGCAAAGTACATACGGATCTGAATGTCGTAGATCTGTTGACTAAACCTCTTCCACGAGCAAAACATGATCAGCACCTTAGTGCCATGGGTGTTAGATTGTTGCCAAATGTAAACTAGATTATTGACTCTAGTGCAAGTGGGAGACTGTTGGAATTATGCCCTAGAGGCAATAATAAAGATGTTATTATTATAATTCTTGTTCATGATAAAGTTTATATTCCATGCTAGAATTGTATTAAGCGGAAACTTTGATACTTGTGTGGTTTATGAACAACACCGTGTCCCTAGTACGCCTCTATGGACTAGCTCATTGATTAATGATGGTTAAGGTTTCCTAACCATAGACACGAGTTGTCGATTAATAATGAGATCATGGACATACCCAAATCAAGCAGAGCAATTAGATCGTGTCATCGTGTTCATCTTTGCGAAGCTTTTTCTTATGTCAAATATTGTATTCCTTAGACCATGAGATAATGCAAATCCCTGGTATCGGAAGAAAGCTTTGAGGTGATCAAACGTCATCCTATGAGAGGGTGATCATAAAGGTGTCTCTCAGGTGATCGGAAAGTACTTGTTGGGTTGTATGTATCAAGATGGGATTTATCCCTCCCAAGTCGGAGAGATATACTTCGGGCCCACTCGGTAGTCGATATCAACACCGCTTGCAAGCACGTGGTTAAGGAGTTAATCACAAAGTGATATCGGATTACGGAACGAGTTAAGTACTTGCTGTGAACGAGATTGAACTAGGTATGCCGATACCAACGATCGAATCTCGGGCAAGTAAAATATCGCGTGACGAAGGGAATATAAATATGGGATTAATTGAATCCTGGCATCGTGGTTCATCCGATATGATCATCGATGAATATGTGGGAGTCAATATGGGTTTCCAGACCCCGTTGTTGATTATTGATAGAAGATCATGTCTGCATATTCTCGAACCCGTAGGGTCACACACTTAACGTGCCTTGACGCTAGGATAGAATGGATAATTGGTTTATGAGTTTTTTCGGATCTCGGATGAGATCCAGGACATCACGAGAGGTTCCAGAATGGTCCGGAGAATAAGATTCATATAAAGGAAAGCATTTTTTGGGTTTCGGAATCGTTTCAGAATGTTCGGTATTGTACCGGAAGGTTCTAGAAGCTTCCGGAGTGGTACCAACGTGGCCCCACTTGTCGGAGGGGTGCGTGGGCCTACGAGGGAGTGCCCTGGCCGCATTGGGCTAGGGGCACACGGCCCCATAGGCCCAGCCGGCCAAACCCTAGGGGAAACCCTAGGGAAACCTTCTAGAAGGAGGAGGGAAACTTGCCCCCCACTCCAAACCTTGGGGCCGCCGCCCTAGGGCTTGGAGGAGGGGCCAAGGGGGCCGGCCAGCAACCTATATATAGAGGGAAGGGGCGCAGCCCTCCTCCACCCCTCCTTGAACCCTAGCCGCCTACCTGCTGCCCTCCAGATCTCTCTCTCCCGACTGCGCGTAGGCGAAGCCCTGCCGCAGAAACTCTCCACCTTTGCACCACGCCATCGTGTTGTAGATCCAATCTATCTCTCCACCCCACTGGTTGGACCGAGGAAGGAGGAGACGTCGCGGTGCCGTACATGTGCATATCTCGGAGGCGTCGCCACTTGCGGCGTTGGATCGGATCGAATCGCGAGGAGGAGAAGGCTAGTACGACTACATCAACCACGTTCTGTTGAACGTTCCGCTGTGCGATTTCTTCAAGGGTATGAAGATCTCATCTATCCCTCTCGTTGATTGCATCTCCTAGATTAGATCTTGGCTTTCCCATTCGTATCCGTATAATTTTTTTGATTTACTATGCTGCGAAACCCTTTAAAACACGCCCAGTTAAATATATACAAATTTTACATCTATCCTTTTTACAGGTACTACCTATTCTGAAGAATAACCTGAGCACGCTGCTCAAACAGGTCAACGATCTGTTCGGCATACTGCCTTACAGCTGCATAATGCGGACGCATATCCCATTCGCCACCATCTGGCCGAAGAGGCGGCCCAGCCGCCACAACAGATAGATCTACATCAGGACGATGTAACTGTACAAGGGAGAGCGCAACCTTCACTCCCGCGACGAGCTGATGCCGCACCAGCTCCCTGACATGATGCACATTCCGAATCTTCGACAGCAGACCAGAGAGAGTCGACGGAGCATCATCCAGTGGAAACATTACATGCAGAACCGACGCGAGCGAAGACTTCACCTGACGAAGTACCCGTGATACCTGTGGACGCGATCTTGCACCGTCGCAAGGACCACGACACGATCACGGTCCATCCAGAAGAACCCGTCGGCCTCCATGTCCTGCTGAGTCAAGCAGTTGATCCGAACAGCAACACACTCTTTCTCTACCCTTTGAATCAACTGCAGCTCCCCACTAGTGAACACTCTCTCATATAAATATCCTCTCTTCATGATACTACTCTTAACTACTCTCCGGTTGGACACTCTAATCATCGGTAGGGCTATAACAGCACTCCTCAAAGTCCGCCTTCCCCAATCTAGATAACCCCACACTGTCACCTTGAGCGCTATATGGTTCCAACAAACACCACAATTTCATAGAGACATCCAACTCCAAATATAACTCATAACAAATATTCAATCTAGCCAAAGTGCCACACAATGCACGCTATCACTTTCACACACGTGGGGAAAAGCATAGATCTATTAAAGCACAAAGAGTATTTATGTAGATTCAAACCTAAGTGCCACCATGGCATGCAGGCTGTCACTTTCACACACATGGGGAGAGCAGAGATCTATTGAAGCACTTGAGTAGCAAGGTAGATCTACTAGATTACAAAGCTCATGACCACAACAAGATCATGCATAGAGAGAGATGAACACATAGCTACCGGTAGAGCCCTTAGCCTCGAGTAAGAACTACTTCCTCCTCATCATGGGAATCAACAATGGCGATGAAGATGGCGATGGAGATTGATGGAGATGGCTCCGGGGGCACTTCCCCGTCCCGACAGGGTGCCGCAACAGAGATGTTATGTCCCCCGAATCTCCCCTTCGGTGGCGGCGGCGCTAGAGACGTTTTTGTGGGTTTCTTCTGGATGATCTAGGGTTTTTGGGTCAGAGGCTTCTTATAGGCGCATAAGTCAAGGTCTATGGGGGTCCAAGGGGCCCACACCCCCTGTAGGCGTCTCCAGGGCTTGCCTGCGCCTAGGGGTGCGGCCACCCTGTGGCCCCCCTCTGGCTTTGCTTCGTGGTTCCGTGTTTCTCCGGGAAAATAATGACTTTGGCTTTTGTCCCGTCCAATTCCGAGAATATTGATTTTTTGCCTTTCTGGAACCAAAAACAGAAGAAAACAGGCAACTGGCACTGTGGTAACTGGTTAATAGGTTAGTTCCATAAAATATATAAAAACACCTCGAAGTGTAGACAAAGCAAAGCAAAGTATATACTAAACAAGCATGGAGCATCAAAAATTATAGATACGTTTCCAACGTATCAAGCATCCCCAAGCTTAACTCTTGCTCGTCCTCGAGTAGGTAAGTGATAAAAAGAATATTTTTTGAGGTGGCATGCACCATCAAAACCAAGATCAAACCATTTGCAAGCATTGAAAGCTGGAATTAAAGAACTCTAAACATGAGCATGAAAGACGGAGTTCTAACAATAGGACAAAGTAACTATGCATGCAATATGAAAGGCTACAAACAAAGATCATGAATACAATGCATTGAAAAACGTTTGTTTGTTTCACATACAGAAAACATGACATAGTGGCATTCAGCTTGTCCCTCATAGAGTAGCAAATAGATGCATAGGACACCTTCAAAGTTCACAAGGGTGACTAGAAACAAATAGCACAAGAACAAGTAATATCACAATATGGATCAATAAATAAGCTTTGGAACACTGCACACAAAATGAGAACTATGCTCTCTTAATGGTGCCTAAAGGTAGAAGGTCGAGACTCAAGTAATGGTAAAAGAAAATCCTTTTATAAAGGAAGCATGGATTTCAAGTTTCAAAAAGAGCTTCCAAAAATTATGGTACTTGTTAGCTTTCAGTCCTCATTGCCCCTATCATAAGCATCTTGAAGTGGTTAAGGTTAATGTAAACAAAGATGGAGTATATGCTTGACGAAGTATAAGTTGGCAATATCAAGTCCCTTGAATACGAGGGCCACACCTCATGCTACTCAACTTCAGTCACCTGCAAGTTCTGTTGATGTAAGTATTTGCATATCATAGATAACAGCCAACAGGGTACCCCTTGCATATGGTACAGGAGCTATCCCATAACCAAAATGACAAGGCAAGCAGACAATGAGCATCTTAGCAATCTTTATATTTACCATATGCATAAATTTTTATTGAGGATGTGTCATAGATAGCTCACTATGGTGATGCTGCAAGTTTCCACCATGATTAGGCATGGATTAGTCTAGCGGCCCAGGCGTTTCTCTAACACAAAATACATACTTCATGGACTTACAAGTTCCCTCTTTATTTCACACCGGTGACATCCATAGACAAAAGAACATGATATCAACTGAGTACAAAGTACAAGTGCAATGTTGAAAACGTTCCCCGTGACAGCATGGTTCTGCTAATTCCAACGTATAAGTGCAAGCATATACAACATAGATGACACAATGGTTCAAGTTTATTAGGGGCAAAGAATATAAAGTGTGCCATCAAGTTTGTGAGGGCTTTAATCACTAAGTTTTCACATAACAAAATAGTTTTTAATTGGAAGATAGCTGAAAACAAGAATATACTTGGAATGGTGTAACACACCATGCATAGGAGTTTATAGTGGACACTTTGGAATAACTTGGTTTCTTGGAAGTTGGAAGCATGAGTAGAGCTTACTCATACAAGTGGAGGCTAGCAAAAGACTGGGAGCAACCAACTAAGAGAGCAATAACGACCATAATCTTGCAGAGCGACAAAACATTACTAATCAAAGCATAGAGTGGTACTACAAGTCAAGGACTAAATGATCTTAGAGGCTATGGTGACTTGTTCTTTCATGCTATGCTTTTGCATGCTAAAACAACGCATAATTTTTTCAAGGCACACTAAGCAATCCCAATTATATGGAACAAGACATGCTACAACAATAATCACTAAGCATAAGGTCAAAACAACGCCTAGCATGTCATGCTAAAGTCTAAGTCATAGTCAATGCAAGCTCCTCTTGCACTTACAAGCAAGAACTTACTACTCCTTTCCAACACCAATCAACCTATTTGAAACAACTCACAAAGATAATAATCAATAAAGAGTAGTGAGCTTGTCTCACAAATCCAAAAATAAGAACTAAAAATTTCTAAGATGAAAGCACAAGAAAACTAAGGCTAAACACAATGTTAGCAAAATAGAACACTCACAAAACAATAAGAGTGAAAACTAGAGTGTTCTAGGCAATGAAAACAGAGTGTGTCTCTCTTGAAAAGAAGTGTGGTGTAACCAACCAACTTACTCAAGCAAACTAAGAAAACGAAAACCAAAAACTAAAACTAAGACGCTCCAAGAACAACACAACAATGCATAAAACAATAAAAACGAAGTGTCTAGAAAGACCTAAGATTTTTATTGATGACGAATGGGATGCCTTGGGCATCCCCAAGATTTAACGCATGTACCTCTTGAATATTTCTTGGGGTGACACGGGGTGGCATCCCCAAGCTTGAGATTTTGTCCATTCTTCATCTCATTACATCATTCTTTCTCTACACCTGCAAATTTTCCTTCATACAAAACTTCACACAATCTTCATTAGCAACATTAGTGTATTCAAAAGATATTAGTCCTCTGGCAAAGCTTTGGAATAGAATAACTTTTCACTAAAAACACAAGATACTGTAGCAACTCCTTCAAAAAGCTCAATTTCCCAAAAATAACGCAAAAAGGAATTAATAAGAAGCAAACGCAAATAATGGCAGAAATCTGTCAAAACAGACCAGCAGGTAGAAATCGATTTTTTCGAAGACCTTTTGTTGCTCAAATAAAAAAGTATTGAACTAATGAAAGTTAGCTAACATACTGGGGGATTTATTCATAAATTTTGAGCTCAATCCGTGTTACAGAGACTCCTCACGAATGTTTATGGTGGAGGACAGAAAACTGTTTCAGGACAGCAACTTCCCAAATCTTACTTTCCTCTTATTAGAGGTCATTCTTGGCACAAAAAGCAAACAAAAAGGATAAGGAGAGGTCATTATAGAAGTAATAACTTCCAAGACTCAAGAAAACTCTTGGGTTATCTCCCAACAAGTACTTTTCTTTAACGCCTTTAAGTTAGGCTTGATAGTTTGAGAAGATGCTCACATAAGAAATATGAATTGAAGTAAAAGAGAGCATCAAGAACCAAATTCAAAAAACATTTAAGTCTAACCCACTTCCTATGCATAGGAATTTTGTAAGAAAACAAGTCATGAAAGCACAAAGCAACAAGCATAGGAAAGCAAAATAAATGCAACTTCAAGATTTTCAACATAAAGAGGGGAACTTAATATTATTGAGATGCATAAAACCATGTTTCCCTCTCTCATAATAACTTTTAGTAGCATCATGAATAAATTTAAAAATATAACTATCACATAAAACATTCTTATCATGAGCCACATGCATATAATAGTTATTACTCCCCACATAAGCATAGTCATCCTTATTAATCATAGTGGGAGAAAATTAAACAAAATAGCTATCATTACTATTCTCATCACCATAATCATCAAATATAGGAGACATATTGTAATCACAATTAATTTTCTCCTAAATAGTAGGTGGACTGAAAATATCATACTCATCATTGTAATCATCATATATTGGAGGTTTGGTATCATCATAAACAATAGAATAGCTATCTTCCAAAGCTGGGGAACTAAAAAGATCATTTTCATAAAAACTAGCTTCCCCAAGCTTAGACTTTTCTATAGCATTAGCAATAATGGTGTCCAAAGAATTCATACTAATAACATTGCTATTAGCATGCAAATAAAGCTCCATAGGTTTTTTAATTTTATCTTCAAACACTTCATGTCCTAACTCAAGATAGAAACTATAAATCTCTCTAATTTTGTTGTTGTTTTCCATTAAACCTAACTAGTGAAAACAAGAAACAAAAAGACACAATTGCAGAATCTAAAGGAAATAACTTCGAGCTCTCACACCGGAGGATGTTAGTACCTTTTACCTTACCTCCCCGGCAACGGCGCCAGAAAAGAGCTTGATGTCTACGCACTTCCATTCTTGTAGACAGTTGTTGGGCTTCCAAGTGCAGAGGTTTGTAGAACAGCAGCAAGTTTCCCTTAAGTGGATTACCCAAGGTTTATCGAATTTCGGGAGGAAGTGGTCAAAGGTATTCCTTCTCAAGAAACCCTGCAATCAAGATACAAGAAGTCTCTTGTGTCCCCAACACACCCAATATAGGTGCACTAGTTCGGAGAATAGATAGTGAAATACAAGTGGTAACGGTGCCAGAAAATATCTTGACGGTGAGGCAAAGACTAAAGGCAACAAGAAGGAAGCAAGCAAACATGCAACAGATCTAGTAGCAAACGGTGTTTCAATGCTTAGAAACAAGGCCTAGGGATCATACTTTCACTAGTGAACACTCTCTCATATAAATATCCTCTCTTCATGATACTACTCTTAACTACTCTCCGGTTGGACACCCTAATCATCGGTAGGGCTATAACAGCACTTCTCAAAGTCCGCCTTCCCCAATCTAGATAACCCCACACTGTCACCTTGAGCGCTAGATGGTTCCAAAAAACACCACAATTTCATAGAGACATCCAACTCCAAATATAACTCATAAAAAATATTCAATCTAGCCAAAGTGCCACACACGGTATGCACGCTGTCACTTTCACACACGTGGGGAAAAGCATAGATCTATTAAAGCACAAAGAGTATTTATATAGACTCAAACCTAAGTGCCACCATGGCGTGCATGCTGTCACTTTCACACACATGGGGAGAGCATAGATCTATTGAAGCACTTGAGTAGCAAGGTAGATCTACTAGATTACAAAGCTCATGACCACAACAAGATCATGCATAGAGAGAGAGATGAACACATAGCTACCAGTAGAGACCTTAGCCTCGAGGAAGAACTACTCCCTCCTCATCATGAGAATCAGCAACAGCGATGGAGATGGCGATGGAGATCGATGGAGATGGCTCCCGAGGCACTTCCTCGTCCCGGCAGGGTGCCGGAACAGAGACTTTCTGTCCCCCGAATCTCCCCTTCGGTGGCGGCAGCGCTACAGAGGTTTTCGTGGATTTCTTCTATATGATCTAGGGTTTTTGGGTCGGAGGCTTCTTATAGGCGCAGGAGTCAAGGTCGGTGGGGGTCCAGGGGGCCCACACCCCCTGTAGGCGCCTCCAGGGCTTGCCCGCGCCTAGGAGGGTGCGGTGTAACACCCTCGGATTCGGCCCTATGCAAGTTTTAGCGATTCTCGCCAAACTCGCATAGAAATGATTCAAAGGTGCCCACCAGGCACTTTCGTGCGGGTGGAAAACGAAGTAATACCATTACACATTAGTCCACGTTAGAACCCATAGAACATATATATACAACAACGATTCCATGAGTCAAGAATATAGATATACAATACAAATATCCGAATCAACTTGAAAATGATACAGCGTCCGACTACGGACAAGATGCAAATGGGGCTAAGAGCCCTGAAGAATAACCAATGGCGTCCATAACCCTGCCTAGGCCAAGCCGGAAGGGTAACCCTACTAACGACGTCGATATCAAAACCTGCTTAAACAAAAGGGGTGCCGACAAAGGAAAAAGGAAAAAGAGAGCGGTCAGTACTGAGGCCAGTACACGACGAGACTAGAATTCGGCGGTTCTCTCCTACATAGGTATGCTGGACTGAAGCAGCAGCGCGGCATGCACTAAACAACCTATAGAGACTCAATACAACTGGCGGCTATCAGATAGGGATAAGAAAGACCTATTCGGATCCAACCTGAAACTATCACCAAGCATACCCATCCTGGTATTTCCCCCTCGAGACCAAACGAGTAAGTCAACCGAGGAACTCATACAGTTTGTAGTTTTATTCATTCCGTTATAGTTGCGGCAATTACTAGTCAGATATAGATAGCATGAGTCATGTTGATATTATAAACAGTGGGCAGTTTTAGTTAACCAAATAGTGGGCAGTTTTAGTTAACCATTCCACTATAGTTGCAATACTTACTAGTAAGATACATTTAGCATGAGGCATCCCAAAACCAGCAGTTGTTAGTACTTTTATTTAGCCATTGCGTTGTAGTGAAGCTGATTACTAGTCATTATAAAGTCAAATTTATAGCACTACTTTAGTTATAATTGTCTATGATTGATATACTGTGCTCCAAGTCGTCCATAACCATGGACACGGCTTTCAGAAAGTTTTACCCTGCAAGGGGCACAAATAGCAACACACGCACGATCAACCTCGGGAAAAACCAAATGAAAACCCAACAAGGCATCCCGATAAAGCAATTGCAAGATTCATATAATATTTCAGGGGCCACCCTACTAAGCTACCCGCGACGAAGTTGGCCGGCTCCAAGACGGACCCAGAGGTTTGTGTCGATGGCTGTAAACGACTGGGAACCCGAAAGTGTGACTGGGCTTGTCGATACCACATAAATGTATCACAATTCCTAAACAGTACAGGCGCTCAACGCGTAAATAAATTAGTAAAGCATGGCATAATCATGGCATAAGTACATGATAGTAATCAAGCCCCAAACTACTTTGTGGCCCCAAGAAATAAGATATGACTCAAGCTCTGGCTGAGGGGATTCATGATCCCACATGCGGATAGTGCGAATATTCAAAGAACATGTATCAAGTACTCGGGGTCCTACGGGACACAAGTGGACGGTTAAAAACCAAATAGCATCTATTGCCCACCTATGCCTCTGCATTATTTACCTACGTTCAATTTTAGTTATTAAACAATAATTAAAGCCTTGATCCTCTCCACCATTAAGCATGTGTCAACCACCCAACAACGATGGAACATCGACGACGTGAAGCAGCACCTGAGCAAGCGACTACGACTCGCAAGGCCGACTATCTACCAAACATCAGGTAATAGGAGGTGTCCATGGGAATATAGAGGCTGCAGGGAAGTATAAAGGGGTACGAAATCTATAGCATCGCAACATAGGTAGCAATAGATCAACAGGAAGGAATAAAGACTAGAAATGTAAAATAGGTAGAAAGAGGGAGAATGCTCGCCTGAAAACATTGCCGAAGGTTCATCCAAAGATCAGGTCGACACTTGCATCAACTCATCGGCCTAATCCGTGAATAAGCAAAGCACTAGAAAAACATCGGATGCACTATTTAATACTACGGCAGAAGATCAGACATGATGCATGTATGATGTATGAAATGGCAAATGTGCAATGCAATTAGACAATATTAAGCGGAACCAGGTCCCTGACAATTATTTAGAAGGTTTATGTTGTTTAGATACCCCGCAATTTAAATGTTGTCTTAACAAGGCAAAATATAGCACCGGTTCGCTACACAAATTTAAATGGGGCCAATATAAGACTAGAATCGCCCGCATATGGCCTCCATATTTATTATTAGATGAGTCGACAACATACCCCAACCCACAATATGTATGCAAGGATGCTCAATTCATATGCAACAAGATATTTATTTCATTTTTAAAAATAAGGTCTCGAAAAGAGGGTCACACATTAGGGGGGTCGGCGAACTTGGTTTTGAGGGTTTGGTTCGGTATTTGGACACCGGGATCGGTCTTAGGATCGGGGCGTCGGGTTCGGCGAAGGAGATCTTGGGGATTTTCCATGGTGGAGTTCTTGAAGTCCTTGGTTACATCTTCACATGTTGGTGGCCACGAAGAACTTGCCGAGAGGAGCTTCAGGAACACACGACACTGCCTGAGTGCCTGATCTGGAATTTGGCCTCATAGAGAACACACGAACACTATTACGAGCAAATCTTGCGATCCCTGTCTTTAAAAAGTAACCACCGAAGAAATCTGCACAAGGCGGTGATGAACAGAGGAGGCACCACTGGATGGAGACACGCGAGCCCGGGAACCTAGCGATGATGGCACGTGCACGGTGCACGGGAGCTCGCACGAGGAGGGGTCTGCGAGGCAGCGGCGGCGAGCTGGGAGGCGCAGTGGAGAAGGCTGCGCTATGGCGGTTGCGGGCCGGAGCCGAGGCAGTGGATCAGGGCCGATGATGTGGTGGCCGGGCGAGGAGGCGGAGGATATGCCAGGACGACACAGAAGGAGGGCGGAGGCCAACGACGCAGCGGGTCGAGGACGCTTGGCGGCAACAGGGACCGACTCGGGATGGTGGGGCGACAGGGCGTGACGCTGCGCCGGGGACCAGCGAGGAAGGGCGCGGGGTCGCAATGACCGGAGCCGGTGGCGAAGAGGCGACGCCGCGGCGACAAGGGAACGCGCGGCGGTGGTTGCCCGATGGTGGCCGCGGTTCTGTGGGAGGGGCGGTGAGGAGAGGCCGGGCCGGTGACGCGGGAAGATGGGGCCCAGGCGGTGGAGGCTCAAGCGGCTTCGTGCGGGGGGAAGATTGAGCCAAGGAAAGCGGGGCCAGGAAGAGAGGCAGTCGCGGAGAGCGACGCTGGTGGCAGCGTCGGGGGAAGAGACACGAGGTGAGGGAGCAGCAGTTGAGCGCGTGAGGTAGGGTGGGGCCACGCAGCAGAGAGAGATGCGGGATGCGGGACCGGGCGATGCGGGGTGGGCGTCTTGTGTGCGTACGGTGTACGTGTGAGGAAGCGTGGGGATCCAGGGGTGGGGCCAAGCGAGCGAGAGCGGTAGGGTGGTGGCGGCTGGGAGGTGGCCGAGTGGTGGTTGGCGGCTAGAGGAGGAAGTAAGATAGATTAGGGTTCTGGCGATTGGGTTGGGACTAGGGATTAGGGTTTGAGGTAGATAGGATTTGGAGGTGGCCGACTGGGCTTTTGGGCCTGGCTGGCTGCCTCCTAAAAAAATAATGCAAAAGTTTTATTATTATTATTTTAGAAGACTTTTGTAAACTATATTTAGACATATAAAATATTCAGGAAGACCTGAGGTTTGTATTTTGAAATAAAGAGGGAGGTAATGTCAAAACAAAGATAGGGTTTTAGCAAAATGTTTTTATGCAAAGGTATGCATGATGATGCACAAAGATAAAGACATGCGATTTTCTAGAAGTGGATTTAACCGGGATGCTACATGCGGCCACCCTGTGGCCCCCCTCCGGATTTTATTCATGGTTTCGTATTGCTCCGGGAAAAATAATGAATTTGGCTTTTGTCCCGTCCAATTCCGAGAATATTGATTTTCTGCCTTTCTGGAACCAAAAACAGAAGAAAACAACCAACTAGCACTGTGGCAACTTGTTAATAGGTTAGTTCCAGAAAAGATATAAAAACACCTTAAAGTGTAGACAAAGCAAAAAAAGTAGATACTAAACAAGCATGGAGCATCAAAAAATTATAGATACGTTTCCGACGTATCATCTCTGCGGAGCGGAAAACACCAAGAGAGAAAGAGCTCTCCGCAAACAGATTTCTGCCGGGGAAATTTCTTCCCGGAGAGGGGAGATCATCGCCATCAACACCATCATCAAGCTAGACTTCATCGGGATCATCGTCATCATCATACACACACCATCATCTCCACCAGCACCATCATCACCACTCCATCCCGCTGTAACAATTGTGTTGAATCTTGCATAGTTCTTAGGGGAAAATTTCCCGGTGTTGATTACTATTATAGTTGATGCTTAGTGGAACCACTAAATTATTGTTTATGTTCAGGTTGTTATCCATCATTATATCATCTCTGATCTTGATTCATATGATGTCTCATGAGTAGGTCGTTTAGACATGGAAGAAGTCATGTTGTTAGTAGTGGAATTGTGTTGAGGTATTATTCAATGGTTTAATATTTAAATTGTGGTGCTATTCTTCTAGTGGTGTCATGTGAACGTCGACTACATGATACTTCACCATTTATGGGCCTATGGAAATGCATTGTGTATTTGGCTAGTAATTGTGGGGTTGCCGGAGTGACAGAAACCTAAACCTCCGTTAGGAAACCTTTGTACAAGGGAATGTAGGATCTCAGAGTTTAAGGCTGTGGTTAGTTTTTTATCTTAATTACTTTCTTGTAGTTGTGGATGCTTGCAAGGGGTTTAATCACAAGTATGTATTAGTCCATGTAAGGTTAGTACATTAACACAGATTCACCCACAGAACACTTATAAAACCAAAGAAGATTAATCAGCTATATGAAACGAAAGCACTTGACGGTATTCCCATATGTCCTCGAGAACTTTTGGTCCTCATTAGTATTTCCACCGGCTTGTCCTTTGCTAAGAAAGGATTGGGCCACTTTCTGCAATTATTTGTTGTCTTTATTTACTTGTACTTTATTTACTTGCTTTATCAGAAAACCCTAAAAATCCGTTTGCTAAGTATATACAGAGATTTCCTGCTCCAAACCACTAGTCAACACTTTTTTCTCCTTGTTTGGATCGAAACTCCTATTTATCGAAAGTACTACGATACACCCCTTATACTTGTGGGTCATCAAGGGCAAACTTCCAAATGCAATAACTTGAGTTAGGAAGCTCCGATTGACCCGAAACCAATTTTGTTGGAAAGAGGAAGACACGAGCTATCCAACAAGTGAGAATATTTCATGTATTATAATGTGAGGTAACCCCCTTGGCAAGAAACCATAAAACCACCAAGATAAAAAACACAATAAGATACAAAAGGGAAATCCATTTTTGATGGACTAGAGCTTGTCATGAATATTACCACAAGCTCTAGAACCTCACAAGGGTAAGATCCAAATAACAATCAAGAACGATGATGCTAAGTATGCAAAGGTTTGAGCTCTCTCCGATAGATATGATCGAGTTACTCACTCGAGAGCCCCTCTTGATGGTACGGCTATCTATCCTAAACCCGGTCTTCCAACCAACAACATGAGACCGGCAAAAGGGAAAACCTATCAAGATAATACTTTTGCCTTGAGTATTTGCACTTGAGCTTGATGTAGACGATCTTGTCCTTCTCAAGATGAAACACCTTTCTTGATTCCTCTTGACCTTGTCTTCATCAATCCATGATCACCAAGGATGACAATCATCAAACATGAGATCTTCTAGAGATGGCGCATTTTGAGCTTGCACACACCACATCCTCTTCTTTATTTCATCTACCTTAAAGCCAACACAAGCTCCAAGCGATGCCAATGGACAAATCCTACAAGTGCAACTTAATACACACATTAGTTCATAAAATTGTCATTAATTATCAAAACTAAACATGGGGCCCACATGCTCTTTCACTAGTGGTGTGGATCTGAGGGATGATGACGGCTAGCAATGTTGCGACTCTAATCAACAATGCAGGTGAGTAGCATCGCAACCTTGAGACTCCGTGGGGCATTGCGGCAAGGGAGTTAGCGGCATTGTGGCTCTAAGGTCCGATGAAGATGTGGCATGTTGCTACTCTGAACAACGACGAAGGTGAACATCGTCGTAGTCTTGAGAATCTGAGAGGTGCAAAAATGAGGGAGACATGCAGCGTCGTGACTCTAAGGCTCAATGAAGTGAGGCGCGTGGCTACACTGACCAACGGAGAAGGTGAGTAGCACGCGAAATCAAGACTATATACACAACGACGAGGGTGTCATGCGGCGTCACGACTCTAAGGCACGATGAATATGAGCCATGTGGCTACTTTGAGAAATGGAGAAGGTGAGTAGCTCCGTGGCCTCAAGACTCCATGCGACATGTCAACGATGGAGTTAGGCAAAGCTATGACTCGAAAGTTTTATTAAGGTGAGCCACATTATGATTTTAAGCAACAACGAAGGTGAGCATCATCACGGCCTTGAGACTGTGAGTGGTGCGACAATGATAGAGCCAGGCAACATTGTGGCTCCATGGCTTAATGAAGTTGTGCCACGTTGAGAAGCTCAATATCGGCGAAGGTGAGCAGCTTCATGTATTGAGACTATGTATGGCGTGGTGGTGATGGAGTCGGGCGGCGCGACTCCATGGCTCAATGAAGTTGAGCCACGTTGGGATGCCCGGTAGTGGCAGCATCGCGGCCTTGAGACTCCGTATAGCGTTGTAGCTCCATGGCACAATGAAGTTGTGCCACATTGAGACGCTCAATAGTGGCGAAGGTGAACAGTGTCACAGGCCTTGAGACTCCATACAACATGGAGGTGATGGAGTCGGGCGGCATTGCAGTTCCGGGGCTTGATGAAGATGAGCCACATTGAGACTCTGAGAAACAATTAAGGTGGACGACATCGCGGCCTTGAGACTCCGTGCAGCGTGGAAGTGATGGATTCGGGCGGCTTCGTGACTCCACGATTCAATGCAGTTGAGCCATGTTGAGATGCCCGTAGTGATGATGAAGGTGTTCCCTTGACGGTCATTTTCTCGGAAACGCCTTGCGGAATGCCTCTTGAAGTCCTTTTCGGAACACCTTTAAGGGCACTTTTTTGGAAAAGAAGGAGGGGTCTCCTAAGCCTCTTGGCCATTTTGGGGTCACCTTGAAAATTTATGCATGTTTTTTTTGGTGGGTGGTAGTGGGTGGGGGTGTGTGTGTGGGGGTGGTCGCTGCTCAATGGTCCTCTTTGTTCATATTCAGAAATCAGAAGGTGAAGCCACAAACAAGGTTTCTCACTCTTTACGTGGGCAATGATTTGATGGTATCCTATTTTACTTTTCATATATTCATCCGTATTTGACTTGTTTGTATTCCCTTGAACTGGTGCAGGTCTGGAGTGCTACAGCACCTTTGCAATGATGTTTTCTTTCTCCATAGGCATCGTATATATAATACTACTTGCTGTACCGTTTTTCTATACCATGTATTACTAATAACTTATTGTCTGGATTTTGTGCAGCTCTCTTCTTCACCGATCTGGCGTGTTTTGCTGTGATTGTTGGCCAGCGGGCTTGATCAGTTTGTTAGAGAGAGCATAATCTATCATCTTCATATTGTCCTTCTTCATCTTCATCAGCACGATTTCTCCAGGTATCAGTTTGCCTCCCCTGACTCCCCGAGTACCCTAACTGCAACCGTTCGGGGCGCCAGTCGTTTGGAACCTAACACAAGCCCTTACATTTGCTGTTTGTAGGTGGAGTCGGCATCTCCTACACGATTCACAAGATGACGCGCCACGAGTACATGAGATTTGACAACATTTAATAATATGATGCGTAGGAAGATGCAACTAACTAATTTCCCTGTCAGAAACAAGAACGCGAGCCCCCTCAAATAACTCGTGTATACAGAAAAACCTTGCTTTTGTTCTGCTCCCATATCTCAGTATAGTTGGTGGTGTAGTCATCAGAAATGTATATATAGAACCTTTCCATTCTGAAGAAGCAGTCTGTGATACTCTTAGCTATTTAAAGGGTAGGGCAGCATGTAGGTGTGTGTGGTCTCCTTAGGTCACACGATAAGTTGACTGCTGGCTCACACCTAAAATCCTTGGGATGCTTTAGTGTGATAGACCGGCACCGTTAGTCCTACCATCAAAAGTCCTTTTGCATGATATATACTTAGATCTTGCTAGGGGTAATTCAAAGTTGCACCCGTAAAGTTTTCAAATTTTATAAAACGAGACAATTTTCACATGCAAATATGTTTTTGGCCCGTGAACATTTATATGTGCAGAAGTGACACACTAGCATATACGTGTATAAGAGAGAATTACTTTTGACAGTTTTAACTATTTTTGCTGGTTTACGGATCGTCCTCAAATTCAAAGTCATTTTGCAGAGTCCTCGGGCTACTGCATAACCAAAGAGTGTTTACTTCAAAATTTGATGCATATCTAAATGATTTGCATGGCTGGTCTTTAGAGAGCTTTGGTGGATTTGCAGAAAAACAAATAATCGAACACATTCAGAATACTCTATGAGCGCCGTTTGTGTAACTAGCAAAAAGACAGATGATTTAATTTTACCTCTGTTTAAAATGTTCTGCATTGTACTAAAGTAAATACTCCCTTGGGGAGTATTCACATGCAATTGGAGTACTAGATAGACGAGTGAGTCATGTTATTGGTATTCACATGTTTAGGTCTGTCTAGTACTATATTAAGACATTGGACAACTCTGATACTACTAAGTCACAAGAAATGTTATCCTATCCCATTTATTACAGAAAAATGGGATAATATAAGTGTATAACATCTTTGATGTCTTACATTCATCCTGTAAAGATATTTGAGAAACAAAGAATCCAAGGTACCAGATCACCTGACTCTGCTAGTTCAAACAGAGGAAGGCATTTCCTTTTGCGAGGAAAGGCGTCGTTTCCTCTATAACGTACTAGGAAAAGCTCATGCAACATATTGACTGATGAATACCAGCTGGCGAAAACATTATGCAGAGTAGTAGTATCAGGCAAAGGGAACGTTATTATGCATTAAAGAAGGCAACAAATTCATGATCAATTTTGTCAGCCATGGGCATTAGGTTGAACGATTTTAGCATGACATTTCAAACCAACACAGCCCAAGAACATGTCTAAACAAAGAATGTTGTGCAGGAGGGAAAATACAGTTTCCAGTCCACCACGTATGCCTATTTGGTCTTAATGGAAACCCATGCCATTCATATCGGGGGTGTTCTATATGTTAGTTGCAAGCCGCCGTAGGAGAAGGCACCCGAGGTGCAATCAGTTACATACAGAGCCTGTGTGCGACCATAGTCCAGCCTTGATTCCCCTTCTGGGTTGCCGAAGTGGCCTCCAAGCACGAATAATGCTTATCCGCGGTCTGTCGTGTTCCCGAGTGTGATGAATTAAAGCGGGGATATAGTCTATCTTCCTCCCAAGAACACTGTCCTATACATTGGCCCATCGAGGCGTCTTGCCACATACTCATCTTCCATGATAACTACGTACACATCTTTTACTACAAAAGGCTCATCGGATCGGACATCACGCTCATGCAATTTAGCTTGTGTGACCGTGGCTCCTGTTTCAGGAGGAATGGCCAAACTGGATACTAATCTACTACAAACGACGGGAGGCGCTTCCTATTGTAAGACATTACTTTTGTTCTCCCCAAATATCTCATAGGCGATGTGGTTTTATCTCGAAAGCAAGGATTTGTGGTGTTTGATTGCTATCTATATAAAGAGCTTCTTCTTTGGCCTTTCTTAGTCTCACGTTAAACAAATGCGAGGTTGCTGGCTCTCACACATACAGTTCTGCCTCAAACTGGTTTTTCTGTGTAGAACTGTATATCGCGACAGTTTTTGCATAATGGGTGAATTCGGTAGGGCTGACGTGCAACCAAGGCTTCTATTCTATTCCCTTCCTCTGTTTACTAGTATAAGATAAGATATTATTTTTATCCAAAAAGACTTCTGCTTCGGAAAAATAGTCTATAAGATATGTTAGCAAACTAAGTTAGTTTGGTAAAACGTTTTATGTGAACGGAGGAAGTAGATCCAAATGTAATCATTTTGCTCTTCCTCTCTCGAAGAATGGAGTGGACATCTGTTTCACGTATGCAATCGCAAAAAGGAAAAAATTGCAAACGCAATAAATAGAAGCTACTCCCTTCGTTTTAAAATATAAGATATTTTAGCTTTTGAGAAACAAATGCCTTTTAGTGTGTAAGTTCACTCCAAACCTATACACTAAAAGATGTCTAAATACATTCATTTTACAAAGCTAAAACATTTTATATTATAAAATGGAGGGAGTAAGATGCAATGATACATTCGGTGTAAGAAAATTTACTCATAATTTTGGTTCCAAATGTCATGATGCCTACTTCGACTGATCACCATGTAGAGTTTCCTAGTATGACATTTCATTCGCTGCAAGTATAAATAAATCATTCTCTCAGTTTAGGATTAATCTTTTTGATAAAGAGAATATATTAATACCAAGTTGATATCAAATATATCCAGCCTCTGCAACACCATCATGACTCGAGCAAGTCTAGACACTAAAAATGCACATGTAACATCCCAAAAATAATGATCATGATTATCAAATTCTAATCAATAAAATTAAGGTTAACAAAAAACTTTTATTAAATACAAACCATATGAATGCATGTGTGTATGTGATGATCGTATAAATGCATGTTTGGACTTGTGTGGTTAACCTAAATAGCAAGGAATGGTTTAAGATGAAAGTAACATCATCTAAAACATTTCCAAGTAGAAACAAATCAAAAGAAAATAAAAAACAAATCAAATAAGACAAATGGTCATTTTTGCCAATCTTGCTCACTAGGTCACTTTGAGTGTTTCTAGTCCAAGATTTCAAACAGAAACTTTTCCAGTTCTTTTCACCCCTTGCAAGACCAAGTAAAATTGAATCAAAGACCACCTTTCAAACTTGCAGAAACAGTTGGAAACTTGATTCAAATCACAATTCAAAATTAAATCTTTATCATAAGTGAAGATCACCTATTTTCAAAACCTAACCAAACCAGTGCCCCTTGACCAATCCAACTAACCCAAGACTCCCTAGTATGTGCCTAGTGAAAGAACATTTCTTAATCCCTAGTGTTTTGTGTGTTAGATAACAATACCAAGGATCATTTAATGTGTGTTGAAGTGTTGCAGCTCTATTTGTGAACAAAGGGAAAAGGACTCTGCCTTTGGGGGCGGATAATCCGGCCCCACCAGGGGCGGATAATCCGCCCCTCCCTTTGCCCAAGCAGGCGCAAGCCCCAGAAGGGGGGCGGAATTTTGGCCGGATTTTCCGGCCCCGCCGGATAATCCGCCCCTCAGGGGGGCCGGATAATCCGCCCCCCTGCTCATCACCAAGGCGCAAGCCCCAGAGAGGGGGCGGAGTTTTGCCCGGACTTTCCGGTCTGACCGGATAATCCGTCCCTCAGGGGGGCCGGATTATCCGCCCCCCAAGAACTTCACCAAGCTTCACCAAGGCGCAAGCCCGGAGAGGCGGAGTTTCCCGAGAATCCGCCTTGGGGCAGAGTTTCCCGAGGCGGATAATCCGCCCCAAAGTTGTGCAACGCCAGATCCGGGAGGGGTATTTAAGCCAGCCATCCCCCTCCCGCCAGAACTCTTGATTCATCTTGAAAAAGAACAGATCAGATCTGAAAGCTTCATACAAGAGTGCTCCACCTAGATCCACCCAAAGGCCCCATCCCTTGGGGAATCAAAGGAGGAGAACTCGATCTTCATCATCAGCAATCAAGCGCTTCATCTCCTCTCCATTCATTTGGAGAACCTCCGATCTAGTATTTCTTGCAAATATCTAGATCCTCGTTTTTGTTTATATTGATAAACCTTGTTCTTGTGGAAGCTTGTTGTCATCCCGGGAGCCCCCAATTCGGTTGTGGGTGTGTGCCCCGATAGTGTTGTAAAAGGCACCGGTTCCCGCCTCGAAGGGTTCCAATAGTGGAGAAGGTGGATCAGGCCTCTCGTGGCGAGATCCATCGGAGAATAGGGTGAGGCCTATTGTGGCGTGGTGGTCTTAGAACCGCCCACCCCTCCAACGCAGATGTACTTCCCTTAACAAGGAAGGAACTGCGGTAAAACAAATCCCTGTGTCTCCGCGTGCTCCACTATGGTTTCCTCACTCCTCTTTTACGTGCTTAGTAGTTAGGGCTACATATAGGAAAATTCTCGTAGTTGCATATCTAGAGAATTTACTTTGTGTCAAGCCTAAAATTGAAAAAGTATTAAAAATTGGTTAGCACCTATTCACCCCCCTCTAGGTGCCCATACGATCCATTTCAATTGGTAGCAGAGCCTCGGCTCTTATTTCGGGCTTAACCGCCTAAGAGAAGTATGGGTTCCAAGGGAGATGGGAGTGATGCTCCGGAGGTAGTCACCATGAACGATCTCAAGACGTTGGAAACAACCTTGGTGAGTTCAATGGAGGCTAAGATGGAAGAGATGCGTCAATTGATAATGCGTCTCTCCACATCCGCAGATCACCTCCATCTAACTCGAGGATACCACTCATAATCCAAGGAAACGGGTAAAACTGTTTCCAAAGATAACAAAGTGGTAGGTGATGATACTAGTAAGAGCTCCTCCTCGAAAAAGGATAGCGGTAAGGATGGATACAATGAGGTTTCTCATGTGTATTCCCCTGATCCGCCTATTCCTCACCCACATATACATAATAGGGGTGATCCACCCAAACTGTCAGCTTCTACGTTTTCTCAATGGAAATTTTTGATGAAATCTCATGTGTGCAATTCCTCCATAGAGTTGTGGAAGATCATCAAAAATGGTCTTCACGTTGGAAATCCTAACAATCTGACAAGGAGAGAAGTGGTCGATAGCCAACTCGATGCTACAGCTCTACACATGATACAACTTGGTGTGGGTGATAAAGACATGCCACACATTCAGCATCTTAGCACAGCTAAAGAAGCTTGGGATGCTCTCACCGAGCTCTTCATCGGAAATGAAAGTATGAGAAGGAATAGATATGATGCCTTGAGCAATGAAGCTGAAGGATTTTATATGCTGGATGGAGAAGACCACGAGGACATGTATAGGAGGCTCAAGGCAATAGCTACAACCTTCAGAAACCACGGTGTAGCTCATGTTGATGATGCTTGGATCAAGCGCAAGTATGTCAGTGCTCTTATGCCATTTGAGCCCACAGATTTGAAAAGTCTCCAAGGTAGTCATAATTATCACCTCATGTCATCCAATGAGGTAATGCAAGAAATGGACGCCTTCAAAGTGGCTGCCAAGAATGCCGAAGATGCTCGTGCTCGAGCTATGGGGATGCAAAAGGGGGTCAACATGGCTTTGAAGACTAGTGTGATTGATCATGATGAATATGCGGTAGAAGGTCCGACTGTCCAAGATATAAAAGGATCCACGGACAATACTTGGCTCTTTATGCAAGAAACTTTTGGAAAGATCCAGAAGGCTAAAGCTGAACTAGATCGCAAAAGTGGAGCCTATGGAAGAAAAGAAAATGGTCCCAAGGAGAACATGCTTTAATTTTGGTGACGGCTGCACTTCAGAGTGAGTGTCCATATCAAAGTAGAGAGGATAATGGAGGAAGACTCATTTTCAAGGACAAATCAAAAGCTCCACGTAAGAAACAGTTTGTAAAGAAGAATGCTCCTTTCAAGAAGCAACCAAAGATTGTTCTAGTAGCTCAAGAAGAATATTCATCGGGGAGTGAAGATGAGGACGAGGACGATAGCTCTCAAGAGGTGGCTGCTATAGCCACCACATCTACATCAACATCTCTCTTCGACTCTCCGAACGAAAACATCATCAACAAGAATGCTACTTGCCTCATGGCAAGAAGCTCCGAGGGCTATGCTTCCGGTGGGTCGAAATGGGTGTTGGATAGTGGCTGCACTAGTCATATGGCCGGAAGCAAGGATATCATCACGGAGATGCGTACAAATCTTGATAATATCACAGTCTCCTATGGTGATAAGTCTAAATCTCAGGTATTGGGTCTTGTCAAGGTTGTGGTTGCCCACGATATCTCTCTCGTGGACGTCATGCTTGTTGAGACCCTTGGATACAATCTTCTTTCTGTTCGTGCCCTTGGCAAGATGGGTTTTGCTGTTTTTATCGATGATGATTTGGTGGTACTCTTATGGAGCAAGTCTCTAAAGGTCGCTTTCGTTGGATACGTCGAAAATGACCTGTATGTGGTGGACTTCTCGGGGAAAACCACTTGGTCCGATGTGTCTATTCGGAAAGGCGATGGGATGGCTATGGCATCGCCGTTTAGCCCATGTCAACATGAGAACTGTGCAAAGTCTCCAAAAGGGTGGCCACATTCTTGGACTAAAAGACAATGTCTCTTTTGCCAAAGATCGTGTTTGCAGGGCTTGTGTTGAAGGAAAAATGCATGATTCTCCCCACAAGAGGAAGACTATTGTGTCATCAAAGAGGATCTTGGAATTACTCCATGTGGATTTATTTGGTCTTCCTTCTCATGCAAGTCTTGGTGGGAAGAAATATTGCTTGGTCATCGTCGATGATTACTCAAGATATACATGGGTATATTTCTTCAAGCTGAAAAGTGAGACTCAACAAACTGTCATCGACTTTGCCAATGAAGTGCAACGTCAACACAATGTTCCCATCTTGGCAATTAGAAGTGACAACGGCACAGAATTCAAGAACTACACTTTAAACGAGTTTCTTAGCGAAGAGGGGATTAGACACCAATATTCCGCTGCGTACACCCCTCAAAAAAATGGTGTAGCCGAGAGGAAGAACCGGACTTTGATGGATATGGAAAGATCTATGCTAGTTGAATTCAAGTCTCCTTATAATTTTTGGGTTGAAGCCATATCCACTGCTTGTCACTCATCAAACCGGCTCTACCTTCGGAAGATCTTGGACAAGACCCCATATGAAATACTTACCGGCAACAAACCCAACATCTCATACTTCAGGGTATTCGGGTGTAAGTGTTTCTTTCTTATTAAAGGTGTCCATTTTTCAAATTTTGAATCCAAGGCTTTAGAAGGTATTTTTGTTGGTTACGGTGCCGAATCTCACACTTATAGAGTCTACAACAAGCTCACTGGGATTGTTGTAGAATCTTGTAGTGTGGAGTTCGATGAAAATAACGGCTCCTTTGTAGGGCAAGTTGATGTTTGTGATGCAGATGTTGAAATACCCCAAGATGCCATAAGAAGAATGGGCGTGGGATTTTTCCGCCCCATTGAGGAACCCCTTGTGGCGGATCGGGAAGGACAATGCTCCACACATGTGGAGCCCTCATCTACACAAGATCAACAAGCTCCTACTGTTGGAGACAATCCTGCACCAACACCACAATCTGCTGAAGACCATCTGTCCACTGGACAAGCTGGTAGTCCCAGGCCGGACTATCCGCCCCCTCCAAGGGGCGGACAATCCGCCCCTGGCACTCCAACTCGTACCAGGGGATCCGAAGGAGAAATCAACATCTCTGAAGCTCCCAGGCCGGATTCTCCGGCCCCCAGGGGCGGAGTATCCGGCCATGGGTCTCCAACTCCAGTCAGGCTTTCTCAGGAAGATGGCTCTGGTACTTCACCTCCCAGGCCGGATAGTCCGGCCCCTCCAAGGGGCGGATTATCCGGGCCTGAAGAAAATGTTCAGCAACAATCTTCTGGCAGTAACGGTGACCAAGATCAAGGGCAAGGCAGTAATCAAGACAAGGATACAACAATTGAATCCACTCCTCCTAGAAACAATAAGGACATTGAGGCTCGTCGCAAGGCTCGTGCTGATCGCAACCTTGAACTAAGAGGTCACACTCTTGACAAGGTTGTTGGTGATCTACGACGAAGGGTATCCACTCGAAGAGAGCTTGCTAGCTTCTGTGATCATCAAGCTCACATTTCCATGGTTGAACGAAAGAAGGTTTTTGATGCTCTTGAAGACCCCGATTGGGTTGTTGCAATGCATGAAGAATTAAACAACTTCGAACGCAACAAAGTTTGGAAGCTCGTAGAAAATCCAAAGGATTGTCGCAATGTTATCGGCACCAAGTGGATCTTCAAGAACAAACAGGATGAAAATGGCATTGTTGTGAGGAATAAAGCACGACTAGTGGCTCAAGGGTTCTCTCAAGTAGAAGGAATTGATTTTGGCGAGACCTACGCTCATGTGGCTCGCCTTGAGTCCATCCGTATCCTTCTTGCATATGCAGCTCATCACAATTTTCAATTACAACAAATGGATGTTAAGAGCGCTTTCCTTAATGGTCCTCTACATGAGTTAGTATACGTCAAGCAGCCCCCGGGGTTTGAGGACCCCAAATTTCCAAACCATGTCTACAAACTCGATAAGGCGCTCTATGGCCTTAAACAAGCCCCACGTGCGTGGTATGAGCACCTTAAAGAGCTTTTGCTAGAACGTGGATTCGAAGTTGGGCAAATCGATCCCACTCTTTTTACTAAGAAGGTTAATGGGGAGCTTTTTGTATGCCAACTTTATGTAGATGATATTATTTTTGGCTCTACTAACCAAGCTTTTAAAGATGAATTTTCAAAGCTTATGACTGACAGGTTTGAGATGTCCATGATGGGTGAGCTCAGGTTCTTTCTTGGATTTGAAATCAAACAACTTAGAGAGGGAACCTTTATTAATCAAGCTAAGTACATCCAAGACATGCTCAAAAGGTTCAAGATGACGGATCTCAATGGCGTTGCTACCCCAATGCAAACAAAGTGTCATCTTGAGCTCAATCCCAAGGGTAAAGATGTGGATCAAAAGGTATACCGACCCATGATCGGCTCTCTCCTTTACCTCTGCGCATCTAGGCCCGATATCGTTTTAAGTGTAGGAGTGTGTGCAAGGTACCAAGCCGCTCCTAAAGAAATCCACTTAGTGGCAGTCAAGCGAATCTTCCGATATTTGGTTCATTCCCCAAATTTTGGGTTATGGTATCCCAAGGGTTCAAGTTTCTCTCTATGTGGTTACACCGATTCAGATTGGGCTGGTGACAAAGATGATAGGAAATCAACCTCTGGTGCATGCCAATTCTTGGGAAGGTCTCTAGTGTGTTGGTCATCAAAGAAACAGAATTGTATTTCACTTTCAACCGCCGAAGCTGAATATATTGCTGCTGCAAGTGCTTGTACTCAATTGTTATGGATGAGGCAAACTTTAAAGGAATATGGTGTCAATTGTGACAAAGTGCCTCTTTTATGCGACAATGAAAGTGCTATCAAAATTGCTTACAATCCCGTGCAGCATACAAGAACAAAACATATAGAGATTCGCAACCACTTTATTCGGGATCATGTTGCTCGTGGAGATATTGCTCTATCCTTTGTGAGCACGAAGAACCAACTGGCTGATATTTTCACGAAGCCCCTTGATGAAGCAAGATTTTGTTATTTGAGGAATGAGCTAAATATCATAGATTCAAGGAGCTTGGCTTGACTACCCTTGCACACTCACTTGCGCTTATTCATGTATTTGGTTTAGATGCGGGCATAGACATAGGGGGAGTGTGGTCCTAATTTATTGGGACAACCCTCCCCCCATAATGCCGAAAGCAAGTAAAATCATTTCCCTTAATATCATTTTGTGATATGTGGGTCATCAATGAGCATTGGTTTTGAACTCAAGATACATCTTCGCGGTGTCATGCCATGCGCTCCAACATGGTGGCTTCGGCCACCGCCCTCTTCCTCGAGAATAGTTGGTTTTTCATGGGTCTCGTTGGTTTTTCTTGCTTACCTCTTGTACTTATGGAAAACACACTCAAATTTGGCTTTTGATTGATTTGATTCTTGCAAATTTGGGTGTGTAGTACCATCTCAGTTTGATTTGTTTCCTTGAGAAGAGGAAGGGGACGGGAATGACTACGACGAGGATGAGGAGGAATGATCTCCAGGGGCGTTAGCATCGCTCTTCTTCCTTTTTGGCGTTTTGATGCCAAAGTGGGAGAAGTAGTTCTATTAGGTCTCGTGGATTTGCAAGGGTTGGGCACAAGCTTTTCGATTTTAGTCGTTTTTATTTGCTTGCTTGTGCCTTTTTCTAGGGTGAACCCAGTTGCTATTTGTGGTTGTTTGTGTAAGACTATGTCGTACTCCATAGTTTGGTACTATGTTTGGTATTCATGGATTTCTGGATTTATCTATCATGGACCCCATGGAATTCTGGAAGTATGAAGCATATTTGATGGCATATGGATTCATGGGATTATCTATGTATGCCTTGGCTATATATTCCGGTGGTATGACATTTTTTCCCAAACCTTAAAGTAGTGTTCTACCTAGTGTGTGTATTTGTATTCAAATGCAAATCTTAAATATGCACACATCTAGGGGGAGCGTCTTTCATTATTTAAGGTGGCAGTTGCCGGTTTTATTGCAAATCCTAGTATTGTCATCTAACACCAAAAAGGGGGAGATTGAAAGAACATTTCTTAATCCCTAGTGTTTTGTGTGTTAGATAACAATACCAAGGATCATTTAATGTGTGTTGAAGTGTTGCAGCTCTATTTGTGAACAAAGGGAAAAGGACTCTGCCTTTGGGGGCGGATAATCCGGCCCCACCAGGGGCGGATAATCCGCCCCTCCCTTTGCCTGGGCAGCAAGCCCCGTATAGGCGAATTTTGGCGGATTTTCCGCCACGGATAATCCGCCTCGGGAGGGTCGGATAATCCGCCTCGCCATCGCCAAGGCAAGCCCAGAGAGGCGGAGTTTTGCGGACTTTCCGGTCGGCGGATAATCCGCCTCGGGCCGGATTATCCGCCCCCCAAGAACTTCACCAAGCTTCACCAAGGCGCAAGCCCCAGAGAGGGGGCGGAGTTCCCCCGGAGGAATCCGCCCTTGGGGCGGGTTTTCCCAGGGGGCGGATAATCCGCCCCCAAAGTTGTGCAACCAGATCCGGGAGGGGTATTTAAGCCATCCCCCTCCTGCCAGAACTCTTGATTCATCTCGAAAAAGAACAGATCAGATCTGAAAGCTTCATACAAGAGTGCTCCACCTAGATCCACCCAAAGGCCCCATCCCTTGGGGAATCAAAGGAGGATAACTCGATCTTCATCATCAGCAATCAAGCGCTTCATCTCCTCTCCATTCATTTGGAGAACCTCCGATCTAGTATTTCTTGCAAATATCTAGATCCTCGTTTTTGTTTATATTGATAAACCTTGTTCTTGTGGCAGCTTGTTGTCATCCCGGGAGCCCCCAATTCGGTTGTGGGTGTGTGCCCCGATAGTGTTGTAAAAGGCACCGGTTCCCGCCTCGAAGGGATCCAATAGTGGAGAAGGTGGATCAGGCCTCTCGTGGCGAGATCCATCGGAGAATAGGGTGAGGCCTATTGTGGCGTGGTGGTCTTAGAACCGCCCACCCCTCCAACGCAGATGTACTTCCCTTAACAAGGAAGGAACTGCGGTAAAAAAAATCCATGTGTCTCCGCGTGCTCCACTACGGTTTCCTCACTCCTCTTTTATGTGCTTAGTAGTTAGGGCTACATATAGGAAAATTCTCGTAGTTGCATATCTAGAGAATTTACTTTGTGTCAAGCCTAAAATTGAAAAAGTATTAAAAATTGGTTAGCACCTATTCACCCCCCCTCTAGGTGCCCATACGATCCATTTCACCTAGTAAACCCACCAAGTTTGAATCCAAAATTCAAATTTAAATTTCTTTCGGCTATTTCATAAAACACCTTGTTTGCAGCAAACAAACAAACATCAAGCACTATTTGTAGCAGTGATTTTGGCCAACCTTGTTCCCTCTCTGGTTTGCAGCAAGCTCTTAGTAGATCATCTAGCCTCTTCAATAATCTTTATCATCACTGTGAGCATGCAAGGGCCATCAATGGTGAGCATGCCGAACCTAACTTGCCACCCTCAAGTCGTCAGCGAGCTAGGAGAAGCACCAAGCCTAGTAAGCATGTCTGGAGCACTGACCACCGTCCACCGCCACCCCCTGTCCAAGTCACGAGCATTGCCAGCCCCTGGACCACACTTCCCGAGCATGCCAAGCCTCTATGCGAGCGAGACGAGAGCGCGCCAGTGCGCCAACCGCGACACACGCCCACAGACCGTGCGCCGCCCTCGCCGCATGCTGGATCGCCAGCACCCCAGCAACACCGCGGACATGCCCGTTTGCCGCCACGTGGACCATGGATGTTGTGCACCATTAAAATCCCCGTCGGACCCGCCTAGAGCGCCGTGACGTTCTGACCGTTCAACACCGCCCCACGCCGCGTGACCATGCCATTGAGCTTCACCAGGGATCACAGCACCGCCCCTATTGTCGCCCATGCCATTAGAACGTTGTGCCGACGACCACGACAAGCTCAGCTCGCGCCATTCGGTCCCCTCGTCGCACTATAAATAGAGGCCTTCCCAGCTCAAACTCTTCACACCATCTCACTCCCCACCTCTCATTGATCACACCCACTCACCCCCGGAGCAAGGTGAGCACCAGTTGCCCGGAATTGCACCGGAGTTCGCCGCTGCAGAGGAGGAGAGGCGCCGTCGATTGGAGCTGCCCCAGGAGGAGCTGCCAATACCAGGAGAATCGCCGTCTTCAACTTCGTCGTTCGCCCCCATCGCCAACCATCACCGAAGCCCCGGTGAGCCCCCGTGGACCCCCACTGGCTGCGCTAGGGTTCAGCCTCGCCTCGTCCTGTTCAGGCGTGGACAATGAACCATAGCCGTAGGATTAGAACTAGATCGCACGGCTTAGATCGCCCCGTACCGTTTCGCCACTCGCTGTGTCACTGACGAGTGGGGTCGCTCACTTAACCCAGCCCGCGCGCTATGCATAGTGGGCCGGCCCAGTTAAGCATCCCGCGCGACCCAACAATTCAAACTTAGGTTTATTCATTTACTTTCAAAACCAGTTCTATACCTAGATTCAAAAATTAACCCAGATCGATTCACTAAACCAAAATGCATGAAACCAATTTTGTTAGAAAGGTACCGGAGTGCTTAATCCAAGCCCGTTGGATTCAAACCATTTAGAATTGTAGATCACCCATGGTAAAAATAACAAGGCAGAAGATTTTCTGCATTCAAACATTTTTCAAAATTCAACCATAAAATCTTTTGAGTTGATTACAACTCTCAAAAATCACATTTAACCATACCTCTCAGAATATATAAAAATATATAGGTTTACTTACAGAAATAATGCTCAAGTAATAAAGGAATGCCTCATAAGCCATTCTAGTCATTTTATTTAATTAAAATAAAAAGGTTAAACTTTATTAAATTGTGACACCACTTTAAATCACATTCCCAAGTACTGAAATATGTGGTGATGACATGTGTCAACATGATCCCATGTTTTAGTTGGAGAATATTAAATCTTAAGTAGTTTTTAAATGAGTAGAATTTACTTTTCTAAAATGAAATAAATAAGACAAGTGCTTTAATCTTGGTGATCATAGTGATGATGCTAGATCATCTAGTGTAAACCTTTGTGTGCTAAATAGAGTAGTTAAGAATTGTGTGGTGATTGTGTACCTCGTATTTATTTATAGACGATAGTATCGACCAAGGATACGAGGAGGAAGGAGGATACTACGAGGAAGAAGCCAATGAGAACTTCAACCACTGCTCTGCACAATGCAAGCTACAACTTGCAAGTTATCTTATTTAGCAAGCTATTAACTGAGCAAGATAACACTTGCCACTTAGCAAGCTTATACCCATTGATGATACCCAATCCTAGTTTTACTTGCAAACTTAGTACTTTATTTCTTTATCAAAGCTTTTTCTTAGAGTTTACTTCGTAACTTGTAGATAATAGAAGGATATTGGAAGGTAGCATAAACTTGGCCTAAGTTAGATAAATCTTGATGTCATCCTAAGGCATGAGATTGAACTTAGATAAGATCCAATTGCTTATCACCCCTCATTAGTATTTATTCCCCTTGTAGATGCTAGTGCTAAGCATAAAACTTGATAAACTTTAGATGGGAATACTTGGCGAAAATGGTTATGAAAACCTTAGAATGATGAGTCATTCTACTGAAATGATTTTGATATATTTTCTTGAACACCAGAGGATTTTGATGATGAAAATGGTAAGGCATGAGCCTTATCCCTTTATAAAACTAATGGTTGCCTGGATGTGATACCATTCCAATTTTACCGTACAACCACAATACCCGAAATTTGGGTAGGGCTTGACTGAAAATTTATATACCTTAGTATGGGTTCCCTTGCGGCCAAGGTTTGAGCTGATGCTACCTTGTGAAGATTTTCCACCTGTGTAGTACCCAAGATGACAGTTGGTCATGGTTGGGAGGCCAAACTCACAGGAGAGGTGTCTATACTAGGGCGTGTAATTGAAAGGTTAGGATTGATTATCCGCATACTGAGTATGGTGAATTCAGGATTTGTTCCTGACGGATGTATCGAATGTTGTGGTGAAAGTGTACAATCTCTGCAGAGTGTCAAACTATTCGAATAGCCGCGTCCGCGGTTCTGGACAGTTGGAGTGTCCATACTGTTCTATCGTCAGATGTTTTCAAAATGACTTATGAACTGATTTATGACTTTGACTTGACCACAACAGGGTTGTGACATGAAATTCAAGTTCCCACTTAGGTGTTATAAAACTTTCAACTAGCTTTCTTTGCTTCTGAACTCAGTAGATATAAATCTGGCTTTTTGCAAAACAACCCTAGAGCTTAGCATCCTACTCAAAACCCCCTCCACTTGTTAGTATTAGTTTGCGAGTACTTAAAGAGTACTCATGGCTTTGTCCCTGGTTATTCCCATGGCCAGACTATGAAGAGGAGTATCAGGAAGATGGACCGCAGGAAGGTTACGACAACTAGGATCATCTCCCATCGTCAGCATTGCCTGTGACCATGAAGATGGAGCTTCTCCCACGCTATCGTTATCTTTACATTATTCCGCTGCTTGAATTGTATTAAGACTGGATCATGAGATCCTTATTTGTGTAAGACCTTATGTATGGTTTGTAATGGATGATGTACTGTGATATCTAATCTGTTATGTCTCGCAAAAATGGTAATCCTGGGATTGCGATGTATGGCATAACAGGCATCTAGGATTAAAAATCCGGGTTTTGACAAGTTGATATCAGAGCCATCCTGACCATAGGAGACCCTAGTTTCGAATGGACGTTTGAATCAAAAAATTAGTTTCAAAACCAAGGAAGTGAGTATTTATGAAAAACTTATACTCATTCTTATCACTTATACTCTCTCATGAAAATTCATGTTCCTCAAAAATTCTTGCAAACTCACATAAAATTTGACACACTTGATCACTCTACTAAGTTACTCATCCTATACTCTTATAGATGGACGTGAAGTATAGAAAGTTCTACCAGTTGGGGAATGGAGGAGACCTCATCTTTGTGCATGACCTAGACCAGCTGGCAGAAATGCTGGAGCATCTGCACCCCGAGTTCTTCGGAGCTCAGCTCAATGATCTGGAAGGAGAGGATTTGCAGTGGTTAGTTGTTGCAAGTCTCCGGGGAACGATTGAAGCCCCCACGGCAGAGGGAATTAAGTTCACCTTGAGAGAGAACAACTGGATCGATGGACTTGCTAGGGCTATGCAGGAAGCTCTTGCCCGTCTATGTGGGCAGAGTGCCAATCAAATCAAGGGTACCCGCTTTGAGTTCTACCCAAGGCGTGATGTTATAGGCCAACCACTGGAGGCACCATACCACCATGAGCTGAAGAGTCAATTGGACCACCTCAGCTTCATGATGTATGATCGTCAGAAGGAGTTGGACAATGCCCGCTCCTACGCCAACCACAAGTATGTCATCGCCGCCCAGAAGGATCAGACCATTGCCATGCTAGTGAAGGATCGCCAGTCTCTTCATCGTCAGCTCGACAAGAAGGAGAACATCATTGCCCGTCTTCGCCACCGGATCACGGGTTTGGAGGATACCATCCACGAGAGAGATATGCAGTTGGTGAAGAGGGAGAATGCAGGGGAAGACCTTCGTGGAGACCCCTACTCCTATCTCAGTGATGATGATGACTTTCTGGAGGATCAGGCCATGGACTTCTTCACCGATGAGGATGACTTTGCTTTCATCATTGATGATGATGAGGATGATGAGGACACTGACTCTGAGGAGTAGTAGCACTTGAGCACTAGCATTAGTGAGTTGTATTCGGTCCCACTGTATCGTAGTTTCCCAGAATGGTTCTTAACCATCTATTTCCTTTGTTGTGGTGTGTGTTTGTATCGTGTGCTATGAATGAATGAAAATCAAGTTGCTAGAAAAATCTGAGTCAAATTTTAAAAACTTTCCAAAACCCCTGAACCTTAGAATTTTCCCTCTTTTCTCATGATCTATATCAATCTTCAGATGCCTCGCGGAGGAAGGACTTGATCCCCGGACCCAATGTTGCAACTCTTGCAAATGTTAGTTTCTGACCGTGAAGCTGAAAGATCCGAACGTCAAGCCAACTTAGCCACCCTTCAACAGATAGCTCAGATGGCCAACAACAATCAAGGCCATGGAAACCAGGACAACCATGGATCTAAGCTCAAGAATTTCCAGAACACCAATCCACCCATTTTCAGTAAGTCTGAAGAACCCCTAGATGCCGATGATTGGCTGCAGACCATGGAGAACAACCTGGAAGTTGCAGGAGTGGGAGCTAATGAGAAAGTACTGTTCACTACCCACTATCTAGCCGGAGATGCAAGAGCATGGTGGAACAACGTTCGCACCATGAATGGAGGACAAATGATGGCTTGAGATGAATTCAAACTCAAGTTTAGCCAAACCCATGTGCCACCAGGTTTGATTCTACGGATGAGAGATGAATTCAAGGAGCTTAAGCAAGGAAGAATGATTGTGGTAGAGTACCGTGACAGATTCCTATCTCTGTTAAGGTATGCCCCTGATGAGATCAGCACTGAGGCCAAGAAGAAGGAGAGATTCCTCAATGGTCTGCATGATGAGATGCAGACAGTGTTAGTCAATATTCCATTTGTGGATATTGAAGCCTTAGTGGACTCTGCCATTCAGATAGAAGGAAAGATCAACCAAGCTAATGAGAACCGCAAGCATCGCATGATGCATAAACCAGGAACCCACCATACACCAAAGTATCGCCCCAACCCATCTCCAGGATTTTCCCCAAGAACCAACAGACCCCCGATGAACTGTCCAACCTATCCCAACCGTTGAAACCCAAGGCCCGGAGGAAATCACAACAACCCCGTCAACCCCAACAATTTCAACCGTGCACCGCTTAAGTTCAACAACAACAATGCCGCCACCAACACCAAAATTGCCCCAAGGAATGGAAGCAATGATGTGCCTATCGCAACAAAGGCCAAGTCTCAGGTGACTTGTTATGAATGTGGAACCAAGGGTCACTATTCCAATGAGTGCCCCAAGAAGATTGCCACAGCCCCCAATGCAAATGCCCCACCTCAGCAGCATCTCGTGTTCAGTCCGGAAGAAGGTTTGCCCCGGGAAATTCGCTCAACCGCAACGGTCGTCTCTTTCTCATGCATGTTGAAGAAGCCCAAGAAGCGCCAGATGTCGTGCTGGGTATGTTTTCTGTTAACTCAGTACTTGAAAGAGTGTCGTTTGATTCTAGAGCATCGCACTTGTTTGTTACTGAAGAATTTTCATGCACTAGTAAGATTCAACCCACCAAATTGAAGCACGTGATGATAATTCAAATACCTGGTTTAACCACCAAAGCTAGACAAATTTGCAAAGCTGTGCCTATCTGAATCCATGGCATAGATTTTTATGCTAATCTAATAGTACTTGGAACTAAAGGTTTGGAAGTAGTACTAGGAATGGATTGGATGTCCAAACATAAAGGATTAATCGACTGTGCCAAGAAATCCATAACCATGACCAGTACAACCGGAATATCAGTAGAGCATGTATCGGAAACCTTGCCCCGTCAATTCAAGTGCAACAAGAGTATAGCCCAGCCAACCATTGACCAAGTCTGGATAGTCTGTGAATACCCCGATGTATTTCCAGATGTTTTGCCCGGTATGCCCCCAGATTGGGATATCGAGTTTATCATTGAACTAATACCTGGAACCGGACCCATAGCTCAGATACCATATAGTATGAACCCATCGGAACTAGTGGAGCTGAAGAAACAACTGGATGCCATGCTGGAAATTGGATTGATCCAACCAAGTGCGTCGCCATGGAGATCACATGTCTTGTTTGTGGATAAGAAAGATGGAGGTAACCGTTTGTGTACGAGTTATCGGAAGTTGAATGATGTCACCATCAAGAACAAGTACCAGTTGACCGACGCCAGAGTGTTTTCTAAGATTGATCTTAGAACTGGCTATCACCAACTCAAGATTCACGCAGAGGATATTCCAAAGACTGCCTTTACCACCAAATATGGATTATATGAGTATACTGTCATGTCTTTTGGATTAACCAATTCCCCCGCTTATTTCATGGATAAGATTTTTATGGACTTCCTGGATAAGTTTGTTGTTGTTTTCATCGATGACATTCTGATCTATTCCAAATCAGAAGAAGAACATGAGCTACACTTAAGGACCATTCTTGGAACCCTTAGGGAGCATCAGCTGTATGCCAAGTTTAGCAAATGTGAATTCTGGTTACAAGAGGTAGGATTCCTCGGACACATTGTATCAGCTGGACGAATTGCCATTGACCCTGCAAAGGTGAAGGATGTGGAAGATTGGCAAGCCCCAACCACCCAAACCCAAGTTCGTGCTTTTCTCAGATTAGCGGGATACTACCGCAAGTTCATAGAAGGATTCTCGAGTATCGCAAGACCCATGACCCAATTGCTGAAGAAGGATAAGAAGTTTGAATGCACGGATAAATGCGAAGCGAGTTTTCAAGAACTCAAGAGGAGATTGATTTCAGCCCCAATCTTGATCATGCCGGACATCATGAAGTTTGATGTGTATTGTGACGCATCCAAGATCGGTCTCAGATGTGTGTTGATGCAAGAAGGAAAAGTTATATCTTACCTATTGCAGTGACCCATCATACCACTTCATGTGTAGTACACTATAGTAGTTGACATGACACTCACAGAACACCGTTCTGTAAATATCACATCCCTCAGAGTGGTACAACAGAAACATTGCGGGTCCATATTACAAACCTTCACACATTATTATTATTACAACACCAGAAGTTCAAGACTTCAAAAGGTTCAACTTACAAACAAAAATATAAAGTGTTTCAGCGGAATTTAAAAGTAGCAACTCCGACTAGGAGTTGAGCTCAGCACCTTATTCTATAGAGTTCATGTTGGTCGGCTCCGATGGTTACTACTAACTAGGATACTTAGTTGGATTCGTTATCATCGATACCATAGCGGATTTCGTAATCCACTCCTTCAACACCCCCGGACAGATCTGATTCCTCGTAGAACACTCCTTCTTGACATTCGGCTGCATACATTGGCACGTCTTCGGAATCCTCAGAGTCTAAGCAAGGGATCAAAGGAAAGAATGAGTAACAGCGTTACCCAACAAGTTCATTATATGCAAGGTGGGAAGTTTGATGCTCTAACTACCACCTCGGATTATAAATCCTTGGTACTATGCAATTTTTGTAAATCTTTCTTCAAAGATTGATTTTATTCTGAAAAACTATGACCATCAGCCTTCACAGGTTGACCAGAAATTTCATGGAGTTCCTTTCCTGCCGCGTTCGCATCTCCTTCCCGGAACAGGGAGTAACAGGTTACAATTCTTACACTCTATAGAGGTGGGTTACTTTGCCCATGAGAGATCAACTCCTTGTTGCACAACCGGGCGTACTTTCCCGTCCACAATTCCATGATGTGGGGCCCAGTAGTTGGTCCAAGCCAATCACTGCCCCCTTCGCGACCTCGCATGCCTCCTTGGTGTACACCATGCCCACATAATGAATTACAGCAATGGTTTGTACAAACCGTTAGATGCCAGAACTATCGTGGGACGATGAGGGTTCCCACCCATATGTTGCATATCCTCTACGAATTACCAATTAATATGCACGCTACGAGGATAACAGCCATGACCTGCACATCTGGCTTCATGCGAGAGGAAGAAGATACAGCTGAGTTCTCTGTCCCATTCCAAATCTCATGGCTAACGCGTAATATACGACGCTAGAATCACTGATGTCAGGGGTTATTCAGTCCCTAATTGATCATCATTATTGCAATTAGAACCCTAAGTTCTATTGCTTCAATATATCATCACTTAGGATGATATCTCTGATTTCTTTATTTGTGAAAATAATATTTTCTTTCTTTGGAGTATATATGATAACACACAATTTGCAAATACTTTGATAAAGACTCTTCAAAGGACATGAGCAAGTGATGAACTTTCCTTGTGATGGAAAGGTAGTGAAGTCTGATGCTTGCACTGGACCTTGAGCTTCTATGTCTACAAAAACATCATTATTGCCCGGTAAGGACAATATTTAAAGAAGCAAAATGATTATGCAATAATGTAATGCAGCATTTAACTTGATATGCATTCACTCTATTATTATACAAGGTTCTTTTTAATAATAAAGGATTTATAAATATTACTTTTTAATATTTATAACATATATTGAACTAATTTATTTTATTTGACTTTTATTGTTTTAATACTTCTTTTAGGAATTATCACTTAAATATCAAAAATTGTTATTAAATATTTATTTAGTATTTTTCAAAAATACTACAATATTAATATATAAGGAAAGTTGTTTTTATTTATTTTTATCATCTTTCAATAATTTTGTAAAATTCCATAAGGAATATATAATTTACAAAATTCCTAATAAGATTTAAATGTGTAAAATTTTATATTTTAATTTATTTGGATAGGATGGATTATTATGAATCCAAAAATATTTTATTTATAAATTTTGGACTTTTATTTTATTTTCTAGGATTTAATTAAGTTCAGGGGTATTTTGGTCTTTTCCTATTTATTAGAATAGGCCTTAAAATATTTCCGGGCTGGCTTAATCTTATTGGGCCCTAGTGGCCCATTAGACATAGTCAAAATAACCACTCTGAAAGGGTCTGGCCCAACTCAGCCAACTCCCCTGCCTCTCTCCCTCGAGCTCACTCCTCTCCTCTTCTGCCCCCGACCCCGTGGTCGGTGATATCGCCGCCGGCGATTCCCGCCACCGTGGGTCTTTCTGGTCGCCGCCGTGGTGCAATAGGAGGTTGTCAACGACACCCGTCCTTTCTATCCAACTGGATTTGAGTATGGGGCTCTCCTGCGACGGATCGATGCCGTCCCGAACCCTAGGGTTTGGGGGTTGGCGTGGATCTTCGTGATGTTGTTGTTGTTGTGCGTCGTGGTGATTTACCTCGCCTCTGGACGTGGTCATGGTCGCTGCCGTGACGCCGTATGGGTTGCAGCGCCCCTCTGGGGGTGCTCCCCGTGCCGCCATGGTCGTCGGCCACCTCTGCTTCCTCTTCTAGTCTCCAGCAAGGACCTTTGGTGAGTTCTTTTCCTCTCCCCTTGTGCTCTCTGTGCTCATTCATCCCATGCTGGATGTTGGCAATGACCTCTCTGGTGACTGTCTTGTCCTGATTAGGATGGTTTATTTCATTTAGGGTTCTTATCATGTGATTGATCATGTACTGGATGAATTAGATCATGTGTGGATGGTCTGTAAGCATGCTAAATGGTTATTAGCCTGAGGCTTGTTGCTTGAGATGAACTATAATGGTTTTGATGGCTTATTAGATGCTTTTATGCTTGGATTGCATATGATTCAAATGGTATAGTTGCTTTGGAATCCATGCTTGGTAAAGTCAGTGGCTTGATAACTTTTCACTGTCATTTCTTGGTTTATGATCATGGTTATTGTGTGATCAAATCACTGTCTTAGTGTTGTTGGCTTAGAAATTAATATGTGGTTTGAGATCACAATGATCTCAAACAGTACAGATAAACATTAGAATGTTTTAATTATGATTCCTGACAGGAAAATGATTATTATATTGATCTGTTGAATCTGTGATGATTGGATGTTTATCCAGATTCATATAGAATTATTCTTGTGACACCATCTTGGTATGGCACACAAGATTGATTCTTATTCATTGATTGGGTTGGTTTAAGCTTAAGACAAGCTTGGCTTAATAAGATAAATAGAGATATTCTTTTTGAAATCCCTAAGACCAATGATGTTGGTCTGAGGCTTAGGGATTTTAGGCCTTATCTAATTGATTCATATAGATAGTCCTGGTAGTGGTACCAGCTATTGTTTCTTGAATCAAAGCTTGGAAAATTGATAGTAAGCTTGATCATTATCTGGATCCAAAGGATTAGTTTCTAAGGTGCTACCCTTACTTTAGGGATGTGTCTAGAAATTAGATCTTAGCTATGTTTATGTTTGAATTGTAATATATAGCTTGACAACCAAAGCAAGGATGTTGTTCTGAGCTCTGGCTGGATCCTTGTACTTTGTTGTTTGCTTTTAGAGTTTAAAATACCTATGATGGATTCACCCCACTTGGGTGTTTTCTGAGTGTTTGTTTCATAAAACAACACATGCTTCTATCTAGATAATATGATTAGATCATGTGAGGTTTTTATGATGCTCACCACAAAATATGATGATTGTGGAGTAAGGTGGTGATGTTGATCTTGTTTTGCTGAGCTCCTGTGCTTGATCTTGAGCTAGCCTGCTCCTCCTAGATCCTGGACTTGTCCTTGAGCTAGCCTGCTCCTCCTAGATCCTGGACTTGTCCTTGAGATAGCCTGCTCCTCCTAGCTCCTGGACTTGGCCTTGCTGTCCACCTGATCCTTCCCCCTCCTTATGTCACCATCCTGGTGATGAGATCTGGGGCTTTGGTTGGTTTGGTTACTGGCTGTTGTGCCTGGTTTAGCTGTTGTCTAAGCTGGCTGTTCTTGTGTGTGTGCAGTGGAGAGATGCACTAGTGCCTCTCCACGGCTGTGCTGCTGGTTTTGTGTGTTGGAGCTATGCTGTGAAGCTGAAAGCACACCACATGCATGTTGGTGTGTGTCCTGCATGTGTGCTTGCTGTGGACTTGTGGATATGTTCAGAATTTTGAAACTTACTGTTATCTGGTTACTTTTATCTGGCTGGTGAAACTTGCCCCTCTTGGATGTCATTTGACTTCTGGCTTAAAATTTATGAAAGATGAATTCTTTCATATTGGTGAAACTTGCCCCTTTTTATAAATTTCTCAATGATGAAACTTGTTCAGCACACCTCACTGACATGTCTGAGAGTAAAACTATTCTAACACTAATCTTTAATATTTTTCTACTTAGTTTCTGTTTCTTTTGCAAGTACAGATTTAAAGTGAAGATTTTAGTTTAGGTTTAGTTATAGAATAATCCAATGTAATCTTTTTTATACTTTTGTAATTTTAATTCTATTCTTTGCAATCTTCATTTTATTATTTTGTCATAAAGATTATACTATTATCAATAAAGAATATTCTTATTCTTTATTCATTTGCTTTTATGAAGTGTGTGGATATTTTTAATAAGTTACCTTTTGTAACTTATTTATTAAATGAAAATATGAAATAAGTTTTCATATTCTTAATCATTTTCTTTAGATAAAATTTGAATTATATAATTAACTTCTAATTAAATCAAGATTCAAACCTTATTCCTTATTCATTTGAATTATAATTCAAACACTCAAATTTGAAATTCAAATTCATTTTCCAAATCACATAATTCCTCAAAGATCACATCAAAGTCTATAGCAATCATCCTTTAAGACTAAACCTAATCTCAAAGTATGAAAGAAACCTTGATCACTTTAGGTTTTTATTTGGCGAAAATTTTACCCACATTTTCACAGATGAATGCATGCAACATTTCAATTTGCTAAATCTACCCTTCGTTAGCACCTAAATGTTGGGATGTTATAGACTTCCCCCCTTAAATTAAACTTTGTCCCAAAGTTTGCGGAGATGTACCTGAATAGTTCTGGATAGGCTTTTCTTAAGTCCTCTTCTTTCTCCCATGTGGCTTCCCTTTCAGGGTGATGTTCCCACTGTACCTTGCAATATTTGATTGCTCTGTTCCTCAATCTTTGCCAGTTTTCTTCCAGAATCTTATAGGGTTTTTCAACATAAGTCAAGTCTGCTTGTAGTTCTATCTCTTGGTGTGTGATTGCATCATCTGGAACTTTCAAACATTTACGAAGTTGTGACACATGGAAAACATTATGCACTTGAGCCAATCTTGATGGTAACTCTAAAGCATAAGCTATAGTTCTGTTTTGACTCAATATCTTGAATGGTCTGATGTATCTTGGACTTAATTTTCCTTTAACTCCGAACCTTTTTACTCCTTTCATTGGACTTACTTTCAAATAGACCATATCTCCCACTTCTGGATGCCATGATCTTCGACTTTAATCCGCATAAATTTTCTGCCTACTCTGAGCTATTTTCAGTTTATCCCTGATCTTATCAATGATATCTTGTCTTTCTTTGATATAATCTGGCGCAAATTCTTTGCTGCTTCCAGGTTCATACCAACATATTGGTGATCTACACTTCCTTCCATACAGAACCTGGTATGGAGCTGCCTTCGGACTACTCTGATAGCTATTATTATAAGAAAATTCTGCCAATGGTAGATGATCTTCCCATGTTCCTCCAAAATCTAGTGCACAAGCCCTTGACATGTCTTCTTATATTTGATTTGTCCTTTCAGTTTGACCTCCTGTCTCAGGATGATATGCTATGCTGAGTGCCTCATGCAATTGCTTCCAAAAAGCTGAAGTATACACTAATCCCATATCAGTTACGATCTTTTTGGGTACTCCATGCTTACTTACTATCTCTTTGACATATACTTCAAATAACTTGTCGGCATTATCTTTTTGATTCACCGGAATAAAATGTGCACTCTTAGTGAGTATGTCCACAATTACCCATATCATATCCTTCCTTTTTGGTGTCATGGGCAATCCTGTGATGAAGTCCATACCTATTTCCTCCCACTTCCATTCAGGAATTTCCAAGGGTTGTAATGGTCCTGCTGGACTTTGATGTTCAGCTTTCACCCTTTGACAAGTATGGCATTCAGATACATATTTAGCAATATCTTTTTTCATGTTATTCCACCAGAATAGTTCTTTCAAATCCATATACATCTTAGTACTCCCTGGATGTATAGAATATGGAGTTTCATGTGCTTCTCTGAGTATGACATCTCTAATCTCAGTCATATCTGGAACACATAGACGGTCTTGAAACCATAAAGACTCATATTCTCCAAGGCGAAAAACTGATTTTTTGCCCTTGAGATATCCTCCGAATTTCCTCAGCAATAAAAGGATCTTATGCTTGATATCTAAAGATTTCTTGCTTAAGATCACTGTCCTGCTCTGCAACTACCTGCATAGTAGCTAATTCTCCAAGAACCTCTGTTCTGATGAATTGAAGTTCTAATCTTTCCAAGTCCATTTGTAACTCCTTTGGTAGCTCCCTATTGCTAGGCTGAATATCTGCACTCTTTCTGCTTAAAGCATCCGCTACAACATTTGCTTTCCCTGGAGTGTAGTTGATTGTTAAATCATAATCCTTGATTAATTCCAACCAACGCTTCTGCCTCATATTCAATTCCTTTTGAGTGAAGAAATATTTGAGACTTTTATGGTCAGTGTATAACTCACATCTGTCTCCATAAAGAAAATGCCTCCATCCTTTCAGCACAAAAACTACTGCTGCTAACTCTAAATCATGAGTTGGATAGTTGACATCATGTGGTTTCAGTTGTCTTGAACCATAAGAAATCACTTTTCGATCTTCCATTAATACTCAATCGAAACCCTCTTTAGATGCATCACAGTATACTGTGAAGTCCTTCCCTGTTTCAGGTGCTGCTAAGATTGGAGTTGTGGTTAATCTAGTCTTCAACTCTTGAAAACTTGCATCACATTTCTCATCCCACTTGAATGGTGTATTTTTCCTTAATAATTTGGTCATTGGTCCGGCTATTTTGGAGAAACCTTCAATGAATCTCCGATAATAACCAGCCATTCCTAAGAAACCTTGAATTTGCTTCACATTAGTTGGTGCAGTCCACTCTAGTACTGACTGAACCTTAGATGGATTTACAGCAATTCCATCTTTACTGATCACATGACCGAGGAATTCTACCTCATCTAGCCAAAATTCACACTTACTAAACTTAGCGTAAAGTTTGTGTTCTCTCAAAGTCTGCAATGCTATTCTCAAATGATCAGCATGCTCTTCCTTATCCTTGGAATATATCAGAATATCATCAATAAATACTATGACGAACTTGTCCAAATATGGCATGAAGATCTTGTTCATCAGATTCATGAATATTGCTGGTGCATTGGTTAAACCAAATGGTACTACCAAATACTCATGGTGTCCATATCTTGAGACAAATGCTGTTTTTGGAACATCTTCCGGATTGATTTTTATTTGATGGTATCTAGATCATAAATCGATCTTTGAAAATACTCCAGCTCCTTTCACTTGATCAAACAAATATTGAATTCTTGGTAAAGGATACTTATTCTTGATAGTCACGTTGTTCAGATTTCTATAATCTCCACACATTCTTCTTCCACCATCTCTCTTATCCACAAAGATTACTGGTGTTCCCCATGGGGATACACTTTCCTGAATAAATCCTTTTCTAGCTAACTCATCAATTTGCTCCTTGAGTTCTTTTAACTCTTTGGGTCCCATTTTATATGGTGCTTGAGCTATTGGTGATGTGCCAGGAATTAGGTCAATAGTGAACTCTATCTCCCGGTCTGGTGGCATTCCCGGTAGCTCTACTGGAAAAACATCTGGAACTTCATTTACTATAGGAATATCTTCCATTTTGACCTCTTTCATTGAGTTCAACTGTAGATCCACCATGATATGACTATGCTTATCTGCTTGGTAAACTATCCTTGCTCCACTTGGAGTTTTGATTGAGACAGTTTTCTCCTCACGGTTTATCTGAGCTCCGTGTTCCATCATCCAATCCATTCCCAGTACTACTGCAATTCCCTTCAAAGGAATCACATAAAGGTCTGTGAAATATGTACAACCACAGATCGAGATAACCTGATCTTGTTTTATGTGGCGTACAATCACATTCCCTCCTGTCGTAACTACGGTCATAGGGTTTTCTAACGTTGCCCTTCTAATCCCGAACTTATCACAAAATTCTTTAGAAATGAATGAAGTAGTTGCACCAGTATCAAATAGAACTTTGCCGGGATTGGTAAGGATATTGAGAGTACCTATCACTGCATGCTCCGAATTATCCACCTCCTCGAGGGTTGCACAGTTCAGTTTCCCGGTAGGTCGGTTCCTCTTGCCATTGTTGTTCTTTCCATTATTTCGTCCTTTATTGGGCTGTCCATTTCCTCCGCTGGCTTGTCCTCCTCCCTTGGTAGGCCAACCTCCTGGTGGTTTGCTCAGACAATCTGGCTTGATATGTCCCTTCTGACCACAACCATAGCAGATCACTACAGGCCTTTTGCATTCCCTCTGAAAATGCCCTCGAATTCCACAATTGTTACAAATAACATTCCTTCTCGGATTGGACTGATTTCCACCACTTCCCTTGTTATTGTTATTGTTATTGTTGCCATAATTCCTGTTCCGAGGTTTGAATTCCAGATTGGGTTTAGGTTTGCTTGCCTGAATCCTCTTGGTTTCCTTTTTGGCTCTCTTCCTCCGATCCCCTTGGACATTTTTGTAATCATCTTCAAAAGTAATGGATGCATCCAAAAACTACTGATAAGTTTGCTTATTGGCTAACCTTAGCTGCATCTTCACACATGGATTTAATCCACGCAGGAAACGCTTCTTCCGCTTCTCTTCAGTGTTGACATCCTCCTTAGCATAGCGAGACAGTTGACTAAACTCCCGGATGTACTTCATAACACTAGTATATCCTTGCTGAAGCTCCTCAAATTCTCTCCGCTTCAACTCCATAACACTTTTTGGAACATGATATTCACGGAATCTCTGCTTGAACTCTTCCCAGGTAAACTCCCTTCCTAGTTGTTGCATGGCCAACTGATTTTCCCACCATGATGCTGCAGGTCTAGTCAGAAGATGAGTTGCATATCTCAATTTCTCCTCATCATTGCAACCTACAGTCTTTAGCTTTCTTTCAGTATCTGCCATCCAATCTTTTGCATCCATTGGTTCAGGAGCTGATGCAAAAGGTAACGGTCTTGCATTCTGGAAATCCGATAGACTCACTCCTCCACCTTCAGGTGCCCTCTGATTTGCTCATCCCAGCAACTCTTCATGAACTTGTTCTGGGTCTCTTGCATCATTTGCATGCATTGCATAAAGTTCTGCTCCATTAATGGCCTCATTGGTGGTGGTGGTGGTGGTAAGGCTCCTTGATTTGCTGCATCTGCATCGGCCTTCTCCTTGGCCTCTCGCTCCATCCGTTGCTGCTCAGTTTCCATTTCTACACCCGTATCCATGACCCTCTAGTCCTGTAGCATAAAGCGAATACTCATAATTACATCATGCACATGTGTTCTGAGCTCGACTTTACACACAGAACTAGTCACACAATGAAGATCCAAAGAAAATCCAAATATGCATTTCACATATTTTACATATATCATAATGATACAAAGTTCTTACATAATATACATATAGGTATAATCACAAAACTACCTTATTACTTGGAGTATAATACACGGTACTTGATATCACTAACTAATTGACTCCTTCTAGTAGTAACTATGCTCATCATACATGCCTGATGTCCAACCGTGATGACGTGTTGTTCGTCGCACAGTTTGTGGAACATATGGCCTTCCAGAAGGAACATACTCTGTATCTGAAGTGTCAGGACTTGAGTCATTACCCAACCTGAGTGCATTGACTCCCTCCGGCTCAGCTAAAAAGTCTTCAGAAACATATTCAACATTATCTCCAGCCTGCATCTCCTGAGCTTCTTTCTTGAGTTGTCAACAGGATACGCAGATCCTGCTGCTTCCCAGGTGCTCCCTTGGGCAAGATAGTTAAACACTGGATAATGTATATTCCCTGGGTTTTGAGAAGATGTTGATGATTCAAACACTCTCTCCTCAGGATCTTCTTCCTCATCCTGATTATCTATTGACATGGTATTTCTACTACTGTTATTGGGGTTCATCCTTACACCCATCCAACTAGATTGTCCAACATTTCTGTCTGAACCATCTGTGGACATCTGGTGTTCATGAGATCCTTCATATGATCCCATTCTCCAACCATGCGAATTCTCAATAGGAAGTTCTGAGTCAGAACCATCCTCTGAGCCCTGCGGTACTGCATACCTCCTATCCATAGTAGGATCCTGTATAGGTTCAGGTCTTGGTGAATAAGGATATGGTATAAAAGATTCAGGATCTATAAGTATATCCTTAAAGATAGGTGTTGCACTACTACTTGCTTCCTTCTCTAACTGAAATGCTAACTACTTCCTCCTTTCCGGATCAGTTAAGTCCTCTAACATGTCATTTTTATCTTTGACAATCACTTGATGTGTCTTATAAAAAGACGCAACGAGTGTTCAATATCTATCCATAAACTTGGAAGCTAACTTAGGATACTTCTTAACCAAAGTAAGATGATCTGGTATAGGCTCCGAGTATATAGAATCATGAGGTATCACAGAGAATGTGCTACCTTCTAGCTCCTTGGTTTTCTGCTCCCGGAATTAGCTATCGCCTCCACAACAGCAACATGATATGCTGCTAAATGACTCCTACCTTCTCCTATAGGTAAATCGTGATATAATCCAAGATTCTCTAGAAGTTGGATACTCACACGATACTTGGATAACATCCGGCCATCAAGGTAAGTGATAGTGTTCACTGGAATTCTAGTTAGACAACTAAAGATTTTTAAAAGTTGACGAAGTTGGTCTGTGAATGATCCTTGATAATCATCAAGAGTCTCCTCTTTCCTTACCAAAGTCTGTTTTGGAAACTTTGGTGTCATATCTCTGTATATCAGAAAAAATAATTTTGATTAGTATCCAATGATATATTGCATCATAACAAAGAATTATCGCACTAAATTATATAACGGAATATCCTCAGTTGAATACCCATTACATTACTTTTAGAGAATTCTTTATCGTTGCTAAACTTTCCTACAGGTAATACCCTTTACAAGGTTTCCAACCTAAGGTCAAAGCAATTCGCTCTGATACCAACTGCGGTGACCCAGCATACCACTGCATGTGTAGTACACTATAGTCGTTGACATGACACTCACAGAACACCATTCTGTAAATATCGCATCCCTCAGAGTGGTACAACAGAAACATTGCGGGTCCATATTACAAACCTTCACACATTATTATTATTACAACACCAGAAGTTCAAGACTTCAAAAGGTTCAAGTTACAAACCAAAATATAAAGTGTTTCCGCGGAATTTAAAAGTAGCAACTCTGACTAGGAGTTGAGCTCAGCAGCTTATTCTATAGAGTTCATGTTGCTCGACTCTGATGGTTACTACTAACTAGGATACTTAGTTAGATTCGTTATCGTCGATACCATAGCGGATTTCGTAGTCCACTCCTTCAACACCTCCGGACAGATCCGGTTCCTCGTAGAACACTTCTTCTTGACATTCGGCTGCATACATTGGCACGTCTTCGGAATCCTCAGAGTCTAAGCAAGGGATCAAAGGAAAGAATGAGTAACAGCGTTACCCAACAAGTTCATTATATGCAAGGTGGGAAGTTTGATGCTCTAACTACCACCTCGGATTATAAATCCTTGTTACTATGCATTTTTTGTAAATCTTTCTTCAAAGATTGATTTTATTCTGAAAAACTATGACCATCAGCCTTCACAGGTTAACCAGAACTTTCATGGAGTTCCTTTCCTGCCGCGTTCACAGTTCCTTCCCAGAACAGGGAGTAACAAGTTACAATTCTTACACTCTGTAGAGGTGCGTTACTTTACCCATGAGAGATCAACTCCTTATTGCACAATCAGGCGTACTTTCCTGTCCACAATTCCATGATGTGGGGCCCAGTAGTTGGTCCAAGCCAATCACTTCCCCCTTCGCGACCTCGCATGCCTCCTTGGTGTACACCATGCCCACATAATGAATTACGGCAATGGTTTGTACAAACTGTTAGACGCCAGAACTATCATGGGACGATGAGGGTTCCCACCCATAAGTTGCATATCCTCTACGAGTTACCAATTAATATGCACGCTACAAGGATAATAGCCACGACATGCACATCTGGCTTCATGCGAGAGGAAGAAGATACAGCTGACTTCTCTGTCCCATTCCAAATCTCATGGCTAACGCGTAATATACGACGCTAGAATCACTGATGTTAGGGGTTATTCAGTCCCTAATTGATCATCATTATTGCAATTAGATCCCTAAGTTCTATTGCTCCAATATATCATCACTTAGGATGATATCTCTGATTTCTTTATTTGTGAAAATAATATTTTCTTTCTTTGGAGTATATATGATAACACACAATTTGCAAATACTTTGATAAAGACTCTTCAAAGGACATGAGCAAGTGATGAACTTGCCTTGTGATGGCAAGGTAGTGAAGTCTGATGCTTGCACTGGACCTTGAGCTTCTATGTCTACAAAAACATGATTATTGCCCGGTAAGGACAATATTTAAAGAAGTAAAATGATTATGCGATAATGTAATGCATCATTTAACTTGATATGCATTACTCTATTATTATACAAGGTTCTTTTTAATAATGAAGGATTTATAAATATTAATTTTAATATTTATAATATATATTGAACTAATTTATTTTATTTTCCTTTATTTGAATTTTATTGTTTTAATATTTCTTTTAGGAATTATCACTTAAATATCGAAAAAATTGTTATTAAATATTTATTTAGTATTTTTTTCAAAAATACTACAATATTAATATATAATGAAAGTGATTTTTATTTATTTTTATCATCTTTCAATAATTTTGTAAAATTCCATAAGGAATATATAATTTAGAAAATTCCTAATAAGATTTAAATGTCTAAAATTTTATATTTTAATTTATTTGGATAGGATGGATTATTGTGAATCCAAAAATATTTTATTTATAATTTTTGGACTTTTATTTTATTTTCTAGGATTTAATTAAGTTCAAGGGTATTTTGGTCTTTTCCTATTTATTAGAATAGGCCTTAAAATATTTCTGGGCTGGCTTAATCTTATTGGGACCTAATGGCCCATTAGACATAGTCAAAATAACCACTCTGAAAGGGTCTGGCCCAACTCGGCCCATTCTCTGCCTCTCTCCCTCGAGCTCACTCCTCTCCTCTTCTGCCCCCGACCCCTTGGTCGGTGATATCGCCGCTGGCGATTCCGGCCGCCGTGGGCCATTCTGGTCGCCGTTGTGGTGCAATAGGAGGTTGTTGACAATGCCCGTCCTTTCTATCCAACTGGATTTGAGTATGGGGATCTCATGCGATGGATCGATGCCGTCTCGAACCCTAGGGTTTGGGGGTTGGCGTGGATCTTGGTGCTGTCGTTGCCATTGTGCGTCGTGGTGATTCGCCTCGCCTCTGGGCGTGGTCATGGTCGTCGCCGTGGTGCCGTATGGGTTGCAGCGCCCCTCTGGGGGTGCTCCCCGTGCCGCCATGGTCGTCGGCCACCTCTGCTTCCTCTTCTAGTCTCCAGCAAGGACCTTTGGTGAGTTCTTTTCCTCTCCCCTTGTACTCTCTATGCTCGTTCATCCCATGCTGGATGTTGGCAATGACCTCTCTGGTGACTGTCTTGTCCTGATTAGGATAGTTTATTTCATTTAGGGTTCTTATCATCTGATTGATCATGTACTGGATGAATTAGATCATGTGTGGATGGTCTGTAAGCCTGCTAAATGGTTATTAGCCTGAGGCTTGTTGCTTGAGATGAACTATAATGGTTCTGATGGCTTATTAGATGCTTTTATTCTCGGATTGCATATGATTCAGATGATATAGTTGCTTTGGAATCCATGCTTGGTAAAGTCAGTGGCTTGATAATTTTTCACTGTCATTTCTTGGTTTATGATCATGGTTATTGTGTGATGAAATCACTGTCTCAGTGATGTTGGCTTAGAAATTAATATGTGGTTTGAGATCACAATGATTCCTGACAGGAAAACAGTACAGATAAACATTAGAATGTTTTAATTATGATTCCTGACAGGAAAATGATTATTAGATTGATCTGTTCGATCTGTGATGATTGGATATTTATCCTGATTCATATAGAATTATTCTTGTGACACCATCTTGGTATGGCACACAAGATTGATTCTTATTCATTGATTGGGTTGGTTTAAGCTTAAGACAAGCTTGGCTTAATAAGATAAATAGAGATGTTCTTTTTGATATCCCTAAGACCAATGATGTTGGTCTAAGGATTAGGGATTTTAGGCCTTATCTAATTGATTCATATAGATAGTCCTGGTAGTGGTACCAGCTATTGTTTCTTGAATCAAAGATTGGAAAATTGATAGTAAGCTTGATCATTATCTGGATCCAAAGGATTAGTATCTAAGGTGCTACCCTTACTTTAGGGATGTGCCTAGAAATTAGATCTTAGCTATGTTTATGTTTGAATTGTAATATATAGCTTGACAACCAAAGCAAGGATGTTGTTCTGAGCTCTGGCTGGATCCTTGTACTTTGTTGTTTGCTTTTAGAGTTTAAAATCCCTATGATGGATTCACCCCACTTGGGTGTTTTCTGAGGGTTTGTTTCATAAAACAACACATGCTTCTGTCTAGATAATATGATTAGATCATGTGAGGGTTTTATGATGCTCACCACAAAATCTGATGATTGTGGAGTAAGGTGGTGATGTTGATCTTGTTTTGCTGAGTTCCTGTGCTTGATCTTGAGCTAGCCTGCTCCTCCTAGCTCCTGGACTTTTCCTTGAGCTAGCCTGCTCCTCCTAGCTCCTGGACTTGTCCTTGAGATAGCCTGCTCCTCCTAGCTCATGGACTTGGCCTTGTTGTCCACCTGATCCTCCCCCCTCATTATGTCACCATCCTGGTGATGAGATCTGGGGCTTTGGTTGGTTTGGTTACTAGCTGTTGTGCCTGGTTTAGCTGCTCTAAGCTGGCTGTTCTTGTGTGTGCAGTGGAGAGATGCACTAGTGCCTCGCCACGGCTGTGCTGCTGGTTTTGTGTGTTGGAGCTGTGCTGTGAAGCTGACAGCACACCACATGCATGTTGGTGTGTGTCCTGCCTGTGTGCTTGCTGTGGACTTGTGGATATGTTCAGAATTTTGAAACTTAATGTTATCTGGTTACTTTTATCTGGCTGGTGAAACTTGCCCCTCTTGGCTGTCATTTGACTTCTGGCTTAAAATTTATGAAAGATGAATTCTTTCATATTGGTGAAACTTGCCCCTTTTTTATAAATTTCTCAATGATGAAACTTGTTCAGTGCACCTCACTGACATGTCTGAGAGTAAAACTATTCTAAGACTAACCTTTAATATTTTCTACTTAGTTTATGTTTGTTTTGCAGGTACATATTTAAAGTGAAGATTTTAGTTTAGGTTTAGTTATAGAATAATCCAATGTAATCTTTTTTATACTTTTGTTATTTTAGTTCTATTCTTTGTAATCTTCATTTTATTATTTTGTAATAAAGATTATACTATTATCAATAAAGAATATTCTTATTCTTTATTCATTTGCTTTTATGAAGTGTGGATATTTTTAATAAGTTACCTTTTGTAAATTATTTATTAAATGAAAATATGAAATAAGTTTTCATATTATTAATTGTTTTCTTTAAATAAAATTTGAGTTATATAATTAACTCCTAATTAAATCAAGATTCAAACCTTATTCCTTATTCATTTGAATTATAATTCAAACACTCAAATTTGAAATTCAAATTCATTTTCCAAATCACATAATTCCTCAAAGATCACATCAAAGTCTATAGCAATCATCTTTTAAGACTAAACCTAATCTCAAAGTATGAAAGAAACCTTGATCACTTTAGGTTTTTATTTGGCGAAAATTTTACCCACATTTTCACAGATGAATGCATGCAACATTTCAATTTCCTAAATCTAACCTTCGTTAGCACATAAATGCTGGGATGTTACACCTATCCCGCCAACTAAAACAGCATGAGCAGAATTATCCTACCCATGATCTTGAACTAGCAGCCATAGTTCTAGCCCTAAAGACATGGAGGCATTACCTTATGGGTAATCATTGTGAGATTTATTCGGATCACAAGAGCCTTAAGTATATATTCACTCAGAAGGAGCTGAATATGAGGCAGAGAAGATGGATTGAGCTAATCAAGGACTATGATCTGAACATTCACTATCACCCCGGTAAAACCAATGTGGTAGCAGATGCCCTTAGCATATTTCCATGCCGCTTGAAAACCATGATTTTGAAGGAGCTGAAGGGTTTCGCATCATAGTAAATCAAAATTTTCTACGGATGCGAACGGGAAAAGCCAAGATCTAATCTAGGAGATGCAAACAATGAGGGGGGATAGATGAGATCTTCATACCCTTGAAGAAATCGCATAGCGGAACGTTCGAAGGAACGTGGTTGATGTAGTCGTACTAGCCTTCTCCTCCTCGTGATCCGATCCAATCCAACACCTCAAGTGGCGATGCCTCCGAGAGATGCACACGTACGGCACCTCGACGTCTCCTCCTTCCTCGGTCCAGCAAGTGGGGTGGAGAGATAGATTGGATCTACAACACGACGGCGTGGTGCAAAGGTGGAGAGTTTCTGTGATAGGGCTTCGCCTACATGCAGTCAGGAGAGAGAGAGAGAGAGAGAGAGAGAGAAAGAGAGAGAGAGAGGAGGGCAGCAACTAGGCGGCTAGGGTTTGAGGTGGTGTCGGGGGAGGGTGCGCCCCTGCCCTCTTTATATAGCGGGCTGGCCGGATGCGCCCTTGCCCCTCCTCCAAGACTAGGGCCGGCGGCCACATGGGAGGAGTGGGGGGGGGGAGTTTCCTCCCTTCTAGAAGCTCTCCCTAGGGTTTCCCCTAGGGCTTGGCCGGCTGGGCCTATGGGGCCTTGTGCCCCTAGCCCAATGCGGCCAGGGCACTCCCTCGTAGGCCCATGCCCTCTCCCAACAAGTGGGGCCACGTTGGTCCCACTCCGGAAGGTTCTAGAAGCTTCCGGTACAATACCGAACAATCCGAAACAATTCTGAAATCCAAAAACTGCGTTCCCTTATATGAATCTTATTCTTCGAACCATTCCGGAACCTCACATGATATCCTGGATCTCATCCGAGACTCCGAACAAAAACTCATAAACCAATTATCCATTCTATCCTAGCGCTGAGACACGTTAAGTGTGTGACCCTACGGGTTCGAGAATATGCAGACATGATCTTCTATCAATAATCAACAGCGGGGTCTGGAAACCCATATTGACTCCCACATATTCATCAATGATCATATCGGATGAACCACGATGCCAGGATTCAATTAATCTCATATATATATTCCCTTCGTCACGCGATATTTTACTTGCCCAAGATTCGATCGTTGGTATCAGCATACCTAGTTCAATCTCGTTCACATCAAGTACTTTACTCGTTCCGTAATCCGATATCACTTTGTGATTAACTCCTTAACCACGTGCTTGCAAGCAGTGTTGATATCGATTACCGAGTTGGCCTGAAGTATATCTCTCCGACTTGGGAGGGACAAATCCCATCTCGATACATACAACCCAACAAGTACTTTTCGATCACCTGAGAGACACCTTTATGATCACCCTCTCATAGGATGACGTTTGATGACCTCAAAGCTTTCTTACGATACCAGGGAGTTGCATTATCTCATGGTCTAAGGAATACAATATTTGACATAAAAAAGCTTCGCAAAGATGAACACGATGACACGATCTAATTGCTCTGCTTGATTTGGGTCTGTCCATCATATCATTCTCCCAATGATATGATCTCATTATTAATCGACAACTCATGTCTATGGTTTAGGAAACCTTAACCATCATTAATCAATGAGCTAGTCCATAGAGGCGTACTAGGGACACGATGTTGTTCATAAACCACACAAATATCAAAGTTTCCGCTTAATACAATTCTAGAATGGAATATAAACTTTATCATGAACAAGAATTATATTAATAACATCTTTATTATTGCCTCTAGGGCATAATTCCAACAGGAGCAACACAGTCTGCACAAGGAGATGGAAGATTTTAGAATGGAATTAGTAAGTGAAGGATTTTTGGCTAGCATAGAACTTCAACCCACTTTGATCAGTCAGATCAAGGAGGCGCAGAAAGGAAATGCTAGTATCGACGGAATCAAACGTCGTATCGGTACAGGCAAAGTACCCGGATTCACCGAAGATGAAGAAGGAGTTCTGTGGTACAAAGGACGTCTCTGTGTACCAGCAGATTCAGAGTTGAAAGAAGTTATTTTGAAGGAAGCCCATGATACTCTTTATTCTATCCACCCCGGAGGGAGGAAGATGTATCAGGATCTGAAGGAGCAATTTTGGTGGCATAAGATGAAGAGAGAAATCGGAAGCTATATCGCCAAGTGTGATATTTGTTAGAGAGTCAAGGCTGGACATCAAAGACCCGCAGGACTGTTGCAACCATTGCAGATTCCATAATGGAAATGGGATTCAGTTGGAATGGACTTTATCACCGGATTACCTACTTCTAGTAGGGGAAATGACTCTATTTGGGTCATAGTTGACAGATTGTCCAAAGTAGCCCATTTCTTACCAGTCAAGACTACCTACCAGAGTTTGAAGCTAGTGGAGTTATACATCGCTAGAATCGTCAGTTTTCATGGAGTTCCCAAGAACATTGTGTCGGATAGAGGGACTCAGTTTACCTCGAGATTCTGGAAGAAAGTACAAGAAGGTTTAGGCACCCGACTAGATTTCAGCACAGCGTATCACCCTCAAACCGATGGACAAACGGAGCGAGTAAATCAAATACTCGAAGATATGTTGAGAGCATGTGTGCTAGAGTATGGATCCAAATGGGAAGACTGTCTGCCATTCGCAGAATTTTCTTACAACAACAGTTATCAAGCTAGTTTGCAAATGGCCCCATTTGAATTCATGTATGGAAGGAAGTGTCGTACCCCTTTGAATTGGTCGAAGGTAGGAGAGAGTCAGATTTTTGGACCCGACATCCTACGAGAAGCAGAAGAGAAAGTTCAGAAGATCCATGAGCACCTCAAGACCGCCCAGTCAAGACAGAAGAGTTACGTCGACAAGAGACGTCGAGACCTCGCCTTCAATATCGGATATTTTGTGTGAGATCCAGCACATGGCTTAATAGGATTGATAGGATACTCATACCAATAAGTTGCAAATTCTTTTCCGGAAGCTCATTCGAAAAGAACTCTAAGGTTAAGCATGCTTGGCCTAGAGCAATTCTAGGATGGGTGACCGACCGGGAAGTGGGTACCGGGTGCGCACGAGTGAGGACAAAGTGTGCAGAAAAGACTAGTGTTGGTTTGTGGGGTTAGTCTAGAGATCCTATTGATCTACCAGAAGTGACAGCCGTCGGTCCGGAGTGACCGGGGGTGTTACAAATTGGTATCAGAGCCGATCCTCGCGGTTAAAACGGGTGTGTGCGGGTCAGTGGCAGGACATGTGGAGCATGGTGCGTGTGGCCCAGAGTGGACACGGCATGGCACATGTGCCGGCACTAGACGCACATACGTGTGTCGGGTGTGTGCGGGTTAGTGGCGGGACATGTGGAGCATGGCGCGTGTGGCCCAGAGTGGACACGGCATGGCACATGTGCCGGCACTAGAGGCACATACGCGTGCTAAGAGGGAACGTTCCTGGGGTGTGCTTGATCGATGAGGGCATCAATCTTCTAAAGGGTGGGTGTATGTGAGATCTAGCACATGGCTTAATAGGATTGATAGGATACTCATACCAATTAGTTGCAACTTCTTTTCCGGAAGCTCATTCAAAAAGAACTCTAAGGTTAAGCATGCTTGGCCTAGAGCAATTCTAGGATGGGTGACCGACCGGGAAGTGGAGTGCATTTGCAGTGAGGACAAAGTGCGCAGAAAAGACTAGTGTTGGTTTGTGGGGTTAGTCTAGATATCCTATTGATCTACCAGAAGTGACAGCCGTCGGTTCAGAGTGACCGGGGGTGTTACATTTTGTGTATCTTAAAGTGTCGCCTTTGAAGGGAATGCAACGTTTACAGCTCAAAGGAAAGTTAGACCCCAGATATATCGGACCTTTCAAGATTCTGAATCATAGAGGATAAGTATCATATCAGTTGGAACTGCCAGAGGAGATGTCAACAGTGCATAATGTGTTCCATATATCGCTACTTCGCAAATGCCTTGAAGTCCCGGAGAAGACTGAAGTTTTCAAGAACATTGATCACCGGACCATAGAGATCAACGATGACCTGACATATCCTGAAGTACCCATCCGTATTTTGGAGGAAGCTTTCAGAACCACCAGGACCCGAAGCATCAAATTTCTCAAGATCCAGTGGAGCAACCACACTGAAGAAGAAGCTACCTGGGAGCAAGAAGATCACATCAGGACGGAGTTTCCTGATCACATTAAATCCTAGGTAATCTTTTTTCTTCTTTTTCAAATCTCAGGACGAGATTTCGTTTAAGGATGGAAGGTTTGTAATATCACAAAACTAATGATCATTATTATCAAATTCTAATCACTAAAATTAAGGTTAACAAAAAACTTTTATTAAATACAAACCATATGAATGCATGTGTGTATGTGATGATTGTATGAATGCATGTTTGGACTTGTGTGGTTAACCTAAATAGCAAGGAATGGTTTAAAGATGAAAGTAACATCATCTAAAACATTTCCAAGTAGAAACAAATCAAAAGAAAATAAAAAACAAATAAAAATAAGGCAAATGGTCATTTTTGCCAATCTTGCTCACTAGGTCACTTTGAGTGTTTCTAGTCCAAGATTTCAAACAAAAACTTTTCCAGTTCTTTTCACCCCTTGCAAGACCAAGTAAAATTGAATCAAATCCCACCTTTCAAACTTGCAAAAATAGTTGGCAACTTGATTCAAATCACAATTCAAAATTGAATCTTTATCATAAGTGAAGATCACCCCTTTTTAGAACCTAACCAAACCAGTGCCCCTTGACCAATCCAACTAACCCAAGACTCCCTAGTATGTGCCTAGCAAACCCGCCAAGTTTGGATCCAAAATTCAAATTTGAATTTCTTTTGGCTATTTCATCAAACACCTTGTTTGCAGCAAACAAACAAACATCAAGCACTATTTGTAGTAGTGATTTTGGCTAACCTTGTTCCCTCTCTGGTTTACATCAAGCTCTTAGTAGATCATCTAGCCTCTTTAACAATCTTTAGCATCACTGTGAGCATGCAAGGGCCATCAATGGTGAGCATGCCGAACCTAACTTGTCACCCTCAAGTCGACAGCGAGCTAGGAGAAGCACCAAGCCTAGCAAGCATGTCTGGAGCACTGACCACCATCCACCGCCACCCCCTGTCCAATCCCCGAGCATTGCCAGCCCCTAGACCACACTGCCCGAGCATGCCAAGCCTCTCTGCGAGCGAGACGAGAGCGCGCCAGCGCGCCAACCGCGACACACGCCCACAGACCGTGCGCCGCCCTCACCGCGTGCAAGCAAGATCGCCAGCACCCCAGCAACACCGCGGACATGCCCGTTCGCCGCCACATGGACCACGGACGCTGTGTGCCATTAAAATCCCCGTCAGACCCGCCCAGAGCGTCGCGACGTTCCGACCGTTCAGCACCGCCCCACGCCGCGTGACCATGCCGTTGAGCTTCGCCAGGGAGCACAGCACCGCCCCCTATCGTCGCCCATGCCATTAGCACGCTGTGCCGACGACCACGACAAGCTCAGCTCACGCCATTCGGTCCCCTCGTCGCACTATAAATAGATGCCTTCCCAGCTCAAACTCTTCACACCATCTCACTCCCCACCTCTCATTGATCACACCCACTCACCCCCGGAGCAAGGTGAGCACTAGTTGGCAGGAATTGCACCAGAGTTCGCCGCTGTAGAGGAGGAGAGGCGCCGTCGATTGGAGCCGCCCCAGGAGGAGCTTCCAGTACCAGGAGAATTGCCGTCATCGACTTCGTCGTTCGCCCCCATCGCTGACCATCGCCAAAGCCCCGGTGAGCCCTCCTCGACCCCCACTGGCCGCGCTAGGGTTCATCCTCGCCACGTCCTGTTCAGGCGTGGACGATGAACCACAACCGTAGGATTAGAACTAGATCACACGACTTAGATCGCCCTGTACCGTTTCGCCACTCGCTGCGTCACTGAAAAGTGGGGTCTCTCACTTAACCCAGCCCGCGCGCGCTGTGCATAGTGGGCCGGCCCAGTTAAGCATCCCGTGCGACCCAACAATTCAAACTTAGGTTTATTCATTTAATTTCAAAACCAGTTATGTACCTAGATTCAAAAATCAACCCAGCTCGATTCACTAAACCAAAATGCATGAAACCAATTTTGTTACAAAGGTACTAGAGTGCTTAGCCCAAGCCCATTGGAGTCAAACCATTTAGAATTGTAGATCACCCATGGTAAAAATAACAAGGCAGAAGCTTTTATGCATTCAAACATTTTTCAAAATTCAACCATGAAAGCTTTTGAGTTGTTACAACTCTCAAAAATCACATTTAACCATACCTCTCAGAATATATAAAAATATATAGGTTTACTTACAGAAATAATGCTCAAGTAATAAAGGAATGCCTCATAGGCCATTCTAGTCATTTTATTTAATTAAAATAAAAAGGTTAAACTTTATTAAATTGTGACACCACTTTAAATCCCATTCCCAAGTACTGAAATAAGTGGTGATGACATGTGTCAACATGATCCCATGTTCTAGTTGGAGAATATTAAATCTTAAGAAGTTTTTCAATGAGTAGAAATTACTTTTCTAAAATGAAATAAATAAGACAAGTGCTTTAATCTTGGTGATCATAGTGATGATGCTAGATCATCTAGTGTAAACCTTTGTGTGCTAAATAGAGTAGTTAAGAATTGTGTGGTGATTGTGTACCTCGTATTTATTTATAGACGATAGTATCGACCAAGGATACGAGGAGGAAGGAGGATACTACGAGGAAGAAGCCGAGGAGAACTTCAACCACTGCTCTGCACAAGGCAAGCTACAACTTGCAAGTTATCTTATTTAGCAAGCTATTAACTGAGCAAGATAACACTTGCCACTTAGCAAGCTTATACCCATTGATGATACCCAATCCTAGTTTTACTTGCAAACTTAGTACTTTATTTCTTTATCAAAGCTTTTTCTTAGAGTTTACTTAGTAACTTGTAGATAATAGAAGGATATTGGAAGGTAGCATAAAGAGCATAAAACTTGGCCTAAGTTAGATAAATCTTGATGTCATCCTAAGGCATGAGATTGAACTTAGATAAGATCCAATTGCTTATCACCCCTCATTAGTATTTATTCCCCTTGTAGATGCTAGTGCTAAGCATAAAACTTGATCAACTTTAGATGGGAATACTTGGTGAAAATGGTTATGAAAACCTTAGAATGATGAGTCATTCTACTGAAATGATTTTGACATATGTTCTTGAACACCAGAGGAGTTTGATGATGAAAATGTTAAGGCATGAGCCTTAGCCCTTTATAAAACTGATGGTTGCCTCGATGCGATACCATTACAATTTTACTGTACAACCACAATACCCAAAATTTGGGTAGGGCTTGACTGGAAATTTATATACCTTAGTATGGGTTCCCTTGCGGCCAAGGTTTGAGCTGAGGCTACCTTGTGAAGATTTTCCACCTGTGCAGTACCCAAGATGACAGTTGGTCATGGTTGGGAGGCCAAACTCACAGGAGAGGTGCCTGTACTAGGGCGTGTAATTGAAAGGTTAGGATTGATTATCCGCATACTGAGTATGATGAATTCAGGATTTGTTCCTGATGGATGTATCGAATGTTGTGGTGAAAGTGTACAATCTCTGCAGAGTGTCAAACTATTCGAATAGCCGCATCCACGGTTATAGACAGTTGGAGTGGCCATACTGTTCCATTGTCAGATGTTTTCAAAATGACTTATGAACTGATTTACGACTTTGACTTGACCACAACAGGGTTGTGACATGAAATTCAAGTTCCCACTTAGGTGTTATAAAACTTTCAACTAGATTTCTTTTATTCTGAACTTAGTAGAGATAAATCTGGCTTTTTGCAAAACAACCCTAGAGTTTAGCATCCTACTTAAAACCCCCGCCACTTGTTAGTATTAGTTTGCGAGTACTTAAAGAGTATTCATGGCTTTGTCCCTGGCTATTCCCATGGCCAGACTATGAAGAGGAGTATCAGGAAGATGGACTGCAGGAAGGTTACGACAACTAGGATTATCTCCCATCGTCAGCATTGCCTGTGACCATGAAGATGGAGCTTCGCCCACACTATCATTATTTTTACGTTATTCCGCTGCTTGAATTGTATTAAGACTGGATCATGAGATCCTTATTTGTGTAAGACCTTATGTATGGTTTGTAATGGATGATGTACTGTGATATCCAATCTGTTATGTCTCGCAAAAATGGTAATCCTGGGATTGCGATGTATGGCATAACAGACATCTGGTATTAAAAATCCGGGTGTTGACAACACACAACTGAAAAATAAGGAAACAAAGACCCCCTCGAGACAAACATAGTCTCACAACAACAATATCACCACTGGTGTTGACGACACCTCGACTCCAATAAAAAGCTCCTACAAAACAACGTTTTCAAGAAGGTAAACACTTTCGTCGTCCGGTCTAACCATCATAATCAGATCCTAGATTTTCATCCTAAAGAGGTCCAATCTCCTGATTATGCCTTCAACAAGAAAGTGACTAGTGAGCCACCATTGCCAAGTATAACCACCGAAGGTCAGACTTAGGATTTTTAGCCTGGAAATTGAGACACGAGGCTAAAAAATCACCACCTAGAACAAAGTCTTCCGATAACACTCCCCACTCGGTGAGAACACCGCTACAAAAATGTCGTTCATCCAACACACATACTTCTCCTAAATCATTGTGGGTACTCTCTAGGATCTTCTCGACTTGATATGAGCATGCGATAAGTAATATTTAGAGCTTATCTGGTCTTCTACAAACACAACCAACATGATCCCTCGTCAACACCTTGAGAATCGTAGCAAATAATGCTAGCGCAGACCCAAAGTGGATAGAGCTTTCCACTACCATAAATAGTCCACACACACCTCCTGAGCAAGTTCTAGTGTGTTTGGACAGAGCAACCAATAGGGATCATGAATATGTCTGATTGGCACCAAGATCAGCAGGAAGTGCACCACGGCCACTCCGGGATCCCACACCTTGCCAGTCGTTCTAGCGCCGCCGAACAAAAGTGCACTGGTAGCGGCAGGAAAGTACTCTAGGGTCAGCTTTATTGGTGGCTCCAATCGTCTTCGTCCGCTAACGGCCTCTTTCAGCAGCGGTAGGATGGAGGGGCAGCGAAGATGGGGCAAACACGACAAGCATCGCTTGAAGGCCGTGGGCGCATCAACACTAGGAGAATCGGCTGGAGCCCGATAGCTTAGATCGGGCCCAAATTGGGCCAAGATCGAGCCCGCCTGAAAACTGAGCGTCCTCCTGACACTTTCCACGCCTCCATGGCCGCCTCACGTCACATACCGTCGTCCCAAAGTCCTCCTGCACACCTCCTCGCCACGCGCCAACAACTCCACTGACTCAAGCGGTCACTCCACTGCGTGAACAAGCTAACGATGAGCGAGAGGAGCCGCTGTGTGATAGCCTGCAAGAGCATAGGTTTGTTAGAGATGTTTTCGTGGAAGTATTAATTCTAGTTTTTATATCGATCGCAATAAGAAGCTTAGGAAAGTGTCCTTATGAGACGTTTCTATTGCACCCAAGGTGTCACGTTGTCTTGAGTGAATTAACCGCAAGCGTTGAGAGAGGATATGGATGAGTGAATAATGTAGGAAACTTAAGTAAAGAAATATGCTAGAAGTAAATAACATAAAAGTAAATAGCGAGAAAGGTGTTCGGGATTCCTGCATATGAGAAGTTAGGCGCGAAGAGAAACGGTTCATGGTAATAGTGAATGTGCCAGGTGAATGAAATGGGATAAGTGATTGTGATACTTTTTATTCATACGTGAGTAGGTAAGTAACCCATATACTGACTAGGAGTACACTTGGTAGATTCTTCCCAATCCCAATGATCCATCTATCTGTTACCATAGTAATGGTCAGCATATTTCAATCAGATCAAGGCTTTAAGCTTGGTGGTTCCTTGTTATCCTCGAGTAATACTAGCTCCTCTTTGATATCGGTCGTGTCACTCGGGGGTCACCGATTCGCTAGTAAACAAGTTCATACCTATGAGATTTCGAGATCATATTATCCGAACCCTTAAATTGGACAACAAGCATTAGGAAAACATAGATATTCATTCTCACAATATAATAATCACGACAACAATCACAAATGGATGAAAACAAAGTAGGCATAACACATCTTACCAATCCCCTACATCTCACATGCCTATGAGGATTTACTCAGACATGAGAGAAAGACAGATCAAAGGCATAATAATATTGCAAATGGAAATCGTCTCAACTTTACCGTAGCAAGCCACAATACCATTTAAGGATCAAATGAAATACAAACCAAGGTAGATCAAAGTCTCAAACCCTAATATTACATGTGTGAATCTCTCTCTCTCTCAGTACAAGTGGGGATGATGGTGGAGTGGATGATTGAGAGGTTAGATATCATCGAAGGATGAGACGGTGTTCTTCTCCTTCTTCAGATCTGATCTCCTCTCTTTTAGGGCTGTTTGCAGCGGTTGTGTTCGTCTTCTCGTCTCCCTTCCTTCACGGAAGTTGCTTGTATTGATATAACGAAGATGAACAAAGGTGGTATGGGCGGGCCATATGGGCGGCCTCCGACCGTACCAGTGGTCGTTATGGCCCCTGGACTCCTCTAATAAGAGGGGCTTCAATTGAGGATTTGTTTCTTTAGATGTAATTAGCCCATAAATGCTCTCAGATCTTTCAGAAGTGTTTACTACCTGAAAACCAACACAAGAAACCAAAGTTTAGCTAATTTGTGATGTTAACATTAGTTGAAAGGTCAAAACCAACAAAACCCGGTGAAAATCAATGAAAAATCATCGATAAAAAGTGTCAATATTTGGATCTATCAACTTCCCCAAGCTTAGTTGTTACTCTCCCTCGAGTGACAAAGCTATAACGAATAATAGCGAGAAATTAAATCAAGCGAGAAAACTCACAAGTTTAAGGTTGTATCATATCCCATTGCCACAAATCATGCAACCTTAAACATGAGCATAATATATCTGAACAATTGCACTTAAGTTCGCTTCCTAACTGCATGTAACTCGCTAGCTAATAATTCTTAAACTCAAAAGAGACTGCCAAAAATTAGGTTAGGCTTGTGAATCAATTCTTTTCAGCACCCTCATTTATAAGAGTAAAATATTTTTAAGTAAGGATGCTTCAGTCAAATTAGGGATGTGCAAGTAGATGTAAAAAATAAGGATAAACTTAGAGATTTTCATTAACGCCCACTTAGAAATTCATGGCTTTCCAACACCCCATATTTCCCTTGTTTTTTCAAGAACTTTAATTCTTTAAGTGGTGAGGTGATGCCAAAACTTTCATAAGGATCAAATATCTTCAGCTCATATCTTGATGGTATTCTCTTTTTTCTCAAGTACTTGGGCTCATGGAATTAAAAAATTTCACACTACAGCAATGCTATAAATGTTTAGCCAACTCATAGCCAAAATCTGAGATGAACTCAAGATTGTTCGTAAGCCATAGGAGTTGTTAGTTTCATGAAGTTTGGGTGCTTTCATAATTTTTTCAAATAAAGTATATCTTTTCAACTAAGCAAGGCAAGTTTGGCATCTCCCTCAATCACCGCAAAATATCCATTCCTTCAAACAATTCTTTTCAAAAGGTGTTATCAAGTCAAATCATTAAGATGCGGGGTTGAGTTCTACTAAGATTAATCCCTTAAGACAAAAACAGGGCACCAAAGTTGTCAAGAAAACACTTTATCGTGTTCTCAAAAGATTAGAATTTAATCCAACAAGGTTGTTTTTCTAACCGAGAATAATTGTCATAAGTCAAAGCCAAAGTAGTGGCATTAGCCTTGAGATTAAGTCCTAAAAAATAACGAGCTAAGCGTGAAGTGGAACTCAAATGCAACCGAACAAACACAATATGTTCATGAATAAACTTATAGAAGGAGGGAAAATAATAATTTGGTACCTCCTCTTGCTTTCTCATTTCTCACTTGGGACAACTCCTCGCTTTCTTCTCCATAGCTAAGTCACTTGAAGTGAATAACCTATAGAAAATTTAAAAGAGAGCCGAGAGAACTTCACACAAAACAAGATAAAAGCTAATCTAATTTTTTGTGTTTTCTTTTATCAATGCAAACTGAGGTAAACATGCAACTAGAAGAAAATAAACAAATCAAAAGAAGAAAACAAAAATATGAATGCAAAAGTTGGGGAGGAGTTCAACCTCCCCAATCTTAGGCTCTTGGCCTATCTTGGATCAATTATCGCCGCGATATTTGGGCGATGACTGCTGGTATGGAAAGTATGAGTAGCGGTTTGGGAGCGAGGTCATGAAGGACGTAAAGTCCTGGGTGAGATTGACGATGTTGGCGTTCACATCGTGCAACATGTTTTCCATATTGTCGATGTGATGCACCATCTGGTCAAAGTCACTTCTCGGGACATAGTTGAATCCCGACTGAGGTGGAGGCATACCCTGTCGCGCTGATGGTACTAGGGAAATGTTGTTGATGATGATGTTGCTGACCATAGTCATCCCAGTCCATGGTGTTTCAGTTTTGCTCATCCTCCCCTTGCTGTTGTTGGATGCTTCCCGCGTTCTCTCAGTTGGGGTTCCCTTCCACGGGCACAATCCTCCCCGAGGAAATCGTTGCTTGCTTGAACTCCTCCTCATCGAGGACCCAACTTTGTTTTCCTGGCAAACCAAAAGCATGTACAAATAGAAGCAAAACTAGGTGGACGTCACTGTTAGGCTTAAAATAAAATTAATAAGCATGAAAGGAGTGTTGTGGCTTATAGACCCCCATGAATTTGGTGCTTTTGTGAAGGAAGGGAGACGAGAAGACCAAAACGCTCGCGTGGGGCAACTTCGTGATCCGTTGTTCGTGTTTTGCAACTTTATGACCAACGCTCTCATTTCGAGCAAGTTGATGTACCAAATTGGCGTTTTTCTCATTCTAGATGCAATCGGACACAGACGGTCGCACACATCACACGCGACTTTTATACCTAAGCTACTTGCTGGCAGCATGTAGAAGACTTCAAGATGGTCTTACTTTTGATTTTTAAATGATTGATTAATATCTCAGCCCTTTGTGATCCGTGATGAAGTGACTTGACTATTTAAAGTTTGTAATAAAAAATGATGTACATCACTTGATGCAGAAGCCGGGCTACGCTTCTCATTCAAAAAAATAACCACTATTTATAACCAAAATTAGACATGTCACGGTAATATTTGCATACTCTCTAAGCAAAAGGGCATCTGGAGCTCGGCCTCTGGAGCTCGTCACCCAACGGGGCAAACCAACAAGAAATCGAGAGGGGAAAAGGATCCTGGAGTACCGGAATAATACCCTGAAGCTATTGACCGGCTTGCGACGACATCGAGCTCGAGTGGGGAAGCGGCGGCCAAAGTGGAAGGAGACAACGTTCGATTTCGCCAATCCATAGCTTGCGGGTCTAGGAGAAGCGAAGATCTTGTTCTGCTCTAGTGGACGGAGCTCCTACGTGTGGCTTCCATGGAGCTCAAGCGCGTCGCCTCCATCAAAACACCTGCTCGTCGTCCCCATGAAGGTGGATCTCAAGCGTATCCTGAAAGAGGAGGACAGAGGGGGCCGGGGACCTAGAAGAGGACATTATATGTCTAAGGTGCGGGGTGTGACCTCCAAGCGTAAATGATTGTCGTTAATCGGGTGTCCTCCGGGTTATGATGAATGGAAGCGGGGATATTGGCTATCTTCCTCCTGAGAATACTGTCATATATACCACTACATCGAGGAGCCTTGTGACATATTAATCTTCCAACTATGACTACATACACAACTTTCAGTACACACCATTCCACAAACAACATGGTAATGTAACTCTAGCAGATATCGCATCCCGTAGTGCTGCAAAACACGGATGCGGTAGACCGAAAATCTGGTTTGTGGTATTAAAAATGCTGGAATAGAATAGATACACTAATCCAAATTGCATATTTAAAAAACATCACACATTGACGCCAGATTCATACATAGGGGAGATTTTGATCATCGAGGTCTACATAAGTTTAGCAAAAAATAATGCCGCACCCTGCATCCAGACTTCACCTAGTATCTACGTAGCTTCACCAGCGGTACCTAATCACCGGATCATCTACGACGGTGGCATCACGCGATTACTCCTCGGCATTGTTGGCGTCGTTGTCGTAGTCAGCGTTGTTTGCATCAGTCGGCGTTGGTGAAGTACTCGTCGGGTAAGTCGGCTTTGAGGGCCTCGAGCCGCGCCAGGTGCTCGCGGAGGGACATGCGACTGGCACAGAGAAGATCGCGCTTCTCTGTCTTGCGTGCGTCGCGGCGGCGCTTCCGGCGTTGCAAAGATGTCTATGAGTGTGGTGTACGGGAAATTGAACTTGGCCTCGGTGACCAAGAGCTCCTCCTACTCGTCGTCGGCAGCGGGCTCGCGGACGACCGGCGGGAACACGCAGATATCGGCCAACAAGACCTCCTCTGCATCATCCGTGGCAGGGTCAGCCGGCAGCGGCGGGTGCGCCCAAGAGTGTCGTGGTCATGTCCCTGCTCGGGGAGGCGCTCGTGTCCCTCCTCCTCTAACGGTAGCGTCGGGCAAGCTCGCATGCCGAAGATCCCGCCATGGCCGAGAGAAGCGAGGCCGTGTGCGTCCAAATCGGGTCTCGATTGGCCGGCCATGCCAAGATGGGGAGTATACACGAAGGTTGGCGGCTACGATGTGTTTTTCAACCGCGGATGTGGCCGGAATCAGAGACGGGGGCGGGCGGTGACGAGGGTTTCTGGGCGAGGGAGGAAGGAGAAAATTGATGCGGGGAGGATGGGCCTCGATACGGGAAACGGCAAAAAAATTATGTTATCTACCCATTTGGGTATCTGGGCATGGGTAGCACATATCGGTGCAAAAATTTGCGGACCGACCGATATGCGGTGTCTGCTAGAGATGCTCTAATCCAATATAAGGAACTGCTAGTTCTACACTTCCTGAAGCATTGATTTTGTTCTCCTCCAATATATCATCTGTGTTGTGAATCGGAAAGAAACGATTCGAGGAGTTCCATTTTGAAAGCAACACTTTGTGCTGTTTGATTGCTATTTTAAAAAGCTTCTACCTTTTGCATCCCCTAGTCTCACGTTAAAAGAATGTTGGCTCACACATATAGCCCTTTCTCAGTCTATTTTATGTGTTGAAATGCGCAAAATTCTGCTTTTGTTTTTATGTACTCCATTAACTAATGTAAGGCATTTTAGTTTTTTTCTAAAAATGCATGTATCCATACGTGTTTAGGTTCACTATTTTGGCTTGTATCTAGTCTATTTTAAAATATCTAAATCAGTGAACATAGGGAGTAGTAAAAACCCCTCTTTGGCTATTATGTAGCTATTTTGCGGCGAATGTGTAATTCATACAATTGTGTTGAATGTGAGTACAAGTTTGGCGCTCATGCAGAGTTCTATAGGGATTCTTAACTTTCCCGTGTATGTGTGCATCTCGCTCATCTATTTGAGCCGGGAGTAGCAAGACCTCTAGGTTAACACTCGATGTGGGTTCATCTTTGACATCATTTTACTGTAACTGTGTCTTGCCAGAATTCGCTGTAGGATTTTTCGATTGAACGTGGTATATAATAGGCCTATTACTGGAAGAATTGGTGATGAGTCTGATTGCAACAGTACATAACTATAATGCAAGTTTGACTAGGTTTTGAAATAATATGTAAAATATAGAATACCAAATTAGTATCACTATGAATCTATCGTGAAATAAATTTTCAAACTAATTGGACATTATGGATGATATATTTTTTCGTACAAACTTGGTTCAACTAAACATGGTTAACATAAGACAGTACTAAATCAATTAATCACCAGAATTTTACCAATTTGACTCGACAGTTTACTGTTGGAGCGTAAGAAAGAGCAATGATATTAGGAAACAGTTGGGTCAAATAAATGATTTTAAGGAAATACAACCGTTCCAGGGCAAACCAACAATCCAGCTCTTTGTCATAGGAATCAACAGTCCAAAGCTGCGACCAGAGCATCACAAACGTATCGACAGTACATGGTGCCTTGACAGATCACAGACCGATCCAAATACAACAAAAGCAAATCACACAATCCTTTCCAATTCCCTAGCATAGCCGAGGGTCTGGGTGATAACCGGCGCCGCTGGTATCTCCTTGCAGGGCTGGGACTCCTTCGCCTTTTGGAAGAAGACCGAGCCATTCTTGACATCCCACTCGGGGTGTTCCTGTGGACAACATGATACTTAGAATCTGTGGTGGATATCACATAATTCACACGGGGACATGGAAAATAGAAGGGAATGGAATTTACCTCTGCGATGTACTGTTGCAGTTCTTGGTCAGAACTGAACATAAACATTTGTTTTGCATCACTTATTGACAAGTAATCATAACCCTTCTCGCTGCATCCAGCAATTTCATCTCTGCATGAACACAAAATCACAGTAAGGGTCTGCATATAGATCAAACAGGAAGCGGCAGTATCAGCACCCCACTTACCTAACTGTTTTCGCGAGAAGGTCCATGAAGTATACATAGGTTTCATGTGGGACTGCCTGTCGAGCAGTCAACACTCGGTTGTAGGCTCCCTCCATGAAGGACTGCTCAAGCTCAACCGCGTGCTTGATGCAAAGATTCTCTAGTGCTTTGGCTGGCAGAAGCTCCAGCTCAGTGTGGAACTCTGCAATTCTATTCTGGACCAATAGCCTCAGAAGATTAAGCCCCAAAATTGGGTGTTCCTCTGGTGATGGGGGAATTATGCCACTGCATGCATTAGCATGATTTAGTATGGTGTAGGACAAAATATGCAAAACAATGAAATATCCATGGACATGTTGCACATGAAATTTATAAGTAGTTATAAAAAATATTCTGTACCTTATAAAGAAAATGTTTAACACAGAATTAGTGGTGAAAACAACATGGCTAAAGTTGCAAGAGAAAATACTTTTGCCAATCTGGCAAGAATATTACAGCTCAGAACTAACTTAACATTAGTTGCAAACATAAATTCCTCAACTAGCCCTTGTTTTGAGTTTGACTAGCCAACTGAACCCATCAAACTTAACATTATATAAGTCAATGCAAGACTCACACAATAAAATATTTTTGGGTTCAATTCAAAGGAAAACCAATTACGTTTCTTTGGTTTGACCTTTTTTGAAAGTTTTCTTTGGTTTGACTAATAAGATAATGGACGATGAAAGGAAAACCAGGAACAATAATACAATTCATTGGCTGAAATAACAGCCTACCCAATGGACAGTCAGCAAAAGGAGCTGACAAAGTAGTAAGAAGTGACTAACCATGTGTCCATGTAATATGGTTTAAGCTGGCAGAAGTCCCTTTCAAATGCATCTTGGTCTTCCATTTTCACACTCAAGACAACTGCATGCTCATAGATGTCCCCTGAAAAGTTTTGAGGTTTACTTAGTACTACTTGCTATGTAAAGGATAACCGGAAGGTGTACAAAGAAATTTGCTAGCTAAACGGATGTTTATTAAATAGTTTGGACCATAATAATCTAGATAAACCAGACGCAAAAACAGTTACTAGTAGGTTATATCAGTTATTGCGATGTAAAGGATAAACTATATTTGCGTCAAAACATAGTTCTGTTAACAACAACTCGTAGGTTATATCAGTTAGCAGAACCCCACCACATTAGCAGAACCCCCCACATTATCTACGAGTAGATAAAGATAAGTATTCACAAAATAACAACAACTCGTAAGTTACATCAGTTAGCAGAACTGTTAATGTGTTGCCTAGTGCCTACACATATCAGCAAACATGTGGATGAACTGTAAAGACGATGTTATGTTTTATATCATCTAACAAAACTAGTATATAATTAGATGTAAACATCTATTACAGTATCCAAGATCTCGTGCAAGAGGAGCATACATATCGCTCACACCATATACTAGATGGGCAATAAAGTTATCCTTCTGCAAAGTTAACTTGCTCGCGAATTTCAGCTCCTCCACGGCGTTTGGCGTCTGCTGAAATGAAGGCGGATGGCTGGGGAACTTGGTGAGTAGGACCTGCAAAAGGAGGGCGTTTCAGATGTCAATCCACTAGAATTCCACCTCCCACGCGGGGAATCACGGACGCGAACTCAACTACCGCTCTCAAATCCAGTAAAAAACGAGTCTTTCGGCCTCGAATCGAACGAAATCTCTAAAGAAAAGGTAGATGAAGGGGCGGGCGAGATCCGTCGACCCATGGAGGGGCGGGGCGAACCTTGAGCTGCGAGAGGAGGTTAGCGCAGACGTCTAGGTCGTTCCGGGCGTAGGCCGCCTTGAATCGGGCGAACAGCTGAGTCACCTCCACCAGCTTCGGATCCATCGTCGGCGGCCGCTGGAGCTTCTCTGTTCTTTCTCGCTTCTCTCTCTGACGGAGGGATTCGAGTCTCGGCAGGTTCTGGTGACCGTGAAGGGGAGGCTTTGCTTTGCGTGCTGGGTTGGGCTAAATATTGGACCGACACCAGTAGGGGAGGGCGATGCGAGATCGGAGTTTGGGCCGCGTTCGAGCGGGGCTGGTATCCGACCCGTACTCTGACATGTGGATCGGGCTTCTTTTTTTTTTTACAGTGGAAAGTGTCTTCGGCCGTATGCATTGCATATCGGATGAACACCCATACTCGTCTCGGAGCTGTTGTGCTCGGCGACCAGGAAGTGGAACTCCTTCTTGAAACAGACATACGTTGAGCTGAATTAATTTAATATAGCAACTATTTGATATCATTGCTGAATCAGACAGAACGTCTAAAAGAGAAATACAGAGAACTAAAAAAACCGATAACGGTGGCTCGACAAAAATGGGAAGAACCCGCGACTGTTGCGTCCTCCAACTAAGTTTCTGTGATACCCCCGGGATCAGGATTAAACATATCCCAGACCTCCGTCCGACATAAGCTTAAACTTAAGCTCGAGGATATCCAGTGAAGAATCAGTAACACATCAGTGACCCTATGACATAAAAAATATTATAGCAAGCTCATAACTGAGCAAAAAAACTAAATTATTACAAACAGAGGTTACTGACCACAAACATCAAACAACGGAAGACAAATTATGCTATTAAGTATAGAAAACTTAACAAATGGCCTAAGAGGCCTGAAGCATAATGATGGCGTCCCAACCATAGATTCCAGGCTGCCGGCCGGAAACCCCAGGCTACTCGTCGGTGTCGATGTAGTACCAAACTAATTTTTAGGAAATACTTACTCTGTCAAAAGTATCAACAAAGCAAGGGTGAGTACAAGGCGTACTCCGCAAGACTTATGGATGGTGGAAATGTTTTGCATAAAGTCATCTTTGTTTATAAAATAAGAGGGAGAAGAAGCTCGTCTAATCAGAATATTTTAAGAGGGGATAAGAGAGCGACATCTCCAAAGTATTGATCATCATCTTTGATATCCACCAAGTCATCATCATCTGAACCCTATCGAGGATCACCCCCTCGTACCTATGAGAAAGCATTCTTAAGCACATGTTGATCTGCCAAGTTTTACGATCAGGTTATAGTTCTCTATGATCTTAGAATTCGGTCACCAAGTGTTCATAACCATGAACACGGCTTTTCGAAAAGATTTAACCCTGAAGGGGTGTACAACTTTATCCGCACGTACCAACCGACTCTTAATGCCAAGCTATTAGCCCTCTTCCTTGGAAGGCTGGCAGAGGGTGGTTGGCCATGACCTTTACCTTGATTTCGCCGAGACCATGAGTCACACACTAAGGATGGTTCCATCATAACGGGTCAAATCCCGAAGCCGGTCCCTAGAGATGTGAGACGAGGTTGGTTTACCAGGGGCGCTATCAACCCCAAGCAACCCGGTCCATGCTTCCCTACCTGTTATGAATGCACCTTCACCCGCCAAATCTTTTAGAACGTTTTCTATACATATGTCGAATGGAACGCCCGAACTATGTGACTCATGGAATCTACTAGGAAAGTTAATCAGGCGAGGGGTTCCCAAGCCCCGTGTGGTTGTACGCTCGTCTCGGTTCCAAAGGAAAGAACTCGGTTCCTAGTGGTGGCGAGCATGGGACTATAAACCTTAGCATGTTTAATCTCATATCACCTCTGATCTCATCTCATCATGATCTCCTATCATACTATATTATCTGCATCTGATAAATCATCTAGATGGACCAGACTCAACAGCTATGCATGGCTAAGAAGGACACAGATATAAGCTCTAGCAGTGCACGCAAGCCAAACCTAGTTATGCTAGGAGCAGTGGATCAGGTAATATAAGCTCAAAGGGAGTAATGCAATAGATAGGATATTCTATCTATCGATAAAAGATCGCAGTAGAATCGTATGCATCATGGCAGGAATTGAAATGCTTTCGAAATCACAGGATTATATCATGGTGGGGCTATGCTTGCCTTTGCCAGTTGATAGCAGATAAATAGATCTTCGGAAGCCTTGTACTTGACTTGGTTACAGTTGGTCAAGTATTGGTCTTCGAGCTTCGACGGTGTTGATCTCTGACTTTGATCTCGATCTCGTATTCTACCGGGGAAGAACCACATCGAAAAGAAAGGGGAAACAATCAACACATGGCATCGGTGCAATGCTCAAGCAAGTATGATGATATGACAAGTTAAATTGTATTAAAAAGTAACCCTAAGGCATGCTCGACAATTTAATCGGGGTTCCGAGGGGTGCAAACCCTAACTCGGGGAAACTCCTGATTCACCTATGAGGGGTTACTATGTTCTTCTAATTAAACTTGTCTTGAAAGTTGTTGAACAATGCATGATTATATCTTTAATAGATAGTTCTCATTTTTCTGAACACTTTGATATATTATACATAATTTTCTGAGTTAAAATGAATTACTTATTGATTTTACAATTTTAAACCAATTTATGAAATTATTAAACTAATTTGAATTGATTTACTATAGCGTGGGGTTATTTCACTAGGCCTAAGTCTACCCAGAGATGCTGGCGAATGGGCCCATAGCCACATCAGCAACCACGTGGGCAAACATGACCATAGCAGTTTGACTAGGCTGATCGTGCGCTGCTGACGTCAACATGACGGCAGCGTGACGTCATGCTGACGGTGACCTCCCAGGTGGGTGACGGAGATGGCGGAGCACAGCGAACGGGGCAGCGCGACTATGCACGTTCAAACCGCAACGACGAGGGGAGCCCAAATCTAGCGGCGCCGCTACCTATAGGTCAACGGAGCACGGCCGACGACGAGCTTCTGCGGCGGCAGGACCGGTCTCACGCGGCTAGGACGATACATGTCAAGAGGGAGGAAGGGGAAGGGTCCACGGGGACCAGCAGCTCACCGCGGATCGGATGGACTCGACGACGAGGATCGGGGAGGTCGAACGTCATCGGCAACATCAATGAAAGCGGCGGCCGGAGCTCGAGAAGACGAGGTCATTGGCGAAGATTCAGAGCGCCCCTGCTTGATTCCTTCGGGGAGAAGCACCAGTGCGACGAAGCGGAGCCGATGGTGGTCTCAGATGGCCTCGGGGTGGTCGGGGACGACGGGGAGAGTGGCGATCTGTGGCTAGGGTTTCGTCTTCACGCGAGAGAGAAGAGAGAGGTCTCTGGGGAGGGGGGAAATGGATATTGAGAGCGAGGGCGACGTCGTGGCAACCTTATACTCCTCCAGGGCGCGATGAACGGGCGCATCGAGCGGGCGGATCGATGGCGGTGCGCGGGCCACAAGATTACGCTGCCGTCAAGACGACGAGGCGCAAGTACATGGGCCGTGAGGTGGGCTTCACCGGGATGCGATGATTTTGCCGCGCGAGTGGACGAAAAGGAGGGAGAAGAGGGAGTTGGGACGGGCTGGTTCTGGTCTGGATCTGTTTTTTTAGAAAACCCTTTTTCCTTTTTATATTTTGTATTTCTCTTTGTGATTTCAATTTCAAACTGTTTTGAATAATTCAAAAATACCAGAAGCTTTATAAAATATATAAAAATATTGCAGGGCCCTTGTAATCCATTTGGGATCCACAATTTTGGTACTTTCCAAAATACAAAACATTTGGATGTATTTTAAAGAGAGGGGAGGATTAGGGTTTTACATTATTTCTTCAATGCATGCATTTTAAAGTAGGATGCTTATGAATGCACAATCAACCCTAAATATTGATTAAGTAAAACTAGGGTGTTCCAGATCTATCCCCCTTACAAGAATCTCGACCCGAGATTCCAAAGGTAGGAAGAGAGACAAAGAGATAAAGAAATAGGGCCACTCTAAAGATAAGAGGGAAACACACTAAACAACACAGAGTATATCATGGTCAACTCATGGATGAAGTGTTTAGAAACAACTCTGAGATGACGAACATGAAACACATCAAGGTAACGGAGGAAATACGAGGAGAAGGTTTCAAATTGTTAGATAGATGACCTTCATAAAGATTGAGACCATGGAACTTCAGAAGAGTTTAAGCTTCTGAAGAGGAGAGCTTACAACAGAAAGAACATAACCACATACTTCGATAGGAAACCTCTACTAAACGACTTAAGTAGAGATTTTAGGTTCAGAGATATGGATCAACAAAACCAAGCTGTTAAACTACTTTTGAAACAGAAGAGTTACTCTTTCATTCAACAGAAGGCCAACACAGAAATGTGTTTTGGTGGAGAGGACTCTTAAGATTCACAAGGAACATGTATCAAAAGAACCTATTGATTACCAAAATCATAGTCGCTCTTAAAACATGGTTGGGAAAGTGAAGGAAACTCTTTATTCATCCAGGTCTATCAAAATCTTTGCCAAAGATCATGATATCACTTTTACACCATTAGATGAATAGGTAAGAAGATTCCTAATGGCACGAGAAAAAGAAACTTCATTCTCAGACTTCCATTACTTGGCATAACAGAACGCTTGGCAACATAAAAGGGTCTGGAGGATCGACCGAGAGACATTTAGCAACACTACTTTAAATGTTCTCCTTGATGTTCAAGTAAAAAGACATCAAGTAAAGGTTGGGCTTCGGATACAAGTAAACCATAAGCACAAATCCTATATTAAATTATAGAAGAAGCCTCATGAAGAGTGGTTGTTATTGCTGAATCAAGGGAATATGACAAAAGGTCTTTCCGGCTAAGTGTGTCAACCATTAAATCAATCTTGTTGGATTTTCAAAGAGACCTATGTCAAAACCTTGAATAACACCAACCATCATTGTTGCTTGAGATTCAGCTTTGGTTAGGCGAAATGATATTTCGGACTCAACATGTCCGAATAGAAAGGATGCAACAATTACCACGAAGGTAAAGTCACTAGATTATCAAGACAGGGACTACATTGTTAAGCTCGAAAAGATGAGCTAAATTTCTAGACTCATGTATTAGCAACTTGTCGAAGGACAACTGCACACACATATAAAGTACTAACAATAAAACACACATGTGTCCTTAAGGAAAGAAAGATAACTCTGCTCGAGTTCACGGCGACATCTTTCAACAATTGCACGTGAACTAGAGAAGGTTACTTCTAACATCCAGAACACATACTTTGAGATGACTCAGAGATGGTTCTCAAAAGTTTCCCATATTAATGCCAACTGTTCCATATTAACACAATCTAACATGAAGAAAATAAGGATGTCATCGATGGGCTCAACAATAAACTTATCGGAACACTCCAATAAGATGGACTCATATATTGTATGAACAAGGCAAAAGTATTGGTTAGACCAAAGAACATGAAGATGTACTCAAGTTGAAACATCACGAGAAGGAACATCATCAAAATAATCCTTGGAACTGAGTTTGATTTGATGATAGACCAAACTCAAATCAAAGGTGGGGGAAGATAACATATCCACAAGGAAATATTATCATTCTTCAACACAACAAAACTAGATATCCCTTTTATAAAGAACATACTCAGATATAACTTTTGTCTTACAACTCTCCAAGTTGTTGTTTAAGCTCAACCAACTAGTTCAGGGGTATCCAGTATGGATCCTTGGAGAAAAGAGCAGTTTAGAGAACTTGCTTGCTCAAGAACTTGACAACACGGTTATGTGGCAACATGGCGGTACTTCTAGTAAGACTTCTAGAATATCACAAACCACCGATATGTCACTTAGTTCGAGAGGGAACTTGCTTGGTAAGGCAAGGGGGCATATTCTCAGAGCTTCGGCACGAGCCTGACTCTTTGACTGAAGAGAGTACACCGGAATAATGGACTTGGTAGCATAATCAAACTTTGCTTAGTGATGGGGTTAACCAATCATGCTAATAATGACACAAATGTCCTTTGAGTTCAAAACAACCAAAATTTCTAAGAATCTCAGATGGCCACATTGTTACGCACACGCATCACTCACGAGCACGAAAGCTCGAGGAAGGGTGGGTAAAGATGTGTAAAAGCATCACTTCATTAAGAAGGTCATGAATCTCAGCACGACCTCTTAGTATAAAAGGGTGTGATACTTTAAGGTAGAACAGATAGAAGCTAATCAATGCCTCTTAATCTACGGACTACAACACTTTGACCTGGTCCTATATATGATGAGGTACTGGATTTTGTTTCTCCTAGACATTCCAAAATGGTTTGTCATGACGGACCACAAGAGTATCTTGCATCGGAAGACACTGATGCACATATACTACTTGGCTACCAACTGGTAGACAAAGGTCGGAAAACAACAAGGGGAAAAGAACATGCTCATGATGGAATCCAAGAGATGTGGATGCATAGATTAACAATCTTCCAAAAACCAATGCATAGAATAGGTAACGTGTGGGAGAGTCACGAGTATAAATACGATACTCCCAAGGAGTACTCTTGTCATGATATATTTGGTTCCATTAAAGAACACCTACCATAGGATGTGGTAGGGGAAGTCCTTAGTTGTCGCAATTTAATCGCGACAAAGACCACAAGCTTGAAGGCTAGAATTGTAGTACCAGCCATCCTGAGGTAATGTGTGAACATTAGCAACAGGGGTCAGAGGATTAGATCTTGGGTTAAAGGTCAGCTTCATGTACAAGATCCACAACACCAGAATCCAGCACAATCGGGGATCTTAGGTTCAAGTCCAAGGGTTAAAACCCGAGAAAGGAGTATCTACTACTTGAGTGACATAGCATACACTGCAAGTTAGTAACCACGGGGTAGCTTCCAAAAGACGAAACACCTTCTGAAGTACCAAACAAACAAAAAGGAGGAACACGAGGCGAAAGGAAACCTCGAAGCCTAGAGAAGAACTCTATGTATCATTATATTGTAGGATCCATAAAACAGAGAGATCATGATGGAAAGGAATCTCTCATGCAAACAAGATAAAGGGGAACAAGGAATTCACCACACACAACTTTAGAGAACTCAACACTAGGTCAACTGGTTGAGAAACGACATGCCTAGAAGGCACCTAAGTTTTGAAAGACTAGAAGAGATATCAAAACTTTTCCAAAATCAACACTAGATAAGATGAACCCAGAGTTAGAGCGAAACTGGATAAGGAGTAAAAGAAGCATACTAGAGTTTCCGCAAATACTTTTCATCTTTAAAATAGTTTTCACAAACACTAGATGTAGGGATACGGGTAGGCTACACTAGCGCAAATCAAAAAAATTCTACCGCGTATACCAGGATTATTGTTTTCATAGATCACGGGATTACCACTAGACGCGTAGTTGCGGAATTGATGAAGCGCGTCGATGCAGTGCAGGCGTTCCACGTCTCCTCCTTGCCCTCTTCTCACGAGAAGCTCCCCTTGTGTGGCTCGTCCAAGTGCCACTGATGCAGCACCTCCGAGGTATCCACACATGCAGGGTGAAAGCGTCAGACGCCGAACTGCTAGGTCCACGCGTGCAACACAGGTGAGAGGTGTGGCGGCTGGGTGGAATGGTCTGAGGGTTAACCATGGTCAGCTCGCCCCACCCTCTCTTATATAGGCGTCCCTAGTGGGCTTCTACATTAGCAGCCCATTAGTAGCCTAAGCCTGGTCTAATTCGGATCCAATCCCCATTAGGCTTCCAGCCCCTTAAGTGTGTGACCCTATAAGTTCATATGCGTATATACATGATACGAATACACTTATTCTGTCAATATTTGGTAGCGGACTCTAGCAAGACGTGCCAACTCCTAAACGCATACAAAGATCATATCGGACGAACCATCACAAGGTTTAGTACATGTCTTTCCTTTTGCCTCACGATATTTGGTCTAGCTCCAAGCTGACCTCCCTTTCTCGATACTGCGATTCGGAATCCCTTTACTAGGTTAACTCTTAACCTTATGTAGCACGACCATGCATTTTTGGATTCTATCACTCGAGGGGCCTAGAGATATCTCTCTCAAGTAGAGAGGGGCAAATTCCATCTTGATTGACCATGCCTTGCAGCATGCTTCAGGACAAACCCGAAATCTACCTTTATAACTACCCAGTTACGGAGTAGCGTTTGATAGCCCCAAAGTAGGTCGATCCACATCTCAAGTACATGCGACAATCTCAGGTCTAAGGACAAAACGTACACGATGTGTAGAGAGAGAGATGCAACTAATTGCCAGTCTCAAGTTGGGTCAGTCCAACCCCATGTTCATAACATGTGTCCATATCATTGGTTTGACATCTCCATGTCTATGACTTGCGAAACATAGTCATCAACCAATCGATGTGCTAGTCTAATATTCACGTGTGTCCTCACATGAACTCCGACTAGGGACAACTCTTAAATAACCATACAAGTAATGAGTTTCACAAACAATTCACATAATTGCCAATCAATACAAGTTGTCTGATATGGATATTCAAGGAACATTACAATAACTCATGGATACATATGAAATATAATCATCTCTATGATTGCCTCTAGGGAATATTTCCTTCACTAGACTCAACATCGACAAATAACAAGGTTTTCCTACGGTCGGTACTGCTCTGATACCAAGACCTGTGACACCCCCGGGATTAGGGCTAAACAAATCCCAGACCTCCGTCCTACATAAGCTTAACCTTGAGCTCGAGGATATCCAGTGAAGAATCGGTTACACATCAGTGACCCTATGACACAAAAATTATTACAACAAGCTCATAACTGAGCAGAGAACCAAATTATTACAAACAGAGGTCACTGACCACAAACATCAAACAACGGAAGGCAAATTATGCTATTAAGTATAGAAAACTTAACAAATGGTCTAAGAGGCCTAAAGAATAACGATGACGTCCCAACCCATAGATTCCAAGCTGCCGGCTGGGAACCCCAAGCTACTCATCGGTGTCGATGTAGTACCAAACTGATCTTCAGGGAATACTTACTCTGCCAAAAGTATCAACAAATCAAGGGTGAGTATAGGGCGTACTCCGCAAGACTTATGGCTGGAGGAGCTGTTTTGCATAAAGCCATCTTTGTTTATAAAACAAGAGAGAGAAGAATCTCGTCTAATCAGAATATTTTAAAAGGGGATAAGAGAGCAACATCTCCAAAGTATTGATCATCTTCTTTGATATCCACCAAGTTACCATCATCTGAAACCTATCTGGGATCACCCCCTCGTACCCATGAGGAAGCATCCTTAAGCACACGTTGATCTGCCAAGTTTTACGATTAGGTTATAGTTCTCTATGATCTTAGAATTCGGTCACCAAGCGTTCATAACCGTGAACACGGCTTTTCGCAAAGATTTAACCCTGCAGAGGTGTACAACTTTACCCACACGTACCAACCGACTCTTAATGCCAACCTATTAGCCCTCTTCCTTGGAAGGCTGGCAGAGGGTGTGTAACATCCCAGGATTAGCACCTAAAAATAGTGAGGCCACATGTGTGTGCATTGCATTTATGCATAAGAAAATCTGGGGAATTTTCGTGCAAAATGCAAAGAGTTGTAGAGGGATCAGGATCTCTCTTGTTCTGATGATAACGTCAGTGCAAGTGTATGGATTTCGACATGATCTCTACTATATTCTTGTGTCTTGGGAAAACAATTCAATTCATGTTTGAAATTGAGAATTGAAATTCAAATTTGAATACTTGGGAATATTTCCATGTTAAGTAAATAGTATATAAACAATAAACAAAAAATTGTGGTACAAAATATATTCAATCATATAATAGATAAACATTTATAATTAAGTGGAATAAGAAATTGCAAACAGGGAGTAAAAGTATTTCTTATTATAATAAATACATGTTACAACATTCTTTATAATAAAGGCATTACAATAATATAATACAAAGAAATTCTTATATTTAAAATAAATATGAATATTTATTGTCCTTTATATGATAGACAAAAGAATATTTCTTATTCTTTTCCTTATTCAGTAACAACAAATCAACTGGAATGGAATTAGTAAAATATTACCTTACAGGAATAATCACAGAAGAAAAATAAACTTTATTAAATAAAAGAAGGTTCTTACAAGGAGTCTTTACAAGAGAATAAATAAAAGATTACATTTAAGATGAAATCCTAAACTATAATCTATCTATTTCCTAATCTAGTCTTCATTGATCTTCTATCATCAGTTTTATACCTGCAACATAACAGAAAAGGAAAAATCAAAAGTAAAAGAGGGGTTAGTGGGTTAGTATTCTACTCTTAGAAGTGCAGTGAGGTTCACTGCTAGATCATCACTGAGTAATTAGAATGGGCCAAAAATATAAGATCTGTTCTTATCAGTAGATTTTGCCTCACACTAATGCATCATTGGCTAGTAAGGGGCAAGTTTCACCATAGCCAGATAAAATGGTAAAAAGGTAAATCAACAGCAAATATCAAGTTTTCACTTGATCTGATCCACATATGACACAATCAGGCACACAACACAGTCACTGCATGCAGCAGCTGTGGTGTCAACACATCAAGGAGAGTTTGGGAAGTAGATATGGGAGGCAGCAGTCGTAGCACAACTGCTAGAGTACTATTTGCTTCTCCACCCAATCAAGGACTCAAGAACTTCACCTAATCCATCAAAGCACACAAGAGATAGAGCACCAGCCGCAATACAACAGTAGCACCAGAGATATCCATTTCACTTCATAGCCAAGAAAACCACACCACCACATCACCAGCATCTGGTTGCTAGAAAATCCAGCCAAGAGCTAGGAGGGGAGGAGTTCCACAAGGAAGGCAGTAGCTTAGGAGGAACTGGCTAGAAGTTCAATAAGGAGCACAAGCAAGGTGATCAAGATCAGCACTAGCCCAACAGCAACCACAACTCTACAAGCAACAGGTTTATATACCAAGATCATAGAAACTCCTCTCATCAGTTTCAGCTCAAGAAATAGTTGCACCAAATCCCAAAAGAGTAGAAGTAAGAGTGCTCTCAGATTAGCATAAATGCTATGCTAGTCACATCATAGAGCTAATAGGCAACAATAATATCTATTCTCATTTTATATTAGGGCCTCAGCCTATGCATCATTGGCAGGGACATAGCAGCAGATCATGCTTATTAGATCCACTTTTGTGCACTCACCTCAAGGGGGCACTACAATAGTAGATTTAATAACAATAGAAGCCACTAAGTTATTTATCACAACAAACAAAAGGCTAAAACTTAGTATCTGTTCTCATCAAATTATTCTTGTTTCAGCTTGAGCATCTTTGACAACCACATCATTTTCCCGACTCACTAAACCAGCAGCACATCATGTTTATTGTGACCTACTACTGTGTAAACTCCAAAGAGGCATCACAGTAGCAGGATTCTAACAACTAAAGCCACCAACATAAGCTAGCAGAAGTAACTCACATCTTCAAGCCATTAGAAGTTATTCTAAATCATTTCTCTAGTTAAAATAACTAGAGATCATTTAAAATTTTAGTTCTGTCATACTGGACAGATAAAATTCAATCAAGTTGGTTCCTGAAGATAAGAACTCAGTTAACCTTAGGCAACATCATAATATCAACTATAATCAACTGCTAGTAATAACACATCTAGGAGCTGATTAATTAGTAGTACCATAACTATTAAGATTTTCCTTAGAACTTATGCACATATAAGCATCATTGCACTACTTCCATAAGGAATGATCACAATCGTAAATGGATAAGTGTAGTAAGAGATTATGAGTAGCAGAAGCATGGTACCCACTACAAAAATCTAGACATGATAATAGAACACAAATCCAAAGATAACCAATTTGTTAAACCATTCCAAATGTAATCGAACATTTTCCTAGATATCATTAACCATGAATCATCTATAGATTCCTATTATATATCAAAGATAAGTACATATGAGAAAACTATGTTGTTGAACCATCTGCTCAGATAAGAATTCCATTCTTATTAAACTATTTAGAATACATGTTAAATCTACTTGTTGTCAAGCAATAAACCATATAAACACAATGTCCAACAACCATGACACATGTTATAAGCTTGGACAAGATCAACATATCTCACAAAAGCATAAAATATGATAAAATTTCTAAAAACAGGACCCCATTCTAGTTTAATTCTCACAAGGCATGGATTATGATAGATGTCACCAGTATTGCACAAGAACAAGTAGGGAATAATTCGGAGTACAACCAGTAGAATAACATCACTAGAAATTAATCCTAGACTGACTAACACATGGTCACACCAGAATCCATGCAAGGTAATTTAGAAATCCCTTCTGACCAGGATAGAATTATCGATGACAGAAGGCAAGTTATTGGTATGCCTAAGATCAATTAGAAAAGGAGGAACCCTAGAGCAGGAGTAATCCTAATTCAGGAATGTATCTATAGAAGAGATGAGACACGGAGAGAAAGGGGATATGAGGGAAGCATCTACCTGGTGACGAGTTGCATCTCATCAAAGTAGAAGAAGTGGTTGAGTCGAGGGAGTCAGAGGAGACCGATGACATCAAGCATGGCGGCACAAGGAGCACAACAACGCTCGACCGCACCGTGCCACACCACAACACTTCGTCACAAGCATCCTTCCCATGTTCCGTGCCACCAAGAACTACCATCAATTCACAGGAAAGCGACAAAGTCATGAACACGAAACCCTAGCGCCAATTTGTTGGTGATGGCGAGCGAGATGACGCAGGTGGATCACATCGAATTGGGTAGGCAGGTGGATCTTGACGGGGTGCATCGATTAGGACCCACAGCACCGGTTGGAGTGGCCAGAGTTCACCGGAATCGAAGATGGAGGCGAGCAGGAGAACGACGGCGTCAAGCCGGGTCAGGAAAGGAGCGAGGGAGAACGTGAGTGTGGGTGAGGTGTGCGTGGGGGTAAGGGAGTGGGTAGGGGTCAAGGTGACCCCGATCCAGGTCCAATTGGGCCAGGTCGGCCTAAGAGCCCAACCCATACCACCAGTAGAATAAGAAGAAAAATAAAATAAAACAACTATCGAATTACCAAAATACCCTTGTAATACTTAAAACGGTAGAAAAAATATAGAAAAATCATAAATATATATAATATATCTAAATAATTACAAAATTGAATCTATATAAGAAAAATATAAAACCACTTGTTTGAGTTAAATACACCACCACTAAATATTAAAGTCCCTGGAGTTCTCAATTAAATTATAACAATATAAGAAAATATCCAAAAAATAATAATAAATCATTTTTGTGTATAAAAAATAAATATACTATTTATAAAAATATTAACTTAATTATTTTATAAATAAAATTTGGAGTAAGTATTCAAAGATATTTAATCCTTTATGGAATTTTATAAACCTAAGAATAATACTTAGAAAAAATAACTTTTTTTAAGATCTTAAATAAATATATTTTATCAAAAAAATACTAAATATATTATTCCAAAAAATCTTTAGATTCTTAATAAATTCTAAATATTCTATATTATGAAAATGAGATAATCATTTGTTAACTCTTTAAAATTATTTCCTAAGTAAGAAATAATCACATTTCTTTATAAATATTAAATCATGTAGGACTAAGTACTAAAGTGTAAAACCATAATTAGGATTCATAATAAAACTTAAGTATAATGTAAGAATTTTATAAAACCCTTTTAAAACCATAAATCAAATTTAAACCAACAACAATTAAGCTAACCTTATACATCATTTAATCCTATTATAGATATATGATCTTTATATTTTAATCATATCTCACATAACTTTAAACTCTAACAAAATACAAATATCATAAGTAATCCACCTTAAGTCCATTTATGCCCTTAAAGTTAACTTTAGTCTAAAAGATTGTAAACACCATGTTAAAGCATTCATTATGTATTTTATAGTTCACTTTGGTCTGTTTCAATTAAGACCTAAAACATCTCAAGACCAAACAGATCAAGTAAACACCAAGAGACATCGACTACATTCTATTAACCATAACTTTTTTTAAACATTAGAAAAGAAACCTTTTCTTCAAAGGTTATTCTTTTTGCCACCTCAAACAACAACTTTATGATAGTTCTTTCAACCCTTAACAACTTATCACATGGAATTTTATCCTAGCTACCAAATGGTAATTAACCTCAATTATAGATTAACTTGTACTCTATTTTTATATTTTTAGTTTGTGAACACTTAAGTTCCCTATAAATGCATTTGTTTGTGAAGTAAAAATTGAGAATAAACCAACTCTTAAGGAAATCACCTAAGTTCAACTCACTTAGACTATCGGGGATCCACTCTGGGGATTTTACAAAATGCATAGCATTACTTATGCATAACTACATATTGCTTCTTTAAACATTAGTCCTTACCGGACCAATGATGTTGTTTTCAGATACTGGATCTTATATCATCTCGAAGACCGTGATTACATAATCTTATGATCACAAAGGCAAGTTCACACTTGCTCATGTCCTTTGATTATTTTCTGTAAGTTATTTTGCAAATCAAGTGTTGTCATCACCTGCATTTCAAAAAGGTCAGAAAACACTATTTTTATAATAATATGATTATAACCTACTATGAAAATTCCGGTGGTAAAGGAACATATTATCTAGGACTTAACAACCAATGTCGCCAGTGATTCTTGCGCCGTATATTACGCGTTAACCATGAGATCTATATGGCTCTAGGGAAGTCAGCTGGCTCGGCTCCCTCTTGCATGCATCAGACACTGTTCTAGGCATTTGTAAGTTGCAGATCGTCGGTATAGCCGTTTTATATGGGGGTCTACCGTGGATTTGGGCTTACAAAAGACAGATTTCTAGTGTTAATGGTTGTTGTGTGTATCCAACTAAGGTATAGCCATTTTATATGGGGAAAGTCTACCTTGAGTGTGGACATACAACAATTGCGTTGTATGCGGGGTCGCGGAGAAGGAAAGTGATTGGATTGGATCTTAGGTTGGGACTCAAACCAAGGAAGTTTGAACGGGGACATACTCCCGGCCGTGCAACAAAGCTTAAGATCTCTCATGGGTAAAGTGACGCACCTCTGCAGAGTGTAAGAACTGTAACTTGTTACTCCCTGTTCCGGGAAGGAGCTGCGAACGCTGCAGGAAAGGAACTCCAGGAAAGTTCTGGTAAACCCGTGAAGGCTGACGGACATAGCTTTTCAGAATAAAAGCAACCTCTGAAGAAATGTTTACGAAAACCTGCTTGGCCTACGGCATTTGGTTTGTGGCTGTAGATAGTGCATCAAACACTCCTTTTTAGTGAACTTGCTGAGTACGCTCGTACTCAACGTATGCTCTTAACCCTTGCTACATTTCGGAGCAACCAATGATGAACCTAGAAGGGAAGTTTTCTAAAGAATTAAAGGTATCCAGTGGAGATCAACAGGAGTCAATGACTACATCAGAAGTTTTTGAAGCCAAGATAGACCGTTCTATATAAATAAATCCCTAGACAGTAGAACCTACTTCTGGAAGGAATTGCTTTAGTAGAAATGCCAAGCCATAGATATATAGTAGCAGTGTTCTTGCATAGACTTCAAGTTGTTATCTATGATTTTCTTTTGCATAATATCTTCCTCACTGTCTCGAGGAAGTTCTCCGGCTCTTTTGTAACGTGTCATATGTAATTTATAGTCATGTCTTAGACCTGTGTGTTTCTGTTGTACCACTCTAGGGGATGTAATACTAGTGAACGGTGTTTCATTGGTGTTATGTCAATGACTATAGTGTACTAAATCATGCAGTGGTATGCTGGGTCACCACAGGGTGGTTGGCCATGACCTTTACCTTGCTTTCACCGAGACCATGAGTCACACACTAAGGATGGTTCCATCGTAACGGGTCAAATCACGAAGCCGGTCCCTAGAGATGTGAGGCGAGGTTGGTTTACCAGGGGCGCTATGAACCCCAAGCAACCCGGTCCATGCTTCCCTACCTGTTATGAATACACCTTCACCCGCCAAATCTTTCAAAACATTTTCTATACATATGTCGAATGGAACGCCCGAACTATGTGACTCATGGAATCTACTAGGAAAGTTAATCAGGAGAGAGGTTCCCAAGCCCTGTGTGGTTGTACGCTCGTCTCGGTTCTAAAGGAAAGAACTCGTTTCCTAGTGGTGGCGAGCATGGGACTATAAAAACCACATCCCACTGTGGCCTCCCATACAAACCTTAGCATGTTTAATCTCATATCACCTCTGATCTCATCTCATCATGATCTCCTGTCATACTAGATTATCTGCATCTGATACATCATCTAGATGGACCAGACTCAACAACTATGCATGGCTAAGAAGGACACAGATATAAGCTCTAGCAGTGCACACAAGCCAAACCTAGTTATGCTAGGAGCAGTGGATCAGGTAATATAAGCTCAAAGGGAGTAATGCAATAGATAGGATATTCTATCTATCGATAAAAGACCACAGTAGAATCGTATGCATCATGGCAGGAATTGAAATGCTTTTGAAATCATAGGATTATATCATGGTGGGGCTATGCTTGCCTTTGCCAGTTGATAGGAGATAAATAGATCTCCAGAAGCCTTGTACTTGGCTTGGTTACAATTGGTCAAGTATTGGTCTTCGAGCTTCGACGATGTTGATCTCTGACTTTGATCTCGATCTCGTATTCTACCGGGGAAGAACCACACCGGAAAGAAAGGGGAAACAATCAACACATGGCATCGGTGCAATGCTCAAGCAAGTATTGTATTAAAAATTAACCCCTAAGGCATGCTCGACAATTTAATCGGGGTTCCGAGGGGTGCAAACCCTAACTCGGGAAAACTCCTGATTCACCTATGAGGGGTTACTATGTTCTTCTAATTAAACTTGTCTTGAAAGTTGTTGAACAATGCATGATTATATCTTTAATAGATAGATCTCATTTTTTCTGAAAATTTTGATATATTATACATAATTTTTTGAGTTAAAATGAATTACTTATTGAATTTACAATTTTAAACCAATTTATGAAATTATTAAACTAATTTGAATTGGTTTACTGCATGGTGGGGTTATTTCACTAGGCCTAATTCTACCAAGAGAGGCTGACGAATGGGCCCATAGCCACATTAGTAGCCACGTGGGCAAACATGACTCATAGCAGTTTGACTGGGCTGATCGTGCGCTGCTGATGTCAACATGACGTTTGCGCAACATCATGCCGACGGTGACCTCCCTGGTGGGCGACGGAGATGGCGGAGCACAACGAACGTGGCAGCGCGGCTATGTGCGTTCGAACCGCAATGACGAGGCGAGCCTAAATGTAGCGGTGCCGCTACTTATAGGTCAATGGAGCACGACCGACGACAAGCTTCTGCGGCGGCGGGACCGGTCTCCCGCGGCTAGGATGATACATGGCGAGAGGGAGGAAGGGGAAGGGTCCACGGGGACCTGCAGCTCACCGCGGATTGGACGGAGCCGACGATGAGGATCGGACAGGCCAGACAGCGTCGGCAACATCAACTAAAGCAGCGGCCAGAGCTCAGGAAGACGAGGTCATTGGCGAAGATTCGGAGCGCCCTGCTTGATTCCTTTGGGGGGAAGCAGTGCGACAAAGCGGAGCCGATGGTGGTCTCAGATGGCCTCGGGGTGGTCGGGGACGATGGGGAGAGCGGCAATCTATGGTTAGGGTTTCAGCTTCGCAAGAGAGAGAAGAGAGAGGTCTCTAGGGAGGGGAAAATGGATAGGGAGGGCGAGGGTAACATCGTGGCGACCTTATCCTCCTCCAGGGTGTGATGAACGACGGCGACCGAGCGGCACGGATTGACGGCGGCGCCGCGGAAATGCAACAGCGTGCCGTCGTTTTCGAAGACAACGAGGCAAAGTGGTACGCGGGCTGGGCCGAGGTGGGCTTCAGCTAGGCTGCAACGGTTGTTGGCTACTGCGCGGGTGGGCGGAAGGGAGGGAGAAGAGGGAGTTGGGCTGGCCTGGTTCTGGTCTGGATTTGTTTTTTTAGAAAAACCTTTTTCCTTTTTCTATTTTGTATTTCTCTTTGTAATTTCAATTTCAATCTCTTTTGAATAATTCAAAAATGCCAGAAGCTTTATAAAATATATAAAAATATTGCAGGGCCGCTGTAATCCATTTGGGATCCACAATTTTGGTACTTTCCAAAATACAAAACATTTGGATGTATTTTAAAGAGAGGGGAGGATTAGGGTTTTACATTATTTCTCCAATGCATGCATTTTAAAGTATGATTCTTATGAATGCAGAATAAACCCTAAATATTGATTATGTAAAACTAGGGCGTTATAGTTCCACCACAAGTCACCACAAGTCCAGCATTCCGAAGCATCGTGCACCAAGCAGCACCTCCAGGAAGGAAGGCGATGATGATGACGCTGCTGCCCAGACAGGTCCTAGGGTTTCCCCCGGTATGCTCCAGGAGGTGGGATAGAGGTACATCCAGTGCCCTTCAAGAAGGACGGTGGCACCCGCAGGCATCACCACGTCGGTATCAAGATGACAAGGATTCCTCCCGACCCCTCTAAAAACCACACCCCCGGACACTTTGCAGTGCTCCACCATGCTCTCGCCCTCCAACATACGCCACACCGATCTTGCATCTTCCACCGCTGTCTCACCGTGACACGCGAAGTAAGGTCGATAAACTAGCAAAGAGGAAGCAATGATAGGGGTTGCCGAGACAACAGTACACGGGAGGGAACTACCTCCACCACCGAAAGGCGGTAGCTGATCGGATACAACCACAGGGAAAACCAGGACCACCTGGCCTGGTCGAGCTCACCTGGGCTCGTGAAGCCCTGCCGCCGCACTGTAGCAGGGGAACCATCATCCCAACCGACCCCATGCAAGCCCATACTTCTTCGGCCCTTGGGGAATCAACTGCCACCGTCGATCCCTGCCACCATGTAGCAGCAGCACCACCACCACGCGCTTACCCGGGATTACCGGACGACCATAGGTTTGAGAAACACCCCGGCCTCCACGAGCTCAACCCCTCGGAGCGACAAGAACCACCATGGTGAGACCCTTGGTGCCGACATGGGGGCCGAAGGAAGATCCGGTCCCACCTGGCCTAGATCCTTTGATATAGAGGGAGCAGCGTTGCGGGACACGCCACACAACCCGCTGTCCAAGGATCAATGGTGCTATGCCCGCCTGCCCAGCTCTAGTGATTAGACCATGTGCCGGTAGATGGGGTTCGGTCCACTGCAACAGCAGCCCCTGGAACCACGCACAGGGCCCGGGTTAGGCCGGCCCAGATCGAGCCCAACCTGGCCTAAATTTGGGCCGAGCCCCCATGCCGCGATGGCTCATCTCTGCTGCCTTCTCTTGTCCATCACCGGCTCCAGAGGACTCTGCCACCGCAGCGCCTCGCCACCATCCTCGGGCCTGAGCCCACCTCCGTGATCCGGGCCAAGCCCGCGCCGCCCGTATCCAGATGTGGACGACGCCCGAAGGCCGCCACCACCTCGGCCATGGAACCGTCTCCACACCGTGAGGCCTTCACTTTGCTGCCGAACCAGCTGCGCCCATCGCAAGAACGCCGCCCTCACCGGCCCCTTCTGGCCGTGCTGATTCCTCCGCGTGATGGGGAAAAGTCCCCACCGCCGCCCGCGCGCAGGCTTTGCCCAGCGGCGCCATCCGGCAACGGCGAGGGAAGGAGGGAGGATGGAAGGAGATCTAGGCGGCGGCTAGGGTTCCCTCCCATCACTCATGGGAGCGACGAGGAGGGAGATGGGTTTTTTCGTCACCAGGAAGTGGAACGTAGTGAAAGGACTATATCTTCTCATGATATCTTTTTTTGGTGTTAATGATAATCCCAAATGTGTTTTAATTGTGCGCTTGAGTTTCAGAGGAAACGTTGTTGATGTCTCCTTCTATAGTGGTGGATGCTCTCTTGGAATCTCTTGAAGACGGTGGCTTTTTAGTCTTCTCCTAGTTTCTCTCCGGTTATTGTTTTTAGGTCACCGTACTATTAAGAGGGGGTCCATTTTGGAAGGTTGTGGGAAATCACTTATTCTTGCACAAACCTATATGCACCGACACAGCCATCCCATTATCCCGTGAGAGAGCGTGTTCCTGTTCTGTTGGAGCCTTTTGTGTCTCACTGGAACTTCCGGTCATAGGCCGGAAGTTCCGCTCAAACTTTATCTGCGGGCTGTTCTACACTTTGTTCCGACGCTAGTTCCGCCCCAAGTTCCGATGGTGAATCAGTAACCTTCTGTTCGAAGAGTTCTATTTGCCGGAACTTGGGCTGGAACTTGCATCGGAACTTGTCCTGCCAAAAGTTCCTGAGCGGAACTTCCGCCAGAAGCCGGAACTTCCGGTCAGATTCTGTAACACCCTCAGAATCGTCCCTATGCAAGTTTTAGCGGAACCCGCCAAACCCGCATAGAAACGATTCAAAGGTGCCCACCAGGCACTTTCGTGCGGGTGGAAAACGAAGTAATAACATTACACAACAGTCCTCGATGGGACCCATGTAATGTATATATACAACACGACTCCATGAGTCAAGAATACAGATATACAGAACAAAGATCCAAATCACCTTGAGAATGATAGAGCGTCCAGCTACGGACAAGATGCAAATGGGGCTAAGAGCCCTGAAGAATAACCAATGGCGTCCAAAACCCTGCCCAGGCCAAGCCGGAAGGGTAACTGTGGCATCCCGCAAAACCACTACTAGAAAATCGCGTTGAATTTGTGCATTGCATCGTCATCATCATGCATTGTTTGCCAAAACTAGGTTTGCAAAGCCCGTTTTGTTTTATAAAACGCCTCGTCTTTTATTCAAACGCCAACCCCCGGATGTTTCGGATATTTTGTTTGCCAAAAACTAGTTACAAAGATATTTGAAAATAAAATAAATATTAAATTATTTTTAGTAGGGGCAGTCGAACGGGCCAACCCGACCCGAACGACCGCCCCAGATTTTAAAACGGTCCACCCCAAACCAGCCCCATCTAAATCCTAAACCCACCCACTAATCTACCCCAGCCCCCTCTCCACATCACTCCCACCAATCTAGGATCGCCATCTCAGCTACCCCCTCTTCCCCCTCCAATCCAAACCCGCCACGTCACCCAAGCCCCCAACCTCCCTCTCTCCTCTCACCACACGCCACACCCCACTCCCCAGCTGCCCCACACGCACACAAACACAGCACACACGCATGCGCCACCAACCCCTCTCAACCTCCCTGCCACTGGGCCCCGCCCCGCGTGGACCCGTCCCCCAGGCCCACCTCACGCACTGCTCATCTTCTCCCTGGCCCTTCCCACGCCGCGCGCACGCCTCCCCAACCTCGCCTCACCCCCGCCCTGCTCCTCTCACCCCTCCGGCGCCCCACCTTCGCCACCGCCTCCTCCGCTGGCCTCCGCTGCCTCACCTAGCCCCGCCGCCTCCGCCTCCCCGACGCCACCTCGCCACGATCACGGCCTCCCTGGCCTCGCCTCTCCCTCTGCAACCATGCCGCTCAAGCCAGCCGCTTCTGGCCGAGCCTGACGCGAGCCCGCCTCCCGGCAGCCCCTGACCGACCCCTGGCGCGCCTCCGCGCCCATGGCGCCTGCCCGGCATCGCCACGCCGCCGCTCCGTCGACCTCCTCTCCCGCAAGCTCCCAGCGCCGTGTTCTCCGCCGCCACGGTCCGGCCAGCTGCCGCCCTCCAGCCGCCCGCCCGTCCGACAACCGCCCCAGGCCCGCTCGTCCTCTGCCCTCCGCGTCGCCCGCCTCGGCCAGAGCTCCGGCCTTCCCGACGCCACGCCGCTTCTCCACTGCTGCGTTCCCGAACCTCCGGCCGCCCACGTCGTCTTGACCCGTCACGCCAGAGCCTCCACGAGCTGCGTCGCGAGCTCTGCGTCGCCGCGTCGCCACCTCGAGCCTCGCTCTCCACACCTCCTCTCGCTCCGATTAGGTGTCCCGCTGCCAAGCCCGGCCCCTTCTGCCCTGTCCTTGGTGGGCCCTAGGCTGCGCGAGCCCGCCTTGACCGCCACCTCCCCGCAGTCCCTCCTTTTCATCGAGCATCGTCGCCATCCGTTCAAGACCTCCCCCGACAATGAAGTCGGAACCACCCAGGCCGCCGACATGAACCCGAAGGCGATGACTCGGGATCGATAAGATCTTCTTAGACGCCGAGAACCCACGGTACCCGAAGACCGAACCCGGCGCCGCTCCAAGATCTCCTTCCCGGAGTTGATGACCCGATGACACCAAGATCTACATCACGGATCCGCCGGGCGAGACCTCGAAGGCCATCGACGCGTGAAGATGTAACCTCGGAATTCCGAGGAGGCCGGCAAGAACTCCTCGAGGACGCCAAGTTCTTCGCCTCGGACACCGAGACCCGGGATCGTCAAGTTCTCCTTCCGGAAGCATCGACGCCCGTGCGACAAGGTCTACTTCACGGATCCGAAGACCCTAACCCCGGATGTCGAGATCGACCGACCGTGAATGCGACAAGATCCGCATGCGACAAGAACGACACCGACCCAAGTTCGCTCCCGGATATCGAGACCCGATGCGACAAGATCGGCCCGATACCGAGAACGACCTGCATCCGAGAACGTTCACGAGATCAATCCATTGAACCTCGACCCCGAGACCGACCCGAACCCGAAACCCAAGATCGTCGAGAACCCTGATGTGTGAACCTTTTCCGACCCCCCCCCTATTTTATAAATGCATAATAACAACTTGTTGCATATTAAATTGTCATCTCGCATGCATATCGGTGGTTTGGGGGCCTTATGCCGATTCACCTATTAATTAAATATGGGGCCCATATGCGGGCAAATCTAGTCTCATATCGGCCTCATTTAAACTTGTGTAGCGAACCAGTGCTATCATCTTGCCCTGTTAAAACAACATTTAATTTGCGGGGGTTCTAAACAACTTGAACCACCTAATTAATTGTCGGAACCCCGGTTCCGCTTAATATGACCTAATCGCATCGCACCTTTGCTATGTCATCCATCATGCATGCATCATGCCGATCTTCTGCCATCTTATTAAATATGGCATCCGGTGTTTCTTCTAGTGATTTGATTCTTCGCGGATAAGGCCGTTGAGTTGATGTGAGCTTCGCCCCGATCTTCGGGAAAAACCTTCGACAATGTTTTCAGGCGAGCATCTCCCTCTTTCTACCTATCTTACTTTTATAGTCTTTATTCCCTCCTGTTGATCTATTGCTATCTGTGTTGCGATGCTCTAGTTTCCGTACCCGATATATCCCCTGCAGCCGTATATTGCCTTGGACACACCCTAACACCTGTTGTTTGGTAGTTAGTTGGACTTGCGCGTCGTAGTTGCTTGCTCAAGTGCTGATGTGTGTCGTCATATGCCACAGTTGCTGATGTATTGCCGCATGTTGAGGTTGGAGATGATTCTAGTTTTACTTATCGTCACTTTAATTTCCGTTTAACAACTAAAATTTGAATAAGCAGAGGCATCGGTGGGTGATAGATAATATTTGGTTTCCGAACGCCCACTTGTGTCCCGTAAGACCCCGAGTACTTGATACCTGTTCCTTGATTTATCGCGCTATCCACATCCGGGAGGTATATGGGACCCCCCTGAGCCAGAGCTTGATTCAGTCTTATTTCTTGGGGCCACAAACTAGTTTGAGGTTTTATTTACGATCCTGTACTTATGCCATGTTTACCGCTTTATTTACGATTGTGCGAGTCGCATGCATCGCTTAGGATCGGGACACGATTCCGCTGTGTCGACAAGCCCGTTTGGGTTCCCGATCGCTCACACAGATTACCCAGACCTTGAGGCCGTCTCGAGCTTGCTTACTCCGTTGCGGATTCTACTTAAGGTGGCCCCTCAAATATTTCCAATCTGTGATTGTTCACCGTGAAAGCCTCGTTGGGTTTTGATTTGGTTTTCGAGGTTGATCGAGTGTGTTGCTATTGGTGCACCCGGGTAAAACTTTCAAAGCCGTGTCATGGATATGGACGACTTAGCACGATTCTCGATCATAGACAAGCATAACTAAAGTTTACTGCTATAAATTTGACTTATAATGACTAGTAATCAGCTTCACCATAATGGAATGGCTAATTAATACTGCCCACAATTGCTTGTTTGTTTGTCGCTTGCGACAAATGTATCTGACTAGTAAGTATTGCAACTACAACGAATTGGCTGAATAAAAGTACCAACAACTACTGGGTTTATGGGTTATCTTATGTTAAAAGTATCTGACTAGTAAGTGCTGCCACTATAACGGAATGATTAACTAAAAGTACCCACTTCTTACTTTATCAGGACGATTATCTAAACTTGACTAGTAAAGTGCCGCAACTATAACTGAATAAGTAAAACTACCAACGGTGTGAGTTCCTCGGTTGACTTCCTCGTTTGGTCTCGAGGGGGAAATACCAGGATGGGTTTGTTTGGTGTTAGCTTCAGGTTGGATCCGGATAGGTCTATCTCACCCCTCTCTGATTACCGCCGTTTTTCGAGTCTCTATAGGTTGTTTAGTGCATGTGCCGCCGCTTCATCCACCATACCTATGTAGGCGAGGACCGAATTCTAGCCTCGCCGTGTCTTGGCCTCGATCGACGCTCCTTCTTTGTTTTCTTTGCCTTTGTCGGCACCTTTTGTTAAGCAGGTTTTGAGATCGACGCCGTTAGCGTGGTTACCTTCCGCTTGGCCCGGGCAGGTTATGGACGCCATTGGTTATTCTTCGTGGCTCTTAGCCCCATTTGCATCTTGTCCGTGGCGGACGCCTATCGCTTTCAAGGTGATTTGGATCTTTGTATATTATATTCGTATTCTTGACTCTTTGAGTCATATATATATATCTGCCTGGGTCCCATCGAGGACTGTTGTGTAATGTTATTACTTCGCTTCCACCGCACGAAAGTGCTGGTGGGCACCTTTGAATCGTTTCTATGCGGGTTTGGCGAATTTTGCTAAAACTTGCATAGGTCCGATCTGAGGGTGTTACAAGAACCGCTAACGACGCCGATCGCAAAACCCGCTTAAAAAAGGTGCCGACAAAGGGCAAAGGAAAAAAGAGGCGTCAAGATCGAGGCCAAGACACGGCGAGGCTAGAATTCAGTCCTCGCCACATAGGTATGGTGGATCAAGCGGCAAAGATGCACTAAACAACCTATAGAGACTCGATACAACTGGCGGCTATCAGAGAGGGGTAAGAAAGACCTATTCGGATCCAACCTGATACTACCATCAAACAAACCCATCCTGGCGTTTCCCCCTCGAGACCAAACGAGGAAGTCAACCGAGGAACTCAAACAGTTGGCAGTTTTACTTATTCATTTATAGTTGCAGCAATTACTAGTCAGGTTTAGATAATCATCCTAATAAAGTAAGCAGTGGGCACTTTTAGTTAACCATTCCGTTATAGTTACAACACTTACTACTCAGATACAGATAGCATGAGATAACCCAAAACCCAGCAGTTGTTGGTACTTTTATTTAGCCATTCCGTTGTAGTAGCAATACTTACTAGTCAGGTATAATGGTCGCAAGCGACCTCCAAACAAGCAATTGTTGGCAGTTTTATTTAGCCATTCCATTATAGTGAAGCTGATTACTAGTCATTATAAAGGCAAATTTATAGCACTACTTTAGTTATAGTTGTCTATGATCGAGATACTGTGCTCCAAGTCGTCCATAATCGCGAACACGGCTTTCAGAAAGTTTTAACCCGGCCGGGGTGCACAAATAGCAACACACACTCGATCAACCTCGGAAAAACCAAATCAAAACCCAACGAGGCCTTCACGACAAAGCAATCACAGGATTCAGAAATATTTCAGGGGGCCACCCCATTGAGTACACCAAGAACGGTTAGCTGACCGAGACGGACTCAAGGTTTGCGCTAATGGTCAGAACGATCGGGAACCCAAAACTGGGCTTGTCGATACCGCGAAAACACTCCGCTTACCTAAACAGTACAATGTGCTATCCATCGCACAATTTAAATAAAGCAGTAGCATGGCATAAGTACAGGATCGTAAATAAAACCTCAAACTAGTTTGTGGCCCCAAGAAATAAGAATGAATCAAGCTCTGGCTCAGGGGGGTCCCATAATCCTCCCGGATGTGGATAACGCGATAAATCAAGGAACAGGTATCAAGTACTCGGGGTCCTACGGGACACAAGTGGGCGGTCAGAAACCAAATATTATCTATCACCCACCGATGCCTCTGCTTACTTACTCCAATTTTAGTTGTTAAACAGAAATTAAAGTGAACGATAAGTAAAGCCATGATCATCTCCAACATCAAACATGCGGCCATACTCCAACAACTGTGGTACTTGAAGACACACAACAGCAATAGAGCAAGCGACTACGACACGCAAGTCCAACTATCTACCAAATAACAGGTAATAGGATGTGTCCAAGGCAATATAAGGCTGCACGGGATATCACGGGTACGGAAACTAGAGCATCGCAACGAAGATAGCAATAGATCAACAGGAGGGAATAAATACTATAAAAGTAAGATAGGTAGAAAGGGGGAGGTGCTCATTGAAAACATTGTCAAGGTTCATCCAAGATCGGGTCGACACTGCATCAACTCAACGGCCTTATCCGCCAAGAACCAAAACACTAGAACAAACACCGGATGCACGATTTAATACAACGGCGTAAGATCGGGCATGATGCATGTATGATGTATGACATGGCAAAGAAAGTGCGATAATTAGGTCATGTTAAGTGGAACCGGGGTCCCGACAATTAAATATATGGTTCGAGTTGTTTATCTACCCCGCAAATTAAATGTTGTATTAGCATGGCAAAATATATCACCGGTTCGCTACACAAATTTAAATGAGGCCAATATAAGACTAGATTCGCCCGCATATGGGCCCCATATTTAATTAGAGGTGAATCGGCATAAGGCCCCCAAACCACACAATATGCATGCGAGATGAACAATTAATATGCGACAAGTTGTATTATATTATAAAATAGGGTTTCGGGAAGGGGTTCACACATTAGAGGGCCTCGACGAACTTGAGGTTCCGGGGTTCGGGGTCGGTCTCAGGGTTCGACGGGTTCGTTTCGCGGATCGTTCTCGGGTAGCGGGTAGACCTTTGGCGATCCGCGGTGGTCGGGCCATGTTGTCGGTGGTCATGGCGTCGACGGCACTTGTCGACGCATCGGCGACCTTGGCGTCCGGAAAGAAGTACTTGTCGATCCGGAGAAGGACTTGGTTCGCGTCGGGCGCTTCGATCCTCCCCGGTCGGTGTCGATCTTGTCGCCACGTGGTCCTCGGTCCTTGAAGAAGATCTTGTCGCACGGTGTCCGAGGTAGACGAACTTGGCGTTTCGCGGCGACGTGCATGTCGAACTGGTGGCGATCTCGGCGGTCATCGGGTTCGGTCATCGGTAGATCTTGGTGGAACCAGAGTAGAACTCGACGAACGACCCCCCCTGTGATGACGAGCTTGGTGGAACAAGGGACTGGAATGACTCGCTTGCCCGGAGAACATGTTGTGTCGAGGTTGTCAGGTACGCGCACCGGCTAGACTGGCGAGGCAGGATTAAAACACCGAGGAGGGGACGCTTGGGAAAAACAGCCCGGAAGATGAATATGCACCAGTAGCACACACTCGCAACAATGACAACCACTAGAGTCAAAACTGAAGATATCACTGGGGAGCCTCCTCATGGCTCGGCAGACAGCAAAACGGCCACACGAAGCTGGATTGTAGGGATGCGGACGACCCGGATGGAGGCGACGAGACGCAGGCACCGCGACGCTTGCTTGCAGCGAAGTAGGGCCGACAACAAGGAACAGCAGATCCTGGCAGTGTTCAGAAGTTGACTTGGCAGAAGACTGCGTCGGGTCTCGAGGAACAGGGGGAGTCCCGGGGAACGAGGGTGAGGCCGACAGCGGCGGCTCCGGGGTGGGGCTCGTGGCAGCGGTGGCAGCGCTGGCCGAACGGGCTTGGCGACGGGGTGACAGGGGCGTGCAGAGGCGGACGGCGGAGCTCGGGCTCGGCGGCGCTCGAGGTGGGAGGCGCTGCCGGAGGCGGGGAAGAAGGCTGCTGGCGGCGCCGGCGGCGGAGGAGGAGGCGGTTCGGAGAAGCTCGGGAGGTGACGGGGGTCGCGAGGTGGAGGCGGCTCATGGCGGACGCCCACGGGCCGGGCCGGGCGGAGGGCGGCGCCTGGGGTTGCTGCGGAAGAGGGACGAAGGGGTGGGAACTCAAGGTGAGGAGGCCGACGGAGCCAAGCGTGGAGCTTGCAAGGAGAGGCGGCAGGTGGGCGGCTGAGGAGCGGTTCAGGGAGGCCGATGGCGGGCGACGGCTGCCGGGTAGGCGGGCGCGGGGCAAGGCCGAAGGTGGAGGCGGGCGATGGTGGTCGGAGGGACAATGGGCGGCGAGGTGGAGGGTCGCGGGTAGCCGGCGAGGTGGAGGAGGAAGAGGGCGCGGAGGCCGGCGCTCTGGGCGGGCCGAGGCCGGAGAGGGGCGAAGAGGGGCCGACGGGCGGAGAGCGCGCCGAGAGGAGGAAGGGCGGGCGCGGTGGCTGGCGCCGGAGAGGAGAGAGGAGGGATGGAGGCACGTCGGTGGCGTGGGCGGTTGCGGGAGCGGGGTGAGGAAGGAGAACGCGGGGAGGAGGGAGCGCGTGGGGGGTCGCGTGGGACCCGCGGTGGGGGTGTGGGGCCAGCGGGTGAGTGGAGGGAGGTGGTGTGTGGCAAGGGCCTGTGGTGGGTCCGGTGGCAGGAGGTGGGAAGGAGAGGGGAGGGTCCAGGAGGTGTGGTGGGCAGGTGAGGGCCTGTGTAAGTGAGGGTGGGGTAGAAAACTGTGTGAAAGAGAGGAGGGAAAAGTGATGGATTGATGATGTGGCGGGGTGGGTAGGAAGTTGGGGAGGTGAGGTGAAATGTGAGAGGTGGGTAGGATAGATTCGTGGGAATGGGATTTAGAGTGTAGGTTTTGCAAATATGTGTTTGTTTGGTTTTGTTTATTTTAAAACAAGGCCACTTTGCAATTAGTTTTTAGGGAAATAAAATATCCGATACGCTCGGGGTTTTGCCTTTGAAATAAAGAGGGTTATTTGTACAAAGCAAAACTAGGTTTTTCGAAATAGTTCAGACAAACAATGCATGATGATGGCGATGCAATGCACAAAAACAACGCGATTTTCTAGTAGTGGTTTTGCGGGATGCCACAATTCGACACCACTAACAATGGATCTCGCCCTCGAGATCCGCCTCATGGTACCGGAAGGAAGGTCGGCGATCTGCATCTTCTCGCTTCGTGTAGATCCTCGCGACACCACTAACAAGAGGTCGTTGTCCATGATCGTCGAGAGGACACTCTGGAACAAAAGGTCGAAGGTAGAGGTATTAACAAATAAAGCCACCTCTAGCTTCCGTGGACGGAGTAAAATTGCTGGATCCACTGATTCGATGTACAAGAGCGAATGGTAAGAGTAGTCGAATGGTGATCAGTCCATCGCGCACCCAAACCATTACTCTGCACACGAATAGGCGGATGATGCAACCAACTCTGGGATTCAGACTGAAGATCTCGACAAGCGAGGTTCGGAAACAAAGGAGGGATGCAGACTCTGCATCGGATCTGGCGTAGATGATGTCGTCGTGTCGGAAAACACCGGAAGGCACAAACAAGGAACAAAGAATGGTACCGCAGTAGACGGATTTCCTCAGGCAGCATGAACACCGGATGGTAGAACACCGTTATCAGAGGAGGAAGCGAAACCCTGAAGGTACGACGGAAACCCAACCACGAGAATCCTGGACTCGAAGAGAGAGAAGAGAGCGGATTCAAAACACGTCGAGGTAAGAGGGGAACATCAGAGGGGTAAGGAATAAAGCAGACCTAACCAGAACTATCCAACCGATTTTTCAAAAATAGTTTTGACACTCTACTTCGGCCGTTAGCTAGGTTATCCTACAGGCTGGACTTGTGGGGTATCGCAACTGCTAAGCTCTGATACCACTCTGTAACACCATCGATCGCCCTATGCAAGTTTTAGCGAACCCGCCAAACCCGCATAGAAACGATTCAAAGGTGCTCACCAGCACTTCGTGCGGGTGGAAAACGGTAATAACATTACACAACAGTCCTCGATGGGACCCACGTAATAGATATATACAACACGACTCCATGAGTCAAGAATACAGATATACGTAACAAAGATCCAAATCACCTTGAGAATGATAGAGCGTCCAGCACGGACAAGATGCAAATGGGGCTAAGAGCCCCAAGAATAACCAATGGCGCCCAAAACCCTTCCCGTGCCAAGCGGAAGGGTAACCTCGCTAACGACGCCGATCGCAAAACCTGCTTAAACAAAAGGGTGCCGAAGGGCAAAGGAAAAAGAGGAGCTGATCTCGAGGCCAAGACACCATGAGGCTAGAATTGCCGGTCCTCGCCACATAGGTATGGTGGATCGGAAGAGCTGCAAAGATGCACTAAACAACCTATAGAGACTCGATACAACCGCGGCTATCAGAGAGGGGTAAGAAAGACCTATTCGGATCCAACCTGATACTACCATCAAACAAACCCATCCTGGCGTTTCCCCCTCGAGACCAAACGAGGAAGTCAACCGAGGAACTCACACAGTTGGCAGTTTTACTTATTCATTTATAGTTGCAGCAATTACTAGTCAGGTTTAGATAATCATCCTAATAAAGTAAGCAGTGGGCACTTTTAGTTAACCATTCCGTTATAGTTACAACACTTACTACTCAGATACAGATAGCATGAGATAACCCAAAACCCAGCAGTTGTTGGTACTTTTATTTAGCCATTCCATTGTAGTAGCAATACTTACTAGTCAGGTATAATGGTTGCAAGCGACCTCCAAACAAGCAATTGTTGGCAGTTTTATTTAGCCATTCCATTATAGTGAAGCTGATTACTAGTCATTATAAAGACAAATTTATAGCACTACTTTAGTTATAGTTGTCTATGATCGAGATACTATGCTCCAAGTCGTCCATAACCGCGGACACGGCTTTCAGAAAGTTTTAACCCGGCCGGGGTGCACAAATAGCAACACACACTCGATCAACCTCGGAAAAACCAAATCAAAACCCAACGAGGCCTTCACGACAAAGCAATCACATGATTCAGAAATATTTCAGGGGGCCACCCATTGAGTACACCCAACGGTTAGTGACCGAGACGGACTCAAGGTTTGCGTCAATGGCTGTAAACGACTGGGAACCCAAAACTGGGCTTGTCGATACCGCGAAAACACTCCGCTTACCTAAACAGTACAGTGTGCTATCCATCGCACAATTTAAATAAAGCAGTAGCATGGCATAAGTACAGGATCGTAAATAAAACCTCAAACTAGTTTGTGGCCCCAAGAAATAAGAATGAATCAAGCTCTGGCAGTGGGTCCCATAATCCTCCGGATGTGGATAGCGATAAATCAAGGAACAGTATCAAGTACTCGGGGTCCCACGGGACACAAGTGGTCGGAAACCAAATATTATCTATCACCCACCGATGCCTCTGCTTACTTACTCCAATTTTAGTTGTTAAACAGGAATTAAAGTGAACGATAAGTAAAGCCATGATCATATCCAACATCAAACATGCGGCCATACTCCAACAACTGTGGTACTTGACGGCACGCAACAGCAATAGAGCAAGCGACTACGACGCGCAAGTCCAACTATCTACCAAATAACAGGTAATAGGATGTGTCCAAGGCAATATAAGGCTGCACGGGATATCACGGTACGAAACTAGAGCATCGTGACACAGATAGCAATAGATCAACAGGAGGGAATAAATACTATAAAAGTAAGATAGGTTGAAAGGGGAGGTGCTACCGAAAACATTGTCGAAGGTTCATCCAAGATCGGGTCGACACTCGCATCAACTCAACGGCCTTATCCGAAGAACCAAAACACTAGAACAAACACCGGATGCACTATTTAATACAACGGAAGATCGGGCATGATGCATGTATGATGTATGACATGGCAAAGAAGCGATGCAATTAGGTCATGTTAAGTGGAACCGGGTCCCACAATTAAATATATGGTTCGAGTTGTTTATCTACCGCAAATTAAATGTTGTATTAGCATGGCAAAATATATCACCGGTCTACACAAATTTAAATGAGGCCAATATAAGACTAGATTCGCGCATATGGGCCCCATATTTAATTAGAGGTGAATCGCATAAGGCCCCCAAACCACACAATATGCATGCGAGATGAACAATTAATATGCGACAAGTTGTATTATATTATAAAATAGGGTTGGAAGGGGTTCACATTAGAGGGCCTCACGAACTTGAGGTTCCGGTTCGGGTCGGTCTGTGGTTCGACGGGTTCGGTTTCGGGATCGTTCTCGGGTAGCGGTAGACCTTGGCGCATCCGCGTGGTCGGGCCATGTTGTCGGTGGTCATGGCGTCGGGACGGCACTTGTCGACGATCGGGCGCGACCTTGGCGTCCGGAAAGAAGTACTTGTCGCATCCGGGAGAAGGACTTGGTTCGGCGTCGGGGCGCTTCGGATCCTCCCTGGTCGGTGTCGATCTTGTCGCTTACGTGGTCCTCGGGTCCTTGAAGAAGATCTTGTCGCACGGTGTCCGAGGTAGACGAACTTGGCGTTTCGCGGCGACGTGCATGTCGAACCGGTGGCGATCTCGGCGGTCATCGGGTTCTCGGTCATCGGTAGATCTTGGTGGAACCAGGAGTAGAACTCGACGTCGAACGACCCCCAGGATGACGAGCTTGGTGGAACAAGGGACTGGAATGACTCGCTTGCCCGGAGAACATGTTGTGTCGAGGTTATCAGGTACGCGCACCGGCTAGACTGGCGAGGCAGGATTAAAACACCGAGGAGGGGACGCTTGGGAAAAACAGCCCGGAAGATGAATATGCACCAGTAGCACACACTCGCAAAAATGACAACCACTAGAGTCAAAACTGAAGATATCACTGGGGAGCCTCCTCATGGCTCGGCAGACAGCAAAACGACCACACGAAGCTGGATTGCAGGGATGCGGACGACCCGGATGGAGGCGACGAGACGCAGGCACCGCGACGCTTGCTTGCAGCGAAGTAGGGACGACAACAAGGAACAGCAGATCCTGGCAGCGTTCAGAAGTTGACTTGGCAGAAGACTGCATCGGGTCTCGAGGAACAGGGGGAGTCCCGGGGAACGAGGGTGAGGCCGACAGCGGCGGCTCCGGGGTGGGGCTCGTGGCAGCGGTGGCAGCGCTGGCCGAACGGGCTTGGCGACGGGGTGACAGGGGCGTGCAGAGGCGGACGGCGGAGCTCGGGCTCGGCGGCGCTCGAGGTGGGAGGCCCTGCCGGAGGCAGGGAAGAAGGCTACTGGCGACGCTGGCGGCGCCGACGGCGGAGGAGGAGGCGGTTCGGAGAAGCTCGGGAGGTGACGGGGGTCGCGAGGTGGAGGCGGCCTGGCGGCGGACGGCGGCGCCAAGGGGCCGGGCAGAGGGCGGCGCCCGGGGTTGCTGCAGGAAGAGGGATGAGCGGGGTGGGAACCTCGCGAGGAGGCCGACGGGCGCCGGCGGCGGAGCTTGAAAGCGGAGAGGCGGCATCGGGTGGGCGGCCAGGAGCGGTCGAGGCGGAGGGCCGATGGCGGCGGACGGTGCTGTCGGGGTAGGCGGGCGCGGGGCGAGGCCGACGGTGGAGGCGGGCGATGGTGGTTGGAGGGAGAACGGGCGGCGAGGTGGAGGGTCGCGGGCAGCCGGCGAGGTGGAGGAGGCGCGAGTCCGGCCTGGGCGGCCGAGGCCGAGAGGGGCGAAGAGGGAGGCCGGGCGGGGCGGAGAGCGCGCCAGAGGAGGAAGGAGGCGCGGTGGCCGGGAGAGGAGAGAGGAGGTGGAGGCGGCTTGGCGGGCGGTTGGGGAGCAGTGAGGAAGGAGAACGCTGGGGAGGGGAGCGTGGGGGTCGCGTGGGACCCAAGTGGGTGGGGTGTGGGTCCAGCTGGGGTGAGTGGAGGGAGGTGGTGGGCCTGGGGTGGGTCCTACTGGCGGGGAGGTGGGAAGGAGAGGAGGGTCCAGGAGGTGTGGTGGGCAGTGAGGGCCAGTGTAAGTGAGGGTGGGGTAGAAAACTGTGTGAAAGAGAGGAGGAAAAGTGATGGATTTATGATGTGGCGGGGTGGGTAGGAAGTTGGGGAGAGGTGAGGTGGTAAATGTGAGAGGTGGGTAGGATAGATTCGGGTGGGAATGGGATTTAGAGTGTAGGTGTTGCAAATATGTGTTTGTTTGGTTTTGTTTATTTTAAAACAAGGCCACTTTGCAATTAGTTTTTAGGGAAATAAAATATCCGATACGCTCGGGGTTTTGCCTTTGAAATAAAGAGGGGTATTTGTACAAAGCAAAACTAGGTTTTTCGAAATAGTTCAGACAAACAATGCATGATGATGGCGATGCAATGCACAAAAACAACGCGATTTTCTAGTAGTGGTTTTGCGGGATGCCACAGATTCGCTTCGCGACCCAAAAGTTCCGCCTCTTGTTCCTTCCCAAGTTCCGGTGGCGGCTCAGTAACCTTCTGTTTTGAAGCGTGCTATTTGCCGGAACTTGGTCGGAACTTGCATCGGAAGTTCACCGGAACTTCCGGTCTGTTTTTACCGGAACTTCCGGTTGGGTTTCTGGAGCGGGCGTCAACGGTCTGATGACCGTTGGAGCCAGGCTGGGCGGAACTTCCGGCCTCTCACCGGAACTTCCGGTGAGGTCATGGGGCTGATGTCAGCGCAAGGGGGCCTATTTAAGGCACCCCTCTTCTTCCTCCCAATATCTCTCGAATTTTTCTCTCTCCTCCATTAATGGTTGAGCTTCACCTCACTAGATCTCTTCCTCTAGCCACTCAAATGACTTGATCTTTTGAGAGGTGAGGGAGGTGACCTAGATCTACACTTCCACCAAAGAAGATTTTATTTCCCCACCCATCCTTTGTGGATCTTGTTGCTCTTGGGTTTCTTGGAACCCTAGACGGTGTAGGGCATCCTCGGAGCTAAGGCATGCGTTGTAAAGCTTCGAGGTGTCGTTGAGGGCCTCCAATTGAGTTGTGGAGCCTCCCCTCAACCTTGGTGTAAAGGTTTCGGTTGGCGCCTTCCGGTTAGTGGATTGTGAGGCCTCCTTTGTGGGGGAGCTCACCGGAGAAGAAGGTGAGGCCTTTGTGGCGCTCGGGTGACCTTGTGTGGCCCCGACACCTCTCCAACGTAGACGTAGCTCCTTGGGAGTGAACTACGGGAATTACATCTCCGTGTCCCTCCTGTTACTTTGTTCCCTCCTTTACTCCTTGCTATTTACTCTTTTGTTGTTGGTGTTTGTTTTCTTGCATTTAGGTTGTTCACTTAGTTGCATCTCTAGATAACTTCCTTTCTCGTTGAGCCTAAAAGTGAGAAACAAATTAAAATTGGTAGACGCCTATTCACCCCCTCTAGTCGTATCAAGTCGGTACTTTCAATTGGTATCGAGCCTGTGCTCTTATTTCGGCTTTACCGCCTAAGAGACTATGGCCGAAGGGGGTAGTGAAACCGAAAAATCCAAGAACTTGGCCACTATGGATGACCTCAAGCAATTGGAGTCATCCATGATGTCCAAGTTTGAGGAAATGATGACTCTCTAGCAGTCTCTCAAGCCAAACCCCATGGTTGCTATTGACACACCCCAACCCAACGAGGTTCCTCCCACCGTTACGGTGTCTGCCCCCGGGGTAACTCCCGTGGCTGCCACCACTCACTTGGGACTTGGTTTTATTGCTCAAACCTCTACCAAGGTTCCAAGTGAGAACATCGAGGAGCCAGAGAACCCAACTTCCAAAGAGGAAAATGGAGGAAAGGACTACTCGGCGGTACCCCCACCGCCGAAGTACACTCCGGATCCACCCATACCCATGCCACACATTATACCTCAAGGAGCACCACCCATGCTAGATACTTCTAATTTCGCCAATTGGAAATATCTAATACACTCACATATTTCCAGCTCATCCATTGAGTTAATGAGGATTGTGGAGGATGGATTCTCTCCATATGACCCAAAGAAGTTGACACGAGGTGAAGTGGTGGACAAGCAAATCAATGCCACAGCTTTGGGAATGATTCAAAAGGCCTTGACTCCAAAGGATTTTGCTCACATTCGCCAATTTGACACTGCCAAGGAAGCTTGGGATCAACTCACCGAGCTCTTTGTTGGGAATGCTAGCATCCAAAGCTCCAAGTTTGATGAGATCAACAACGAGTGCGATGGTTTCGCAATGCAAGATGATGAGACCCCTGAAGACATGTATAGGCGCCTTAAGGTCCTTTGTTCCACTATGAGGGACCTTGGGGCTCACTATGTTGATGACAAGTTTATGAAGAGGAAGTTCATTCAAGCTCTTCTCCCATTTGAAGAACAAAAGCTCAACTCTATCAAGGGAAGAACCAACTTTCACTTAATGACCTCCCAAGAAGTCTTGAGTGAAGTAATTGCCATGCCTATTGCTAAGAAGAATGCGGAGTCCGCTCGAGCTAGAGCCATTGGATCAACAAAAGTGAACCTTGCTTTGAAGGCCAAGGCTATTTAAGTTGATGATGATGATACATCAAGTGAGTGGTCTCAAGAGGATCTCAAATGTGCCTTCAACGAACATCTTGCTCTCGCTTCAAGGGCCTTTTGGAACAAGTCCGGATTCAAGTCAAGATCAAGGGACAACTCAAGATTCAACTCACCCAACAAGTATCCCAAAGCAAGGTCGTGTTACAATTTCAACGACAAGAGTCACTTCGTGGCCAAGTGTCCCTTTGAGAACCGTGAAGACAATGGTGGTCGTCTCATTTGCAAGATCAAGTCAAGACCTCCTCATCCCTTGAACAAGAACTACGCCGTCAAGAACGCCACTACCAAGGAACGAGCAATTGTGGTCCATGAAGAATATCTTTCGGGCACGGATGAAGATGATGATGATGAAGTTCATGGTGGAGAGATTGTGGGGGTTGCTTCTATTGCCACTACCTCAACTCCACGTCTATCCCTCTTCGACTCGCCAAATGAAAATGTTATCTCCTCCAACCAAAAGTTCTTCATGGCCAAGGCCACCGAGGTAACACCGAAACCCACTCCTCAACCTATCTCTAGTGAGCCTTCCTCTCTTGATCTTTTTGGTCTAGAGGTGAAGAAAGAGATGATTGACATGTGTGAATTTGTTGCTACCTTAAATGAAGAAACTAAAAACTGCTTTGAGTCCTTACTTGCACAACTTGAAAATGCTAGAGATGCCTTTGATGAAAAGGAAGAACTTCTTGACTTGCTAAGTAAAAATGAAAGAGATGCCGCCGATGAAATTGCCTCTCTCACTCAAAGTCTTGAGGATGAACAAAATATGAGAATTAATCTTGAAGAAAATGTTTCTAAGCTTGTAGATGATCATAACAACACTTTGAGCTCTACAATTAAAGAATGTGACCATGCACTTGCTTTGATTAAGGTTCTCAAGAAAGAAAATGCTGAGTTTGTGGGTGGTCATGATAGGACTCAAAAGGATCTTGAGAAACTCAAAGAGGAACAAAAAGCCTTGGAGAGTAAATTCTCAAATCTTTTTGAAGCTCATGAACAGCTTCAAACTCAATTAACTTGTGATCTCTCTAAGTCTTCCGCTGTGCAAATTATAGACTTGTCTAGCTCTCCTAACCCTTGTTGCAAGCATGAGCATCTCATAGAGGAAGTCAAGGTGTTGAAGGATCAACTTGCCAAGACTAAGAAGAAGAAGAAGAAGAAGAAGAAAAAGAACAAGGGCATGGCCCAAGGGGTACCACACGGCCTAACCCTCTTGCAAAGTGACAACTTTTCCGGAAAGAACAATCCCTCTTATATTCTTTGCAAATCTTATGATGGTCATGTATATGCTAGATACGTGGGAACGTCTTACACGCATGATTATCATTGGGCCATTTGGGTGCCAAAGGTTCTTGTCACTAACAAAAGGGGACCCATTGCAAAATGGGTACCTAAAACCAAGGCTTGATTTTCTTGTAGGACTATGCTTCCGGCGGATCAAAATGGGTGCTTGATAGTGGTGCCACAAGTCATATGACCGGAAGCAAGTCTATCATGACCGAATTGAGGCCCAATATTGCCAAAACCATGGTCTCCTACGGTGACAAAACAAGCTCTCAGGTTTTGGGTTTTGGCAAAGTGGTGGTAACCCCGGATGTATCCTCGGTTGACGTCATGCTTGTCAAAACTCTTGGTTACAACTTACTCTCAGTTCGTGCTCTTGCTCTTATGGGTCTTTCTTCTTTCTTTAATTCTCATTCCGTGGTCCTCATGTGGAGCAAGTCTCTCAAGGTGGCTTTTGTAGGATATGTAGAACATGACTTGTATGTGGTGGACTTTTCAGGGACCACTACTCCTCATGCTCTATGTATCTATGCTAAAGTCGACAAGGGCTGGTTGTGGCATCACCGCCTAGCCCATGTCAACATGAGGAATTTGCAAAGACTTCACTCCGAGGGCCACATCCTAGGGATTAACGATGTTTCTTTTGCCAAAGATCGTGTTTGCAGGGCTTGTATTGAAGGGAAGATGCATGAAACTCCTCACAAAGCGCTCAATCAAATCACTACCGAGAGGTGTTTGGAGCACTTGCATATGGATCTCTTTGGTCCTCCCTCTCATGATAGCCTTGGAGGCAAGAAGTATTGCTTGGTTATTGTAACACCCTCCGAATCGGCCCTATGCAAGTTTCAACGCTTCCCGCCAAACCCGCATAGAAACGATTCAAAGGTGCCCACCAGGCACTTGCGTGCGGGTGGAAAACGAAGTAATAACATTACACAATAGTCCTCGATGGACCCACATAACAGATATATATACAACACGACTCCATGAGTCAAGAATACAGATATACAGAACAAAGATCCAGATCACCTTGAAAACGATAGAGCGTCCAGCTACGGACAAGATGCAAATGGGGCTAAGAGCCCTGAAGAATAACCAATGGCGTCCATAACCCTTCCCAGGCAAAGACGGAAGGGTAACCCTGCTAACGACGTCGATCTCAAAACCTGCTTAAACAAAAGGGGTGACGACAAAGGGCGAAGGAAAAAGAGCGGTCAAGATCGAGGCCAAGACACGAGGCTAGAATTGCGGTCCTCGCCACATAGGTATGGTGGATCAAGCGACAACGCAACATGCACTAAACAACCTATAGAGACTCGAGATAACCGCTTGCCATCGAGAGGGATAAGAAAGACCTATTCGAACCAACCGATACTACCACCAAACATACCCATCCCGGTGTTTCTCGAGACCAAACGAGGAAGTCTACCGAGGAACTCACACCGCTGATGCTTTATTTATTCGCTATCGTTGCAGCAATTACTAGTCAGGTATAGATAGTCATCCTGATAGAATAAGCAGTGGGCACTTTTAGTTAACCATTCCGTTGTAGTTGCAACACTTACTAGTCAGATACAATTAGCATGAGATATCCCAAACCCAGCAGTTGTTGGTACTTTTATTTCGCCATTCTGTTGTAGTGAAGTTGATTACTAGTCATATCGGATACAAGTCAAATTATAGCAGTAAACTTTAGTTATAGTTGTCTATGATCGAGAACTGTGCTCCAAGTCGTCCATAACCGCGGACACGGCTTCTCGAAAAGATTTAACCCTGCAGGGGTGCACCAAAGTTCCCACACGCACCTACACCCTTGTTGTCGGATCAGGTAGGTACAAGATCACAAAACATACACCCAACGGTATGTCGACGGGGTTTCGGACACGACGTTTTCCAAACCCAAAGAAAGCACGGGGGGCCACCCCACTAAGCTACCCGCAACGAAGTCGGCCGGTCTCTGAGATGGACTCAGGGTTTGGGTGGACGGCTGTAAACGACTGGGAACCCGAAAGTGTGACTGGGCTTGTCGATACAGCGAAAACATGTCCCGATCCTAACAAGACAGTGCAAGACTCGACAATTTAAATAAAGCAGTAAAGCATGGCATAAGTACAGAATAGTAATAAAGCCCCAAACTAATTGTGGCCCCCAGTACAGTACTTGGAATCAGGTACTAAGTCGATGGGGGTGCCCATACACCCCACCTGTGGTTAGCGCGCTCGATCTCGGAACAGGTGTCAAGAACTCGGGGTCCTACGGGACACTAGTGGGCGGTTAACAACCAAATAACATCTATTGCCCACCGGTGCCTCTGCATTTACCTACTGCAATTTTAGTTATTAAACAATAATTGAATTAAACGATAATTAAAGCCATGATCATCTCCAACCTTAAACATGCGGCAATACTCCAACAACTGTGGTACTTGACGTCACGCAACAGCACTTGAGCAAGCGACTACGACGCGCAGGTCCAACTATCTACCAATCAACAGGTAATAGGATGTGTCCAAGGCAATATGAGGCTGCAAGGGATGTTCCGGGTACGAAAACTATAGCATCGCAACACAGATAGCAATAGATCAACAGGAGGGAATAAAGACTATAAAATTAAGATAGGTAGAAAGGGGGAGGTGCTCGCCTGAAAAACATTGTCGAAGTTTCATCCGAAGATCGGGCCGACACTCGCATCAACTCAACGGCCTTATCCGTGAAGAAGCAAAACACTAGAAGAAACACCGGATGCACTATTTAATACAACGGAAGAAGATCGGGCATGATGCATGTATGATGTATGACATGGCAAAGGTGCAATGCAATTAGGCATTATTAAGCGGAACCGGCGTCCCGGCAAATATTTAGTGGTTCAAGTTGTTTATCTACCCCGCAAATTAAATGTTGTCTTAGCATGGCAAAACATATCACCGGTTCACTACACAAAATTAAATGGAGCCAATATATGACTAGAATAGCCGTCATATAGTTTCCATATGTAATTATTAGATGAATTGACATAATGTCCCCAAACCACATGATGAGATGCAAGCATGAACAATTTTATATGCAACAAGTAACATATTTCATTTATAAAAATAAGGTCTCGGAAAGAGGGTCACACATTGAGGTCGAAGGTCTTGGTTCGGAGGGTTTCGAGGGTTCGGACTCAGGGTTCGACGGGGATCGATATCGCATACCGGAAGGACTTGGCGGCCTTCGGATCCGGGGCTCGCATCCGGGAAGGAGAACTTGTCGCCTCCGTGGTCTTCAGGTCCGTGTAGACGGTCATGGCGTTCCGAGGAGAAGATCTTGGCGTGCCGAGGGTTCGGTCTCGGGGATCGGTCTTCGGATACGACTTCGAGGCGATGGATCCAGAGATCTTGGCATCCGTGAGGTAGATCTTGTCGGTTCCACCGCGAAGGCCTCGGGTTTTTGGCTTCGGGTGTCGATGATGGTCTTGGATAGTCGCCACATAGTCGTCAAGTATCGTCTTGGTGTCCCTCGGTTCATCTTCCGCATCGACATCATTTTCACTTGGCTCATGGATGTGAATTATGCAACATCTTCGCCACAGGTTCTGCTGCTCTCACCGCTTCAATACCACACCATGCATACAGACTGGCCGGAAGAGACCTGATAGGGAAAACAAAGGGGACTTCCAAACAAGTAGGGTGGCGTTTGAGGATACCACACACGAGCAAGGGCCCAAGCTAGAACGAGACTTGGCACAGCGTAGACCAAGGAAGCGGAGGTTACCCTGCGGGAACAAGGAGGCATGCACGGAGAGGCGCCTGTGAGAACGACGCACGTCAGATAGGAGGAATGGTGTCGCGTCGCAGAGCCCACATGGTCGGCTGGGTAAGGAAGGCCGGCAGCGGCGGCGAACAGGGCGGAGGGGCCTGACAGCGGGGCAGCGATAGGAGGCCGGAGAGGAAGGGCACAGAGGAGAGGCAAGCTCGGTGGCGTAGGGAGGCAGAGGGCGGCGGCCGCGGGACGGGGAGGAGAACACAGAGGAGACGGGGTAGCACAGGCAAGGTGATTGTCGGGCGTCATGGAGAGGGGGCCCTGTCGGCAGCGGCGAGGTGGAGGAGGGCGGCGGGTCGAGGTGGACGGCACGGCGGCCCGACGGAGAGGAGGTCGGCCGGCGGTTACTGCGGGATCCAGGGAGATCGAGCAGTGGCGGCGGCCTCGGGGAGGTCCTAGGCCGGCTTGAGCAGCGTGGAAGGAGGGCGTCGTCGGGCGGAGAGGAGCCTCCAGCGGTGGCGGCAGGACGACGACGCATAGGGAGGAAGGTGTAGGCGGGGGAGCGGGGAGGGAGCAACGGCCGGCGAGGAAGACCGGAGGCGAGGCGGGCCCGACGGAGGAGGAACAGGGGCGGCGGGGACCGGGTCGGCGCGCGGGGCCGAGGGAGGACGGGCGGAGGGAGGAGGCTGCGGAGCGGTGGGGGAGGCTCGATGCGGGGGAGGAGAGAGCCAGGGGAGAGAGCGGGGCCGGGGTGGGCCAGGGAAGAGAGAGAGAGAGGGGAAGGGGATCGAGGCTAGGGGTGGGGCCGGGGACGGGTCATCACCCAGGGTGGGGTCGGGCGGCCAGGGGGAGTGGGGACTATGGCCAGGTGGCCAGCAGGTGGGGTGGTTCTCAGGTGGCAGGGAGTTGGGGCAGGTGGCGGGCTAGGATTGGATGGGGAAAAGGGAGAGGTGAGGTGGAGGGAGGGGATTGGTCAGGGTGAGGTGGAGGGAGGCTGGGTAGATTAGGGTTGGGTAGAATTAGGACTAGATATTTTAGGCTAGGGTTTGGAGGTGGCCGGCCGGGCTTTCGGGCCTGGCAGGCTGCCTCCTAAAAATAAATAAATATTTTATTTATAACAAAACGAGGCCTTTGCAAACCGTTGGCAGACAAAACAAAACATTCCGGAGACCCGGGTTTTGGTTTTGAATTAAGACAGGATTATTTAGAAAACAAAACTAGGCGTTACGAAAATAGTTTAGACAAAACCATGCAAGATGACATGACGATGCTCAAATGCAAGGTGGCATGATGACATGAGCATGCGGTCATGACGATGCAATGCACAAAAACAACGCGATTTTCTAGTAGTGGTTTTTGCGGGGCGCCACAATTCGACACCACTAACAATGGATCTCACCCTCGAGATCCGCCTCATGGTACCGGAAAGAAGGTCGGTGATCTGCATCTTCTCGCTTCATGTAGATCTTCGCGACACCACTAACAAGAGGTCGTTATCCGTGATCGTCGAGAGAACACTCCGGGAACAAAAGGTCGAAGGTAGAGGTATCAACAAATAAAGCCACCTCTAACTCTGATAGAAAGAGAGAACCGATGCATTCTCATCCACTTCAATGTACACAAGCGAATAGAGTGAGTAGTCGGCATGGGGGCCAATCCATCACGCACCCAAACTATTACTCCGCACAATCAGTGGAAAAGCGTGCAACCATTCTCGGAATCAGACTGAAGATCTCGACAATCGAGGTTTAGGAACAAAGGAGTGATGCGCATCGCACCGGATCTCGCGAGATGATGTCGCTGTCAGAAGCACCGAAGGCACAAGAAGGAACAAAGAGAAGTCCACCGCATTAAGGATTCCTCGGATAGCATGAAGACCGATGTAGCAACACCGCTACTAAAGGAGGAAGCGAAACCTCAAGGTACGATGGAACCCAACCACGAAATCCTGGACTCAAGAGAGAGAAGAGAGCGGATTTAAAACACGCAGAGGTGAGAGGAGAGCAGAGGGTAAGGAGTAAAATCAGACCTAATCGTAACTATCCAACCGATTTTTCAAAATAGTTTTGACACTCTACTTGGCCGTTAGCTAGGTTATCCTACATGCTGGACTTGTGGGTATCGCAACACTGAGCTCGATACCACTCAGAACACCCTCCGAATCGGCCCTATGCAAGTTTCAGCTTCCGCCAAAACCCGCATAGAAACGATTCAAAGGTGCACCAGCACTTGCGTGCGGGTGGAAAACGCAGTAATAACATTACACAACAGTCCTCGATGGGACCCATAGAATGAGATATATACAACACGACTCCATGAGTCAAGAATACGACATATACGTAACAAAGATCCAGATCACCTTGAAAACGATAGAGCGTCCAACGGACAAGATGCAAATGGGGCTAAGAGCCCCAAGAATAACCAATGGCGCCCATAACCCTGCCCAGGCCAAGCGGAAGGGTAACCCCGCTAACGACGCCGATCTCAAAACCTTAAACAAAAGGGGTGCCGACAAAGGCGAAGGAAAAGAGAGCGGTCAAGATCGAGGCCAAGACACGGCGAGGCTAGAATTCCAGGTCCTCGCCACATAGGTATGGTGGATCAAGCGGCAAGCATGCACTAAACAACCTATAGAGACTCGAGATAACCGCTGCCATCGAGAGGGATAAGAAAGACCTATTCGGAACCAACCTGATACTACCACCAAACATACCCATCCTGGTGTTTCCCCCTCGAGACCAAACGAGGAAGTCAACCGAGTAACTCACACCGTTGGCAGTTTTATTTATTCAGTTATCGTTGCAGCAATTACTAGTCAGGTATAGATAGTCATCCTGATAGAATAAGCAGTGGGCACTTTTAGTTAACCATTCCGTTGTAGTTGCAACACTTACTAGTCAGATACAATTAGCATGAGATATCCCAAACCCAGCAGTTGTTGTTACTTTTATTTCGCCATTTCGTTGTAGTGAAGATGATTACTAGTCATATCGGATATAAGTCAAATTATAGCAGTAAACTTTAGTTATAGTTGTCTATGATCGAGAACTGTGCTCCAAGTCGTCCATAACCGCGGACACGGCTTCTCGAAAAGATTTAACCCTGCAGGGGTGCACCAAAGTTCCCACACGCACCTATACCCTTGTTGTCGGATCAGGTAGGTACAAGATCACAAAACATACACCCAACGGTATGTCGAAGGGGTTTCGGACACGACGTTTCCCAAAACCAAAGCAAGCACGGGGGCCACCCCACTAAGCTACCCGCAACAAAGTTGGCCGGTCTCCGAGACGGACTCAGGGTTTGTGTGGACGGTCAGAAACGATCGGGAACCCGAAGTGTGACTGGTTGTCGACACATAAAACATGTCCCGATCCTAAAGACAGCAAGACTCGCACAATTTAAATAAAGCAGTAAAGCATGGCATAAGTACAGAATAGTAATAAAGCCCCAAACTAATTGTGGCCCCCAGTACAGTACTTGGAATCAGGTACTAAGTCGATGGGGGTGCCCATACACCCCACTTGGTTAGCGCTCGATCTCGAACAGTGTCAAGAACTCGGGTCCCACGGGACACTAGTGGCGGTTAACAACCAAATAACATCTATTGCCCACCGGTGCCTCTGCATTTACCTACTGCAATTTTAGTTATTAAACAATAATTGAATTAAACGATAATTAAAGCCATGATCATCTCCAACCTTAAACATGCGGCAATACTCCAACAACTGTGGTACTTGACGTCACGCAACAGCACTTGAGCAAGCGACTACGACGCGCAGGTCCAACTATCTACCAATCAACAGGTAATAGGATGTGTCCAAGGCAATATGAGGCTGCAAGGGATGTTCCGGGTACGAAAACTATAGCATCGCAACACAGATAGCAATAGATCAACAGGAGGGAATAAAGACTATAAAATTAAGATAGGTAGAAAGGGGGAGGTGCTCGCCTGAAAAACATTGTCGAAGTTTCATCCGAAGATCGGGCCGACACTCGCATCAACTCAACGGCCTTATCCACGAAGAAGCAAAACACTAGAAGAAACACCGGATGCACTATTTAATACAACGGAAGAAGATCGGGCATGATGCATGTATGATGTATGACATGGCAAAGGTGCAATGCAATTAGGCATTATTAAGCGGAACCGGGGTCCCGACAAATATTTAGTGGTTCAAGTTGTTTATCTACCCCGCAAATTAAATGTTGTCTTAGCATGGCAAAACATATCACCGGTTCGCTACACAAAATTAAATGGAGCCAATATATGACTAGAATAGCCGTCATATAGTTTCCATATGTAATTATTAGATGAATTGACATAATGTCCCCAAACCACATGATGAGATGCAAGCATGAACAATTTTATATGCAACAAGTAACATATTTCATTTACAAAAATAAGGTCTCGGAAAGAGGGTCACACATTGAGGTCGAAGGTCTTGGTTCGGAGGGGTTCGAGGGTTCAGACTCAGGGTACGACGGGGATCGATATCGCATACCGGAAGGACTTGGCGGCCTTCGGATCCGGGGCTCGCATCCGGGAAGGAGAACTTGTCGCCTCCGTGGTCTTCAGGTCCGTGTAGACGGTCATGGCGTTCCGAGGAGAAGATCTTGGCGTGCCGAGGGTTCGGTCTCGGGGATCGGTCTTCGGATACGACTTCGAGGCGATGGATCCAGAGATCTTGGCATCCGTGAGGTAGATCTTGTCGGTTCCACCGCGAAGGCCTCGGGTTTTTGGCTTCGGGTGTCGATGATGGTCTTGGATAGTCGCCACATAGTCGTCAAGTATCGTCTTGGTGTCCCTCGGGTTCATCTTCCTGCATCGACATCATTTTCACTTGGCTCTGCGGATGTGCGAATTATGCAACATCTTCGCCACAGGTTCTGCTGCTCTCACCGCTTCAATACCACACCATGCATACAGACTGGCCGGAAGAGACCTGATAGGGAAAACAAAGGGGACTTCCAAACAAGTAGGGTGGCGTTTGAGGATACCACACACGAGCAAGGGCCCAAGCTAGAACGAGACTTGGCACAACGTAGACCAAGGCAGCGGAGGTTACCCTGCGGGAACAAGGAGGCATGCATGGAGAGGCGCCTGTGAGAACGACGCACGTCAGGTAGGAGGAATGGTGTCGCGTCGCAGAGCCCACATGGTCGGCTAGGTGAGGAAGGCCGGCAGCGGCGGCGAACAGGGCGGAGGGGCCTGACAGCGGGGCAGCGATAGGAGGCCGGAGAGGAAGGGCACAGAGGAGAGGCAAGCTCGGTGGCGTAGGGAGGCAGAGGGCGGCGGCCGCGGGCCGGGGAGGAGAACACAGAGGAGACGGGGTAGCACATGTGAGGTGGTTGTCGGGCGTCATGGAGAGGGGGCCCTGTCGGCAGCGGCGAGGTGGAGGAGGGCGGCGGGTCGAGGTGGACGGCACGGCGGCCCGACGGAGAGGAGGTCGGCCGGCGGTTACTGCGGGATCCGGGGAGATCGAGCAGTGGCGGCGGCCTCGGGAAGGTCCTAGGCCGGCTTGAGCGGCGTGGAAGGAGGGCGTCGTCGGGCGGAGAGGAGCCTCCAGCGGTGGCGGCAGGACGACGACGCATAGGGAGGAAGGTGTAGGCGGGGGAGCGGGGAGGGAGCAACGGCCGGCGAGGAAGACCGGAGGCGGGCCTGACGGAGGAGGAACAGGGGCGGCGGGGACTGGCTCAGGCGAGAGGGAGGACGGGCGGAGGGAGGAGGCTGCAGAGCGATGGGGGAGGCTCGATGCGGGGGAGGAGAGAGCCAGGGGAGAGAGCGGGGCCGGGGTGGGCCAGGGAAGAGAGAGAGAGAGAGGGGAAGGGGATCGAGGCTAGGGGTGGGGCCGGGGATGGGTCATCACCCAGGGTGGGGTCGGGCGGCCAGGGGGAGTGGGGACTATGGCCAGGTGGCCAGCAGGTGGGGTGGTTCTCAGGTGGCAGGGAGTTGGGGCAGGTGGCGGGCTAGGATTGGATGGGGAAAAGGGAGAGGTGAGGTGGAGGGAGGGGATTGGTCAGGGTGAGGTGGAGGGAGTCTGGGTAGATTAGGGTTGGGTAGAATTAGGACTAGATATTTTAGGCTAGGGTTTGGAGGTGGCCGGCCGGGCTTTCGGGCCTGGCAGGCTGCCTCCTAAAAATAAATAAATATTTTATTTATAACAAAACGAGGCCTTTGCAAACCGTTGGCAGAGAAAACAAAACATTCCGGAGACCCGGGTTTTGGTTTTGGATTAAGACAGGATTATTTAGAAAACAAAACTAGGCGTTTCGAAAATAGTTTAGACAAAACCATGCAAGATGACATGACGATGCTCAAATGCAAGGTGGCATGATGACATGAGCATGCGGTCATGACGATGCAATGCACAAAAACAACGCGATTTTCTAGTAGTGGTTTTTGCGGGGCGCCACAGTTATTGTGGATGATTTCTCAAGATACACTTGGGTGTTCTTTTTCAAGTACAAGAGTGAGACTCAACAAACCGTCATTGACTTTGCTAATGAGGTTCAACGGAAGCACAATGCAACTATTCTCTCAATTCGAAGTGACAATGGCACCGAGTTCAAAAACTATACCTTGGATGAGTTTCTCAGTGATGAAGGAATCAAGCATCAATACTCCACTCCCTACACCCCTCAACAAAACGGAGTTGCCGAAAGGAAGAATCGCACATTGATGGATGCGGCTAGGTCTATGCTAGCTGAGTTCAAGTCTCCATACAACTTTTGGGCCGAGGCCATCTCCACCGCTTGCCATGCAACTAACCGGCTTTATCTCTGCAAGAAAAAGATCAAGACCCCCTATGAACTTCTCACCGGGAAAAAGCCTAATGTTAGCTACTTTCGGGTGTTTGGTTGCAAGTGCTAAATTCTCAAGAAAGGAGTTCGGTTGTCCAAGTTTGAATCCAAGGCTCAAGAAGGAATTTTTGTTGGCTACTCAAATCAGTCCCATGCTTATAGAGTCTACAACAAAGCCAATGGAAGAGTTGAAGAGACGAGCAACGTGAAGTTTGATGAAAATCATGAGTCTCTTGTTAGGCAAGATGGTGTTTGTGATCTAAGTGATGAAATTCCTCCCAAGGCCATAGGAAGAATGGGTGTGGGTTTCCACCTCCCCATTGAGGATCCCCTTATGGACGAAGGAGAAGGACCAAGCTCTACTCAAGTGGAGCCCTCACTCTCACAAGATCATCTTGCACCTCAAGGACCTACTTTCTTGGCACAAGCTCCCTCAAGCTCTTCCGAAGCTTCCCATACTCATGACTCTCCAAGCTCTAAAGAACAAGCTCTTCATCAACAACATCAACCTCCCCACGATGGGGCTCCTCCTCAAGGAACCTCCCACGGACAAGCTCTTCATCAACCTCCCCAAGATGGGGATCCTCCTCAAGGTCACGGTTCTCCCCAAGGTCAAGCTCGTCGAGATCAAGAGCAAGTCAATGATCCTCAAGGATCCTCTCCAAGTGATGACTCCCCCGAAGTGGAAATTGATGAAGATGACCCTCATGTTCGTGCTTATAGTCAAGGGGGCGGCTCAATTGGTGGAAATGACCAAGTGGTTGCTCAAGAATCTCGAGTTGAAGAACAAGCCCGCCGTCAAGCCTATCGTCTCGCCAAGCTTGTTCGAGATGGCCATATCCTTGATACTGTCTATGGAGATTTCAATAAAGTATTCCACTACTAGGAGGCAACTAGCTTCCTTTTGCTCTCACCATGCGTTTATCTCTCTTGTGGAACCACAGAAAGTCTTCGAAGATCTTGAAGATGATGATTGGCTTGATGCTATGAACGAGGAACTTCATAACTTCAAGAGGAACAATGTTTGGACATTGGTTGAGCAGCCCAAAGACTGTCAAAATGTCATTGTAACCAAGTGGGTCTTCAAGAACAAGTGCGATGCGAATGGAATTGTCGTGCGCAACAAGGCAAGGTTAGTTGCCCAAGGATACTCACAACTTGAGGGCATCGACTACGGTGAGACTTACGCCCCCGTTGCTCGCCTTGAATCCATTCGTATGCTTCTTGCCTTCGCTACCCATCATAACTTTAAATTGCATCAAATGGATGTTAAGAGTGCTTTTCTTAATGGTCCTTTGAAAGAGTTGGTATACGTCAAGCAACCTCCGGGTTTTGAGGATCCACTTTTTCCGAACCATGTCTACAAGCTCAATAAGGCACTCTATGGCCTCAAGCAAGCCCCACGTGCGTGGTATGATTGCCTTAGGGAGCTCTTGTTAGACCGTAACTTTGGAGTGGGCCTCATTGATCCCACACTTTTTACTAAGAAAGTTGTAGGCCACTTGTTCGTATGCCAAATCTATGTTGATGACATTATCTTTGGGTCTATTAACAAAACTTTTAATGAGGATTTTGCCAAGCTCATGACCGACCGCTTCGAGATGTCCATGATGGGGGAGTTGAAGTTTTTCCTTGGGTTTGAAGTCAAGCAATTGAGGTAAGGGACTTTCATCAACCAAGCCAAGTACATCCAAGACATGCTCAAGAAGTTCAAGTTTGATCAAGTCAAAGGTGCCAAGACTCCCATGCCAACTAAGGTTAATCTTGATCTCGGTCCCAAGGGTAAGGAGGTGGATCAAAAACTCTATCGATCGATGATTGGTTCTTTGCTCTATCTTTGTGCATCCCGACTGGATATTATGTTGAGTGTGGGTATGTGTGCAAGATTTCAAGCCGCACCAAAGGAAAGTCACATGGTGGCTGTCAAGAGGATCTTTCGATATTTAGTTCATACCCCAAACTTTGGGTTGTGGTACCCCAAGGGAGCCAGCTTTGATCTCATTGGTTACACGGACTCGGACTGGGCTGGTGACAAAGTGGGAAGAAAGTCAACCTCCGGAGCTTGTCAGTTTCTCGGAAGATCTTTGGTTTGTTGGTCCTCGAAGAAGCAAAACTGTGTGTCTATGTCCACTGCCGAAGCTGAGTACATCTCTGCCGCAAGCTGATGTGCTCAATTGCTATGGATGAAGCAAACTTTGAAGGATCTTGGACTATCTTTTGACAAGATGCCTCTTCTTTGCGACAATGAGAGTGCCATTGCTATTTCTCACAATCCCGTGCAACACAACCGGACCAAGCACATTGAGATTCGTCATCATTTCATTCGGGACCATGTTGCTAGAGGAGACATTTCTTTGGAGTATGTTCCCACCAAGGCAAATCTTGCGGATCTATTCACGAAGCCTCTTGATGAAGCAAGGTTCCGAGAGTTAAGGCATGAGCTAAATATCATTGATTCGAGTAATGTTGCTTGAGCACCTTGCACACCTACCCGCGTCTCAATGTGTATCTTGTTTGGATGTAGGCATGGATTTAGGGGGAGTGTAGTTCCTCTTATGAGCAAACACTATCCCTATTATGCGCACATTAAAGTTTTCATACTCTATAGTCTCTAAAGGAGACCATTTGAGCTTCATGATGAGTGTTGGTAATGAACCCAAGATATATCTTCATGTGTCAAGCCATTTACTCTTATATAAGGTGGCCTCGACCACTCGCTTTTTATTTGTGTCTTTGACCTTTTGTTTTTCTTGGTTTTGTTGGCTTTGGTTCTTCACAGTTTGAGCTATCTATCCTAAGCCTTTCCTTACCTCAAGCCCTCTCTATTCCCTGCACAAGTTCTTCCTTGTTGTCTTCCTAACCTGAGATGGTCTTCTGGCGTGGAACTTCCGGCCACCGACGGAGTTCGGTCCACCGAACTTCCGGCCCCTGACCAAAACTTCCGGTGCTCCTGTCCTATATATAGGGCCTGGGGAAAACGGATCTTCTTCCTTTTCCCCAAGACCCATCCTCTATTTGGAGCCACGGCCAGACCTCTCCGCGAAGGTGCTCCGGCCCCTTCGTCTCCAACCTCTCCTCCGCAGATCTGCTCCGTGGGATCCTTCCCCACCTCGATCTCCCGCCATGGACTCCGGTATTTGCCCTCAACTCCCTCCATTAATGGTGATCTTGCTCTCACCATGGCTTGAGTTAGGGCACACCTTGTCTAGGCTAGTTCTTTGGCTAGAACTTGTTGGAAGATCTTGGTAGGCCTAGGGTATCATTCTTGAGTAGATTGGTCCAATACATCCTAGAAAAATCTGTGCACTTGTGGCTTTTAGATCTACATCTACTGAACTCCTGTTTGGAACCGTCATTTCGTGGCCTCACCGGAACTTCCGGTGAGCCACGACCGGAACTTCCGGTGGACCATTTTCACCGGAAGTTCCAGCGATTCAGCGGAAGTTCTGGCGACAATGCAACTTTTTCTGTTTGTATTTTTCCAATCTATTTCTTTTGTTTCCTCTTACGAACTTGTGCACTTATCCCACCTTCCCTCCCTACCCTTGTGCTTTCTTATCAGGGCAAGGAGATACCCGCCAAGGCAAGCGTGCCCGCCGACCATCCTGTCACATTCCTCCTGAGATTGATGAGGAAGATGCTGAGGTTGTGCATCCGACCACTCAGACTACTCGTTAGAAGGCTGCTACTGCTCGCCGTGCTGCTACTGCTGCTGCAGGGAAGAGGCCTCTCTTGCTCAGAAGGCCACTGCTGCTGGGCCAGACATGACCAAAGCCAAGATTTCCAAGTGGTCTCAGAAAGCTTACTCTGCAATCAGGGCTACGGATCCCTACCTCGTGCCTCGTGATCGTCTTTGCTTGGACCCTCACTTTCACACCTGCCGTCAGGAACAGATTTAGGAAGAAATTTATGCATCGAAGAAGAAGTTCGTGGTTGCTCCTCAAAAGTACATCAATGTGACTCACATGGAAGAGAAGAAAGTTTACTTTGGAGAGGCTCTTGATATCTGCCAAAAGTTTGGGCTGGTTCCCCTCATGGAGCACCGTCAGAACTTTGATGTGACTGCTATTGCTCAGTTTTAATCAACTCTGTTTATTCACATGCAGTCCTCTACTGAAGGTGTGATGAAGTGGATGACCAGGGACGTGTTTCTTACTGCCACTTGGTCTGAGTTTGCTGAGCTTCTTGGCTATCCCATTCAGCCTGGCCGCGGGGCAAATGGTTGGCGTGTTCATGGTCCGGTCGCTGATCCCGAGGTCCCGGAGCCTCTACATTGAAGGGTGGGGAACTGTTGATTTGTGAATCATCCGCCAGTTTTTGACATCATGCGCAGGGTGTACTTGAACACCATCTCTCCCAAGGCTGGCAACTTTGATCAGTTTCATGGGTATCAGGTTGACCTCATGCATCAGACTTATCTTCGCCGGGACACTGACAGGTCAATGGATGTTATGCACTTCATCTACTCAGAGATGTGGGCGGCTCTCATTGAAAAGCTCTCCTACATCTATGCTCCTTACATTCAGACTCTCATCAATCACAAGTGGCTTGAGACGACTGGCAACCCCTTCCCTCAAGACAACATTGAAGGGAATATGCCCGAGAGGCAATAATAAAGTGGTTATTATCGTATTCCTTGTTTATGATAAATGTTTATTTTACATGCTATAATTGTATTAATACGGAAACGTTAATACATGTGTGTTTAATAAACAAAAAGGAAGTTCCTAGTTATGCCTATCTTATAAACTAGCTCGTTGATTAACATGATGATCAAAGTTTCCAGATCATGGACATTGGATGTTGTTAATAACGAGGTCACAACATTAGTGTAATGATGTGATGAACATTCATCCGAAGTATAGCATTACGATCAAAGTCATTGAGTTTATATTGCTATAACAACTTACGAAGTGATCCTAATCCTTAGACCATGAGATCATGTCAATCACTAACACCGGAAGAGTTTCTCGATGACATCAAACGTCACACCGTAACTGGGTGATTATAAAGATGGCTTCAGAACTGCTAAAGTGTTATGTTGATACCCATAGATCGAGAGTGGAATTTGTTCATCCCGATGACGGATAGATATGCTCTGGGCCCTCTCGGTGATATCACATTGATTAGCTTGCAAGCAAGTGATTTGATCACTAGAATGTTATATCACGGGAACGAGAAAAGAGTGCATGTAGGTAACAAGATCAAACTAGGTATGGAGATACCGATGATCGAATATCGGACATGTAATATATCGTGAAACAAAGGGATTAAGATACTAGCGTAAAAGGTTCACACGATCACAGAAGTCATCGTTGAATGTATGGGAGTCAGTATGGATCTCCGTGTCCCATCGATTATTGATCGGAGAAGGGTCTCGATCATGTCCGCATTATTCGCGAACCGTAGGGTGACACACTTAAGGGATACCGACACCATTCAGAGCAAATGATATGCCAGAAAAATAAAAGGAAAGCGCATGAATTTATTTCACTAGACACCTCAAACTGCTTTGCTGAAATTGCTGAAACTGGTTCTGCATGTGAAATTTAAATGTTGTAAGGGGTTTTATGTGAATGTTTGTTAATTAAAGTAATTAACAAAATTCTGAATAAATAAATAAAAGAGTTTTATTTAAATGTGAGCTTGCATTAAATTTGGTGGAAATTTAATGCATGTGAGTGGATTTTTGAGTGGAGGCTTTTTAATGGGAGTGGAGGCTTTTCATTTTGAGTGGGAGCTCCACCCACATGAATGTGGAAGAGGTGGGGGCAGCCCCATGGCTGGGCGCCATGCCCCTTGGGTGCCCCCCCTCTCCCCTATAAAAGGCCCCCCCTCTCCTCCTCTCAAAGCACACCTCCTCGCGAAGGATCTCTCTCCCCCCTTTAGAATTTCCCCATGGTCTCGGATCAGCGAGATACATGTTCCCGGTGGCTTTTTCTGGAAGGATTTGTTGTTTACGCTGCTTCGCTGGAGCGAGGGCGCGGAGGTTGTCGGGGTACCCGTACATGTGTGCGATCACGGATGCACCACTGCTTTGAGGTGCTGGACTTGATCGTGCTGGACCGCCTGGACCAAATGGACTTCATCATTATCTTGAGATCGGCAAGCGTTCGTCTACATCATCCACGAGTACAACCTCGTTAATGCTATTTGGTCTTTGAGGGTATGTATTCTATGGATGTATATCCACTCGTTGCTTGTGTCTAGTAGATAGATCTTGGTACTTAGTTGTTCCCATCGTAGGAAATTTTTTGTTTTCTATGCTGCGAACCCCTTAAGTGGTATCAGAGCCGGATCTATGCGTAGATGCTTTGCACGGGTAGTACACATATGAGTATGTGGGCGATGATGATCATTTTATTTCTTCTTAGTTGTACTTTGGATATTGGTGGCATAGTGGGATGAAGCGGCCTGGACAAACTTTACATGTCCTCGCACATGAGACCTGTTCCACACTTGACATGCAACTAGTTTTGCATAAGTGGCTAGCAGGTGTCTGTCTCTCCTACTATAGTCAATATCTAATTTGCAACGAGTTGTCAACAATTTGGTTATCCTCGTTGTGGTTCATGTTCGTAGGTAAGAACGGTTCTATCTTCGAAAGCCCTAAGCCACATAAAATTTGCAATGGATAAATTAGAAGCGTCTAGTTTAGATTGTTGCTGGGCTAGTGTTATGATATGGTGATGTTGTAAGTATAAGTATGAGATGATACTCTTACAACATACATAACGTGTAAACTCCATAGACCTTGGATTTACACATAAAGGTATGATAGTGATCATACCACGGTGCACATGATAGAGATCATATGCGGGAACCATATCATTCCACTAATAAACATGTGATGTTTGATAGCATCTTATATTGCTTGTTTGGCGTTTTATTAGCATAATAAGATGATCCCTCATTTAGATATCAAGATAAAAATTTGTTCTTCCTTAAGTATGCACCGACAATGTATCGCCGCTTCAAGACATCACGTGATGATCGGGTGTACTTGAATCCACGAGCATATCTCGGGTGTAAGACAGTTACACACGCGAATACTAAGGTTCTTACTTGGCGAGCCTAGCATGTACAGACATGGCCTCAGAACACGGACCGAAAGGTTAAGCATGAGTCATATGTTTTGATATGATGACCATATGGATGCTCGCCTTTGAAGCTACGCCGACTCACGTGATGATCGGACTTGGTGTAATGGATTTGGTTCATGTAATCACTAAAAAGGCACGAGGGATGTCGTTTTTGAGTGGGAGTTCATTTCTAATTTGGATTAGTAGAACTCAATTTATCATAAAATTAAATCAAAGTGAAATTTGCATAATTTGTTGTAGTCATTGGCATTCGTTCACCACCTTATGCATAGTTGTAATTGAGATAATAGAACTATAGAATTCTGGATATACACTTTACGAACTGGTATCGTATTGTGTTGAGTGTCAATCTAAAGTTTAAAGTCCTATTGCAAACTTTCAGCAAAATTCTATTTACTCTGTGAAATTTAATAATTTGTATTAAATCGAGAGTAACAATTCCAGTGTTAGTATCTTAAGTATCATGTTTGCCTCCATGATTCTTGATTGTTTTAATATCAAGTTTATCTAGGAGCTGAAAGAATTGTTTCAGAAACCATCATGTGTGACAGATATAACGATATCTGAAACAATGTTTTGGTTGCAATATGATAGAGTATAATATATTTTCTCATATTGGATGAGAATTTAAAAAGGTTGGAGATGCTAGACATCCTAATCATCCAAAAGGGTTTTGGAAAGTAATGTTATACTCACGATTCTCCTTTATAAGCTAAAGTAGCTTGATCATGAAAGTCGTCATGATAAGGATGAATAGAAGATGTATGTAAAGTGTTTACTACACTAAAAGACTACTAAAGAATGGATTTTAAAAGAATACCGGTCATTTTGATGATGGTGATCTACTTCAAAGTGCAAGTCCAAAGGTATTATTATTTGAATATACACGCTTTGGACTATGTGTCATGTATATGGCGCCACTTTTGATGTTGATAGATTCTTTTAAAAAGGAAAAGGAAATGCTGAAAGAGAATCTATAAAATATATTTGGTAGAAAAGAAAAGATTGGAAATATCCAATTTAGGTATATGGATGATATACATGTTATGGTTGTATTCTTTGCTTGTTAAACAATGTGGTTCTTGGGTATTGGATAACGAATTGGTTGGTATGAAATTTCATACGGAACGATGCAATTCATGAACCACAATGGCCTAAGTAACTAGCAAGAGAATATGTGATGATGTTCATCGAAAACAAACAAACCGTTGTTTGTATTTCTCGTTGACATCAAAGCTTGACTTCAAGATTTGTTTTAATAATTGTTGTTTGAATCAGGTATTATGAGAACAAAGGTTGTTCAAATAATTACCGTATTCCATATAAGATGGATGATTTACAAATCTAGTTGGAGAAATCACATCCATAAAACCTAATGCTAAAATGTCGCAAGACAAATGATTGAAAGATCACTTATGAAGTGACATCGCCGTTTAAATTATATTGGAAAGAAAACATGAAGAATCTCCATATTCATGGATTTTTGGAGTCTTTGATTTGATCAAGTGACGCTTGTGAGACTTTCCTCGGGATAATTAAAACTTCGTTCAAAGGCCAAAGAAGAACGAACGACTAAAATATTGGAATTTATACATATCGATGTATGTAGTCCATTATGTGTAGTCGTAAGCGATGGGTTTCAACTTCATATGCTTTCTCCGGAAATTTGAGTGAATGTTCACTTAATGAGAAAGAAGTATGAAATATTTGAAAACGTTTCAAAGACTTTTAAGATGAAGTGGAAAATCATTGTAACAAGAAAATAAATGGTTTATGATTTTATCATAAGGGATTTGTTTGAGTTACAAGTGTAACAAGAAAATAAATGAATTATGATTTTATCATAAAGGGATTTATTTGAGTTGCAAGTTTAGCAAAACACCTAGATTTACATATCCTATTTGAAAACGTTTCAAAGACTTTCAAGATGAAGTGGAAAATCATTGTAACAAGAAAATAAATGGTTTATGATTTTATCATAAGGGATTTGTTTGAGTTACAAGTGTAACAAGAAAATAAATGAATTATGATTTTATCATAAAGGGATTTATTTGAGTTGCAAGTTTAGCAAAACACCTAGATTTACATATCCCGAAACACCATAGTAATATGGAGTGTTTGAGATTTGTAATGAAACCTTGTTTGACATGGTTGGATCAAAGGTGTTATTGATAAAACCGCCATTATGTTTTCAAAGATTAAAGCTTTAGAGACTACCGCTTTTACACTGAAAAGAGCTCCATCTTGATCCGTTGAAATGAAACCATGGAAGTTATGGTTTGGGGTAAAACCCAAGTTTTCATTTCTTAAATTTTGGTATGCTAAACATAAGTAAGATGTTTACAACCGAAGTCGGATGAGCATGTCTTTGTACGTTATTTCGAATAACAATTGGTTATTCCTTCATAACACCAAGGACAAAAGGGTTTGTCGCTTGAAACGTGAAGTTTCTTGGAGAAGGAATTTTTCGTAAAAGTTAAGTGGGAGGACAATAGAACTTTGATAAGGTTAACGAACCTTAGCTATATGTGCTGAGTTGCGCAGCGCCGGAAATCATTCCGAAGGCTGCCATAATGCTCATAGCTTATGTGCCTCAAAGGTTGTGGTCACGGAGATCTAAGTTCCTATTGAACCAAGTAGGTCGGTTAAACAATCAAATGCTAAGATTTGAGAGTAAATCATTATTGTTTGACAATGATGAACCGAATACATACAAAGAAGCGACGATGGGCCCTAACTCCGTCAAATGGCTTGAAGCCATAAAATCCGTGATAGTTCCATACACGAGAAATCAAGTTTTGAACTTGGAAGACCCTCCGGAAAGGTGTAAAAACCTATCGCTCGTATTTGGATCTATAAAGAAACAGACATGGATGTTTCACATCTATGAAATAGTCGACATGTCGTAAAGTATTTTATGACAATGTTCAAGGAGTTGACTATGACAAGATTTGATCTTTCATAGCGATATTTAGTCTGGACGGATTAAAGTAGCAACCACTACATATAATTTGGTATATGGTAGATGAATACACAAAACAAAATTCTTCTAATAGAATGGTTACCTAGGACGTGTACATGACACTGTCCAAAGGGTTTTGTTAATTCAAAGGATGCTAAAAGGGCATGCAAACTTCAATGGTTGAAGTAAGCATCACGGAGTTGGAATCTTCACCATGATGAAAAGGAGTTTTCATCAGGAGACGATGAAGATGCTTGCATTTGCAAGAAATTAAGTGGGAGCGCTGAGACATATTTCTAATACATTATGTGGATGACATCTTGTTGATTAGAAATGATGTATATTTTATTGACAAAGGTTAAGAATTTCATTTCGATGAAATACTTAGGCAAAACCCGAATATTTAGCGTGAATGTATATAGTGGATAGACTGTGACGCCAATATGGTTGTGCCAAACGTACATATATGAGATATTGAAGGAGTTCAATATAGAAACGACAAGAAACAGTTTTTGTTGCATGGAAAGGAATTGAATCAAGATTCAAGTGTATCGACACTTGATAAGTGAAACAAGATTCAAGTGCTTTCACACTTGATGAGTGAAATCACGAGAATGTTTTGATCAATCATACCATGATATGTACACATCCAGATATGTCCTATGCTCTAAGTGTTATGAGCATTTACCAGAATGAATCATAAAATGATCATTGGACGATAGTGAGGGTATTCTTATGATCTTTTTAAAAGAACTAAGAATATATTTGTGTAGAGGTGACAAACAATTACAAATAGTTCATTGTAAAGCGTTACATTGATACTAGGTTTGTCACAAGATACAAATTAAGTTTATCTCAATTTAAACTATGGGTGGCACAATGTAATGGAAAGGAGATTCCATGATGGATTTGGATGAAATCCATAGTTAAGACATTGTGACGAATACTACAACAAAAGGGCTAAGTATATGACTGCTATAGTAGCAGCAAAGGAGGGAATTTGTGTCAAGTAGTTTGTTATCAAACTAAGGTGTGGTTCACAACGGGATAACACTAAAGATATATTGTATGACAATAGTATCGACGTGTTTTAACCCCAAGGAACTAAAGGTCTCACCGAAGGACCAAATTTATACAATGCCATCTCATTGGAGAATGAGTGATGCGTGAAGACGCAAAGACATGCAAATACACACGGTCCTGAAAGTGTCATATCCGTAGATTATGTTAACCACTTGTAGTTGCGTATATGGAACACCAGAAAGCCATAGATGTTCAATACGCAAAGTTTTCAAACTAGATTATTGTCTCTAGTGCAAGTGGGAGACTGAAGGGAATATGCCCGAGAGGCAATAATAAAGTGGTTATTATCGTATTCCTTGTTTATGATAAATGTTTATTTTACATGCTATAATTGTATTAATACGGAAACGTTAATACATGTGTGTTTAATAAACAAAAAGGAAGTTTCTAGTTATGCCTCTCTTATAAACTAGCTCGTTGATTAACATGATGATCAAAGTTTCCTGATCATGGACATTGGATGTTGTTAATAACGAGGTCACAACATTAGTGTAATGATGTGATGAACATTCATCCGAAGTATAGCATTACGATCAAAGTCATTGAGTTTATATTGCTATAACAACTTACGAAGTGATCCTAATCCTTAGACCATGAGATCATGTCAATCACTAACACCGGAAGAGTTTCTCGATGACATCAAACGTCACACCGTAACTGGGTGATTATAAAGATGGCTTCAGAACTACTAAAGTGTTATGTTGAGACCCATGGAACGAGAGTGGAATTTGTTCGTCCCGATGACACATTGATTAGCTTGCAAGCAAGTGATTTGATCACTAGAATGTTATATCACGGGAACGAGAAAAGAGTGCATGTCGGTAACGAGATCAAACTAGGTATGGAGATACCGATGATCGAATATCGGACATGTAATATATCGTGAAACAAAGGGATTAAGATACTAGCGTAAAAGGTTCACGATCACGAAGTCATCGTTGAATGTGGAGTCGATATGGATCTCCGTGTCCCGCATCGATTATTGATCGGAGAAGGGTCTCGATCATGTCCGCATTATTCGAACCGTAGGGTGATACACTTAAGGGATACCGACACCATTCGAGCAAATGATATGCCGTAAAAAGAAAAGGAAAGCAGGAATTTATTTTACTAGACACCAAATCTGCTGTTGAAATTGTCAAACTGGTTCTGCATGTGAAATTGAAATGTTGTAAGGGGTTTTATGTGAATGTTTGTTAATTAAAGTAATTAACAAAATTCTGAATAAATAAATAAAAGAGTTTTATTTAAATGAGAGCTTGTATTAAATTTGGTGGAAATTTAATGCATGTGAGTGGATTTTTGAGTGGAGGCTTTTAATGGGAGTGGAGGCTTTTCATTTTGAGTGGGAGCTCCACCCACATGAATGTGGAAGAGGTCGGGGCAGCCACCATGGCTGGGCGCCATGCCCCTTGGGGCGCCCCCCCTCTCCCTATAAAAGGCCCCCACTCCTCCTCTCAAAGCACACCTCCTCGCGAAGGATCTCTCTCCCCCCTTTAGAATTTCCCCATGGTCTCGGATCAGCGAGATACATGTTCCCAGTGGCTTTTTGGAAGGCTTTGTTGCTTCCGCTGCTTACTGGAGGCGGTAGCGGAGGTTGTCGGGACCCGTGCGTGTGCGATCACGGATGCACCACCGCTTTGAGGTGCTGGACTTGATCGTCTTTGGACCGGCTGGACCAGATGGACTTCATCACGATCTTGAGATCGTCGTCATCATCATCCACGAGTACAACCTCGTTAACGCTATTCGGTCTTCGAGGGTATGTATTCTATGGATGTATATCCACCCGTTTCTTGTGTCTAGTAGATAGATCTTGGTACTTAGTTGTTCCCATCGTAGGAATTTTTTTGTTTTCTATGCTGCGAACCCCTACAAACATCACCATTCATGAAGAGAAAAGGCTCCGTGTGAGTAAGCACCAGAAGCCTCGTACTCAGGAAGAAAAAGAAGCTGCTCTCAAGAAGGCTCGAGATGTTGCTAGTGGTCCCTCCTCTGTTCCTGGTGGCCCTAGTGCTGGTGGTCCTTCTCTCCGGAGGCAGCCGTCTTGGGCAAAGAAGCTACTTAGGAAAGTGAAGAAAACTTTCTGCTTTCTGCAGGACCGCGAGTATCAGGCTTATGTTGATCAGCGTCACAATATTCAGCGCCAGAAGGCCATCATGGCAGCCCTCAACATTCCTTGCTCACCGGTCACTAGCTTTGTCACTGTTCCCAAGGAGGATTGGATTCGCGACAACTGCAACTGGTCCGAGGATGAGTCTGAGGAGGAGGTCACTGGTCCGCCTGAGTGGGGTCCTTGGGTCCCTGAGTCTGCCCCCTCTCCCTCTCATGGCTGGGACGAGTAGCTTGATCTTCTCTTCCTTTTTGGTGTCTCGATGCCAAAGGGGGAGAAAGATGTTTATTAGGTTGCCTACGGGATTTGCATGGGTTGAGTCACGAGCCTGTTCTTGCCTTTGATCTTTTCTTGCTCGCGAACTCTCTAGTTTTATTTGTGTGCTTGTGACTTTATGTCCGTGAACTTATGTGTGCTTGTGGACCTTGTTATGTTCGATACTATGTGTTATCTTATGCAATGACGTGCGTGTGTATCTTGTTGTCATCTTATGGGCATATGCATATGGTGGTGGAGCCTCATTGATCTTATTGTTATTATTACTCCTTTTGTCTCCACCACATTTGGTTGGTTCCGGTATGTTCTCTATCCTTTCTTGTATCTTGCACTTGTGCTATCTTTGCAATTGGTAGGGGGAGCCTCTGTGTATGTGTGTCAGTCTTGTCCTTAGAGTTCTTTCCTCTACCTTGCACACATACGGGGGGAGCTTGTCCCGCCCATTGCAGAGATTGCTTTGTTTCTATGCAAATATTTGGGATTGTCATCTAACACCAAAAAGGAGGAGATTGAAAGGACTATATCTTCTCATGATATCTTTTTTTGGTGTTAATGATAATCCGAAATGTGTTTTAATTGTGCGCTTGAGTTTCAGGGGAAACGTTGTTGATGTCTCCTTCTATAGTGGTGGATGCTCTCTTGGGATCTCTTGAAGACGGTGGCTTTTTAGTCTTCTCCTAATTTCTCTTCGGTTATTGTTTTTAGGTCACCGTACTATTAAGAGGGGGTCCATTTTGGAAGGCTGTGGGAAATCACTTGTTCTTGCACAAACCTATATGCACCGCCACAGCCATCCCATTATCCCGTGAGAGAGCGTGTTCCTGTTCTGTTGGAGCCTTTTGTGTCTCACTGGAACTTCCGGTCATAGGCCGGAAGTTCCGCTCAAACTTTTTCTGCGGGCTGTTCTACACTTTGTTCCGACGCTAGTTCCGCCCCAAGTTCCGATGGTGAATCAGTAACCTTCTGTTCGAAGAGTTCTATTTGCCGGAACTTGGGCCGGAACTTGCATCGGAACTTGTCCTGCCAAAAGTTCCTGAGCGGAACTTCCGCCAGAAGCCGGAACTTCCGGTCAGATTCGCTTCGCGACCCAAAAGTTCCGCCTCTTGTTCCGCCCCAAGTTCCGGTGGCGGCTCAGTAACCTTCTGTTTTGAAGCGTGCTATTTGCCGGAACTTGGTCGGAACTTGCATCGGAAGTTCACCGGAACTTCCGGTCTGTTTTGACCGGAACTTCCGGTTGCGCTTCTGGAGCGGGCGTCAACGGTCTGATGACCGTTGGAGCCAGGCTGGGCAAAACTTCCGGCCTCTCACCGGAACTTCCGGTGAGGTCGCGGGGGCTGTAACGGTTCAGCGCAAGGGGGCCTATTTAAGGCACCCCTCTTCTTCCTCCCACTCTCTCTCGAATTTTTCTCTCTCCTCCATTAATGCTTGAGCTTCACCTCACTAGATCTCTTCCTCTAGCCACTCAAATGACTTGATCTTTTGAGAGGTGAGGCAGGTGACCTAGATCTACACTTCCACCAAAGAATATTTGATTTCCCCACCCATCCTTTGTGGATCTTGTTGCTCTTGGGTTTCTTGGAACCCTAGACGGTGTAGGGCATCCTCGGAGCTAAGGCGTGCGTTGTAAAGCTTCGAGGTGTCGTTGAGGGCCTCCAATTGAGTTGTGGAGCCTCCCCCTCAACCTTGGTGTAAAGGTTTCGGTTGGCGCCTTCAAGGTCACCGGTTAGTGGATTGTGAGGCCTCCTTTGTGGGGGAGCTCACCGGAGAAGAAGGTGAGGCCTTTGTGGCGCTCGGGTGACCTTGTGTGGCCCCGACACCTCTCCAACGTAGACGTAGCTCCTTGGGAGTGAACTACGAGAATTACATCTCCGTGTCCCCTCTCCGGTTACTTCGTTCCCCTCCTTTACTCCTTGCTATTTACTATTTTTGTTGTTGGTGTTTGTTTTCTTTCATTTAGGTTGTTCACTTAGTTGCATATCTAGATAACTTCCTTTCTCGTTGAGCCTACAAGTGAGAAACAAATTAAAATTGGGTAGACGCCTATTCACCCCCCTCTAGTCGTATCAAGTCGGTACTTTCACTTAGCAAAGTTAGAGGACTTTTTACTTCCAAAGGATGTGGATGTCGTCAAGCAGATTCCTCTTAGCTACATTGCTCAACGTAATTTTTGGGCATGGTACCGTGACAGATCCAAGGTTTTCTCGGTCCGCTCTGCATATAAGATGATCATTTATATAAAGCATGGGAGAGAGGGCTTCTTAGAGGTCGGTTAGAATCATGAAATGCTGAGATGGCAGAAGAAAACTGGCAAAAACTATGAAAGGTCAATGCTCCTTCTAAAATTTTGGAACTAAGGGACTGAAGTGGAGAGTATGTAAACTGTTGTCTACCACGATAGGTAAACAAAATTGCACCAGCCCACTGTTTTTTAATGAAGGCAAAAGCTTTGACTTATCCATTAATTAATAAAAAAGGTGTCCAGTTAATTAGCGAAAACCAGACAAAAACCATACAACAAACACCAACACCATGGTGCCTTGCCTACTCAAGACCCACAACCAAACAAACAAACGGACGACGCACTTGTCGAGACAAGTCGACACCCCGCCCATGTCGGAGAGTAGATGTCATGCATGGAGGACATGGACCACTACATCGACAATGCTCCACATGCTTAGGTGATATGGAGTACTACAACAACAATGACTCCCCAAGAATGTACGACTTCGAGTGCGATATCGATGACACCTTTCCGAGTAGGGAGGTGATGGCAACAACTCCATGTGTACCAACTCGTTGGGACTCCAAGTGCAGAGTGTTGCAGCAAGTGTCTTTTTCCCACAAGGGTGACTCAATAGTTTATATCGAACTCTCGAGGAATTAGCGAAGAGTATCTTTTGATTCTCCTCCCAAACAATCTACAAAACAAAGCTTTTGCCATGTGTCCCCATCTCCACCGTGTGGTTGTTAAGCACAAGGTTTCGTATTAGTATTATGAAATAATAATAAGTAAAATAAAACAGTAATAAAATATGAAAATAAAATAAAGGCAATGATATGCTAGTTGTTTTTGTGTTTTGTTTGTGTTTGCAAGTAAAGAAAGTATTTTTGTATTTTTGAAATATTAAATTGCATAAAATATAAATGCTAGTTGTAGTGTTGGAAGGTTGTTTCTTATGATAAAAGTTGGACCGGGGTTCATGGGTTAACTTGTTTACTCTCTTTTTAAGTTGTAGTGGACATAAATTAATTCATCATCGACATAATATTGGTTAAACTTCAATATATGTTTGATAAGCATTCATATGGGCATCACATCCTAACATAGAGACGATGCAACACACCTCTCTTATACTCCTCCAGAAAGCGAAAATGCCAAGCAATCTAGAATTAAGAATTAATAGAGCATAGCCTTAAGTACTTTGACATGATGTTTGAATAACAGATATGCTACCTTGACCAAACAAGATTACCAAGCTGTCACAAGATAATTATAGCATGTGAATTCACTTAATACCTAGTGAGATAACAAAATAAAGGTAAAAACCATAGTGGATCTTGAATTTGTTGTCACTATTTAATCACTACCATCATGTTACTCCATTTAATACACACTTTCCTCCACACATGCTCTTGCATACAAGTCGGATCAAAACAAGTAGTTAAGAACAAGGTACATGCTATGCATCTATCAATACATCTTACACATAAATAGGTTCCAATATCATATATCAAATCATAAAATAAAGATCCATCACATAGAAATTACATATATGACCATAGTCATGTTGGACAAATCATATGGTACTAGATCTATGAAGAACAAGAGAGAAATAGATCAAGCTACTGGCACAAACCCATAGTCTAGGGGTGGAATACTCCCTCTTCATCATGGTGATGATGTTAGAGATGTTGGAGAAGGTAGAGATCCCTCTGGTGGCGGCTCCGGTAGAGTTTCCCCCTCCAATATTTGTTGGTTCTATCTCCATTTTGGTGTTTTGGTGTTTCTGTGGCCCTCTCCACGAGAATGCAATGGGGGACCCTTTATATAGGAGTTTATAGGTCAAACTAAGTCCGTGGGTGAAAGATTGAAGCGAATCGGACGACCGAGGGACAAAAGGCACCTAGTGGCACGCCTAGTTAGGGAGGACATGCCACCTGGGATCTTTTGGGATTCGAAGCCCCTCTCGTGAGGTCCAAGTACTCCAGACCTTCACTCTTCCCGAAATATTGGCTTTCCTAGAATCTAGCTCAATTTGACTTCGTTCAGGTCCCTGAAATGTAAAAATACACAAAATAGGGTTTTCCTGTCCTGTAGAGTTATAGCCAAAATAAAGGGGATCGTTGGTAAATCGCCAAAAATCATGTCATATACGTTGAAAATATGTGGGAATGTGTATCAATAAACTACAAAGTTCATGTATGCATTTTACGTGCATCAACAGGACATGGCGAAGTTCATCGATTTTGATGACTCTTTCATCAGCCATGAAGAATTCCTCCACCACATGGAGATAGAAGATTTCTACGCCAAGCAAGCGGAGGAGCATCATCAACAATCCATGACCTACAAGGAAAAGCATGCCACACCCAAGGGCACTACTTACTTCGATGATCGACCTCAACATCCACAGCCTTAGCGGTCTCCTCCACCACCACCAAGGCGTCAAGCACCACCTCCTCTAAGAAGTGTGGTGCCCCAACATCATATTCAACAAGAGGCACCAAGAAACAAGAATCTTCACCAACAGACATCCTCTTGTGATCATCGATGACATAAATAGGATACAAGATGATCCAAGGCATCTTCACCATAAAGACGAAGAATGCATGATGAGCGCCATCCATAATGCTCAATCAAGCTAAAGAAGGCGCCACAATCACAAGAAGAGTGCCAAGGAAAATTATCATCGTCGTGAGCGTCATGTGGATGAACAAGTGCATCACCAACATAAACCTTAGGCCAGGCACGCCAATTACCTCAGTCGACACAATCACCACAAGGCACCTTCCACTACTAGTTCCATCATAAAAATGGCACCAAGCATAAGCCTTCTTCCACTCCATCAAGCTTAAACGAACAATCTCCATGTCCAAGATGAAGCATGCAACTTCAAGAACTTCAACAACACCTCTTCTTAAAGAAAATTTCCATCCAAGGAGAAGTAAGACCTCTACTTTTCCAAGTTAGACAAGCCATAAAGAATATGACTCCACATGATCTTGAAAAGTGCAAGTTATATTGCAAACAAATGGATGAAATATAGAAGATGGCGTCAAGGGCAAATACAAAGTAGCCTCATCAAATGGCGCCTTCCACCACTAGTGCTACCACCACAATGGCACCCAAAGTACAAGATGGCAACAAGGTTGATGATGGTGAGCATGGGACTTTCCCTTCACCAAAGGAGGCGCATGGAGTTGATAAAGCCGAGAATACACCTATATGCTTGTGTGATGATGTTGTATCAATCCCATGTGAGTTTAAGAGCCACTTGTACCACTCGAGTGAGAGCAAAAGTGAGATGAGTGACTCCGACATATGTGAGATTGAGTGCTTCCACCTTTAGGGGATGAGTTGATGTAGAGGACCCAACCTGATAAGGTACAAGTCCCTGTGTTTACAGTGCTAGTCCCTGGATCGAATAACTAGCACCCACAGTTTAAGATGTAATATCAAGAAACAAAGGTCATATTACAACTCATAACTAGGAATAACATAGTTCATTACAACTTACATATCTCATATGTCTATCTTATTACAGAGCACCAGATACAACTATAAAGCATGGAGCCCTTCATCTTCATATGCCATAGGCAATCATGTTGGTTTTAGACTTGTAATCCCTACTCAACAAACTTCACTAACATCAAACAAACCTGCAACACGATAAGTTACAGCCACAAGAGTCAATACATTTGAATTGTATTGGAAAGTGATATCATATTGCTATGGAGAACCTAACATCTACATGAATATATGGCTTAGTGGAGTTTTGGCTGGCCTTTGCATAAAATAAGTTTTCCCTATCCTTTGTAAAATAGTTTTCTCTTTTTCAAAACACTTCATCAAACATGGCACACTGGATACACACCAGGTGCTACCCTTGTTCACCAAACAAGTTTTAACTTAGAAATTATAATGATGAGATTCTTGAACTGCTTCGCTGTCTTGATGCTCAAAATTGTCCATAACTGGGGACACGGCTAAGTACTTAGTTTTTACCCTCTCGAGAGGTGGTGCACTTTCCCCACAAGACTCGACATGCATCAAGACGAGAGTTTTCAGAAGCAATCCCTCAGACCAGCATGGACGCGTTCCATCCTATCATCACTACCACCTTCTGTCTATCTGGCCGAGTTCTTGCAACTTAGTTGGTCAAGGCAGAGCCCATATGCCATGTGGCTGCACTGGAAGCTTTCGCGACAAGAATGTCTCTAATCTCTTTGTTCCTGGGTGGCCATCCACAAGTGAGATACACTAGGGTAAACCATAGAAATGGTCCCTGAGTAACCATTCAACAAAAATCCATCCATACAAGTCTATTTCCACCCATGTGTTTCATTAACATCAGTTGTTTTCAATAGTCCAAAAACAATACTTGTATTTTCATAAGACATCATATCATGATTTCCACCCACAAATCTATATAGCTAGACTAATCATTCTGAACTTACCATGTCTCCTATCTTTAGGAAATACTACCAAGGTAGATACTATAGGATTTTCATAGCATAGAAATATTTAAAATAGTCCTATCATGCATACTACAAAAATATCACTAATGCAATATTGAAAAGATAGGACTTTTGATGACCAAAGTATCACTTGCCTTTTTAGTAGAAAATCTATGTACTCTCCTTGATATTGCAAATGTCACACTCCTCAAAGTTCACTACAACAATACAAACAAGCAAAAGCACACACTCAAAACTACAACACAAATATAACAAAACAGAAACAAGAAAACAAAGAAATGCGTGCAAGCATGCAAAAGGTTATTTTATTGATAAAGTTGTTCCTAACAAGGCTATAAACATTACAAACACCTACTGGTCTTTTTATAAAGGTAAAATTTCAATTGGAACAAAGTTAGTGAAAGTAAGTCATTTAAATCAGTTTTCTTTGGTTAGAAAAGCTTTTATTCAAAGGAATAATTTCTAGTGTAAAAAATATATATTTTTAATTTCAAGTGTTAGTGTTTATGGTCAGAGGGTTCAAAACAAAACCATTTGCAAAAGGTTTCACTCAAAAATAATTTTTAGAACAATTTTTATACCCAAAATAGCCCTAAACAAGTCAATGCACAAAACTCTAATTTTTCGTAAGCAAATGACCAAATTAAGGCCATAGATGCAAATTTTACATTTTTATGAATCCATAGACACCTAATTTGTAATTTTTGGAATTACAGATCAAAAGTTATGAATTTTACAAGTTTAATCATCTAATAGACAAAATCTGGAATTTTGTCTGAAAGGGCCTGACCACGTGGTGTGTTTCTATTGGCCTATACCGTTTCGACTGGATCGAGCTATGCGAGCCGTTAGATCTAAGTGGAACTGCACGGATCAGATAAAATTGTACCCCTTTGATTAGTGATCTAATCTAGACCCTAGGGTGCACTTCCGATGGTCCACAACGACTGGCGAAGATCTGGCGGTGCTGGCTACTCCACGCGGCGGTGGAGCGTCGGCCGATGGCATACTGGCGGCGCTAGGGGGTAAGGGAGGGGTGTAGGGAGTTACCAGGTTCGCAGTGGCGAGGTGGTACTCAAGGTGGTTGTGGGCGAGGCCAGGGCGCGCGGGTGCGGCGGCGATTCCTCGTCGGAGATGTGCTCATCGTCGGGTGCGTGCAGTCGAAGACGGAGGTGAGTACCTGGGGCTCGAGAAAGAACAAGAAGAGGATGAGAATATGCGTCTGACAACGACGGACACAACGGAGCAAGGCGGAGGCGAGGGGTGGTCGGGGCTCACCGAATTTCGTCGCCGGATTCATGGTCGTCGTCGGTCGTTTGCAGGCGTTAACGAGGGCGAGGCTCTGGTGCATAAGAAAGCAAACAACGTGTGTTAGGAGGTGCGCACGAGGATGGCGAGCACGACAACATGAACCAGAGTTCAAGGGGCACACGAGGCTCAGCAGAATTTGTCGACGAGCTCGTCGGAGCTACGATAGTGCGAGTCAAAACTCGAGAGGCCTGGGGGCTCTTTGGATGCGAGGGTTGAGGGAAAATGGAGAGGAGATAGAGGGGAATAAGTAGCAGGGGTCAGGGGAGCGAATTACTCGCGAATTCAAGCACAATTTAATCGAATTGACTCGACCAGAAACGATAGTGAAAGGGGGAAGCGCGTGGTTGAGGACGATGATGACGTGGAGGTGGGGTCAGCTCGTTAGGGAAGGGTGCGGGAAGGGGTGCGGTGAGAAAGAATCTGGAGGGAAGAGGGAGAGAGGCCCGGGTGGGATAGGGTGCTGGGCCTGGTGTTTGGCAGGTAAGTTTCTCTTTTTTTTTCTCCAAACCTTTTTCCTTTTCTTTTTTGTTTTCTGTTTTTATTCAAAACAATTGATTTAAACTTCAATTTGATTTCAAAATTCCTCCAAATCTTTTCAGTAGGTTTTATACCATTTATTAGTGTATTATTTAGTCCAATTCAAATATTTTTATTAATTAATATTCATTTAAAATTTAAGTGATGCTCTTTGGCATTTATTTAAATAAAATTTGAATAAGGTTCATAAGCCCATATAAATTTATTTAAATAATCTTTTATCCTTTATATTATTTAATAAACTTTTATTCCATTTACTCTTGGATTTAGCTATGGTTTAAATTGTCTTTGCAACAATTCTTATTTATTTCTTTCTTTCTTTGTCTTATAAAATTCATATCTTTTTATTTATAGCTCCAAAAATAGTGATTCCAATTTGTATAATTCTATTTAATATTTATTTATCTTTTAAAATACTTTTAGGATTACTTTGTTCACAATTAAGCATTGATTTTATCTATGAGCTTTATTAGCCTTGGAATATTTTCTTTTATCTTAGAAAAACATAAATTTTTATCCATGGCTCCAAATGGAGTGAAACCAATTCCCATGGTTTTGTAATATTTTTTTTTACCAATTATGAATATTTAGGAATGTAGTTGCTAAATTTTTATATGAAACAAAGCCATAGTTTGTAGTGATCTTGATGATGATTTACTTTATTAGGGTTTAGGGTTTAGGTTTAACTTTTCCAAGTGCTCAAATTCAAGATACTTTCCATGCATGAATGCATTTGATCTATTTGAAAATTTGTTTGTTGCTTTTTAATTGAAGTTTTGTTCAAGTAAGGTTTTGATGTTTCCATTTAGAAGCAAAATTTTCTTATCCCTCTAAATTTCAACATTTGTTTCTATTGTTTGTTTATTTTTCATATTTCAAAATTTGGGAAATTTTGGGATGTGACAGACTACCACCCTTAAAAGGTATCTCATCCCGAGATTCGGGAAGGCTAGAAACAACAAGTTGGTTTCAGGACAACTAGGGTACTACCACCCTTAAAAGGATTTTAACTAGATTGCATCTTGGATTACTTGGTGTCTTGATGTAACTTCTCTAGACAGTTGTTTGCATAGTGTCCCTTATTTTCACATTTGAAACATGTGACAAGGTTGAAATCCTTTCCAAGTTTGCTTGTCTTGTTCTTATCCTTTTATGGACAATTTGATGCATAATGGCCTAGGTCTTTGCATTTGTGGAACATCACCTGGCTAATATCCCTCTTTATCCTTAGTATCACTATCTCTTGTTTGTTTCCTTGGCTCTTCTTCTTTTTGGGTCTCTCCAAGGCTAGGAGGTCTCTTAGTTCATGTTCTTCATATTTCACTACAAATGTGGGGAAACTTCCTTGGTTATTAGAACGGTTCCTAGGATAAAGTCCACGTTTCCTCTTTTGCTCCCCAAAGTTGGTTCCATTATATGGAGGTGCATATTGAGATTTGACTTTGTCTTCATCATTCTTGGTAGAAGTTGTACCTTCATGGGTGTTTCCAAAGACTTGATGTATTCCATCTTTAGCTTGATGTTTCATCTGTTTAACTATAGGGTAGATGTGTCATTGGACAGGGACATGATTAGTTCCTTCACATAGGAAACATGTAACTTGAGATGTGGGGCATTGTCTAGTTGGATGGTTCTCATCACAATTTGGGCACTGTTCAATATGCTCTTTATAAGTGTGTCCTATGTCTCCAAAGATTTTGCAGGCTTGTGTTCTTTCCACAATATCATGCTTGAAATCATTGTTGTCAAAATCTCTTTGGGAAGGGTTTCTTATCATGTTAATCATCTGATTGGTCGTCCTTTGCAACAATTGGGATTGGGATCCCAAGAACCTTAGCATGGCTGGGTCTAACTCAATGTTGTTATGGTTGTTGGCTAAGAACTTGGTTGTCACTTGATTCAACTTAGTTTGGGTTGCTAGCAGTTGTACTGTCATGTGCATCTCGAGGTTCTTGTTGTCTCCATCCTTGATGTTGGAGTTGTGGTCCCTTGGAGAAGTCATCTGCTTGGGTTGGGTTGGAATTAGAATAGACAAAATATTTCTAGGGAAAGAATTATAATCACACACAACAAATCACACAAAGCAATGTGCAAGTAATTTCAATCATGCATTCCACTCAAAGGACAATGTTCAAGCATATCTTAGGCAAACAAAATATTATTGTCACACCACATAGGTTGGTATGATCAATAAATGATTGGCAAGTCGATTTTAAACTAAACACTAGTATGGTGGTTCAACTATATGGTATCACTTTAGATCATTCAATCCTTCTTCTTAGCTATTACATTAGGAACAAGATCATGGTATCCTTGGAAGAAATTATTGCATCTTGATCACAAAGCTCACAGGTGATAATGGTTCCTCCTAAGTTGTGTTTCCTTAGTCACCAAGTCTCGATTATTATTCTTATCTCACTTGAAGTCCTTAGTGATGTCCAAGTTGAAATCCTTGGTGAAACTAAAGCTGAAGTCCTTTGAGATGTTTAAGCTAAAGTCATTTGTGATGTTGAAGTCTTTGTCCATCAAGTTGAAAAGGGAGAGATATAGAAACAAAACAAAATGCTGAGGAGAGAGTTTACAAGATTGTTTGTAAATAAGTTAGAACAAATACAACTCCTATTTCTAAGGGGTTTTGTCCTATCCTAGGGTTACAATCCTATAGGCAACACAGTGCTCTGATACCATCTATAGAGGACCCAACCTGATAAGGCACAAGTCCCTGTGTTTACAGTGCTAGTCCCTGGATCGAATAGCTAGAACCCACAATTTAAGATGTAATATTAAGAAACAAAGGTCATATTACAACTCATAACCAGGAATAAAATAGTTCATTACAACTTACATAGCTCATATGGCTATCTTATTATAGAGTAACAGATATAACTATAAAGCATGGAGTCCTTCATCTTCATATGCCACAGGCAATCATGTTGATTGTAGACTTGTAATCCCTACTCAACAAACTTCACTAACATCAAACAAACCTGCAACATGATAAGTTACAACCACAAGGGTCAATACATTTGAATTATATTGGCAGGTGATATCATATTGCTATGGAGAACCTAACATCTACATGAATATATGGCTTAGTGGAGTTTTGGCTGGCCTTTGCATAAAATAAGTTTTCCCTATCCTTTGTAAAATAGTTTTATATTTTTCAAAACACTTCATCAAACATGGCACACTGGATACACACCAGGTGCTACCCTTGTTCACCCAACAAGTTTTAACTTAGAAATTAGAATGATGAGATTCTTGAACTGCTTCACTGTCTTGATGCTCAAAATTGTCCATAACCGGGGACACGACTAAGTACTTAGTTTTTACCCTCTAGAGAGGTGGTGCACTTTCCCCACAAGACTCGACATGCATAGAGACGAGAGTTTTCAGAAGCAATCCCTCAGACCACCATGGACACGTTCCATCCTATCATCACTACCACCTTCTGTCCATCTGGCCGAGTTATTGCAACTTAGTTGGTCAATGCAGAGCCCATATGCCATGTGGCTGCACTGGAAGCTTTCGCGACAAGAATGACTCCAATCTCTTTGTTCCTGGGTGTCCATCCACAAGTGAGATACACCAGCGTAAACCATAGAAATGGGCCCTGAGTAACCACTCAACAAAAATCCATCCATACAAGTCCATTTCCACCCAGGTGTTTCATTAACATCATTTGTTTTCATTAGTCCCAAAACAATACTTGTATTTTCATAAGACATCATATCATGGTTTCCACCCACAAATCTATATAACTAGACTAAGAATTCTAAACTTACCATGTCTCCTATCTTTAGGAAATACTACCAAGGTAGATACTATAGGATTTGCATAGCATAGAAATATTTAAAATAGTCCTATCATGCATACTACAAAAATATCACTAATGCAATATTGAAAAGATAGGACTTTTGATGAACAAAGTATCACTTGCCTTTTTAGTAGAAAATCTAGGTACTCTCCTTGATATTGCAAATGTCACACTCCTCAAAGTTCACTACAACAATATAAACAAGCAAAAGCACACACTCAAAACTACAACACAAATATAACAAAACAGAAACACGAAAACAAAGAAATGCATGCAAGCATGCAAAAGGTTATTTTATTGAAAAATTTGTTCCTAATAAGGCTCTAAACATTACAAACACCTACTGGTCTTTTTATAAAGGTGAAATTTCAATTGGAACCAAGTTAGTGAAAGTATGTCATTTAAATCATTTTTCTTTGGTTAGAAAAGCTTTTATTCAAAGGAATAATTTCTAGTGTCAACAAAATATATTATTAATTTCAATAATTAGTGTTTATGGTCAGAGGGTTCAAAACAAAACCATTTTCAAAAGGTTTCACTCAAAAATAATTTTTAGAACAATTTTTATACCCAGAATAGCCCTAAATAAGTCTATGTATAAAACTCTAATTTTTCAGAAGCAAATGACCAAAGTAAGGCCATAGGTGAAAATTTTACATTTTTATGAATCCATAGACACCTAATTTGTAATTTTTGAAATTACAGATCAAAATTTATGAATTTTACAAGTTTAATCATCTAGTAGACAAAATCTAGAATTTTGTCTGAAAAGGCCTGGCCACGTGGTGTGTTTCTATTGGCCTATACTGGTTCGGCTGGTTCGAGCTATGCGAGCTATTAGATCTAAGTGGAGCTGCATGGATCAGATCAAACCGTACCCCTTAGATTAGTGATCTAATCTAGACCCTAGGGTGCGCCTCCGATGGTCCACAGCGACTGGCCAAGATCTGGCGACGCTGGCTACTACACGCGGCGGTGGCGCGTCGGGCGATGGCGTACTGGCGGCGCTAGGGGGTAATGGAGGGGTGTAGGGTGTTAGAAGGGTCGCAGTGGCGAGGCGATTCTCAAGGTGGTCGTGGGCGAGGCCGGGGCGCGCGGTGCGGCGGCGATTCCTCGTCAGAGATGTGCTCACCGTCGGGTGCGTGCAGTCGAAGACGGAGGCGAGTACCTAGGGCTCAAGCAAGCACAAGAAGAGGATCAGAATATGCGTCTGACAACAGCGGATGCAATGGAGCAAGGCAGAGGCGAGGGTGTGGTCGGGGCTCACCGAATTTCATCGCACGACGTCGTGGCCATCGTCGGTCATTTGAAGGCGTTAACGATGGAGAGGCTCTAGTGCATAAGAAAGCAAACATCAAATGTCAGGAGGTGCAGACGAGGATGGAGAGCACGAAAGCATGAACCAGAGGTCAAGGGGCGCACGAGGTTCACCGGAATTCGTCGACGAGCTCGTCGGAACTGCGGTAGTGCGAGTCAAAATCCGAGCGTTATGGGGTTCTCTGGATGCGAGGGTTGAGGGGAAATGGAGAGGATGGAGAGGGGAATAAGTAGCAGGGGTCGGGGGAGCGAATTACTTGTGAATTCAAGCGTAATTTAATCGAATTTACTTGACCACAAACGATAGTGAAAGGGGGAAGCGGGTTCAGCGCGTGGTTGAGGACGATGATGACGTGGAGGTGGGGTCAGCTCGTCAGGGAGGGGTGCGGTGAGAAAGAATCTGGAGGGGAGAGTGGCCCGTGGGCTGTCATTGGGGTCTTTGGGCACAGGTTTGGGTAGATAAGTTTCTCTTTTTTTTTCTCCAAACCTTTTTCCTTTTCTTTTTCTGTTTTCTGATTTTATTCAAAACAATTGATTTAAACTTCAATTTGAGTTCAAAATTCCTCCAAATATTTTCAGTAGGTTTTATACCATTTATTAGTGTATTATTTAGTCCAATTCAACTATTTTTATCAATTAATATTCATTTAAAATTTAAGTGATGCTCTTTAGCATTTATTTAAATAAATTTGAATATCGTTCATAAGCCCATATAATTTTATTTAAATAATATTTTATCCTTTTATATTATTTAATAAACTTTACTCCATTTACTCTTGGATTTAGCTATGGTTTAAATTGTCTTTGCAACAATTCTTATTTCTTTCTTTCTTTGTCTTATAAAATTCATATGTTTTTATTTATAGCTCCAAAACTAGTGATTCCAATTTGTATAATTCTATTTAATATTTATTTATATTTTTAAATACTTTTAGGATTACTTTGTTCACAATTAATCATTTATTTTAGCTATGAGATTTATTAGCCTTGGAATATTTTCTTTTATCTTATTAAAAACATAAGTTTTTATCCATGGCTCCAAATGGAGTGAAACCAATTCCCATGGTTTTGTAATATTTTGTTTACCAATTTTGATTATTTAGGAATGTTGTTGCTAAATTTTTATATGGAACAAAGCCATAGGCTTGTAGTGATCTTGATGATGATTTCCTTTATTAGGGTTTAGGGTTTAGGTTTAACTTTTCCAAGTGCTCAAATTCAAGATACTTTCCATGCATGAATTCATTTGATCTATTTGAAAATTTGTTTGTTGCTTTTTCATTCAAGTTTTGTTCAAGTAAGGTTTTGATGTTTCCATTTATAAGCAAAATTTTCTTTTCCCCCTAAATTTCAACATTTGTTTCTTTTGTTTGTTTATTTTTCACATTTCAAAATTTGGAAAATTTTCGGATGTGACAGTTTAAATGGGTCGTATGGGAACCTAGAGGGGGTGAATAGGTGCTACTCCAAATTTTAATACTTTTTTAGTTTTAGGCTTGACACAAAGGAAAATTCTCTAGATATGCAACTACTAAGAATTTCCCTATATGCAAACCTAACTACTAGCAAGTAAAAGTGAGGAGCAAGGAAACCATAGTGGAGCACGCGAAGAAACATAGATTTGTTTGACCGCAGTTCCTTCTTTGTTAAGGGAAGTACATCTGTGTTTGAGGGGTGGGAGGTTCTAAGACCACCACACCACAATAGGCCTCACCCTGTTCTCCGATGGATCTCGTCACCAAAGGCCTGATCCACCTTTCCACTATTGGTACCCTTCGAGGAAGGAACCAAGGCCTTTTACAACACTAACGGGGCACACATACACAACTGAATTAGAGGCTCCCATGATGAAAACAAGCTGCCATAAGAACAAGGATTATCAAATAATCAAAAGGGAGATCTAGATATTTGCAAGAAATACTAGATCGAGAATCCTCCAAGTGAATGGAGGGGAAGTTGAGTGCTTGATTGGTGTTGATTAAGATCGAGGCCTCCTCCTTCGATTCCCCAAAGATCAAAGCCTTTGGGTGGATGAGGATGTAGATCTCGCTTGGAACTTGAAGAGTAGTACTGAGATTTTTTCGAATGAATCAAGAGTTCTAGCAGGGGGGATTATGGGGAATAAATACCCCTACCAAAACTCGGTCGTTGGAGACATCGGGGGCCAGATAATCCGGCCCAAGTGGGGGCCGGATTATCCGTCACGGGGAAAAAATGTGCCCTGGAATCAGAATTTCCAGGGGAAATTCCGCCCCCATGCCGAGCGCCGTGCCTTTGATCCCTTTGCAAAATTCTTGGGGGGGGGAGATTATCTGGCCCCCTTAGTGGTGAATTATCCGGCCTAGGCAAAAACTCAACCCTGGCCGGACAATCCGAGGGAAATTCTGCCTCCACACAGTGCGACACGCCTTGGCAGCTCTTGAGGATTGGGGTGGGCCGGATTATCCGGCCCTGGTAGGGGCGGATAATCCGCCCCCAACACACTATTTTGCTGCTTTTGAATAGACCAATATCTGCAACACTTCAACACACATTAATTATTCCTTGGTATTGTTATCTAACACTAAAAACACTAGAGATCATGAAATGTTCTTTCAATCTCCCCTTTTTGGTGTTAGATAACAATACTAGGATTTGCAATAAAGACCTACTAAAAACATCATTCCAAGAAAGAAAGAGGTTCCCCCTAAATGTGTGCATATACATAATTTGCATTTGAATACAAATGCACACAAGAAGGTACAAGACTATTTCATTGGATTGAAAGCCATGCACAAATGATGAGTTAGACCAAAACATCATACCACCAGGAGAAGGAAGTCTTAAATATAATATAAAGATAACCAATATGATAATCATTATTGAGAGGCCTTGAAGTATAAGCCACATGGATGCACCCATAGATATAATGCCAGAATTCCATGGTGAATAGGTGAATCCATAATACCCGAGGGATAAATCCACATAGATACTTCTACTGATGAGTCCACAAACGAACCATAGTGCCACACAACCACATAGTCTCATACAAACCAACTCACAAATAAAAGTTCAACGCTAAATGGAACAAGCAACGCGATAGAGAAAAACGATAAAACATGCAAGTGCTTGCGCCCGACCAATGCAAATCCACGAAATCCTAAATAGAACTACTTCTCCCCCTTTGGCATCGAAATGCCAAAAAGAAGAGGAGCGATGCTAACTCCCCAAGAGATTACTCCTTGTAGTCCTGCTCGTCATCGTCCTCGTCCCTGTCCCCTTCCTCATCATCATACTCATCGTCATCCTCATCACAAAATTGCAAAAACAAATAAAATAAAATCCAATATTGGTTATGTTTTCCATAAGAACACAAGATATGCAAGAAAGTCCAGAAAGATTCACAAAGAACCAACTCCTCTCAAGGAAGAGAGGGCGGTGGCTGAAGCCACCATGTTGGAGCGAATGTCATGACACCGCGAAGATATATCTTGGGTTCAAAACCAATGCTCATCAAGAGCCCACATATCACATAATGATATTAAGGGAAATGTTTTTTCTTGCTTTCGGTATTATGGGGGGTGGGTTAGCCCAATCAATTAGGACCACAATCCCCCTATGTCCATGCCTACACGTAATCCAAATAGAGGAAAAGACATAGGTGAGTATGCAAGGGTAATCAAGCCAAGCTCCTTGAATCCACGATATTTAGCTCATTCCTCAAGTAACAAAACCTTGCTTCATCAAGTCGCTTCGTGAAAATATTTTTGGGTTTGCGGCATAGAAAATAAAAAAATTCCTATGATGGGAACTGTAAGCACCAAGATACATATACCTAGATAAATCAATGGGTGGATATACATACATAGAACACATAACCTTGAAGAACGATAAAGATTAACGAGGTTGTAGTCATGGATTATGTAGACATTCGCTTGCCGATCTCACGATCGAGTAGAAGTCTGGCAGCACCGCAACTTAGCGGTGCATCCGTGATCGCACACACGCCCGAAACACTGACAACCTCCTTGTACTTGCTCTAGCAGTGCAGCGGAAGCAGCAAATCCTTGCTCCAGAAAAATCCATTGGGAACATGTATCTCGCTAAGCCAAGACCATGGGGAATAGTACTAGAGGGGGAGAGAGATCCTTCACGAGGAGGTGTGAGTGAGAAGGAGGGATAGGGAGGCCTTTTATAGGGGAAGGGGCGGCCCCTCCCATGGCTGGCGGCCAAGGTGGTTCCGCCACCTCTTCCCTCATTCATGTGAGTGGAGCTCCCACTCACAAAATGCCTCTCCATTTCCTCCACTCAAAATCTATTAAATTTCCACCAAATTTAATGTAATCTCTCATTTAATAAAACTCTTTTATTTATTTATTCGGAATTTTTTAATTACATTAATTAACAAAAATTCACATGAAAACCCCTTACTACATTTCAATTTCACATGCAGAACCAATTTCAGCAATTTTACCCGAAACAATTCCGATATCCATTGAAATAATTCCAGCGCTTTGATATTCTTTTCCTAGCATCTCATTTGCTCCAAATTGTGTCGATGTCCCGTAAGTGTGTCACCCTACAGTTCGCAAATAATGCGGACATGATCGAGACCCCTCTCCGATCAATAATCAGCAGCGGGACCTGGAGATCCATACTGACTCCTACACATTCAACAATGACTTCTTGTGATCGTGAGAACCTTAACATTATAACTAAATACCTTTGTCTCGTGATATTTGACATGTCCGAGATTCGATCATCGGTATCCCCATACCTAGTTTGATATCGTTACCGACATGTACTCTTTTCTCGTTCCCGTGATATAACATTCTAGTGATCCCCATCACTTGCTTGCAAGATATATCAATGTGATATCACCGAGAGGGCCCAGAGTATATATCTACGTCATTTGGATGGACAAATCCCACTCTTGATCCATGAGCCTCTACATAACAATATCAGAGTATCTGAATCCACCTTTATAGTCACCTTGTTATGGTATGACGTTTGATGTTATCAAGCTACTATTCCTTTGTTAGTGATTAACATGATCTCATGGTATAAGGACTAAAGTTACTTGTAATGATTTTATAGAAATTTAAACATAATGACTTTGATCGTATTACTATACTTCGGATGAATGTTCATCAGAACACTCTACCAATGCTATGACCTTGTTATTAACAACATCCATTGTCCATGATCAGGAAACCTTGATCATCTTGTTAATCAACGAGCTAGTTTATGAGAGGCATAAATAGGAACACTTTATTTGTTTATTAAACACACATGTATTAACGTTTCCTTTTAATACAATTATAGCATGTAAAATAAACATCTATCATATACTTGCAATATGATAATACCAACTTTATTATTGCCTCTCGGGCATATTCCCTTGAGTCTCCCACTTGCACTAGACACAATAATCTAGTTTACATTGTGATAAATCTAACACCCATGGAGTTTTGGTGTTGATCATGTTTTTCTCTAGGGAGAGTTTTAGTCAACGAATATGCCACATTCAGATCCGTGTGTACTTTACAAATCTATATATCTCCATCCTTGACATGCTCGCGGATGGAGTGAAAATGGCGCTTGATATTCTTGGAATTCTTGTTAGACCTTGGTTCCTTGGCGCTGGCTATGGATCCATTGTTGTTACAAAGATCACCATTGGGTCCAACACACTAGGAACCACACCCAGTTCCATTATGAACTCCTTCATCCAAACTTCTTCCTGCGCTGCTTCCGAAGCAGCAACATATTCCGCCTCCATTATTGATCCCGCCACCACAGGTTGTTTGGACATCCTCCAACTAACTATTGCTCCATTCATGAGATACGTATCCGGATTGAGACTTAGAGTCATCTGGATTGGTGTCAAAGCTATCATCGACATAACACTTAGTGACGAGCTCTTCTTCATCTCCATACACGAGAAACATATCCTTAGTCCTTCTTAATTATTTGAGGATATTCTTGCCGTTATCTAGTGTTCCGAACCTGGATCAGATTGGTACCTACTCGTCAAACTAATATCTTGTGCCACATCCGGTCTTGTACATAGCATGGCATACATTATAGAGCCTATGGCTGAAGCATAGGGGATCTTATCCATTATCTCTCTTTCTTCCGCCGTAGCCGGACTTTGAGTCTTACTCAATGTCTTGCCTTGCAACATAGGTAAGAACCCCTTCTTACTTTCGTCCATTTTAAACTTCTTTAAAATCTTATCAAGGTATGTACTCTGTGATAGCCCTATTAGGCGTCTTGATCTATCTCTATATATATTTATGCCTAATATGTATGACGCTTCACCTAGGTCCTTCATTGAAAAGTTGTTGTTTAGATAACTTTTAACACTGTTTAAAATATCTACATCAGTTCCAATCAGTAATATGTCATCCACATATAATATCAGAAATGCCACAGAGCTCCCACTCACTTTCTTGTAAATACAAGCCTCTCCGTAAGTTTGGACAAATCCAAACTTTTGATCACGTCATCAAAGCGGATATTCCAACTTTGGGATGCTTGCTTCAGTCCATAGATGGATCGCTGAAGCTTGCATACCTTAGGATCGACAAAACCCTTTGAGGAACGCGGTTTTGGCATCCATCTGCCAAATTTCATAATCAAAAAATGCAGCAATTGCTAACAGAATCCTAACAACTTTAGCATCACTACGGGAGAGAATGTATCATCATAGTAAACTCTTGGAATTTGTCGAAACCCCTTTGTGACAAGTGGATCTTTATAGATGGTCACATTACCATCATCATCAGTTTTCTTCTTCAAAATCCCTTTATTATCAACGGCCTTTCGGTCGTGAGGTAAGTCCACCAAGGTCCAAACCTGGTTTTCGTACATGGATTCCATCTCGGATTGCATGGCTTCTAGTCATTTGTTGGAATCCAGACTCATCATCGCTTCTTCATACGTCGCAGGGTCATCAGTTCCATCAACCATGAAATTCATGACATGATTTCTGTACAGTTCAGGAGATGCACGTGTCCTGCTTGACCTGCGAGGTTCGGTAGTGTCCTCTTTTAGAGTTTCATGATCTTTATCATTAGTTCCTTTTTCATTCGGTGAAGTCAACTTCATAACAATTTCCGGTGCTACGCCACTCGCCGTTTCATGAAGAGAAGGTTCAATAACCTCTTCGAGTTCTACCTTTCGACTACTCACACCTTTCGCGAGAAACTCCTTATCTAGAAAGGATCCATTCTTGGCAACAAAAACCTTGCCCTCGGATCTGTGATAAAAGGAATACCCAATTGTTTCTTTAGGGTATCCTATGAAGATGCATTTTTCCGCTTTGGGTTCAAGTTTATTCTGCAGAAGTTTCTTCACATAAACATCGCATCCCCAAACTTTAAGAAATGACAACTTAGGTTTGTTTTCAAACCACAATTCATACGGTGTCGTTTCAACGGATTTAGATGGTGCCCTATTAAAAGTGAATGTAGCGGTTTTTAGTGCATAACCCCAAAATAAAAGTGGCAAGTCAGACAGAGATATCATAGATCGAACCATATCTAATAAGGTGTGATTACGATGCTCTGATACACCATTACGCTGTGGTGTTCCGGCTGGTGTGAGTTGTGAAACTACTACACACTCTCTTATGTGTGTGCCAAACTCGTAACTTAGATATTCACCCCCACGATCAGATCACAAAAAATTAATCTTTCTATTACGATGATTTTCCACTTCATTCTGGAATTCTTTGAACTTTTCAAAGGTTTCAGACTTGTGTTTCATCAAATAGATATACCCATATCTAATCAAATGTAACACCCTCGGAATCAACCCTATGGAAGTTTCAACGATTCCCGCCAAACCCGCATAGAAACGATTCAAAGGTGCCCACCAGGCACTTTCGTGCAGGTGGAAAACGAAGTAATACCATTACACAATAGTCCATGATGGAACCCACAGAACAGATATATACAACAATGACTCAAAGAGTCAAGAATACAGGTATACAATACAAAGATCCAAATCACTTTTAAAACAATACAGCGTTCGAGTACGGAAAAGATGCAAATTAAGCTAAGAGCCCTGAAGAATAACCAATGGCGTCCATAACCCTGCCCGGGACAAGCCAGAAGGGTAACCCTGCTAACAACGTCGATCTCAAAACCTTCTTAAACAAAAGGGGTGCCGACAAAGGGCAAACAAAAAAGAGAGCGATCAGTACTAAGGCCAGTACACGACGAGGCTAGAATTCGGCGGTCCTCGTCTACATAGGTATGGTGGACTGAAGCGGCAGCACAACATGCACTAAACAACCTATAGAGACTCAATACAACTGGCGGCTATCAGATAGGGATAAGAAAGACCTATTCGGATCCAACCTGAAACTATCACCAAGCGTACCCATCCTGGTATTTCCCCCTCGAGACCAAACGATGAAGTCTACCGAGGAACTCACACAGTTGGCAGTTTTATTTATTCCGTTATAGTTGCGACAATTACTATTCAGATATAGATAGCATGAGTCATCCTGATATAATAAGCAGTGGACAGTTTTAGGTAACCATTCCGTAGTTGTAGTACTTACTAGTCAGATACATATAGGTGAGGCATCCCAAAACCCAGCAATTGTTGGTACTTTTATTTAGCCATTCCGTTGTAGTTGCAATACTTACTAGTCAGATACAATGGTAACAGGTGACAACCCAAACCAGCAATTGTGGGCACTTTTATTTAGCCATTCCATTATAGTGAAGCTGATTACTAGTCATTATAAAGTCAAATTTATAACACTACTTTAGTTATAGTTGTCTATGATCGAGATACTGTGCTCCAAGTCGTCCATAACATGGACACGGCTTTGAAAGTTTTACCCTGAGGGGCACAAATAGAAACACACGCATACGATCAACCTCGAGAAAAACCAAATAAAACCCAACGAGGCATCACGACGAGCAATTGCAAGATTCATATAAATTTCAGGGGACACCCACTAAGCTACCGTGATTTAAGTTGGCCGGCTCCGAGACGGACCCAGAGGTTTGTGACAATGACTGTAAACAACTGGGAACCCGAAAGTGTGACTGGGCTTGTCGATACCGCGAAAACATTCCACGTTGGTTCCAAAACAGTACAAGCGCTCCACGCGCAATCGTAAATAAAGCAGTAAAGCATGGCATAAGTACAGGATAGTAATAAAGCTCCAAACTACTTTGTGGCCCCAAGAAATAATATATGACTCAAGCGCTGGCTAGGGGGATTCATGGTCCCACATGCGGATAGTGCGAATATTCAAAGAACAGGTATCAAGTACTCGGGGTCCTACGGGACACAAGTGGACGGTTAAAAACCGAATAACATCTATTGCCCACCTGTGTCTCTGCATTATTTACCTACTTCAATTTTAGTTGTTAAACGGTAATTAAAGTTATAATCATCTCCAACATAAAGCATATGGCAGTCTTCCAACAGCTGTGGTACTTGACGACACACAATAGCACTTAAGCAAGCGACTACGACACGCAAGTCCAACTATCTACCAAACAACAGGTAATAGGATGTGTCCAAGGCAATATAAGGCTGCAAGGGATATCATGGGTACGAAAAGTAGAGCATCGCAATACAGATATCAATAGATCAACAGGAAGAAATAAAGACTATAAAAGTAAAATAGGCAGAAAGGGGGAGAATGCTCGCCTGAAAAACATTGCTGAAGATACACCAGAGATCGGGTCGACACTCGCATCAACTCATCGGCCTAATCCGCGAAGAAGCAAAGCACTAGAAGAAATACCAGATGCACTATTTAATACTACGATAAAAGATCGGTCATGATGCATGTATGATGTATGACATGGCAAAGATGCGATGCAATTAGGCCATATTAAGCGGAACCAGGTCCCGACAATTAATTAGATGGTTTAAGTTGTTTAGATACCCCGAAATTTAAATGTTGTCTTAACAAGGCAAAATATGGCATCGTTTCGCTACACAAATTTAAATGAGGCCAATATTAGACTAGATTCGCCCGCATATGGACTCCATATTTAATTATCAGGTGAATCAATAAAATACCCCCAACCACCCATAATATATATGCAAACATGATCAATTAATATGCAACCAGTATATGACACTTATATAAAGGAATATAATATATAAAGGAATATAAGTATGATAGGAGTCTCACAACTTAGATCGATCAGGCGGAGAACGCATATCTGGATCGCAGTCAAAGTGGTGGAAGTATCTAAAGCTGTGAGAGATCTTGTCGGAGGAGCGATGTGTCGGCCAACGAAATCCGGTGAGGCACATGGAAGCAGAGCCAAGCTTAGCAAAATATGAGCCAGGCTAAACGGTACCAAATCGGAGACACTGGTAGGAGGAATCCAAGACCGAAACTCTTGCGAGAATTTCGTCGAACATGTATCGGACACCTAACACCAGCATGGATCTTATGGGCAAAGACGCAGACGACAGAGCACAAATAGCATCAAGTGTAGCGAGGAGAAAGAAGAAACGATTGATGGTGGCACTGAGCTCAAGACGAGCTGATGGTGACACTGGCACGCGGGATGTAGCTCGAGATGTCACTGTCGGACTGACTATGGCCACACGCGAGGAAAACAACAGAAGACGCACGGCGAGGATGTGGTTTGGGCAAGCCGGCCGAAGAGCAGGTGCTCTTGCGGGCTTGAACTAATCGACCGGCTCGTGGCGATATGGAGACGCTGCAGCGGCAACACCAGCTACCTTCCTGGCATGGGGATCGATGGCGCACGCGCACGGAAAGAATTCGTGCCGGCCGTACGGCTGTTCGGCAGCTGGCCGGGCTCCCGCTGGTGGATCAGCGATGAAGTGATGTTGGGCAAAATAATTGGAGCAAGGCGACTGCTGGTCGGCTCCCAGGGCAAGCGCGGCCAAGCACCACGGGGATCTGCTGCCACGCATAGTGGAGCAAGCCCCCAGGCAGATTCGTACGTGGGGGTGTAGATCGATGAAGTCTGGTAATATACCGGTGTAGGTCTGATGTTTGGTATGGGAAAATGATTAAATTAGGATCAAAGGGAAAAAGGCTGGAGACCAGGAACGCACGCGAACGACGGCCATTAGGCTCACATCAAGCACAAGAGAAAAAGAAAACAAGGAATTGGAGACTAGATTGGACATGGCCATGCTCGACGACGAGAAGAAGGAGACGCCGACGGTGGAATTTTTGGAGAGGATTGGACGAGAAAAAGAAAGGGGATTTTCTTTCTAGACTAGATTTGGACAGATTTTGGGGATAGGGTTTGGGAAGGAAGAAGAGGAGGGTTGGACTATTTATCTAATCCAAAGTAGACAAGATGGAGCTAGTTTTGGGCTAAAACCTTAGACGAGCCTTTAGCCTAATTTTATTTTAGTCAAATAAAAAAAATCATTAATGGTCACGTATCGGACCAAAAATATTATTTGTTTTAATTTTAAAATAAGAAAAGAGAGATAGGTTTAATAAAACCATAGGGATATTTTAGTAAACAAAAATAGTTTTTTAGAAAAATAATTTGAGGTTAAAATATACAAATAAAATATGCATTATGATGCAATGGTGATGTCATGATGATGCATAGCTATACATGCAATGGATTTTCTAGTAGTGGTTTTCCCGGGATGCTACATCAAATCATCTGTGAAAGTAACAAAATAACTATATCCACCTCGTTCCGACATACTCATTGGACCACATACATCGGTATGTATGGTTTCCAATAAATCTATCGCCTGCTCCATTGTACCGGAAAACAAGGTTCTAGTGATCTTGCCCATAAGGCATGGCTCACATGTATCAAGTGATTCCAAAATTCCATCAGAATGGATTTTCTTCATGCGTTTTACGCCAATATGACCTAGACGTCAGTGCCACAGATATGCGGATATATCATCATCAAGTTTAATCCTTTTGGCATCTACATTATTAATATGTGTATTACTATTATCGAGATTAAAAAGAAATAAACCATTCATCATAGTCGCATGACCATTAAAGATATTATTCATATAAATCAAACAACCATTGTCTTCGGATTTAAAGGAATAACCGTCTTGCAATAAACACGATCTAGATACAATGTTCATGCTCAACACAGGCACCAAATAACAATTACTTAGGTTTAAAACTAATCCCGATTGTAGATGGAGAGGTAGCATTCCAACGGCGATCAGATCAACTCTTGATCCATTGCCGACTGATACATTGGAAACGTATCTATAATTTTTTATGCTCCATGCTTGTTTAGTATCTACTTTGCTTTACTTGTCCACACTTTGAGGTGCTTTTTACATGTTTTCTGGTACTAACCTATTAACAAGTTGCAACAGTGCCAGATGCCTGTTTTCTGCTGTTTTTGGTTTCAGAAAAGTTAGTAAAGAAATATTCTCGGAATTGCACGGGACAAACTTCAAACTCAATTACTTTCCGTGGGGAACAAGAAGTCTGAGAGGAGGAGAGGGCCCACGGGGCAGACCCACCCGTGCACGGGGTAGGTGGGCCCGTGCCTGGCTAAGGATTGGTGGCCCTGGCCGCCTCCCGGTCTCGCCCCTTCGCCTATAAGAAGCCCCTGATGCAGAAACCCTGAGTACCCGATCAGAAATCCATGAAACCGTCTGTAGCCGCTGCTACCATCGTCCCTAGATCGGGGGGATCTGAAGTTCTTTCCGGCACCCTGCCGAAGGGGAGATCATCCCGGAGGCCTTCTCTCCGGCATGATTCACGAGTAGTTCCACCTTGGACTATGGGTCCATGTAGTAGCTAGATGGTTGTATCTCCTACTTTGTGCTTTCTTGTATAGATCTTGTGAGCTCCGTGCATGATCAAGATCTAATCTATTTGTAATCATGCATGTTGTGTTTGCGGGGATCCGATGGTTATTGAGATTATTATGTTGGTTTGATTAATGGTTTTATATTTATGATTCTATCATGTCTGTGTTGTTTGTGATCTTGCATGCTCTCCGTTGCTAGTGGTTATCTTGGCCAAGTAGTTGCTAGTGACTCCAAGAGGGGGTATTTATGCTCGATAGTGGGTTCATGCCTCTAGTTTCCAAGGGAAGTGAGAATAATCTCTTCGGTTGTAGATGTGATGTTTCCACTAGGGAGAAAACAACGGTCTCTTGTGCATGGAACATGTGGACTGTTTACCTTACACACTTTGCTTAAAGCAGTTGTCAGTTGCTTGCAACTTAATACTGGAGGGGTTTGGATGATAACCTGAAGGTGGACTTCTAGTCATAGATGCAGTTGGATGACGGTCTATGTATATTGTTGTATTGCCCAATCAACTTCATAGGATCTTTCTGGCTAGTAATTGCATTGTTATGCCTTGCTCAGTTCCTGTCAATTGCCCCGCTGTAATTTGTTTACCCTTCATGCCATGTTGTTTATCTAAGGAGATCACCTCTAGTGAACTATGGACCCCAGTCCAATCTTTATCATTGATACATCCTTCACTGTTACTTTTTTACCCTTCATGCCATGTTGTTTATCTAAGGAGATCACCTTCCACACCATACGTTTATCCTTTGTTACAGCAAACCGGTGAGCTTGACAACCTCACTGATTCGTTGGGGCAAAGTCTTGAGTTTGTGTTGTGCAAGTCTCCGTGTTGCTTGCAACACCTGTGTGACGTTTCCTTCCTCCTTCTGGTTTGATAACCTCGGTCTCAACCGAGGGAAGACTTGCTGTTGTGCTCTTCACACCTTGCTCTTGGGGTTCCCAACAAGACTCCACATCAAGCACCAAGTTCTCTGGTGCCATCAAGGAGTCATCACCGACACGCATCCTGACCTTATCCCTTGCTAACGGTCGCCTGTTCATAGCCCCTGATTCGAGTTACATAAATTAGCAACCGAGTATCAAATACCCAGGTGCTACTGCAAGTACTAGACAAGTACACATCAATAACATGTATATCATATATACCTTTGTTCATCTTGTTGGCCTTCTTGTCAGCCAAATACTTGGGGTAGTTGCGCTTCCAATAGCCAGTCCCCTTACAATAGTAGAACTTGGTATCAGGCTTAGGGCCAACCCGGGTCTTCTTCTTGGGTGCAGCAACAGATTTGCCGCCCCTTTTGAATTTACCCTTCTGTTTACCCTTCTTGTCCTTCTTGAAACCAGTGGTCTTTTTGATCATCAACACTTGATGTTCTTTCTTGATATCCACTTCAACAGTCTTAAGCATAAACATAAGCTCGGGGAGAGTCTTCTTCATGCCCTGCATGTTATAGTTCATCACGAAGCTCTTGTAGCTTGGTGGCAGAGATTGGGGAACATGATGTATGCCTAAGTCAATGGGAATCGTTATTCCCAAGGAAACAAACTTATCAGCGTACCCATACATTTTGAGTACGTGCTCACTAATGGAGTTGTTCTCTTCCATAATGCAGCTAAAGAACTTTTATGAAGCATCATAACTCTCCACAGCAGCATGAGTATTGAAAATCATTTTCAATTCACCCATGGTATCAAAGGCATTGCCATTCTCGAAATGCTTTCAGAGTTCCGGCTCTAGCCCATATAGTATGCCGCAATGAACCATGTTGTGGTCCTCCTGACGACTTAAGTAAACATTCTTTACTTCGTCGGGAGCATCATCAAGTGGTGGGGAGCCTAGCGGCGCTTCTAACATGTCACATCCCAAGATTTTCCAAATCTCGTAATGTGAAAAATAAATAAACAAAATAAATAATTGTTGAAATTTAGGGTGAAAAGAAACTTTTGTTTCTAAATGGAAACTTACAATCCCATCTTGAAAAAACTTTGGTTAACGTTTAAATCTAACTAAATTCAAATCAAGTGGAATGCATTCCTCATAAAATGCATCTTGAAATTTAAACACTTAGAGAATAAACCAAAATTCTAAAACCCTAATGGAAGAAAATCATTTTCAAGTTATCTCTAAGACTATGGATTTGATCCATATAAAAATTGGTCAAACAAACATTTCAAATTGATCAAGAATGACTATTAGAAATATTATAAAACCATATGAATTGGATTCACTTAATTTGGAGCCATAGATAAAATCTTATGAATATAATAAGATAAAGAAATTGAATTTCCAAAGCTAATAAAGCACCTATCTATAAATCCATACCAAATGGTGAGCAAATAATCCTAAATATATTTAAAAGGATAAATAAATATTAAATAAGATTTTACAAATTGGAATCACCAAGTTTGGATCTATAAATAAAAAGATATATGGATTTTATAAGATAAAGAAAGAAATTATTAAATGAGGAATATTTAATTAAAACTTGGCCAAGACCATAAGAAAATGGAATGAATCTAATCCAAATCCGAATAAAATAATGGATAAGGATTTTTCAAATTAATTAAGAGGGCATTAACCAAATCCTATTCTATTTGAATAAAGATAAAATCCCTATTAGAAATGATTAATTAAATCATGGGAAAATAATAATTGGAATTTACCCAAGTGGAATAAAAGTTATTTAATTAACTCAAATAGGATCAAAGAAATCTTCCAAATAAAATTTATGGACTTAAAACTATATTTCATTTCATTGGAATAAAGACAAATACCCAATTTTAAATGATTAATGAATCATATTAAAAAACATTCCAAATAGTTCAAGGTGAATTATTTGACACCCAAAATAAACAAATAAAAACTACTGAAAAGTTTTGGAAGGATTTAGAATTCAAATGGATTTTAAAAAACATTAATAAATCTTGAATGAATTGATACAAGAGCCTATTTTAAATAATTATTATACCCTAAAAAGAATAAAAGATTTATTCTAAATTAACTTTAGAATATGTTATTAAACAGTATTTGAATATACTCAAAGTTTGGTTGAAATTTGAAATTCAAAAGTTGTTTGAATTGATTAATCAAAATCAAAACAGAATAAAAGAAATGGAAAAAGAAAAAGAATCAGATAAAAAAAAGAATAGAAAGCAGCCCAGCCAGCAAAGCCCCTCTGGCCCAGCAAGAGCCTACCCCGGCAACCCTCTCACCGAAACGTTTTCTCACCGCGGACCTGACCCACTCAGTCGCCGACAAGCAAGCCCCACCTCACCCCGCTCTATCTCACTATCAACCCGACCCCACCTCCCCAGTCTTCTTCCTCCCCGCGATGACCACGCCTCGTCGCCGTTTCTGCCGTCTTAAAATTGAATCAATACACGTTAATGCTATGGCGATTACTCCCGATGACCAAGCTCATTTAAACACCTCCCTCCCCTCTCCATTTCCCCCCAGACGCCATACCTCGAGAGCCCCTAGGCTGCCCTGATTTCCACTTAGACCGCCACTGCCTCCGACGAGCTCCGACGACGAATTCGGCCACTCCTCGCCGCGCCTCGCTCTCTCGACCACGCAATCATGATCCCCATCACTCCCTGAACCTTCCAGTGGCCTCAGCTCGCTTGCGCGTGCCCCCCATCGTCGGCAGCTACCTCGACTGAACGCGCCGCCGTCTGTCTCCAACTTCGTCGACGTCTCCTCGGTAACACCAACCTCCCCTTCCTCTCAGGATGATACTCCTACGCTCCCCTCTCTCGCGCGTCTAACAGACCCCCTGTTTTGCCTTTCCGTGGCCTGTAGCCTCGCCAACTATGACGCCAGTGCGTGCCCGGCGCTGTCCTGAACTCCGGCGAGCGATTGCCATCCACCCCGAGCAACCCTTCGACGGAGAAGACCACGGTGAGCATCAGTACGTCGTGGCGATTCTAGTGAGCATCTCCCCTACTCCTCTCGCCTCCTGTAACTCCGGCAACTTCACCGCCAGAGCATGCCGCCGCCTGTCGCCGCCGCTAGCGCCGCCCGTCTAGGGTTAGCTGCTTAGGGCCGTTAGATCTTGATCCACTGGTTGCGATTGAACATAACTCGAAAGGGTACGAGTGTCTCTACGCCGCTCGATCTAACTTAAATCCAACACTTCACAGCGACCGATCCGAGCAAAACGGTATGGACCAGTAAAAACAAGACACTTGGCCAGCTTTTAATTAAATAGACAGAAACTTATCTATTAGTTGTTTGATTTGTAAAATTCATAACTTTCAAACCACACGTCCAAATTTTGAAAATTTTATATCAATGGAATCAGCAAGACAAGTACTTTCTGACCATGCACTTTTTTTTAGTAAATTGCTTCTGTTAAATTGATTGTTTTTGCAGAAACTTGTGTAGGCATATTTTGAGTATAAAATTCTTTCTAAAATTATTTGGGGATAAAATCTTTAGCAAATGGTTTGCTTTGAACCTACTGACCATAGAAACCAACTTGTGGATTCAAAAACATATTTGGTGAAGCAAAAGAATAAATCTTTGATTTAAAACATTTCTAGTCAAATAAAAATAATGTTTGTTTATTAAAAATGCTTTTTGAGGAAACCCTTTGGGAAATGTTTTGATTTAAACTCTCTGACCCCAAACACCAAGTTTCAGAATAAAAAATGTATTTGGTGAACCATATAAAAATTGTTGCTTTGCTAAAGGCATTTTCAACCACATAAAATATTGATTTGGTTTAAAAACGAGTTATAAGTAAAATCTTTTGCAAATGATTTTTCCACTTATATAAAATGACCAATAGGTGTTTTCCAATGTTTATAACCCATTAGAAACCACTTTTACAAATAAACCATCTTTGGCATGCTTGCATGCATTGCTTTGTTTCTATTATTTTATGTGATGTTGCTTGAATGGTAGATTGAATTTTTTTGCTTGCTTGCTTGATTGAATTGTAGTGATATTTGAAGAGTGTGAATATTGCAAGATCAAGGAGTGAACTTATACTCTCTACCAAAAAGGCAAGTGATGCTTCATACTTTTGTCCCATTATTTTCACTATGCATTAGTGATATTTCTAAGTAGGACTTGCATGGAATTTTGCTAAGTGTAAACTATGCCATGGGAAATCCTAGTAGATGAAACCTTAGTAGAAATTTCCTAAGTTAAGATTCCTACTACTATCATGCTTAGCTTAGCTAGTAGAAAACAAGGGTGGATTATATTCATGCTATGGAATATTTCTAAGTTAAGGACTTGTGTTTTTGTTTAATAAAACAACTAAGTGAATGAATCACCTGGGTGGAATGGAAGGAATGGTTTGTGTTGAGTGGTTACACAAGGCCCATTTCTATGGTTTACCTTGTGTATCACACTTGTGGATGGCCACCCAGGAAAAAGAGATTTGAGATGTCAAATGTTGAGAAGCTTCAAGTGCAACCACTTGGCATTATGGGCTCTGCCTGGATCATATAGGTTGCAATAACTTAGCCAAATGGACAGTTGGTGGTAGGGGTTTGATAGGTTGGAACGCGTCCATTCTGGTCTAAGGGAAGGCTTCTGAAAGATCTTGTCTTGGTGAAACCAAGTCTTGTGGGGAAAGTGCACCACCTCTGCAGAGTGTAAAATCTAAGTACTTAGCCATGTCCCTGGTAAAGGACAATTTGAGCATCAAGACATGGAAGCTATCAAGAATCTCCTCATCCCAATTTCTAAGTTAAAATCTTGTGGTTGAACAAGGGTTGAAGGATCACCAATTTCTATTGGGAGATGCCTTGGGTGATTTTGTCAAGCAAAAACTTAGTGTTTTCAAATGATAAGGAAAATCTATTTTGTGCAAAGCAAGCCTAAGCTCCACATAGCCAAATGCATATAGATGATAGACTCCACTATACTACCAAAGTATCACTTGCCAATACAATTCAAATGTATTGACCCTTGTGGCTGTAACTTATTATGTTGTAGGTTTGTTTGATGTTAGTGAAGTTTATTTATTAGGATTACAAGTCTACAACCAACATGACTGCCTGTGGCACTTTGAAGATGAAGGACCCCATGCTTTTGTTATATTCTGATGCATTGTAATGAGATAGCCAAATGAGCTATGTAAGATGCAATAAATTATGTTATTCCTGGTTATAAAGTTGTACTATTACCTTTGTTTCTTGATATTACATCTTAACTGTGGATGCTAGCTATTGATCCAGGGACTAGCATTGTAAACACAGGGATCTCTACCTTATTAAAGGTTGGGACCTCTACATAACACATATTTCTTTTGTGTAGTAGTGAGGATAATCCTCAAGTTCAAGGACCAATTGGTAAATTTGCTACCATTCGTTGGAAGTTTATCTTTCTCCATGAAAACATTGAAATTAAAAGCGGGTGGTTCCATCAACAACAAAATTTGCAAGTTTATTTAGACTAAGTTTATGATAGATTTCAGTTCAACTAATCCAAATTACAAATGAACTCCCACTCAAAACCAACATCCCTCGTGTCTTTTTGGTGATTACATGAACCGGATCCACTACAAAAATACCGATCATCACATGAATTGTTGTAGCTTCAAAAGCGAGGATCTAGATGGACATCATATCAAACATATGACTCATGCTTTACCTTTTGGTTCGTGTTTCGAGGCCATATCTGTACATGCTATGATTGGCAAGTAAGAACCTTAGTACCCTCATGTGTAAAACATTCTTACACCCGTTGTATGAGAACGTTGAGTCTATCACACCCGATCATCATGTGGTGTCTCAAAACGACGAATGATGACCCAAAAGTATAGGGGGTGTATCGTAGTACTTACGATAAATAGGAGTGTCGATCCCAACAAGGAGCAGAAGGTGCTGAACAGTGGTACAGAGTAGGAACTCTCTGCACATACTTAGCAAACGGATTTTTAGGGGTTTTATGATAAGGCAACAAGACAAAGTGCAAGTAACAAAGAACAAACGCAGCAAGCGGCCCAATCATTTCTTAGCAAAGGACAAGACGATGGAAATACTTTAAGGACCAAACGTTCTCGAGGACACATGGGAATTCTGTCAAGTGCTTTCGCTTCTAATAGCTAAGTACTCTTCTTTGGTGTTGTAAGTGTTGTGTGGGTGAATCTGTGCTAATGTACCGACCTTACTTGGACTAATACATACTTGTGGTTAAACCACCTGCAAGCATCCATAACTACATGAAAGTAATTATGATATAAACCTAACCACAGCCTTAAACTCTGAGATCCTACGCTCCCTTATGCAAAGGTGTTGTAACGGGGGTTCAAGTTTCTGTCACTCCGGCAACCCCACAATTAGTAGCCAAATACACAATGCATTCCCCTAGGACCATAAATGGTGAAGTATCATGTAGTCGACGTTCACATGAAACCACTAGAAGAATAGCACCACAACTTAAATACTAAACCATTGAATAATAACTCAACACAGATCCACTACTAACAACATGACTTCTCCCATGTCCTCAAGAACTAAACGAACTACTCACAAGACATCATATGGATCAAGATCAAAGATGATATGGTGATGGATAACAATCTGAACATAAACAATAATCCAATGGTTCCACTCACAAGCATCAACTAAAATAGTAATCAACACTAGGAAAGTTTCCCCTAAGAACTACTGCAAGATCTAATACAATTTTACAGCGGGATGGAGTGGTGATGATAGTGCTGGTGGAGATGATGGTGTGGATGGTGATGCTAATGATCCCGATGGAGCCTAGTGTCACATCCCAAGATTTTCCAAATCTTGTAATGTAAAAAATAAATGAATAAAATAAAACTTTGTTTGATTTTCAGGGCCAGAAGAAACTTTTTGAATTCAATTGGAACTTCAAACCAATTTGGATCAAATAAAATCCTAAAGGGATTTAAAAAGATAAACATTTAATAAAGGAAAATAAAATATTTTGGTATTACTATTTGGATCTTTTAAATAAAAGGATTTGGTTTCCAAAAGAAAAGGTGGATTTATAAATAAAGGTTATTTTATAAAGCCAAATTAAACCTAGGACAAGCTTTTGAAATAAAAACATTTTGTTTTGATAAAAATAGTAAAGGCTTAATTAAATAAATTAATAAGGATTTAATATCCAATTTTATTTAAGTAAAGGCTTTTCCCATTTTAAACAAACACTAAAACTTATTTATTTATTTTAAATAAGTTTTCCAAGTATTTTATATTCTCAAATAAAACCTACTGAAGTGTTTTTGGTTTTATTTTAGATTTTAAAATAAATATTTTAATAAAACAAATCCTATTTGATTTAATAATGAAGGTCTATTAATTATTAATGGACCCTAAAATAAAAGGTTATTCTGTTTTAAACAAGTTTCCAAGTATTCTTTATTTCCAAATAAAACCTACTGATTTGGTTTTGAAAATATTTGGATTTCAAATGCAGATTTTATTAATTAAATCAAACCCTAATTTTATTAAATAACTAAAGATCCATTTTATTTAATTAATGAATGGATCCTAAAAAGAATAAAAATATTATTTTATTTTGGGATTTGGTTTATGTTGATAAACAGAACCAAAAACTCATTACTAGTGTGGTGAATTGTTTGAATTGTTTGAATGTTTGAATAGTTGGTTGAAATTCAAAACAGAAATTTGAATTAGAAAAAGAAAAAGCAAAGAGGAAGGAAAAAAAATAGAAATGCCGACCCAACCCAAAGCCCAACCGAGCCCAAGACCAGCCCTTTTTCTCCCCTCCACGAAACGTTTTTCACTTAAAGCGCACCCACAGAGACACCGACCGGTGGAGCCTGCCTCTCCCTTTTCACCGCCAAGTGGACCCCACCCTCCACTCACCGTCTTCAACCTCGACCACTTCCTTCCCGTTTCGCATTGATCTCAAGGGAGTAATTCTCGTCAATACTGAGTAATGTCTCACATCAATCACGCCAAGAATCTCGCTGCTCCTCTCTCTTTCCCCTCTCTCGTTCGACCCTCTCTGCCTCAGAGCTGTTCCAATTTGGAGCCACATCACCTCTGACTCCGGCGAGCTCCGCGGGAAATTTTGGCCACACCTCGCCGCCCCTCAACTTCCTCTGCACGCGAGCTTGTTCTACATCGTCTGGCGTACCTCCCAGCGTCAACCGCTTGGCCGCGGCCACACCAGACGCTCGACTTCGTCAACTTCTGAGCACCACCGACATCGCGACTACTCCGGCGAAACCTCCCTGGTAAGCCAGACCGCCCCGACCCCTCTCGTTCACGCACACACCTTCTCCGTGTCTTTGCGCATCTGACCGTGCGTCTCGTTTGTCTCCGAGTGATCCCTAGCGCCGTCCTCGACGACGACTAAGCAAGGCCGAGGCGCAGCTCCAGTCCGGCGAGCAATCAAGCCCATTCCAGCGCGCCGCTCGACGAGCTGCCACAACGTTGAGCATCAGCAGGCTTCGGCGATTCTGGTGAGCTACCCCTCTGCTTCCCTCTCCTCCTAAATCACCGGCGACCACACTGTCGAAAGGCCCGCCAACCACCGCCGCCAGCGCCGCCACTTTGTGGTCAATTAGATCAGAGCCATTCATTTTAGATCGGACGCGTAGGAACCAGCGACTTAAACGAAAGGGTATGCGTTGATCAGAGCCGCACAGATTCCTTTTTAATCCAACGGTCTGCAGCGTGATCCACACTGAACCGGTATGGACCAATAGAAACATTACACGTGGCCTGTAGTTGATTTAAAAGACAGAATTGGTCTATTAGGATTCCAATTTTGTAAATTGCACAACTTTTGATCCACACGTCCAAAAATTGCAAACTTTATATCGTTGGAATCAGCAAGACAAGCCCTAGCCAACCATGCCTTTTGTTTAACAAAAAGCTTCTGTTAAAATGGATTTTTTTGCAGAAACTTTTGTATGCTTGCTAAGAATGTGAAAATTGTTTAAAGATGAATTTGGGGATAAAATCTTTGGCAATTGGATTGTTTTGAACCTACTGACCATAGGAAACACTTTGTGGACTCAAAAATGTATTTGGTGAAACAAAATAATGATTCTTTGATTTAAAACCATTTCTAGTCAAATAGAAATGTGGTTTATTTATTAAAAATGGTTTTGGAAGAAAACCTATGGAAAATGTTTTGTTTTTAAACTCTCTGACCCCAAACACCAAGTTTTGTGATTTGAAGATGTATTTGGTAAACCCTATAGATTAATGCCTTAGTAAAAATATTTCTACACCACATAAAATGATACCTTGTTTTGAAAATGGCTTTTGAGGTGAAACCTTTTGCAAATGACTTTGCCACTTTATAAAATGACCAATAGGTGCCTTTCAAATGTTATGACCCATTAGGAACCACTTTTTCAAGTAAAACAAAGCTTGGCATGCTTGCATGCATTACTTGACTTTGTCATTTTATGTGTTGTTTTGCTTGATTGGTAGATTGAGTTTGTGCCTTACTTGATTGAATTGTAGTGACTTGAAGAGTGTGATTGTTGCAAGGACAAGGAGTGAACCTATACCCTCTACCAAAAAGGCAAGTGATGCTTCATACTTTTTGTCCCATTACTTTCACTATGCATTAGTGATTTTGCTAAGTAAAACTTGCATGGAATTTATGCTAAGTATAAACCTTGCTATAGGAAAACCTAGTAGATGAATCCTTAGTAGTATTTTCCTAAGTTAAGATTCCTACTACTATCCAGCTTAGCCTAGCTAATAGAAAACATGGGTGGAATATATATTCACACTATGGAAAAATATTCTAAGTCTGAGGACTTGTGTTTTGTTTAATAAAACAACTAAGTTAATGAATCACCTGGGTGGAATGGGACTTGCTTGGTGGATTTTGGTTGAGTGGTTCACAAGGCCCATGTATATGGTTGACCTTGTGTATCTCACTTGTGGATGGCCACCCAGGAACAAAGGGATTTGAGATGTCAAATGTTGAGAAGCTTCAAGTGCAACCACTTGGCAATATGGGCTCTGCCATGATCATATAGGTTGCAAGAACTTAGCCATATGGACAGTGGGTGGTAGTGTTTGATAGGTTGGAGCACGTCCATTTTGGTCTAAGGGAAGGCTTCTGAAAGATCTTGTCTTGGGAAACCAAGTCTTGTGGGGAAAGTGCACCACCTCTGCAGAGTGTAAAATCTAAGTACTTAGCCATGTCCCTGGTAAAGGACAATTTGAGCATCAAGACATGGAAGCAATCAAGAATCTCATCATTCAAATTTCTAAGTTAAAATCTTGTGGTTTGAACAAGGGTTATTTGAAATCTTCAATCTTTGAATGAGAGTTGCCTTGGAAAAGATTTTGTCAAAACAAAAACTTAGTGTTTTCAAATGTTAAGGAAAAATCTATTTTGAGCAATGCAAGCCTCAACTCCACTTAGCCAAGTGCATATAGATGATAGACTCCACTATAATACCATAGTATCACTTGCCAATACAATTCAAATGTATTGACCCTTGTGGCTGTAACTTGTTATGTTGCAGGTTTGATTGTTTTTAGTGAAGATTGATTGATTAGGATTACAAAGTCTACAACCAACATCTGCCTGTGGCACTTTGAAGATGAAGGACCCCATGCTTATAGTTATTCCGCTGCAATGTAATGTAATAGCCAATGAGCTATGTAAGATGTAATAAAATTATGTTATTCCTGGTTATAAAGTTATATTATGACCTTTGTTTCTTGATATTACATCTTAACTGTGGATGCTAGCTATTGATCCAGGGACTAGCATTGTAAACACAGGGGACTCCACCTTATATTGTTTAAAGGTTGGGACACTCCCTCTACACCTAGCTTGATGGCGGTGTTGATGGCGATGATCTCCCCTCTCCGGGAAGGAATTTCCCCGGCAGAAATCTATTTGCCGGAGATATCTTTCTCTCTCGGTGTTTTCCGCCCCGCAGAGGTAGCGGAAATCTTTCTGTGGTCGCTCCCCTGGTTTTAGGGTTCCATGAGGAAGATATAGGCGAGAGGGCAGAGTCGGGAGCCAGCCAGGTGGGCCACACCTGCCCTAGGCGCGAGGCAAGGTGGGCCCGCGCCTAGGGGTGTGTGGGCCCCTTGTGGCCCGGCTACGCCTCCCCTTTTGGCTTCCTCCGTCTTCTGGGAAAATATGATTTTCCAATATTTTTCTGGTATTTTTCTGATCTTTTCGAAATTGCATCAAAACACCTCTTTTTCCATCAGAAACTTGACTCCGACAGTCCATCCTTCAAGAATCATCCAACATGCAAAAACAGAGGAAAAGACATAAGTAATACCTCATAATAAGACATATATCAATGAATAGAGGTGAATTATGATATAGAAAGGTGATGCAAATTGGACGTATCAACTCCCCACAAGCTTAGACCTTCGCTTGTCCCCAAGCGAAAACTGAGCTCCGTAAACATGTCCACAGTTTTATGGAGTGAAGTGTCGATAGAAGAATACGGACAAGAAGCATCACACTTACCAATACACAAATCATAGAAGAAAGCAACTCACCATTATATAACTTATCTTGCAAGAAGTACATGAGTCACAATAGAGATGCATAAATATAAATCATAATTGGAATTGGCAAACTCTTGTTGTTGCTCAGAGAACGGCTAGCAAACAGTTTAAAAAATAAAGCTTTTTGAAGAAGTTTTACAACAGGAGCACTCTTTGCTCAAAAAGGTTTTTCAATGAAGGCTTTAAAAGTAATACTCAATAGATAAGAGTTTTGTGCAAACAAGGAAGATAAAGAACATGATTGAATAAATCACCATATGAATGCTTGCAACACAACAACTCAAATGCTTGCTGGAGATAGAGAGGAAGTAGGTTTACTTACTCAACTTAGAAAATAGAAGAAAGGTCCCTTCATAGAGGGTAGAAGGTATTTCAAGTCATAAAGAGCTTCCAAAATATTATGGTACTTACTAGCTTTGAGACCTCATTGCCCCTATCATAGGCATCTTGAGATGATTAAGGTTAAAGTTCACAAAGATGGAGTATATGCTTGATGAAATATAAGTTGGCAATATCATGTCCCTTGAGTACGAGGGCCTCTCCTCATGCTACTCAACTTTGGTCACCGGTAAGTTCTTGTCATTGTAAGTATATGTGTATCATAAAGAACCGCCAGCGGGGTACCCCTTGCACATAGTACAAGAGCTATCCGATAACCAAAATGACAAGGCAAGCAGACAATGAGCATCTCAGCGATCTTTTTATTTACTATGTGCATAGCTTTTTATTGAGGGAATGCTCACTATGGTGATGCTGTAAGTTTCCACCATGATTAGGCATGGCTTAGGCTAGAGGCCCAGGCATTTCTCTAACACACATACATCACTCCAGGGACTTACAAGTTCCCTCTTTATTTCACACCGTCGACATCCGCAAACAAAAGAGCATGATATCAACTATGTACTACATATAGGTGCAATGTTGAAAGTGTTACCCGTGACAAGATGGTTCTACTAATTCCAACGTATAGATGCAAGCATATACAACTTCGATGACACAATGGTTCAAATCTATTAGGGGCAAGAAAATAAGGTGTGCCATCAGTTCATGAGAGCTTTACTAACTAGTTTTCACATAACAAAATACTTTTTAATTCGAAAGATAGATGTAGCTTGAGAACTTGCTTGGAATAGCAATTGCTAATAGGTAGATATGGTGGACACAAATGTCAAAGGTTTTGGTTCAAAGGGATTGGAAACATGAGAAGTATGCATTCTCAAAATAGGTTTTTGGCTAGCAAGGCTGGGTAGCAAGCAAAAGAGTTGAAAGAAACAAGCAAACCTACAAGTGATAAAGACAAACATGCAATCTTCCTTGAATACACAAAAGATATTAAATAAAGAATACCAAGCTTATGATCCAACAAGAAAGAAAATAAATGATACAAAATACCTTTAAGCTTTTTCTCTTTTCCTTTCAAACCTCAAAAAGTGTTGCTACTGACTAGAACTCAGTTTGCCAAAACCAATTTAGATCCACTTGATGATCCCAAAGTGATTCCAATACTGATCAACAAGATCCATCATATAATAAAGATTGCAAACTAAAATAAGAAGTGCAAAAAGTAAAAGATGAAACTTCTCATTAATATTCCATAAAGGCACTCACACCAAGGGATACATAGATAACCAACTAAAGGAGAGATACTTACACATGCAAACAAAACTATTAGATAACCTCTATACCAAAGATATGAATCCACTAAAAAGGTAAAAGATGAAAGATAATGATGGTGATACCGCGGCACTCCCCCAAGCTTGGAACAAGACAAGGGGATGCCAAACCTGATGACGAATTACTCCTTTGGTGGTGGTGTTCTCTTGATAAGTTCTTCAATAAATTTATTAAAATCCTCAATCTCAAAGGTCAGAGTACGAATCAACTCCAAATTCTGCTCAATACGGTTCATGATCATGTCGAGCCGAGAATTCCAGTCCTTGCTATTCTTTCCCCACTCTTCCTTCTTAGTATGCTCCTCCCCTGCATGGTTAGAACGAGGCATATCCCACGTCGAGGGAAAATTCCCCTTGGGCACATGTTGGTATTGATGCTCATGTATAAGAGTATGGAAGGGTCTCTTGGTACGTGGAGGAGATGACCGTGTATTGTAGATAAGACGTGGAGGTTTCCCTCCTGTAGACATCCGTGCTATCCTCTTAAGCTTGATAGGTTTTGCCACCACTCCAATGCTTGCAACGGTAGCGCGGGTGTACAGATGCTCGTCCTCCTCCATGTCTTCTTCATCCCCTACCAAAATCTTCTTCTCCTTGGGATTTTGAGGATCATCTTCCTCGGGCTTCTTGCCTTTGTTGTTGGTGGAGACCATGGTGCTCTAAACTTGAGAAGTTTTCCTAAAAGAAACATATCAAAATGAAAACACGACGAGAACACGATGCATGAACCTCGGGGGGATCCAAGCGGGTTATATATTATGAAGTTTCAAAGCATAATGAAGGTTTTGATGCGAAAACAAGGCGGAGACGGAGCTCGGGGTGGTCTCACCCCCTCCAGGCGCGACAAACTGGGGCCCGCGCCTGTGGTGGGTTTGGCCACCCCGGCCTCCGGTTCCTCCTCTATTCCGTCTTGTAACTTTCCTTATGTATTAAAAACATCAAAAATATAAAAATATTGGGGTTTCACGAACCTTCAGTTTTCACCACTTTTACCTATTCAAAGACGAACTCTGCAGACTCCTTTTCTCCTTCTCCTGGAATTTCCTTTCATACAAGGTCTCACACAAACTTCAATGGCAACATTAGTGTAAACAAAAACAATAAACCTTTAGGTACAAACTTCAACTGAAACCCATCAAAACAAAGGCTTCTGTAAGAGGCAAATGCAAATGATAGTAGAACTCTGTCAAAACAGACCAGAAGGTAAAGATTGATTTTTTTGAAAACCTTCTGTTGCTCAAATCAAAAAGTGCAAAGCTAATGAAATTTGGGTAACAACTTGGAGAACAAGCTCAAAAATACAGCTCCATCCGACGTACTGATCTCCCTCACGAACTTTTACAATGCAGGACAAAAATCTGTCCTAGGACAGCCACTTTTCATAACTCCACTTCTCAAAAGTAGTTGAACTTGACACAAAAACCAAAACAAAAAGGGTAAGGAGCGGTTATTACTGAGGTAATAAATTCCAAGACTCAACCAAACTCTTGGGTTATCTCCCAACAAGTACTTTTCTTTAATGCCTTTAAGTTAGGCTTGAAACTTCAAAGATGCTCACAAAGGAGATATATATCTGGAATGAAAGAGGGCATTAAGAAGCAAATAACCAAACATTTGAGTCTAACCCACTTCCTATGCATGGGGGTATCATGAGAAAACGAATTTTTGAAACAAAAAGCCACCAGCATGGGAAGACAAAAAAATGCAACTTCAAAACTTTCAACATAAAACGGGGAAACTTAACATTATTGAGATGCATAAAACCATGTTTCCCTCTCTCATAATAACTTTCAGTAGTACTTTGAATAAATTTGACAATATAACTGTCACAGGAAACAACTCTATCATCATAATGAACATACTTATAGTCACCAAAAATAGGTCCAAGGTCATAAACTGGATCAATAGAAGCAAGTTGTTCCATCCTGAAATCTTTATTAGGCAAGCTGTTTTCACAAGGAACTTTAGCAAACTTAGAAAAGTTAAACTCATAAGAATCTCCATCAAACTTAGTTAAAACTTTCTCCTTCTTATACAATCTATAATAGCTCCACAAGTGTTCAAGAAAGGTCTACCAAAAATGATAGGACAAGTTTTGCTAGCTGCTGAATTAAGCACTAGAAAATCAGCATGATATTTAATCTTTCCACAAAGAACGTCCACATCTCTTACAATACCAATAGGGAAAATGGTATCCTTATTACCAAGGTGAATAACCACATCAATGTGCTCAAGCTCACAAGGACCAATTTCATGCATAATTTCCCTGTAAAGCTCATAAGGAATAACACTAGAACTAGCACTAATATCACATAAAGCATAGTAGCAATGATCACCAATCTTAACAGAAAGCACATAAACACTAGCTTTTCTAGATTTACTAGGATGAGAGATAATTTTGGAAGCGTCTTCACAGAAGACAATATGCTCATCCTCTATATTTGTAGAGACAGGGTCTTTCACAGTAGCTACCACAGGTTCAATATTCAATTGCTCATCAGGCTCCACAGTTTTCTTAGTACCTTTATTATTCGCACTAATTATCATAGAGTACTCCTTTACCTTAGCTGGGAAAGGTACCTTTGCAACATAAGGTTCAGGCATAGTATGATTAGTAGTACAAACTTTAGTGCTTCTAACAGGAACATGATTAACAACATCTTTATAAGGAGCATGGTACTTATTCCACTTCTATTTGGGAATTTCTATGTAAGAGGAAAAGGACTTAAAACAATTGGCAATACTTTGGGAATCAAGACCAAACTCATTAATAATATCACGAAAGTCATCAGTTGCCATAAAATATTTAATGCATTCATAATCATAGTTTATACTTGATTTTCTTCCTTTGTCATTCTCCCAAGCTTCAGTGTTCTCTTGAATACGGTCTAGTAGATCCCATTTAGTTTCTTCCTTCATACGTGTGAATGATCCAGCACAAGAAGCATCTAGTAAATCTTTATCATGAAGAGAAAGCATAGCATAAAAGTTATTGATAATAATATTATTAGGGAGTTCATGAATAGGACATTTAAGCATTAGTAACTTAAATCTCCCCCAAGCTTGAGTTGTACTCTCCCCATCACGAGGCCAAAAGTTATATATCAGATTTCTATCCTTATGAATCTCACTGGGAGGGTAGAATTTAGAATAAAAGAGAGACGCCATTTCCCCCCATTCCATCGATTGTCCATTCTTCAGTAGCTTATACCATTCTTCGTCTCTCCCTTTCAAGGATATAGAGAGTTATTTCTTCTTCACCTATTCAGTTGTGATACTTGCACACTTAAACAACCAGCATAATTCATGGATAAAAAGCAAGTGATCACCAGGATGAACAGTTCCATCCCCTAAATAATAATTATCCATAACACAATCAACAATACTTGTAGGTATCTTAAAAGGATCTATCTCAATAGGTGGTGGTTCATCTACTACAATAACTGTGGTAGTAGTTTTCCCAAACAGAAAACCAAGTGGGTTATCCATATTGGAAACAAAGCAACAAATAGTAACAAAAATAAATACTCACAGTAGAAGTTTCCTTTACCAGTTCCACTCTTCAATAGCGCTTCACTCCCCGGCAACGGCACCAGAAAATAGTCTTGATGACCCACAAGTATAGGGGGTGTATCGTAGTACTTTAGATAAATAGGAGTGTCGATCCCAACGAGGAGCAGAAGGTGTTGACTGGTGGTATGGAGCAGGAAATCTCTGTAAATACTTATCAAACGGATTTTTAGGGGTTTCTGATAAAGCAACAAAACAAAGTGCAAGTAATAAAGACAACGAACAACTGCAGCAAGTGTCCCAATCCTTTCTTAGCAAAGGGCAAGCCGGTGGAAATACTTATAAGGACCAAACGTTCTCGAGGACACATGGGAATTCTGTCAAGTGCTTTCGCTTCAAATAGCTAAGTACTCTTCTTTGGTGTTGTAAGTGTTGTGTGGGTGAACCTGTGATAATGTATCGACCTTACTTGGACTAATACATACTTGTGATTAAACCCCCTGCAAGCATCCGCAACTACAGGGAAGTAATTAAGATATAAACCTAACCACAACCTTAAACTCTGAGATCCTACGCTCCCTTGTGCAAACGTGTCCTTATGGGGGTTCAGGTTTCTGTCACTCTGGCAACCCCACAATTAGTATCCAAATAAACAATGCATTCCCCTAGGCCCATAAATGGCGAAGTATCATGTAGTCGACGTTCACATGACACCACTAGAAGAATAGCACCACAACTTAAATACTAAACCATTGAATAATAACTCAACACAGATCCACTACTAACAACATGACTTCTCCTATGTCCTCAAGAACTAAACGAACTACTCACAAAACATCATATGGATAAAGATCAAAGATGATATGGTGATGGATAGCAATCTGAACATAAAAAATAATCCAATGGTTCCACTCACAAGCATTAACTACAATAGTAATCAACACTAGAAAGGTTTCCCCTAAGAACTACTGCAAGATCTAATACAATTGTTACAGCGGGATGGAGTGGTGATGATGGTGCTGGTGGAGATGATGGTGTGGATGGTGATGATGATGATCCCGATGAAGCCTAGCTTGATGACTGTGTTGATGGCGATGATCTCCCCTCTCCGGGAAGGAATTTCCCCGGTAGAAATCTGTCTACCGGAGAGATCTTTCTCGCTCGGTGTTTTCCGCCCCGCGGAGGTGGATGAAATCTTTCTGTAGTCGCTCCCCTGGTATTAGGGTTCCGTGAGGAAGATATAGGAGAGAGGGCGGAGTTGGGAGCCGGCCAGGTGGGCCACACCTGCCCTAGGCATGGGGCAAGGTGGGCCCGCGCCGAGGGGTGTGGGCCCCCTGTGGCCTGGCTATGCCTCCCCTTCTGGCTTCCTCCGTCTTCTGGGAAAATACGATTTTCCAATATTTTTTGGTATTTTTATGATCTTCGCGATATTGCATCAAAACACCTCTTTTTCCATCAGAAACCTGACTCCGGCAGTCCATCCTTCAAGAATCATCCAACATGCAAAAACAGAGGAAAAGACATAAGTAATACCTCATAATAAGACATATATCAATGAATAGAGGCGAATTATGATATAGAACACATTTTTATCTTGACATTTAAAATAGGGATCATCTTATAATGCTACTAAAGCACCAAAGAAGCAATATAAGATGCATACAAACATCATATGATAAAACTGATATGATATGGTTATTGCACTTTGATCATTATCTTGTGCATCTTGGTATGATCTTTATCATTCCTATATGTGTAAGGCCAAGGTATATGAAACTTTGTCATATTATAATTTCCAATAGTATCAATTCATACTACAAATTATAATACTACCATATCATAGTACTTGCCCGGCAAAACAAAAAACTAGACGCCTCTAATTTATCTTTTGCATGTTTTTACATGGCCGAGGGATTTTTGAGATAGAACCATTCATACCTACGAACATGGAACCACAATGATGATAATCAAATTATTGGAAAGTCGTTTTAAATAAGATATTGACTATAGTAGGAGAGACAAACATATGGAAGCCACTTATGCAAAACTAGTTGCATGTCAAGCATGGAACATGTCTCATGTGCGAGGACATGTAAAGTTTGTCCGGGCCGCTTCATCCCACTATGCCACCAATATCCAAAATACACGTAAGAAGCAATAACGTGATCATCAGCACCAACATAACCATATGTGTACTACCCGTGCAAAGCATCTACACATAGATCCGGCTCTAATACCACTATTGGATTCGCAGCATAGAAAACAAATTCCTACTGTCGTGGGAATGGCCACGGCAATTGCTACCGGGGGTAGAAATTGATTCGAAGTAGGGAAAGAGCGAGTAGCCATCCACGGATCAAGATTGGGAGCGAGACACATGGTTTACCCAGGTTCTTCCCCCCGTAGGGTAAAAACCTACTTCCTGCTTGCTTGTATTGATGGTGGATGAGTTACAAGGACAACGACCTCGGCGTAAGGGCGGCGAGTCGCTCAAATTGGGTAGCTAATAGCTCATGTGTACAAAGGGAACCCTAGAGAGGCTTATATAGGGGGTGCCTCGCTAGGGTTTTATAGGATCCCAACCGAATCAGCAACGGGTTTGAGAGTTTGACTTAATTCGACTGGGACTAGCTATGGTCTTGGGCCTCTGTGTCCAGTCGCTGGTGTTCTTTGAAGCTTTCTTTACACTCGCCATCATTGCTGTTGGGAATATGCCCTAGAGTCATGTATGATGAGATTTCCCATTGTATTCATAAAGATATTAAGTAGTCCTTGTATAAACATCTGACGTGTATCATTAAATATGTGATTCGGTTGTGGAACTATGCATTCATGTTGTTTGTACTAAATATCCTTGGTCATTGAGGTTGTGCTGGACACACAACTTAGACCAATGTGAAAGTTGGCTTGATGACTCGGTTCCACTTGTCATGGGCATGGAGATGCTATTCCAACTTACACAGACTAGGATAAAGAGTTTAGCGAGTCGGATTGACCCATATTGAGGTACAACGAACAAGTTGTCATTTGTATATCTCAATCAATGTAATCCTTAGATATGAGGTTATTGCATAGTCCAAGTTGAGGATCGCCGACTTAGGTTCTGTCAAACGCTGATCCGTAACTGAACAGTTATAAAGGCAGAGTTCGGGTCGACTGAGAATCAAGCTGTGTGATGTGAATAACCAAGATGGGATTTTGCCCCTCCACTTGGAGAGATATTCTCTGGGCCCTCTCGTGAGATATGATTCGGAAAGCATGGCCATGCACGACTCAGTTAAGTGTTAACCGAGGCGATCGACTAAGAGTTAGTCGTGTGAATCACTTATCTCGGATCGAGAAGAGATTCAGACTATTTAAGGGATGACAATTATTCGCCTATAGTTTGACAAGGTATATCGTGAGGCAAAAGGGACTCGGACGAAAGTCGCATTGGAAAGGAAAGTCGTCATGACTCTTTGGTGCTTGGGAGTCAGCACGTTCTGCTAGGATCCGCTACCGACTGATCGATTGAGAGTTGGACTCCAATCGTGTCCAAGTAGCCATGAGCCTGCGGGGTCACACACTTAAGAGCGGGAGCAAGTTCGGATTGGATCTGAACCTGTAATCTGGTTGGGTTGGACCTAAACCGGATTAGGACTGAGTTAGTGAGTTGGACTCACAGTGACTAGTGTTATATGGGCTTTAGTGAATGGGTCGTGCGTGCAGAGCCCACGTTCACTCCCTATATATAGTGGAGCACCGTAACCCAGAAAGGTTAATAGTTGTTCGGTTAGGACATTCCATGTGTTGGAAACCCTAGCTCCACAACAGTCCTACTGTCGATACGAACCTAGCAGTTCGCCGCCGGTGCTCCTCCTTGTACGTGTGGATACCAGCAGAGGTGTTGTGCGATCAGCACCAGGACGATCGGATCGTGAGGACTGCACTGCAACAACTGACGCGCTTCATCAGTAATCCGCAACTGCGCGTCTAGTGGTAAAACTCGTGGCCTTCTACCTCAGCTAGATCTTGGGATCACCACGTTAGAGGAAAAGTTTTGTTTTATCTCTGCGTGGCCCAACAGTGGTATCAGAGCGATAGCTTCTGGTTTTAGGCTCGAGATCTCGATATGTGATATGCGGTTGGCTGTAGATGAGATCTATGTGCTGTTTGGTGGTCGATCTATGAGATAGATCGGTTTTGTACGAAGTTGATTGGATCAACTGTGCTCGGGGAATGGTAGATCTGATTTCCGTGATCATACTGCTGAGGTCGTGGAACGACATACCCCTACCGGTCGGCTTCCGCCATCTTGGTAGACTGTGACACGTAAAGCCAGAAGCGGTGATCGAAGATCAAAGAGTTTGATCGAATTGGAACGATGGTCGGAATCCATGTTCGGACCGCCGGCTTCGCCCTGTCATAGCGCCTTAGATGTCGTTGCGAGTTTCACAACGCCGGTAGATATTTTATCTATGCATAACTTATTTTTGCAGGAAGTTGTGAATGGTATGGTTCATGCGCATGTGATGTATGTGTGTAATCCATACGTGATCTGCGAATCACGGTTTTTTGTCAGCCGACTGGAGCCTAGGTGCTGTCATTTTATTGTATAACGACCTGCCTGTCAGATTCTCTATGTAATTTACTTTACTAAGCTAGTGTAGCTGTTTGGAGAACCCGGAAGGCATGCAAGGCGTTGTACATGTCGGCGACATGGAGTAAGACGGCAAGTGACAAGAGTTGGCATGAGTCGGATTACAGGCTTTGTGGAGATGTAGATCGCCATGAAGAGAGCCATACCATTTCACATTATAAATGCTTTATTTTGTGTTATAGTTATGTCTCAGTTTTACCTCTATTAGATAGTCGGTAAAATTTAATCCCTCAAAGAAGGTCTAGTCGGTTTTCCTTGATGTTTGCACCATCACAAGTCGGACATTTTTGGTAGTGGGCTCATAAAATTGAGGTGCTGCCAATTCTTTACGACTAGGTGGGTTCGAGTCGGACTCTTACTGCGGAAACACTCGGTAAGCTAGACGGGTCTATAACAACGGTTGTGGGACTCGGGGAAAAGTCGGATGGGAGCCGGGGCATGTGATGCCACCCGTCCAACAGGAGTCGCATGAGATGCGATTGACAAGGAGTTGTCTACCTAGATCACTTGGCGGCTAGAGGTGATGCTAAAGCTCACTAGCCGACTTGCTTATTTAGGATCCTGAATCACTAAGCAACCATCGAAGGGGTGTTGGTTCTAGTGGGAGCATAAAATATTAAAATGTTTAATATCCTTGCTCTTTTATGAATACATGTCTTAAGTGTTTTGCATATTTTCTGTTGTAGATCATGGCACCAAGTAGCAGTCACTCTCAGATATCCGGTTTTGCGTTGAGAACCATTCTTGAGAAAGATAAACTAAACGACACTAATTTTACCAACTGGTATCGAAATCTGAGAATTGTTCTCAAACAAGAAAAGAAGGACCATGTCCTAGACAACCCACTTCCAGATGAGCCGAATGAGAATGCGACTGTCGCTGCCACCAATGCCTACCGTCGGGCTAAGGATGAGTCCATGGATTAGCTGCCTTATGCTTGCTCACATGGAACCGGACTTGCAAAAGCAGTTCGAGCATGCTGAGGCCTACGATATGATCGAAAGCCTCAAAAGTATGTTCCAGGCTCAAAGCGGCGAGAGGTATCAAGTCTCTCGGGCTTTGATGAGTTGCAAGCTTAAGGATGGTGATCCACCGAGTCGCATGTGATCAAAATGGTTGGTTATGCGGTCTGAGAGGCTTGGCTACCCCATCGGCAAAGAGTTCGCTACGGATATAATTCGAACTCTCTTCCTAGTGCATATGGGCAGTTCATTTGAACTACCACATGCATGGTATGGATAAAGCTCACTGAATTACATGGGATGCTCAAGCAGGAGGCGGATCTCAAGAAGGGCCATCAAGTGTTGATGGTGCGAGAATAAGGCTAAGTTCAAGAAGAGTTCTTGGACTAAGAAGAAGGCTAAGTCGAGGAAAGCAGGCTCGGGACCCGGTCCCAAGCACTTCCTCGGGGACTAAGCCATCTCCTTCACTGGATCCACTTGCTTCTACAAGGCGGATGGCCCTTTGGAAGAGGCTGCAGCAAGTACTTGGCCGACAAAGCCAAGAGTGGAGGTATGACTTCGACTCAGGTACACTTGTTTGCAATGTTATAGACATATATCTTGCTGATGCACCTAATAGTTCTTGGGTATATGATACCGGATCGTTATTCACATCCGCAACTCGTTGCGAGGGACCGTAAGAACTAGGAGTGTAGCAAGAGGCGAGGTTGATATTCGAGTCGGCAACAAAGCAAGAGTTGCGTTGGAAGTCGACACGATGCAACTTCATTTACCTTCCGGATTCATTATGGAACTGAATAATTGTTATTATGTTCCGATTGCTCGATCAAAACATTATTTCTGCTTCATGTTTGATGAGGCAAGGCTATGAGTCGAATATCAAGAATAATGGTTGTTCTTTGTATTTGAATGATATGTTTCACGGCTTTGCACCCGTCCAGGATGAGTTATTTATTTTGAATCTTGATGGTGAGTCGGTTTATAACATAAATGTTAAAAGGTTGAAACCAAATGCTCTGAATATGACTTACTTTTGGCACTGTCGGCTTGGTCATATAGGTTGGAAATGCATGAAGAAGCTCCATGATGATGGACTCCTAACTTCGTTCGACTTGGAGTCGTTCGAGACATGCGAATCTTGCCTACTCGGCAAAATGACCAAGACACCTTTTGCAAAGAGTTGCGAAAGGGCGTCCGACTTGTTGGGACTAGTACATAGTGATGCATGTGGACCAATCAGCACGACAGCCAGGGGTGGTTATGAGTACTTCATTACCTTCACTGATGATTTAAGTAGGTATGGATATATCTACTTGATGAAACACAAGTCGGAAGCCTTTGAAAAGTTCAAAGAATTCCAGAATGAAGCATGGAATCAACTCGGCAAGAAAATAAAGTTTCTTCGGTCGGACCGAGGAGGTGAGTACATGAGCCATGAGTTTGATGACCATCTGAAAAGTTGTGGAATAGTTCCTCAACTTACTCTGCCAGGAACGTCGTAAAGGAACGGTGTTTCGGAAAGGCGGAATCGGACCTTGTTGGACATGGTACGGTCAATGATGAGTCGGACAGATCCGCCTTTATCATTTTGGGGTTATTGTCTAGAAACAGTGGCGTTCACACTAAACAGAGTACCATAAAAATCGGTAGAGAAGACACCGCATGAGATGTGGACAGGAAAAAAGGGCGAGTTTTCCTTTTATTAAGATTTGGGGTTGTGAAGCATTTGTCAAGCGACTTCAGTCAGACAAGCTTACAGCCAAGTCGGATAAGTGTATTTTCGTGGGGTATCCAAGGGAAACCTTGGGTTACTACTTCTACAATCGAAAAGAGGGCAAAGTGTTTGTCGCTCGGAACGGTGTCTTCCTTGAGAAAGAGTTTCTCAGTCGGGGAGTAAGTGGGAGCACGGTGCAGCTCGAAGAAATTCGAGAGGAACCGGCTAGTAGCGAGTCGGAAAAAACCTTGGAGGTTGAGCCGGTCGTGGTAGCTGAGCCGGCGGCAGCACCTGTACTACGAAGATCGGCAAGATTACGAAGTGTTCGTGATGTGTTACTGTTAGACAGTGATGAGCCGACAAATTATTTGGAAGCGATGATGGGATCTGATTCCGAGTCATGGCTTGGAGCCATGAGATCCGAGTTAAAGTCCATGGATGAAAATCAAGTTTGGAACTTGGTTGAACTGCCAGACGGTGCAAGACCCGTCGAGTGCAAATGGGTCTTTAAGAAGAAAACTGATATGGATGGAAATGTTTCCGTCTATAAAGCATGCCTTGTCGCGAAGGGGTTCTGACAAATTCAAGGAGTTGATTATGACGAGACTTTCTCGCCCGTAGCGATGCTTAAATCATTTCGGATCATGTTAGCTATAGCGGCGTATTTCGACTACGAGATATGGCAGATGGATGTCAAAACGGCTTTCCTTAACGGAAATTTAACCGAGGACGTGTATATGATACAGCCCGAGGGTTTTGTTGATCCGTCTAATCTTTGACAAAGGTGCAAACTTCAGAAATCCATTTATGGGTTGAAGCAAGCATCTCGGAGTTGGAATATTCGCTTTGATGAGGTAGTCAAATCGTTTGGCTTCATCAAGAGTGATCATGATTCTTGTTTGTACAAGAAGTTTAGTGGGAACAAAGTAAATTTTCTAATCTTATATGTGGATGACATATTACTGATTGGAAATGATGTCCAGATGTTGCAAGAAACCAAGGAATCATTGGAAAGGAGTTTCTCAATGAAAGACTTGGGTGAGGCAACATACATCCTCGGAATCCGGATCTATAGAGATAGATCAAGGAGGCTCATTGGATTGAGTCAGAGTACTTATTTGGACAAAGTATTGAAGAATTTCAACATGGAATCGTCTAAGAAGGGGTTCTTACTGATGTCCCATGGTGTAAAACTTAGCAAGACTCAGTGTCCTTCGACAACTGATGAGCGAAGTCGGATGAGTGTGATTCCATATGCTTCTGCAGTCGGATCCATCATGTATGCCATGATTTGTACTAGGCCGGATGTTTCCTATGCTCTAAGTGTTGTGAGCAGATACCAGGCTAATCCTGGAGAGATCCACTGGACAGCAGCTAAAAATATCCTAAAGTACTTGAGAAGGACTAAGGATATGTTCTTGTTTTATGGTGGTGAAGATGAACTCAGTGTAAAGGGTTACACGGATGCGAGTTATCTTACCGACTCTGATGATTCTCGTTCACAATCCGGATACGTGTTTATTATAAATGGAGGTGCCGTGAGCTGGAAGAGTTCCAAGAAAGAGACTGTGTCTGCGTCTACAACAGAGGCTGAGTATATTGCCGCCTCGGAGGCAGCAAAAGGAAGCTGTTTGGATGAGGAATTTCCTCATGGATCTTGGTGTGGTTCAGGGCTCGTCCAATCCGTTAGACGTGTATTGTGGCAACAATGGTGCTATTGCACAAGCTAAGGAACCTAGACAACACCAGAAGAACAAGCACATACTCATGCGGTACCACCTGATTCGCCAGTTCGTGGATTAGGGTGATATCAAGTTATGCAAGGTACACACGGATGCAAATATTGCGGATCCGCTAACAAAGCCGTTACCATAGCCAAAGCATGAGGCACACCTGAGAGCCATGGGCATTAGATGCTTAGACATGTGATGTCGGAAGATTAACTCTAGTGCAAGTGGGAGACTGTTGGGAATATGCCCTAGAGGCAATCATGCATGATGAGATTTCCCATTGTATTCATAAAGATATTAAGTAGTCCTTGTATAAACATCTGATGTGTATCATTGAATATGTGATTCGGTTGTGGAACTATGCATTCATGTTGTTTGTACTAAATATCCTTGGTCATTGAGGTTGTGCTGGACACACAACTTAGACCAATGTGAAAGTTGGCTTGATGACTCGGTTCCACTTGTCATGGGCATGGAGATGCTATTCCAACTTACACAGACTAGGCTAAAGAGTTTAGCGAGTCGGATTGACCCATATTGAGGTACAACGAACAAGTTGTCATTTGTATATCTCAATCAATGTAATCCTTAGACATGAGGTTATTGCATAGTCCAAGTTGAGGATCGCCAACTTAGGTTCTGTCAAACGCTGATCCAGAATCGAGCTTATAAAGGCGAGTTCGATCGAGAATCAAGGCTGTGATGTGAATAACCAAGATGGGATTTTGCCCCTCCACTTGGAGAGATATTCTCTGGGCCCTCTCGTGAGATATGATTCGGAAAGCATGGCCATGCATGACTCGGTTAAGTGTTAACCGAGGTGATCGACTAAGAGTTAGTCGGGTGAATCACTTATCTCGGATCGAGAAGAGATTCAGACTATTTAAGAGATGACAATTATTCGCCTATAGTCTGACAAGGTATATCGTGAGGCAAAAGGGAATCGGACAAAAGTCGCATTGGAAAGGCAAGTCGTCATGACTCTTTGGTGCTTGGGAGTCGGCACACTCTGCTAGGAGCCGCTGCCGACTGATCGATTGAGAGTCGGACTCCAATCGTGTCCAAGTAGCCATGAGCCTGCGGGGTCACACACTTAAGAGCGGGAGCAAGTTCAGATTGGATCTGAACCTGTAATCTGGTTGGGTTGGACCTAAACCGGATTAGGACTGAGTTAGTGAGTTGGACTCACGGTGACTAGTGTTATATAGGCTTTAGTGAATGGGTCGCGCATGCAGAGCCCACGTTCACTCCCTATATATAGTGGAGCACCGTAACCCAGAAAGGTTAATCGTTGTTCGGTTAGGACATTCCATGTGTTGAAAACCCTAGCTCCACAGCAGTCCATCGTCTGAACCTAGCAGTTCGCCGCCGGTGCTCCTCCTTGTACGTGTGGATACCAGCAGAGGTGTTGTGCGATCAGCACCAGGACGATCGGATCGTGAGGACTGCACTGCAACAACTGACGTGCTTCATCAGTAATCCGCAACTGCGTGTCTAGTGGTAAACCTCGTGGCCTTCTACCTCAGCTAGATCTTGGGATCACCACGTTAGAGGAAAAGTTTTGTTTTATCTCTGTGTGGCCCAACAATTGCTGGCCCAATCAACATTGTGCTGGGCCAGTCACTTCCTGCCTATGTGGATACCCCGATTGGCATATCCCCATCAGTAGTCCCCGAGTGCGCCAGGGGTTCGACGTTGGAGTCAACTTGGCAGTCAGAGTAGGCGAGTCTGGGTGGACACCCATTCTAATCAGTGACAAACTCCTCCAATGAAGGGAGAAGTTTTAATCTTCAGTCGCAGTCATAGCTTTTGGCGAATCATTTTTCCTTAGGTCTCTTGCTTTAACCGATTGGAGTGAACGTATTGCGCAGGCGAATGGTGCACATGTAGGAAAATGGGTCAGGCGAATGGTAAATCATGAATGAAGTTGGACCGTCAGCATGGTCAAACTAGCCATTAGTTACCTCCTAACGGTAACCCCAACATTTTTACCGCGCGAAGTAATGGCTAATCCCGTGATCACTGGAGACATGGCGCTATAAATGGAGACTGGCGGAGGGGAATGAAGATATACTTACGTTTTCTCTGCGCTTTCTTTCTTCTCAATTCGCATTCGCCTCCGATCCAAACTTTCAGATCGCAGCAAGTGCACTGGCATGGCTCCCTCCTGGTCCAAATACAAGTGCACTAAAGCCACCCTGTAGTCCTTCGAGGATGCAGGGATCCTCACCAAGGGTAACTGGCAAGCTCCACCGGCCGGCGAGAGCGAGACTAATCCGTGGCCCAGTGATGACCCACAAGTATAGGGGATCGCAACAGTCTTCGACGGCAGTATTACCCAATTTATTGATTCGACACAAGGGGAGACAAAGAATACTTGCAAGCCTTAACAACTGAGTTGTCAATTCAGCTGCACCTGGAAATAGTTATTGCTCATAGAAGTTTATCAGTAGCAACAGTTTGTAGTATAAATAGCAAAGTAACAGCAGCAGCAAAACATGAGCAATAGTAACAGTAGTAGCAAACAGCAGGATATGAGCGTGGTAGGCATAGGGATGGATGGACGGGCGTTGCATGGACGAGTCTAAACATGTAACTTCAAGATATAGGGCAATTGCAGATAAATAAGATAAAGCATCCAAGTACTAAACAATCATAGGCATGTGCTCCATAAATAGTCATGCGTGCTCACAATGAGAACTTGCACAACATCTTTTGTCCTGCCAGCCCGTTGCAGTGGGTCCTCAAGGGAACTACTGGCATTTAAGGTGCTCCTTTTAATAGAGCACCGGAGCAAAGCATTAACACTCCTTGAACACATGTGATCCTCACATCACAGCCATCCCCTCCGGTTGTCCCAATATATGTCACTTCGGGGCCTTTGGATCCGAACAATTATATGTGTAGACAACTTGCAAGTAAGATCACAAACAATACTATCATAATGATTCAATAATAAGTTCAGATCTGAGATCATGGCACTCAGGCCCTAGTGACAAGCATTAAGCACAACAAGTTGCAACAAAGTCAAATAGCACTAATAGAGATACTAGGCACCATGCCCTAACAATCTTATTCGATTACATGATAGAACTCATCAAATCCCTACCATCCACATAGCCTACAACGGGGGATTACTCACTCATGGATGAGGGAAACATGGATGGGTGATGGAGCGGCATTGTTGATGACGATGGCGATGATCCTCTCCAAATTCCCCATCCCGGCAGGGTGCCAAAATAGAGTTTCTGGTTCTGAATCGCGGTTTCTGGTGGTGGCGGCGCAGCGGAACTCTTTCTAGAAAAACGTCGAACCCCCCTCGATTTTTTGGTCAAGAGGCAACTTATAGGAAAAGAGGGAGGCCGAGGGGGTTCCTGGGGTGGCCACACCCCCTCCAGGAGTGGCCAAGCCTGGCCCACGTGGCTAGGGTGTGTGGTCCCCCTAGGGCCCCACTCCGTCTCGTATTCTGGCTCCGTGAGTCTTCTGGTGAAATAGGATTTTTGGCATATTTTCTGATGATTTTCCTGATAGTTGATTTTCTGCACAAAAACTAGACACCAAGGTAATTTTGCTGAAAACAGCGTTAGTCCGTGTTAGTCGTATCCAAATCACACAAGCTTAGAGGAGAAACAATAGCAAAATTGTTCGGGAAAGTAGATACGTTTTGGACGTATCAACTCCCCCCAAGCTTAGCTTATTGCTTGTCCTCAAGCAATTCAGTTGAAAACATAAACAAGAATGCCAAGGCACCTCCGAATGTTCAAGGCACCTCCGGTTGAAAACATAAACAAGCTTAACTCAATAATAATAAGTAGCATGAAACGTAAACATAAGCAACATTGCAATGCTCATAATAAGGTATGATAGAGTGGTATCTCGCTTTCCTTTGTTGGTGGAGCAAAACAATAATGCCAAGGCACCTCCGGATGTTCAAGTGAAGACTGGATGTAAAGATATCAGAGATACAAGCATCAAAGTCATGACATAATTAACCAAGTTTTGAAACAAGCACATTACACTAAGAATGACAACTATGCTCCGAAGAAGGTGCTCATAGAATAAGTGGTGACTCAACAAGGAAGTGAAAAAGGTTTTTAAAAGTTTGAAAGGCTCCCAAATGCTGAAAGTAAGGTACTCATTAGCTTTGAGCTCTCATTGTCCCTATCATAGACATATTTATATGGTTAAGGTGAAAGTGAGGTCCAGTATGATTTATATGCTTAACAGACCATAAACTGGAAATCTCATGTCCCTTGAGTACGAGGGCCGCTCCTCATGCTACTCAAATTTAGTTACATGTAAGTTCTTGTCATCGTAAATACATGCATATCTTAGAGAACCGCCAACGGGGTACCCCTTGCACATGATACAGGAATCCCATGATCAAAATGACAAGGAAAGTAGACAATGAGCATCTCAGCAATCTTTTTATTTGCTATTTGCATAGGTTTTTATTAAGGATGCTTCACATATTGCTCATTATGGTTATGCTGCAAGTTTCCACCATGATTAGGCATGGCTTAGGCTAGCGGCCCAGGCGTTTCTCTAACACATATATATATATATATATATATAACTCCATGAACTTACAAGCTCCCCTTTTATTTCACATTGACGATATCTACAAACAAAAGAGCATGATATCAACTGGATATATATCCATAAGTGTTGAAAGCGTTCCCCATGACAGCATGGTTCTGCTAACTCCCAGCCTATAATTTGCAATCATATAACTTTCATGGACAGTCACAATGGTTCAGGTTTATTAAGTACAAGGAATAAAGTGTGCCATCAAGTTCGTGAGAGCTTTACTAACTAACTTTCTCAAAACAGTCAAACATTTTATTTGGAAGAAAACAAGGCATAATAAATATGCACTGAATATCAAATGATGCTAATAGGTAGGTATGGTGGACACTGTTGGCAATATTGGTTTTTGGGGAGTTGGATGCACAAGTAGAGCTCATACTCAGTGCAAGTGAAGGATAGCAATAGAGAGGGAGCGACAAACAAGAGAGCAATAACTGTCATAATCATGCTTGCAACAAAACATGACTAATTATGGCATTAAAGTGATACAAGAACTCTAAGGCAAAATAAATCATCGAGGCTTACTAACTATGGTTTAGTCATATGCATGCGTGAGCATGTGCCAATTCGATTCATATGAAACATTCAGAGGAGGATACCACAATATCATACCAAGTTATGAATAGAACAATGCAAGCAAACACTCATATGACATGCTACAAACTATTAGCAAGCTGGAGCTAATCACAAGAAAGCAAGAACTACTTAGCATCCATAAATAACATATACCTTACATGAACAGACTAAGAACGCTCACAATGATGAGTATATGTACAAAAATGAAAACAAATAGAGTTCATTACCAGACTCTTACCACACCTCAAGGTGTCTTAATCTTCATTATTGCCCTTCACTTGTGTGACTTGAATAATAACATGAAACCAAACTCCACTAAGGACTGCTGAACCCTGCAAAGAACTTCACAAAACCAAAGAAGAACAACAAATATTTTAGTGTTTTCGATTTTTTAAAGCAAGCACACAAAGCAAAACCAAACAAAGCAAAAGAAAAAAAAGCACAAGAAAACTAAGCAAAATATTTTTGGATTTTATTTTAAGGCAAACCAAAGCTAAAAAAAAGAAACAAACCAAGAGAAACAACGAAAATATTTTTTGTTTTTTTGTGTTTATGGAAAAACATAAACAAAAACCAAAAAGAAAGAGAAACATGGATATACAAAGAACCGATGAAACATGATATATATAGATGAGTGTTATGTCGGTATACCTTCCCCCAAGCTTAGGCTTTTGGCCTAAGTGGGGCTCAATTCTATGGTGACCAAGAAGGTGCACCTCCGTAATACGACAAAGAGGCTCCTTCGTCCTGGTACGAGCTCGAGGCAACTTAATAGCATGAGTCAAAGGAATTTGCAAAAATAAAGGTTTCATCCACTCACAAAACTTGTTATAGTGTTTTTCCTCCTTTGACTTGTGTTTCTTATTGGGAAAAGGCATAGGTTTCTGCACCCAAGGTTCTCTCTCACTGCCATGTTTTCTAGCAATAAAATATTCCTTAGTATACCTAGTGTTCTTAGTGTGCTTCTTGGGTTCTTCCTCAACTTCCTCCTTATCAGGAGCATCATTTTTATCATTACCATTCTTAGTTTCAGCATGAGAGACAAATATACTATTAGGATGTACAACAGGTTCAGAGGGTTCCTCAACTATTTTGTGTTTCGTTTTCTTTCTCTTACGAGGACTACCACTACTTTCACCTTGTTGAGAGTCCCGCTCAATTCTTTTAGGGTTTCCTTCAGGATATAAAGGATCTTGAGTAGCTATACCACTCCTAGTTCTAATTCCATAAACATGTTTATCTCCTGAGGCATTAACTAGCATATCCTTTTGTACCTTAGCAAGTTGATCAATTTGAGTTTGAACCATTTGAAAGTGTTTACGAAGCATTTTAATATCATTAGCAGTTCTTTCCACAATATATTTCAACTCATTAATACCTCTAGAGTTTTCCAATAAATCTGAACTTGTTTATTAAAATTACCTTGTTTAACTATAAATGTGTCAAGTTCATCTAAGCATTGATCAGGAGGCTTACCATAGGGAATATCACCTTCATCAAAGTGGAGAGAGTGTACCTCAATAGTAGATGAGTGGGTAATTGTCTTGCATAATTCTTCTATAGGAGGTAGATTCTTCACATCTTCAGTTCTAATACCTTTCTCCTTTAGACATTTCTTATCTTCCTTCATCACTTCATCATTTAATGCAATTACTCCCCTCTTCTTTGGTGTTGGTGTTGGTGTTGGTGTTAGAACTGGTTCAGGCACAACTGGTTCAAGAGTAATAGGCTCAGGTGTATTTAGCTCAGTTGAAGTCCAATCATCATAATTCTTGCTTATTTTAGCCATTAATTCTTCAGCATCTGTAGGAGTTCTTTTCCTAAAAACACAATCAGCAAAACTATCTAGGTATGTCCTAGAATCATCAGTTAGTCCATTATAATAAATATCAAGAAGATCATTTTTAGGCAATGGACATCCAGGATGTGCATGAATCAAGGCACAGAACCCTGTCCATGACTCATGCAATTTCTCTTCTTCTCCCTGTTTAAAATCAAAAAGTTTCTGCAAAGCAGCATGCCTAGCACTAGGAGGAAAATATTTCTGGAAGAAAGAAGCAATCAAACAATCAGGACTATCAATGGATCCAGGAGGTAATCTATTAAACCAAGATTTAGCTTCCCCTTTCAGTGGAAAAGGGAAGATCTTTGTAACAAAGTACTTGCGCATTTTGAAATCATCAAAAAATAAAGCACTCATAGTGGAAAGCTCATTCATATGTGCCACAACACTCTCATTTCCAGTCCCACAAAAAGGTTCTTTCTCAACAATGTCTATATAAGATAAATCAAGAGAGAAATCATAATATCTATGGGAGAAGTGGCAAACTTAGGATCAGAGGACATTTTAGGAATAATGGTACCTCTCTCAAGGAGACTCTTAATATCACTAGCACCATGTGTGTTTTGGCACTCTTCAATAACTTCATCAGTCATTTCAATGTAACCATCACTAATATCATATCTCTCTCTAGACTTAGGAGAGCTAACATGTGTAATAGTGCCTTCACTAGGAGTTTCAGTATTTCCTAGACTAGCCATAGTAGCATCTAGGAAAGGACCTAATGAACTACTCGCATCAAGCATAGTAGAAGTAACATCATGAGTATCAAAAGCAGTTTCAGATTCAGTAGTAATAACAGTGTGTGTAGCATGTGTATGTGTTGGTCGTGTAACAAGCTTACTTATTATAGACAATGAATCAAGATCAGCAGAGGTGTTTAGGACCGTACCTCTTCTTGCAGCGGGGTGATATCTACACACTTCTATTCTTGTATACAGTTGTTGGGCCTCCAAGTGCAGAAGTTTGTAGAACAACAGCAAATTTCCCTTAAGTGGATTACCCAAGTTTTATCGAACTCAGGGAGGAAGTGGTCAAAGGTATTCCCTCTCAAGCAATCCTGCAATCAAGATACAAGAAGTATCTTGTGCCCCCAACACACCCAATAGACTTGTCAGGTGTATAGGTGCACTAGTTCGGCGAAGAGATAGTGAAATATAAGTGGCACCGTGCCAGGAAATAGCTTCTCACTTGTTGTTGATGTGGGAGAACGTGTGTGAGTGCTAGAAAATACTTTGATGGAGCTTGACGTGGAGGTAAATACTAAAGCAAGCAAACATGCAACAGATCTAGATGAAAATGGTGTTTCAATGTTTAGAAACAAGGCCTAGGGATCATGCTTTCACTAGTGAACACTCTCTCGTATAATATCCTCTCTTCATGATACTACTCTTAACTACTCTCTGGTTGGACACTCTAATCATCGGTAGGGCTATAACAACACTCCTCAAAGTCCGCCTTCCCCAATCTAGATAACCCCACACTATCACCTTGAGCGCTAGATGGTTCCAACAAACACCACAATTTCATAGAGACATCCAACTCCAAATATAAATCATAACAAATATTCAATCTAGCCAAAGTGCCACACACGACGGTATGCACGCTGTCCCTTTCACACACGTGGGGAAAAGCATAGATCTATTAAAGCACAAAGAGTATTTATGTAGACTCAATCCTAAGTGACACCATGGCGTGCATGCTGTGACTTTCACACACATGGGGAGAGCAGAGATCTATTAAAGCACTTGAGTAGAAAGGTAGATCTACTTGATTACAAAGCTCATGATCACAATATGACCATGCATAGAGAGAGATGAACACATAGCTACCGGTAGAGCCCTTAGCGTCGAGGAAGAACTACTCCCTCCTCATCATGGGAATCAGCAACGGTGATGGTGGAGATCGATGGAGATGGCTCCGGGGGAACTTCCCCATCCCGGCAGGGTGCCAGAACAGAGACTTTATGTCCCCCGAATCTCCCTTTCAGTGGCGGCGGCGCTGCCGAACTCTTTCTAGATGTATGATGGATTATTTAGGGTTTTATCCCCGGGGGCTTCTTATAGGCGAAGGAGGAAAGGTCGATGAAGGGCCAGGGGGCCACACCCTTCCCAGGCGCGGGCCCACCCCTGGCCGCGCCTAGGTGGGGTTTGGCCGCCCTGTTTTGCATCTCCGTCTCGTCTTCTGGATTCGTGTCCCCCACGGTAAAATATTTACTTTGGATTTTGTCCCGTCCAATTCCGAGAATATTGATTTTCTGCCTTTCTGGAACCAAAAACAGAAGAAACAGGCAACTGGCACTGTGGAAACTTGTTAATAGGTTAGTTCCAGAAAAGATATAAAAACACCTCAAAGTGTTTTTATACTAAACAAAGTAGATACTAAACAAGCATGGAGCATCAAAAATTATAGATACGTTTTCGACGTATCAAGCATCCCCAAGCTTAACTCCTGCTCGTCCTCGAGTAGGTAAGTGATAAAAAGAATAATTTTTGAGGTGACATGCACCATCAAAATCAAACCATTTGCAAGCATTGAAAGCTGGGATCAAAGAACTCTAAACATGAGCATGAAAGATGGAGTTCTAACAATAAGACAAAGCAACTATGCATGTAATATGAAAGGTTACAAACAAAGATCATGAATAACAATGCATTGCAAGACTTTTGTTTGTTTCACATATAGAAAACATAGCATAGTGGCATTCAGCGTGTCCCTCATGGAGTAGCAAATAGATGCATAGGACACCTTCAATGTTCATAAGAGTGAATAGACACAAGTAGCACAAGAACAAGTAATATCACAATATGCATCAATCAATAAGTTTTGGGACACTGCACACAGAATGGCAACTATGCTCTCTTAATGGTGCCTAAAGGTAAAAGGTGGAGACTCAATATAATGGTGGAAGAAAGGCCCTTCATAAAGGGAAGCAGGGATTTCAAGTTTCAAAAAGACTTTCCAAAAATTATGGTACTTGTTAGCTTTCAGCCCTCATTGCCCCTATCATAAGCATCTTGAAGTGATTAAGGTTAAAGTGAACAACGATGGAGTATATGCTTGACAAAGTATAAGTTGGCAATCTCATGTCCCTTGAATACTAGGGCCACACCTCATGCTACTCAACTTCAGTCACCTGTAAGTTCTTGTCATAGTAAGTATATGCGTATCATAGAGAATCCAACTGTGCACCCTTGCACATGGTGTGAGCTATCCCATAACCAAAATGACAAGGCAAGCAGACAATGAGCATCTCAGTGATCTTTTTATTTACTATGTGCATAGCTTTTTATTGAGGATGCTTCATAGATAGCTCATTATGGTGATGCTGCAAGTTTCCACCATGATTAGGCATGGCTTAGGCTAGCGGCCCAGGCGTTTCTCTAACACAAAATACATAAATCCATGGACTTACAAGCTCCCTCTTTATTTCACAACGGTGACATCCATAGACAAAAGAGCATGATATCAACTGTGTACAAAGTACAAGTGCAATGTTGAAAACATTCCCCATGACAGTATGGTTCTGCTAATTCCAACGTATAAGTGCAAGCATATACAACACAGATGACACAATGGTTCAAGTTTATTAGGGGCAAAGAATATAAAGTGTACCATCAAGTTTGTGAGGGCTTTAATCACTAAGTTTTCACATAACAAAATACTTTTTAATTGGAAGATAGCTAAAAACAAGAATGTACTTGGAATGGCGTAACACACCATGCATAGGAATTTATAGTGGACACTTTGGAATAACTTGGTTTCTTGGGAGTTGGAAACATGAGTAGAGCTTACTCATACAAGTGGAGGCTAGCAAAAGACTGGGAGCAAACAGCTAAGAGAGCAATAATGGCCATAATCATGCAGAGCAACAAAATATTACTAATCAAAGCATAGAGTGGTACTACAAGTAAAGGACTAAATGATCATAGAGGTTATGGTGACTTGTTCATAGTCATAAAATGGCGTGAGCATGTGCCAAGTCAACCCAAACAAAGCATCAAAGGAGAATACCACAATACTATGCTTTTGTATGCTAAAACAACGCATGATTCCTTCAAGGAACATTAAGAAATCCTAATTGTTTGGAATAAGTCATGCTACAACAATAATCACTAAGAATATGGTCAAAGCAAAATCTAGCATGACATGCTAAAGTCTAAGTCACAGTCAAATCAAGCTCCCTTTTGCACCACTTAAGCATGAAGCTTTCTACTCTTTTCCAACACCAATCGACTTATTTGAAACAACTCACAAAGATAATGATCAATAAAGACCAGCGATATTGCCTCACCAATCCACAAATAAGAACTAAAAAGTTCTAAGCTAAAAGCACAAGAAAACTAAGGCTGAACGCAGTGCTAGCAAAAGTGAACACTCACAAAACAATAAGAGTGAAAACTAGAGTGTTCTAGGCAATGGAAACATAGTGTGTCTCTCTCCAAAAGAAGTGTGATGTAACCAACCAACTTACTCAAGCAAACGAAAACCAAAAACAAAAACTAAGACGCTCCAAGAACAACACAACAATGCATGAAACAATAAAAACGAAGTGTCTAGAAAGACCTGAGATTTTTTATTGATGAAGAAGGGGATGCCTTGGGCATCACCAAGCTTTGACGCTTGTACCTCTTGAATATTTCTTGGGGTGACATAGGGTGACATCCCCAAGCTTGAGCTTTTGTCCATTCTTCATTTCATTACATCATTCTTTCTCTACACCTGCAAATTTTCCTTCATACAAAACTTCACACAATCTTCATTAGCAACATTAGTGTATTCAAAAGATAATAGACCTTTGGGTTTAGTTTCAAAACAGAAAAAATTTCACTAAAGACACAAGCTACTGTAGCAACTCCTTCAAAAAACTCAATTTCCCAAAAATAACCCTAAAAGGAATCAGTAAGAAGAAAATGCAAATAATGGCAGAAATCTGTCAAAACAGACCAACATGTAGAAACCAAATTTTCGAAGACCTTCTGTTGCTCAAATCAAAAAGTGTTGAACTAAAAAAAGTTAGATAACATACTGGGGGATTTATTCATAAATGTTCAGCTCAATCCGACTTACAGAGAGTCCTCAAGAATTTTTATGGTGGGGGACAGAAATCTGTTTCGGGACAGCAACTCCCCAAATCTTACTTTCCTCTCATTAGAGGTCATTGTTGGCACAAAAAGAAAACAAACAGGATAAGTAGAGGTCATTACTGAAGTAATAACTTCCAAGACTAAATAAAACTCTTGGGTTATCTCCCAACAAGTACTTTTCTTTAACGCCTTTAAGTTAGGCATGATAGTTTGAGAAGATGCTGACATAAGAAATATGAATTGAAGTAAAAGAGAGCATCAAGAAGCAAATTCAAAACAAATTTAAGTCTAACCCACTTCCTATGCATAGGAATCTTGTAAAGAAACAAGTCATGAAATCACAAAGCAACAAGCATAGGGAAGCAAGACAAATGCAACTTCAAAATTTTCAAAATAAATAGGGGAAACTTAATATTTTTGAGATGCATAAGACCATGTTTCCCTCTCTCATAATAACTTTCAGTAGCATCATGAATAAAATGAACAATATAAATATCACATAAAACACTCTTATCATGAGCCACATGCATACAATAATTATTACTCTCCACATAAGTAGTCATTCTTATTAATTATAGTGGGAGTAAATTCAACAAAATAGCTATCATTATCATTCTCATCACCATAATCATCAAATATAGGAGGCATATTGTAGTCACAATTAACTTTCTCCTCAATAGTAGGTGGACTGAAAATATCATACTCATCATTGTAATCATCATATATTGGAGGTTTGGTGACGAGGTTTAATCTCGTCAATGCCCATTGTTATGGACTTGGGTTTTGGAGAAGATGGGGATGCTGGAGATCGTGAGTGCTAATGCACAAGCAAACTGTGGGACACGAGATTTACCCAGGTTCAGGCCCCCGGAGGGAAAACCCTACTCCTGCTTGTCTGCTCTTTGATTACGGCGGAACCGAAGGTTACAGGGTGCGCATATTCGATCTGGCGTGGATGCGTGTGCGAAAGTATGAGTCGAGTTGCCCTAGGACGTGCCCTCCTGGCCTTTATATAGACTCAGGCAGGTCCCGGGCGTAGTCCTAGTCGGTTACAAGTTCTAGGGTTTTACCCCTTTGAATTTCCTATCTCCTCTAGTCTTGCTCTCCAAGGATCCGAAGACGTCATGGGCCTTGGCCACCCAAAAATCTTCATGGGCCAGTGTATGTCTGCCGTGGGCCTTCCTTGGGCTGGACTAGGTATGCTGAAGTTACGTACCCGTAGGGTATAACCATGTCAGTAGCCCCCGAGTGATCATTCGAATCGTAGATTCGGCTGAGGACTCTTCCATCCTTCGGGAGCAGTTATATGTTAATAGTATATGTGTGCAGGGATTGTTGATGCATGTGCCTGACTCACCCGACGGATCAGGGTCAGTTAACTGTCTTAGGACGAAACAACACGATCTTCTTCAGGTTCGGGTCCCTTAACCCGAGCCTGGAACATATGCTGGAGCAATTCAACTCAGGCCGCGAAGGACTTATAGGAGTGGAATTCCAGTGATTTTAATTGGTGTACCCAACGCGTCCATCGGGATTTTTCATCGTACCTGCTGGTACGGATTCATACTAGCAGAGCGCAGTCAGGTGCATTGCCAGGCCATCAGATGATATCTGTAGGTCTTATCTTTGCGTCGCAGACGCAACATCCGAACATTTATCACCTCGGAGGTGTTTCGGGTGGCCAAGGAGATTGTTGCTCACTTAGCGTTTTGTTGGGGAAGAGTTGCCAAAAAAGTTTTTGCATGCGGATCCGAAAGATCGCAGTCAAAGATTTCATAGGATGCGCGACCAGCGCTCCCTATGGGAGTAGCCCCCAAGTGTCTATTCGAGTCGTAGACTCGAACAGAGACTTTCAGTTCAAGCATTGTTTCAATCATTGGGTCCGTAGGACTCGAAAATTTTCGGATGCTTAAATCCATCTTCCCTATGGGAGTAGCCCCCGAGTCCGTAGTGGAGTCGTAGACTCGACGTAGGAGTCAGAGAAGTAATTTTGTCTTTATTTGTCTGCCGGGTGCGTGGCCAGCGCTCCTGATAGGAGTATCCCCCAAGTATTTAGTCGAATCGTAGATTCGAGTGAGTACTTTTAGCTGTGGAGCCGAAGTGGTGCTAGTATAGCTTTTGATGACGTCAGTGCTTACGATTGATGACCTCAAGCGTCTGCTACGCTAGAGATGACTTGACTGGACGAACATGGGTCCCATTTACTGACTTTGAATTGACCGGTCACGCGGGGCGTGGAGATAATTACGGTGTCTCCTCGATTTCCACGCGTAGTGGACGGCGTGGTAACAACGGTTCGTTGTGGTCTTGACACGTGTATGGCCAGATCTACCGTTGGCGTTAGGTCTTCTCGATGGACGCCGTAAGGCCGCCTTCGTTATAATCCTGGGTGAAATCGTGGTTTGTTTTTCACCGCACCAGTTCATCTGTTCACTGCCTCCTTGTTCTTGAGCGATTCTTGCTGCGCGCTGAGCTTTCCTTCCACATTTCCTTTGTTCTTTCTGCGTTGTCATCGCCACCACCGCTGCAGCGCCATGGGGAAAACAAAGAAGTCATCATCTGCGGTTGGGACTAGCGCCGCCGGAGGCAAGAAGAGCATCGCCGCTGCTCGCATCACTGATGGTGGCTGGCGACGATCAGAAACGCGGGAGAGCGATCTCCGCAAACTGCGCGAGCGGAGCCTGATCCCGCAAGACACGACGGCCGTGAGACTCCTCGGCAATGAGGTAATCCCCCGTCCCCCATCTGGGTACCGGGTTATGTTTCTTGCCTTCGTCTTGCGTGGGTTTTCGTATCCAGTCCATGACTTCCTTCGTGGACTGCTCTTCTTCTATGGGGTTCATTTGCATCATCTGTATCCCAATTCTCTTCTCCACATTGCTTGTTTTATCACCCTTTGCGAGTGCTGGCTGGGCATTGAGCCGCACTTTGGCCTCTTCCGGAAGCTTTATTCCGTGAAGAGGCCCTGTTCGGATGGTGTGTATCCCATTGGGGTTTCATCATCTCCTCATCCCAATGTGCAATTCTTTTCCTTTTCCATGTCCGAATCTGTCCAAGATCAGCGGAGGAAATGGTTTTACATCCGTGACTCCATCTTGCCTGGGCAAGATTTTGGTCTCGTTCCTTTGACCCTCCCAATTGATTGAGAAGAAAAGATCTTGGAAAAACCAAATCTTAGACGGTGAGGTGGCGGAGATAGAGGCCTGCATCGGGGTGGAGGATCTCCAACCGATTCTCGAGAAGGAGGTGAACGGTGTCGACATCATCCGGACGTTTCTTGAGCGTCGGGTGCAGCCTCTCCAAGCGAGGGCGCATCCGATGTTTCTTTATTCTGGGCGCCGTGATCCGACGAGGGTTTCGAGTGAGAAAATCTCCGAGGTGGAACTTGACAAGGCTCTTCGCGCGCTGTTGAAGTTCAAGGCCGATGAAGAAATCCCGGGGAAGTCGCGGACTTCTCCCTTTTCTTCGACGTTGGTCGTACCGAAGGTGTAGATTTGCGCATGTAGTGCTCCCCTTTTGTTTTTGTCAGCTGTGTAATTTTTCCTTTGTTTTCTAACAAAGTTCCTTTTCCTTTTGCAGAGCTTCAAAGTGCCGGACATGGCACCACCGTTGCCCGAGAGGTATCCGAATGCCCCGGATAATGAAGTGGTGGACTCCGTGTCCGAGCTACCGTCAGCGCGATCTCCAGCGGAGGATGCCGACGAGTCGAGTGAGGACCATTCGCGCAAGCGATCACGGAGCTCCAGCGAGTCTTCGGATGCCTCGACTCCTCCGACTCCCAGAAATCCTTTGGGCCTTGAGCGTCATGATGATGTTCATGGGGGTTCTTCCTCTACCCTTCCTGCCATTCCTGTGCAGGCTGTTGCTCCGCACCCGCCAGCAAAGCGGAAGAAGGAAGAAAAGAAGGAGGAGAAGAAGGAAGAGAAGAAGGAAGAGAAGAGGGCCCGAAGGGCTTCTCCTATCTTCGACCTGAGCGCGTTGGGCTCGTAAGTTTTCGTGTTGCCACTATTGTCCTTTGTTCCCTTGTTATTTTTGCACCTGTGTTGATTGGTTCGTATGCAGTCAATCCTCCGACGGCTCTAGTGATGTTGCGCGCGAGATGATGGGGGAGTCGAACATTGCGTCTCCTCCTCCTCAGACGGTGGTGACTTCTGGTGACGCTGTGCCAGTTCCTCCTGTTCAGGAGAGGCTGGTGGTTGCGCCCCAGAATTTCGCAGGCGGGCCTGCGGGTTCGCCTTCTGAGCACGTAAGTAGCCTTTTGTCCAAGAGGCCAAGCGGCTGGTGGAGGAACGCCTGACGCTGGAGGCGAAACTGTGGCAGCTTCAAGGTATTCGTCTTCCTTGTAGTACTTTTCTTGCTTATCCTGGTCCTGTTCTTTGACACTTGCTTGTTATAAATGCAGAGGAGCATAACGACTCTCTCCGTGAGGTTGATGCTCTGAAGAAGAGCCTTGGCCAATTGGAGTAGAAGGCCGAAGCTGCCGCTGGTGAGAGAGAGCGCCTTGAGCTGGAGCTGGCGAAGGCAGCCGAAGCGAAGGAGCGTCTGCAGCAGGAGGCCGCAGATCGTGAGGAGCAGCTGGCCACCGTTGCGGCTGCTCGTGAAAGAGGGGTGGCGGATAAGCTCATGGCTGCTGCCAAGGCTATTTCGGGTGAGTACAAGCTTTTGGACTTGTTTCATTTTCTACGGATCTTCTTCTATGCTGCCTTTCTTCATATTTTTCTTCTTTTTTGTCTCAGATGCTGCAGGCATCGAGTTCGACCGCGGTGCTCTGGAGCACGGGAGTGCTCTAGATGCTGCCACTGTGGCGGTCGAAGACCGCACAGCCGCTGTCAACTCCTTGCCAGCGAAGAGGTCCTTGGTCGCTTCTACCAGAGCTCTTCCCAAGGGCGCACTTGAAGATGTGGATGCCTGCCGAGGCTCTGTCACCGGCGCTGCAGTGTACAAGCGCAAGCGTATGGGCATCGGGTGTCCGTCGGCTGGCGATGGCCATGGCCGGGCGGAGCTGGACCTGCCCCAGACATTTCTGTTGCCGACGGCGGGTGGATCCGAGGTAGCCTTCGCCTACTCCGCTGCTGCAGCATTTATGGGCCCAAGCTCATTGACTTGCTGTATGAGTATGCATTGCGGCAGCAGGGCGAGGCCAAAGCTAGGCAGTCTGGTTCTGAGGCGACTCAGTGTCCTCCGCCTTAGGCATAGTAGACGTAGGGTAGTTTGTAGTCTACTTTTGTTGTAAATATCTTTTGTAGTATCATCCTTATGCCACGTAGTGGCCATATATATTTTAATGAATTCCTCCGAGTTGTGCTCTATCCTTGGATGAATGTCTGTGTGCCTTCTTTTTTCTGCTGCTATAGGTTCCTTCGGTGTCGACCAGCTTGACACTTCATCCAAAGGCCCTTGCGAGCATCATTGATGATTCCGCAGCCCGCTTTTCTTCGAGATCGCGTGCGCAGCTTGGAGAGATTTGCTTGGTTACGCGGTCACCGACGCTTGGAAATCCAAAGGCACCGTGGTGCAGCAGAGAGGAGTATTTGATGGCGGAGCTGCGCGGCTGTCTGAGCATCTGCAATGTAAGTTGATCCTTCTTTCGGGCTGTAGCTCAGTTCTTCGGGTGAGCCTGCTGGCCTTACTCTTGTTTTGTGCGGTTGTCGCAGGTGCCAATCTTGCTCCGAGGGAAGAAAAGGAGCGTATTGCTGTTCGAGTCAATTGCTTGACTCAACAGGACATGGAGGCCGGCGGCTTCTTCTGGATGGATCGTGATCGCGCCATAGTTCTGGCGACGGTGCAGGATCGTGTCTACCAGGTTTCGGGTGCTCCGCCAGTGCATATCACTTTCTTTCCTCCGCACATCATGTTTCCATTGGATGCCGTGCCAACGACCCTTGCAGGTCTTCTGACGAAGTTTCGGAGTGCCAGCAATGTCAAGGAGCTGGTGCGGCAGCAGCTCGTCGCAGGGGTGAAGGCTGCCTTGTCTCTTGTGAGGGTGCACCGCCCTGACGTAGATTTGGCTGCTGTGGCGACTGGGCCACCTCCTCGACCAGATGGTGGCGAGTGGGATATGTGTCCGCATTACACGGCTGTAAGGCAGTATGCCGAACAGATTGTAGATTTGTTTGAGCAGCGTGCTCAGGCTATTCTTCAGAATAGGTAGGACCTGAAAATAAACATATATATGTAAAATTTGTATATTGCGGCTGGGCGTTTATGTGCCCTTTGTTGTAAAGGTTTGCTTGTTTGTGAGCACGCAGTGCTTTGATTGAGTATGTGCCCTTTTCATTTGCCTGACGTAGTCAGCTACTCAGGTGTACACATTTGGTCCTCAGTCGATGAAATCGTGAGGTGGGGGGAGCCCCCGAGTGCGTATGTAGCATGTAGTAAAGTTGCAGAAAATAGTCAACCGAGGGTTGGGGGAGACGTACTTAGCTTTATTTATATCGTAATGGAGGAGGTACATGGTTCGGCTGAGTGGCCTTGGCTGAAAGCAAAAGGGGGTAGGTTGCTACGGGTAGAATCGTCGCAGGTGCGAGATGTTCCATGGGTTGGAGTATGTGACTCCAGACTCCACGTGCTTGAGGCGATAGGCGCCACCTGGGATGACTTCGGTGATGACATAGGGTCCTTCCCATGGTGACTCGAATTTATTCGGTCGCTTTTGCTTGAGTCATAAGACGAGGTCTCCTTCGACGAAGGACCTTGGGCGTAGCCGGCGGCTATGGTAGTTGTGGAGACTTTGCTGGTACACCGCTGATCTAGCTGCTGCTATATCACGTGCTTCGTCGAGTGTGTCGACGGCATCTTCGAGTGCGTAGTGGATTCGTCATTGTAGTTTACGACTGGAGCACGGTGGCGTTTTTCTTGGTAGCACGGCCTCAGCTCCGTGCACCATGAAGAACGGTGTGTAGCCGGTGGAGCTGTTTGGCGTAGTCCGTAAGCTCCACAGGACAGCCGGTAGCTCTTTCGTCCAGTTTCCAGCTTTGTGCTCGAGTGAGCTCATGAGGCGCTTCTTGATGCCAGCGCCGATTAGGCCGTTGGCCTTTTCCACTTGCCCGTTTGTTTGCGGGTGTGCCACTGAGGCATACGTGATATTGATCCTGAGGCCTTCGCAGAAGTCCTGGAATTCTTCAGAGATGAAGTTCGATCCGTTGTCGGTGATGATGCTGTGCGGTACGCCAAACCTGTAGACAATGGATTCAAAGAACTTGACGGCGGTTTTGCCCTTCTGGTTGGTGACTGGCATGGCTTCGATCCACTTGGTGAATTTGTCGACTGCGACTAGGAGGAAGACGTGTCCTCCCTTCGAGGATTTTGGCAGTTTGCCGATCATGTCTAGGCCCCATTGGGCAAAAGTCCAGGCTATGGGTATGGGTCGAAGTTCGGACCCAGGTGCGTGTGGCTTGTCGGCGAACCATTGGCACCCGTTGCATCTTCGGACGATGTCCTTCGCGTCGCTCATGGCCGTTGGCCAGTAGAATCCTGCTCGTAGAGCTTTGGCGACGAGGGAGCGGCTACCTGCGTGGTGGCCGCAGATGCCCTCGTGGATATCTTGGAGTATGGCCTTGCCGTCGTTGATGGTGACGCACCGCTGTAGTACGCCCGTGATGCTGTGTTTGTACAGCTCGCCGTTGATGATGGTGAAGGCTTTTGACCGACGAGATACGCGTCGGGCATCTGTCGGGCTGTCTGGCAATTCTCCGTTTATCAGGAACTGGAGGTATGGACGTGTCCAAGTTTCTTCGACTGCCATGACCTGCATCAGGTTGACCATGGCAACTTCGGTATCCAATTTTTCGGGTCCTTCATGACCTTCGGGTAGTGTAGCCCCCGAGTGTTCTGCTTCTTCGAGTGATCCCTTGGGGAATTTCCGCTTTATGGATGGCACGCAGATATGTTCGAGGAACACACCTGGTGGTACCTTTGCACAAGTGGAGCCGATGTTGGCGAGTCTATCGGCCTCCTCGTTGCTCTCTCTTCCAACATGCCGAAGTTCGCAGCCGTCGAATTCTCCTTCGAAAGTATAGCGCGCGGTACGCGATCATGTTTTCGGCGTGTGCGTCACACTCATTCATCGTCTGCTGTACGACAAGGTTGGAGTCACCGTAGATGACCAGGCGTGTTGCGCATATTTTTGCCATCTTCATGCCATGGATGAGGGCTTCGTATTCGGCCTCGTTGTTGGAGGCTCTGAATTTCATCCAAGAACGATTTCATCTTGTCACCTTGTGGGAGGTCGATGACTCTTCCCTCGCTCGCTTCACGCTTGGAGCCGCCGAAATGCATTGTCCAGATCGCGACATGTCTGGGTGTCAGCATTGCAGCTCCATCCAAGGTACCGAAGTCCGAAGGACTTGAGATTTGATTATGCGTCGCTTCGTAGAGATGTCCAAGGGAGATAGTTCAATGCCCCCAGGCCACACGCCCCGTGGCCTCTAGGTTATTCAGATGCTTTCAGGTGCCTCGTTGACGACCATCACCGATGTTCACGGAAGTAGTGGCTCGACCGTCGAGCCATCATGAACACGCCGTAGTAGCTTCCGTAAAGCGGGTACCGCTGTTTTGTTGGAGTGAGAACCTCACGAGGTAGTAAATTGGGCGTTGTACCCGTGGGTCTTGCCTTCTTCGGTCGTTTCACCACGCATCGTGGTCGACCACCTGTGTGTGGCTGCTATGTACAATAGGGGCTCGCGCTTTTGGCGTGACCAAAACTGGCGAGGTGGAGAGGAGCCGCTTGAGGCTTTCGAATGCGTCGTTGGCTTCGTGTCCACCGAACTTGTCCGCTTTGCGCAACCGGTAAAATGGTAGGGCCTTCTACCATGCGGCCGATGAACTCGCTTAGTGCCGCTACTCGCCTCGCGAAATGCTGAACGCCTTGAGGTTTTTCGCTTCTCCATTGTCATGATAGCTTTGATTTTCTTCGGTTCGCTGATCCTCGTTGAGAGATGAAGTACCGAGCAGTGACCCGAGGGACGCCAAGGCGACTTTTCTGGATTGAGTTTGATCCTGTAGCGATCAAGGTTGTCGAACGCCTCGGAGATCGCCGATAAGTGTTCTTGCCTCCTTGGTTTTTATGACTATGTCGCCGACATAGACTTAGACGCTATGACCGATCTGGTCCTTGAGGCAGCGCATGCATCGCCGGTACGTGGCACCAGCGTTTTAGCCCGAAGGGCATTGTGTTGTAGCGTAATACTCGAACGGTGTGATGAACGCCGTTTTTCTTGATCTTCGACCTTGAGTCGAATATGGTTATAGCCTAAGTAGGCCGAGGAAGGAGAGCTTCACAACCTGCAATGAGTCGATGATCCGGTCGATCCGAGGTAGAGGGAAGTGGTCCTTTGGGCGTGTTTATTTAGTGACGTGAAGTCCACGCACATCCGCAGGATGTCCATGTCCTTCTTCGACCATCACCGTATTTGCCGCCACTCGCTTTCCTTGATTTCCGGATGAAGTCTGCGAGTAACTGTTGATCTCCTTGCCGATAGCTTCGCTCGTGGCTGGATAGTCTTCGGATAGACGCTGACCGGCTTGGTGTCCGGAAGACATTGAGTGCGTGCTCGGCGAATTTCACAGGAACTCCCGCATGTCCGCAGGACACCAGTAATATTTCCTCAGCCACGGAGGAATTCGACGAGCGCGCCTTCCTATGCGGTGCTGAGGTCGTTGGCGATCAACGCCATCTTGGAGGCGTCTGTCGGATGGACCTGCACTTTCTTGGTGTTGATGGTGGAGTCGAAGGACATGTCGGGTGCGTTCTGCCTTGTGACTGGGGGTAGCCCATTGTCCGTCACCTCGCGGAGCCTTACGAGCTCGTCTTGCATGCCGAAGGACTGGGAGATTTTGTTGAAATCCCTGTCGCATTGGTCCGATCGGGTGAAGCTCCTATGGACTGTGATGAAGCCCCTTAGTCCTGGCATCTTGAGTAGTAGGTATGCGTAGTGTGGGACGGCCAGGAACCTTGTGAATGCTACGCGTCCCAGGATGGCATGGTATTGCGACGGCCAGTCCACCACTTCGAATTCTAGGCGCTCCTGCCGAAAGTTGTCCGGCTTCCCGAAGATGACGTCGAGCCCTATTTTGCCCAGGGGGAAGATGCCCTTCCTCGACAATGCCGTGGAACGCGTCCGATTGTTCCAGGCTGCATTGCGGGATCCGCATAGCTGCTAGAGTGCTTGCGAACATTAGGTTGATGCCGCTGCCGCCGTCCATGAAGACGCGACTCATCTCGAAGCCTCCGATCTGCGCCTCCAGCACCAGGGCAGCATGACCTGGGCGAGGGATCTGGCAAGGGTGATCTGCGCGAGTGAATGTGATGCAGGACTCCGATCCGATGAGGTACTCAGGGATTGCAGGCGGAGTTGCCACGGCCAAGTTGATTTGTCGGGTGATTTTCTTCTGCACCCTATTTGTGGGGCGTCCCTTCTGGATCATATTTAGTGCTCCCTTTGGTGGGGGGTATGGGACCCCGACGTTGTTTTGTGCTGGTGCGACTGGTTGATTTGGGCCTCCAATAGGCGGCGGTGGAGGAGCTCCGTGTGCTATTTCACCTGGCGCAGGTGTGTTTCCGAACGCAGGGATTGGAGCTTGTTGCCTCATCTGCATCATGCCTTCGCTGAGTTTCTGGAACTCGCAGTCCTGAGCATGTGGCTAGCTTTCTTTTGCCATCTTGTTTGTCGATGTAGAAGTGGATGGTGCATGGACCCAAAGTTTGTCGAATGCCGAGGGTCCGTTCTCGCTGTCGCGCTGCACGATCGCGTTGGTCGTCCGTTGTCGCGGAAGTTTCCGCTGCGGTATCCTCCGCTGTTGCGGCTGTTGTCATTACGGCGGTCGGCGTAGCCGGCTGCGACCATGTCGGGTCCGTCACGGTCCTCGTAGACGCGTGATCTCCTCTTGCTGCGGCGTTCGCGTCTTCGGCCGTAGTCGTCCTCTTCATCTGATTGCGCCCGCTGGATGCAATCTTCGCCGTCTGCCCAACTGTTGGCAATTTCCATGAGGTGGTCGAGTTTCTTGGGCTTTACACGCCCAAGTTCCTCCTTGAAGTTTGGGCATTTGACGCCGTCCCTGAAGGCGTCGATGGCCCGCTCTTCGGAGATGTGTGCTGCGGAGTTCTTGGTTGTAGACCAGCGTAGTATGTATGAGCGAATAGATTCACCCGTTCTCTGAGTGCAGGCTCGCAATTCCTCAATTGAGGCGGGCCTCTTGCTGGTGCCTTTGAAGTTTCGGATGAAGCTATAAGAGAGCTCCTCCCAGCTTCGGATGGATCCTGATGATAGGTCGCTAATTGCACTACGCTACCGTTAGCTGCAGCTGAAGGCATTGCATGGCGGTTTCTTTGTTGCCTCCGTGAAGCTTGACGGATGACAGATGGTCACTGAGCCAGGACTTTGGATCTTGCGTGCCGTTGAACTTTGGAGTATCCGAAGGAAGCTTGAAGTTGCGTGGAATCTGCGTTCGCCGAACAGATCTGCTGAAGCATCGAGCTCCGCAGAGTTCTCCTTCGTCTTCATCCATCTCAGATTCAGACGAGCATGCGCGTTTAGCGCGTGCTTTGTCGATCTTGCGCTGTGTAAGCTTGTCTCTGGCGTCATAGTCGCGTTTATGGCGGTGCGAGATCTTCTTTCTTCGAGGGAGATCGTGCTCCTCTTCCTCTTCGGATGAGGGGGTGGGGCTCCGGTCACGCCTGGCCGGAGCTTTCTTCTTCGGCTCCGCGGGAACATCTTCGTGGAGCGCAGCTCCAATTAGTCCTAGTCCGGTGAGTGCGGACCTATGCATGGCCCTTTTCGGGTCCCCCTCCGGAGGTGGGTGAGCCGCGAGATACGCAGTGGCTGCCATGATCGCAGCTTGTGGCGTCTTCGGGGTGATGTTGCCGTCAGCGTCCATATCCATGAACGATGTATGGAGAGTTCGGGTCACGTCACGCCGCTCCTTGGGGTCCATGTTTTCCACCCGAGAGTGGTTCTTGTTTCCCTGATTTCCGTTTGTGCTAGAGCCGGGTCCCATAGCGGAGAGCGCAGCTCGTCAAGACCGGACTCGTGAGGCTGCTTTTGCGCTTGTCGGCGTCTCCTGCATCTTGACTTGCTTCTTGTGCTCCTCGATGAGGAGGTAGTGGTATGCCCTCAAGAGATCACGGGGAGTCCAGAGGTAGGACTATTTCTTCATGACGGAGGCGGCTTCACCCATCCTTCTTTGCTAAGTTCGATGAGGTGGCCCTGTTTTTCTGCTGCCGTTTCCACCGCTGCTTCGCCCTGCGGGTTGGGGTTGGGCGGCAGGTTAGGAGTTTCCTCGTCGGTTTGGATGACTCCGGCGCACAGGTAGCGCCTGCAGGTTGGTTGGCTGCTACCGCAGCTTTCGGATCCGGAACCGTAGGTCCCTTCATCCGAAGGTGGATCGCACAGATCGGAGTTGCAGCAGCTGCTGCTGTAGAACTCATCTGTTGATGGTGACGTGCGTAGCACGGGGTGTGGAGCCCATGAAGCGGGCCTGATTGACGGCACGGGCACCCGCTCAGGGAGGCGGAGGGTGCCAGTTTGTCCCACCTGGAAGCAGAAGCTCCCGAACAAGATTTCGAGTCCGTCGCCTACGGGCTCGAAATCCTTCATGGTATCCGGCGAGTGGGCGGTGAAGTCGAAAGCGCCGAAGAGGAGGTGATTCTCCGTCGCCGCGAAGTTGTAGATCGATCGGGTCGGAACCGTCATGACCGCACAATCAGCAGCCCCAATTCCCACAGACGGCGCCAATTGACGAGGTTTAATCTCGTCAATGCCCATTGTTATGGACTTGGGTTTTGGAGAAGATGGGGATGCCGAGATCGGTACTAAGTATGCACAAGCAACTGGGGACACGATTTACCTGTGTTCAGGCCCCGGAGGGAAAACCCTACTCCTGCTTGTCTGCTCTTTGATTACGGCGGAACCGAAGGTTACAGGGTGCGCAGATTCGATCTGGCGTGGATGCGTGTGCGAAAGTATGAGTCGAGTTTCCCTAGAACGTGTCCTCCTGGCCTTTATATAGACTTAGGCAGGTCCCGGGCGTAGTCCTAGTCGGTTAGAAGTTCTAGGGTTTTAACCCTTTGAATTTCCTATCTCCTCTAGTCTTGCTCTCTAAGGATCCGAAGACGTCATGGGCCTTGGCCACCCGAAAATCTTCATGGGCCAGTGTATGTCTGCCGTGGGCCTTCCTTGGGCTGGACTAGGTATGCTGAAGTTACGTACCCATAGGGTATAACCATGTCATTTGGTATCATCATAAGCAATAGAATAGCTATCTTCCAAAGTTGGGGAACTAAAAAGATCATTTTCAAAAAAACTAGCTTCCCCAAGCTTAGACTTTTCCATAGCATTAGCAACAATGGTGTCCAAAGAATTCATACTAATAACATTGCTATTAGCATGCAAATAAAGCTCCATAGGTTTTTTAATGTTCTCTTCAAACACTTCATGTCCTAACTCCATTAAGCCTAACTAGTGAAAACAAGAAACAAAAGGACAAAATTGCAGAATATAAAGGAAATAACTTCGAGCACTCACACCGGAGGATGTGAGTACCTTTTACCTTACCTCCCCGGCAACGACGCTAGAAAATAGCTTGATGTCTACGCACTTATATTCTTGTAGACAGTTGTTGGGCCTCCAAGTGTAGAGGTTTGTAGAACAGCAGCAAATTTCCCTTAAGTGGATTACCCAAGGTTTATCGAACTCAGGGAGGAAGTGGTCAAAGGTATTCCCTCTCAAGCAATCCTGCAATCAAGATACAAGAAGTCTCTTTTGTGTCCCCAAGACACCCAATACACTTGTCAGGTGTATAGGTGCACTAGTTCGACGAAGAGATAGTGAAATACAAGTGGCAACGGTGCCATAAAATAGCTTCTGACCTGTTTTTGACGTGGGAGAACGTGTGTGAGTGCTAGAAAATACTTTGATGGAGCTTGACGTGGAGGTAAAGACTAAATCAAGCAAACATGCAACAGATCAAGATACAAATGGTTTTTCAATGTTTAGAAACAAGGCCTAGGGATCATATTTTCACTAGTGAACACTCTCTCATATAATATCCTCTCATCATGATACTACTCTTAACTACTCTCCGGTTGGATGCTCTAATCATCGGTAGGGCTATAACAGCACTCCTCAAAGTCCGCCTTCCCCAATCTAGATAACCCCACACTGTCACCTTGAGCGCTAGATGGTTCCAACAAACACCACAATTTCATAGAGACATCCAACTCCAAATATAACTCATAAAAAATATTCAATCTAGCCAAAGTGCCACACACGGTATGCATGCTATCACTTTCACACACGTGGGGAAAAGCATATATCTATTAAAGCACAAAGAGTATTTATGTAGACTGAAACCTAAGTGCCACCATGGCGTGCACGCTGTCACTGTCACACACATGGGGAGAGCAGAGATCTATTAAAGCACTTGAGTAGCAAGGTAGATCTACTTGATTACAAAGCTCATGATCACAATATGACCATGCATAGACAGACAGAGAGAGAGAGAGAGAGAGAGAGAGAGAGAGAGAGAGAGAGAGAGATGAACACATAGCTACTGGTAGAGCCCTTAGCCTCGAGGAAGAACTACTCCCTCCTCATCATGGGAATCAGCAATGGTGATGAATATGGCGGTGGAGATCGATGGAGATGGCTCCGGGGGCACTTCCCCGTCCCGGTAGGGTGCCAAAACAGAGACTTTTTGTCCCCCGAATCTCCCCTTCGGTAGCGGCGGCGCTGCCGAACTCTTTCTAGAAGTATGATGGATTATTTAGGGTTCTATCCCTGGGTGCTTCTTATAGGCGAAGGAGGCAAGGTCGATGGAGGGGCCACATCTCGCCCAGCGCAGTTCCCTGCCGCGCCTAGGGGGTTTCCGCCTGGTTTGCTTCTACGTCTCGTCTTCTGGATTCGTGTCCCCCACGGTAAAATATTGACTTTGGCTTTTGTCCCGTCCAATTCCGAGAATATTGATTTTCTGCCTTTCTGGAACCAAAAACAAAAGAAAACATGCAACTGGCACTGTGGCAACTTGTTAATAGGTTAGTTCCAGAAAAGATATAAAAACACCTCAAAGTGTAGACAAAGTAAAGAAAAGTAGATACTAAACAAACATGGAGCATAAAAAATTATAGGTAAGTTTCCAACATATCACGAGGCCTCAAGGGAACTACTGGCAATTAAGGTGCTCCTTTTTATAGAGCATCGGAGCAAAGCATTAACACTCCATGAACACATGTGATCCTCACATCACAGCCATCCCCTCCGGTTGTCCCAATTTCTGTCACTACGGGGCCTTTGGATCTGGACAATGATATGTGTACACAACTTGTAGATAAGATCACAAACAATACTATCATAATGATTCAATAATAAGTTCAGATCTGAGATCATGGCACTCAGGCCCTAGTGACAAGCATTAAGCACAACAAGTTGCAACAAAGTCAAATAGCACTAATAGATATACTAGGAACCATTCCCTAACAATCTTATTTGATTACATGATAGAACTCATCGAATCCCCACCATCCCCATAGCCTACAGCGGGGGATTACTCACTCATGGATGAGGGAAATATGGATGGTTGATGGAGAGGCGTTGTTGATGACGATGGCGATGATCCTCTCCAAATTCCCCATCCCGGCAAGGTGCCAGAACAAAGTTTCTGGTTCTGAATCGCGGTTTCTGGTGGTGGCAGCGCAGTGGAACTCTTTTTGCAAAAACTTTGACCCCCTCGGTTTTTAGGTAAAGACGCAACTTATAGGCGAAGAGGGAGGCCGAGGGGGTGCCTGGGGTGGCCACACCCCCTCCAGGCGTGGACAAGCCTGGCCCACGCGGCTGGGGGGTGTGGGCCCCCTAGGGGCCCACTCCGTCTCGTATTCTGGCTCCAAGAGTCTTCTGGTGAAATCGGATTTTTGGCATATTTCTGGGATTTTTCCTGATAGTTGATTTTCTGCACAAAAACTAGACACCAAGGTAATTCTGCTGAAAACAACGTAAGTCCATGTTAGTTGTATCCAAATCACACAAGTTTAGAGGAGAAACAATAGAAAAAGTGTTCGGGTAAGTAGATACATTTTGGACGTATCACCCAGCGAGTTCACTCGTTCCTCAGCCACCTAGAGCGCGACCTAGGATTCCCCACTTCCCTTTTCTTTAGGCGCTTCCTCCATTTTTGTCGGATCAAGCCCTCCGATCTAGGTCCTCATAGCGTCGATTAGATCGCGGTTTTTATCGCGTTCTGCGAATCATATCTAGGGTGCGATCCCTACTTTCCTCTCTGGCTCGAGCTGTTCCACGGTCGGGCCAGTCGCGAGGGCAAGAAAGGACCCCTACCGATGGCTGGTAGTACCACATTTTAGGTGAAGACCGGCACCAGTTTCTTTAAGCTGATGCTGCCAAAGAAGGCAGCCAGCGACTGGAAGAAGGCGTGGTTTTACCTCAAGGAGTTGACTCCCACTGGGGAGGTGGCGATTCTGGGGTACACCACGGAACGGAGTGTTCCATGATGGCTGTCAGTGAAGGAGTTTTCGCGGTCGCAGAAGATGGTGTTCATGGAGATGATCACCTCCATGACCGGGCTGTAGGACGAGGGGTTGAAGACGATCAACCTCTTCAACTGCTAGCTCGGTCGCCGGGTACTTCCTCGGATGAAGCGACCGTTGCTGATGTACGAATACATCGGCCGTGCCAACCCATCGAGGACGAGCTCAGCACAGTGGAAGGTAGAGGACTACATCGCTGTCCTCAAGAAGATTACGGAGGCAACATACGCAGGTATGGCCGACGGACTCGCCCCGTATAGGACAGATGACATTCTGGCACCCATGGTAAGTAATTCCCAATTGCATATTATTGCATTAGCACTTCAAGAGTTCACCTTTTAACAAGCACGACCATCTGCAAACATTCAGGATCCTGGAGCATTGGCTCCCTCCTCTGGATGAAGAGGTGCCACAAGAGCTTCTCCAGGAGGAGGCAGGAGGCTCCTCCGGCGGGGAGCAGGAAGAAGAAGAAGCCGTCAAAGAGGAGTGCGAGCCTCCCTCGGTGACTCGAAAAAAGCATGGCCAGAAGCACCGTGAAACTAAGGCTAGCCTTAGCCTTGGTGAAGGAGGCAGCTATCCAGAGGTCGCCATAGAGGCGAGCTCCAAGAGGGCTCCAACACCGTCCAAACCGGCGATTGAGCCGAAGGCTTCATCAAAGTAGCAGGGCTAGATGAGCCTGCTGGATATGGGGATGTTGCGGCCCATCAGGCCAAAGCTAGAGAATCCCACTCACATTACCACTAGTCGACGTCTATTCTGCTTGACCTTTCTCTGTATCTTTTGAATCGCCTACTTAGACATCATTTCGTTTGGCAGAGGCGGGCTAAAGAAGATCCAAAGGAGAACCGTGGTGAGGGTCGCTGGTGAATCTGCCATGGCCGAGGATCCTTCCATGAAGAGGAAGGACTGCGCAACCGACGCGCCCAAGGCTGACATGAAGAAAAATAAGGTCGCCGACTTGACGATCGACATGGCGGCAGTGACTGAAGCTGGCGTGGCTGATTCTCAAGCAGCAGAGTCAGCGACCTAAGAGGTCGAGGTCGTGGAGGTGGACACTCCCTCCAAGGAAAAGATACCGGAGACAAAGTCGCCCATAGTGAAGCCTGCCTTGTTCCCATGGTTCGTGGCGAATGTCATGAATGTGCAATCTCCGGCGGTCCCAAAGGTGATCGACGACGTCACAGCCTCCGAGTGGTGGGGCGACTTCGATATCTTCCATGGGAGTCGCCGAGCTTCACCGCCGGCGTGGCGTGGCCATCCAGGTAATCCCAGTCTCTGAGCGCTCGGTCGCAAATTTTTGGCGATTGGGCGCTTAGAACTTGTGCTCCCTAGTCCCCGAGGGTCGAGTTTCCATGTTGTTTGGAAGATAGAGTCTTGAAATATTTGTACTGATAATGGCCTTGCTTTTCTCCAGACCGAGGCGGCCGACCGGCAGTTCGTGCTACAGCGGTGAAACACCCCAGTTTTATTTAATCTTTAATGAGGGTTTTGTTTGTGCATTCATGGGCATCATCATTTAAATTATGCACTGAAGAAAACAAATCAAACCCTAAAACCCTAATCTTCCCCGTCTCTTTGAAGCATTCAAAATGGTTTGAAATATTTTGAAAAGTATCAAAATAGTTGGAACCCAAGTTGAATAAAAGGGTCTCTCGTTAATTTATATATATTTTGAAAACCTTCTAGTACTTCTGAGATAATTCAAAACAGATTTGAATTTGAAATTTCAAAGAGAAAATGCAAAACAGAAAAGAAAAAGAGTTTTACTGAAAAAATAGCAGCCAGACCATTCCAGGCCCGGCCCAGCTCTCTTCTCTACTCTCCCGGCCGCCCAATGCAGTGCTTCAAAGCCCACTTTGGCCCAATCCAGCCCATCCTCGGCCCATACCGGTTCGTTGTCTTCTTCCTCTGGACGCCAAGCAGCTGCCTGGCTCGGCCGACGCTGTCGATCCGCGCAGTCATGATGCTAGCCACCGCACCGCGCCCCTAGTGAGGATAAGGACGTCGCCGCGTCGCTCTCTCTCCCCTGTTGGTCTTATCCCTCTCCCCTGTGCCTCTCTCTTCCCCAATTTCTCTCTGGCTGAACCCGAGCTCTTCGGAGCTCAACGGACTCGGCGTTCCCGACCTCGCCGAGACCTAGTGATACCACCCTTTGACCCACCATTGTCTCCTCGCTCTCCTGGTTCAAGCTCGCAAGCCGGGGAAGCCCCAAATGCTCCAATCGATATCTCCATCCCCGACTCTGGCCGCCGTCTCCACGGGTAACTCTGGCCGCCCCCAAACTCGTCGATCGCTCTGTGAGCTTCACGGTGAGCTGGTGATTCTCCTAGTACCCTCCATTCTCTCTCCTTTCCCTTGTAGCTTCCCCTCACCACGCGCTCATGCCCGCTGCCGCAGCACCTCGCCGCCGACACAGTTCCGACGACCAACCGGAGCGGCGCTGCCACTAAACGGCTCAGTACGCTAGCCCGCATCCATCGCACCCGCTCCCGCTTGTCCGCCCGTGCTCCAGCGCCCTCCTCGTCGATGATCTGGGGGCTGATCCCCGGTGCATGATGTCACCCTGACGTCCTGGTGACATCTGCGGGTGGGGTCAGCACGGTCAAACTTGCGGTCGGTCCTGCTTGCTTGCGTGGAGGCTGAGTTGGCACTGGGGCCCTTCTGTCAGTCTCACTGGCTAGGGGTCGCCCCGGTGTAAAAACTATTTGCCTTTTTGTTTTTAATTCCAGAAAATGATTTAATATTGTAAAATCAATAACTTATTATTTATAAGTCAGAAAAATACAAATAATATATCAAAATGTTCAGAAAAATGAAACCTATCTATTTAACCTATAATCATGAATTGTTCAACAACTTAAATGACAAGTATAATTAGAAGAACAAATGCACCTCAACACCCCGATTAAGTTGTCGATCATGCTTTAGGGTTTCAATTCAATGCAATTTAACTTTTCATATCATCATAATTGCTTGAGCATTGCATCGATGCCGTGTGTTGATTGTTTCCCCTCTCTTTCCGGTTCTTGGTTCTTCCTCGGTAGAATACGAGATCAAGATCAAGATCGAAGACCGAGATCAACACCGTCGAAGTTTGAAGATTGACGGACAATATTTGACCAACTGTAACCAAGTCAAGTACAAGGTTCCCGAAGATCTGCTTATTGGTTATCAACAGGCAAAGGCAAGCATGGCCCCACCATGATATAATCCTATGTTTTCGAAAGCATTTCTACTCTTGCCATGTTGCATACGATTCTACTGTGGTCTTTTATCGATAGATAGTGTATCCTATCTATTGCATTACTCCCTTTAAAGCTTATATTACCTGATCCACTGCTCCTAGCATAACTAGGTTTGGCTTGTGTGCACTGCTAGAGCTCTTATTCGTGTCTGCTTAGCCATGCATAGCTATTGAGTCTGGTCCATCCAGATGATGTATCAGATGCAGAGAATCTAGTATGACAGGAGAACATGATGAGATGAGATCAGCGATATGAGATTAAACATGCTAAGGCTTGTATGGGAGGCCACGGTGGGATGTGGTTTTTTTAGTCCCATGCTCGCCTCCACTAGGACCTGAGTTCTTGCCTTTGGAACCGAGACGAGCGTACAGCCACATGGGGCTTGGGAACCCCTCACCTTATTAACTTGCCTAGTATATTCCATGAGTCACATAGTTCGGGCGTTCCATTCGACATATGCATAGAAAACCGTTTGAAGGATTTGCCGAATGCAGGTGCATTCATAACAGGTACGTAAGCATGGACCGGGTTGCTTGGGGTCGATGGAGCCCCTGTTAACCAACCTCGCCTCACATCTTTAAGTACCGGCTTTGGGATTTGAGCCGTTACGGCGGAACCATACTTATTGCGTGACTCATGGTCTCGGCGAAAGCAAGGTAAAGGTCGTGGCCAACCACCCTCTGCCAGCCTTCCAAGGAAGAGGGCTAATAGCTTGGCATTAAGAGTCGGTTGGTACGTGTGGGTAAAGTTGTACACCCCTGCAGGGTAATAATCTTTTCAAAAAGCCGTGTTCACGGTTATGAACGCTTGGTGACCAGATTCTAAGATCATAGAGAACTATAACCTAATCATAAAACTTGGTAGATCAACGTGTGCTTAAGGATGCTTCCTCATGGGTACGAGGGGGTGATCCTAGTTTAGGAGATGATGATGATTTGGTGGATATCAAAAGATAATGATCAATATTTCAAAGATGTCACTCTCTTATCCCCTTTTAAAATACTCTGATTAGACGAGCTTCTTCTCCCTCTTGTTTTATAAACAAAAGTGGCTTTATGCAAAACAACTCCACTAGCCATAAGTATTGCGGAGTACACCATGTAATCACCCTTGCCTTATTGATACTTTTGGCAGAGTAAGTGTTCACCTGAAGACGAGTTCTGTACTATGTCGACATCGACGAGTAGCTTGGGGTTCCCGGCCGGCAGCCTGGAATCTATGGGCTGGGACGTCATCGTTATGCTTCAGGCCTCTTAGGCCATTTGTTAAGTTTGCTATAATTAATAGAATAATTTGCCTTTCATTGTTTGATGTTTGTGGTCAGTGACCTCTACTTGTAATAATTTGGTTCTCTGCTCAGTTATGAGCTTGCTGTAGTAAATTTTGTGTCGTAGGGTCACTGCTGTGTTACCGATTCTTCACTGGATATTCTCGAGCTTAAGGTTAAGCTTATTTCAGACGGAGGTCTATAATTTGTTTAGCCCTGATCCCGGGGGTGTCACAGTTCTTGGTATGAGAGCAGTACCGACCGTAGGAAAACCTTGCTATTGGTCGATGTTGAGTCTAGTGTTTGTGAAAACTATTTTAAAAGCTGAAAAGTATTTGCGAAAACTCTAGTATGCTTGATTTCTCCTTATCCAGTTTTGCTCTAACTCTGGGTTATCTTATCTGGTGTTGACTTTGGAAAAGTTTTGATATCTCTTTTGGTCTTTCAAAGTTTAGGTGCCTTCTCGACAAGTCGTTTCTAAGCCAGTTGACCTAGTGTCGAGTTCTCTAAGGTTGTGTGTTGTGAATTCCTTGTTCCCTTTGCTCCTGTTCATCTGAGAGATTCCTTTCTATCATGATCTCTCTATCTTTTGGACCCAAAATATTCTATTGTTGGATCCACAGTGTTCTCTGCTAGGCTTCGAGGTTTCCTTTCGCCTCGTGTGCCTCCTTTTTGTTTGCTTGGGTACTTCAGAAGTCATTTATTCTCTTGGAAGCTACCTCGTGAATACTATCTTGTAGTGTACCCTATGTCACTCAAGTAGTAGTACTCCTTTATTTGTGTTTTAACCCTTGGACTTGAACTTAAGATCCCTGATTGTGCTGGACTCTGGTGTTGTGAATCTTGTACATGAAGCTGATCTTTAACCCAAGATCCATTTTTTGATGTTGGGGAGGTGACCCCGGATAGGGTCAAGACGGGGGAAGCCAAAAGGAGTTTCCCCGGTCTTATGCCGAGTTACTGTTTATATCGGCTGAATCATGTAAAGGTCGGCCGAGATAAGCATGACCATGACATTTACAAGAGAGGCTGTACGTTACTCGGCCGACGTACGAGTTAAGTCGGCTGGGCAAGTCCGATTAAACCATAATGCATGTGAAGGCCGAGCCGAGTTAAGCGAGGAAGGGCCGAATAACATGAAGCTTGCAGGAGAAGGAGGAGCCTAAAGTCAAACCCTAGCCTCGGGCTGGGAAGAATCTGAACAGAGCCAAGCGCAAAGGACAAGACGCAGAGCAGCAGAAGAGTAGAAGGAGGTCACGGAGGTGACCGTCCTGGAACCCGAGGCATGCAGGTGGGGCTCTCTGGAACTTTGCTGTCATTAGAAGGGGGACACGGAAAGGAGCTCGCCGAGTTACTATATTGGGACAAGCATATTCCTCGAATATGATTGCCACGTTAGCCCTAGAGGAGCCAAGGCACCCCTTTATAAGGATAATCTTGGACCCTTGAGGGGGATGGAATCATTCAACACCGTTAGGCTTGTAAAGTTCATCTTCTCTTCCTGCATACAGCTCAAGGAGCACTTGTAGTCCAAGAGAGAAGAAATAAAGATATGTATGTTAGTCATTCGCGTGTAGAAATAACTACATCTTCCCTCCCCAGATCCCTCTAGCATCCATTGGCCCCATACTTTAGCCTACCGATGGCATCTGCCGTGCCACCACCACGACAGTTGGCGCCCACCATGGGGCCAGCAGCGGTGCTAGCTGGAGTCATGATCGGGACGGGAAACTTCATCCACACTGGCAAGCGCGTTGTCTCTGGCTTAGTTTGGAGATTTGATCTCTGTGACTATGTTAGCAATAACGCAGGCAGCTTCAGGGGAAAAACTCCTCCACGCAATGGCGTCTTCATCAACTTGGGCATGCACCAGATCTATGTCGGCGTCGACACCTCCGACGTTTATCCTCACCAAGTTATTGTTGCAGGAGAGCCCCCCTTAGCGCCGCAAACAGTCCGCGTGGAGAACGCCCCGTCAGCAGCGTCGAGGTGATGGTTGAATCCGGGGTGCAGGCGGGAGCAGCAGGCGCCGGATCAAGCAAGGATCCAACGACCAGAGTACAGGTGACCACAAAGCAGGCAGCTCCACCGCCCACCGAGGTAGATCCTTCGGCAGCCAAGCCAGCCGAGGTGCAGGAGACGACCCCGAAGGCACCAAGGGTAAGATGGCCCCCTCTGGAAAGACCAGAAAATATTCTCCAGGCAACTATAGATAATCTGACTACGCCTATAACGTCGATACTTGATCCGGCTAATGCTCAGGCAGAATTAGAAGAGACCAGGCAAAAAGTACTAGTAGAGGCAAAAAAGGTGTCAGCATTGCGGGAGTCCTTAAATAGGACCCTGCGAGAATATGCTAAGGCAAATAAGCTGGATGTCGCCCCCGAGCGGGTTGATGAATTAAGATTGAGAGGGAAGAACCTCATGGATGATATCAATAAAGAGCATGAGACTCATATGGCAGATTCAGTCGATCTAGGCTTGCCGAGGTATAGCACCCCGGCAAAGAACCTAAGGGCGGCAAATGCCGCTGCACTAGAGTTAGAAGACTGACCGGCGAAGCCTGGCAGAAACATCAAGAAAGAGTGAATGAGCTGGTGCGCATTGCGAACCAGCAGAATGAAGAAATGCTTAGGGCAGACCCGGCAAGGCCTGGTGCCACACGTATGGTTCATTCGTATGGTGCAGCACCCGCCCTATTTGTGGCAGCAGCATCCTCACCCAGAAACAATGCACGAAAAGACAGAGCAGTAACTTCGGGAAAAAGAAATAAGCAAATTGTTCCGTATGATCTGGCAGTAGCCGGAAAAGCAAATGAAAACAGAGGCAATGGGAGCCGAGGTAACAGTGGCGAAAGAAATCCCGTCCGTGCCAACAAAGGCAATGGAAGCCGAGGTAATGGAGACCCCGGAAGAGGAAATCATGAGAACAATGCCCCGACGGAAAGGAGGAGAGACCTACCGCCTAATCCTCAGCCGAGGAATGAACCTCGTCAAGAACGAGAAGTGACACCGGCTCACCATAATCAGGAAAATGAGAGGTACAATGATGGTTACTCAGATATGGAGTATGCAGGGCACGGTGGGAATAACAATTATGGAATACAAGAAAGAATCATTTACAGAAACTTGCCATCGAATGACGCAAGATCAAAACTGGACAGGTTGTACCGGTCCGAGTTGTTAGAGGAGCAAGGTCCGCCGGGTCTGGCATGTTTCGGACCCCGGATCATGGGCGAGCCGCCTGTGCCGAATTTTCAGCTCGCGAGGGGCACGGAAACATACAATGGGAGCACCAAACCACAAGAATGGTTAATTTACTATGCCACTGCAGTAAAAATAGCTGGCGGAAACTTGCGATGGGCAGTAAGATATGTCCCGCAAATGCTGGAAGGACTGGCCAGAGTGTGGTTGAATAATCTGCTAACGGGCAGTATCAACTGTTGGCTAGATTTTGAAGAGATGTTTGTCAGCAACTTTACCAGCACTTACAAGAGACCAAACAGGCCGCAACAGCTTGCAATGTGCAAGCAAAGGCCGAATGAGATAGACAGAGAATTCTTGACTCGGTGGTGTAACCTCAGGAATTCATGCGAGGGAGTTAAATCACAAGCGATAGCTTGGTTCGCTCAAGGATGCCGTTATTCCAGTGTCTTGTGGCAGCGACTGCAAAGAGATATGCCAACCACTTTGGCAGAAACCATCAGGATTGCGGATTCGTATGCATTGGGAGATCCGACGCAACCAGAGCTGATGTCAGTGGACCATCGGGAGCATCAAGATCAATATGCAAGAGATGCGGCTGGATCATCGAGGCGCAATGAGTTCAGAGGTAGAAGAAGAGAGGAAATTACAGATATGCCTCCAATCAGGTGGCAGCGGTAGTGCAAGATCAGCCGAGTCACGGAAACAGTCAGCGGCAGAAGAATGGTCCTCCGAAATGGACACCAAGGAATGAAGGGAAGAGATAGTGGACACCAGAACATAAGAAGCAATGCCAGGAAAGGCCGAAGTACAGTTTGAGTCCATGTTGGATCAACCGTGTAAGTTTCACACTCCAAACCCGGCCAAGCCGGCCAATCATACAACTCGGCAATGCGCCTGGATGAAAAATGCAATGGGGAACACGACGGGCATGCAAGCACCTTCCCATCAGGCACATCAGCAGCAGCAGCCACAGCTGACTGGGGCAAATGCTCAGCAGCTAATGTTACCCCCTCCTCCCACGAGGTATGATAACTCGGACCGGAGGGATGCAGTGCATCAAGTGATAAATCAGGGTCAGGATGGAAGGAAAAACCCCGGAAACAATGGGCGTAATGATTACATGGAACATCATCAATCATATTGCGTGTTCACAACAGAACAGCAATACAAGCAAAGTGTACAACGCCGGCATATGGAAGTGAATGCAGTTATGCTGGAAGTACCAAGATATGTGCCTTGGTCAGAGCAAGAAGTAACTTGGAGCATAAAAGATCATCCCAAGATAAGCCGAATCCGGGGTCGTACGCACTCGTATTAGATCCGACATTTGTCGGACCCAGTATTAATGTTAAATTTTCAAAAGTACTCATTGACAATGGGAGAACTATCAATATCATGTACAAAGATACAATGCATAAACTCGGGATATCGCAGAATATGCTGCAATCCACAAGAACCACATTCCATGGAGTAGTGCCTGGACTTTCATGCAAACCCATTGCGAAGGTTCGAGTAGATGTTTTATTCGGCACAAGGGATAACTGCAGAGCGGAAAATTTGGAGTTTGAGGAGGTGGACCTAGAAAGTTGCTATCATGCTTTACTCGGTCGGCCAACATTGGCCAAATTCATGAGCAGCTGCCACATAACTTACTTGAAAATGAAGCTACCCGGACCTCAAGGGGTGATAACAGTAGCAGGAGATTACAGGAAGTCGATGGAATGTGCCTCGGCCGGATCAAACCTGGCCGAGTCATTGGTGATCACAAGAGAAAAAATAAGGATTCAAGAGGTTGCGGCTCTCGCTCAGTCGGCGCAACTGAATATACCGGCATTGGCCAACCCACATGGAAGCGTTTCTTTCCAAACGACTAAAGAAACTAAAAAGGTCCAGATAGATGAGCAGTTCCCAGAATGCACCATCACCATTGGTGCCGGCCTAGATGCCAAATAGGAAGGCGAGCTCACCAACTTCCTCCGTGAGAATCGGGACATCTTTGCATGGTCAACTCAAGACCTGCAAGGTGTGCCGAGGGAGTTGGCTGAGCACTCTCTGCATGTAAGGCCAGGAGCAAGGCCGGTGAAGCAACCTCTCCGCCGCTTCGCCGAAGACAGGAGAAAAATAATAGGGGATGAGATAGCTCGGCTCCTTGCGGCCGGGTTCATCATGGAAGTGCTTTATCCGGATTGGCTATCAAACCCGGTGTTAGTAGAAAAGAAAAAGGATGGTCCAAATGTAGTCGTCGTATGGCGAATGTGTATTGATTACACGAACCTAAACAAGGTGTGTCCCAAAGTTCCTTTTCCTTTACCTAGAATAGACCAAGTCATTGATTCGACCGCTGGTTGTGAGCTGTTATCATGTGTAGACGCGTATTCTGGTTTTCACCAAATACCGTTAAATCCTGCTGATCAAATAAAGACTGCGTTTATTATCCCGTACGGGGCTTATTGCTATCGCACCATGCCATTCGGCCTGCGTAACGCAGGGGCAACGTACCAGAGATGTATGCAAAAATGTCTACATGACCAGATAGGAAAAAATGTACAAGTATATGTAGATGATGTGGTTATCAAAACCAAAGAGAGAAAAACGCTACTGGATGATATTCGGAAGACATTCGCGAACTTGAGAAGGTTCCGAATGAAGCTTAACCCGGAAAAATGCACCTTCGATGTACCAGATGGAAAACTACTCGGTTTTCTCGTATCTAGCTGAGGTATAGAGGCCAACCCAACTAAGATAAGAGCGGTAGAAAGGATGGAATTGCCGAGATGTCTAAATGACATACAGAAGTTCACGGTTTGCCTGGCCTCGCTTAGCCGATTTGTATGTCGGCTGGGAGAGAAGGCACTACCACTATATCAACTGATGAAAAAATCCGATAAGTTCATTTGGACACCACAAGCAGATAATGCATTTCATGAACTGAAGAATATGTTGGTCACAGCACCAATCCTGGCCTCTCCATTGTCAAAAGAGCCTATGTTACTTTACATAGCCGCCACAAACAGAGTGGTAAGTGCGGTGATCGTTGTGGAATGAATTGAAGATGATAAAGAAGTACAAAGGCCGGTATATTACCAAAGCGAGGTACTATCAGCCTCAAACCAAAATTACCCACATTATCAGAAGATGGCATATGGAGTATACATGTCGGCAAAGAAACTTAAACATTACTTCGAAGAGCACCCGATCAAAGTGATATGTGAAGCACCCATAGCCGACATATTGAGCAACAAAGATGCAAGCGGCCGAATAGCAAAATGGGCAATTGAATTGTCACCTTATGCTCCGCAATTCGATAGGCGAGATGCAATCAAATCTCAGGCCGTGGCCGACTTCTTTGTGGATTGGGCTGAGGTACAATATGATCCACCATTACTAGATCCGAATTATTGGACAATGCACTTCGACGGTTCCAAGCTGAGGAATGGCTTGGGGGCAGGGATAGTGTTAACCTTGCCAAAAAGAGATCAGCTAAAATATGTGCTGCAAATACATTTTGCCGCATCAAAGAATGTAGCCGAGTACGAAGCACTCGTCCATGGATTGAAGGTGGAAAAAGAGATTGGGATACGCCGGATCTTATGCTACGGAGATTCAGATCTAGTAGTACAGCAAGTATCAGGAAATTGGGATGTGCTAGATGCGAATATGGCCTTACATAGATTCCATGTGCAAAAACTTAGTGGATACTTTGATGGATGTGAATTTCATCATATACCTCGGGCAGAAAATGACGCTGCAGACACGCTGTCAAAACTCGGATCAACCAGGCAATCAATTCCCCCGGGTATCGTCCTAGAGCACCTGAGAAAACCATCAATAACACCATCACCAGAGTCCGAATCCATCTTTATTCCGGCAAAATAAAGAGAACATAGTATGCCGATGGAAGTTGACAAAGAATGTAACCCGGAGTTTCCGAAAGTGAACCCGGCCGATGCACAGATGGATATGGAAAAATCCGAGGTGGTTATGTCGGCAGAAAATATGGAAATAGATAGTGAAATTATCCCAGAGAAAATCATGCCAACATGGGCGCAACCCATATTTTCCTTCCTTAAGGATGCGACTTTGCCGAATAACGAGGTACTGGCTAGACAGACAGTGAGAAGAGCTAAAGCTTATACAATCATAAGCAATGAGCTATATAAAAGGAGCGTCACAAGCGTGCTGCAAAGATGTGTGGATTCGGCGGAAGGCCAAGAGATTCTCCTAGATATACATCAAGGAGAATGCGGGCATCACGCCTCGTCCAGGGATTTAGTGGCCAAAGCATTCAGGCATGGATTTTATAGGCCAACAGCGTTGAAAGAGGCCAAAGAATTGGTGGAAAAATGTAATGGTTGCCAGAGATATGCCAGCAAGATACATATGCCATCGTCCGAGTTAAAGACGATACCAATTACTTGGCCGTTTTCTGTATGGTGCTTAGATATGGTGGGACCATTCAAGCTGGCCCGGGGCGGGATGACCCACATTTTAGTCATGGTTGACAAATTCACAAAGTGGATTGAAGTGAAACCAATAAAAAAATGTGATGGACCAACAACAGTAAAATTCCTCAAAGTTATTATCTTGAGATATGGTTACCCACACTGTGTTATTACAGACAATGTCACAAACTTTGCTGAAGGGGCCTTTGCTAGATTTTTCCAAGAAAAACACATAAGACTAGATGTCGCCTCGGTGGCTCACCCAGCATCTAATGGGCAAGTAGAAAGATCTAATGGACTAGTATTGTCCGGTATAAAACCCCGACTCGTCGAACCACTGCAAAGGTCGGCAGGGTGCTGGATCGAGGAACTACCAGCAGTACTATGGAGCCTCAGAACTACCCCAAAGAGGTCAACAGGGTATACCCCATTTTTTCTGGTATATGGAGCAAAAGCCGTGCTTCCAGCCGACATAATACATGACTCGCCAAGAGTTACCCAGTATACAACCCCTGAGGTAAATGAGGTAGCTCGGTAAGATGATGTCTATCTGCTAGAAGAAGACAGGGAGTTGGCACTATCAAGATCAGCTATTTATCAGCAAGACTTATGACGATATCACAGCAAGAAAATCAATCCAAGAGTGTTTAAAGAAGGAGATTTGGTTCTTCGGCTAGTGCAATGCACAGCCGGCATGCACAAACTATCGCCCCCATGGGAGGGACCATTCATCGTGAGCAAAGCATTGCACAATGATGCATATTACCTAATTGATGCTCATTCACCAGAAAAGAACAAGGCAAACAAAGCCGGCGAAGAATCAAAAAGACCATGGAACATAGCTTTACTTCGTCCATTTTACTCGTAGGAGTCATCTATGATACTTTGTAATGTGACACTTCAAGTCGAAGTATCGACTATGTATTAAACCTCGGCACCTTGAGCAGCGACTCGGGGACTGCACTTTGTTATTTCTCATTTTGGGTTATGTATTAAACCTCGGCACCTTGAGCAGTGACTCGGGGACTACCCTATGTTATTTCGCATTTTGAGTGATGTATTAAACCTCGGCACCTTGAGCAGTAACTCGGGGACTGCCCTATATTATTTCACATTTTGAGGTATGTACTAAACCTCGGCACTTTGAGTTATGCACTTTAATCAGTGACACGGGGACTGCCCAATGTTATTTTTTATTCCTGAATTATGTGTTAAGTTTTAGGACCTCGAGCAGGGAACTCGGGGACTATGACATATTATCCCTTATCTTGAATTAGGCATTAAAACCTAGATTTCTAGAGCACTGACTAGGGAATTGCCCCATGATGGTCTCCTGTTACAAAAATGGGTATTAAACTTCGGGCTTCAAGATTTATAGCTCGGATAGAGATCAAGAACACAATGGTTGAGCCGTCGAATTTATAAAGGCCAGGCAATATTAAACGCCAAACTAAGGTGGGTCAAATGAAAACACACAATCCGAACTTATGAGATTGAAGGCCACCAAAGCAAAGATTTAAACCAACAAGATCTGTTTAGACAGACTAATAATGATCACCATCATATGTGCCTCAGCGTCAAAAGGCAAAAAGGGTTCATGCCACACAGAAAGTCGGACAATTGTTTCACACACATCATACGCCCAACATACTGGGGATAAGAAATAACTTAAAGTTTTTTGAACCTAAGGGGCAGCGACTTGGTCAGGCACTAGGCGCTTCGAGGTAGACGGCACCACGACCGAAGTTACTTCGCCCTCCACAGAAGCAATAGCGACTTCGGGGGAAGCCCAGGGATGTTGAGAAACGTTAGGTTGATCTTGAGAGTGCCCAGTCCCTTTAGAAGATGATCGCGCATCGCCCTCCCCATCCGAGCTGGCGCTAGAATCACCAGAGTTGTCCGAGTCGCCCTCACCTTCGTACTGATCGGCCGAACTATTATCAGAGGCATCTTCGATTTTGACGTCATCCGCTGGGTTGGGAAGAAAACTCGGCCCTTCAATCCAGTTATGCACATCAGCATACTCAACAAGCTGGAAGGCACGATCTTGGCGGCGAGCGACGAATTCTGGATACTCAAGCCAACAGGAGCCAGTGCGCAAGTTTATTAAGGTATCGAGCGAAATATCCTCGTACCAAGACATAATGACTGTGAGCGCCATATCAGCACCAGCCCGTCAAGCGGATTCCCTCCAGAGATTTAACTGGTTCTGGGGTGCCATTAATATTTCCACTAGTATCTTGATCTCATCAATATCAGGAGTTCCAGAAGTATTCGGCTAGAGAACATGGTAGGCCCGAATGGCCGCCAGCACCAAATCCCTGCCCATAATCTTCATCGGACCAACGGAAGCACCAACGGCAACCAAGAGGTCTTCCATCGAGTATTCTGGGCTCGCATCTGCGGGGACACCTCGGCGCACGCGAGCATTAATCACCGCTCTAGAGCTCACGGTCTTAGCTTCCGGAAAATGGTCTACGCAAAATAAAAGTATATCAGTCAAAAGTAAGAAAGAAGATAACTTGGCCACGGTCAGAGACTTACGATGAATATAGCTCAGCATTTTCTGAAGATCTTGAGCCCAATCAACCTTGGTCTTCTCAAAGCGAGTGATTTCCTCGCTCATCGTCTGTGTCTTAAGTTCGGCAGCCTCGAGGAGTTCTTTATCCTTCTGCAATTGCAGACTTAGCCGATTCTTCTCTTCGGAGAACTCCTGATCAACTTTCTCTAACTCAGATTTATGAGAAAGCTTGAGGGACTCCACCTCAGCGCGCAAGCGAATTATCTCGTCATCTTTCTCTTTCAGCTGCGCCGAATGAGTAGCGGCTTGTTCTAAAAATGCAGCATCATATCAGGCATGGGTATGCATTCTTGATGTGACGCTGCAAGAGTTTGTAACTCGGCTATACCAAAGCCAGAGGGTTATAAGAAACCCGGGATAAATCTCGAACGGGAATCAGTAAAGAGAAAGGATAACTAACCTTCCAGGGCCTTGACTTTCTTCTCAATACGGATATTAAGATTGTTGATATTACCTGTTTAGCAGCAAAATGAGCTAACACCTCAAGTCAAAAATATTAAGAGCTTTAGGGACAGTACAAAAGTTTGTTAAATTACCAGCTTTCTTCACCACGGGAACAACTTTCTCATACTTCTCTTGAAATTTCTTGTGTGCGAAAAGCAGCCTTTGGAATTCGGCGGTCCGCCGATCATGGGCAACCTAAGCGACAAAATAAATTGCAGTGAGATAGTAGAAGCTAAGACAGATCCGAATCAAGAAAAACTTAACTCGGATCTAGGTGCCTGGATATTCGAAGCTAAGATAGATCCGAATCAAGCAAAGCTTAACTCGGATCTAGGTGGATGGATATTCGAGGCTAAGATAGATCCGAATCAAGCAAAGCTTAAATTGGATCTAGGTGGCTGGATATTCGAAGCTAAGACAGATCCGAATCAAGTAAAGCTTAACTCGGATCTAGGTGGCTGGATATTCGAAGCTAAGACAGATCCGAATCAAGCAAAGCTTAACTTGGATCTAGCTGGATGGATATTCGAGGCTAAGACAGATCTGAATCAAGCAAAGCTTAAATTGGATCTAGGTGGCTGGATATTCGAAGCTAAGACAGATCTGAATCAAGCAAAGCTTAACTCGGATCTAGGTGGCTGGATATTCGAAGCTAAGACAGATCCGAATCAAGCAAAGCTTAACTTGGATCTAGGTGGCTAGATATTCGAAGCTAAGACATATCCGAATCAAGCAAAGCTTAACTCGGATCTAGGTGGCTGGATATTCGAACACTAAGACAAATATGAATCAAGCAAAGCCTAACTCAGATCTAGGTGACTGGATATTCGAACACTAAGACAGATCCGAATCAGGCAAAGCCTAATAAAACTTCTAAACGAATAACAAGTTATTCGGTTGCAAGCTTCAGGGACTAGAGTATATATAATATCATTCGAATAACTAATCAAATGTCAATAAAAACAATTACCTCGTTCATCTTATCGCTGTCAAGCACGATCTTGGCAGCCAGATGCAAGCGACTGCTGATGTCGGAGAGTTGAAATGGCTGACTGCTTGGATTGCCCTCGAGCTAATCAGCAGCTTTCCAATTATTGGCATACTCAACCAAGGAGCCGAGGTTGTTCCCACTCTCAGTACGAGTCAGGACTTTACCTCGGACGCGTTGTGTAACCACCGCCGCCGCGGGACTCTTGTGGAGAGTGAGCTGAGTATCAGCGACCAGGGTGACAACGGTCTTAGCAGAGGAAATCCCCTTGCGGAGCGCATCAGCAATCGTAGGTTGAGAAGAGCTGGCAAGTCCTTTCTGAGATGAGGGAGGTTTGGTGACGACGACCTTCTTAGCCTTAGAAGAGGCGTCGGCAGGAGCTGTTACCTCGGCACTAGGGGTGGCGTCCTTGGAAACAGGAGGAACTATAGTTTCTGAGGGCGCCGAGATGGTGATATCCTCGGCTGGAGTTGGAGTTGCGGTTGAAACTGTGCGGGCCAAAGGAGTCTCGGGGGAAACCTCGGGGTTCACGATGGGGGTAGCGGGTTCGGTAGGAGGATCTACTGTCCGAGTTACATTGGCATCAGCAACAGAAACCACGGTTGCATCCTGCCGAGGTGATGTTTGACTCGGAGCAGGTGGAGAGTCCACGCGAGCAGGACTAGGAACTCTGGTATCTTCAGGAGGCGGAGGAGAAGGCAGCCGAGTTGTATGACGCGTCATGCTTGGACCATTGGGCTTAAAAGAAAGAGGAGGGCTGCAAAAGCACAAAAAGTCAAATCAAAAGACAGAAAAAGAGAAACAAGAAATACAAATGAAAATGAGCGTACCCAGTAACTCCGGGCATATTTTTACGCTTCGGAAGGTGCTGGGATGACTTTTGAGTTCGCTTCTTGGGAGTGGCTTCAGAGGCACCTGTTAGAGCCGCACGCTTCCTCGAGGTAGCAGGAGGTTGGGAGGCGAGAGGCTCGGCATCGTGCACCTAACCGGCCTGATTAGCTGGGGAAGTAGAAGTCGGAAATGCATAAGAGATAGGCATTGCGGCGACTACCTGAAGAATTTGGATGTCGTCCGAATCACCTTCCTTCCCGTGAGCCGAGGTCTTGCCACGAGCGCGAGCCGGAGCGAGGTCTGACTTGGGAAAAAACTCCTCTGAGTCAGGCTCCCCGCTATCCGGGGTGTTCCGATCTGCGGTCCACGGGAGGGCCAGAACCTCGGCATCTTCAATCTTCTGCTCCGCAAATCTCTGCAAGAAATGAGACAAAGAGGAATTAGCAAAAGGAATCACAAACGCAATTGGGGGGCAAAACGTAAGTGCGTGAACTTACCTCGGGAGGGGGATTCCCGCGGGTGAACGGCTTCAGTCCCCAGGTCCAGTCCTCCGGCATCTCCGTCTTAAAGATAGCTTGGACACGCTTGAAAATAAGATAATTATCGATCTCGACTGTTGAGACTCGGTTGGGATCGAGGGGACCTCTCATATAGCAGAGCTTGTGCGTGCGTTGCTGAAAAGGGCAGATTCGGCTGATGACGAAGGTGGTCATCAGATCCTCGCCACGTAACCCGGCGCGGGTCAACTCCTTCAGCCGAATCTCGAAGGCCTCGGCCAGAGCATGACTCTTCCTGGGGTTGTAGGTCCAGTTCTTCTTGGAAGGGGGGCCAACGGAGAAAGCAGGAAGCCGAATCTTGTCTTCTTTCCCAGTATTCTTGACGTAGAAAAATGACCTGTGCCACTTCTTGCAAGATTCAAGACCAGCAACACGAGGGAACTCGGTTTTTCTCCGAGGAGTGATAGATGCGGCTCCACACTGAGTGAGCAGCTTCTCAGAGGGGTGAAGGGATTTGTCTGGAACGATGTTGGATCGAATCTGGAAGAATTTTGACCATACGTGAACAGACGGCCAGAGGCCAAAGTATCCTTCCGAGGCCGAGATAAAAGCAGATAAGGAGGCAATGGCATTAGCCGGAAGATGATGCGGCTAAAGGCCGAAGTAATCGAGAAATTCCCTAGCGAAATCGCTAAGGGGAAGACCGAAACCCTGGGCAAAGTGAGACATAAAGACGACATATTCGCCATCGTTGAGTACGGGGGATGATTCGCTACCGGGTAAGCGACAGCTTACCTCGACAGAAATCTGGCGAGTTCTAATTAGCCACTCGATCTCACGACGAGTGACCGAGGAACCCTGCCAGGAGCCCCGCTCTGGACCAGACGCTACGTCGTCATCCTCGACTAGCGTGCCGCTAACTGAACTCGACATAGGGTCGCCGGAGGAATCCAAAGAAGAGGAACTAGCGGCGGAGCAAAGTTTGGAGGTACAGGGCCCCGTCGTGGCTCTAAGCGAGAAAGGCGGCGGAGCGGAAAAGAACTTCCCCGAGAAGTCTAGAAAATGGCAGATGCGTCTGGAGAGAAATCTAGGCAACGGGACCGCAGAAAAACTCACCGGCAACGGCGCCGGAGCAAATGCAGGGGGGCGGGGTCGATGGAGTAGAGAAGCCGTGGCCTCGCCGTCGAAGATTTCGACGATGGATCAGCCACAGGAGCACGAGTAGATGCACGGGCGTGAGGAGGAATAAGGGCAACGGCGAGCGAAGGGGGAAAGTGAACCCTCTAGCCCCGTGCCCCTCTTTATAACCGTGCGGCCTTGGCGGTAGTGGGATCGTGCGTATGGGCGCTAACTGTGTAGATCGTGCATGCGGCGAAACCGCTCGCGGCTGAGTGGAACCACACCGACGACCACAGGACGCAGGAGGGGATCAGGCCTCCTGACCGATGCGGTGCACGAGGCGTTGCAGTGCTGACGCGACCGACGCAGTAATCACTGTAGCGTTGTCAGTGGGAACTGTAGAGGAACAAAAAACTAGGGAAGTAATGATGAGTGCTACACGTAGGATAAGGCGTACACGAGAAGCTACACGGATACCTCGAATAGGAGAAGGTAACTCGGAAAAGAGGAGAAATGAATATTGGGAAACTGATGTGTCCCGGCTAAGGTTACGGGCAGGACCACACCAGCTTCGGGGACTAATGTTGGGGAGGTGGCCCCAGATAGGGTCAAGACGGGGGAAGCCAAAAGGAGTTTCCCCGGTCTTATGCTGAGTTACTGTTTATATCGTCCGAATCATGTAAAGTTCGGCCGAGATAAGCATGACCATGACATTTACAAGAGAGGCTGTACGTTACTCGGCCGACATACGAGTTAAGTCGGCTGGGCAAGTCCAAATAAACCATAATGCAGGTGAAGGCCGAGACGAGTTAAGCGAGGCAGGGCCGAATAACATGAAGCTTGCAGGAGAAGGAGGAGCCTAAAGTCAAACCCTAGCCTCGGGTTGGGAAGAATCTGAACAGAGCCAAGCGCAAAGGACAAGGCGCAGAGCAGCAGAAGAGTAGAAGGAGGTCATGGAGGTGACAGTCCTGGAACCCGAGGCATGCAGGTGGGGCTCTCTGGAACTTTGTCGTCATTAGAAGGAGAACACAGAAAGGAGCTCGCCGAGTTACTATATTGGGACAAGCATATTCCTCGAATATGCTTGCCATGTCAGCCCTAGAGGAGCCAAGGCACCCCTTTATAAGGAGAATCTTGGACCCTTGAGGGGGGATGGGCTCATTCAACACCGTTAGGCTTGTAATGTTCATCTTCTCTTCCTGCATACATCTCAAGGAGCACTTGTAGTCCAAGAGAGAAGAAATAAAGATCTGTATGTTAGTCATTCACGTGTAGAAATAACTACATCTTCCCTCCCCAGATCCCTCTAGCATCCATTGGCCCCATACTTTAGCCTACCCATGGCATCTGCCGTGCCACCACCACGACATTTGACCCCTGTCGTTAATGTTCACACATTACCTCAGGATGGCTGGTATTACAATTCTAGCCTCCAAGCTTGTGGTTACTGTCGTGATTGAATTGTGACTATAAAGGACTTCCCCTACCACCTGCTCTGGCAGATGTTCTTTAATGGAACCAAATAGATCACGACAAGAGTAATCCTTGTGAGTCTCGCATCTATGCTTGTGACTCTGCCACTCCTTACCCTTCTTACGCATTGGTTTCCGGAAGGTTGTTAACTTATGCATCCACATCTCGGGATTCCACCCTGAGCATGTTCCCTTTTCTTTGTTGTTTTTCGACCTTTGTATACTAGTTGGTATCCAAGTAGTAAATGTGGATCGGTGTATTCTGATGCAAGATACTCTTTTGGTCCGTCATGACAAACCATTTCGGGATGTCAGGAGAAACAAACTCCAGTACCTCGTCATTTCTAGGACTAGGTCTAAGTGCTGTAATCCGCAGATTAAGAGGCATTGATTGTCTTCCATATGTTCTACCTTAAAGTATCACACCCTTCTATAGTAAGAGGTTCTGCTGAGTTTCATGACCCCTTAATAAAGTGATGCCCTCACACATATTTACCCACCCTTCCTCGAGATTTCGTGCTTGAGAGTGATGCGTGTGCTAAATAATGTGGCAATCTGAGATTATTAGCAATTGTTATTGTTATGAACTCCAAGGACATTTGTGTCATTCTTAGCGTGATTGGTTAACCCTATCACTAAGTGAAGTTTGACTATGCTACCAAGTCCGCTATTCTGGTGCACCCTCTTTAGTCAAAGAGTTAGGTTCATGCCGAAGCTTCGAGACTATGTCTTCTTGCCTTACCAAGCAAGTTTCCTCTCGAAATAAGTGACATATCGGTGGTTCGTGATATTCTAGATGTCTACTAGAGGTATCGCCATGTTGCCACATGACCGTGTTGCCAAGTTCTTGAGCAAGTAAGTTCTCTGAACTGCTCCTATCTCCAAGGATCTGTAACTGGATACCCCCGAATGAGTTGGTTGAACTTAAACAACAACTTGGAGAGTTGTAAGACAAAAGTTCTATTCGAACTTGTTCCTTCGCAAAGGGATGTCTAGTTTTGTTTGTGTTGAAGAAAGATAGTATTTCCTATGTGGATATATTATTTTCCCCACCTTTGATTTGATTTGGGTTATCTTCAAATTGAACTCAGTTCCACCGACTATCTTGATGATGTTGCTACTTGTGATGTATCACTTGAGTACATCTTCATGTCCTTCGGACTGACCAGTATTTTTATCTTGTTCACGCAACATATGAGTCCATCTTCTTGGAGTGTCCCGATAAGTTTGTTGTTTAGCCCATCGATGACATCCTTATCTTCTCCATGCTAGATTTGTTTCATATGGAACATTGGGCATTAATGTTGGAAACTTTCGAGAACCATCTTCGGGTCATTTCGAAGTATGTGTTCTGGATGTTAGAAGTAACCTTCTTTGGTTCACGTGCAATTGTTAAAAGATGTTGCCGTGGATTCGAGTAGTGTTAACTCTGTTACTTAAGGACACATGTGTGTTTTGTTGTTAGCACCTTATGTGTGTGCAGTTGTCTCTCGACAAGTTGTAAATACATGCGTCTAGCAGTCTAGCTCGTATTCTGGAACTTGACACCATAGTCCGTGTCTTGAGAATCTAGTAACTTTACCTTTGTGGTAAATGTTGCAAACTTTCTATTCGGACATGCTGAGTCTGAAGTATCATTCCACCTACCCAAAGTTGAATCTCAAGCAGCAATGATGGTTGGTGTTCCTCAAGGTTTTGACATAGGTATCATTGCAAGTCTGGCAAAAATGATGTAATGGTTGACACACTTAGCCGGAAAGACCTTTTGTCGTATCCTCTTGAACTCAGCAATAACAACCACCCTTCATGAGGCTTCTTCTATAATTAATTATAGGAGTTGTGCTTATGGTTTCCTTGTATCCGAAGTCCGACCTTTACTTGGTGTCTGATTTCTCGAACATCAAGGAGAACATTTAAAGTAGTGTTGCTAAATGTCTCTGGGTCAATCCTCCGGACCCTTTATGTTGGCAAGCGTCTTGTTATGCCAAGTAAATGAAGTCTGAGAATGAAGTTTCTTCCTTCTCGTGTCATCAGGAATCTTCTTTCCAATTCGTCTAGTGGTGTAAAGTAATATCATAATCTTGTCAAAGATTTTGATAAATCTAGATGAATAAAGAGTTTCCTTTGTTCTCTCAACCATGTTTTAAGAGTGAATATGATTTTGGTAATCAGAAGTTCCTCTTGCTACATGTTCCTTGAGACTCTTATGAGTCCTCTCCACCAAAACACATTTCTGTCTTGGCCTTCTGTTGGATGAAAGAGTGATCCTTCTGTGTCAAACGAAGTTCAATAGCTTGGTTTTGTTGATCCATATCTCTACAACCTGAAATCTCTACTTAAGCCGTTTAGTAGAGGTTCTCTATCGAAGTTTGTGGTTATGTTCTTTCTGTTGGAACCTTTCTTATTCATAAGCTTAAACCCTTCTGAAGCTCCATGGTCGAGATTCTCGTAAGGGGGATAGAGCTAAAACACCCTAGTTTTATTCAATCTTTAATTAGGGTTTTGTTTGTGCATTCATGAGCATCATCATTTAAATTGTGCATTGAAGAAAACAAATCAAACCCTAAAACCCTAATCTTCCCCCTCTCTTTGAAGCATTCAAAATGGTTTGAAATATTTTGAAAAGTATCAAAATAGTTGGAACCCAAGTTGAATAAAAGGGTCTCTCATTAATTTAAATATATTTTGAAAACCTTCTAGTACTTCTGAGATAATTCAAAACGGATTTGAATTTGAAATTCAAAGAGAAAATGCAAAACAGAAAAGAAAAAGAGTTTTACTGAAAAAAATAGCAGCCAGACCATTCCAGGCCCGGCCCAGCTCTCTTCTCTCCTCTCCCTGCCGCCCAACACAGTGCTTCAAAGCCCACTTTGGCCCAATCCAGCCCATCCTCGGCCCATACCTGTTCGTTGTCTTCTTCCTCTAGACGCCAAGCAGCTGCCTGGCTCGGCCGACGCTGTCGATCCGCGCCGTCGCGATGCTCGCCACCGCACCGCGCCCCTGGAGAGGATAAGGACGTCGCCGCGTTGCTCTCTCTCACCTGCTGGTCTTATCCCTCTCCTTGTGCCTCTCTCTTCCCCAATTTCTCTCTGGCTGAACCCGAGCTCGTCGGATCTCAACGGACCGGACGTTCCCGACCTCGCTGAGACCTGGTGATACCACCATTTGACCCACCACTGTCTCCTCGTTCTCCTGGTTCAAGCTCGCAAGCCGAGGAAGCCCCAAATTCTCCAATCGGTATCTCCGTCCCCGACCCCGGCCGCCGTCTCCATGGGTGATTCCGGCCGCCCCCAAACTCGCCGACCACTCTGTGAGCTTCACGGTGAGCTAGTGATTCTCCTAGTACCCTCCATTCTCTCTCCCTTCCCTTGTAGCTTCCCCTCACCACGCGCTCATGCCCGCCACCGCAGCACCTCGCCGCCGACGCAGTTTCGACGACCAATCCGGAGCGGCGCCGCCACTAAACGGCTCAGTACGCTAGCCCGCATCCATCGCACCCGCTCCCGCTTGTCCGCCCATGCTCCAGCGCCCTCCCCGTCGACGATATGGGGCTGATCCCCAGTGCATGACGTCACGCTGACGTCCTGGTGACATCAGCGGGCAGGGTCAGCGCGGTCAAACATGCGGTGGGTCCTGCTTGCTTGCGTGGAGGCTGAGTTGGCACTGGGGCCTTCTGTCAGTCTCACTGGCTAGGGGTCGCCCCGGTGTAAAAACTATTTGCCTTTTTGTTTTTAATTCCACAAAATGATTTAATATTGTAAAATTGATAACTTATTATTTATAAGTCAGAAAAATACAAATAATATATCAAAATGTTCAGAAAAATGAAACCTATCTATTTAACCTATAATCATGCATTGTTCAACAACTTAAATGACAAGGATAATTAGAATAACAAATGCACCCCTCTCATATGTTCCGAAGTTTTCCCGAGTTAGGGTTTTCACCCCTCGGCACCTCGATTAAGTTGTCGAGCATGCTTTAGGGTTTCAATTCAATGCAATTTAACTTGTAATTATCATCATAATTGCTTGAGCATTGCATCGATGCCATGTGTTGATTATTTCCCCTCTCTTTCCGGTTCTTGGTTCTTCCTCGGTAGAATACGAGATCAAGATCAAGATCGAAGACCGAGATCAACACCGTCGAAGTTTGAAGATCGACAGACAATATTTGACCAACTATAACCAAGTCAAGTACAAGGTTCCCGAAGATCTTCTTATTGGTTATCAATAGGCAAAGGCAAGCATAGCCGCACCATGATATAATCCTATTTTTTTGAAAGCATTTCTACTCTTGCCATGTTGCATACGATTCTACTGTGGTCTTTTATTGATAGATAGAGTATCCTATCTATTGCATTACTCTCTTTAAAGATTATATTACCTGATCCACTGCTCCTAGCATAACTAGGTTTGGCTTGTGTGCACTGCTAGAGCTCTTATTCGTGTCTGCTTAGCCATGCATAGCTATTGAGTCTGGTCCATCCAGATGATGTATCAGATGCAGAAAATCTATTATGACAGGAGAACCTGATGAGATGAGATCAGTGGTATGAGATTAAACATGCTAAGGCTTGTATGGGAGGCCACGGTGGTATGTGGCTTGTATTATGCCCTAGAGGCAATAATAAAGAAGTTATTATTATAATTCTTGTTCATGATAATGTTTCTATACCATGCTAGAATTGTATTAAGCGGAAACTTTAATACTTGTGTGGTTTGTGAACAACACCGTGTCCCTAGTATGCCTCTATGGACTAGCTCATTGATTAATGATGGTTAAGGTTTCCTAGCCATGGACATGAGTTGTCGATTAATAATGAGATCATATCATTGGGGGAATGATATGGTGGACAGACCCAAACTAAGCGAAGCAATTAGATCGTGTCATCGTGTTCGTCTTTGCGAAGCTTTTCTTATGTCAAATATTGTATTCCTTAGACCATGAGATAATACAACTCCCTGGTATCGGAAGAAATCTTTGAGGTCATCAAATGTCATCCTATGAGAGGGTGATCATAAAGGTGTCTCTCAGGTGATCGGAAAGTATCTGTTGGGTTGTATGTATCGAGATGGGATTTGTCCCTCCCAAGTCGGAGAGATATACTTCGGGCCCACTCGGTAATTGATATCAACACCGCTTGCAAGAATGTGGTTAAGGAGTTAATCACAAAGTGATATCGGATTACGGTACGAGTAAAGTACTCTTTGGTGAACGAGGTATGCATCGACGATCAAATCTCGAGCAAGTAAAATATCGCGAGACAAAGGGAATATATATATGGGATTGATTGAATCCTGGCATCGTGGTTCATCCGATATGATCATCGATGAATGTGTGGAGTCAATATGGGTGCCTGCACCCGCTGTTGATTATTGATAGAAGATCATGTCTGCATATTCTCGAACCCGCAGGGTCACACTTAACGTGTCTCGACGCTAGGATAGATTGGATAATTGGTTTATGAGTTTTTGTTCGGAGTCTCGGATGGGATCCGGGACATCACGAGAGCTTCCGGAGTGGTCCGGAGAATAAGATTCATATAAGTCAGTGCAGTTTTTGGAGTTCGGAATTGTTCCGGGTTAATCGGTATTGTACCGGAAGCTTCTAGAACCTTCCGGAAGGGGACCAACGTGGCCCCACCTTTCGGGAGGGGCCATGGGCCTATGAGGGAGTGTCCTGGCCGCATTGGGCCAGGGGCACAAGGCCCCATATGGCCCAGCCGACCCTATAGAGTTTAAACTCGTTTAAACTAGAGATAGGGTTTATAGAAAGGGGAGAGTCCTTGCCCCCCACTTCTCCCTCCCTTGGCCACCGGCCCAAGGCTTGGAGGAGGGGCAAGGGCTGGCCGCCCCCCCTCTATATATAGAGGGCTGGTGCGCCCCCTCCCCCCTACACCTTGCCTCCAAACCCTAGTTGCCTTGCTGCCCTTCCTCTCTCCCTCCCGATCGCTTGTAGGCGAAGCCTGCAGAAATTCTCCACCATATACACCACGCCGTGTTGTAGATCCATCTATCTCTCCACCATACTTGCTGGTCCGAGGAAGGAGGAGACGTCGAGGTGCTGCGTGTGCATCTCACGGAGGCACCGCCACTTGTGGTGCTAGATCGGATCGGATCGCGAGGAGGAAGCAGTACGACTACATCACCCACGCTCCGATAAGCGTTCAACAGGCGAATCTTCAAGGGTATGAAGATCTAATCCAATCTCTCTCGTTGATTGCATCCCCTAGATTAGATCTTGGCTTTCCCTCTATTCGCATCCGTAGAAAATTTTGATTTACTATGCCGCGAAACCCTTCATTGGGAACCCCTCGCCTGATTAACTTGCCTAGTAGATTCCATGAGTCACATAGTTCGGGCATTCCATTTGACATATGCATAGAAAACCGTTTGAAGGATTTTCCGGGTGCAGGTGCATTCATAACAGGTAGGTAAGCTTGGACCGGGTTGCTTGGGGTGGATGGAGCCCCTGTTAACCAACCTCGCCTCACATATTTGAGTACCGGCTTCGGGATTTGACCCGTTATGGCGGAACCATACTAATTGCGTGACTCATGGTATCGGCGAAAGCAAGGTAAAGGTCGTGGCCAACCACCCTCTGACAGCCTTCCAAGGAAGAGGGCTAATAGCTTGGCATTAAGAGTCGGTTGGTACGTGTGGGTAAAGTTGTACACCCCTGCAGGGTAATAATCTTTTCAAAAAGCCGTGTTCACGGTTATGAACGCTTGGTGACCAGATTCTAAGATCATAGAGAACTATAACCTAATCATAAAACTTGGCAGATCAATGTGTGCTTAAGGATGCTTCCTCATGGGTACGAGGGGGTGATCCTAGTTCAGGAGATGATGATGATTTGGTGGATATCCAAAGATGATGATAAATATTTCGGAGATGTCGCTCTCTTATCCCCTTTTAAAATACTCTGATTAGACGAGCTTCTTCTCCCTCTTGTTTTATAAACAAAAGTGGCTTTATGCAAAACAACTCCACCATCCATAAGTCTTGCGGAGTACACCCTGTACTCACCCTTGCCTTGTTAATACTTTTGGCAGAGTAAGTGTTCACCTGAAGACGAGTTCTGTACTACATCGACATCGACGAGTAGCTTGGGGTTCCCGGTCGGTAGCCTGGAATCTATGGGCTGGGATGTCATCATTATGCTTCAGGCCTCTTAGGCCATTTGTTAAGTTTGCTATACTTAATAGCATAATTTTCCTTCCTTTGTTTGATGTTTGTGGTCAGTGACCTCTGCTTGTAATAATTTGGTTCTCTGCTCAGTTATGAGCTTGCTGTAGTAAATTTTGTGTCATAGGGTCACTGCTGTGTTATCGATTCTTCACTGGATATTCTCGAGCTCAAGGTTAAGCTTATTTCAGACGGAGGTATGGAATTTGTTTAGCCCTGATCCCGGGGGTGTCACAAGTGGGTGGAGAAAAAACTGGCCACAGTGCAAGAGGAAGCGCGACGTCTAAATGCAACAACAAAGTAGAGGCGTCTAACTTGTTTTTGCAGGGAGTGTTTTTCTGTGATATGGTATGGCCCAAGATGTGATGTGTATATTGTATGCGATGATCATGTTTTGTAATGTTTCACGACTTGCATGTCGATGAGTACACAACCGGCAGGAGCCATATGGTTGTCTTTATAATTGTGTATGACCTGCGAGTCAACTTCTTATACGCCATGTAATAGCTTTACTTTATCGCTAAGTAGTTAGCAATAGTTGTAGTTGCTATTCGTGGTGGAGGCAATCATGGTGGAGTGATGGAGATCATGCCGGAACGCACAAGATGGAGATCATTGCGCGAAGATTGGCTATACCATGTCACATAAAGTTATATGCATGTGATGTTTATCCTTTTATGTATCTTATTATGCTTAGATCGCGACGGTAGCATTATAAGATGATTCCTCACTTAAAGATCAAGATAAAAACTGTGTTCTCCCCAAGTATGCACCATTGCGAAAGTTCGTCGTGTCCAAGCATCACGTGATGATCGGGTGCTATAGACTCTACGCTCACATACAACGGGTGCAAGCCAGTTTTGCACACGGAAATACTTGCGTCTAACTTGAGCCTAGCATGTATGCACATGGCCTCGGAACACAAGAACCGAAAGGTTAAGCATGAGTCATATGAATGATATGATCGACACTTCGTTGTCCACCATTGAAACCACATCTCTTCTCGTGATGATCGGATTAGGTGTGGTGAATTTGGATCGTGTTCACTAAACAACTTGAGGGATGTTGAATTTAGTGGGAGTTCATCTAGTAATTTGATTAAGTTGAACTATTTATCGTGAACATAGTCTAAATTGTACTTGCAAATCAGAGATCACATGGCCAAGGCCAACTTCAACTTCAACGTTTTTGCTGAGAAGGAAAAGCTTAAAAACAATGGGTCTAACTTCACCAATTGGTTCCGCAATCTAAGAATCATTCTCTCTGGCGGTCAAAAGGACTATGTCCTTGGGAAAGCGTTAGGTGACCCCTCAAGCAATCGCTACCGATGAGAAAGCTGTCTATCGTCGGCAAAGATGATTATGGTGTGATTAAGAGCACCATGTTGTTTGCTATGGAACCGTAACTTCAAAATCGTTTTGAAGACTATCCGGCCCTTTGAGATTCTCAAGAGCTGAAAACCATGTTTCGACTCAGGCCCATTCTCGAGAGATATGAGATCTCCGAGAAGTTCTTTAACGCAAGATGGAGGAAGGGAGTTCCGTTAGTGAGCACGCCATTAAGATGACGGCTACACTCAACGCTTGAGCAAGCGGAATGCACGATTCCAGAGGAGCTCAAGATTGACAGGGTTCTGCAATCACTCCCTCCCAGCTACAAAAGTTTTGTAGTGACTCATAATCAGATTGGTTCCACTGATACGATCACCGAGCTCTTCGCAAAGCTGAAGGCCGCGGAAGTGGACATCAAAAAGGATAATCATGTGTTGATGGTTCAACAAGCCCACCTTTAAGAAAGGTAAGGGTGCAAAGAAGCCCTTCAAGAAGGGCGGCGGCAAGCATACTACCCCTGCTGAGAAGAAGCTCAGGTCTGGTCCTAAGCCGGACACTGAGTGCTTCTATTGAAAGGACAAAGGTCACTAGAAGCGCAATTGTCCGAAGTACTTAGCGGACAAGAAGGCTGGCACCATCAAAGGTATATTTGATATACATGTTATTGATGTTTTCCTTACTAGCCCTCGTTGTAGTGCCTGGGTATTTGATACCGGTTCAGTTGCTAATATTTGTAACTCGAAACAGGAGCTACAGAATAGACGGCGGCTTGCGAGGGATGAGGTGACGATGCGCGTTGGCAACGGATCAAGAGTTGATGTGATGGCCGTCGGCACGCTCTCCTTAGTTTTACCTTCGGGATTAGTTTTAAACCTTAATAAGTGTTATTATGTGCCTGCGTTGAGCATGAACATTATTTCTGGATCTTGTTTATTGCAAGACGGTTATTCATTTAAATCGGAGAATAATGGTTGTTCTATTTATATGAGTAACATCTTTTATGGTCATGCACCTATTGTGAATGGTTTATTTCTTCTAAATCTCGAAAGGGATGAAACACACATCCATAACATTGAGGCTAAGAGATGCAAAGTAGATAGTGATAATACTACTTATTTGTGGCACTATCGTCTAGGTCATATTGGTGTAAAGCGCATGAAGAAACTCCATTCTGATGGACTTTTGGAGTCTCTTGATTTTGAATCATTTGACACATGCGAACCATGCCTCATGGGCAAGATGATCAAAACCCCGTTCTCTGGTATGATGGAGCGAGCAACGGACTTGTTGGAAATCATACATACCGATGTATGCGGACCGATGAGTGTTTCGCCTTGGTGGATATCGCTATTTTCTCACTTTTACCGATGAATTAAGTAGATATGGGTATATCTATTTAATGAAACATAAATCTGAAACATTTGAAAATTTCAAAGAATTTCAGAATGAAGTGGAGAACCATCGTAACAGAAAGATTAAGTTTCTACGATCCGATCGTGGAGGTGAATATTTGAGTTATGATTTTCTCACGCATCTTAAAGCAAGAGGAATTGTTTCGCAACTCACGCCACCCGGAACACCACAGCGCAATGGTGTGTCTGAACGGCGGAACCGAATCCTATTAGATATGGTCCGATCGGTGATGTCTCTTACTGATTTACTGTTATCATTTTGGGGTTATGCATTAGAAACCGCTGCATTCACTTTAAATAGGGCTCCATCTAAATCCGTTGAGACGACACCGTATGAACTGTGGTTTGGTGCTAAACCTAAGTTGTCGTTTCTTAAAGTTTGGGGATGCGGCTTCGTCAAGAAGTTGATGCCGACAAGCTCGAACCCAAAGCGGAGAAATGCGTCTTCATAGGATACCCTAAGGAAACTATTGGGTATACCTTCTATCACGTAACCAAGGCAAAGTGTTTGTCGTGAAGAACGGTTCCTTTCTTGAGAAGGAGTTTCTCTCGAAAGAAGTGAGTGGGAGGAAAGTAGAGCTAGACGAGGTTGTTGAACCTTCTCTTGAATTGGAGAGTAGCGCAAGACTGAAATTGTTCCAAGGTCACCGCACCAACAATAGAGGAAGCTAATGACAAGGATCATGAAGCTTCGGACGATGTTGCTACTGAACGTCGCAGGTCGACAAGATCGCGTGCCCCTCCTGAGTGGTACGGCAACCCTGTCTTGACTGTCTTGCTAGTAGAAGACAGTGAACCTACGAACTATGAGGAAGTGATGATGAACCCAGACTCTGAGAAATGGCTAGAAGCCATGAAATCCGAATTGGGATCCATGAGCGAAAACCAAGTATGGACTTTGGTGGACCCTCCTAGCGACCGAAAGGCCGTTGAGTGCAAGTGGATCTTCAAGAAGAAAATGGACGCGGATGGTAATGTTACCGTCTATAAACCACGGCTTGTCACGAAAGGTTTTCGACAAGTTCAAGGTGTTGACTACGATGAGATTTTATCTCCCGTAGCAATGTTTAAGTCCATTCGGATTTTATTAGCAATTGCTGTGTTTCATGATTATGAAATATGGCAGATGGATGTCAATACTGCGTTCCTCAATGGAAACATTGATGAAGAGTTGTATATGATGCAACCCGGAGGTTTTGTTGATCCTAAGGATGCTGATAAAGTATGCAAACTTCAGCGTTCTATTTATGGACTGAAGCAAGCATCTCGGAGTTGGAACCTTCGTTTTGATCAAGTGATCAAGAGCTTTGGATTTGTTCCAAATTGCTACGAAGCTTGTATCTACAAGAAAGTGAGTGGGAGCTCGGTGACGTTTCTGGTACTATATGTGGATGACATATTGATTATTGGAAATGACATCAACATGCTTAACGATGTGAAGAGTTATTTGAACAAATGTTTTTCAATGAAAGACCTAGGAGAAGCTGCTTATATATTGGGCATCAAAATCTATAGAGATAGACAAAGACGTCTGATAGCTTTAAGCCAGAGTACATACCTAGACAAAGTTATGAAAAGGTTCAGGATGGATAAGGCACAGAAAGGTTCAGTGCCTATGTTGTCAGGTAAGATATTTAGCAAGGCTCAGTGTCCAACTACGGTAAATGATAGGGAAGCTATGAGCAAAGTGCCTTATGCCTCGGCCATAGGTTCCATCATGTATGCCATGCTGTGTACTAGACCGGATGTGTCCAATGCTCTTAGTTTGACGAGCAGATATCAAAGTGATCCAGGAGTGGAACACTGGACAACCGTGAAGAACATCCTAAAGTACCTAAATAGGACTAAAGAAATGTTCTAAGTCTATGGGGGTGATGAACAGATCGTCGTAAAAGGTTACGTCGACGCTAGTTTTGACACCGACAAGGATGATTCTAAATCTCAGATAGGATACGTGTATATTTTGAATGGAGGAGCTGTGGGCTGGAGAAGCTGCAAGCAAAGCGTGATCGCGGGATCTACAGTAGAAGCGGAATACATGGCTGCTGCAGAAGCGTCAAGTGAAGGAGTTTGGATCAGGAACTTCATCACTGAGCTTGGCGTGGTTCCAAGTGCATTGGACCCACTGGAGATATTGTGTGACAACACTGGCGCCATAGCACTCGCTAAGGAACCAAGATATCATCCAAAGACCAAGCATATCAACATAAGTTTCATATAATCCGAGATTATATAGCAGATGGAGATCTGAAGATTAGCAAAGTACATACAGATCTGAATGTCGCAGATCCATTGACTAAACCTCTTCCACGTGTAAAACATGATCAGCACCTCAGTGCCATGGGTGTGAGATTGTTGCCAGATGTAAACTAGATTACTGACTCTAGTGCAAGTGGGAGACTGTTGGAATTATGCCCTAGAGGCGATAATAAAGATGTTATTATTATAATTCTTGTTCATGATAATGTTTATATACCATGCTAGAATTGTATTAAGCGGAAACTTTAATACTTGTGTGGTTTGTGAACAACACCGTGTCCCTAGTATGCCTCTATGGACTAGCTCATTGATTAATGATGGTTAAGGTTTCCTAGCCATGGACATGAGTTGTCGATTAATAATGAGATCATATCATTGGGAGAATGATATGGTGGACAGACCCAAACTAAGCGAAGCAATTAGATCGCGTCATCGTGTTCGTCTTTGCGAAGCTTTTCTTATGTCAAATATTGTATTCCTTAGACCATGAGATAATACAACTCCCTGGTATCGGAAGAAAGCTTTGAGGTCATCAAACGTCATCCTATGAGAGGGTGATCATAAAGGTGTCTCTCGGTGATCGGAAAGTATCATTGGGTTGTATGCATCGAGATGGGATTTGTCCCTCCCAAGTCGGAGAGATATACTTGGGCCCACTCGGTGTCGATATCAACACCGCTTGCAAGAATGTGGTTAAGTAGTTAATCACAAAGTGATATCGGATTACGGAGCAGTAAAGTACTTGCTATGAACGAGATTGAGCGAGGTATGACTGCAAACGATCAAATCTCGCAAGTAAAATATCGCGAGACGAAGGGAATATATATATGGGATTGATTGAATCCTGGCATCGTGGTTCATCCTATATGATCATCAATGAATGCGTGGGAGTCAATATGGGTGCCTGCACCCGCTGTTGATTATTGATAGAAGATCATGTGCATATTCTCGAACCCGAGGTCACACACTTAACGTGTCTCGACGCTAGGATAGATTGGATAATTGGTTTATGAGTTTTTGTTCGAGTCTCGGATGGGATCCGGGACATCACGAGCTTCCGAGTGGTCCGGAGAATAAGATTCATATAAGTCGGTGCAGTTTTGGAGTTCGGAATTGTTCGGGTTAATCGGTATTGTCTTGGAAGCTTCTAGAACCTTCGGAAGGGGACCAACGTGGCCCCACCTTTCGGGAGGGGCCATGGGCCTATGAGGGAGTGTCCTGGCCGCATTGGGCCAGGGGCACAAGGCCCCATATGGCCCAGCCGACCCTATAGAGTTTAAACTCGTTTAAACTAGAGATAGGGTTTCTAGAAAGGGGAGAGTCCTTGCCCCCCACTTCTCCCTCCCTTGGCCGCCGGCCCAAGGCTTGGAGGAGGGGCAAGGGCTGGCCGCCCCCCCTCTATATATAGAGGGCTGGTGCGCCCCCTCCCCCCTACACCTTGCCTCCAAACCCTAGTTGCCCTGCTGCCCTTCCTCTCTCCCTCCCGACTGTTTGTAGGCGAAGCCTTCTTTGAAATTCTCCACCATATACACCACGCCGTCGTGTTGTAGATCCAATCTATCTCTCCACCATACTTGCTGGTCCGAGGAAGGAGGAGACGTCGAGTCTTTGCGTGTGCATCTCACGGAGGCACCGCCACTTGTGGTGCTAGATCGGATCGGATCGCGAGGAGGAGAAGCGAGTACGACTACATCACCCACGTTCCGACGAACGTTCCGCTGTGCGAATCTTCAAGGGTATGAAGATCTAATCCAATCTCTCTCGTTGATTGCATCCCCTAGATTAGATCTTGGCTTTCCCTCTGTTCGCATTCATAGAAAATTTTGATTTACTATGCCGCGAAACCCTTCATTGGGAACCCCTCGCCTGATTAACTTGCCTAGTAGATTCCATGAGTCACATAGTTCGGGCATTCCATTTGACATATGCATAGAAAACCGTTTGAAGGATTTTCCGGGTGCAGGTGCATTCATAACAGGTAGGTAAGCTTGGACCGGGTTGCTTGGGGTGGATGGAGCCCCTGTTAACCAACCTCGCCTCACATATTTAAGTACCGGCTTCGGGATTTGACCCGTTATGGCGGAACCATACTAATTGCGTGACTCATGGTCTCGGCGAAAGCAAGGTAAAGGTCGTGGCAACCACCGTCTGACAGCCTTCCAAGGAAGAGGGCTAATAGCTTGGCATTAAGAGTCGGTTGGTACATGTGGGTAAAGTTGTACACCCCTGCAGGGTAATAATCTTTTCAAAAAGCCGTGTTCACGGTTATGAACGCTTGGTGACCAGATTCTAAGATCATAGAGAACTATAACCTAATCATAAAACTTGGCAGATCAATGTGTGCTTAAGGATGCTTCCTCATGGGTACGAGGGGGTGATCCTAGTTCAGGAGATGATGATGATTTGGTGGATATCCAAATATGATGATAAATATTTCGGAGATGTCGCTCTCTTATCCCCTTTTAAAATACTCTGATTAGACGAGCTTCTTCTCCCTCTTGTTTTATAAACAAAAGTGGCTTTATGCAAAACAACTCCACCATCCATAAGTCTTGCGGAGTACACCCTGTACTCACCCTTGCCTTGTTAATACTTTTGGCAGAGTAAGTGTTCACCTGAAGACGAGTTCTGTACTACATCGACATCGACGAGTAGCTTGGGGTTCCCGGTCGGTAGCCTGGAATCTATGGGCTGGGATGTCATCATTATGCTTCAGGCCTCTTAGGCCATTTGTTAAGTTTGCTATACTTAATAGCATAATTTTCCTTCCGTTGTTTGATGTTTGTGGTCAGTGACCTCTGCTTGTAATAATTTGGTTCTCTGCTCAGTTATGAGCTTGCTGTAGTAAATTTTGTGTCATAGGGTCACTGCTGTGTTATCGATTCTTCACTGGATATTCTCGAGCTCAAGGTTAAGCTTATTTCAGACGGAGGTATGGAATTTGTTTAGCCCTGATCCCGGGGGTGTCACAAGTGGGTGGAGAAAAAACTGGCCACAGTGCAAGAGGAAGCGCGACGTCTAAAAGCTTCAGTTGTTGAGTGTCTTCTTGGTAGTTAGCAACATTTATTTGGTGATTCTGGTCAAGTGCTGGCAAGGTGCTGGTGATGAATGACCTCAGAGTAGGTGAAGGTGGCTGCCACAATGGCGCCGACCCGGAGCACTAGGACTTCCCGGCGAAGCGTCCCTTCCGGTCTGCGAGCGGTAAGACTTTGTCCACATACCCGGCAAAGTCTATCGGGGTGGCCAAGTCATTGAGCGATGCTTATGGTTTGTAGCCTCAAAGTAGGAGGACTAACCATGTAATAGGGTTGGTGTCGACAGGCTTTGTAAAAAAACCTTTTAACTATGTATAAATGCATTTTGTATGCACATGTGTGATGGCGACTTCATGTTTCTTTGTTTCATTCGAGTTTTGATTTTGTGAATTAGGTGCATCGGGGGTAGCTAGTCCACGAGCATGTTTTGATTATTTTTGCACGCGCGTGACTGACGAGTTAGTATGTGTGTGAGCTGTTTAGGATAACTCTTAGTCGAGTGGACCTTAGCTGTAGGTCTTGGGCGAGTTTTAGTTGATGCACATTCTCTGAGTGACATTTCTTTTCAACACCAATAACGGCTTCGTCAGCCGATCAGAGTAATTGTTGGGGGCGTATGAGCCCAGTAGCGAAGAATCATTGCATTCTCTTGGCGAATGATTGTCTACGATCCACATTGAGGGGTAGCAGTAGTTGCTTGTCATGATGACCCATTGGGTGGGTGTCTGGTGTGTTCTCAGCGAGGCCCTCCATGACGCCTGTCTTTCCGGGTTTGTTCCGGGTGGCGTCGTGGTTCTCATATCGGGGCTTGCTGAGCGTGTTTTCCTATGTGCGGGCGAGGTCCGCTTCGAGCGCCCCCTATTGGTCAGACTCACCGTTGGTGAGGTCGTATGTGGTGCTTGGTGTTGGGGCGGTAGAGCTGTCGATGGAGAAGCGAGTGGTCACTTGTTTCTTCAGGGCCGTAGGGTCATCCTAGTATGCTCCACTCGCTAGTCTGGCGAGTTCGTCGGCGTGTTGCGCCTCTTCGGTGATGACAGCGTCGACCAGCTTTGCATTGTTGTCCTCGCATTCAACAACCATGTATGTGTTGTCGCGCATGGTGATTATGCTGTGGGTACCCGAGAGCTTCATCATGTTGTAGGCGTAATGTGGGGTCGCCATAAACTTGGTGATGTGGCTCGGTTGACGTAGAGCCTGTTGGGAGACCCCAAGATCAAGGTGTGATGAGCACAACAACAAGTTTTCGCTCAGTTATGAAACCAAGGTTATCGAACTAGTAGGAGTAAGGAAACAACTCCAAGGTGTTGCTAACAACTTGGAACCTGCACAACACAAACTCAATACTTTTCCCCAACTTACAGTGAGGTTGTCAATCTCACAGGTTTGCTAAAAACAAAGGATTAACCGTATAGTGTGGAAGATAGTAGTTGCTTGTAGAAAGTAAACGGTAACAGTAGATGATATATCAATGATAAAGATTAGACCGGGGTCCATAGTTCACTAGAGGTGTTCTCCTTAAGAAAGATAGCATGTTGGGTGAACAAATTACAGGGTGAACAATTTGATTGAGATGCATAACAAACATAACAATTCATATACTAGACATCTTGATGAGATTTGATTGGGCATTACAACATAATACATAGACCGTAATCCAAATGCATCTATGACTAATAATCCACCTTTATCATCACCTCACCTGTCAAGATATTACAAGCAAAAAATAATTGCATTAAGCAATGTGTGTAAAGTAAACAATACAATTTCCCCATGGACCAAGGATTGTTGTTTCCTCCCTAGTAGCAACAACACATCTACAACCTTAGAGATTTTTGTCACTTCCCCAGATTACTAGAGGCATGAACCTACTATCGAGTATAAATACTCCCTCTTGGAGCTGCAAGCATCTACTTGGCCAAAGCATCTACGAACAACGTAGAGCATGCAAGATCATAAATAACACATGCATGATAGAATCAATAATCAATATGACATAGTATCTCAATATCCATTGCATCCCTGCAAACACAACATGTATGATTACAAATAGATGATCTTTATCATGAACGGAGCTCACAAGATCTAAACATGATAGCACAAAGGTAGAGAAACAACCATATAACTACTGTATGGACCCATATTCCAAGGGTGACCTACTCACGCATCACTCCGGAGGCTGGCAGGTGATGAAGAAGGCCTCCGAGATGATCTCTCCACTCTGGCAGTGTGCGGGGAAGAGCTTCAGATCCCCCGATATAGGGATGATGGTGGCGGCGGCTACAGACTGTTTTGTGGAGATTTGATCGGGTACTTAGGGTTTCTGCATCGGGGTGCTTTTATAGGCGAAAGGGCGAGGTCGGTGGGCGCCCGAGGGGCCCACACCTAGGGCTGGCGTGCCCCTGGCCACGCCGCCCTAGGGTGTGGCCGCCTCGAGGCTCCCTTTCGGCTGCCCTTCGAACTTCGTGTTTGTCGTGGTGGTATCACGGCATATGCCATGGGTAGGCTAAAGTTGGGGCCGATGGACGTGGAGGAATGTGGGGAGGGATGATGCAGTGAAGACCGCACTCGTATGAACAAAGAGAAATACAATGTATATTGGATTGAAGCTCTCAAGTGGAGATAACACCTTATTCTATGCATCTAATCTCTTATAATCATGCCATACTTGTGGCTACAATCATGCTCCTTGAGCTGTATCTCCTATGCTTCTATCTAGATCCCTCTGTGAGAGTGGAGGAAGAGGGAGAAGGAGAGCTCCTAGTGAGCAGAGAGGGGAGGAGCCCTCCGGGGCCTCCCTGGAGAACGATCCCCTTGGTGCTCCTTATAAAGGGGAGCCCAGGGGACAAAGCTTGTTCCCCACGCTTGGCATCTGTGTAGCATATTCCTAGCATCTTCTTAGATGATCAGCATATGCCTTGGCATCTTTGGAGATGCCATGGCATATCCCTTAGCATATTCTTGATGCCAAGGGCATATTCCAAAGGGCCATGTGCCAGTCTGAGCCATGGGCGTCCCAAGACTGGCATGAGACTTGTTTGTCTTGTCCTGGGTCGATGTTGAGTCGTTGTAGATGGCGTGAAGTCATCTGGAGGTGAATAAGGGGGCGTTTGGGTCTTTATATCTCGGCCCAAACGTCCTGGAGTTAGTGGTAATTCGGCCTAGCAAAGGGTTAATTCGGCCTGGGGGAGCTTGGGCCTAATCTGGATCAAATCTTCTCCCTGCCGAGCTAATCCATAGCCCATCCGGGTTACGAACCGGCCTAGCCGGGGTGGAACTCATTCGGCCTGGAGGGTAGAGCCTGCGGTGGGCCGAGATCACTGAGGTCGGTCCATCCGGGAGAGGCGGTCGGGTCAGTGGAGCTTGCTGGTGCGGTAGTGTCCTCGCGGTGGGCCGAATCTGGCCCACCCGGGGGACGTGGGCGTTGCGACGCGGGACGTCGCTTGGCGGGAGCATGCGGAGGGAGTTCCTGGCAGGGTGTCGGCGGGAGATGGTGGTATTGGCGGGAGCTGTTCAGCGGGAAGGGAGCTGCTGCTGTGATGTCGCTGGATCGGAGTGGCTTGGTGGAGCTCGGTAGATGGGCCGGCTGGGGTTAATCCGGCCCACCTGGGTTCTTTTCCCTTCCTTATATTTAATTCGGCCTTGGGGAGTATGGACTGGGCCGAGATACCTCTTACTCGGCCCAGTTGTTCTTTCATGTCTTTTTCCTTTTCTATTTGACTTGATATTCTCTTATAAAATATACTCTCATTTATTCTTGTCTCTTATTGGCTTATTTATATACCAACTCTGGGGTACCTGGGGGTATATCCCCGACATTAGTCCCCGAGTCTATGTTGGACTCGTAGAGTCGTGCATAGACTTTAATTTTAAATATTCCCAGAGTTATTTTTCGACTTATTGTACCTTGGCTGTATACTTCTATGTATTATAATCCCTTCGGGTAACTTTCTTGTCTCTCAGCCTTCTCGGGCACTGCTTATAACCCTCTTGGGGAAGTTTTTGACTACTGGCCTTCTCGGGCACTGGTCATAACCTCCTTGGATAAGTTTTTGGACTCGTGGCCTTCTTCGGCATTGGTTATAACCCCTTTGGGTAAGTTTTTGGACCTCTGGCCTTCTTGGGCATTGGTCATAGCCCCTTTGGGTAAGTTTCTGGACTTCTTGTCTTCATGGGCACTGGTCATAACCCCTTTTGGTAAGTTTTTGGACCTCTCACCTTCTTGGGCACTGGTCATAACCTCTTTGGGTAAGTTTCTGGACCTCTGGCCTTCTTGGGCACTGGTCATAACCTCTTTGGGTAAGTTTTTGGACTTCTGGCCTTCTTGGGCACTGGTCATAACCTCTTTGGGTAAGTTTTTGGACCTCTGGCCTTCTTGGGCACTGGTCATAACCTCTTTGGGTAAGGTTTTGAGTCCTTGCCTTCTTGGGCATTGCTATTTTAACCCCATTGGGTAAGTTATGAGTTCTTGCCTTCTTTGGCATTGCTCTTTTAACCCCATTGGGTAAGTTATGAGTTCATGCCTTCTTTGGCATCGCTCTTTTAACCCCATTGGGTAAGTTATGATTTCTTGCCTTCTTTGGCATTGCTCAACCCCATTGGGTAAGCTATGAGTTCTTGCCCTCTTTGGCATTGCTCTTTTAACCCCATTGGGTAAGTTATGAGTTCTTGCCTTCTTTGGCATTGCTCTTTTAACCCCATTGGGTAAGTTATAATCCGAGTCATCTGTTTCCAAATCCGAGTTATTTTACTCAAAATTGACTTATGTCTTAAGTCTGAGTCCTCTGACTCAAATCCGAGTTATATGACTCAAATCCAAGTTATCGCATTCCAAATCCGAGTTACTTTACTCAATTTTGACTTACATCTCAAATATGAGTCATCTGACTCAAATCCGAGGTATATGACCCAAATATGAGTTATCTTATTCCAAATACGAGTTACTTTACTCAAATTTGACTTACATCTCAAATCTGAGTCATCTGACTCAAATCCGAGGTATATGACTCAAATCCGAGTTATCTCATTCCAAATCCGAGTTACTTTACTCAATTTTGACTTACATCTCAAATCTGAGTCATCTGACTTAAATCCAAGGTATACGACTCAAATCCGAGTTATCTCCTTCCAAATCCGAGTTACTTTACTCAATTTTGACTTACATCTCAAATCTGAGTCATCTGACTCAAATCCGAGGTATATGACCCAAATCTGAGTTATCTCATTCCAAATCTGAGTTACTTTACTCAATTTTGACTTACATCTCAAATCTGAGTCATCTAACTCAAATCCGAGGTATATGACTCAAATCCGAGTTATCTCATTCCAAATCCGAGTTACTTTACTCAATTTTGACTTACATCTCAAATCTGAGTCATCTGACTCAAATTCGAGGTATATGACTCAAATCCGAGTTATCTCATTCCAAATCCGAGTTACTTTAATCAATTTTGACTTACATCTCAAATTTGAGTCATCTGACTCAAATCCGAGGTATATGACTCAAATCTGAATCATCTGTTTGCCACGATATAACTTGATTTAGCGCGATGACGTTAATTTGCCTTTGATATGGATCCGAGATATAGATCCGAGATAAAGTTTTGGGATCTGATAATAGGGCTAACCGCTGAGAGATCTGATTTGAGATGTAGATATGAGATATAGATTCGAGATATGATAAGCTGGCCAATTGTCATCCAAGATATGGGTTAACATGGAAAGATGGTGAAACATCAATCCGGGTCATAACATAACCTGGCAATCTGGCGAACTGAATAAAGCTTCGGCCCGAATCAGAGATATGATTAGTACGCCGAGTCTGAATACAAGTCCGAATTATAATATACCCTGGCAAGCTAAATCAAATGTTAGTCCGAATCAGAGACAATCTACTGAGCTGAGTTTAAGGTTAATCTGAAGCATAAATAAATTGACTCAAATTATATCCGAATCATCAATAAACTGGCCGGTAAGCTGAGTTAAAGGACAATCCAAAGCATAGATAAACTGACTCAAATTCTGTCTGAATCATAAATAAGCTGACTCAAATTCTATCCGAATTATAAATAGGCTGACTCAAATCTTATCCGAATCATAAATATGCTGACTCAAATTTTGTCCGAATCAGCAATAAGTTGGCTGGTGGGCCGAGTTAAAGGTCGGTCCAAAGCGTAAATAAACTAACTCAAATTCTATCTGAATCATCAATAAGCTGATTCAACTTCTATCCGAGTTATAAATGAGCTGGCTGGTGAGCTGAGTGAAAGGCCAATCCAAAGCATAAACAAACTGACTCAAAATCTATCTGAATCATAAATAAGCTGATTCAACTTCTATCCGAGTTATAAATAAGCTGACTCAAATAGAGATCAAAATCAACATAATGTTCTCTTAATCCAAAGGTGACTCTACGGATAAGTTGACTAGTCCCCGGGTTAAGTTATTTTCTCCCCGGGTTGAAGGATTGAGTGTAGGTGTCTGAGTTATCTAGCACTTTCAGTATACTTGGAGAAGTGTTTGAGTGAGTCTTGCTAGGTCATACCTGCCCTGCTGAGTTACCTGGTACTTACAGTAAGCTTGGAGTAGTGCTTGAGTCCTTCTTGCTGAGTCTTACCTGCTTTAATGAGTTAGACTTGGAGAGCCTCTGGCTTACCTATTTGTTCTCTGCTGGCTTGGTGGAGCTGAATGAGCCCTATGAGGAAGAAGTTGATGAAGATGTTCCCGTCCGGATGGAAACCCAACCAACGCCACTAGAAGGCCCCACAGTGGGCGCCAAATGTCGTGGTGGTATCACGGCATATGCCATGGGTAGGCTAAAGTTGGGGCCGATGGACGTGGAGGAATCCAGGGAGGGATGATGCAGTGAAGACCGCACTCGTATGAACAAAGAGAAATACAATGTATATTGGATTGAAGCTCTCAAGTGGAGATAACACCTTATTCTATACATCCAATCTCTTATAATCTTGCCATACTTGTGGCTACAATCATGCTCCTTGAGCTGTATCTCCTATGCTTCTATCTAGATCCCTCTGTGAGAGTGGAGGAAGAGGGAGAAGGAGAGCTCCTAGTGAGCAGAGAGGGGAGGATCCCTCCGGGGCCTCCCTGGAGAACGATCCCCCTGGTGCTCCTTATAAAGGGGAGCCCAGGGGACAAAGCTTGTTCCCCACGCTTGGATTCTGTGTAGCATATTCCTAGCATCTTCTTAGATGCTCAGCATATGCCTTGGCATCTTTGGGGATGCCATGGCATATCCCTTAGCATATTCTTGATGCCAAGGGCATATTCCAAAGGGCCATGTGCCAGTCTGAGCCATGGGCGTCCCAAGACTGGCATGAGACTTGTTTGTCTTGTCCTGGGTCGATGTTGAGTCGTTGTAGATGGCGTGAAGTCATCTGGAGGTGAATAAGGGGGCATTTGGGTCTTTATATCTCGGCCCAAACGTCCTGGAGTTAGTGGTAATTCGGCCTAGCAAAGGGTTAATTCGGCCTGGGGGAGCTTGGGCCTAATCTGGATCAAATCTCCTCCCTGCCGAGCTAATCCACAGCCCAGCCGGGTTACGAAGTGGCCCAGACGGGGTGGCACTCATTCGGCCTGGAGGGTAGAGCCTGCGGTGGGACGAGATCACCGAGGCCGGCCCATCCGGGAGAGGCGGTCGGGTCGGTGGAGCTTGCTGGTGCGGTAGTGTCCTCGCGGTGGGCCGAATATGGTCCACCCGGGGGATGTGGGACGTCGCTTGGCGGGAGCAGGCGGAGGGAGTTCCTGGCGCGGTGTCGGCGGGAGCTGGTGGTATTGGCGGGAGCTGTTCGGCGGGGAGGGAGCTGCTGCTGTGATGTCGCTGGATCGGAGTGGCTTGGTGGAGCTCGGTAGATGGGCCGGCTGGGGTTAATCCGGCCCACCTGGGTTCTTTTCCCTTCCTTATATTTAATTCGGCCTTGGGGAGTATGGACTGGGCCGAGATACCTCTTACTCGGCCCAGTTGTTCTTTCCTGTCTTTTTTTCCTTTTCTATTTGACTTGATATTCTCTTATCAAATATACTCTCATTTATTCTTGTCTCTTATTGGCTTATTTATATACCAAATCTGGGGTACCTGGGGTTATATCCCCGACAGTGTTATTTCTGGTAAAATATTAACTTTGGCTTTTGTCCCATCTAATTCCGAAAATATTTCCTTACTAGCTTTTCTGAAACCAAAAACAACAGAAAAAGGCAACTGGCAGTGCGGCATCTTGTCAATAGGTTAGTTCCAGAAAATGTATAAAAATACCTCAAAGTGTAGACAAAACATAAGAAAGTTGATACTAAACAAGCATGGAGCATCAAAAATTATAGATACATTTACGACATATCAAGAATCCCCAAGCTTAACTCTTGCTCATCCTCGAGTAGGCAAGTGATAAAAAATAATATTTTTTTGAGGTGACATGCACCATCACAATCTTGATCAAAATATTTGTAAACCATTGATAGCTAGGATCAAAGTACTCTAAACATGAGCATGAAATATATAGTGCTAACAATAAGACCTAGCAACTAAGTTGCAACATGAAAAGGTACAAACAAAAGATCATGAATAACAATGCATTGAAAGATGTTTGTTTGTTTCACATATAGAAAACATAGCACGTGTGGTATTCAACTTGTCCCTCATGGTGTAGCAAAACATAAATGCATAGGACACCTTCAAAGTTCATATTGGTGACTAGATACAAATAGTTCAAGAACAAGCAATATCAATATTATGAATCAATCAATAAGTTTTGGGACAATGCACATAAAACTAAGAATTACAACTATGCTCTCTTAATTAGTGCATAAAGATAGAAGGTGGAGATTCAACAAAAAGTAAGAAGAAAGGCCCTTCACAGAGGGAAGCAGGGATTTCAAGTTTCATAAAGAGCTTCCAAAAATTATGATACTTATTAGCTTTTAGCTCTAATTGCCCCTATCATAAGCATATTCAACTGATTAAGGTTAAAGTGAAACAAATATGAAGTATATGCTTGACAGATCATAAGTTGGCAATCTCATGTCCCTTGAGTACGAGGGCCATTCCTCATGCTACTCAACTTTAGTCACAAGCAAGTTCTTGTCATTGTAAGTATATGTGTATCATAGAGAACCGCCAATGGGGTACCCCTTGCCCCATGACATAGGAGCTATCCCATATCAAAATGACAAGGCAACAGACAATGAGCATTTTAGCGATCTTTTTATTTTCTATTTGCATAGGTTTTTATTGAGGATGCTTCATAGATTGCTTACTATGGTTATGTTGCAAGTTTCCACCATGATTAGGCATGGCTTAGGCTAGCCACCCAGGTGTTTCTCTAACACATATACAATACACGATGGACTTACAAGCTCCCATTTTATTTTAGACAGCCAACATCCGTAAACAAAAGATCATGATATCAACTGGGTAATATGTACAAGTGTTGAAAGCGTTCCCCATGACCGGTTGGTTCTGCTAATTCCCAACTTATAAGTGCAAGCATATAGAACATAGATGACACAATGGTTCAAGGTTATTAGGTGCAAGAAGTAAAGTGTGCCATCAAGTTTGTGAGAGCTTTAATCAATAATTTTTTCATAACAAGTTTAATTTGGAAGATAGATAAAAATATGAATATACTTGGAATGGTGTAAAATACCATGCATAGGAATTTATAGTGGCCTCTTTGGAATAACTTGGTTTCTTGGGAGTTGGATGCATGAGTAGATCTTACTCAGTACAAGTGGAGGCTAGCAAAAGACTAGGAGCACCAACTAAGAGAGCAATAATGGTCATAATCATGCAGAGCGACAAAACATTATCAATTAAAGCATAAAGTGATATTACAAGTCAATAACTAAATGATCATAGATGATAAGGTGACTGGTTCATATTCATAACATGGTGTAAGCATGTGCCAAGTCAACGCAAACAAAGCATCAAAGGAGAATACCACAATATTATGCTTTTGTATGCTAAAACAACGCATGATTCTTTCAAGGCACATTAAGCAATCTCAATTGTTTGGAACAAGTCATGATACACCAATAATTACTAAGCATAAGGTCAAAGAAACATCTAGCATGACATGAAAAGTCTAAGCCACAATCAAAACAAGCTCCCTTTGTACCACTAATAGCATGAATCTTTCTACTCTTTTCCAACACCAATCAACTTATTTGAAACAAAGTGATAATGCGGGGGTACAACTAACTTATTGCAGCAAAACAAACTAAGAAAAACTAAAAACAAATACTAAGACGCTCCAAGAACAACACAATAGTGAATGAAGCAATAAAAATAAAGTGTTTTGAATGAAAACCTGAGATTTTTATTGATGAAGAAGGGGATGCCTTGGGCATCCCCAAGATTTGACGCTTGTACCTCTTGAATATTTATTGGGGTGACACGGGTGGCATCCCCAAGCTTCATCTATTTGTCCATTCTTCATCTTATCACATCATTCTTCTTCTACACTTGAAAATTTCCTTCATACAAAACTTCACACAATTCTTCATTAGCAACATTACTGTATTCAAGATAATAAGCCTTTGGGTTTAGTTTCAACACAAGTAAAACTTTCATTGAAACACAAGATACTGTATAAATTTCTTATAAAAGCTCAAGTGATCAAAGATAACTCAGAAGAAACCGATTAAGAGGAAAATGCAAATAATGGCAGAAATCTGTCAAAACAGACCAGCAGGTAAAAACCGATTTTTTCGAAGACCTTATGTTGATCAAATAGAAAAGTGTTCAACTAAAGAAAGTTAGATAATAACCTGGGTACTAATGTCAGAAAATTACAGCTCAATCCGACGTACTGGGATTTTTCACGAATTTTTACAGTGAAGCAAAAAAATCTGTTTTGGGACATCAACTTCCCCAAATCTTACTTCTCTCCCATTAGAGGTTATTCTTTGCACAAAAACCACACAAAAAGGATAAGGAGAGGTTATTACAGAAGTAATAGCTTCAAAGACTCAACAAAAGAAACCTAACAAAAATTTGGGTTATCTCCCAATTAGTACTTTTCTTTAACGCCTTTAAGTTAGGCACAAGAATCAAGAATCGAGTATTTTCAAATGAAGAAGCATGGTACCTCATCCAAATAAGTTCTAGAGGATCCTCTCTCAATACTCTTGGGTTCACTATTTTCATCAAAAGGGTTTTGAGGGACAATCCAATCAAAATTCTTTTCTAAGGCTTCATGCATTCCTACAAGTTTAAAAGGTATGGGTATTTTAATTTCCTCCCCATTTTTGGGTTTGGTTTTGTCCAACTTTTATAGTGTACCCATAACATCTACACATGAGCCTAGCATATTAAATCAATCAAAGACCTTTTTAGCTTCTTTAGCAACATCATTGAATTCCTTAAGCAAAGTTTCTAGAATAAAATCTCTCTTTTCAGTATCCTCAGTATCTTTCAGTTTAAGAAACATTACTTGCATCATGGGGTTAAGGTTAACAAACCTAGCCTCCAACATGTGAACTAAAGAAGCTATAGAAATTTCATAATTTGGAGAAAGTTTAGCTAAGGATCTATCCTCAATATCTTCATGCTTGCTAACATGATTAACGAATTCTTCAATATTATCTTTCCCAATTATAGAGCCACTACCTATTGAAAGGTCTTTTAGGGTGAACTTAGGGATCAAAATGGCGAGCTAATAACAAGGTGACAACTATATGAAGAACTAATTTTTTGTTTTTTTGATAAGAAAGAGCTAGCCAAACAAAACTATTTTTTGTATTTTTGATAAAAAAGAAACAAGCAAAACAAATCAAAAGAAACAAAGCAAAACAAAAACAAAGTAAAGATATTGGTTGTGAGAGACTCCCCTTGCAAGAATCTTCTTTCTCCCTAAAAGGTGGCTGATGAGGAGGAATAGATTGAGTTGTCCTTATCTCCTCGGCAATAGCGCCAGAAAGTCTTGATGTGGCTCGGTTGACATAGAGCCTGTTGGGAGACCCCAAGAGCAAGGTGTGATGAGCACAACAACAAGTTTTCCCTCAGTTATGAAACCAAGGTTATCGAACCAGTAGGAGTAAGGAAACAACTCCAAGGTGTTTCTAACAACTTGGAACCTGCACAACACAAACTCAATACTTTGCCCCAACTTACAGTGAGGTTGTCAATCTCACAGGTTTGCTGAAAACAAAGGATTAACCGTATAGTGTGGAAGATAGTAGTTTCTTGTAGAAAGTAAACGGTAACAGTAGATGATATATCAATGATAAAGATTAGACCGGGGTCCACAGTTCACTAGAGGTGTTCTCCTTAAGATAGATAACATGCTGGGTGAACAAATTACATCGGGGCAATTGATAGATTGAGAAAGCATAACAATTCATATACTAGACATCTTGACTCCTATGAGATTTGATTGGGCATTACAACATAATACATAGACCGTAATCCAACTGCATCTATGACTAATAATCCACCTTCAGGTTATCATCGGAACCCCTTCCAGTATTAGGTTGCAAGCAACAGATAATTGCATTAAGCAATGTGTGTAAAGTAAACAATACAATTTCCCCATGGAAAAAGGATTGTTGTTTCCTCCCTAGTAGCAACAACACATCTACAACCTTAGAGATTTTTGTCACTTCCCCAGATTACTACAGGCATGAACCTACTATCGAGTATAAATACTCCCTCTTGGAGTTGCAAGCATCTACTTGGCCAAAGCATCTACGAACAAAGGAGAGCATGCAAGATCACAAATAACACAGACATGATAGAATCAATAATCAATATGACATAGTATCTCAATATCCATCGGATCCCGCAAACACAACATGTATGATTACAAATAGATGATCCTGATCATGAATGGAGCTCACAAGATCTAAACATGATAGCAAAAAGGAGGAGAAACAACCATCTAGCTACTATATGGACCCATAGTCCAAGGGTGAACTACTCACACATCACTCCAGAGGCTGGCATGGTGATGAAGAAGGCCTCCGGGATGATCTCTCCCCTCCGGCAGGGTGCTGGGAAGAGCTTCAGATCCCCCCGATCTAGGGACAATGGTGGCGGCGGCTACGAACTGTTTCATGGAGATTTAATCAGGTACTTAGGGTTTCTGCATCGGGGTGCTTTTATAGGCGAAAGGGCAAGGTTGGTGGGTGCCCGAGGGGCCCACACCTAGGGCTGGCGCGCCCCCTGGCCGTGCTTCCCTAGGGTGTGGCCGCCTTGAGACCCCCCTTGGGCTGCCCTTCGGACTCCGTGCTCCTTATGCTAAAATATTGACTTTGGCTTTTGTCCCGTCCAATTCCGAGAATATTTCCTTACTAGCTTTCCTAAAACCAAAAATAGCAGAAAACAGGCAACTGGCACTGCGGCATCTTGTCAATAGGTTAGTTCCAGAAAATGTATAAAAATACCTCAAAGTGTAGAAAAAACAAAATAAAGTTGATACTAAACAAGCATGGAGCATCAAAAATTATAGATACGTTTACGACGTATCACTTGGCGAATGCCTGCCTGCCGAGTACGCAATGGTATGGGCTTCTGAAGTTAACCAGCTCGAAGACGATCCGCTCCATGTGGAAGTTGGCTGGAGTTCCAAAGGTGACTGGCAGCGTCACCTTTCCAATGAGGTATGCCTTCCGTCCCGGGACTATGTCGTGCAAGGTGTACAGGGTGGATTCCAGCATGGACTGCGGTAGCTACAGTCGCCTGAACGTGTCTAGGTAGAGGATTTTTATAGAGCTTCCCCTGTCCATGAGGGTTTTGGGCAGCCAGTAGTCGGCCACTTTGGGCCTAACGACCAGGGCGAGTCGCCCGGGGTATTCAATCATGGGCGCTTGGTCCTCGCGACTCCAGGTGATGCTCTGCTCTGACCAGTTTAGCCAACACGGGATGTCGACTTGTTGCACCGCATTGACAGCGACAGCGTGAGCCAACACCTTCTTCTCGTGGTGTGTTCCCACGCTGATGAATGTGTGGAGGGAGCCGACGACGAGTGGAGAGGGAAGGTAGCGAGTGTTGATGTCTACGCACTTCTATTCTTGTAGACAGTTGTTGGGACTCCAAGTGCAGAGGTTTGTAGAACAGCAGCAAGTTTCCCTTAAGTGGATCACCCAAGGTTTATCGAACTCAGGGAGGAAGTGGTCAAAGGTATTCCCTCTCAAGCAACCCTGCAATCAACATACAAGAAGTCTCTTGTGTCCCCAACACACCTAATACACTTGTCAGGTGTATAGGTGCACTAGTTCAGTGAAGAGAGAGTGAAATACAAGTAGTAATGGTGCCAGAAAATAGCTTCTGACTTGTTGTTGACGTGGGGTAACGGTGCCAGAAAAGAGCTGATGGCGTGGAGGAAAGTTAAAATCCCAAAACCTCCCAGGAAACCGAACAAAGATGGAAGCAAGCAAACATGCAATAGATCTAGTAGCAAACGGTGTTTCAATGCTTAGAAACAAGTCCTAGGGATCATAATTTCACTAGTGAACACTCTCTCATATAATATCCTCTCTTCATGATACTACTCTTAACTACTCTCTGGTTGGACACTATAATCATCGGTAGGGCTATAGCAACACTCCTCAAAGTCCTCCTTCCCCAATCTAGATAACCCCACACTATCACCTTGAGCGCTAGATGGTTCCAGCAAACACCACAATTTCATAGAGACATCCAACTCCAAATATAACTCATAACAAATATTCAATCTAGCCAAAGTGCCACACACGGTATGCACGTTGTCACTTTCACACACATGGGGAAAAGCATAGATCTATTAAAGCACAAAGAGTATTTATGTAGACTCAAACCTAAGTGCCACCATGGCGTGCACGCTGTCACTTTCACACACATGGGGAGAGAAGAGATCTATTGAAGCACTTGAGTAGCAAGGTAGATCTACTTGATTACAAAGCTCATGACCACAACAAAATCATGCATAGAGAGAGATGAACACATAGCTACCAGTAGAGGCCTTAGCCTCGAGGAAGAACTACTCCCTCCTCATCATGGGAATCAGCAACATTGATGAAGATGGCGATGGAGATGGCTTCAGGGGCACTTCCCTGTCCCGGCAGGGTGCCGGAACAGAGACTTTCTGTCCCCCGAATCTCCCTTTCGGTGGCGGCGGCACTATAGATGTTTTCGTGGATTTATTCTGGATTGTTTAGGGTTTTTGGGTCGGAGGCTTCTTATAGGCGCAAGAATCAAGGTTGGTGGCGGTACAGGGGGCCCACACCCCCTCCAGGCACCTCCAGGGCTTGCCTGCACCTAGGGGGTGCGGCCACCCTGTGCCCCCCCCTCCGGCTCTGCTTCGTGGTTCTGTGTTGCTCCGGGAAAAATAATAACTTTGGCTTTTGTCCCGTCCAATTCCGAGAATATTGATTTTCTGCCTTTCTGAACCAAAAACATAATAAAATAGGCAACTAGCACTATGGCAACTTGTTAATAGGTTAGTTCCAGAAAAGATATAAAAACACCTCAAAGTGTAGACAAAGAAAAGCAAAGTAGATACAAAACAAGCATGGAGCATCAAAAATTATAGATACGTTTCCGACGTATCAAGCATCCCCAATCTTAACTCCTGCTCGTCCTCGAGTAGGTAAGTGATAAATAGAATAATTTTTGAGGTGACATGCACCATCAAAATCAAGATCAAACCATTTGCAAGCATTGAAAGCTGGGATCAAAGAACTCTAAACATGGGCATGAAAGATGGATTTCTAACAATAGGACATAGTAACTATGCATACAACATGAAAGGCTACAAACAAAGATCATGAATAACATGCATTGAAAAACGTTTATTTGTTTCACATATAGAAAACATAGCATAGTGGCATTCAGCTTGTCCCTCATGGAGTAGCAAATAGATGCATAGGACACCTTCAAAGTTCATAAGGGTGACTAGATACAAATAGCACAAGAACAATTAATATCAACAATATAAATCAATCAATAAGTTTTGGGACAATGCACACAAAATGGCAACTATGCTCTCTTAATGTTTCCTGAAGGCAGAAGGTGGAGACTCAATAGTAGTGGAAGAAAGGCCCTTTGTAAAGGGAAGCAGAGATTTCAAGTTTCAAAAAGAGCTTCCAAAAATTATGGTACTTGTTAGCTTTCAGCCCTCATTTCCCCTATCATAAGCATCTTGAAGTGATTAAGGTTAAAGTGAACAAAGATGGAGTTTATGCTTGACAAAGTATAAGTTGGCAATCTCAAGTCCCTTGAATACGAGGGGCACACCTCATGCTACTCAACTTCAGTCACCTATAAGTTCTTGTCATTGTAAGTACATGCATATCATAGATAACCGCCAATGGGGTACCCCTTCCACATGGTACAGGAGATTTCCCATAACCAAAATGACAAGGCAAGTAGACAATGAGCATCTAAGAAATCTTCTTATTTACCATGGGAATATGGTGCTTTTTTTTCTCTCTTTTCTCTTTTCTCAATGTGTCTCTTTTTTATAAGGAGAATGCTTCATCGATGTCACTATGGTGATGCTGCAAGTTTCCACCATGATTAGGCATGGCTTAGGCTAGCGGCCCAGGCGTTTCTCTAACACAGGATACAAACTCCATGGACTTACAAGTTCCCTCTGTATTTCACACCGGTGACATCCATAGACAAAAGAACATGATATCAGCTGAGTACAAAGTACAAGTGCAATGTTGAAAGCGTTCCCTATGCCAGCACGGTTCTGCTAATTCCAACGTATAAGTCCAAGCATATATAACAAAGTTGTCACAATATTTCAACTTTATTAGGGGCAAAGAATATAAAGTGTGACATCAAGTTCGTGAGGGCTTTAATCACTAAGTTTTCACATAACAAAATAGTTTTTAATTTGAAGATAGTCGAAAACAAGAATATACTTGGAATGGTGTAACACATCATGCATAGGAGTTTATAGTGGACACTTTGGAATAACTTGGTTTCTTGGGAGTTGGAAGCATGAGTGGAACTTACTCATACAAGTGGAGGCTAGCAAAAGACAGGGAGCAACCAACTAAGAGAGCAATAATGGCCATAATCATGCAGTGCAACAAAGCATTACTAATCAAAGCAAAGAATGGTACAAGTCAAAGACTAAATGATCATAGAGGCTATGGTGACTTGTTCATAGTCATAACATGGTGTGAGCATGTGCCAAGTCAACCAAAGCAAAACATCAAAGGAGAATACCACTATACTATGCTTTCGCATGATAAAACAACGCATAATTTCTTCAAGGCACACTAAGCAATCCCAATTGTTTGGAACAAGACATGCTACAACAATAATCATTAAGCATAAGGTCAATACAACACCTAGCATGTCATGCTAAAGTCTAAGTCACAGTCAATGCAAGCTCATCTTGCACTTACAAGCAAGAACTTACTACTCCTTTCCAACACCAAGCAACTTATTTGAAACAACTCACAAAGATAATAATCAATAAGGATTAGTGAGATTGTTTCACAAATCTAGAAATAAGAACTAAAAAGTTCTAAGCTGAAAGCACAAGAAAACTAAGGCTAAACACAGTGCTAGCAAAAGTGAACACTCACAAAACAATAAGAGTGAAAACTAGAGTGTTCTAAGCAATGGAAACAGAGTGCTTCTCTCTCCAAAAGGAGTGTGGTGTAACCAACCAAAGTGCTTCTCTCTCCAAAAGGAGTGTGGTGTAACCAACCAACTTACTCAATCAAACTAAGCAAACGAAAACCAAAAAGGAAAACTAAGACGCTCCAAGAACAACACAACAGTGCATGAAACAATAAAAACGAAGTGTCTAAACAAACCTGAGCTTTTTATTGATGAAGAAGGGGATGCCTTGGGCATCCCCAAGCTTTGACGCTTGTACCTCTTGAATATTTCTTCGGGTGACACCATGGTGGCATCCCCAAGCTTGAGATTTTGTCCATTTTTCATCTCATTGCATCATTCTCTCTCTACACCTAAAATTTTTCCTTCATACAAAACTTCACACAATCTTCATTAGCAACATTAGCGTATTCAAAAGATATTAGACCTCTGGCAAAGCTTTGTAACAACAAGGATTTTCACTAAAAACATGTGGCATCCCGCAAAACCACTACTAGAAAATCGCGTTGAATTTGTGCATTGCATCGTCATCATCATGCATTGTTTGCCAAAACTATCCCGCAAAGCCTGTTTTGTTTTCTAAAAACGCCCCATCTTTATTCAAACGCCAAACCGGGTCTTGCGGATATTTTATTTGTCTAAAACCACTGGCAAAAGTTATCAAATTAAATAAAAAGTTAAATTATTTTAGCGAGGGGCAGTCGAGCAGGCCAGCTCGAACGACCACCCGGGAATAATAATCGGTCCATCACCCTGCCGACTAAATCCTAATCCCACCTAAATTCTACCCACCCTACAGCCACCTCACCCCCTCAATCCCTGTTTGACACCTCACCTCTCCCTCCCTCTAGCCTATCAAACCGCCACATCAGCCTCACCCTCCTCTCTCTCCTCTCAACCCAGCCCCACACACCCACCACCCCAGCTGTCCCCACCCAAGCACACTACACGCACAAAGACGCAGCCTTTGGCCTTTTCCCACACCTGCTGGGCCCCACCCTGCGCCCCCTCAGTTCCACAGCCCTCTCCTGGTCCCGCGCCCTGCCCCGCCTTGGCCCACCTGTCCCCCCACTCACGCCTGCCCGCTTGGCCCCACACAACACCGCACCCACCCGACGCGCTGCCCCTTCCCCCGTCTCCTACCTCCCGCCCAAAGCCTCCTCTTCCTCCCATCGCCGCCGGCTCCTCCCCGCTCTCCTCCCTCTTCCCCACGTCCGGCCACCCTCCTCCCACCTCGTCCCCACCGGCGCCTCCGCATCCCCCAGGCCCGCTCCTCCCTCACCTCCCCGTCGCTCGGCCGCGCTCACGCCGCTCACCTCGCCTCGCAGTCCCCGGCACCGCCCGCGCGCCTCGGTCCCGCACCCCTCTCACTGGCGCCCGCGTCCCCAGGAGCCCGCCCGCAGCCTCCGCTGCCCGCTCGTCGACCTCCCGCCGTCGCCACGCTCACGGCCCCTCAAGCTTCCTCCGCCGCCGTTCGCCCTCGCCAGCCTCCGCATCCACCGGTCGCCCCTCCACCGCCCGCTGCGCCTCCATCCTCTCAACCTCGCTCGCCTCAGCGCCCCGCTCGTCGACCTCCCCGCCGGCGCCCCTCCGACCCGAGCCGCGCCGCCCTGCCTCCTCCGCTCCCCTCGCCGGGCCGCCCCCCTCGAGCTCCACCGTGACCCGCGCGTCGCCCCGTCCCCGGCCCGACGCCGCCGCGGCCCTCCTCGTCCCCAGCGCCCCGCTCGCTCGCGAGCCGTCTCGTCGTCTGGCCGTCGCCGCTCGGCCTCGTCCGAGTGCCCCTCCGCCTTGAGCTTCATCTTCGGCAAGCGGAAGACCCCAGCTGAGCTTCTGCGGGAGAACAAGCGGATGCTAGATAAGTCCATCAGGGAGATTGAGAGGGAGAGGCAGGGCCTGCAAACTCAGGAGAAGAAGCTCATCGCTGAGATCAAGAAGGCTGCTAAAGAAGGACAGATGCAGTCCCCGGGGCAGTGAGGACGCCGTCATGGACCCGGAAAATCCCCGGGCCCCCAAATCGACATTGTCATCCGAGAACTTCGACAAGGCCGCCAAGATCTACACCGTGTTGTAAGGCCACCGACAAGATCTCCATCCTGGACCCCAGGGACTCCCTCTCGGACATCGAGCGCCAAGATCGACTCACGGTTTCCGAAGCTGTTCCCGGACCCAAAGACGTCGAGACCCCTGACCCGAAGATCGATCCCGGCGCGCCCAAACCCCGTCAAGACCCCGAACCCTCTCGGATTCGAGGACCGAAGACGGCCGGAACGCCAAGACCGACTCGATGGTGCGAGCCCGACAAGATCCTCGCAACGGCAAGATCGACCCCGTGGGACCCGACAAGACCTTCGCGACGACAGGAACGGCATCGGCCCGGAAGAATCCGACGCGCCCCGACACCGACCCAAGTCCGGCTTCTCGGAACGCCAAGATCTACCCCAGAAACCCGAGAGCGCTTCCGCCGAGAACGTTTCCGTCGAACCCTGAACCCCGAGACCGAACCCCGGACCCTGTCGAACCCCGAACCCTCGGACCAAGATCGTCGAACCCCTAATGTGTGAACCCCTTTCTCGAGCCCTATTTCATAAATGAAATAACAACTTGTTGCATATTAATTGTTCATCTCGCATGCATATTTGTGTGGGTTGGGGGCCTTATGCCGATTCACCTAATAATTAAATATGGGGCCCATATGCGGGCAATTCTAGCCTTATATTGGCCTCATTTAAACATGTGTAGCGAACCATTGCCATCTATTGTCTTGCTATATAACATTTAATTTTCGGGGTAGATAAACAACTTGAACCATCTAATTACTTGTCGGGACCCCGGTTCCGTTTAATATGACCTAATCGCATCGCACCTTTGCCATGTCATACATCATACATGCATCATGCCGATCTTCTGCCGTTGTATTAAATATTGCATCCGGTGTTTCTTCTAGTGTTTTGCTTCTTCGCGGATAAGGCCGTTGAGTTGATGTGAGCTTCGCCCCGACCTTCGGGGAAAACCTTCGACAATGTTTCAGGCGAGCATCTCCCCCTTTATACCTATCTTACTTTTACAGTCTTTATTCCCTCCTGTTGATCTATTGCTATCTGTGTTGCGATGCTTTAGTTTCAGTACCTGTGATATACCTTGCAGCCTTATATTGCCTTGGACACATCCTATTACCTGTTGTTTGGTAGATAGTTGGACTTGTGCGTCGTAGTCGCTTGCTCAAGTGCTGTTGCGTGTCGTTCGGTGCCACAGTTGCTGATGTATTGCCGCATGTTGCTGTTGGAGATGATTCTAGTTTTACTTACCGTTCACTTTAATTTCTGTTTAACAACTAAAATTGAAATAAGCAGAGGCATCGGTGGGTGATAGAAAATATTTGGTTTCCGACCGCCCACTTGTGTCCCGTAAGACCCCGAGTACTTGATACATGTTCCTTGATTTATCGCGCTATCCACATCCGGGAGGTATATGGGACCCCCCTGAGCCAGAGCTTGATTCAGTCTTATTTCTTGGGGCCACAAACTAGTTTGAGGTTTTATTTACGATCCTGTACTTATGCCATGCTACTTTCTGTATTTAAATTGTGCGAGCACCTTTGTACTATTAGGATCGGGACACGATTCGCGGTGTCGACAAGCCCAGCCACACTTTCGGGTTCCCGATCGTTCTGACCGTCTACCCAAACCTTAAGCCGTCTCGAGAGGCCGCTTCGTTGGATTCTACTTAAGGTGGCCCCTGAAATATTTCTGAATCCTGTGATTGTTCAGTCGTGAAAGCCTCGTTGGGTTTTGTTTTGGTTTTTCCGAGGTTGATCGAGCGTGTGTTGCTATTGGTGCACCCCGGCCGGGTAAAACTTTCTGAAAGCCGTGTCCGCGGATATGGACGACTTGGAGCACAGTATCTCGATCATAGACAAGCATAACTAAAGTTTACTGCTCTAAATTTGACTTAAACCTGACTAGTAATCAGCTTCACTATAATGGAATGGCTAATTAACACTGCCCACAATTGCTTGTTTGGAGTGTCGCTTGCGACCATTGTACCTGACTAGTAAATACTACAACTACAACGGAATGGCTGAATAAAAGTACCAACAACTGCTGGGTTTAAGGGTTATCTCATGCTAATTGTATCTGACTAGTAAGAGTTGCCACTATAACGGAATGATTAACTAAAAGTGCCCACTGCTTACTTTGTCAGAATGATTATCTAAACCTGAATAGTAATTGCTGCAACGATAACCAAATAAGCAAAGCGCCAGCTGTGAGTTCCTCGGTTGACTTCCTCGTTTGGTACCGAGGGGGAAACGCCAGGATGGGTTTGTTTGATGCTAGTATCAGGTTGGATCCGAATAGATCTTTCTTACCCCTCTCTGATAACCGCCAGTTGTATCGAGTCTCTATAGGTTGTTTAGTGCATGCTACCGCTGCCGCTTCAGTCCACCATACCTATGTAGGCGAGGACCGCCGAATTCTAGCCTCGCTGTCTTGGCCTCGATCTTGGCGCTCCTTCTTTTTCCTTTGCCCTTTGTCGGCACCCTTTTGTTTAAGCAGGTTTGAGATCGGCGCCGTTAGCGAGGTTACCCTTCCGGCTTGGCACAGGGGGTTATGGACGCCACTGGTTATTCTTCAGGGCTCTTAGCCCCATTTGCATCTTGTCCGTAGTCGGACGCTGTGTCATTTTCAAGGTGATTTGGATCTTTGTATATTATATTTGTATTCTTGACTCCTGGAGTCGCCATTATATATATATCTGTTCTGTGGGTCCCATCGAGGACTGTTGTGTAATGTTATTACTTCGTTTTCCACCCGCACGAAAGTGCCTGGTGGGCACCTTTGAATCGTTTCTATGCGGATTTGGCGAATTTGCTCAAACTTGCATAGGTTCGATTGAGGTGTGTCTGAGTGGTATCGAGCTCGGCAGTTGCGATACCCCACAAGTCCGACTGTAGGATAACCTAGCTAACGGCCAAGTAGAGGGTCAAAACTATTTTCAAAATCGGTTGGATAGTTACGATTAGGTCTGATTTTACTCCTTACCCTCTGCTATTCTCCTCTTCTCGTGAGTTTTGAATCCGCTCTCTTCTCTTTCTTGAGTCCGGGATTTCGTGGTTGGGTTTTCCGTCGTACCTTGAGGTTTCGCTTTCTCCCTTTTATGCGGAGGTGCTACGATCATCAATCTGCAACATGCATTGTACCCTTCATCCAATCTTCTGTTTTTGAGCTCTTTATCCATATGTGTTCCTTGCCGGATATCTGTGTCGTTGAAAAACATATGAGAAGGACGAGCATTGGCGAAGTTGGAGTATACCTTGAGCATGTGTTGTTCATGCCAATGGAACCATCGCGGAACCTAATCATTGTGTCTTTCATACGATTCCTGCTGGCATCATCCCTTTGTTCCGGATACCGCCTAAGAAGGTCTTCAGTCTAAATCTCGAGAGTTGAGTTGCCTGATTCTCCTACCCATGTATAGAGTCGGTAGTTGGGTCCGGGATGGACTGATCACCCTACCCGACTCTTACTGTTCGCTCTGTACATCGAACTGGTGGATCAATGAAACTTCTCCCTCTTCTAATGGAAGTTAGAGGTGGCCTTATCGTTTGATACCTCTATCTTCGTCCTTTTTTTCTCCGGAGTGTTCTCTCGACGATCAGAGATAACGACCCTTTGTTGGTGGTGTCGCCGATTTCAAGATGGCGGTTGAACTCTTGTTAGTGGTGTCGCGAGGATCTACACGAAGCGCGAAGGATCAGACCGCCGACCTTCCTTCCGGTACCATGAGGCGGATCTCGAGGGCGAGATCCCTTGTTAGTGGTGTCGAATTGTGGCATCCCGCAAAACCACTACTAGAAAATCGCGTTGAATTTGTGCATTGCATCGTCATCATCATGCATTGTTTGCCAAAACTATCCCGCAAAGCCCGTTTTGTTTTCTAAAAACGCCCCATCTTTATTCAAACGCCAAACCCCGGGTGCTGCCGGATATTTTATTTGTCTAAAAACCACTGGCAAAAGTTATCGCAAATTAAATAAAAAGTTAAATTATTTTAGCGGGGGCAGTCGAACGGGCCAGCTCGACCCGAACGACCACCCCCAGGAATAATAATTGGTCCATCCTGCCAGCCCCAGCTAAATCCTAATCCCACCTAAATTCTACCCACGCCTACCTGGCCACCTCACCCCCTCCAATCCCTGTTTGACACCTCACCTCTCCCCTCCCCTCTAGCCTATCAAAACCCGCCACATCAGCCTCACCCACTCCCCTCTCTCTCCTCTCAACCCAGCCCCACACACCCACCAACCCCCAGCTGTCCCCACCCAAACGCACACACTACACGCACACAGCAGCACGCACCCGGCCTTTTCCCCACACCCGCTGCAGCCGGGCCCCACCCCGTGCGCCCCCCACTCAGTTCCCTGGCCCTCTCCTGGTCCCGCGCCCTGCCCCGCCTTGGCCCACCTGTCCCCCCACTCACGCGCCCACTCACGCCTGCCCGCGTGGCCCCACACAACACCGCACCCACCCGACGCGCTGCCCCTTCCCCCGTCTCCTACCTCCCGCCCGAAGCCTCCTCTTCCTCCCATCGCCGCCGACTCCTCCCCGCTCTCCTCCCTCTTCCCCACGTCCGGCCACCCTCCTCCCACCTCGTCCCCACCGGCGCCTCCGCATCCCCCAGGCCCGCTCCTCCCTCACCTCCCCGTCGCTCGGCCGCGCGCTCCGCCGCCTCGCCCTCCGTCCCTTGAGCCGCAGCACCGCCAGCGCCTCGCCATCGTCCCGCACCCCTCTCCACGCCGCGTCCCCGGCAGGGAGCCCGCCCGCCCGCCTCCCTGCCCCTCGTCGACCTCCCTTGGCGCCCTCCCGAGCAGCGCCGCCACCTCCTCCGCTCCCCGGGCCGCCCCCCCCTCGAGCTCCTCCGTGACCAGCGTCGCCCGTCCCGGCCGGCGCCGCCCCCTCCTCGTCCCAGCGCCCGCTTCGCTCATGGCCGTCTCGTCGTCTGGCCGTCGCCGCTCGGCCTCGTCCGAGTGCCCCTCCGCCTTGAGCTTCATCTTCGGCAAGCGGAAGACCCCAGCTGAGCTTCTGCGGGAGAACAAGCGGATGCTAGATAAGTCCATCAGGGAGATTGAGAGGAGAGGCGCCTGCAAACTCAGGAGAAGAAGCTCATCGCTGAGATCAAGAAGGCTGCTAAAGAAGGACAGATGCACGGCGGGCGATGAGGACGCCGTCATGGACCCGGAAAATCCCCGGGCCCCCAAATCGACATTATCATCCGAGAACTTCGACAAGGACGCCAAGATCTACACTGTGTTGTAAGGCCACCGACAAGATCTCCATCCTGGACCCCAGGGACTCCCTCTCGGACATCGAGCGCCAAGATCGACTCACGGTTTCAGAAGCTGTTCCCGGACCCAAAGACGTCGAGACCCCTGACCCGAAGATCGATCCCGGCGCGCCCAAACCCCGTCAAGACCCCGAACCCTCTCGGATTCGAGGACCGAAGATGGCGAGCAAAGACCGACTCGATGGTGCGAGCCCGACAAGATCCTCGCAACGGCAAGATCGACCCCGTGGGACCCGACAAGACCTTCGCGACGACAGGAACGGCATCGGCCCGGAAGAATCCGACGCGCCCCGACACCGACCCAAGTCCGGCTTCTCGGAACGCCAAGATCTACCCCAGAAACCCGAGAGCGCTTCCGCCGAGAACGTTTCCGTCGAACCCTGAACCCCGAGACCGAACCCCGGACCCTGTCGAACCCCGAACCCCCGGACCAAGATCGTCGAACCCCTAATGTGTGAACCCCTTTCTCGAGCCCTATTTCATAAATGAAATAACAACTTGTTGCATATTAATTGTTCATCTCGCATGCATATTTGTGTGGGTTGGGGGCCTTATGCCGATTCACCTAATAATTAAATATGGGGACCATATGCGGGCAAATCTAGCCTTATATTGGCCTCATTTAAACATGTGTTGCGAACCGTTGCCATCTATTGTCTTGCTATATAACATTTAATTTGCGGGGTAGATAAAAAACTTGAACCATCTAATTACTTGTCGGGACCCCGGTTCCGTTTAATATGACCTAATCGCATCGCACCTTTGCCATGTCATACATCATACATGCATCATGCCGATCTTCTGCCGTTGTATTAAATATTGCATCCGGTGTTTCTTCTAGTGTTTTGCTTCTTCGTGGATAAGGCCGTTGAGTTGATGTGAGCTTCGCCCCGACCTTCGGGGAAAACCTTCGACAATGTTTCAGGCGAGCATCTCCCCCTTTCTACCTATCTTACTTTTATAGTCTTTATTCCCTCCTGTTGATCTATTGCTATCTGTGTTGCGATGCTTTAGTTTCAGTACCTGTGATATACCTTGCAGCCTTATATTGCCTTGTACACATCCTATTACCTGTTGTTTGGTAGATAGTTGGACTTGCGCGTCGTAGTCGCTTGCTCAAATCTTTGTTGCGTGTCGATTACCACGATTCGATGTATTGCCGCATGTTGCTGTTGGAGATGATTCTAGTTTTACTTACCGTTCACTTTAATTTCTGTTTAACAACTAAAATTGAAATAAGCAGAGGCATCGGTGGGTGATAGAAAATATTTGGTTTCCGACCACCCACTTGTGTCCCGTAAGACCCCGAGTACTTGATACATGTTCCTTGATTTATCGCTATCCACATCCGGAGGTATATGGGACCCCCAGGCGAGCTTGATTCAGTCTTATTTCTTGGGGCCACAAACTAGTTTGAGGTTTTATTTACGATCCTGTACTTATGCCATGCTACTTTACGTATTTAAATTGTGCGAGGAGCACCTTTGTCTGTTAGGATCGGGACACGATTCCGGTGTCGACAAGCCCAGCCACACTTCGGGTTCCCCGTTCTGACCATCTACCCAAACCTTAAGCCGTCTCGAGCCCGGCGCCGTTCTGATTCTACTTAAGGGTGGCCCCTGAAATATTCTGAATCCTGTGATTGTTCGGTCGTGAAAGCCTCGTTGGGTTTTGTTTTGGTTTTCGAGGTTGATCGGCGTGTGTTGCTATTGGTGCACCCGGCGGGTAAAACTTTCGAAAGCCGTGTCCGCGGATATGGACGACTTGGAGCACAGTATCTCGATCATAGAAAAGCATAACTAAAGTTTACTGCTCTAAATTTGACTTAAACCTGACTAGTAATCAGCTTCACTATAATGGAATGGCTAATTAACACTGCCCACAATTGCTTGTTTGGAGTGTCGCTTGCGACCATTGTACCTGACTAGTAAATACTACAACTACAACGGAATGGCTGAATAAAAGTACCAACAACTGCTGGGTTTAAGGGTTATCTCATGCTAATTGTATCTGACTAGTAAGAGTTGCCACTATAACGGAATGATTAACTAAAAGTGCCCACTGCTTACTTTGTCAGAATGATTATCTAAACCTGAATAGTAATTGCTGCAACGATAACCAAATAAGCAAAACTGCCAACTGTGTGAGTTCCTCGGTTGACTTCCTCGTTTGGTACCGAGGGGGAAACGCCATGATGGGTTTGTTTGATGCTAGTATCAGGTTGGATCCGAATAGATCTTTCTTACCCCTCTCTGATAACCGCCAGTTGTATCGAGTATCTATAGGTTGTTTAGTGCATGCTGCCGCTTGATCCACCATACCTATGTGGCGAGGGCGAATTCTAGCCTCGCTGTCTTGGCCTCGATCTTGGCCTCCTTCTTTTCCTTTGCCCTTTGTCGGCACCTTTTGTTTAAGCAGGTTTGAGATCGACGCCGTTAGCGAGGTTACCCTTCCGCTTGGCACAGGCGGGGTTATGGGCATGTGGTTATTCTTGAGGCTCTTAGCCCCATTTGCATCTTGTCCGTAGTCGGACGCTGTGTCATTTTCAAGGTGATTTGGATCTTTGTATATTATATTTGTATTCTTGACTCCTGGAGTCGCCGTTATATATATATATATATATATATATATATATATATATATATATATATATATATATATATATATTACATGGGTCCCATCGAGGACTGTTGTGTAATGTTATTACTTCGTTTTCCACCCGCACGAAAGTGCCTGGTGGGCACCTTTGAATCGTTTCTATGCGGATTTGGCGAATTTTGCTCAAACTTGCATAGGTTCGATTCTGAGGGTGTTACAAAACACAAGCTACTGTAGTAACTCCTTCAAAAAGCTCAATTCACCTAAAGAGAACTCAAAAAGGAATCAATAAGAAGCAAATGCAATTCATGGCAGAAATCTGTCAGAACAGACCAGTAGGTAGAAACCAATTTTTTCGAACATCTTCTGTTGCTCAAATCAAAAAGTGTTGAACTAACTAAAGTTAGCTAACATACTGGGGATTTATTCATAAATTTTCAGATCAATCCTAGTTACAGAGAATCCTCACGATTTTTTTTTTGTGGAGGACATAAATCTGTTTCGGGACAGCAACTCCCCAAATATTACTTCCCTCTCATTAGAGGTCATTCTTGGCACAAAAAAAACAAAAAGGATAATGAGAGGTCATTACAGAAGTAATAACTTCCAAGACTCAATAAAACTCTTGGGTTATCTCCCAACAAGTACTTTTCTTTAACGCCTTTAAGTTATGCATGATAGTTTCAAAGATGCTCACATAGGAAATATGAATTGATTTAAAAGAGAGCATCAAAAAGCAAATTCAAAACACATTTAAGTCTAACCCACTTCCTATGCATAGGAATCTTCTAAAGAAACAAGTCATGAAAGCACAAAGCAACATGCATGAGAAAGCAAAACAAGTGCAACTTCAAGATTTTCAACATAAAGAGGGGAAACTTAATATTTTTGAGATGCATAAGACCATGTTTCCCTCTCTCGTAATAACTTTCAGTAGCATCATGAATAAAATTAACAATATAACTATCACATAAGACATTATTTTCATGAGCCACATGCATAAAATGATTATTACTCTCCACATAAGCAAAGGCATTCTTATTAATTGTAGTGGGAGAAAATTCAACAAAATAGCTATCATTATTATTCTCATCACCATAATCATCAAATATAGGAGGCATATTGTAATCACAATTAATTTTCTCCTCAATAGTAGGTGGACTGAAAATATCATAATCATCATATATTGGAGGCAAAGTATCATCAAAGTAAATTTTCTCCTCCATGCTTGGGGGACTAAAAAGATCATTTTCATCAAAACTAGCTTCCCCAAGCTTAGATGTTTCCATAGAATTAACAATAAGGGTGTCCAAAGAATTCATACTAATAACATTGCTATTAGCATGCAAATAAAGCTCCATAGGTTTTTTAATTTTCTCTTCAAACACTTCATGTCCTAACTCAAGATAAATGCTATAGAGTTCTCTAATTTTGTTGTTATTTTCCATTAAGCCTAACTAGTGAAAACAAGAAATAAAAAGACAAAACTGCAGAATCTAAAGGAAATAACTTCGAGCACTCACACCGGAGGATGTGAGTACCTTTTACCTTACCTCCTCGGCAACGGCGCCAGAAAAGGGCTTGATGTCTACGCACTTCTATTCTTGTAGACAGTTGTTGGGCCTCCAAGTGCAGAGGTTTGTAGAACAGCAGCAAGTTTCCCTTAAGTTGATCACCCAAGGTTTATCGAACTCAGGGAGGAAGTGGTCAAAGGTATTCCCTCTCAAGCAACCCTGCAATCAACATACAAGAAGTCTCTTGTGTCCCCAACACACCTAATACACTTGTCAGGTGTATAGGTGCACTAGTTCAGCGAAGAGAGAGTGAAATACAAGTGGTAACGGTGCCAGAAAATAGCTTCTGACTTGTTGTTGACGTGGGGTAATGGTGCCAAAAAAGAGCTGATGGCATGGAGGAAAGGTAAAAGCCCAAAACCTCCCCGATAAACGGAACAAAGATGGAAGCAAGCAAACATGCAACAGATCTAGTAGCAAACGGTGTTTCAATGCTTAGAAACAAGGCCTAGGGATCATACTTTCAATAGTGAATACTCTCTCATATAATATCCTCTCTTCATGATACTACTCTTAACTACTCTCCGGTTGGACACTCTAATCATCGGTGGGGCTATAACAGCACTCCTCAAAGTCCGCCTTCCCCAATCTAGATAACCCCACACTATCACCTTGAGCGCTAGATGGTTCCAACAAACACCACAATTTCATAGAGACATCCAACTCCAAATATAACTCATAACAAATATTCAATCTAGCCAAAGTGCCACACACGGTATGCACGATGCCACTTTCACACACGTGGGGAAAAGCATAGATCTATTAAAGCACAAAGAGTATTTATGTAGACTCAAACCTAAGTGCCACCATGGCGTGCAAGCTGTCACTTTCACACACATGGGGAGAGCAGAGATCTATTGAAGCACTTGAGTAGCAAGGTAGATCTACTTGATTACAAAGCTCATGACCACAACAAAATCATGCATAGAGAGAGATGAACACATAGCTACCAGTAGAGCCCTTAGCCTCGAGGAAGAACTACTCCCTCCTCATCATGGGAATTAGCAACGGTGATGAAGATGGCGATGGAGATGGATCCGGGGGCACTTCCCTGTCCCGACAGGGTGCCGGAACAGAGACTTTCTGTCCCCCGAATCTCCCTTTCGGTGGCGGCGGCACTATAGAGGTTTTCGTGGATTTATTCTGGATTGTTTAGGGTTTTTGGTCGGAGGCTTCTTATAGGCGCAGGAATCAAGGTTGGTGGCGGTACAAGGGTCCCACACCCCCTCCAGGCGCCTCCAGGGCTTGCCCGCGCCTAGAAGTCTTGCCACCACATGGCCCCCTCGGATCTGCCGTGGTTCCGTGTTGCTCCGGAAAATAATAACTTTGGCTTTTGTCCGTCAATTTTCGCCTTCGGAACCAAAAAGCAGAAAATAGGAAGCGCTTGTGGCAACTTGTTAATAGGTTAGTTCCAGAAAAGATATAAAAACACCTCAAAGTGTAGAAAAAGCAAAGCAAAGTAGATACAAAACAAGCATGGAGCATCAAAAATTATAGATACGTTTCCGACGTATCAAGTGTCCAGTAGCTCGTTGTGGCCGGCGATCCCCATTTCCATGAGGTATGTGTCGATCCATACTTTGGGATCGAGTTTGGGGTCGTACTTCTCCATGTACTTTGGACCTCGGAAGTTTGGAGGGTAGTTCTCGCCCCAGACAATTGGTCCAAAGCATGGAGGGCCGACTCGGCTGAGGCTGCCGCGACTGGAGAGTGTGTGGCGAAGTTCGTATGGTTGGCGGGTTCACCACGCTTGTGTGTTGATAATGTGGCCTCGCACGTCGACGGGCTGGCCATTGGCTGCTACCATGTTGTATTCCGGCCACTTGTTGTTTATGGAGATGGTGGGGTTGGTGACCACCAGTTGTCATGCCTCTAGGGGCGGGCAGTTTGCCACATTGGTGTCTGGAGGGGGTGTGGGCCCCCTGGACCGGACGACACTGCTATGCTGTTTGTGGACCGGGAGTATACCGGCCCCTGGGAGTATCTACCTGTGTTCTGCTGCTCGACCGCTTTGGCAAGAAGGGCTTAGGCGTACTTGATCTGGAGGGCACTTCACCTGTAGGGGTTCAGGTTGGCGACCGCCGCTTAACTTGTGATGGCGTTGTCCATCGGAGTCAAGTAGAGAGGGAGGCCATTGGCCTCATAATCCCGCGACGCGATGATGACCCGAGGCTGTTCCAAGGGGTGCACGTTTGGGTGGCGATGGAGCTCCATTCACGGTCGACCCGGCGGTTGGGCGACTGCCTCCTGGTGGTGCTTTGTTGTAGAGCTCGCGGTCGGCTGCCCGCGCAGGGTCGTTCTTGTCGTCGAAGTTAGAACTCAGCCTTGCGAGGAGAGATTGATTCGACGTGTAACACGGCTATGGTGATACACCGAGAGCTATTGAGCGGTTTCTTGATCGAGGCAAAAAAAAGTCGTGCTCAACCTTTTCTTTCTCCCTGGCCTCGTTCAAGGCCACACGATGCTGCTCGATCTCAACGGAAGTTGCGATGGGAGGGAGGGGCATGCTGAAAGGATCCACCAGTGGTTTGTTGTTGTTCTCCATGTATATGGCGTGGTGGACGATGGGGTAGGCCTCGTATGGAGAGTCCGACCCAGAATCATAGTCGATGACTTGGAGGATCAAATCGTCCGCGTAGTCCCCAACATTGGAGACTTTGGTGATGGAGCTGTCCTTGGACGCGGGGGCGTTAGGCTCTGCGAACGGCGTGGGTTCCGCCGAGTCGGCATCGTCGCAGAGGGTGTCACTGCTCTCGACTAAGCCTTCCTCGATCGCGTTGTACTTGGAGGTGAGCAGGGAGATTGACTGGATCTTCTCCTCCAAGAGTAGATCGTGTGGGGGCGATCTGGTGCTGGTGAATGCGGTAGGACCCGCCGGATCGATGGCGTCGGTGAGGATGACGAAGAGGTTGATGGAGCCTATTGGTATCACGATGGTGTGCGTGACTGGTCGCGAGGCCGGAACGTAGGTGCTCGGCAGGATCTAGAGAAATCTGTTGGTGATGATCATGCAGCCGGTGGAGAAGGGTCGGCGAGTCAGAGTGAAGGGTCTCACCACAGATCTAAGGCTTGACTCACCAAGCCCCACGGTGGGCGCCACTGTCGTGGGAATGGCCACGACAGTCGCTATTGGCGATAGCAATTGATTCGAAGTAGGGCAAGAGCGAGTAGCCATCCGCAGATCGAGATTGGGAGCGGGACACATGGTTTACCCAGGTTCGCCCTCCTATAGGGTAAATACCTACTTCTTGCTTTCTTATATTGATGGTGGATGAGTTACAAGGACGGCGACCTTGGCGTAAGGGCGGCGAGTCACTCGGATGTTGTAGCTAATAGCTCGTGTGTACAAAGGGAACCCTAGGGAGGCTTATATAGGGATGCCTCGCTAGGGTTTTACAAGATCCGAACCTAATCAGCAACGGGTTCGAGAGTTTGACCTAGCTACAGTCTTGGGACTTTGCGTCCAGTCACCGGTATTCTTTGAAGCTTTCTTTCTAGTCACCATCATTGCTGGCCCAGTTGACATTGTCCTGGGCCAGACACTTCCTGCCTATGTGGATACCCCGATTGGCATATCCCCATCACCTACGATGGGAACTGTAAGCACCAAGATCCATCTACCTATATACAATCTACGGGTGGATATACATTCATAGAATACATACCCTTGAAGAACGGCAAAGCTTAGCGAGGTTGTACTTTTGGATGATGTAGTCATTCGCTTGCCGATCTTAAGATCGAGTAGAAGTCCGGCAGCACCGCAACTTAGCGGAGCATCCGTTATCACACACACGTCTGGAACCTCGACAACCTCCGCATCCTCGCTCCAGCAGTGTAGCGGAAGCAGCAAATCCTTGATCCAGAAAAAGCCACTGGAAACATGTATCTCGCAAAGCCGAGACAATGGGGGAATATTACTAGAGGGGGAGAGAGATCCTTCATGAGGAGATGTGAGTGAGAAGGAGGGAGAGGGAGGCCTTTTATAGGGGTAAGGGGGCAGCCCCTTCCATGGCCAGCGGCCAAGGTGGTGCCCCCACTTCTTCCCTCATTCATGTGAGTGGAGCTCCCACTCACAAAATGCCTCTCCATTTCCTCCACTCAAAATACCACTCAAAATTCATTAAATTTCCACCAAATTTAATGTAATCTCTCAGTTAATAAAAATCTTTTATTTCTTTATTCAGAATTTTGTTAATTACATTAATTAATAAACATTCACATAAAACCCTTACTACATTTGAATTTCACATGCAGAAACAATTTGAGCAATTTCACCCGAAAGAATTCCGGTGTCTATTGAAATAATCCCAATGCTTTCACTACTAGGAAAAATGATTATAGGTAGATTTTAATCCTGTGGCGCATATAGGAAAATGCTCCACTAAAATTTATTCTGTGGCGCATATAGCAAATGCTTCATAGAATTCTTGCAATTCTGTGGCGCATATAGCTATATGCGCCACAGAAAGTGAGAATTTTGTGGCGCATATAGCCATATTCGCCACAAAATTCATGTGGGCCCAATGTGGGCCTGACCCAGCATATGGGCATGCCAGAATTCTATGGTGCATACGACTATATGCGCCACAGAATGTCAAAATTCTATGGCGCAACAGAATTCTCACTTGATGTGGCTCATATAGCCATATGCTCCACAGAATTTTGGCATTCTGTGGAGCATTTGCCATATGCGCCACATAATGTGCGAAACAGATCTAAAAAAAGGTGGTGTCCCCTACTACCTACCACTCCATCTTATCCCCTTTGTTTTCTACTCTTGCAGATCTAGATCCAGGTCATGGCCATGGCACACCCCTGCTACACCTAACCACCTCGCCACGATTACCCCTGCCATGTCGAGCCACCCCAAGCAGAGAAGGCCATATCCTCGGCGTCGCGGTGCAGTACCAGGAGGAGCAGGCCAAGCACCCCAGTACGTCGCCGCCGCCAGCGCTCAACGCCGTTCACCGTCGACCTCTGCTCCCCTTCGCCTCCCGCGCGCTTTGTCTCGGCCTGCTACGCGCGTAAGGTGAGCTTTGCATACCCTGGAAAACCTAGAAACTTGTCGTCCCTGGTTCCCTCGCTCGCCAGCCCGCAGACTCCTGGTCACCACGCTCGCGTCTTGCGCCTTGGACAGCAACAACAGCAGCGATCGCCTATGTTTCCTCAATCTTTCGGCAATCTTTGTACTCCTCGGGCACCACCCAAGTACACCAGCGTAGAGGGTCAACCATCTTCCTCTAGGATCAAATGGCTTACGATTTGGTCGCCTAAATCACTTAAATTCATCCTCTGATCGGTTCAATCTCATGATGGGATCTCGAGATATTCGATCCACGAGGTGTTTGGATTCTGGCGCTATTCCGACCATGTTTCCGAGACCTTCCCAGCGAGTTATAGGATTACATCAGAACCTACGCATAGCCCTTTGTCACCTATTTCCGACGCCAACAATCTCATTCAATATCGTGGTTTGTATCTTTCAAGATCATCCTACGAAGATGGATGAAAATCACAAACAAATTCTGGGCGAAAATTCAGTCAATGTAGTGTTTTTTCTATGTTACCGAATTTTTCCCGTCCATCTAAATGCTTCGCCGGCGAAACTTTTGATGTTCAATTAATCTTGGATGTTCCATCTACCCATAGCATCAAATGGAATACAATTTAAAGGTTCTGATAGCTAGGAATCTTCATAAGAACATAGCCCGAGATAGTAGACTCTGTGCGAGCTTAATTCAGTTTAGTCCTAATCGAACGAGTTGCTGCTGTTGTTTTTCTTTTTTTTCCACAAACCCTTGGCACTTTCACTAGTGGAAAAAGGGCCATCCGTTCGTGCTCCCTCAGAGCATTAGTCCCGGTTGCTGGTGCTGGCACGCGTCCCGGTTCGAGCGGGCACGGGGCCAGGAGGCATGCGTCCCGGTTGGTAAGGGGGCATACGTCCCGGTTGGAGCCACCAACCGGGACTAAAGGTTTGGCCATAGCCACGTGGCATGGCACACACCTTTAGTCCCGGTTGCTGGCTCCAACCGAACATCTCCGCCTCTATAAATCTGGCAACCCTTCTGGCTCCACTCTGTTTTTTCTCTTGGTGGAAGGTGTGAGGGGTGTGCTAGTTTTTTCTCTTCTATGCATGCATTGAAGGTGTTTGATGAAATGTTTGAGTGAATAATCCCGTTCAATTTCTCATAGAACAAAAATATAGAAGGTGTCCGAGACGCACTTGAGCTTTCTCCTCTTTATTTCCCTCGATCGAGGTTAGCAATCTTATCTTTTCTCTGTCATTGATACAATGCATGTGTCGATGTGAATTGGTCATTTCACTATTTATGATGTCCTGTTTTTTGATAAACTTACTTATATGATGCGGATGAGCGGTCGGGAATGGATGTCTGGTGACGGTGGCCGGGTATATAAAAGGTGGATAAATTTATCGATGTGGCTACGGCAAACAAAAAGAATGGTTTTATCGTTGTCCATGTGTTCAATGTCGAACAACAAGGAGTACTCTTCCTCGAAAATCATTCGCTGCCACCGATTATGAAAGGTTTCATGCCCAACTATAATTGCTGGACCAAGCACGGGAAAGAGGGGTTATGATGGAAGATGGTGAAGAAGAAGATGATGATAACAACTATCATCATATGTTTCTGAATCTGATGATCTTGCAATGGAAGACAATAGAGAGGAAAGAGGTGAAGACAGCATCGGATGAGCCGGTGATGAACTTGGTAGGGTCATTTCGATGCAAAGCGAGACCGTGAAATGAAAATGAGAAATTGAAGTTAGAGGGCATGTTAGAAGATCACAAGAAATTGTTGTACCCAAATTGTGAAGATGGCAACACAAAGCTCGGTACCACACTGGAATTGTTGCGATGGAAGGCAGAGTGTGGTCTAACTGACTCCTCATTTGAAAAGATGCTGAAAATAATGAAGCCGAAGTTTCCAAAACATAACGAATTTGGTTATCCAAGTGCACAACCACTGCCTAAATTTTCCTCCTGGGTCCTTGGCATCTTTCGTTTTGTTTTCAAAATTCCAAATCAAAGTCAAACCGGTTTTCAAAATCGAATTCAAAGTTTGACCGGTTGCCCGAGGTCAAAACTTTAGAATTTAAAATAATTTCTAAAACCAAAAATATTTGAAATCATATAAAGATTAATAATATATGTTTTATTTTGAATAACGATTAATATTCATATATAAACATTAAAAAATTTGACTTTCCTATTAAAATGAAATAAATCATATCTTTTAATTTTTAAGTCCAAATGGGACAATTAATATATGTTTTGAGATGAGAAAAATGTAAGGATCGATAATATGCCATCCAAAATAATTTCTGGACAAATAAAATCTTGAAATTATTTTTAAATGTCAAAAATTCCTTTTTCTTATTAAATTATAACTTTAAATCCTTAAATCCTTAACAACTACTTTGGTTCATGTACTTTTGGGGGGAAGCTACTCCTACTTGTAAGGGTCGGATTCCAGGTGTCTACGAGGAGTGGGTGGACTGCCACCAACAAGTGGACAAGTTCAGCGACAATGGCTACAAGGGATACGTGACTAGAGAGGAGGCGGTGGACAAGTAGAGGATACACGTATGGAAGATGAACCGGACAAAGATCTTGGTGTCGCTCCTCCTCACCGGCATTGCGGTTACGGTGTACTACATTATGTCCTAAGGTAGTAGGTGGTGACAACATCACGCGGCTGTGATTAAGTTATGTGAGTGAGATGAATACTTGTGAAATGTACTTGTACATTTATTCGGTTCTAATATGTGTCTAATATGTGATTGATGAACACTTGTGAACATTTGTGCTTGTTGATGTATTATATATGAACTAGAACATTTGTACTGCTGTGTATAGCTTTTCTGTGTATTTCTGTAAATTTGTGTGTATTTCTTGTAATATACATGTATTTGTACCAGATTCTGAAAATTTCGAAATTCTGAAAAAAAAGGATTATGTGGCGCATATGCCATATGCACCACAGAATCTGGGACAGAATTTTGTGGCGCATATGGCATATGCGCCACAGAATGTTGAGAATTCTGTGGCGCATATGCCATATGCGTCATAGAATGTTGAGAATTCTATGGCGCATATGCATATGTGCCACAGAATTCAAATTTTAGTGGCGAGGATTTAGTGGCGACAACCATATACGCCACATAATTCAAATTTGGTGCGCCACTGGTAACGTTTTTCCTAGTAGTATTTGATATTATTTTCCTGGCATATCATTTGTTCCAAATGGTGTTGGTATCACTTAAGTGTGTAATCCTACGGTTTGCAAATAATGCAGACATGATCGAGACCCCTCTCCGATCAATAATTAGAAGTGGGTCCTGGAGATCCGTACTAACTCCTACACATTCAACGGTGACTTCTTGTGATCATGAGAACCTTAACATTGTAACTAAATCCCTCTGTCTCACGATATTTTACATGTCTGATATTGGATCATCGGTATCCCCATACTTAGTTTGATCTCGTTACCGACATGTACTCTTTTCTTGTTCCCGTGATATAACATTCTAGTGATCCTCAATCACTTGCTTGCAAGGTATATCAATGTGATATCACCGAGAGGGCCTAGAGTATATCTCTTTGTCATTTGGATGGACAAATCTCACTCTTGATCCATGCGCCTCTACATAACAATATAGGATTATCTGTACCCACCTTTATAGTCACACTGTTATGGTGTGATGTTTAATGTTATCAAGCTACTCTTCCTTTGTTAGTGATTGACATGATCTCATGTTCTAAGAACTAAAGTTATTTGTAATGGTGTTATAGCAATTTAAGCATAATGAATTTGATCATATTACTATACTTCGGATGAATGTTCATCACATCATTCCACCAATGCTACGATCTTGTTATTAACAACATCCAATGTCCATGATTAGGAAACCTTGATCATCTTGTTAATCAACGAGTTAGTTTATATGAGAGGCATAACTAGGAACACTTTATTTTGTTTATTAAACACACATGTATTAATGTTTCCTTTTAATATAATTATAGCATGTAAAATAAACATCTATCATGTACTTGTAATACGATATTAACAATTTTATTATTGCCTCTCGGGCATATTCCCTTCAAATATCAGCAAATTGGTTGTTCGTGCTCACAAAAGATAAGTCAATATCGCCCCGAGAAACATGATACTGAATAAAGTGACTGTGAATCTCAATATGCTTTGTCCTTGTATGTTGCACTGGATTGTATTTCATTTTGATGGCACTTTCATTTCACACAAAAAGCGGCACTTTGTCACAATTGACACCGTATTCCTTTAAAGTTTGCCTCATCCATAATAATTGAGTATGTGCACTTGCATCAGCCACATATTCAGCTTCGGCGGTGGAAAGAGATATACAATTTTGTTTCTTTGTGACCTGCCCAAGAATTGACAAGCTCCAGAAGTTGATTTCCTATCATCCTGGTCACCAGCCCAATCTGAGTCTTTATATTCGCATAAAGAGAAATCCGAGCCCTTGGGATACCATAGACCAATGTTTGGGGAATGAACCAAATATCGGAAGATTCTCTTGACTGCCACTAAGTGGATTTATTTAGGAGCAGCTTGATATCTTGCACACATTCCTACACTCAACACAATATCGGGTCTAGATGCACAAAGGTAAAGAAGAGAGCTGATCATGGACCGATATACCTTTTGGTAAAAATCTTTACCATTGGGATTGAGTTCAAGATGGCATTTAGTCTGCATTGGTGTAGAACGCCATTGCGATCCGTCATCTTGAACCTCTTGAGCATGTCTTGGATGTATTTTGCTTGATTAATGAAGGTTCCTTCTCTTAGTTGCTTGATCTCGAATCCAAGAAAGAACCTTAATTCTCCCATAATAGACACTCAATCCTGTCAGTCATAAGCTTTGAAAATTCATCATTAAAAGCTTGGTTAGTAGATCCAAAGATAATATCATCTACATATGGTTGGCATATGAAAAGCTCCCCCTTAACCTTCTTAGTAAAAAGAGTGGGATCGATCTGCCCAACCGCGAAGCCACGGTCTAACAAAATCTCTTTAAGGTGCTCATACCATGCACATGGGGCTTGTTTAAGGCCATAGAGTGCCTTATCGAGTTTGTAGACATGGTTTGGAAAGTTAGGATCCTCAAAACCCGGGGGTTTCTTGACATATACCAATTCATGTAGAGGACCATTGAGGAAAGCACTCTTAACATCCATTTGCTGTAATTTAAAGTTATGGTGAGTTGCATAGGCAAGGAGGATACGAATAGACTCAAGGCGAGCTATAGGAGCATAAGTTTCGCCCAAGTCGATGCCTTCCATTTGAGACAAACCTTGTGCTAACAATATTGCCTTGTTTCTTACGATAATTCCATTCTCATCTTGCTTGTTCTTGAATATACACTTTGTGATGATAACATTGCGACAATCTTTGGGATTCTCTACTAGCTTCTAGACCTTGTTGCACTCAAAATTATTAAGTTCTTCATGCATAGCAACAACCCAATCTGGATCTTCAAGAGATTCAAAAACATTTTTAGGTTCCACCATAGATATGTGAGCTTGATGATCACTGAAGCTTGCTAGTTCCCTTCTTGTGGACACCCTTCTTCTTAGATCGCCAACAACTTTATCCAGTGTATGACCTCTTAGTTCAAGGTTTCTTTCAGCATGAGCTTTGCGACGAATTTCAATCTCCTTGTTATTTCTTGGAGGGATTTCTTCATCATTTGAGTCTTCGTATTGACTATTTTCTTATCCTTGATAAGCAGATTGTTCAGCACGAACATGAGATGGAGAAGCTTGACCTTGATCTTGATCAGCAGCCATAACAGGAGGCTGCTGCTATTCTGAATTCTCAAGGCCAGATAATCTGGCCGAGGGAGGGGCCGAATAAGCCAGTCTGGGAGTTTCTGCATCTTCTTGATCATCCTGATTGTTTCTGGCATGAGTTGGTGTAGGGCCGGATAATCCGGCCTCAGCCAGAAAATCCGTCCCGAAGCTTCGAGATTCTTCAGATGATGTATGAACTTTAGGAGGTTGTTGTGTTGGTGAAGTAGTTTCTCCAGCCGGTGGAGGTTGTTGATCTTGTGTATATGAGGGCTCTACTTGAGTAGAGCATTGTACTTCCCAATCCGCCACAAGGGGTTCCTAAATGGGGCATAAAGATCCCATTCCCATTCTTCTTATGGCATCTTCAGGTATTTGAACATATGCAGCACAAATAACAACTTTCCCCACATGGGAGCCATCATTTTCCTCGAACACCACACTACAAGATTCTACAATAATTATGGAGAGCTTATTGTAGACTCTATAAGTGTGGGATTAGGCACCATAACCAACAAAAATTCCTTCTAAAGCCTTATACTCAAAGTTAGACAAACGAACTCCTTTAATGAGAAAGAAACACTTACAACCGAACACTTAGAAATATGATATGTTGTTCTTGTTACCGGTAAGTATTTCATATGGTGTCTTGTCCAAGACCTTATGGAGGTAAAGCCGGTTTGATGAATGACATGTAGTGGAGATAGCTTCAGCCTAGAAGTTGTATGGTGACTTGAATTCAGCCAACATAGACCTTGCCATGTCCATTAAAGTATGGTTTTTCTCTCAGCTACACCATTTTGTTGAGGGGTGTACGTAGTGGAATATTGATGTCTTATACCCTCTTCGCTTAGAAATTCATTTAGGGTGTAGTTCTTGAACTCGGAGCCGTTGTCGCTTCTTATTGCCAATATTGGGACATTGTGTTGATGTTGTACCTCGTTAGCAAAGTCGATGACAGTTTGTTGAGTCTCACTTTTCAGCTTGAAGAAGTAGACCCATGTGTATCTTGAGTAATCATTAACTATGACTAGGTAATACTTCTTCTCATCGTGGCTTGCATGATACAGATGACCAAAGAGATCCACATGAAGTAGATCCAAAATCCTCTTAGATGAAATAATAGTCTTCCTCTTGTGGGGAGAGTCTTGCATCTTCCCTTCAACACATGCCCTGCAAACACGATCTTTGGCAAAGGAAACATTTTCTTTTAGTCTAAGGATGTGTCCACCCTTGTGAAGACTTTGCAAAGTTCTCATATTGATGTGAGCTAGATGGCGATGCCATAACCAGCCCGCGTTGGCCTTTCCGAATAAGCGCATCGGACCCGTTGTGGTTTTCCCTGAGAAGTCCACCACATACAGGTCGTTTTCGACGTACCCAAAAAAAAGCGACGTTTAGAGACTTGATCCACAAGAGTACCACTAAATCACCATAATTTTTTTGCAAATCCCATCTAACCAAGGGCACTAATAGAAAGTAAATTGTACCCGAGAGTCTCAACAAGCATGGCATCCACGAGAGAGATATCGTGGGCAACCACAACCTTGCCAAGACCCACTACCTTAGACTTTGATTTATCACCATAGGAGACGGTTATTTGATCATGATTCGGCCTCATCTCCGTGATTATCTCTTTGCTTCCGGTCATATGACTTGTGCAACCATTATCGAGCACCCATTTAGATCCATCAGAAGCATAGCCCTGTAAGAAAATTACTTCTTGGTTTTAGGTACCCATTTTTCAATAGGTCCTCTCATGTTAGTAACAAGGGTCTTTGGAACCCAAATTGACGAAGAATTATGACTATCATAAGGACCAACAAAACTAGCATAGACATCACCATAATAATCACAAAAAACTCATAATTAGGATTGTTAAACCCTGAAAAACCAATGTAATTAGTTTTATCCTTTGTCATGTTCTTTTCAGCGGTGCTTGTCTTTGCTTGAGAATTCTTGGTATTATTTTTATTGTTCTCATTCTTCTTAGACTTGGAGACATAACGAAGTCCTTATTTTCCATAGTTTGTTCTTTGCTTGCTAAGGATCTCATCTAGAACTTCCTTACCATTGGGAGTAGATGCCTTGGCAAGCTCATCTTTCAACCTAGCATTTTATTCATGTGCACATGTTGATGTAGAAGTGCTAGGAATATCATACTTGGTCAATCGAATTTGGAGCTAATCATGAGACTCATTGAGAATGGAGTATTCACTCTACAAAGCCTTGTGAGCAATGTCAAGTTTTCCAATTTCTCGGAGAGTCTAGCATGAGCAGCCCCAAATTCAACCTTTTATTCCTTTAATTTATTTGCCTTGGCAATAGCATTATCACGTTCCTTAATTTAGCTTGGCCACAACTTCATCATGTGACTCATCGATTGACTCAAGTCTCTCTTCTAGAGAGACTCTAGTCTCTTCTTCTTCTAGACCATTATTTAGGGATGCAATCTCCATTTCATCCTCTCTTTCAATTTTGGCCTTTTCTTTGAGAATATCTTTGTTTTGAGCAAGTTAATCCATAAGAGCCTCAAAATATATATTTTTCTCACCTTGCAGGTTAGTGATAAAATAGTCCAAGACAATAATTTCCCCCTTAACCTTTAGACTAGTAGAATCATCCATATCAATATTCATCATAGTCTTAGGAAAGGAAGTGATGGAAGATGATACCTAGGAAGCTCTTGCCATAAGGCAAGTGACGTTCTTGTTGATGACATTTTCATTTGATGAGTCAAAGAGGGATGTCTGTGTAGATGAGGTGGTTATGGTAGCCACTTCTTGTGAGCTATCATCACATTCTTCGTCTTTGCTTGCGGATGAGTACTCCTCTTGAGCCACCCAAACAGTCTTTGATTGTTTCTTGTATGGAGAATTCTTCTTCACAAATTTCTTCTTCCATGGAGCCTTTGACTTTTATTTGAGAATGAGTATTCCTCCATTATCTTCTCAACTTTGATAAGGGCATTCAGCTACAAAGTGCAGCCGGTCTCCACAATTGAAGCATGTTCTTAATTTAGGACCGTTTTCCCTTCTTCTATTTGACCCGTTCTTGCGTTCAAGTTCAGATTTGGCTTTGGCGGGGTCCTTCCAAAAATTTCTACCATAAAAGGCCATGTATTCACCATGTGCCCTCTTGACATCCTCGGGACAAGCCATAGCTTCAAAGCCATCATCATCTTGTTCAACAACATTTGCCTTCAAGGCCACATTTACCCTTTTTACATTCCAATGGCTCGAGCACGAGCATATTCGACATTCTTGGTGGCAACTTTGAAAGCTGCCATTTCTTGTATGACCTCATTGGAAGTCATTTGATGGTAATTGTGTCTACCTTGGAGGCTCTTCGAATCAGTAGGCTCAAATGGCATAAGTGCACTAACATACTTTCTCTTGATCCAAGCGTCATCAGCGTGGGTAGCACCATGGTTTCTAAATGTGGTGGCTATTGACTTGAGTCTTCTATACATATCCTCCTGATCCTTGCCATCCATCATATAAAAACCTTCAGCTTGGTTACTTAATGCATCATACCTATTCCTTCTCATGCTTTCATTCCCAATGAAGAGTTCAGTGAGGGCATCCCAAGCTTTCTTTGCAGTGCTGAGATGTTCTATGTGGGGCATGTCCTTGGGGCCCACACCGAGATGAATCATGTGTAGAGTCGTTGCATTGAGTTGGTTATCCACAACTTATCTTCTTGTCAAGTTGTTTGGATCTCGAACATGAAGACCATCCTCGATGATTTTCCATAACTCAATGCTTGAGATCCACACATGAGATTTCATTAAGAATTGCCATTGATTAAAATGAGATGCAGTAAGCTTGGGTGGATCACCCCTATTGTTTATATGAGGGTGAGAGATAGGTCGATCAGGTGAATATACATGAGGAACCTCCCTATATTTCTCCTTACCACTTCCCTTTTTCGAGGAGGAGCTCTTACTAATGTCATCACCTACTGCATCATATTCCTTGGAGTTAGTGTTACCCTTCTCCTTAGAGTGCGGCGTGGCGGCCTCAGAGGTAGATGGAGGTAGGGCTATGGGCATGGAGAGATGCGCAATCATTTGGCGCATCTATTCCATTTTAGTCTCCATAGAACTAATCAAGGTTGTTTCCAACATCTTGAGATCATTCATGGTGAACATGTCAACAGCCCCACTCCCATCTCCCTTAGTACCCATACTTCTCTTAGGCGGTTAAGCCCGAATAAGGATCCGGGGCTCTGATACTAATTGAAATGGATCGTATAGGCACCTAGAGGGAGGTGAATAGGTGCTAATCCAAATTTTAATACTTTTTCAATTTAAGGCTTGATACAAAGGAAAATTCTCTAGATATTCAACTACTAAGAATTTCCCTATATACAAACCTAACTACTAGCGAGTAAAAGTGAGAAGCAAGGAAACCATAGTGGATCATGCGGAGACACAGATATTTATTTGACCATAGTTACTTCCTTGTTAAGGGAAGTAAATATGCATTGGAGGGGTGGGTTGTTCTAAGACCACCACACCATAATAGGCCTCACCCTATTCTCCGATGGATCTCGCCAGCAAAGGCCTGATCCACCTTTCCACTATTGGTACCCTTTGAGGCGGGAACCGGTGCCTTTTACAACACTAGGGGCACACATCCACAACTGAATTGGAGGCTCCCATGATGACAACAAGCTTCCACAAGAACAAGGATTATCAAATAATCAAAAGCAAGATCTAGATATTTGCAAGAAATACTAGATCGAGAATCCTCCAAGTGAATGGAGGGGAAGTTGAGCGCTTGATTGGTGTTGATGAAGATCTAGGCCTCCTCCTTAGATTCCCCAAAGATCAAAGCCTTTGGGTGGATGAGGATGGAGATCTTGCTTGGAACTTGAAGAAGGGTACTGAGCTTTTTTGAATGAATCAAGAGTTCTGGCAGGGGGGCTTATGGGGAATAAATACCCCTACCAAAACTCGGTCGTTGGAGACTTTGGGGGCCGGATTATCCAGCCAGAGTGGGGGCCGAATTATCCGGCCCGTGGAAAAACTCCGCCTCGGAATCACAATTTCCGGGGGAAATTCCGCCCCCATGCCGAGCGCCGCGCCTTTGCTCCCTTTTCAAAATTCCTGGGGGCGGATTATCCGGCCCCCTTAGGGGCGGATTATCTAGCCTGGGCAAAAAATTCGGCCCTGGCCGGATGTTAGACCCCTCCTTTATAAAGGATAGGATCCCTGTGATTGCAATGCTAGTCCCTGGATCAATACTAGCATCCACAGTTTAAGATGAAGTACACAGATACAAAGGTCGTTTATTACATTCATTCCAGAGATAAACATAGTCTTTTACAACTCAGGGCCATAGGCCTAACACAAGAGTTTTTAGGAATATGTAAGTAAACACAAGTCTTCATCTTCATGTGCCACAGGCAAGCATGTTGAGTGTAGACTCATGACTCCTACTCATCATCGGAGTAACCTGCAACATCACAAGTTACAGCCACAGAGGGTCAATACTTTGGAATAGTATTGGCAAGTGATACTTAATATATTTTAAGTGGTCTATAGTTCTACATGCATTTGGCTAGTGTAGCTTGGCTTGCTTTGCTCAAAATTAAGTTTTACTTATTAGTTGAAATTGCTAAGTTTTCTTTGTCAAAACATTCCCAAGGAAACCATCAATAGATATTGAGGTCCTTCACCCTTGTTCACCCACAAGTTTTTAGTTTAGAAGTTGGAGTGATGAGATTCTTGTGGCTTCCATGTCTTGATGCTCAAGTGTCCATTTCCTTGGACAAGGCTAAGTACTTAGGTTTTCCATCTGCAGAGGTTGTGCACTTTCCCACCAGACTTGGTTTCCCAAGACAGGACCTTTCGAAGCTTTTCCTTAGTCAAAATGGACGCTCCAACCTATCAACCCAACTACCACCCTCTGTCCAAATTGACTAAGTTCGGCAACCTATATGATCATGGCGAGCCCATATTGCCAAGTGGTTGCCTTTGTTAGCTTTCTCAACATTTGGCCTCCAAATCCCTTTGTGCTGGGTGGCATACCACAAGTGAGATACACAACCCAAGTCCATGGCCTTGTGTAACCACTCAACATAACCCAATCAATCCATTCCACCCAGGAGGTTTATTTGACTTAGTTGTTTTATTAAGAAAATATAAGTCTCTTGACTTAGAAATTTTTTATCATAAACCATATAGATGTTCACCACCCTTGTTTGCTAAGTAGCTAGGCTAGGCTAAGCAGAATATGATAACTTAACTTAGGAAAGTTTTTCCCTAGCAATTCTACTATTTCACTCTACATAGGATTTCCCATCTTAGCACTAGGCAAAAACATCATGCAATAATTTAGCCAAAATATCTAATGCTAGTACAAAAATTAGGATAGGAATATTCATGAAAATATCACTTGCCTTGGTAGTGTGGGGAGTAGCACTCTTCACAATCACAATCACAATCAAAATCTACACAAGAAATCAAAACACACAATTACACACATTTAACATAATCAAAATTATATGAATGCATGCATGCAAAATCTACCATGTGTTAAATTTTGAAAAATTCTACCAAGTGTGTGCTCATGACTACTGAAGTATAACAGGTCATAAGTTTGATCAATAAACTTTATTTATCCATAACAAAATTTTTATAAAGACATTTTTTATATCCAAAATAGCCCTAAACTTGTTCCACAAATAAAACATTTTTAACTGTTACTATATGCTAAACCAAAGGTATATTCTGATAGGCCTTGTCTTGCTGAATTCAACGATATAAAGTTTGCAAAAATCCAACGTGTCGTTTGAAAGATACAAGCATATGAAGTTTGAATCTAATTCAGATTTGAAATCTGTTTTTATTATAAACTCTGCCACGCGTCGCGCTGTGATTGGCGCGTACCGCTTCGGTTGGATCACGCTTTGCAGCCGCAGGATTTTAAAGATCGTGACGCAGATCGCGCATCGCCGATTAAGTGAGTCTATCCTAGCGCTCGGATCAAGATCCAACGGCGCGCGAGCAAGCGACCATGCTCTGGCGGCGCTGGCGGCGTTGGCTGGCGGCGGCGCGTCTGTCTACGGCGGTGCCGGCGTTCTAGACCATTCCAGGATGCAAGGATGTGCTTACCAGATCCGCGAAGGCGTGCTGGAACTCGACGTGGTACTCGTTCGCGAAGGGGCGCTCGGAGATGGGCTCTGGACCTCGTCGGAGTTTCGTCTGGCGTCAGGCGAGGGTTGTCGGAGTTGCTGCCGACGTTCTGCGTCGCCTGAGCACGAATCAATGGGTTTAGAGGATGCGCAGGACAACTACGAACATGCTCGGGTGAATAAGAAGGCAGGGGGCGCTCGAAACTTACTGGAATTGCTCGCCGGAGTTCGCGAAAATGTCAGCTACGGTCAGTTGTCGTCGTTGGCGTGGTTCCTCGTCGCGCTAGGCCAAAATAAGGACACTGTCAGATGCGCACGATGACGAGGATGCTATGCGTGTCCACCAGAGGGGGGGTGGTGGTTACCCTACGGAGGGGTCGCGGAGTTCGCGAAGAAGATGGTGGCGGCGATCGTCGATGTTGCCAACGCTAGGATCATGCGAAGACAAAGCGGCGAGTGTCGGAAGATGCGTATGAGTTCACTTAGTAAGATAGGGTGAATGGGAGCAGGGAACTCAAGCTCACGGAATTGATCGCCGGAGAGGGCTCTGTCGTGGCGACTCATGGAGGTTTGGGGCAGCCTGGGGCGTGAGTGTGCGATTGATGGGGAAAATGACCGTGGGGTGATGGGGATCTTATAGCACGAGAGTCGACAAAGAACGCTGCGTTAAATGGCCCAATTAAGCGCGCCATCACCGGCCATCATCGCCTGCGGACGTGGTCGCGGGCGGAAGTTTGGGGAAGACGATGCCAGCAGATAGGGCCCGCTCGTCGGTAACGTGCTAAGTGAATGTGGGGTCCGTCACGGCTCGGCAAGGCGTCCGTAGCGTGAGAGGAGGAAAAGAAATGCCGGGTGGGCTTCTGGCTGGATTAGTTGTTGGGCGGATCTGGCCGCATGGCCTTTTCCATTTCTTTGCCTTTTTCTTTTTCTGTTTCCTATTTTCTGATTTGATTTTGATATGAATTCATATCCTTTTGAAAACAGACTGACTTGGAAATTTTTGTAGGGTTTTGTGGATTCATAACAGTCACAAAACTAGGTGGTTATATGCAAAGCTTGGTCCAGCTTGGTTTTAATAACAAATAGGAGTTGTTCCTGTTTGCAAACATTTGAAATGGGTTTTAGAATTTATTCCTAAATTGGAAATCTTTGGGGTTTAAAATTTCTCCTATTCTTTTCATCAATGAAGGCAAGCATTGAAGTATTTAAACATTTCAATTATTAACAGGATGATGTTAAATTGGGACAATATGCCCACATGAATTCATAACTCATATCCCACTCCTAAATGATTTTTGTGAAAAACCCTAAATGCATGAATGATGCAAAGTGGTATGAATGAGTTTAAAATTATGATTTTTGGGATGTTACAAATCTAACCCCCTTAAGGTGAATCTCGCCCTCGAGATTCGGTTTGGCTAGCAAATAGGTGAGGGTGGTCTTTCCGTAGATCATCTTCTCTTTCCCATGTTGCTTCCTCTTCGGAATGATGGTTCCATTGCACTTTACAAAATTTGATAGTCTTGGTCCTGGTGACTCTTTCTGCTACCTCTAGAATTTTGACAGGTTTTTCCTCATAAGTGAGATCACTTTCTAGCTGAACTTCTTCTAAAGGTATGGTATCCTTCAAAGAAGACTCTTCCATTTCTGGGTGACATTTCTTAAGTTGACTCACATGAAATACGTTGTGGACTGCAGATAGGGATTCTGGTAATTCCAATTCATATGCAACTTCTCCCTTGCGACTTAGAATTTTGAATGGCCCAACGTATCTTGGTGCCAACTTTCCTTTGACTCCAAATCTTTTCACTCCACGGAGTGGTGATACCCTGAGATAGGCTCTATCTCCAACTTCGTAGGTGACTTCTCTACGCTTAGAATCCGCGTAGCTTTTCTGTCGGGATTGTGCTATCTTCAACCGGTCCCTAATCAATTTAACTTTCTCTTCGGCGTCCTTGATAAGATCCGGTCCAAATAAACTTCTTTCTCCCACACCATTCCACAACAATGGGGTGGTACACTTCCTTCCGTAGAGTAACTCAAACGGTGCCATTCCAATACTTGATTGATGGCTGTTATTGTAAGAAAACTCTGAGGGTAAACTTTCATCCCAACTTGCCCCATAATCCAAAGCGCATGCCCTCAACATGTCTTCTAGAATTTGATTGGTTCTCTCCGTTTGTCCATCTGTTTGAGGATGAAAGGCAGTACTGAATTCCAACCTCGTTCCTAAGGATTCACGAAGTTGTTTCCAAAAGTGAGATGTGAATTGAGTTCCTCTATCAGACACAATACCCTTTGGCACACCATGAAGGCATACAATCCTGCTCATGTAAATTTTTGCTAGTTTGGCACTGGTATAAGTTGTTTTCACCGGTATAAAATGAGCCACTTTGGTTAGACGATCCACTACTACCCATATGGAATCATATCCCGATCTAGTCCTTGGTAATCCGGTAATGAAATCCATACCAATATTTTCCTACTTCCATTCAGGAATAGGCAATGGTTGAAGCAGACCTGCTGGTTTCTGGTGCTCCGCCTTGACCCTGCTACACACATCACACAAAGCGATATGTTCGGCTATGTCCTTTTTGAGATTGTTCCACCAAAATCTCTCTTTCATATCCATGTACATCTTGGTGTTTCCCGGGTGAATAGAATATGGAGAGTTGTGACTTTCTTGTAAGATCAGTTTTGCACTACGGGTCCCGGGAACACATACGTTTCTGCCATAAAGTACCTGTCATCAATATGGAAACTCTTGGCTTTCCCTAGACCAATGTTTACTTTAATCTTTTCAATTTCTTCGTTAGTCTTTTGAACTTCTCGGATCTTGTCCAAAAGAGTGGGTTGGACATCCAAAGACATGAGATGTCCTTCTGGTACAATCTCCAATCTGAGTTCTTTGAATTGCCTACACAAGTCTTCTGGCAATTCCCCTTTTGTAAGTCCATTTATAAATGTCTTACGACTTAGAGCATCGGCTACCACATTTGCTTTACCTGGATGGTATTGTAAACTTAAGTCGTAATCCTTAATAAGTTCTAGCCATCTTCTTTGTCTCATGTTGATCTCCTTCTGGGTGAAGATATATTTCAAACTCTTATGATCGGTGAATACTTCACACCGCTTACCTAGCGTGTAATGCCTCCATGTTTTGAGTGCATGAACAACAGAGGCTAACTCCAAATCATGAGTAGGGTAGTTTACTTCATGAGTTTTGAGTTGTCTCGAAGCATAAGCTACGACTCTACCATCTTGCATAAGTACAGCACCCAAGCCTTGATGAGAAGCATCACAATACACTTGGAAATCCTTTTCCAAATCTGGTAGACATAGAACTGGTGCTGTCACAAGTCTCTTCTTTAATTCCTGAAAACTGACTTCACAACCTTCAGACCAGGCAAACCTTTTGTCCTTCTTTAGCAATTCGGTCATAGGTTTAGCAACTTTTGAGAAATTTTCAATAAACCTTCTGTAGTATCCTGCTAAGCCAAGGAAACTACGAACTTCTTTTACATTTTTGGGTGATTCCCAATCTGTCACTGCTGAAACTTTAGCCGGATCAACTGCCACACCATCCTTTGTCATAACATGACCAAGGAATCCAACTTTCTCTAACCAGAACTCACACTTGCTGAATTTGGCATAAAGTTTATGTTCTCTCAATTTTTCAAGTATTAAGCGCAAGTGTCTTTCGTGTTCTTCGTTGCTCTTGGAGTAGACTAGGATATCGTCGATAAAAACGACAACGAACTTGTCAAGAAATTCCATGAACACTTTGTTCATCATATTCATGAAATATGCGGGAGCGTTGGTTAAACCAAAAGGCATCACAGTGTACTCATACAATCCATACCTTGTGGTAAATGCTGTCTTAGGTATGTCTTGCTCTCTTATCTTAAGTTGAAAATAGCCTGACCTAAGATCAATCTTTGAGAATACACATGCTCCTTCTAACTGATCAAACAAGTCGTTGATTCTTGGCAAAGGATATTTGTTCTTGATGGTAACCTCGTTGAGAGAACGATAATCAATACATAATCTTTGTGTTCTATCCTTCTTCTCCACAAACAATACCGGGGCTCCCCAAGATGAAGAACTTGGTTGTATAAACCCTTTCTGTAACTGTTCTCCTAGTTGTTTCTTGAGTTCTTTCAGTTCATCCACTGACATTTTATATGGTCTCTTAGCTATTGGTCCAGAACCTGGTACCAAATCTATTAGAAACTCCACATCTCTATCCGGTGGCATTCCTGGTAATTCCTCAGGGAATACATCCGGATACTCACACAATTGGCACATTGTCCATGCTAACCCCTTAAGAGAATTTAGCTTACTTCCTTTGAATTCAAAGTTTGACTTAAACTTTATTCTTTTCCTTCGGGGTTGTGAGTGTAATCGTACGATTGGCACAATCTAATACTCCCTCATACCTAGCCATCCAATCCATTCCCAATATTACATCCAACCCTTGGGAATCTAGGATTATCGACTTCGGGAACTTATGTTTACCAAACTCTATGATAAGATCTCGGCATCCAAGGCTTGCTACCATGTCTCCCCTCGAGAACTAACCTTTATTGGACACCCAATGTTTTCGATGCAAACCCATTTCTATCCACAAATGCCTTTGATATGAATGAATGAGATGCACCGATCAAAGAGTACAAACGCTGAAATTGAATTGAGTCTGAACTTACCAGCAACGGCATCAGGCTCCTCATAGACCTCCTCCACATAGATGTGGTTAACCTGTCCTTTCTGAAATGGATTTGGCTTGTTAGGTCCTTCAACTTTCTTTTCAGGGCACACATTAGCATAATGCCCCAGCTTTTTGCACTTGTAGCACTCAACCTGACTGAGGTCCTTTTTGACATATTGACCTCCACCTCCACTACCATTTCCACTGTGGTGGCTCTTATGTCCACCCTTGTGGGTCTTGTACTTATCATTGTCATGACTACGATGTTTGTTGTCATGACGGTTGTGGTTGTGGTGCTTGTTGAACTTCCCATGTTTATGGGATTCGGAGCTGCCACTGTCATCATAATGAGACCGTTTGTGAGACGATCCCGAGCTGTGTTTGTCGGAGTGTTTCCTCTTCCTACTCTCGACTTGTTTCCTTTTACTCTCCAAAATAGCAGCCTTGTCACACAAAGACTGGTAAGTTGGAACATACGCTACTGATAACTGTAGGTTCAACTCATCATTCAAGCCTTCCAAGAACTTTTCCTTTCTCTTGGCATCAGTATCAACCTCATCTGGTGCATAGCGCGCCAGATTGTTGAATTCCTCTACATATTCTGCCACACTGCGATGGCGCTGCTTCAAGTTGTGAAACTCCTTCTTTTTCAGACTCATTATCCCTGACGAGATATGAGCGGTGCGAAACCCATCCTCAAATATGTCCCATGTTACTTCATCAATGGGAGTGGTGATTTGGAAGTTATCCCACCATGTGGCGGCTGGTCCTTCTAATGTATGTCTGCGAATCGACTTTTTCAGCATCGTCACCCTCATCACTAAGTCTTTGTTCACAGAACGCAGCCAGTCATTGGCTGCCATGGGATCAGTTGTTCCCGAAAATTTTGCTGGCCTCAGACGCAGAAATCTGGTGAGCATATCAAAACCCGGAGGGTTGTTGTTGTTGTTGTTGTTGTTGTTGTTGTTGTTGTTGTTGGGGTCATTGTTGTTGTTGTTGTTATTCTGGTTTTGGATGAACCTCGTCATCATTTGCATAAGTTGTGTTTGCGCATTCATCATTTGTTGCATTTCCGGGGTGATGTTGTTGGGGTTGGGGTTTGCGCGACGGGGAGGCATCTGTGTTCCATTCACATAGATAAGAATGAGATACCCATAGATGTTTTTATGCACAATACAACTTAAACAAACACATATTAAGCAACACAAGAAAATAAAGTTCAACAACCACATAACAAGTTCATGAAGTGATACACAAGTGGCAAGCCATCCACATGTCGGATGGTCCAAAACAGGTTCACAAAACAAGTATGAATAACAAGATAAACGAGTGATCATGTCTACTCATCAACGTCAATCTCCTCCTCGACGAAGGTAAGACCTGCGTTCTCCATCGCGGTCTTGTTCTCCTCAATCGTAGTGGTCAAGGAATCGATCTTGGCCTTGAGAGCCCTCTTCTGGGAGCGAAGCCTCTCAATAACCATCTGCTGCTGCTCAAGCTCGAAGTCCTTAGACTTCAGCTCCTCTGTCATGTCCCGGATTTTCTTGTTTCTATCCTGGACGCGTTTCTCTTGACTCTTGAATCTGCGGTCCTGGGTCTCAAATTTTGTCTCCATCTCCTTGATCATCTCATCCTGCTGCGCAAAAAGCTTGTCCTTCTCGCGAAGCTGCACCTGAAGTTCGTCATTACCAAGCATGACGTTCGTCCTGTCCGTATCTACGTGCCTGAGAAGAGTCTCTAAGTCCTGAAGGTAAAGGCGTATCGGCTCCGCGGTGCTCCTCGAGTCGTCCTCGAAGTCAATGGACTCTCCGTCAACATCACGCCTACCGAAGACGTGAAAGTGAGTACCCCTAACCTGTCGGGAGTGACGGCCTAACAGTCGTCCTATCAGGTCCTGCATGATCACCTCCATGCCTCTCTCCCTGTCATCGTGCATCAACTTGAAGACGATGGCCTCTGTAGTGGGCTCAGTCTGGCGTCCTGGCTGGGTCACCTTGAAGCCCTAGAGGTCCTTCCTCTCAAACTTGGTGAGTGGGTACACCGTAATGGTGGGAAGAGGGAGGTCAAGCAGAGTGGTAAGCTCAATGATACGGGGACCAAAACGAGTAACTCGAAACTCCTCAACGGTTCTGATGGCAACAGGCATCTATTTATAAGATTAAAAAGTTAGAACAAAGCAATTCAAGATAGATCAAGACAACATTCATACATATCCATGAAACATAATTGTCACACAAGCCATGCATACATGATTTCATTACATCAATCAAGGTCCATACTTATTAAAATATCTTTTTATAATAAGGTGATAAGTGGTGGTCCAACTAACGAAATGTCATTACAGTCCAATCTCACGGGACCTATTATTGAACACAATGTTCCTAGAGGCAATCCACCAATCTTGTTCCCTTGACTCTATCACTAAGTCAAGAACATCTCCCCTTATTTCTTGGTTGTTGTCTTCCAATTCTTGAGTAAGTTCCTTCTCTTTCTCTAAGTCCTTTTGGAGGTTGAGCATTCTGCACTTGACTCTAGCACTTAGTTCCTTGATAGTCCTCCAAGCTGCATCCCTGGCTGACTCAAAGAATGTGGTGTGCATGGTAGTGTTGGTGTACATGCAGAATCCCCTTTCTTTGTGGTTGTCTCCCTTGTTTTTGTACAAGTGTAGTTGCACCCACCAATACTCCACTCCTTCATCCATCACCGGAAAGCCCTTGTACGGCTTCACCATGTGCATCCATAGCTTCCATGAGGTCCTTGAGAATATTGGGAAACTCAGTTTCACATTCCAAGGTCATGGTCATGAGTGGTCCTTTCTTCACAGCTTCGTTGATGGAGTTCATCTACAAAGGAAGTTGAAAGAGATTAGAAAAGTTTTACGAGAAGAATAGACAAGTGTAGAAGTAGTTGAAAAACTTTTTCCTTAGTGGTTTTCAATTCCTAGGGTCATAATCCTACAGGCAACAGTGCTTCGATACCATCCGTTAGACCCTCCTTTATAAAGGATAGGATCCTGTGATTGCAATGCTAGTCCTGGATCAATACTAGCATCCACAGTTTAAGATGAAGTACAGATACAAAGGTCGTTTATTACATTCATTCCAGAGATAAACATAGTCTTTTACAACTCAGGCCATAGGCCTAACACAAGAGTTTTAGGAATATGTAAGTAAACACAAGTCTTCATCTTCATGTGCCACGAGCAAGCATGTTGAGTGTAGACTCATGACTCCTACTCATCATCGGAGTAACCTGCAACATCACAAGTTACAGCCACAGAGGGTCAATACTTTGGAATAGTATTGGCAAGTGATACCTTAATATATTTTAAGTGGTCTATAGTTCTACATGCATTTGGCTAGTGTAGCTTGGCTTGCTTTGCTCAAAATTAAGTTTTACTTATTAGTTGAAATTGCTAAGTTTTCTTTGTCAAAACATTCCCAAGGAAACCATCAATAGATATTGAGGTCCTTCACCCTTGTTCACCCACAAGTTTTTAGTTTAGAAGTTGGAGTGATGAGATTCTTGTGGCTTCCATGTCTTGATGCTCAAGTGTCCATTTCCTTGGACAAGGCTAAGTACTTAGGTTTTCCATCTGCAGAGGTTGTGCACTTTCCCCACAGACTTGGTTTCCCAAGACAGGACCTTTCAAGCTTTTCCTTAGTCAAAATGGACGCTCCAACCTATCAACCCAACTACCACCCTCTGTCCAAATTGACTAAGTTCGCAACCTATATGATCATGGCGAGCCCATATTGCCAAGTGGTTGCCCGTTAGCTTTCTCAACATTTGGCCTCCAAATCCCTTTGTGCTGGGTGGCATACCACAAGTGAGATACACAACCCAAGTCCATGGCCTTGTGTAACCACTCAACATAACCCAATCAATCCATTCCACCCGTGAGGTTTATTTGACTTAGTTGTTTTATTAAGAAAATATAAGTCTCTTGACTTAGAATATTTTTTATCATAAACCATATAGATGTTCACCACCCTTGTTTGCTAAGTAGCTAGGCTAAGGAATATGATAACTTAACTTAGGAAAGTTTTTCCTAGCAATTCTACTATTTCACTCTACATAGGATTTCCCATCTTAGCACTAGGCAAAACATCATGCAATAATTTAGCCAAAATATCTAATGCTAGTACAAAAATTAGGATAGGAATATTCATGAAAATATCACTTGCCTTGGTAGTGTGGGGAGTAGCACTCTTCACAATCACAATCACAATCAAAATCTACACAAGAAATCAAAACACACAATTACACACATTTAACATAATCAAAATTATATGAATGCATGCATGCAAAATCTACCATGTGTTAAATTTTGAAAAATTCTACCAAGTGTGTGCTCATGACTACTGAAGTATAACAGGTCATAAGTTTGATCAATAAACTTTATTTATCCATAACAAAAATTTTATAAAGACATTTTTTATATCCAAAATAGCCCTAAACTTGTTCCACAAATAAAACATTTTTAACTGTTACTATATGCTAAACCAAAGGTATATTCTGATAGGCCTTGTCTTGCTGAATTCAACGATATAAAGTTTGCAAAAATCCAACGTGTCGTTTGAAAGATACAAGCATATGAAGTTTGAATCTAATTCAGATTTGAAATCTGTTTTTATTATAAACTCTGCCACGCGTCGCGCTGTGATTGGCGCGTACCGCTTCGGTTGGATCACGCTTTGCAGCCGCAGGATTTTAAACAGATCGTACGCACCAGATCGCGTACCGCTTCGGGATTAAGTGAGTCTATCCTAGCGCTCGGATCAAGATCCTACGGTGCGCGAGCAAGCGACCATGCTCTGGCGGCGTTGGCTGGCGCGTTGGCGTCCACGGCGGTGCCGGCGTTCTAGACCATTCCAGGATGCAAGGATGTGCTTACCAGATCCGCGAAGGCGTGCTGGAACTCGACGTGGTACTCGTTCGCGAAGGGGCGCTCGGAGATGGGCTCTGGACCTCGTCGGAGTTTCGTCTGGCGTCAGGCGAGGGTTGTCGGAGTTGCTGCCGACGTTCTGCGTCGCCTGAGCACGAATCAATGGGTTTAGAGGATGCGCAGGACAACTACGAACATGCTCGGGTGAATAAGAAGGCAGGGGGCGCTCGAAACTTACTGGAATTGCTCGCCGGAGTTCGCGAAAATGTCAGCTACGGTCAGTTGTCGTCGTTGGCGTGGTTCCTCGTCGCGCTAGGCCAAAATAAGGACACTGTCAGATGCGCACGATGACGAGGATGCTATGCGTGTCAACCAGAGGGCAAGGGGTGGTGGTTACCTACGGAGAGGGGTCGCCGGAGTTCGCGAAGAAGATGGTGGCGGCCAGTCGTCGACGTTGCCAACGCTAGGGATCATGCGAAGACAAACGGCGAGTGTCAGAAGATGCGTATGAGTTCACTGAGTAAGATAGGGTGAATGGGAGACAGAGGGGAACTCGAAGCTCACCGGAATTGATCGCCGGAGAGGGCTCTGTCAGCGGCGACTCGCGGAGGTTTGGGGGCAGCCTGGGGGCGTGAGTGTGCGATTGACTGGGGGAAAATGACCGTGGGGTGATGGGGATCTTATAGCCTGAGAGTCGACAAGAAACGCCTGCGTTAAATGGCCCAATTAAGCCGCGCCATCACCGGCCATCACTGCTCCTGCGACGTGGTCGCGGGCGGAAGTTTGGGGAAGACGATGCCAGCGCAGATAGGGCCCGCTCGTCAGCGTAACGTGCTAAGTGAATGTGGGGTCCGTCATTGACTCGGTCGTCGTCCGTAGCGTGAGAGGAGGAAAAGAAATGCCCGGGTGGGCTTGCTGGGCTGGATTAGTTGCTGGGCCAGATCCTGGCCGCATGGCCTTTTCCATTTCTTTGCCTTTTTCTTTTTCTGTTTCCTATTTTCTGATTTGATTTTGATATGAATTCATATCCTTTTGAAAACAGACTGACTTGGAAATTTTTGTAGGGTTTTGTGGATTCATAACAGTCACAAAACTAGGTGGTTATATGCAAAGCTTGGTCCAGCTTGGTTTTAATAACAAATAGGAGTTGTTCCTGTTTGCAAACATTTGAAATGGGTTTTAGAATTTATTCCTAAATTGGAAATCTTTGGGGTTTAAAATTTCTCCTATTCTTTTCATCAATGAAGGCAAGCATTGAAGTATTTAAACATTTCAATTATTAACAGGATGATGTTAAATTGGGACAATATGCCCACATGAATTCATAACTCATATCCCACTCCTAAATGATTTTTGTGAAAAACCCTAAATGCATGAATGATGCCAAGTGGTATGAATGAGTTTAAAATTATGATTTTTGGGATGTTACACCGGACAATCCGAGGGAAATTCCACCCCCACACAGTGAGACGTGCCTTGGCTTCTCTTGAGGATTGGGGTGGGCTGGATTATCCGGCCCTGGAAGGGGCGGATAATCCGCCCCCAACACACTATTTTGCTGCTTTTGAATAGACCAATATATGCAACACTTCAACACATATTATCTAACACACAAAACACTAGAGATCATGAAATGTTCTTTCATGAGTGATACACCAAGTGAGTGGAGAGTAGTAGTTGGTAGGTCAAGTGATGACATTTCAATTTCAAACAACTTAAGATCTACCTATAGTGTGTTCTCTCATGATGTTCTAGGTTCCATGGATCAAGAAGCGACAAGCCTCAAGATTGTTGTTCCTCAAATGGAGAAGATGTACATGGTGGATGATGATGATTCCACCAGATGGATACATAAAGTTTAAGAAGTTGGGTGCATCGAGGCCCTTACTACCACACCACCCACTTCACATGCGAGGTACTACAAAGGTAACCATACGGATGTTGATGATGAGATGATCCCACTAGTGAACATGACGAATTGTGATGATATGCATGCTATGGATGATACTTGTGACATTGCATATAATTCATTCATATTTCCATGTGATAGTTTGACTTTGCATAATGTTGATCATGTGAAATTATTTGATTGTGATGATGTTGCCTGATGTCTGGGTTCTTGCGATCAACAACAGGGTTATTGTAGTACTTGTAGCAGCAACTATTTATTATAAAGTTCGTCCCATGGAATCTTTGAAATGGTGTTTTGAAATAGGCATGTTGTCAGTGCGGCCATGTTCGCAGCCAAAATGGTGTTTGGAAATAGTCTACTCTATAGGTTACTAGAATGGCAATGAACGAGTGAGGTTTAAAGTAACTAAGAGCAAATTGAATAACAAAACTAAACTAAAGCAAGAGAGTGTTTATAAAGTGGTGTGTGATGTGATTGAGGGGTTCTCAAGGAGTGTAGGATTCATCACTCACATGGGAGAATTATATATGATTAGGATAATCTATGTCTTTCATCATGATATGTGCGGAGAGAGCTCAATAATAAGATATTCACCACAAGACTCGCGAGCAGTATTTTTTGTAAGTAACCATATATTTAATTAGACAATCCGTTTACAGAGATTACATATATGGTCCACACATAATACAAATATGCTTGTCAAGCAAATTTGCACAAATAATGCTGCAAGTAAAATTATAATTTCACTCTTGGAGAAATGTGTGCCTCGCTGAACCATCGTCCATCGTCCTCAGCCGCCACCATGGTAGCATTGAAAAACAAGGTGAATAACCATCGTACCTAGATCTAGGAGAGGACCATCGCATACAAGGATGCTTTTTGAGCCGATGAACCAGGTTGTCGCAAGCGACAAGACCGAGACTTTGTGGCACATCGGCCAGGGATCTTCCCCATGGTCACTAGATCCCGACACCGACATCTTCATCCGCCACAGTCAAAGAAGAGAAATGCCGCCACCTGTCGTCTTCCACGCACTCAGCTGCAAAACGATAAACACAACTACAGCAATCGACACGGCCGCCACCCATGAGAGTGTCGAACGTCTACCACTAGACACGAATCTCACCGGATCCATAAACCAGCGATAAGACCGGGACACCTTCACCCCAACACAATTGATTGGAGCTACGCCGACATGAAGGAAGAACATGGACAAATTATTCTGACATGATGCAGTCTCCTCCATGAAAGTCGTGCCTCAAGGAAAAAACCAGTCCAACCCTAACTACATACCAAAGCTCGGGGTCCCCACCCCCTCCCGTCGCCAGAACGACGGATGGATGAGGCAGGGACCAGCTGTCGGTGGCTAGTTGTAGTCTAGAGGGAAGATGGGATCCTGATCCTATTTCAATGGAGAGGCCGAGCAGTCGCTTCTTGAATCAGGGATTGATGTCATCTCTAAATAACCACTACGATGCCTACGAGCAATCACTCCTACAGACCCACAATTAAGGGTTCCTCATGGATATCGTAATAAGCCTAGTGAGTCTATCTTAATTCCCCATTTTACCCACGTGCTCGCTCAAGCTATCGTGCTCTTCCATTTTGGCAGAGAAGAAGAGGTTCGAAATCTCGTACCTCTCAGACCTGGCCTAGGGTGCACAAATACATATCACTAGAAACCTCGCTCATCTCGTCATAGTGTATTACATGCATACATGGCTTGCACACACCGTATGTGAATGTCAATATGTATAATATCCGATCGTCATGGCCTACTTCATAATGATGGACTTTCTTGGTGGTGCATAATAATGGGAGAACACGGAATTTTGTTTGAGGGGTCATCTCATTATTCTACCATCGTAAGTATAATAATAGCACAACAAGATTCACAATGATTAAAATCAAATGTAAACAATTTGTGTGATATGTGGTGGTCTCCATCAAGTGCGCTGGCGTCACACCAGGTTATCGGTGCCACCTTGCATTCGGCTATTCATCTCATAAACACTTACCTAGACAGCACATATCACTCATCCCTCTGGAAAAAAAAGTTAGACGCCTCTACTTTATCTTTGCAATTTTACGTGGCTGTTTCGGCTTTCGCACAAGAACCGCTTCTTACCTATGAATATCTGCCACAACATGGATGTAGCACCCTGGGTAAAACCATTACTAGAAAATCGCTCGTGTTTTTGCATCATCATGACGGCATGCTCATGTCATCATGCCACCTGCATTTGAGAATCCTCATAACTGCATTTAAATTATTTACCATAAACTATTTTATAAAGCCTCTCTTTGTTTCCAAATTACCCCCTCTTTATTTCAAATATAAGAACCCTGGTCAATCCGGATCTTTGATTTGTATAACAAGTATTTGCAAAAACATTTTAAAAATAAAACAAATCTTCTAAACATATATGTTGTAGGGGAGGCCGCCAGCCTGCCAGGCCAAATGTCCAACAACCTAGCAACCTACCACCCCACTAAAAGAAAACCCTAAGCTATCTTTCTCAAACCCTAATCCCCTCACCCACCATCCACCGCCACAGCGCATAGCGGCCATCCTGTGTCCTTGCTTCAGCTCGGCCCCACCCACTCACACGCCAAACCCTCCATGCACATCGCTTCCCCTGCCCCGCTATCCCACAAACCACGGTCCCGCAGCTGGCCACACCCCATATCTCCTCTCCCGAATCCCCGCTCCCTTCACTCCTACCTCGACACAGCACCAACCCCGCCCCGTCTACCTTCTCTCTGTCTGCCTATCTACCGAGCACAGCAGTCGGGATGCCCTCCTCTCTCCCGCGTCCGCCACCGTCGGGTCACGCTTCTCCCCACCCTTCCTTGCCAGGACCCCGGCTTCCGTCGCTCTGATTTCATCGAGCTCACGGTCGCCGCTATGGCCGACCTCCCCAGGCCCCACGCCGATGCTCTCCTGCCGCCGGACCTCAGCCACCCGTCGGCCCGCCTGTATAGGGTGTAAGGGACCAACTAGGATTCTACAGGAATTATCTAGAACTCGTGATCGAAATTGCAAGATGGAATTTCCTGGCCGGATTCCTCCCAACCACCCCCGAGCCAGTTCAACACGGCACTGCCATTCTCATTCAGTTACAAGCCAAGTTCAGCAGTTCCACCTCTCCTCGCATAAATGACACTCGTCTTACAACGTGGGCCTACTGGGCCCATTCGTCACTGGTGGCCTAAGCCGGCGGCTTCCTCTTCCGTTGCGGTCTTGTCCCTCCTTCTTGGTTCACCGGCCCATCCTCCTCTTGCCCGTCATATGGCCCAGGGACGCTGACAATCCCCCCTCCTTAACAACCTGCTTGACCCCAAGCAGGTGCACGTGGAAAATACTGCTGCAAGGACTCACGATCCTCCCAAGTTCCTTCCTCTTCAGACGAGCCACTCCATTGTACCAGGACCTGAGCCACTGTCCTAAGCCCTTGCTGGCGAACCCTGGTTTGGAGCACGCGCACAGGAAAATGGAAAGCAGAATTAGAGAGAGGCAGTTGGGACGATACCTGCCGACCCGGTCCAACACAGGGTTTCAGTTGAGAAACATGGAAGACGGGATGAATACGACTGGAAAGCGGCAATTCCAATTGTAAGAAACCTGAACGATCCTCTCCAGAACAGTGAATGGCCCAAAAAAACTTAAAAGCAAGCTTCTGATTCTGACGGCGAGCAACAGACGTTTGTATGTATGGCTGTAGTCGGAGGAAAACAGAATCGCCCACAGAAAATTCCCTCTCGGATCGATTCTTGTCAGCTTGAGCCTTCATACATTGTTGCATGCGTTCTAGATGCTGACGAACAGAGGTGAGAATATGACCACAGTCGTCAAGCCAGGACTGTATATCTGAAGATGCAATCTGATCAGAAGCAGTAACGCAAAAATATCGCGAAGATCGCCCATACAACAGCTCGAAAGGAGATTTACCGAGAGAGGAGTGCCAATTGGTGTTGTACCAAAACTCGTAGAGAGAAATCCATTTTTGGCCCACTGAGAGGGATGAGCGTTGATGAAACAGCGGAGGTAGCACTCGATAGATTGGTTGACCCTCTCGGTCTGCCCATCGATCTCTGGATGGTTGCTAGTACTCATCTTCAGCTGCGTACCAGTAGAACGGAAAACAGATTGCCAGAATTTGCTCGTGAACACTGGATCGCGGTCAGAGACTAAGGCCAGGGGCATGCCATGCAATTTGTAGATGTGGTCGACAAAGGATTCGGCAACCTTCTCAGCTGTATACGGGTGGCGCAGTGGTATGAAATGGGCATACTTGGTGAGCTTGTCAACGACGACTAAGAGACAATTGAACTGCCGCGACTGCGGTAGCCCATCGATGAAATCCATGGTCGCAACTTCCCAAGGCTGAGATGGAATTGGTAACGGCTGGAGAAGACCCGGCGGATGGATGCGCTCGGGCTTAGCCTGCTGACAAATATGACAGGTGCGAACAAACTCCCGAACCATTTGCTTCATCTGCGGCCATTTGAACAGTTGATTGATACGGCGATAAGTGACGGGAAAGCCAGAATGACCGCCCTGAGGGTTGTCATGGAAAGCCGATATGATCTGTAATTGCAAGGAATTGTCAGCGCCCACCCAGATACGGCCTTGGTACCTTAAAATGCCTTGGCGGAGCTTGTAATGCTCGACCGACGAAGGAGAAACGACGAGCTTCCGCAATAGTTCCCGAGCCGTGTCATCTACCTAATAGCTCGCTTGAACTGTAGACAGCCAAGTTGGCTATACTGTACTGACAGCAAACAACTGAGATCGGTCTGGAGGTTTACGGGAAAGGGAATCAGCTGCCCATTATGAATCCCTTTTTTATAAACCACCTTAAACTGAAGCCCCATCATTTTAGTCGGCGCTTTCTGTTGCCAATCAGTCTGAAAACGCTGATCTGTCAAGTGGGTTAAGCTCTTATGATCAGTTTTGATGACAAACTCGCCCATCTGCAGGTAGGATCTCCATTGCTGCACAGCTAAAATAATAGCTAAGTACTCCTTTTCATATACTGACAAGCTCCTGTTACGAGGTCCAAGAGCACGGCTCACATAAGCCACCGGGTGCCCCCTCTGGGATAGCACAACACCAATACCAACATCACAAGCATCTGTTTCAATCACAAACGGCAAGGAAAAATCAGGTAACGCCAACACCGGAGCTGATATGAGTGCTATCTTGAGCGTCTGAAATGTTGTTTCAGTAGCTTCAGTCCAAATGAAAGGCACCCCTTTCTTGAGCAATGCTGATAACGGTTGGCTGATGATAGCATAATGCTGAATAAACTTCATGTAGTAGCCAGAAAGGCCAAGAAACCCCCGTATTTCCTTCAGATTAGTGGGCTGCGGCCAGTCGCGAATGGTCTGGATCTTGTTCTCATCGGTGGCCACTCCCGCTGCCGAAAGCACATGTCCGAGATAAGCAACCCTCTATTGTGCAAAAGCACATTTGGACAACTTCACCTGCCATCTGTCCCTATGCAAAATCTCCAGAACAACCGTCAAATGTTGCAGGTGATCAGCATATGTCTTGCTATATATCAAAATATCGTCAAAAAATACCAATGCACATTTGCAAAGAACTGGAGCGAGAGAAGCATTCATGGCATGTTGAAACGTAGCTGGAGCACCTGTAAGGCCAAAGGCCATCACCTTGAATTCAAAATGTCTGTGATGGGTCTGAAAGGCTGTCTTATGTTCCTCCCTAGGGGCTAGGCGAATTTGATGATATCCAGCCTTAAGGTCTAGTTTCGAAAACCACTTAGCACCACAGAGCTCGTCCAACAACTCATCAATCACTGGCAAGGGATACTTTACCCTTTATCGTCAGGGCATTTAAGTGTCTGTAATCCACAACCAAACGCCAAGTCTAGGAAATTTGGTCCTCCACCTTATCATATTTCTTGACCAACAACACTGGCGAGCTGAAGGCACTCTGACTCTGAACAATAACACCCTGAGTGAGCAACTCACTAATTTGCCTCTCTATTTCAGATTTCAAATGAGGAGAAACTCTATAAGGACATATGGACACAGGCTGAGCCCCAGCAATCAAAGGAATATGATGGTCATATTGCCGTCGAGGTGGTAACCCTTGTGCGTAAAAACAAAGATTAAACTGGTCTAACAGAAGTTGTACCTCTGGCAACACTGGGGCCGTAGGTGCAGGTGGATTATCTTGCATTAAATGCAACTCGACCATAGCATGATTGCAAAACTGGGATCCCTCTCCACGAAGCACAACTGGATTCCCATCCTTCACAAAGTAAAGCCACCCCTGAGCCCAGTGTGCAGTCATGGGACTGTGTTTAGCAAGCCAATCAAGCCCAACGATTCCATCATAACTGCCAAGAGCCAGTATCCTGAAGGAATCAGAGAAGACAGTGTCATCAACAGACAACTCCAAATGAGGAAAGAACTCCTGGCATTGCAGCACAGCTCCTCCAGCTACCTGAACGCTAACAGGCTGAACCATCTTTGCTTTGCCAGCCAACTCTTTAGCTCTGTGCAAATCCAGGAAACACGAAGAACTACTAGAATCAATAATAAACAAGAGCTGGCGACCCTGCACCTGCACCAGGACTTGCATGGACTGTGGGGCCGCAACTGAACTGTTAACCGCAGCTATAGATAACATCATCAGGTGAGGATCAGGGTAAGGTGGATCCTGTTCAACCACAACAGAAGGTTCACTTTCAGTATCATCAGATAACTGCATGTACTCGATCATCTCCTGAACCACGTGCAGCTGGATAGAATTCTTGCACTGATGCTTCCTACTCCAACGCTCCCCACAAATGAAACACAAGCCTTTGGATCTCTGGTAGGCTTTCAGGTTCTGCCTCTTGTCCTCAACTGCACCACGCTGACTCTCTGCAGCCTTCTTCTCCTCGACCAATTTGGACACCCAACGAGACGGTGGTGGTAGCGGAGGCGGTGAAGGGGCGGAATAAGCCCTTCGCGACGACACTGGTGGTGTATACTGCTGAGACCGAACTGCCGAAACAGGCGCACACTCATCCCCAAGTTCTTCATAGAGCAGAGCCAAAGAATATGCCGTATCCAAATCACGGGGCTATTGTATAGCAACCAGAATCCTGACACTAGGCTGCAACCCATCAAGAAATTTAGTGGTGTAATGAACAGGATCTGGGTGACTCTCATAAGCAGCAATCTGGTCCATCAATTCAGAGAAACGAGCCACATAATCCTCAACAGTTGTGTCCTGCCTGATGTGGATCAATCGCCGAACTAAAATCTGATGCTGATTCCTGCTAAAACGTGCCAGAACTGTGGCAACAAACTCTGTCCATACAGGATGATGATGATGCTGCAAATAGGACTCCAACCAAGTAGCCGCAGCGCCCACAAAATGATCTGAAGCGTAAGATGCCCACGACACAGATGGTGTACGACAACGCTGGAAATATTCCTCACACCGTCGTTACCACAATTTGGGATTCGATCCATCAAATTGCGGTAATTCGACGCGTGGGCCAAAAACAGAATCAGAACCACGTGATGGACTCACATCCAGAGTTTGAGAATTGAGATGGTTACGGTCGGAGTGCATACCTCCGACCAGAGGAACCATGCGATCAACACATGAGATCCCCTGGTTGATGAAGTCACAGCGGCGCGCAACTGGGCCGACGGTTTCCTCCCTCAGCTCGCGATGAGAAGGAGCTAAAGTCTGCCCCGCCAGAGCACTGGAATCTGAGCGCGGAAGCCGCTCGACGACGGACGTCAGTTGAGCAATTTCGGCGTTGAGGGAGTGACGAACAACGTCGAGCTCGCACCCCAACTGCGACCGCGTGGCTTCCAGATCTGCTCCCACCGAAGCCTTGATGTCATCAATGGCGATGGTGATGGACTTGAGTTGGGATCTCATATCCAGGATGAAGGGTTTTACTGCGTCGAGCACCTCCTTCTTGTAGTCCAGGAACTGCTTCTCATACTCCGCCTCGGAATCGACCATGAGGAGCTCGTAAAGCGCCTTCGACTCCGGCGAAAGACCCTCCATCAGATCCGAACGCCGATGAGACAGAAAATGGGTCGAATATCGGTGGTTGGGGATCTCGAGAGTGGTGGTGTGGTGGATCGAGATTGAATCTGATACCAAGTGTAAGGGACCAACTAGGATTCTACAGGAATTATCTAGAACTCGTGATCGAAATCACAAGATGGAATTTCCTGGCCGGATTCCTCCCAACCACCCCCCAGCCAGTTCAACACGGCACTGCCGTTCTCATTCAGTTACAAGCCAAGTTCAGAAGTTCCACCTCTCCTCGCATAAATGACACTCGTCTTACAACGTGGGACTACTGGTCCCATTCGTCACTGGTGGCCCAAGCCGGCGGCTTCCTCTTCCGTTGCGGTCTTGTCCCTCCTTCCTGGTTCACCGGCTCATCCTCCTCTTGCCCGTCATATGGCCCAGAGACGCTGACATAGGGCCCTACTGTTGACCTCGTCCCAGCACCGTGTTCGGCCTCCCAGGGCCCCTGCACTTCTTCCACCCATGTGTCGCCACCACCGACATCCTCCTCGACCGCCGACCTGTCCGAGCTTCCACCGGCCACCCTAACTTCCTCCCCACAAGCTCTACAGCATGCTGATGCAGGCCTCCATCCGCCACCAGCGCCCTTGGTCGCTGCACCGGACCCGGTCTCCTTGATGTTCCGCAAGCATCAAGCCACCTCCTGCATGGTCGGCCAACAACTCCATCTCATACACATAGCAGTTATGCGGGTGTTCTTCTATGGCATGTCTCGATGTACCCTCGATGGAACCCGGTGTTCCGTCATCCATCAGGTGTTCGACAAAATGTATGCAAGATTGTTCGAATGACCGTTATCCTTTCTTCGTATGACTAATTGATAAATATATTTTTTGCTTTGTTATGCCGCGCCGAAACAAACGGCGCTGATGTCTCTTCCCAAGAATCATGATGGACAAAGCGACAATTCAAAAGTAATGGATCCCGTACTCGAAGACCTCAGATCTGAAGCCCGATCCAGGTGCCCAAAGACCAAACCCTGAAGCCCCAATCCCATCGAACACCTTGGAACCCCAAGATCGTCGAACCCCGACATGTGACCCCTACCCGAGCCCCATATTTTATAAATTTTCATCTATGTATCCTATTATATTAAATTATTCATGCTTTCATGCATATGTTGTGGTTTGAGGGCATTACGTCGATTCACCTCATAATTAAATATGGAGACCATATGCGGGATATTCTACTCTTATAATTTCTTCATTTAAATTTGTGTAGCGAACTAGTGCCATATTTTGCCTTGTTAGGACAACATTTAAATTGTGGGGTATCTAAACAGCATGAACCTATTAAATAATTGTCGGGACTCCGGTTCTTCTTAATATTGCCTAATTGCATCGCACCTTTGTCATCGCATGCTTCATGCCCATTCTGTCGTAGTATTAAATAGTGCATCCGGTGTTTCTTTTAGTGCTTTGCTTCTTCAAGGATTAGGCTGATGAGTTGATGCGAGTGTCGATCCAGTCTTCGGATAAATCTATGGCAGTTTTCCCAAGCGAGCATTCTCCCCATTTCTACCTATTTCACATTTTATAGTCTTTATTTCCTCATGTTGATATATTTCTACCTGGGTTGCGATGCTTTAAGGTGTGTTCGGTTCTGGATTTCGGTGGGATAGAACCAGTCCGTTCCGCGCCTAGCGTCCGTTGGTGTGTTCGGTTGGAAGAAAGGAATGGAACCATGTAGTTCCTCAGAACAGAATATTCCTCTAATATGCTGAACGAGGTCGTCCGACCGAATTGGCCGGATCGCGCGGAACGGCTCGCTAATTCGTGAACTAACCCAGGTAAAATGATTAATTACCGAATCAGCGTGGATTTTTAGCTGTGACGATGATTAGCTGAGGTGATTAGCGACAAAATCTTGCAAAAACATGCGGCCTCTAATTTGAGTATATTTTGCAAAGATTTTGAAACAAAAAGATTTCTATGATTTGATACTTTTAACAAAGATTTTAAGATAAAAAAAATATTTTCTACCGTTAATTACAATTGTTAAATTTAAGCTCAAATTATTAGAATTTTAAGCATTATTATAGCTATTCTATTCCGGTCCAAATTCTCCCAACCGAACACAATATGGGACCATTCCGTTCCTTATTCTTTTCCGAACCGAACACAGGGTCGGAACCGTCCCATGCCCTCGAAATGGACTCACTCTGTTCCATTCACTCTCGTTCTAGAACCGAACACACCCTTAGTCTTATCATACCCATTATATCCCTTGTAGCCTATATTGCCTAGGACACCTCCTATTACCTGTTGATTGGTAGATAGTCGGCCTTGTGAGTCATAGCTACTTGCTCAGGAGTCGATTCGCGTCCTCGATGTTCCACCGATATTGGGGGTTGGCATATTCTTAATGGTGGAGATGATCATGGTTCTAATTAAAACTTGTTAATTAATATTGAAAGTAGATAATTAATATAGAGGCACAAAGGGGTAATATTTGAGATCTGGTTATTATCCCGCCCCCCTATGTCAACCTAGGACCCAAGTTCTTGACACATGTTCTGAGACTGAGCGTGCTAACCGCACGTGGGGTGTATGGGCATCCCTATCGGCTTAGTACCTGATTCCAAAGTACTGTTCCGGGGGCCACACACTAGTTTGAAGTTTTCATGCCACGTTATGCCATGTTTTGCCATGTTTATTACATGTTGCTCGATGAGCGTTTATTATTGTTGCGTAGGCGTGACACTCTGTAACGGGAATATATTGTCCATGACCTCTACTCGCGTGACAAGTGTACGCAACCCTAGGGTCCGTAGGAGGAGGATTAGCTATACCTCGTATGGGCAGCTCTTTCATGTGGCCCCCATGTACTTTCTTTGGGTCTGTGAAAGCATCGTGTCCTAGGACCCGCCGATATATCAATGGGTGTATGTTAATTGATTTGGCAAAAAGGGTCAAAGTGCGTGTGGAAACTTTGGTGCACCCCTGCGGGGTTAAGTCTTTTCAAAAATCCGTGTTCGTGGTTATGCACGACTTGGAGCACAGTTTCTCGATCATAGACAACTACAGCTAAAGTTTATCGTTATAATTTTCTTGTATCTGGTATGACTAGTAAGTAGGATAACCACCATGAAAAGAATGAATAAAAATGCCAACCGTGAGAGTTTCCTTAGCAGGACTTCCTCATTTGGTCTCGGGGGGGGGGGGGGGGGGGAGACCAGGATGGGTATGTTTAGTGTTAGTATCAGGTTGGATCCGAATAGGTCTTTCTTATCCCTCTCTGATAGCCGACAGTTGTATCGAGTCTATATAGGTTGTTTAGTGCTTGTTGCGTTGCCGCTTCAGTCCACCATACCTATGTAGGCGACGACCGCCGAATTCTAAGTCTCGCCGTGTACTGGCCTCAGTACTGACCGCTCTATGTTTCCTTTGCCCTTTGTTGGCACCCCTTTTGTTTTAGCAGGTTTGAGATCGACGTTGTTAGCAGGGTTACCCTTCCGGCTTGGCCTAGGCAGGGTTATGGATGCCATTAGTTATTCTTCAGGGCTCTTAGCTCAATTTGCATCTTGTCCATACTCGAACGCTGTATCGTTTTCAAGGAGATTCGGATCTGTGTATTGTATATTTGTATTCTTGACTCATTGAGTCATTGTATATATATGTTTTGTGGGTTCCATCATGGACTAATGTGTAATGTTATTACTTTGTTTTCCACCCGCATGAGAGTGCCTGGTGGGCACCTTTGAGTCATTTATATACGGGTTTGGCGGGAATCGCTAAAACTTGCATAGGGCCGATCTGAGGGTGTTACAATGGATTAATTAGTTGCTGCTTTAAATCCCTTTTCAAGGTCGCCCTTTCCAATCCCATATCAACTAATATCGGAGAAACATACACCCGCTAGCCACTTACACGGTACAAGTCGTATGTTAGTCGTGGAATCAGTCTCGCATAAGACTACGTGTAAGGTTGGTCTGGGCCACTTCATCCGAGCGACATTGCCACGATATGAGAAAGTGCACCTGTGTCAACACCCGGATTTTTAATCCCAGATGCCTGTTATGCCATACATCGCAATCCCAGGATTACCATTTTTGCGAGACATAACAGAATTGGATACCATAGTACATCATCCATTACAAATGGTACATAAGTTCTTACATGAATAGGGATCTCATGATCCAGTTCTTCATACAACATCAAGCAACGGAATACGTAATAATAACGGTAGCTTAGGCGAAGCTCCATCTTCGCGGTCACAGGCAATGCTGACGATGGGAGATGATCCTAGTTGTCGCAACCTTCCTGGGGTCCATCCTCCAGGTACTCCTCCTCATAGTCTGGCCATGGGAATAGCCAGGGACAAAGCCATGAGTACTCTTTAAGTACTCACAAACTCATACTAACAAGTAAAGGGGTTTTTGGATAATAGGACACTAGGCTCTAGGGTTATTTTGCAAAAAGCCAGATTTATCTCTACTAAGTTTAGAAGCAACGAATTGCTAGTTGAAAGCTTATAACACGTAAGTGGGAATTTGTATTTCATATCACAACCCTGTTGTGGTCAAGTCAAAGTCTCCATTCATTTCACAAGTCATTTTAAAAAGTCTGACGGGGGAACAGTATGGCCACTCCAACTGTCCATAATCATGACGCTATTCGAATAGTTTGACACTCTGCAGAGATTGTACACTTTCACCACAACATTCGATACATCCGTCAGGAACAAATCCTGAATTCATCATACTCAGTATGCGGATAATCAATCCTAACCTTTCAATTACACGCCCTAGTATAAGCACCTCTCCTGTGAGTTTGGCCTCCCAACCATGACCAACTGTCATCTTGGGTACTGCACAGGTGGACAATCTTCACAAGGTAGCCTCAGCTCAAACCTTGGCCGTGAGGGAACTAATACTAAGGTATATAAGTTTCCAGTCAAGCTCTACCCAATCTTCGGGTATTGTGGTTGTACGATAAAATTGGAATGGTATCGCATCCAGATAACCATCAGTTTTATAAAGGGGTAAGGCTCATGCCTCAACATTTTCATCACCAAAAGCATCAGATGTTTGGAAACACATGTCCAAAACATTTCAATAGAATGATCCATCATTCCAAGGTTTTCATAACCATTTTTCCACCAAGTATTCCCATCTAAAGTTGGTCAATTTTTATGCTTAGCACTAACCTCTACAAGTGGGGGTAAGCAATTAATGAGGGGTGGTAAACTAGTGGAGTTTCACTATGTTTAATCTCATGCCTTAAGGTGACATCAAGGTTATCTAGCTTAGGCCAAATTTTATGCTCTTTATGCAACCTTCAATTATCCTTCTAGTATTTACCACTTATTCTAGTAAACTCTAAGTATGAGCTTTGATAAAGAAATAAAGTATAAAGCTTGTAAGTAAAAAACTAGGATTGGTTTATCAAGTGGTTATGATCATATATGGTTTAAGGCATATAGTTGACAATGTAACAAATAGTGGTTTGTTGCATCGGTAGAGTATCTTTCAAGGGTTAGCTTGCACATTCACTAGTAATTAGGCTTGCAAGTATTGGCTTGCACAATATCAGTATAAGCTTGCCTTGTGCAGAGCAGTGGTTGAAGTTCTCCTTGGCTTCTTCTTCGTAGAATCCTCCTTCCTCCTCGTATCCTTGGTCGGTACTAGCGTCTATGAATAAATACGAGGTACACAATCACCAAAAAATACTTAACTACTTGCAATCATCACACACAAGGGTCCTATAGATGATCTAACATCATCTCTAATATCACAAGATTAAGGCTTGGTTTAATTCCTTTTATTTTTAGAGAAGTAATTTCTACTCATTGAAAAACTACTTAAGATTTAATATTCTCCAAACCAAGCATGGGATCGTGTTGACACATGTCATCACCACATGTTTTAGTCCATGGAAATATGATTTAAAGTGGTGTCACAATTTAATAAGGTTTTACCCTTTTATTTGAATTAATTAAAGTGACTAGAAATGCCTATGTAGCATTCTTTTATTACTTGAACATTATTTCTGCAAGTAAACCTATATATTTTTATATATTCTAAAAGGTATGGTTAAATGTGATTTTTGAGAGTTGGAATCAACTCAAAAGCTATTATGGTTTAAATTTGAAAAATGTTTGAATGCATAAAATCTTCTTCCTTGTTATTTTTACCATGGGTGATCTAGAGATCAAAATTACTTGAATCCAGCGGGCTTGGATTCAGCATTCCCAGACCTCTCTAACAAAATTAGTTTCATTCAATTTGGTGCACTGAATCGATCTGGATTGAATTTTGAAGTTGGGTACAGAAGTGAGTCTGAAACAAAATAGAAAAGGTTTAATACAAATAACTGGGCTGTGCGGGAAAAGTTAACGGGCCGGCCTGCTAAGCGCAGTGCTCCCGTGGGCTGCTTAAGTGGGTCTCCCCACTCGTCAGTGAGACAGGGGGGTGCAAAGTGGTACGGGGAAACATGGTGCGTTCGATCTGATTCTAATCCAACGGCTGAGGGTCATCGTCGACGTTGGGCAACGCCGACGAGAAAGAAACCTAGCGCGGACAGTGGGTGTTGCTGGGGGCTCACCGGGGTGCTGGCGAGGGTCGTCTAGGCGGGCGAACGACAAAGTCGACGACGGCGAACTCAGGGGTGGTCGCGGCAGCTCCTGGGGTGGACGAAATCGATGGAGTCCTTCTTCTCCAGAGGCGGCGGGCTCCGGTGAAATTCCGGTGGGGTGGTGTTCGCCTTGCTCTGGGAACGGTGTGGCACGATCAATGGGGAGAGGGGAGTAGAATGGTGTGAAGAAATCAAGCGGGGGTGGCCTCTATTTATAGTCGAGCGAGGGGACCGACGGGGCGCACGGTGAGCTCGTCGGGGGCGATGGTATAGGCGGCTATTGGCATGGGCGAAGGTAGGGGACGGTGCGGTGTTCCCTGGCGATGCTCAGCGACATGGTTTCGAGGCATGGGGCGGTGCGGGTTGGTTTGGAACATGCGACGCTCTGCGCGGCAGAGGCGGCGTCTTCGACGGCGAGCGATGGCTGTGCGTCACGGGGCGGCGAACGGGGATATCTGGCGGTCTCCTGGGTCGGTGGGGATTGTGTATGCACGCGGCGAGGGCGGCGCGCAGTCTGTGGGCTTCCGTCGAGGGTGGCGCTCTGGCGCACGCTCGGCATGGTCGCTGGCGGTCTGGGCGCGGTCCGTGCGTGTGGTCCAGTGGTTGTAAATGTTCGAGCGGTGGACAGGGAGTGGCGGTAGACGGTGGGTTGCCTCCTAGACATGCTGGCTAGGCTTGTTTATCCTCCTAGCTTGTTGTCGACATGGGGGTGACAAAGGTGCATTCGGCCTACTCACCATTGATGGCATTGCCAAGCTTACAGTGGTGCTAGTGATTATTTAAGGTTGTTAGATGATCTACTAAGGCTAGTGGTGCCCAGAGAGGAAACAAGTTAGGCTCAAAACACTGCACACTATAGTGTTTTGATTTTGTTTGATTTGTGTCTGCAATGTGTTTGATGAAATGGCCGCATGAAATCAAGTTTTGAATTTTGAAAAGATTTTTGGTGGGTGTGCTAGATTGGTGCTGGTGAGTCTGCAGATGCTTGGGTTTTGAAAGTTGAGCTTGTTTGAGTGGTTTTTGAAAAAGTGGGATCTTCTCATATGATAAAGATTCAATTTTGATTTGTCATTTAAACTATGCATTTGAAAGTTTCTAGATGATCACAAAGTGGGCCTTGATACTTTGTTAAGAGTACATTCAAGGGGTGCAAAGATCCAGAGAAGTTTCTATTAGGTTCTAAAAGTTTGAGGCAGCCAAAGTAGGCATGGGAGTTAAATTGGTCAAAATGACCATTCCCTTATTTATTTGTTTTGATTTACTTGTCTTTAGGAAAAGTGTGGGAAATGTTTTAGATGATGTTTATTTCACTTAAGAAACATTTTACAAGCAAGGAAACACACCAACAAGGTGGTTCACAAGAATTTCAAATTAAATGCATACACATATGCATGCTTTCATAATTTTAATTAGAAAAGTTTTTGTTAACCCTAATTTTGATGATTAGAGTTTGATGATTTAAGTTTAGTATTTTTTGGATGTTACAAACCTTCCCCCCTTAAACAAAATATCGTCCCAAGATTTGAAAAGGACGAAAAGATTACCTAGGATTTGAAGAGATCGGGAAACTCCGTCCTGATGTGATCCTCGCGTTCCCAGGTAGCTTCCTCTTTTGTGTGGTTGCTCCACTAAATCTTGAGAAACTTGATGCTTCGGGTTCGGGTAGTTCGAAAAGCTTCTTCCAAAATACGGATGGGTACTTCGGGATAGGTCAGGTCATCGTTGATCTCTATGGTCCGGTGATCGATGTTCTTGAACACTTCGGTCTTCTCGGGGACTTCGAGACACTTGCGAAGTAACGAGATATGGAACACATTGTGCACGGCTGACATCTCTTCAGGTATTTCCAATTGGTACGACACTTCTCCTCGATGGTTTAGAATCTTGAAAGGTCCAATATATCTGGGGGCTAACTTTCCTTTGAGTTGAAAACGCTGCATTCCCTTCAATGGCGACACTTTCAGATAAACAAAATCTCCTATGTTGAAGGCGACGTCTCTTGTCGGCGTAACTCTTCTGTCGGGATTGGGCGGTCTTGAGGTGTTCACGAATCTTGTGAACCTTCTCTTCTGCTTCTTGTAGGATGTCGGGTCCGAAGATCTGACTCTCTCCTACTTCTGACCAGTTCAAAGGGGTGCTACACTTCCTTCCGTACATGAATTCAAAGGGGGCCATTTGCAAACTGGCTTGATAACTGTTGTTGTATGAAAATTCTACAAACGGCAGACAGTCTTCCCACTTGGATCCATATTCTAACACACATGCTCTCAGCATATCTTCGAGTATTTGATTTACTCGCTCCGTTTGTCCATCGGTCTGAGGGTGATATGCGGTACTGAAATCTAAGCGGGTTCCTAAACCTTCTTGGACTTTCTTCCAGAATCTCAAGGTAAATTGAGTTCCTCGATCCGATACGATGTTCTTGGGGACTCCATGCAAACTAACGATTCTAGCGTTGTACAACTCCGCTAGCTTCAAACTCTGATATGTGGTTTTGACGGGCAAGAAATGGGCGACTTTGGACAATCTGTCCACTATGACCCAGATAGAGTCATTTCCCCTACTATAAGTAGGTAGTCCAGTGATAAAGTCCATTCCAACGGAATCCCATTTCCATTCCGAAATCTGCAAGGGTTGCAACAATCCAGCGGGTCTTTGATGTCCTGCCTTGACTCGCTGACATATATCACACTTGGCGATATAGCTTCCGATTTCTCTCTTCATCTTATGCCACCAAAATTGCTCTTTTAAATCTTAATACATCTTAGTTCCTCCGGGATGGATAGAATAAAGAGTATCATGAGCCCCTTTCAAAATAACTTCTTTCAACTCAGAATCTGATGGTACACAAAGGCGTCCTTTGTAACACCCTCAGAATCGACCCTATGCAAGTTTCAGCGATTCCCGCCAAACCCGCATAGAAACGATTCAAAGGTGCCCACCAGGCACTTTCGTGCGGGTGGAAAACGAAGTAATAACATTGCACAACAATCCTCGATGGGACCCATAGAACAGATATATATACAACACGACTCCATGAGTCAAGAATACAGATATACAATACAAAGATCCAAATCACCTTGAAAATGATACAGCGTCCGACTACGGACAAGATGCAACTGGGGCTAAGAGCCCTGAAGAATAACCAATGGCGTCCATAACCCTGCCCAGGCCAAGCCGAAAGGGTAACCCTGCTAACGACGTCGATCTCAAAACCTGCTTAAACAAAAGGGGTGCCGACAAAGGGCAAAGGAAAAAGATAGAGCGGTCAGTACTGAGGCCAGTACACGGCGAGGCTAGAATTCTGCGGTCCTCGCCTACATAGGTATGGTGGACTGAAGCGACAGCGCAGCATGCACTAAACAACCTATAGAGACTCGACATTAGTGTCGGCTATCAGAGAGGGAAAAGAAGACCTATTCGGAACCAACCTGATGCTACCATCAAACAAACCCATCCTGGTGTTTCCCCCTCGAGACCAAACGAGGAAGTCAACCAAGGAACTCACACCGTTGGCAGTTTTATTTATTCAGTTATCGTTGCAGCAATTACTAGTCAAGTATAGATAATCATCCTGATATAATAAGCAGTGGGCAATTTTAGTTAACCATTCCGTTGTAGTTGCGACACTTACTAGTCAGGTACAATTAGCATGAGATATCCCAAAAACCCAGCAGTTGTTGGTACTTTTATTTAGCCATTCCGTTGTAGTTGAGCTGATTACTAGTCCAAAACGGATACAAGTCAAATTGTAACAGTAAACTTTAGTTATAGTTGTCTATGATCAAGCACTGTGCTCCAAGTCGTCCATAACCGCGGACACGGCTTCTCGAAAAGATTTAACCCTGCAGGGGTGCACCAAAGTATCCACAAGCACTTCGACCCTTTTTCCAGATCAGTTAACATACACCCATCGGTATGTCGGCGGGGCCTAAGTCACGACGTTTCCCGACCCAAAGCAAGCACGGGGGGGCCACCCCACTAAGTCTACCCGCAACGAAGTCGGCCGGTCTCCGAGACGGACTTAGGGTTTGGGTAGACGGCCAGAACGATCGGGGACCCAAACTGGGCTTGTCGACACCGCGAAACGTGTCCCGATCCTAACAGAAGTGTGCTCTCGCACAATCGTAAATAAAGCAGTAAAGCATGGCATAGGTACAGGATAGTAAATAAAACCTCAATCTAGTTTGTGGCCCCCAGTACAATACTTTGAAATCAGGTACTAATCGATGGGGGGCCCATATCTCCCCACCTGTGGTTAGCGCTCGATCTCGGATGAAGTCAAGAACTCGGGTCCCACGGACACAAGTGGACGATTAACAACCAAATAACATCTATTGCCCACTGCTCCGCTTACCTACTTCAATTTTAGTTGTTAAACAAGAAGTAAAGTTATGATCAACTCCAACAATAAACATGCGGAAATACTCAAAGAATCGTGATACTTGGCGACACGCAACAGCACTTGAGCAAGCGACTACGACGCGCAAGTCCAACTATCTACCAAACAACAGGTAATAGGATGTGTCCAAGGCAATATAAGGCTGCAAGGGATATCACTGGTACGAAAACTAGAGCATCGCAACACAGATAGCAATAGATCAACAGGAGGGAAATAAATACTATAAAAGTAAGATAGGTAGAAAGGAGGGAGATGCTCGCCTGAAAACATTGCCGAAGGTTCAACCGAAGATCGGGGCGATGCTCACATCAACTCATCGGCCTTATCCGCGAAGAACCAAAACACTAGAATAAACACCGGATGCAATATTTAATACTACGGTAGAAAATCGGGCATGATGCATGTATGATGTATGACATGGCAAAGGTGCAATGCAATTAGGTCATATTAAGCGGAACCGAGGTGCCGAAAATTATTTAGATGGTTCAAGTTATTTATCTACCCCGCAAATTAAATGTTGTAATAACAGGACAGGATAAGTTACCGGTTCGCTACACAAATTTAAATGAGGCCAATATAAGACTAGATTTGCCCGCATATGGGCCCCATATTTAATTTAGGTGAATCGGCATAAGGCCCCCAAACCACATGACAATATGCATGCAAGTATGACAATTCAATATGCATCAATTTGTTATTACATTTATAAAATAGGGCTCGAGAAAAGGGGTCACACATTAGGGTTCGACGATCTTGGTTCCGGGGGTTCGGTCTCGGGGTTCAGGGTTCGACGGAATCGTTCTCGGACTCCGGGATTTAGGGTCTTCGGATCGGGGGAGTAGATCTTGTCGCACGAGCGTCAATGCTTCCGGGAAGGAGAAATTGTCGTGTGGTCTCTTGTCCGGTGAAGTACTCGGCGTCCTCGAGGGAGTACTTGTCGTATCCGTGAAGAAGATCATGTCGGTCCACGGGGTTCGGGCTTCGGGATCCATGAGGCGATCTTGGCGATTCCGAGGGTCTTGGTGTCCGTGAACCTTCGAACCCGTGAAGTAGATCTCGTCGCACGGTGTCCGGGAAGACGAACTTGGCGTATTCGCGTCGGCGATCTTGGCATTCCACGAAGCTCTTGATGTTCTGGTCCGGTGACGACCTCCGGGTACCGCAGGTTTTCGGTGTCTTTGGCTTTCTATTCCGGTGGTCTTGAGGCTCCCCGACGAAGATCTCGTGGTGCTTTGCACAGATGGCCGAACTAGTCGTGGAGCGACAGACCAAAAGCTCAAGGTATGCCACAGGACCAAACAAACACATACAGCGACATGCACATGTGTACGGACGCCGCAACATCCGGAGGCCATGCGGTACGCGGCGAGCGGACGAAAAAGGGGCGACCACGGGGCACGCGGACGGTGACAGAGAAGCGGGCAGAGCCTCGCGAGGCGGCCTACGCTAGAGACGGGGCGGCGTCTCGAGGCAGGACCGACGCGGGGCACGCAGGAGGCGGCGGCGGGGTCGAGGGCCCCTCTCAGGAGCGGCGGCGCTCGGAGGAGAAACGGCGGCGAGGCGCGCCTCGGGTGGCGCAGGCGCGGTCGGAGGAGCTCGCGAGGCGGCGGGCGCCGCCGAGGTTGGCCGGAGGAGGCGAGGGCGACGCTGCCGAGGAGGCCGGCGGCGGACGGGCCCGCTCGGGATGGGGGCAGAGCACGACGGGCGAAGAGGCGGCGGCGGTGGTTGGGAGGCGGGCTCGCCAGCCGGCGAGGACGCAAGGAGGGCGGCAGCGGTGGAGGTGAGGTCGCCAGGGAGGGGCAGGCGGGCCGACGAAGGGGGACGCGCGACGCTGAGGGAGCTCTGCCGGACGGCCCAGTGAGGCGGCCCAGTGAGCCATGGGCGAGGAGGGAGACTCGCGAGGCGGTGAGGGAAGCGTGGAGCGAGGCGCCGGGGCGGAGGAGGAACAGGGGCGGGCGGAGGCCGGAGGGGAGGAAGAAGGAGAGAGGCGGGGCGGGTGGTTGGCGGGGAGGGAGGCGCGGGGACGGGGTGGTGCGGGAGCGTGGGGGAGAGAGGAGGAAGTGGTGGGGCCAGGAGGGTGGGGCCAGGGAGGAGAGAGGGAGGTGGGGGGCGACCAGGGGAGTGGAGCCAGGCGGGGGTGAGGCTGGCGTGGGGTGGGGCCCAGGGGGAAGAGAGAGGGGGTGCGGGCTGTGTGCAGATGTTGTGTGCGTGTGAGGGGTTGCTCGCTGCAGGTGGGGCCAGGGGCAGCTGGTGGATTGATGAGGTAGCAAGGTGGGTGGGGATTGGGGGAGATGGTGAGATGGCAAGCTGTGATTGGTGGGTAGATTAGGACTAGGTAGTTTTAGGAATTCGGGTAGGCTGGTTTTATTCTGGGGGGTGGCCGACTGGGTCGGATCGGCCCGGTTGCTTGCCCACTAAAATAATTAAATATTTTATTTGTTTAAACAGGGCTTTTGCAAACCGATAGCGCATAAAACAAAATAATCCGGAGACCCGGGTTTTATGCTTTGGAACATAGATCATGCGTTTAGAAAACAAGAACAGGTTTTTCCGCAAATAGTTTTATGTAAGCAAATGCAAGATGATGACGATGCGCAAATGCAATGTGGCATGATGACATGAGCATGCGGTCATGATGATGCAATGCACAAAAACAACACGATTTTCTAGTAGTGGTTTTGCGGGATGCCACATCCTTTGTACCACAACACTCCTTCTTCGTCTTCGGTGAATCCAGGTACTTTGCATGTACCGATTCGACACTTGATTCCGTCAATACTAGAATTTTCATTCTGCGCCTCTTTAATCTGATTGATCAAAGTGGGCTGAAGTTCTATGCTAGCCAAAAATCCTTCACTTACTAGTTCCATTCGAAAATCTTCCATCTCTTTGTGCAAACTTGGTTGCTCCTTCAAAATCATGGAGTTCAAGCGGCACGACAATCTGCTAAGGGCATCGGCTACTACGTTGGCTTTACCAGGGTGATAGTGAATGTCCAGGTCGTAATCCTTGATTAGCTCAATACATCTTATCTGTCTCATATTCAGCTCCTTCTGAGTGAATATATACTTCAGACTCTTGTGATCCGTATAGATCTCACAACGATTTCCCATCAGGTAATGTCTCCATGTTTTCAGGGCTAGAACTACGGCTGCGAGTTCGAGGTCATGGGTTGGGTAATTTTGCTCATGTTGCTTTAGTTGGCGAGATAGATAAGATATAACCTTGCCTTCTTGCATTAGCACACATCCGAGACCAATCTTGGATGCATCACAATACACATCGAAGGGCTTCGTGATATCCGGCATGATCAAGATTGGGGCTGAAATCAATCTCCTCTTGAGTTCTTGAAAACTCGCTTCACATTTGTCGGTCCATTCAAACTTCTTGTCCTTCTTTAGCAATTGGTTCATGGGTCTGGCGATACTCGAGAATCCTTCTACAAATTTGCGGTAATATCCCGACAATCCGAGAAATGCACGAACTTGGGTTTGAGTGGTTGGGGCTTGCCAATCTTCTACATCTTTCACTTTGGCAGGGTCAACGGCAATTCCTCCGGCTGATGCAATGTGACCGAGGAATCCTACCTCCTGTAACCAGAATTCACATTTTCTAAACTTTGCATACCACTGATGCTCTCTAAGGGTTCCAAGAATGGTCCTTAGGTGTAGCTCATGTTCTTCTTCTGATTTGGAATAAATCAGAATGTCATCGATAAAAACAACGACAAACTTATCCAGGAAGTCCATAAAAATATTATTCATGAGATTCATGAAATAAGCGGGGGCATTGGTTAGTCCGAAATACATGACTGTATACTCGTACAATCCATATCTGGTGGTAAAGGCAGTCTTTGTAATATCCTCTGCACGAATCTTGAGTTGATGATAGCCAACTCTAAGATCAATCTTATAAAACACTTTGAGACCGGTCTGATCAAACAAATCTTTTATCTTGGGCAAGGGGTACTTGTTCTTGATGGTGACATCATTTAATTTCCAATAATCCGTACACAAACGGTTACCTCCTTCCTTCTTGTCCACAAACAAGACAGGTGATCTCCATGGTGAAGCACTTGGTTGGATCAATCCAACTTCCAGCATGGAATCCAGTTGCTTCTTCAGTTCTGCGAGCTCTCACGGGTTCATACTATAAGGTCTCTGGGCTATGGGTCCAGTTCCAGGAATTAGTTCGATGATAAACTCGATATCCCGATCTGGGGGCATACCGGGCAAAACATCTGGAAATACATCGGGGTATTAACAGACTATTCGGACTTGGTCAATGGTAGGTTGGGCCATACTCTTGTTGCACTTGAATTGGCGAGGTAAGGTTTTAGATATATGCTCGACTGATATTCCGGTTGTACTGGTCATGGTTATGGCTTTCTTGGCACAGTCAATCAATCCTTTATGTTTGGACATCCAATACATTCCTAGTACTACTTCCAAACCTTTAGTTCCGAGTATTATCAGATTTGCATAAAAATCTATGCCATGGATTCGGATAGGGACGGCTTTGCAAATTTGCCTAGCCTTGGTGGTTGATCCGGGAATTTGAACAATCATTACATGCTTTAGTTTGGTTGGTTGAATTTTACTAGTGCATGCAAATTCTTCGGTGACAAATCAATGCGATGCACCAGAATCAAACAACACACTTGCAAGTACTGAATTAACAGAAAACATACCCAGCACGACGTTTGGCGCTTCCTGAGCTTCTTCAGCATGCATGAGAAAAAGACGGCCGTTGCGGTTGAGCGAATTCCCTGGGGCAAATCTTCTTCCTGGCTAAACACGACGCTGCTGAGCTGGGACATTGGCATTGGGGGCTGTAGAATTCTTCTTGTTGGGGCACTCGTTGGAATAGTGGCCTTTATTTCTACAGTCATAACAGGTCACTTGCGACTTGTCCTTATCGCGACAGTACAAGATTGCTTCCGATCCTCGGGCGGTGTTGGTGTTGGCGGTAGCATTGTTGTTGTTGAACTTGGGTGGGGCACGATTGAAATTGCTAGCGTTGCCGGGGTTGTTGTGATTTCCTCCGGGCCTAGGGTTTCCACGGTTGGGATAGGTCGGACGGTTCATCGGGGGTCTGTTGGTTCTTGGGGCAAATCCTAGAGATGGTTTGGGGCGATACTTTGGGGTCTGATGGGTTCCTGGTTGATGCATCATGCGACGCTTGCGGTTCTCATTGGCTTGGTTGATCTTTCCTTCCATCTGGATAGCAGAGTCGACAAGGGCTTCAATATCATCAAAGGGGATATTGACTAGCATTGTCTGCATCTCATCATGCAGACCATTCAGGAATCTTTCTTTCTTCTTGGCTTCGGTGTCGATTTCATCCGGGGCATACCTAGCTAATGACAAAATTTTGTCACGGTATTCCACTACAGTCATCCTTCCTTGCTTCATCTCTCTGAACTCCTCTCTCATTCTCTTGATCAAACCCGGTGGCACATGGGTTCTGCTAAACTTGACCTTGAATTCCTCCTAGGTCATCATCTGGCCTCAGGTCATTGCGCGAACACTGTTCCACCATGCCCTGGCATCTCCGGCTAGATAGTGGGTGGCGAACAGGACTTTCTCGTTGGCTTCCACTCCGGCGACTTCTAGGTTATTTTCCATGGTTTGCAGCCAATCATCGGCGTCTAGGAGTTCTTCTGACTTAGTGAAAACGGGTGGGTTGGTATTCTGGAAATTCTTGAGCTTAGATCCATGGTTGTCCTGATTTCCGTGGCCTTGGTTGTTGTGGGCAAGTTGGGATATCTGCTGCAGTGTGGCTAGGTTGGCTTGACGTTCCGCTCTTTCAGCTTCGCGGTCAGAAGTCAACATTTGCAGAATCTGCAACATCGGGTCCGGGGATGAACCACTTCCTCTGCGTGGCATCTGAAGATTGAGATAGATTATGAGAAAATATGGAAATTTCTAAAGTTTTGGGGTCTTTAAAAAGTTTTTAAAGTTTGACTCAGATTTTCTAGCAACTTGCTTTTTTATTCATTCATTCATAGCACACGATACAACACACACCACAACAAGGAAAAACAAATGATTTTAAGAACCATTCTGAGAACTATGATATAGTGGGACCGAATACTACTCACTACGCTAGTTCTCAAGTGCTACTACTTGGAATCTGTGGCCTCAACATCCTCATCATCATCGATGAAGGAGAAATCATCATCATCGGTGAAGAAATACATATCCTGATCCTCCAGAAAATCATCGTCATCGCTGAGATAGGAGTAGGGTCTCCACGAAGATCCTCTCTGGCATTCTCCCTTTCCTCCAACTGCATGTCTCTCTCGTGGATGGTCTCCTCCAAAGATGAGATGCGGTGGCGAAGACGGGCAATAATGTGCTCCTTCTTGTCGAGCTGACGGCAGCGAGACTTGGGATCCTTTGCTAGCATGGCGATGGTTTGATCCTTCGTCTTGATGATGGCAGACTTGTGATTGTAGTAGTCACGACAGTTGTCCAACTCCTGCTGACGATCGTACATCATGAAGCTAAGGTGGTCTAATTGGGTCTTCAGCTCGGGGTGGTATGGGGCTTCCAATGGTTGTCCATTAGCATCACGCCTTGGGCAAAACTCAAAGCGAGTACCCTTGATCTGATTGATGCTCTGCCCACACAGACGTGAAAGAGCTTCCTGCATTTCTCTAGCAAGTCCATCGAGCCAGTTGTTCTCTCTTAAGGTAAACTGAATTCCCTCAGCAGTGGGAGGTTCAATTTTTCCTCGGAGACTTGCAACAATTAGCCACTGCAGGTCTTCTCCTCCTTGATCATTGAGCTGAGCTCCGAAGAACTCTAAAGTGCGGACGCCTCCGGTTCAAAGCTGGTCCAAATCCCTCTCAAAGATAAGGTCTCCTCCATTCCCCAACTGATAAAACTTGCTGTACTTCACATCCATCTATAAGAATAGAGGATGAGTAGGTTAGTAGAGTGATCAAGTGTGTCAAAATTTTATGTATTTTGCAAGAGTTTTTGAGGAATATGAATTTTCATGAAAGAATCAAAGGGATAAGAATGAGAATAAGTTTTTGTAAATATTTGGTTTTGAAACTAAGTTTTTGATTCTACGTCCAGTCTAACTAGGGTCTCCTATGGTCAGGATGGCTCTGATACCAACTTGTCAACACCCGGATTTTTAATCCCAGATGCCTGTTATGCCATACATCGCAATCCCAGGATTACCATTTTTGCGAGACATAACAGAATTGGATACCATAGTACATCATCCATTACAAACGGTACATAAGTTCTTACATGAATAGGGATCTCATGATCCAGTTCTTAATACAACATCAAGAAGCAGAATACGTAATAATAACGGTAGCGTAGGCGAAGCTCCATCTTCGGGGTCACAGGCAATGCTGACGATGGGAGATGATCCTAGTTGTCGCAACCTTCCTGGGGTCCATCCTCCAGGTACTCCTCCTCATAGTCTGGTCATGGGAATAGCCAGGGACAAAGCCATGAGTACTCTTTAAGTACTCGCAAACTCATACTAACAAGTAAAGGGGTTTTTGGATAATAGGACACTAGGCTCTAGGGTTGTTTTGCAAAAAGCCAGATTTATCTCTACTAAGTTTAGAAGCAACGAATTGCTAGTTGAAAGCTTATAACACCTAAGTGGGAATTTGTATTTCATATCACAACCCTGTTGTGGTCAAGTCAAAGTCTCCATTCATTTTACAAGTCATTTTGAAAATTCTGACGGGGGAACAGTATGGCCACTCCAACTGTCCATAACCGCGGACGTGGCTATTTGAATAGTTTGACACTCTGTAGAGATTGTACACTTTCACCACAACATTCGATACATCCGTCAGGAACAAATCCTGAATTCACCATACTCAGTATGCGGATAATCAATCCTAACCTTTCAATTACACGCCCTAGTATAAGCACCTCTCCTGTGAGTTTGGCCTCCCAACCATGACCAACTGTCATCTTGGGTACTGCACAGGTGGACAATCTTCACAAGGTAGCCTCAGCTCAAACCTTGGCCGTGAGGGAACTAATACTAAGGTATATAAGTTTTCAGTCAAGCCCTACCCAATCTTCGGGTATTGTGGTTGTACGATAAAATTGGAATGGTATCGCATCCAGACAACCACCATTTTTATAAAGGGCTAAGGCTCATGCCTCAACATTTTCATCACCAAAAGCATCAGGTGTTTGGAAACACATGTCCAAAACATTTCAATAGAATGATCCATCATTCCAAGGTTTTCATAACCATTTTTCCACCAAGTATTCCCATTTACAGTTGGTCAAGTTTTATGCTTAGCACTAGCCTCTACAAGTGGGGGTAAGCAATTAATGAGGGGTGGTAAACTAGTGGAGTTTCACTATGTTTAATCTCATGCCTTAAGGTGACATCAAGATTATCTAGCTTAGGCCAAATTTTATGCTCTTTATGCAACCTTCAATTATCCTTCTAGTATTTACCACTTATTCCAGTAAACTCTAAGTATGAGCTTTGATAAAGAAATAAAGTATAAAGCTTGTAAGTAAAAAAATAGGATTGGTTTATCAAGTGGTTATGATCATATATGCTTTAAGGCATATAGTTGACAATGTAACAAATAGTGGTTTGTTGCATCGGTAGAGTATCTTTCAAGGGTTAGCTTGCACATTCACTAGTAATATTAGGCTTGCAAGTATTGGCTTGCACAATATCAGTATAAGCTTGCCTTGTGCAGAGCAGTGGTTGAAGTTCTCCTCGGCTTCTTCTTTATAGAATCGTCCTTCCTCCTCGTATCCTTGGTCGGTACTAGCGTCTATGAATAAATACGAGGTACACAATCACCAAAAAATACTTAACTACTTGCAATCATCACACACAAGGGTCCTATAGATGATCTAACATCATCTCTAATATCACAAGATTAAGGCTTGGTTTAATTCCTTTTATTTTTAGAAAAGTAATTTCTACTCATTGAAAAACTACTTAAGATTTAATATTCTCCAAACCAAGCATGGGATCGTGTTGACACATGTCATCACCACATGTTTTAGTCCATGGAAATATGATTTAAAGTGGTGTCAAAATTTAATAAGGTTTTACCCTTTTATTTGAATTAATTAAAGTGACTAGAAATGCCTATGTAGCATTCTTTTATTACTTGAACATTATTTCTGCAAGTAAACCTATATATTTTTATATATTCTGAAAGGTATGGTTAAATGTGATTTTTGAGAGTTGGAATTAACTCAAAAGCTATTATGGTTTAAATTTGAAAAACTGTTTGAATGCAGAAAAGCTTCTGCCTTGTTATTTTTACCATGGGTGATCTAGAGATCCAAATTACTTGAATCCAGCGGGCTTGGATTCAGCATTCCCAGACCTCTCTAACAAAATTAGTTTCATTCAATTTGGTGCACTGAATCGATCTGGATTGAATTTTGAAGTTGGGTACAGAAGTGAGTTTGAAACAAAATAGAAAAGGTTTAATTCAAATAACTGGGCTGCGCGGGAAAAGTTAACGGGCCGGCCTACTAAGCGCAGTGCTCCCGCGGGCTGCTTAAGTGGGTGTCCCCACTCGTCAGTGAGACAGGGGGTGCGAAGCGGTACGGGGCAACATGGTGCGTTCGATCTGATTCTAATCCAACGGCTGAGGGTCATCGTCGACGTTGGGCAACGCCGGCGAGAAAGAAACCTAGCGCGGCTAGTGGGGGTTGTTGGGGGCTCACCGGGGTGCTGGCGAGGCTCGGCTAGGCGGGCGAACGACGAAGTCGACAACGGCGAACTCAGGGGTGGTCGCGGCAGCTCCTGGGGTGGACGAAATCGATGGAGTCCTTCTTCTCCAGAGGCGGCGGGCTCCGGTGAAATTCCGGCGGGGTGGTGCTCGCCTTGCTCCGGGAACGGTGTGGCACGATCAGTGGGGAGAGGGGAGTATAATGGTGTGAAGAAATCGAGCGGGGGTGGCCTCTATTTATAGTCGAGCGAGGGGACCGACGGGGCGCACGGTGAGCTCGTCGGGGGCGATGGTACAGGCGGCTATTGGCATGGGCGAAGGTAGGGGACGATGCGGTGTTCCCTGGCGATGCTCAACGACATGGTTTCGAGGCATGGGGCGGCGCGGGTTGGTCTGGAACATGCGATGCTCTACGCGGCAGAGGCGGCGTCTTCGACGGCGAGCGGTGGCTGTGCATCACGGGGCGGCGAACGGGGATGTCTGGCGGTCTCCTGGGTCGGTGGGGATTGTGTATGCACGCGGCGAGGGCGGCGCGCGGTATGTGGGCTTCGGTCGAGGGTGGCGCTCTGGCGCACGCTCGGCATGGTCGCTGGCGGTCTGGGCGTGGTCCGTGCGTGTGGTCCAGTGGTTGTCAAGGTTCGAGCGGTGGACAGGGAGTGGCGGTAGACGGTGGGCTGCCTCCCAAACATGCTGGCTAGGCTTGTTTCTCCTCCTAGCTTGTTGTCGACATGGGGGTGACAAAGGTGCATTCGGCCTGCTCACCATTGATGGCATTGCCAAGCTTACAGTGGTGCTAGTGATTAGTTAAGGTTATTAGATGATCTACTAAGGCTAGTGGTGCCCAGAGAGGGAACAAGTTAGGCTCAAAACACTGCACACTATAGTGTTTTGATTTTGTTTGATTTGTGTCTGCAATGTGTTTGATGAAATGGCCGCATGAAATCAAGTTTTGAATTTTGAAAAGATTTTTGGTGGGTGTGCTAAATTGGTGCTGGTGAGTCTGCAGATGCTTGGGTTTTGAAAGTTGAGCTTGTTTGAGTGGTTTTTGAAAAAGTGGGATCTTCTCATATGATAAAGATTCAATTTTGATTTGTCATTTAAACTATGCATTTGAAAGTTTTTGGATGATCACAAAGTGGGCCTTGATACTTTGTTAAGAGTACATTCAAGGGGTGCAAAGATCTAGAGAAGTTTCTATTAGGTTCTGAAAGTTTGAGGCAGCCAAAGTAGGCATGGGAGTTAAATTGGTCAAAATGACCATTCCCTTATTTTATTTGTTTTGATTTACTTGTCTTTAGGAAAAGTGTGGGAAATGTTTTAGATGATGTTTATTTCACTTAAGAAACATTCTACAAGCAAGGAAACACACCAACAAGGTGGTTCACAAGAATTTCAAATTAAATGCATATATGCATGCTTTCATAATTTTAATTAGAAAAGTTTTTGTTAACCCTTAATTTGATGATTAGAGTTTGATGATTTAAGTTTAGTATTTTTGGGATGTTAGAACCTGGGAGGGTAGCAACTAGAGAATCAATGCCCATATATTTCTATATGTTCTACTTGTACTGATACATCTATGCGTAGATAGATCTGATACCACATAAGGGGTCCTTGGTAGAAAACAAAAAATTCCTACTACGAGAACGGACCAGCCAAGATCTATCTATGGAGAAGTATAGTAACGAGCGGGGTACGGTGTTCTCACCTTTGAAGACCGGAAGCGGGATTACATTGCTGATAAAGCCGAGCCTAGCAGACCCTAGGGTATAGAAGGCTTCAATCATCCAACACCACTAATGGCAGTGCCTCTGATGTTTTACACACGTCCAGTGTAAAAGACATCTCCTGGGCCCTGGTCTAGCAAGGCGGCGGGAGAAGAAGATCCGGAATGAATCCGATTGCACGAATGCATGCGTTTGATGGAGAAAGCTCTACCTTGTTGAGTATGTTTCAAACAAGGGAACACACAGAGGAGGAAGAGAGAAGGCGAATGACCAACTTTGGGATGATATTTGGAGGAGGCACCCCTCCCCTTATGTAGGGAAAATCTAGGCAACTCCATCCCTCCAAGTCCTTGGGTGGGACTAAACTTTGGAGGAGGTGGGGAGGAGGCGGCGGCCAGTGGGGTTGGCCCCACCCGCACACCTAGCCTACATAGGGGCTAGTGGTCGTGGGTGCCCCCACCTAGTTTGACCTAGACCACCAAGGGGCGGCGTCTCCCTCTTGGGACCTCTCCCCTTCGGAGAGGGCCCATCTAGAGGTATTGCCCTTTTTATTTATTAAATAAATATATTTCATATTAATTCCAATACTTAAATATTAAATACCTTTTATTTAATTCCCTTTATTCAAATCTCCTTTTGAATAATCTCTGAACACTTTGGTATCTCTCCAGAACGTTTCGGTTCTCTCTCTTCCTATTTTTATTACAGTCTTGGATCAACACGCAGCGTCTCTTCCCTTAAGGTGACACCCTTACAGTTTGGGAATGCTTAAACATGATCGAGACATCTCTCTAATAAATGACCAATAGTAGTGTCTGGAAACTCATGATGGTCCCTTCACATTCCACGAATTTAATTGATCGCTTGAACCTTTTAGACATTAAGTCTCATTCCCTTTGCACTATGATACCTAGTTTTTCCAAGACCTGATCTCTGGTATCGGTATACCTAGTTCGATCTTGTTACTGACAAACACTTTTACTCATTCATGTGATATCACATCCTCGTGACCTAGTCACATGCTTGCAAGCTCATTGATCTAATGTCACTAAGTGGGCCTAGAATATCTATCCTTCACTTAGATAGGTAAATACCGATCTTGATATATAGGCCTCAACCTATTCCTTTGGAATACCCAATACACACCTTTATGGCCATCCAGTTATGGACATGACGGTTGATGTGATCAAAGCATCCGCGGGAGATAGTGATTAATATGATCTCACGGTCAAAGGACTAAATCACTATTCTTTCCTAGATATTGCAACGTTGAAATTCGTGACCAGATCACATTGCAATTATACGGTTGGGTTTGTCCATCACTTCATTTATCTAATGAAGCAACCTTGTTGTCAATTGATGTTAAATAAGTCCATGATCGGGAAACCTCGATAATCAGCTACCCAACAAACTAGTACTAGAGGATACTAGGGAACTGGTTTGTTTATATACCACGCATGTATTAATGTTGCCACTTAATATAGTTCTAGCATATAAAAAACTACTATGAACATTATATATATATAACAATAAAACAAATTTATTATTGGCCTCTAGGCCATAGCTCCTTCGACAATGGCACATGTTCACAAGATACCTCACAAATGGATTCTCTGAAGCATTAGTCTGTTACAATGTGATGAATTTTCACAAATTAACATAGCATAGTGTCTCAGTACATTTAGTACTTTGAAAAATCTATGAACTTGATGAGGAGAGATAATCCAACTCTTCCCGGTGACTATTACATCAACAACTTTGTCTCTGGATTGAATACACGCATACAAAGCCACCTATAGTGATTAAAACCACCTACCATGCAGGAATCAATGTGGTATGCTAGGAGAATTGAGCTATAAACCCCTGTAATCCCTATACCACAAAAGCACTACTTCCCTCAAATAAAAAAGAATGATCAACTAACAAGGCAACCTCCTTCCAAAAAGATTCAAGGCATTACAAATGCGATTTAGCAAGACATACTCAAGGTACTCTACTACAAATGCAATAAGAAGTGGTTTCCTGGGTACAAAAAGGTGTGCAAATAGGGAAATATTGCTCAGGTTCACCAAATATAGACATGAGCTAAAGAAGAATCTGAAATCATATACCTAGCAGAATTCGATGACGATGCTGACGGTGATGAAGGGGAACTCTTGGGACAAAAATTACCTTCATTTGATAAACCATTACAGATATCAATGCATGTAGTAAAAGGAACTAAAAAATAACACCATACCTTCACAGTTATAACCATTTTTGGCACACATTTAGCTAATTCATTGCTTGATTCTGCCAGTAATGCCACATTTATGACACCTGAATTAGATACAAAAATCAAGTGCTCAATGCTACCAAACAAAAGAGTGATGGTTCTAGTAGAAAATGGAGGAGAATTATACTCTTAATTTTTTTGGGCACTACAAATACAACATACAAGAAAATTATCTATCGTTCCGTTTTAGATTATTACCATTGAAAGGCTGTGACATAATATTGGGTTCATATTGGATCAAACATCAAAACCTAGTGTTACTTGACTACAACAATTGTTTTTGTCAAAACAAGAACACCTTCTTGCTAGAAAGTAAAAATATATGATGAAACACTACTGAATTCATCAACCATCTTGTCTAACAGTAATGTCAACAAACTTCTGTAAAATGCAGACTATGGAGTTATCCTTATCATACAACCAGCTAAACAAGAAATTCTCAAGACAAATGGGAAAACCCACCAACTGATGTGGACAAGCTATTGAAGTAGTACAGTGATCTCTTCTAGGACCCACCATGTCTTCCACCACCTAGAGACCGTGACCACAAAATACCAATGACTACTGATGCTAAGCTTGTGAATCAGAGAGCATATATGATGCCTCATCACCAAAAATAAATACTATAGAAAATCATTGAACAACTCATTAAGGACCAAGTAATCATACCAAGCACCAGTCCCTACTCTTCCCCTATCCTGTTAGTCAGAAAAAGAGATGTCACATGGATATTATGAATAGACTTCATGAAATTAAATGCATTCACCATAAAGAACAAGTTTCCTATTCCTATCATTGAGGATCTAATGGATGAACTACAAGGATCCAAAATTTTCTAAAAAATTGACCTTAGAAGTGGGTATCACCAAATTAGAATGCAGGAAATAAATATTCCAAAATTTTCATTTACAACTCATGTTGGGCACTATGACTACATGGTTATACCTTTTGGCTTGCACCGGTTACCTTCCAAGCACTGCTGAACAAAATCATGTGTCCATTCTTGAGGAAATTTGCATTGGTATTATTTAATGACATATTGATATATAGCAAGTGTGAAACACAGCATCTGCAACACCTCAAAGTTGTATTTGAATGCATCAAAGAAAATAAGTTGTCAGCCAAGCTCTCCAAATGCTCTTTTCTAGCACCAAGTGGAATACTTGGGCCATATAATTAGTGGTTCTGGTGTAGCTACATGCCCTATGAAACTAAAAGCAATTGCTAAATGGACTAGCCCTACAAATAACACAGAACTTAGAAGTTTAATGGGATTAACGAGGTACTGTAGAAGACATATCAAGAACTAGGGCCTAATCTATAGACCATTGTTTTACTACTAAAGAAAAATGCATTCTTATGGACATACATTCAGGAAACCGCATTTCAGGAACTAAAACTCTACATGCAAAAGAACTGTCTTGGCACTACCTGATTTCACAAAACCTTTCACCTTGGAAGATGCTGCTTCTAGATATGGTATTGGGGTTGTTCTAATGCAAAATGGGAAGCTGCTATCATTTTTAAGCAAATCAATTGGACCAAAGGAAACTGCTCTCTGTCAACTATGATAAAGAAGCTTTGGCCATCATTGTCGGGGGGATGACCTCCAGGTAGAGCAAGCCAGGCCTAAGCTGGACGGCTACAGAAGCAACTGTCCAGATGGCCATAAGATGGAGGATCCCCAGACTGGTGGACTGCTCCAAACGGCTGGAGCTAAAGCTTTCCCGGTTGGCCCATCTAGCCGGATGACCAGAAGAACTGGCTAGGTGGCCGCTTCCACCCGACCCGCCTCAGATTCTATGGCAAGATACAGAGGGGGTGGCTCTCCTTGCGGGACACACCACTGGCTCCTCAGATCACCAGACAGGCTAGCGCTCCGCCCTACCGACACTACCAGACAACTGCACCATCTTGGATAAAGCGGTAAGCTGAGCGTAGCACTGTTGGCTGACTAAAAGCTCCAGCGGATCGCTAAAGCGAAGGATGATGCCTAAAGGGTGGCACGGGGACACTGTAGCACCGTGCCCCTTGTACTAAGAGGCTAACTGGGTCCTGGTCGATCGGTTGGACCCTGTAGCCGGCCTGCTTTGTAAACCCAAAGCCCAAACATTAAACCCTGGAGCCCACATTGTAACCTACCTCTCCCAGCTAGTATATAAGGGAGGATAGAGCTAGGGTTCTAGGTAGATTCAGTTGAGTTCTCTCTAGTTCATATTATTCCTATAGCTCTCGATAGTAGCTAAGTAAACAGCTCTAGGAGCACTTGTATTGGGCATACTCCCGTGATATAGTAGATCTTGCAAGAGTAGGGGTGTTACCTCGCCGAGAGGGCCCCGAACCTGGGTACATCGCTATGTTTGTAGTTCCTATATCCAACCTGTTGCGTGAGCCACCGATTGCATCCTGAGTGTCCCACTTAATCCATCCCCGATGGTACTGTCGTGTTCCACACCATGACAGTTGGTGCCCACCGTGGGGCACATCGCTTCAGCCGGGGTCATATTTCGCATGGGAGTTCCACTCGTCGCCGGTGAGCGCATGGCCTCAGGCCTCGTTCTCACTCTCGGCTCCTTCAGCACCGTCATCGATAATGCATCGTGCTTTGTCGGGGAGACATTTCTCGTTGATGGCTCTGTCCTTCACTTTGGGGACCATCGTGTCTATGTTGCCACCATCGCTGAGGCCTTCCCTCGCGGAGTCGTCACCGTCTCTGAAGTGTCGCTCGGCTTCCCCCTTCCCATGCCGCTGCGATCAGTAGAAGCGTCGAGGTCATGATGGCGGGATCTAACAAGAACCGTCGCCCGCCTTTGGAGTGTCGCGCAGGAGGCAATGACTAACAGGAATATTCCCTAGAGTCAAATATAATATGTCATATTTCATAAAGTTTATGATTAAAGTTTTATATCATGCTATAACTATATTGATAGGGAAATATCAATACACGTGTGATATACAAACAAAGAGTAGTTCCTGGTGAAACTCTAGTCACTGGTTCATTGGTCAATGGATGATTAAAGGTTTCCTGATCATGAAGGTGCCTCGGTCCCTAATTGAAAATGAGGTCATTTCATTGGGAATGAGATGGTAAACATACCCTATCTATAGCATCATATCATGATCATGTCATGAAGTTCAGGTTATGATGTTTAGGAAACATACTGACTCTTTCCTTAGACTGTGAGACTATATCAAATCACTGTCATCCAAGGATGCTTTGATGGCACACAACGTCATTCAGTGAAATGGTGATCATAAAGGTGATGTTGGGTATCCGGAGGAATAGATTGAGGAGACTTTGTCAAGAGCGGGATTTGTCCATCCGCATGGAGGAAGATACTCTGAGCCCACTCGGATAAGTTATATCCATAAGCCGAGCAGCGTGTGCCTAGGTCACGGGGATATCACTTATTGGATTGAGTAAAGAAGGTATTGTCGGTAACGAGGTTGAACACTGACATGGGGATGTCACTTGATCAAAGCCTCGGATAATACAGTATCGTAGAGACAAAAGGCATAAGAAACGGTGTTTACGCTTCAATGACAAATATAGTTGAGTACATAGGTGGTCATTATGGGCATCCAGGTCCCGCTGTTGATCATTGGACATATAGGTGTCTTGGCCATGTCTGTAGTATTCTCGAATTGTTGGGTAGCATGCTTAAGGGATCGACGAAGCTTGCAGATCATTAATGGCTAGTTTGAATTGCTGAAGGAATGAGAAGAGAGAGACCAAAAAAGTTTTGGAAAGATCTGAAGGTGTTCGGAGAAAGAATAATGTAATAGGACCAAAAAAGGGTTTTCAGATAAATGATTATTTAAATATGTTTATTATATATTAATAGATAATTAATATATTGTAAAATAATATTTAAATAAAGATTTATAAAAGGCGTCTAAAAAGTTAGGCAAAATCCTAGAGGTATTTTACCTAAAAATAAACGGATAGAAAATGGGCAAAGGAGCTGTTTTTTTGAAACGGCACACGTGGGTGGCGGATAATCCACGCCGCATGTGGGTGGCAGACGCGCCACACGCGTGTCAGCTGCTGCTGAGGCTAACGGGCAGGAGGCCCACCCAATGAGGTTGGTGTTGCCGCACGGGCCGCACGTGGCCATCGCCCACCCGGCCGGTGGTCACCACTGGCTCCCCATCTGCCCTCCTGTGGTCGCTGGTCCGGGGCCAGGGTGCCCCATCCAGGTCACCCAAGGGCCCAGCCGGATGAAACTCCAGGAAAAATGCCTTTTCCTTATTTATTTTAGTCCCACATGGTAACCTAAAGGTGGAGGGACCCTCTCCCTCCGCCTATATAAAGAGGTGCCCATGGGAGGATTAAAACACACCAATTTCCACATGGAAATCAATAAAAGGCATGAGTTGCCTCTCTCCTCTCTCTCTCTCTCCTCTCTCTCTCTATCTCTCTCTCTCTCTCTTGTGACTGCGACCCCCTTGTTAGGGTTGTGTGAACAAGGAGTTCTTCACCGTGGAGCACCATTGCACTACGGGATTATGAGCCGGTACATCTACTTCTGTAATCTCGTCTGGATCAGAGAGAAGCGGGGGTCATCGTCAAACATCGTACGTGTGTGACTCCCTCTAGAGGCACCATGATTTTGGTACTAGGAATTGCCGTGGAGCCGCAAGCACATCGTGACCTCGAGGTCAGCATCGGGGCATCTTCTTCATCAATGTTCCTCGCGGTACGTTAACCACACTCGGTCTTCAAAGGTATGAATACGGTATCTCTCTCCCGTTACTGCATTACAACTACTTTGAATAGACACGTAGGTCTTAACGGAATTTAAAATACAACCATATGGCTCCTGCCGGTTGCCAACTTACAATAAGTAACATTGCATACATCATATATAATCACAATCATGGCCATATCACATCACAGCACACCCCTGCAAAACAAAGTTAGACGCCTCTAATTTTCTTTGCATATTTTACGTGGTTTGGGGCTTTCAATAAGTGTTGTTCTAACTTACGAACAAGAACCACAACGTTGATGCTTGAACTATCAAGTGCCCGTTGTAAATTGAATCTATACTATGATGGGAGAGACAGACACCCGCAAAGCCACTTATGCAATACAAGTTGCATGTTAAGCGTGGAGCAAATCTCATGAACGATGTCATGTAAGGTTATCCCGGGCCGCTTCATCCCATCATACCGCAAGATGCAAAGTACACAAGAAGCAATTGATAATAAAAGCACCACCTCCCACAATGACCATTGTGTTCTACTCGTGCAACAGATCTACATATAGACATGGCTCTGATACCACTGTAGGGGTTCGTAGCATGGAAAACAAAAAAATTCTACCGCATGCACACAAACAAGCCAAGATCTATCTACTAGATTGTAGCAACGAGTCAATAGAATCACTCACCCTCGAAGATTCCAAAGCGGTTAACGAGATCAGATTCTCGTGGGTGATGTAGTCGTACACTTGCCGATCTCAAGATCGCGTAGACGATCCTTCAGGCGCTGCGATCCGGCAGCACTTCCGCAGTCGATCACACGTTCGGTACTCGATGAAGACCTTCCTCTCCCTTGTTCCAGCAGGCAGCAGAGGTTGTTGTTCTCCCCTCGCGATTCCGGCAGCACGGCGGCGTGGTGTCGGAAGTAGAGGGAAGATCCCGCAGGGCTTCGCTTAAGCCGGTGCGAGTTATGGTGGATTAGGGTTTCCCGGTGATCTAGGGTTTATAAGACCGGGAGGAGGAGGAGGTGTTGGCGATGGCTAGGGCGGCGGCGATGAGGAGGAGACGGCGCGGGGAGGAGGCGGCGCGGCGGCGCGGGTGTGGGGAGGGCTTGGCTCTTATGGTGTTGGGGCAGCCCTCCCCCTCTATTTATGAGACGGGGCAGCCTTGGGAGGGGTTGGTTTGAATCCAAACCCAAACCCAAGTTGGATTGAGAGAAGGACTTGTTTCTTCTCCTACTAGGAAACCATTGTTCCAGTTTGACTTTTAAAACTTCCCTTTTGAATTTCAATTTAGAGCTTTAATTCTCTCTTGCAAATGCCCACACCAAGTGACCTAGGATATGATCCAATCATTCCACTTACCCATGACACATACATGGTCCATTCCCCTTCCGGTTCGGTGAACCTTCTAGAACCTCTCCGATGAAAACATCGGAATCTTTCCCGAACTCCGGAATCTGACTTTCCTTATATGAATCTTATTCTCCGGACTATTCTGGATCTCCTCGTGATATCCCGGATCCCATCCGAGACTCCGAACAACATTAGGTATCCCTACTAACATTCCATATCTACTAAACAACATCGAATCCTTAAGTGTGTCTCCCTACTGTTCGTGAATTATGCGGACATGACCGAGACACTTCTCCGATCAATAACCAATAGAGGAATCTGGAAATTCATATGGCTCCCACATATTTGTACGATTACTTTGCGATCGAATGAACCACTTACATACGATACCAATTTCCCTTTGTCTCACGATAGTTTACTTATCCGAGGTTTTGATCGTTGGTATCTCTGCATACCTAGTTCAACCTCGTTACCGATAAGTACTCTTTTCTCGTTCCCGTGATATGTGATCCCTTGTGAGCCAGTCACATGCTTGCAAGCTAATTGGATGACATTCCATCGAGAGGGCCCAGAGTATATCTATCTGTCATATGGATGGACAAATCCCACTCTTGATCCATGTTCCTCAACCCATACTTTCCGAACACTCAATGCCACCTTTATGGCCACCCAGTTACGGTGTGGTGTTTGATGTCATCAAAGCATCCTTCCGGTGATGGTGATTAACATGATCTCATGGTCGAAGGAATTAGGTTACTATGTATCAGAAAGCTTATAGCAAACAAACTATTGAAATGACTTGATCTTAATGCTACGCTTATCTATAGGAGTATGTCCATCATACCATTCTCCTAATGATATGATCTTGTTATTAATAACATCTCAATGTTCATGATCGAGAAACCACGATCATCTATTAATCAACAAGCTAGTATTATAAAGAGGCTTTACCAGGGACTCTAATTTAGTTTACAAATCACACAAGTATTAATGTTTCCGGTTAATACAATTATAGCATGAACGTAAACATTTATCATAAACACAAAGATAATAATAACCACTTTTATTATTGCCTCTAGGGCATATCTCCAACAGTCTCCCACTTGCACTAGAGTCAACTAATCTAGATTACATGGTAATATACCGAACACCCATGGCGGTTTGGTGCTGGTCATGTTTTGCCTTCGGGAGAGGTTTAGTCAACGGATCCGCCACATTCAGATCTGTGTGTACTTTGCAAATCTTTATGTCACCATCTTGGACATGCTCTCGGATAGCGTGAAAACGTAGCTTGATGTGCTTCAGCTTCTTGTGTGACCTTGGTTCTTGCGCATTGGCTATGGAGCCTATGTTATCACAATAGATAGACATTGGGTCCAGCGCACTTGGAACCACACCGAGCTCTGTAATGAACTCCTTCATCCATATTACCTCTTGTGAAGCCTCCGAAGCAGCTTTGTATTCCGATTCAGTTGAAGATCTCGCCACAACGCTTTGCTTTGCACTCCTCCAGCTAACCGCTGCACCATTCAAAGTAAATACGTATCCAGATTGAGATTTATAATCATCCGGATCGGTGTTCCAACTAGCATCGGTGTAACCATTAACAACGAGTTGTTCATCACCTCCATAAGAAAGAACCATATCCTTAGTTATTCTCAAGTACTTAAGGATGTTTTTGACCGCTGTCCAATGATCCACTCCTGGCTCACTTTGATATCTGCTAGTCAAACTAACATCATATGCAATGTCAGGTCTAGTACATAGCATGGCATACATTAGAGATCCTATGGCTGAGGCATAGGGAGTCTTACTCATCCTTTCTCTATCTTCTGCCGTTGCAGGACTTTGAGTTTTACTCAAGGTCGTATTGGGCAACATGGGCAAGAACCATTTCTTGCTATCTTCCATTCCAAACCTATTTAGAACTTTGTCCAAATATGTACTCTGTGACAATGATATTAGGCGTCTCGATCTATATCTATAAATCTTTATGCCTAATATGTAAGCTGCTTCGCCAAGATCTTTCATTGAAAAACTATTATTCAAATAATCCTTGACACTATTAAGAAGGTCTACATCATTCCCAATCAACAATATGTCATCTACATATAGTATTAAGAATGCTACAGAGCTCCCATTCACTTTCTTGTAAATACAAGCTTCTCCATAAGTTTGTATAAAACCAAAACTTTTGATTACCTTATCAAAACGTTGATTCCAACTTCGGGATGCTTGCTTCAATCCATATATGTACCTTTGAAGTTTGCATACCTTGTGAGCATCTTTAGGATCGACAAAACCTTTGGGTTGCATCATATACAACTCTTCATCAATGTCTCCATTGAGGAACGCCGTTTTGACATCCATCTGCCATATCTCATAATCATAATATGCAGCGATTGCTAACATAATCCTCACAGACTTTAGCTCACATCGTGAGAAAGTCTCATCGTAGTCAACTCCTTGAATTTTTCAAAACCCTTTTGCGACAAGTCGAGCTTTATAGACAGTAACATTACCATCAGCATCTGTTTTCTTCTTGAAAATCCATTTATTCTCGACAGCCTTCCGGCCATCCGGTAAGTCCACCAAATGCCATACTTGGTTTTCGTACATGGATCCAATCTTGTATTTCATGGCTTCTTGCCATTTATTGGAATCTGAGCTCATCATCGCTTCCTCATATGTCGTAGGGTCATCGGTGTTGTCCACCAACATGACACTCATAACGGGATCATACCAATCAGGAGTGGTACGAGTTCTCGTTGACCTGCGAGGTTCTGTAGTAACTTCAACCGAAGTTTCATGATCAACATCATTAGTTTCCTCTCTTATTGGTGTAGGCACCACAGGAACTACTTCCGGTGCTGCACTACTCGCAAGTTCGAGAGAAGGCTCAACAACCTCGTCGAGTTCTACTTTCCTTCCAGTCACTTCTTTCGAGAGAAACTCCTTCTCTAGAAAGGATCCATTCTTGGCAATGATGATTTTGCCCTCGGATCTTTGATAGAAGGTATACCAATAGTTTCCTTCGGGTATCCTATGAAGACGCATTTTTCCGCTTTGGGTTCAAGCTTGTCTAGCTGTAACTTCTTTCGCAACCCCAAACTTTAAGGAACGACAATTTAGGTTTCTTCCTAAACCAAAATTCATACGGTGTCATTTCAACGCATTTAGATTGTGCCCTATTTAAAGTGAATGCAGCTGTTTCTAATGCATAACCCCAAAACGATAGCAGTAAATCTGTAAGTGACACCATAGAACGAACCATATCTAAGAGAGTTCGATTACGACGTTCAGACACACCATTACGCTGTGGTGTTCCCGGAAGTGTCAATTGTGAAAGTATTCCACATTTATTCAAATGCTTGCCAAACTCGTAACTTAGATATTCACCTCCACGATCAAATCGTAGAAATTTAATCTTCTTGTTACGTTGATTCTCTACCTCACTTTGAAATTCCTTAAACTTCTTGAAAGTTTTGGACTTATGTTTCATGAAATAGATATACCCATATCTACTCAATTCATCCGTGAAGGTAAGAACATAACGATAACCACCGCGCGATGCTACACTCATTGGGCCACACACATCGGTATGTATGATTTCCAATAAGTCCATAGCTCGCTCCATCATACCAAAAAATGGAGTCTTGGTCATTTTACCCATCAGACATGCTTTGCATCTTTCAAGTGATTCAAAATCAAGTGATTCAAGAAGTCCATCAGAATGGAGTTTCTTCATACGCTTTACTCCAATATGACCAAGACGACAGTGCCACATATAGGTCGAGTTATCGCTCAATTTCAAACATTTAGCTTCAATGTTATTAATGTGTGTATTTCCACAATCGAGATTCAATAAGAATAGACCATCTATCAAAGGTGCATGTGCATAAAACATATTACTCATATAAATCGAACAACCATTATTCTCGGACTTAAACAAGTAACCGTCTCGCAATAAAAATGTTCCAGATATAATGTTCATGCTCAACGCAGGCACCAAATAACAATTATTTAAGTATAAAACTAATCCCGATGGTAGATGAAGAGGTAGCGTGCCGACCGCGATCACATCAACCTTTGATCCATTTCCTACGCGCATCATCACCTCGTTCTTCGCTAGCTTCCGTTTATTCTGCAGTACCTGTTTCGAATTACAAATATGAGCAACTGAAACAGTATCAAATACCCAGGCACTACTACGAGTACTAGTGAGATACACATCAATAACATGTATATCGCATATACCTTTCTTCTTGATGTTGTCGTTCTTCAAATCCGCCAAGTACTTTGGGAAATTCCGCTTCCAGTGACCTTCTCCCTTGCAGTAAAAGCACTCGGTATCAGGCTTAGGCCCAGCCTTGGTCTTCTTCGCCGACGCGGTAACTTTCTTACCGCCCTTCTTGAAGTTTCCCTTTTTCTTAGACTTGCCTTGCTTCTTGAATTTGGTGGTCTTATTGACCAACAACACTTGGTGCTCTTTCTTGATCTCCACTTCTGCAGATTTCAACATGGAGAAGAGTTCTGGCAATGACTTGTCCATGTTTTGCATATTGTAGTTCATCACAAAGTTCTTGTAACTTGGTGGTAGTGATTGGAGGACACGGTGAATCCCCAAAGCATTATGAATCACTATTCCCAAGCTTTGAAGCTTTCTTGTGTGCCCAGACATCTTAAGCACATGCTCACTGACGGAGATGCCCTCTTCCATCTTGCAATTAAAGAACTTTTCAGAAGCCTCATAACTCTCAAATGCCGCGTGAGCCTCAAATATCATTTTGAGTTCACGGACAATATCATCTGGGTCATGGTTCTCAAACCTTTTCTGAAGCTCCGATTCCAAACCATACAAGATAGCACACTGAACTATGGAGTACTGATTCTTCTGAGCAAGGAAAACATTCTTTACCTCATCGGTAGCATTAGTTGCAGGCGGGTCACCCAGCGGTGCATCCAGCACATAGGTCAAATTACCAGCATTGAGGACAATCCTCAAATTGCGGAACCAATCCGCGAAGTTGCTTCCATTGTTTTTCAACTTTTCTTTCTCTAGGAACGCATTAAAATTGATGGTAGGGGCCGCCATTGATCTACAATATATTTGCAATAGTTTAGACTAAGTTTATGACAAATTGAGTTCTAATTAATAGTTAAATTAATCTAGGTGAACTCCCACTAAAAACAATATCCCTCAAATTGTTTTAGTGATCACACGAACCACATCCACCACATCAAAACCGATCATCACGAGAGTTGATGTAGCTTCAATGACGAACAATCAACATGTTCATCATATCTACTATATGACTCATGATTTACCTTTCGGTGATCCGTGTTCCGAGACCATTTTTGTACATGCTAGGCTCATCAAGATCAAACCTTATCTTCCGCATGAGCAAATCTGGCTTGCTCACGTTGTATACACTCGCAGAATCTAACACACCCGATCATCACGTGGTGCTTCAAAACAACGAGCTTTAACAACGGTGCTTACTAAGGATGAACACTTTAAAACTTGAAATTTTGTGCTTGAGGGATCATCTTATAATGCTACCATCGCAAACTAAGCAATACAAGATGCATAAAGGATTAACATCACATGCAATTCATAATATGTGATATGATATGGCCTTTCTTCTTGTGCTTCCGATCTCCATCTTCAAGCACGAACATGATCTCCATCATCACCGGTATGGTGTCAAGGTCAATGGCGCCGTTTCATGGTTGTCGTCCACCAGCTTCAACTATTACAACTACTTTGAATAGACACGTAGGTCTTAACGGAATTTAAAAGACAACCATATGGCTCCTGCCGGTTGCCAACTTACAATAAGGAACATTGCATACATCATATATAATCACAATCATGGCCATATCACATCACAGCACACCCCTGCAAAACAAAGTTAGACACCTCTAATTTTCTTTGCATATTTTACGTGGTTTGGGGCTTTCAATAAGTTTCGTTCTAACTTACGAACAAGAACCACAACGTTGATGCTTGAACTATCAAGTGCCCGTTTTAAATTGAATCTATACTATGATGGGAGAGACAGACACCCGCAAAGCCACTTATGTAATACAAGTTGCATGTTAAGCGTGGAGCAAGTCTCATGAACGATGTCATGTAAGGTTAGCCCGGTCCGCTTCATCCCATCATACCGCAAGATGCAAAGTACACAAAAAGCAATTTATAATAAAAGCACCACCGCCCACAATGACCATTGTGTTCTACTCGTACAACAGATCTACATATAGACATGGCTCTGATACCACTATAGGGGTTCGTAGCATGGAAAACAAAGAAAATCTACCGCATGCACATAAACAAGCCAAGATCTATCTACTAGATTGTAGCAACGAGTCGATAGAAGCACTCACCCTCGAAGATTTCAAAGAGGTTAACGAGAGCAGATTCTCGTGGGTGATGTAGTCGTACACTTGCCGATCTCAAGATCGCGTAGACGATGCTTCCGGCGCTGCGATCCGGCAGCGCTTCATGATCACACGTCGGTGATTGATGAAGACCTTCCTCTCCTTGTTCCAGGTGCGGAGGTTGTAGTTCTCCCCTCGCGATTCCAGCAGCATGACGGCGTGGTGTCGGAAGTAGAGGGAAGATCCCGCAGGGCTTCGCCTAAGCCGGTGCGAGTTATGGTGGATTAGGGTTTCCCGGTGATCTAGGGTTTAGAAGACCGGGAGGAGGAGGAGGTGTCGGCGGCGGCTAGGGCGGCTGGCGGTGGCGGCGCGGGTGTGGGGAGGGCTTGGCTCTTGTGGTGTTGGGGCAGCCCTCCCCCTCTATTTATAAGAGGGGGCAGCCTTGGGAGGGGTGGGTTTGAATCCAAACCCAAACCCAAGTTGGATTGAGAGAAGGACTTGTTTCTTCTCCCACTAGGAAACCATTGTTCCAGTTTGACTTTTCAAATTTCCCTTTTGAATTTCAATTTAGAGCTTTAATTATCTCTTGCAAATGCCCACACCAAGTGACCTAGGATATGATCCAATCATTCCACTTACCCATGACACATACATGGTCCATTCCCCTTCCGGTTCAGTGAACCTTCTAGAACCTCTCCGATGAAAACATCGAAATCTTTCCCGAACTCCGGAATCTTACTTTCCTTATATGAATCTTATTATCCGGACTATTCTGGATCTCCTCGTGATATCCCGGATACCATCCGAGACTCCGAACAACATTTGGTATCCCTACTAACATTCCATATCTACTAAACAACATCGAATCCTTAAGTGTGTCTCCCTACGGTTCGTGAATTATGCGGACATGACCGAGACACTTCTCCGATCAATAACCAATAGAGGAATCTGGGAATTCATATGGCTCCCATATATTTGTACAATTACTTTGCGATCGAATGAACCACTTACATACGATACCAATTTCCCTTTGTCTCACGATAGTTTACTTATCCGAGGTTTGGATCGTCGGTATCTCTGCATACCTAGTTCAACCTCGTTACCGATAAGTACTCTTTTCTCGTTCCCGTGATATGTGATCCCTTGTGAGCCAGTCTGTAATATCCCTCCTTTATAAAGGAAAAGGATCCCTGTGATTGCAATGCTAGTCCCTGGATCAATAGCTAGCATCCACAGTTAAGATGTAATATCAAGAAACAAAGGTCATAATACAACTTTATAACCAGGAATAAAATAATTTATTACATCTTTCATAGCTCATTTGGATATTACATTACATTGCAGCAAAATATCTATAAGCATGGGGTCCTTCATCTTCAAAGTGCCACAGGCAGACATGTTGGTTGTAGACTTGTAATCCTAATCATTAAACTTCACTAATATCAATCAAACCTGCAACATAACAAGTTACAGCCAAAAGGGTCAATACGTTTGAATTGTATTGGCAAGTGATACTATGGTAGTATAGTGGAGTCTATCATCTATATGCATTTGGCAAAGTGGAGTTGAGGCTTGCATTGCTCAAAAATAGATTTTTCCTTATCATTTGAAAACACTAAGTTTTTGCTTGACAAAAATCACCCAAGGCATCTACCAATCAAAGATTGAAGATCCTTTAACCCTTGTTCAACCACAAGTTTTTAACTTAGAAATTTGGATGATGAGATTCTTGATAGCTTCCATGTCTTGATGCTCAAATTGTCCTTTTCCAGGGACATGGCTAAGTACTTAGATTTTACACTCTGCAGAGGTGGTGCACTTTCCCCACAAGACTTGGTTTCACCAAGACAAGATATTTCAGAAGCCTTTCCTTAGACCAAATGGACGTGTTCCAACCTATCATCCCACTACCACCAACTGTCCAAATGGCTAAGTTCTAGCAACCTATGTGATCCAGGCAGAGCCCATAATGCCAAGTGGCTGCACTTGAAGCTTCTCAACATTTGACATCTCAAATCTCTTTGTTCCTGGGTGGCAATCCACAAGTGTGATACACAAGGTAAACCATAGCCATGGGCCTTGTGTAACCACTCAACCAAACACCACCAAGAAAGTCCCTTTCCACCCAGGTGATTCATTAACTTAGTTGTTTTATTAAACAAAAACACAAGTCCTCAGACTTAGAAATTTTTTCATAGTATGAATGTATATATTCCACCCTTGCTTTCTATTAGCTAAGCTAAGCATGATAGTAGTAGGAATATTAACTTAGGAAATTTTACTAAGGTTTCATCTACTAGGTTTTCCCATAGCATGGTTTATACTTTAGAAAAATTCCATGCAAGTCCTACTTAGAAATATCACTAATGCATAGTGAAAATAATGGGACAAAAGTATGAAGCATCACTTGCCTTTTTGGTAGAGGTTATAATTTCACTCCTTGATCTATTGCAATGTTCACACACTTCAAGTCACTACATTTCAATCAAGCAAACCATATTTCAATCTACCATTCAAGCATTTCATCACATAAGATAATAAACAAACCAATACATGCAAGCATGCAAAAAGAGTTGTTTTATTTGTAAAAGTGGTTTCTAATGGGTCATATACATTTGGATACACCTAATGGTCATTTTATAAAGTGGCAAAGTCATTTGCAAAAGGTTTCACTTTGTAAACCATTTTCTAAACCAATTCATTATTTTATGTGGTTTTGAAAATGTCTTTAGTAAAGTAGTAGTTCTATAGGGTTCACCAAATACATTTTCAAATCATAAAACTTGGTGTTTGGGGTCAGAGAGTTTGAAACAAAACATTTCCCAAAGGTTTTCTTCCAAAACCATTTTTAATAAATAAACCATATTTTTATTTGACTAGAATTGGTATTAAATCCAATATTCATTCTTTTGCATATCCAAATACATTTTTGAAACCACAAAGTGATTCCTATGGTCAGTAGGTTCAAAACACACCATTTGCCAAAGATTTTATCCCCAAAATCATTAATTTTTATAACCTAAACAAGCATACATAAGTTTCTGCAAAAACAAACATTTTACCAGAAGCTTTTTACTAAACAAATGGCATGGTTGGCTAGGGCTTGCTTTTCTGAATCCATTGATATAAAATTTGCAAATTTTGGACGTGTAGATTAAAAGTTATGTAATTTACAAAATCACGTATCTAATAGATCAATTCTGTTCTAATTCAAATCGACAGAGACACGTGGCGTGTTTTAATTCGCTGATACCGCTTTTTCTGGATCACGCGCTGTAGGCTGTTGGATCTAACTGACATCGCACGGCGCAGGTTCAATCTTACCCCTTCGGTTAGTCAATCTATCCAAGCCATCAGATGCAGATCTAACGGTTCCTATCGCTTTGACCAAATAGCAGCGGCGCTGGCGGCGGCTGTGCAGCGGCGGCGCTCTGGCGGCGAGGTTGCCGGCGATACAGGAAGCAAGGTGGATGGGGAATAAGCTCACCGGGTTCGCTGGTTCGTGCTGATGCTCAACGTAGTCTTCACAAGGTCAGGGGCGCACGGGGGTGAGGACAATGGCTCGCCGGAGTTGCTCCTCGCGACGGGTATGCTCGGGCGTCGTCGAGGACGTTGCTACAGCGCACGCTAGGACAAATGGGAGACAGGGTCAGATGCGCACGGTCCTGGCGATGATGAGTGTGTGAAGGAGAATGAGAGGCGCGGTCACGTTCTTATCAGAAGCTTCGCCGGAGTTGGAGCAGGAGGCGGTGGTGTTCTGGTGTTGACGTTGTCGACGCTAGGGGGCACGCGCGAGTGAGGGGAAGGCACTGGCAGGTGCAGGGGATGATAGCGAGTGAGCTCGTATGCTTTGGAAGCAGTGGGGCTGGCGGTGATGGCCGGAATTTGAATGTGAGCTCGCCAGAGACAGTGGGGTTCGGGCTTGTGATTCGAGCAGCCTGGTGGCGATGAGGAGTTGGCATTTGAGGGTAAAGGTAGAGGAGAGTGAGGCGATTAAATGGGCGTGGTCACGGTGAGGATTCATTGAGCCATTTACGCGTATTGATTCGAGCAATCAACGGCAGAAAACGGTCGGTGTGGTCGTCGCGGGGAAGACGACGCATAGCTGGCGTGGGGCCGCGCTGTCTGCGAGAGAGGGAAAGAGGGAGTGAGGCCCACCGGTCAGTGACTGCGCGAGTTGGCTTTTCGGTGGAAAATGTTTCGTAGAGAGAGGGGGGAAAACTGGGCTGCGACTGGGCTGTTGGGCCTATTGGGTTGGACTGAGTTCGATTTCCCTCTTTTTTTTTGTTCAGTAATCTTTTTCCTTTTCCTAAATGATTTTCCTATTTTGAATTCAACCAAACAATTCAAACAACAAATGGATTTCAAAACCTTGCTAACTTTGTATTGGGTTTTAGTTCTTTTTAACAACACAAAACAATGCCAAAATTGAGTAATATTTTTATTCTTTTTAGGGTCCATTTAATAATTAAATAAAATAGACCTTAGTTATTAAATCAAATAGGGTTTGATTTATTTATTTTTAAAACTCTATTTGAAATCTAAAATAGTACCAAAACCATTCAGTAGGTTTTATTTGAAAATAATAAACACTTGGAAAATTTAATAAGTTTTAGTGTTTATTTAAAATGGGAAAAGCCTTTACTTTAATAAATTTGGTTTATTAATAAACACTCATTATTTTATTTAAATAAACCTTTACTCTCTTTATCAAATAGAAATATTTTATTTCAAAAGCTTGGCCAAGTTTTCATTTGGCTTTATAAAATAATCCTTATTTATAATTCTACCTTTGTTTTATAAAACCAATCTTTTTATTAAAAGATCCAAAATAGTGATTCCAAATATTTAAAACTTTCTTCATTAATTTTTTTATCTTTTTAAATACTTTTAGGATTTATTTGATCAAAATAGGTTTGAAGGTTTCCAATTGGAATCAAAAAGTTTCTTCTTACCCTGAAATTCAACAAAATTTTATTTTATTCAATTATTTTTCACATAACAAGATTTCTAAAATCTTGGGATGTGACACAGTCACATGCTTGCAAGCTAATTGGATGACATTCCATCGAGAGGGTCCATAGTATATCAATCCGTCATATGGATGGACAAATCCCACTCTTGATCCATGTTCCTCAAGCCAAACTTTTCGAACACTCAATGCCACCTTTATAGCCACCCAGTTACGGTGTGGTGTTTGATGTCATCAAAGCATCCATCCGGTGATGGTGATTAACATGATCTCATGGTCGAAGGAATTAGGTTACTATGTATCAGAAATCTTATAGCAAACAAACTATTGAAATGACTTAATCTTAATGCTATGCTTATCTATAGGATTATGTCCATCATACCATTATCCTAACGATATGATCTTGTTATTAATAACATCTCAATGTTCCTGATCGAGAAACCACGATCATCTATTAATCAACAAGCTAGTATTATAAAGAGGCTTTACCAGGGACTCTAATTTAGTTTACAAATCACACAAGTATTAATGTTTCCGGTTAATACTATTATAGCATGAATGTAAACATTTATCATAAACACAAAGATATAATAATAACCACTTTTATTATTGCCTCTAGGGCATATCTCCAACAAAACACTCACCTAGAATAAAGTAAACCATCTAGAATTTGTGGAAACTTTTGGGTTTATGTGATAAAACAAAATTATTAACAAATAAATCCTTGGAAAATTGTAAGACAAATTTCATGACAAGAACCAAAGAGTGGCAAAGTTGGTATTTCTAAAAGTTTGGTGTATTCTCGAGAAAGTGTGTTTCTTGACAATGGAGTTAATGAAATAAAAGTAAGAGCATGATGAAGGTCTGCGACCATGCATCGTAATGATTGAGAAGCCTTAGTGGAAACTTTTCCATGACGCGACTCTTCATGTTATAAAGGAAAAGGAAATCAATGATTTGATCATTATAGTTTTTCAGTTATGCTTTTACATAAAGTAGTAGGATGCATAAGCATGCCCTACACCAGGTGTAGAGATAGATAATGGTGAATTGATTATCGCATTACTGGAACAAGACATTCCTACGAACTACAAGGAAAAAGATGGTAAACTAAAGTTGCAAGAAATCCTGAAATTAAAACTTCACTTGAGATTAGAAAGTAAAAATGTTACTGAATCTCGATAAGTAAAGGAGTTACTTGATATTTATAAAGGGCCGCAAGGTTATTAGAAATAAGTGAGAGTCTTAAAATACAAAGCATGATTTTTCAAGAAGGGTCTTGAGCGAATTCGAAGGAATTTCATTCAGAGTGCTAAATGTCAAATGGATTTAAATTCTTGTAAAAGAAATTCTTGAATTGATGATTGATCAAGAGATTTCGAATTATTCGAAATGTCGATAAAGCATATGCGCAATGCATAAAGTTGAGTGGGAGCTAGGGAGTCTTCCTGGATTAGTATGTGCATAACATATTTTTGTGAGGAAATATTATTAAGTTTGAGATCACATATGTAGCTGGCATATTTTGAGTGGGAGCTTTATAGGATTCATATGTGTGAGTGACACATTGTGAATAAAGACCAAAAAGACAATAAGTAAAATAAATGATGATTTATGGAACATACGACATTGAAATCTGGTAGATTAAGATATGTCCTATGGAATTATGTTGGAATGAATTCCTAAAAGAAATTCTGAATGGTTCAGAATGTGAAGTTATTTAGGAAGAGTCTGAAATAATTCTAAGGGCTTAGGAAAGATCATTAAGTATAAAAGCCTATGATTTAATAAATGAATAGGATGTTCAGACATCCACTATGTTGTGACGTGGGATTCAAAATTGAAATCATGACAAATACTCAACATAATTTGATCCATGTTCTTAATTGTAAGATAAAGATCAAAAATGATTGGTGAATCATTGAGTGATGAGTTAGGATTGTCCACAACATCTGGAGAGATATGTGACGTGTTTCCGAATCTGTAAAGACAACATACATGAAGTATAAAATGTTATACTGGAAAGGCTACATGTTGAATTTAAAAAGGATCGGAAATCTCTACATTAAAGATTACCTTAGGCACAGTTGAAGCGTGATGGCTAAATATTTGAAATAGCACGAGGTGCATTGAAAATATATATTTAATAACATGGTATATGTATACTATTATATGATGTATAAATGTTGGAGCTTTGAGAATGGCCTTGTTCAGATCCGCCATCTACCAGAGAAACCTGCACCACTACCACGTCATCCGGATTCGACCTGTCTCATTCCGAGAGGTAGAACTCGTGTTGTGACTAGTACAGAGCACCAAGGGGATGCATAAGATGTCTCCCCCTTGGTAAGGGCCGATCATCATCGGACGGGTGCTGCACAACAACTCGTACTACCTCATCGATGCCCAGCAACTGACAAAGAACAAGGCGGACCGCTCCGACGAAGAAACTGAGCGCCCCTGGAATTCAAAAATACTTCGCCCATTTTACACTTGAGTAAGAAGTGTATGTATCTTACTTTTATGTATCGTGAATGAACAAGTTGAGGAGCCTTGACAAAGTCTCGGGGACTTCGTATTCATCTAGCACTTTTCGTTATACCATTTGTACCCCGGCTCCGGCAGTCCCTCCCACGGATGGCCTAGACGCCTGCGTCGTCCAAACGGCCAAGTACTATCCGCGGCTCCAAGGGCCAACTCTTCGGTTCTGACTGTAGACCGCAACCCGGCTGTCATCCCGGCAAGAGGAAAAGCCTAAGGACCCCTACATGAAAAATCGCAAGGAAGACAAAAATGTCTGGACATTCCGGCTGCGCTCGCTCACCCAACACCGGTAACAAAAATCTGAAGTATCATGCAGTATGCTTGCTAGATACCCCTTCGATTCCGGCTGCAGACCTCAACCCGGATCGCAACTAGCAAGGACAAAGCTTAAACGGCCAATGCTCACTGGCAAAAGGACAAAGAGATCGACCTAAGGCGAAACGGAAAACTTCCTAACATTACAAACAATTGCAAGCTATGTCCAACATGTGCATATCTAACGCAGAAACTATTACTTGTGTTTATTTTTGTACCAGATAAAACTTCACCAAGTGCCCAAGCCGGACGCTGGTTACAACTGGCAGAGCAGCAGGCAGAAAGGAGCTTCGACCCGGCTAGATTCTCCAGCCGGCCTGAACCTCGAGGACTACACCTAGTGGGTGTACAGGAGCACAGCCACTCAAACACGCATAGACATAAAAGGCAGAGGTAAAATCCGCAAGTCTCAGACGCAAAATAGCAGAAGGGATATTTCATAAAATAAGGAAGACGAAGCTTCCATCATAGGTTGGAATCCAAATAGTCGTTCATAAGTACTAGCAAAATAAAGGACAAGTTTTCAATGATGCAGTTACTCTCGGCATCCTAAGGAATCAGGTTTGGGGCTCAACGGAAGGTTCAGAGATATCCGCAGTGGTTTGGCTAGAGGAGGTGACATTGTTGGCTGCCAGGTCTGAGGCCGTTGGAGGCGGAGTTGTGGCTGGCTATGGAGTCGGGTCGATCGGAACCAACTCGTGCGACTCCTGCTAGCAGGGTGGCTGAAGTCTCGATCCAGCTGCACGCAACTCGCGATCTTAACTCTGCACGAGCGGATATCAAGATTCTCCCGGTGAAGGCTCTTGTAGTTGGTGCTTTGGCGGAATCCGCGAGAAAGGCTCCGGAGATCCGCACTCGGATACCAAAACTTCAGTAGTGCAAGCGCCATCTCCACGCCTCTGTGCACTGCCCACTCTTGCAACGTGCCCATGAGGTCAGCGGCTGTCCCAAGTCCAGCGGCCAAGTATCGATGTTGGCAGGCGCAGGGACAAGAGGCCAGAGGTATGTGAAAATCTCCAAGGCAGCATGGCGCATCCGGTCGACCTCCTCGGCGATGATGGTCACCAGGTCCTCAGGGGTAAGATCGCGGCTGGATCTTCCGAACGCAGGCGAGCATTGACCTGGTCGGTTGACTCGGGATAATGAGCTGCAGACGACAAGACGGCAAGTTTACAATCGGCTGAAGCAAGCGGAAAGGACTTTACAAAGGAAAGAGAGAACTTACTGATGACCAGCTTGGCGATGCGCTCCAGCTGTGTTGTCCCCTCCTTCTCGTGAGCCTGGACCCATTTTAGCATCTCCTCCTGCCTATTGTAGGCCTCCTCCAAATTCTTGAAAGCCTCAGCGCGGGTGTTAGCGACCTTCTTGGTTTTCTCGACACAGGTCTCCAGCTTATCCTTCAACTCCACCAATTTGTCAATCTAACCTTGGCATGTGTTGTTGGACTCATGCAGTCGGGTCACCTCCGCCTTGATCCTATCCACCTCACCCTCCCGATCGACTATCATGGCTGCATGATCATGCCCGATAGTCAACAAAAATGGGGAAATTGCATAATTTCTAAGACATGTCTAAACAAGCAATCTTACGCCCCAAATCCTGCGTATTCTTTGCAACTTCAAAAAAAGCTTTCTACGGAAAGAAGGAAGTGATAAAGGAACAGCAAGAAAACTGACTAAGAAAACTGACTAAGAAAACGAACAAGAGCGCGGAGAGAAAGTTTACCTCGAGAGAAACACTCAAATTCCTCGCCTCGCCAAGCCCCTGCTCCATCACCTCCACCAGGTGGCACGCCTGGTCGAGGAAGACTGGTGCCGAGCCGAAGAGCTGGGCGAGGATGGCGCCCGGCATTAGCATGCCTGGGGCTGGCTTGAAGCCGATCACCTGCACCTCCTCGTCATCGTCAGCGGCGGCACGCAAGGCTACCACCACAACCATCTCGCTCCGGTGGAGTCGAAAGCCATCGCCCCACCGTTGCTGCCTATAGCCGCCTGTGTTGAAGCGCCTGGCGCCCGCTCCTACGGCTCCTCGATCAGGGGAACTGTGGAACTTGTTGGAGCATCGCTCTAGTCTGGATTCACACCGGTCATCCGACGAGCCGGAGGAGTGGAGGCACCAATGCAGGCGGAGGGGACGCCGCCGGTGCAGCCGACACGGTTGGGCAGGCGCAGCCGGCTCCATGGAGGGAGTTGGAGTGGGCGTGGCGGTGGCGGCGCCAGAGCCGTCCAACGACACTGGGTCGCTAAAAGAGCAAATAGAAGGCTCGGCGAAAGAGCCAAGTCAACAAAACAAGAAAGGCCGCAAAGATTGGCAAGGCACTTACCCGGCAACGGAAGGCATGACATTCATCAGCCTGACCCAGCGTGCCTTCTTCACGCCCCCGGTGGCAGGAGCGATGCTGGACACTGCCAGTTTCCCCATAGCCTTTGTTGTGGCGCCAGTGGCAGGAGGCCCCTGTCACCATCCACAACTATAGAACATGTGCAAAACGTCAAGATACGACTGAAAGATCCAGCCGACTAACTAGCGAGCAGAAAACCCATATTGTGCGTGTCCAACACGCCATCATCAGACCGGGTGAGGAAGCGCTCCGCCTCCGTATGTGGGTACTTCGGCGGCGGCTTGTCAGCGAAGAAGGTGGGGAGAGAGTGGTAACCCATCCATCTTCCGCCATATGCGCCGTAAAAAGCTACTCAAAAGGGGAAGATAAGAAACACGAAGGAACCCCTCAGGAATAATCCATCCAACGAGAAGAAGATAACTTACCCAAGGTGGCAGGCGGCCCCGATCGTACGGAGGGAAAGAGTAGTGCCAGCCGTTCTCCAGGTGCATCTTCGAGATCATGGCGAGCCAGTACCGAAGAGCCTCGTACGACACGTCAAGCCGGGAGGTCCGAGTCGGATCGTCCGTGGTCGACGGGTGGCACATCTTGTGTGACCGCCGCTATAGCGGGAGCACCCGGCAGGCCATCCGGGACAACATAATGTCCCGGGTGGTGAGCCGCTCCGTCGCCACCATTTCCTCCACCTGCATGGTCATCCAGTCGATGTCCACTTGGGCTCCCAGCCCCTTCGCAGTCCAGCCCTTCCGGGTAAATGGGAGGTTGGCGAAGACAGGGAGCCAGATCCAATCGATGTTGGTGGCATTGCTCACCTAAAAATATGAGCGCTGCCACAGCTTCATCGTGTCGTGGAGGTCAAACCGCGGCATCGGCGAGGTTAACCGCGGGTAAATGGTGCAATAGCCGGTCTCCACCACCGGCCCGCCCTAGTGAACCGTCTGTGCCTTGAAATAGAAGAACTTGAGGAAGTTCGCCGCATCAGGGCAAACTCCCAGGTAGGACTCCCAGCATATGCCGCATGATGCGACAACTGCATCATGACGTTGGCTCCCAGGTGATGAAGCTGGAGCTCGAAGAAGGAGAACATATCCAAGATGAAGTCGCTCACCGGCAAGACAAAACCGCGAGCAAACTGGGTGAGGAATACGACGGCTTCGCCAACCCGGGGTTGCGGTACATGCTCCCCCTTCGGCGTCAGCCGATGCTTCCCCAGCCGCGACGACGGGAGGAACTTCCCGCGCCGGTACTTGTAGATGAGGTCCTACGTGACGAAGGAGCCACACCACCCTCCGCACTGCTCTGGGATCATGTTATCTGGCGTGGAGGCCGTGGCGAAAAGTCGAGGTCCCGTCATTGAAAAAACTCGTGGCGGCGTTGGCGACCTAAAACTAGTGGCTCAAGAACTTGGTGGTGCAGGAGTAGAAGATCTCAAGAAAGAGGAGAGCAAGGGAAAAGAAGAAGGTGATGTGGGGAAGGGCACAACCCCCATGAACCTATTTATTGCCACGGGTCAGGCACGCCTCCTCCGCTCCCCTCTTTGACGTGGCAGGCAATCGCCCACCTTCCCTGCGATGATTCGGCTATGGATCTAGTGTGTCGGGGCGATCCCGCGTAGAAGATCCATAGGCGTTACTGTGGAAGGCGAGGCGTGCGTGCGATGCCCGAGAAACCGCTGCGGCAAGATGTGGGTGTGGTTACCAAAAAACTGGCGCCATAGTGCAAACGGTCAAACTAACACGACGTGCGTCAGAACCGTCGGTTGTGGTTGATGTAGGCGCTGAGCTCAGCTGCCAAACGTCTCATCTCCTATGCTCTGGTTGTGCCAGTCGGTCGCTGCCTTCGCTGGTTACACCCAGTGGGTGGCCACCGACTCCGTAGCCGATTGAATCCAGACGGAAAGCATCAAGCACATCAAGTAAGAACTACAGCCAGATTTTCTTCAAGGAACACTTCAACTCAACCAATGAGCATGCAAGGACTTCTCCATAAGCGAAGCCCTAATGCGCTCGGGGACTAGTATCGGGGGATGACCTCCAGGTAGAGAAAACCAGGCCTAAGTTGGCCGCCTCCAGGACGGCCTGGCCGGCTACAGAAGCAACTGGCCGGATGGCCATAAGATGAAGGATCCCCAGTCGGGTGGACTGCTCCAACCGGCTAGAGCTCAAGCTTTCCCAGCTGGCCCGTCTAGCCGAATGACCAGAAGAACCGACTGGGTGGCCACTTCCACCCGGCCCACCTTGGATTCGGTGGCGAGATACGGAGGGGAGTGATGCTCCTTGCGGGGCACACCTATGGCTCCTCACATCACCAGACAGGCTGGCGCGCCGCCGGTGCTACTGCATAACCGCACTGCCCAGATAAAGCGGAAGCTGAGCGTGCGCCACCGACCTCTAAATCTCTGGTTGACCGCTAAAGCGAAGGATGACACCTAAAGGGTGGTGCGCGGACACTGTAGCGATATCCCCCTTGTATTGAGAAGCTGACCGGGTCCTGGTCCACCGGCTGGACCCTGCAGCCGGCCCGCTTTGTAAACCCAAATCCCAAACAGTAAACCCTAGAACCCACATTGTAACCTACCTCTCCCAGCTAGTATATAAGGGAGGGTAGATCTAGGGTTCTAGGTAGATTCGGTTGAGTTCTCTCTAGTTCATCTTCTTCCTCTAGCTTTCAATAGTAGCTAAGGAAACAGCTCCAGGAGCACTTGTATTGGGCATATGCCCCTGATATAGTAGATCTTGCAGGGGTAGGGGTGTTACCTCGCCGAGATGGCCCTGAACCTGGGTACATCACTGTGTTTGCAGTTCCTATTCCAACCCGTTACGTGAGCCACCGATTGCATCCTGAGTTCCCCTCTTAAGCCATCCCCGATGGTAATACCGTGTTCCACACCACGACAATCATTGAGGCACTCAAAAAATGGAAGCACTACTTTGCAACTTCATCCCTGGTGATAAAACCTGACCAACAAAGCCTCAAGTATATCCAAGAACAAAAATTAACAAAGGGCATCCAATATAAATTGGTTATCAAGTTACTTGGCTACAACTATAGTGTGGAGTATAAGAGAGGCGAAGAAAATAGATTAATTGATTCCCTTTCCAGAGTGAAGTATCAAATAAATGCCATATTGTGTATAGTTGTTAGACCTATTTGGATCATTGAAGTAATCAATACTTATGAATAAGATGGCAAGTGTAAAACATTGATTGCCAAGTTAGTTATTGATCCAACTGCTGAACAGGACTATACACTAAAAATGGGATGTTAAGGTACAAGAACAGAATTGTACTTGGTGAAAATGAAACACTAAAGCAAAGAACCATCTTAGCATTCCACAAGTCATAACTGGGTGGCCAATCTAGGGAAAGAGCATCATTTTACATAATTCAGCTGATCTTCTACTCGCCAAAGATGAGAATTGACATTGCAAAATTTATCAAAGAGTGTCCTTTTGTTAGATCAACAAACCTGAGGACAATAAATGCCCTGGTATTCTACAACATCTACATGTTCCTGATATGGTTTGGGCACACATATCAATGGACTTTGTTGAGGTCTTACCAATCTCAAAGAACAAGGATATCATCTTGGTTGTAGTTGATAGGTTTACAAGATATGCACAATTAATATCCATGAAACATCCCATTATAGTGAAATCTATGGCAAAAGCATTCCTTGACAACATATTCAAGTTACATAGTTTGCCAACTATAATTGTTGCAGACAGGGACATGATATTTACAAGCCATCTTTGGCAAGACCTGTTCAAAGCTTTAGGAATCAAGTTACACATGAGCACCTCCTATCACCCTTAATTTTATGGACAAACGGAGAGGGTAAATCAATGGCTAGAAAACTACCTAAGGTGCATATCATTCTCCCAACCTAAGAAGTGGCACTCTTGGTTAACACTGGCTGAATGGTGATACAGCACAAGCTTCCACACATCCTTGAAAATGACTTCATTTCAAGCTTTGTATGGATTTCCACCTCCACAAGTCTCTATGATGTTTCTAGTAGATTACCACCATTGAAGATACACCTACCATGCTACAGAGAAGACAAGATGCTAATCGAGTCATTAAAGAAAGGGCTGTACTACGCGTCCCCTAGGGGATATTTCCCCAAAATTGTGGCGCCCCACTAAAACCACTACTAGAAAATCGTTGTGTTTTTGTGTTGCGCATCATCATGACTGCATGCTCATGTCATCATGTGTGGCATCCCGCAAAACCACTACTAGAAAATCGCGTTGAATTTGTGCATTGCATCGTCATCATCATGCATTGTTTGCCAAAACTATTTTCGCATAGCCCGTTTTGTTTTCTAAAACGCCCCACCTTAATTATTGCGCAAACCCGGGTCACCGGAGTATTTTGTTTTGTCCGTTGTCAGTTTGCAAAAACGCTGGTTGAGATAAATAATTTAATTAATTATTTTAGCGGGGGCAGTCGAACGGGCCGTTTCGACCCGAACGACCACCCCCAGGATTTTACAAACGGCCCACCTAATCGGCCCCTTCTAAATCCTAAAGCTACGTATTAAACTACCCAACCCGCTGGCCACATCACTCCCTCCAATAGCCATGTGCCACCTCACCCTCTCCCTATCCCCAACCAACCAGGTTTTGCCACCTAGACTAACTCCCCCACCCCTCTCTCTCTCTCACCCTCTCTCTCCCCGGGCCCCACCGAGCCAGCCTCTCACAGCTCACCAGGCCAGCCCCACCCCCTCCCTGCCATCAGCACACCCGCTCACCCCAACCCTCTCTCTCTGACCCACGGGCCCCACGCCCCTGGGCCCCACAGCCGACCCAGCTTTTCTCCCTCCACCCACCTCACCCGGTCAACTCCACTACCCCGCTACCCCCTGGCCACCCCGGCCCCACCAGAGTGGCCCCCGTCCCCCACCTTCCGCTCCCTCTTCTCCCTCAGCGGCCCGTCCTCCTCCACCCTGCACTGCCTTCCCAAGCCCCCCTCGACCCACGCCGGCCTCACCTTGCCGGCGCCGGTGGCCCCTCTTCCTCCCTCCGTCCGCCTCCCTGCCCCTCGCCCACCGCTCCGGCCCCCAGCTGCGCCCCCCGTCGGCCCTCTCCTACCTGCCCGGCACCGCTGCCTGCCCGCCTCTGCGCCCCTCCTCCTCGAGCTCCCGCCGCCAGCCCGCCGCCGCCTCCGCCTCGCTGCTGCACCGCGCCCAGCCTCCTGGCTGCCTCGCCACCACGACCCCCACTGCCCGCTGCTGCCGCCGCCTCTCTGCTCAGCGTCATGGCCGGGCTGCCCGGTGCTCCTCAGCTCCGGCCTCCTCTACTTCCCGGCGCTGCCCGCCACCGCGCCTATCCGCCTCGACCTCCGTCCTGCCCCGCCCGGCCTCGCGCCGCCGCCCGTCGCACCTCGCCCGCATGATCGTCTCCGCCTCCAGCGTCACCGCCATGGACCACCCTCCACCGCCAGCGAGCTCGCCAGTAGCCGCCCGGAGTCCTGCCGCTGCTCGCGCGGGGCCCCTTGGCCTGTGTAGCATCCGTCGAGCTCGTCTGCAAGGGGCCGTCCTCGCCTGCCGCCTGTGCCCGGTCTGCCTCGGTGCCAGCTCCCCTTGCGCGCGACCCCCCCGTTTGGTGCTAGTTCCTGAAGATGTCTGGATGGGCCGTCAGTGTGGAGAGATTGGTTATCCCGACAAGATCTTCCCGGACCCGAGGCTCGATCCACAAGACCGATCCGAGGCGCCTGGACCCGAACCGGGAGTACGCCAAGTTCGCCGAGTTCAGGGACCTTCAAGATCTCCGCCACGGACACGACATGTACTTCCCTGGGACGCCATGACTGGGACCCCGGACCCGAAGACCACATGGGACGACAAGTGCTCCGACATGGACCCGTTTGAAGCAAACTCGAAGACGGCAGATGCGACAAGTACCTCTTCCCGGATCTGATGCCCGAAACACGGACGCCAAGTACTCCGTCACGGACCCGAGGATCCGGAGGCCCCCTTCCTGGATCCCGAAGACCGAAACCGTGGAACCGACAAGAACGGCATCGACCCGGAAGAACCCGACGCGCCCCGACACCGACCCAAGTCCCGCACCCGGACGCGCCAAGATCTACCCCAGTAATCTGAGAACGACCCCGGAGTCCGAGAACGCTTCCGTCGAACCCTGAGACCGAACCCCGAACCCCGGAACCCCAAGATCTGCCGAACCCTAATGTGTGACCCCTCTCCTCGAGCCCTATTTTATAATATAATAACAACTTGTCGCATATTGAATTGTCATACTCGCATGCATATTGTGTGGTTTGGGGGCCTTATGCCGATTCACCTGCATAATTAAATATGGGGCCCATATGCGGGCAAATCTAGTCTCATATTGGCCTCATCTAAATCTGTGTAGCGAACCGGTGCTATCGTTTGCCTTGTTAAACAACATTTAAAATGCGGGGTTTCTAAACAACTTGAACCACCTAACTAATTGTCGGGACCCCGGTTCCACTTAACTTGACCTAATTGCATCGCATCTTTGCCATGTCATTCATCATACATGCATCATGCCGATCTTCTGCCGTTGTATTAAATATTGCATCCGGTGTTTCTACTAGTGTTTTGCTTCTTCGCGGATAAGGCCGTTGAGTTGATGTGAGCTTCGCCCCGATCTTCGGATGAACCTTCGACAATGTTTTCAGGCGAGCATCTCCCCCTTTCTACCTATCTTACTTTTATAGTCTTTATTCCCTCCTGTTGATCTATTGCTATCTGTGTTGCGATGCTTTAGTTTCCGTACCTGTGATATACCGTGCAGCCCTATATTGCCTTGGACACACCCTATTACCTGTTGTTTGGTAGATAGTTGGACTTGCGCGTCGTAGTCGCTTGCTCTAGTGCTGTTGCATGTCGTCAAGTGCCACAGTTGTTGATGTATTGCCGCAGGTTGATGTTGGAGATGATCTTAGCTTTACTTATCGTTCACTTTAATTCCTGTTTAACAACTAAAATTGAAATAAGCAGAGGCATCGGTGGGTGATAGACAATATTTGGTTTCCGAACGCCCACTTGTGTCCCGTAAGACCCCGAGTACTTGATACATGTTCCTTGTTTTATCGCGCTATCCACATCCGGGAGGTATATGGGACCCCCCTGAGCCAGAGCTTGATTCAGTCATATTTCTAGGGGCCACAAACTAGTTTGAGGTTTTATTTACGATCCTGTACTTATGCCATGCTACTTATGTATTTACGTTTGTGCGAGGAGCACACTGTACTGTTTAGGAATTGTGACCCGTTTACATGGTATCGACAAGCCCAGCCACACTTTCGGGTTCCCAGTCGTTTACCGCCGGCCCCACAAACCTTAAGTCCGTCTCGAAGTCAGCTAACTTCGTTGCGGGTTCTACTTTAAGGGGTGGCCCCCTGAAATATTTCTGAATCTTGTGATTGTTCAGTCGTGAAAGCCTCGTTGGGTTTTGATTTGGTTTTTCCGAGGTTGATCGAGCGTGTGTTGCTATTGGTGCACCCCGGCCGGGTAAAACTTTCTGAAAGCCGTGTCCGCGGATATGGACGACTTGGAGCACAGTATCTCGATCATAGACAAGCATAACTAAAGTTTATTGCTATAAATTTGACTTTATAATGACTAGTAATCAGCTTCACTATAACGGAATGACTAATTAATACTGCCCACAATTGCTTGTTTGGAGTGTCGCTTGCGACCATTGTACCTGACTAGTAAGTATTGCAACTACAACGGAATGGCTGAATAAAAGTACCAACAACTGCTGGGTTTCGGGGATATCTCATGCCAATTGTATCTGACTAGTAAGTGTTGCAACTATCACGGAATGGTTAACTAAAAGTGCCCACTGCTTACTTTATCAGGATGATTATCTAAACCTGACTAGTAATTGCTGCAACAATAACTGAATAAGTAAAACGACCAACGGTGTGAGTTCCTCGGTTGACTTCCTCGTTTGGTATCGAGGGGGAAACACCAGGATGGGTTTGTTTGGTGTTAGCTTCAGGTTGGTTCCGGATAGGTCATTCTCACCCCTCTCTGATAACCGTCAGTTGTATCGAGTCTCTATAGGTTGTTTAGTGTATGCTGCCGCTTCAGTCCACCATACCTATGTAGACGAGGACCGCCGAATTCTAGCCTCGCTGCATCGGCCTCGATCGACGCTCCTTCTTTTTCCTTTGCCCTTTGTCGGCACCCCTTTTGTTTGAGCAGGTTGAGATCGACGTCGTTAGCAGGGTTACCCTTCCGGCTTGGCCTGGGCAGGGTTATGGACGCCATTGGTTATTCTTCAGGGCTCTTAGCCCCATTTTCATCTGGTCCGTAGTCGGACGCTCTGTCATTTTCAAAGTGATTTGGATCTTTGTATATTATATCTGTATTCTTGACTCTTTGAGTCGCTGTTGTATATATATATGTTCTGTGGGTCCCATCGAGGACTGTTGTGTAATGTTATTACTTCGTTTTCCACCCGCACGAAAGTGCCTGGTGGGCACCTTTGAATCGTTTCTATGCGGGTTTGGCGAATTTTGCTCAAACTTGCATAGGTCCGATTCTGAGGGTGTTACAGAGTGGTATCAGAGCTCAGCAGTTGCGATACCCCACAAGTCCAGTCTGTAGGATAACCTAGCTAATGGCCGAAGTAGAGTGTCAAAACTATTTTCGAAAAATCGGTTGGATAGTTCTGATAGGTCTGATTTTACTCCTTACCCCTTTGCTATTCCTCTCTTACCTCTACGTGTTTTGAATCCGCTCTCGTCCCTTTCTTCGAGTCTAGGATTTCTCGTGGTTGGGTTTCCGTCGTACCTTCAGGGTTTCGCTTTCTCCCTTTGTAACGGAGGTGCTACGATCATCAATCTGCAACTTGTCTGTTGTGCCCTACATCCGATCTTTTGTTCTTGAGCTCTTTATCCATATGTGTTCCTTGCCGGATATCTGTGTCGTTGAAAAACATATGAGAAGGACGAGCATTGGTGAAGTTGGAGTTGACCTTGAGCATGTGTTGTTCATGCCAATGGAACCATCGCGAAACCTAATCATTGTGTCTTTCATACGATTTCTGCTGGCATCATCCCTTTGTTCCGGATACCGCCTATGAAGATCTTCAGTCTAAATCTCGAGAGTTGAGTTGCCTGATTCTCCTACTCATGTATAGAGTTGATAGTTTGGGTACGGGATGGACTGATCACCCTACCCGACTCTTACTGTTCGCTCTGTACATCGAACTGGTGGATCAATGTAACTTTTCCCTCTTCTTATGGAAGTTAGAGGTGGTCTTATCGCTTGATACCTCTACCTTCGTCCTTTGCTTCTCCGGAGTGTTCTCTCGACGATCAGGAACAACGACCCATTGTTGGTGGTGTCGCCGATTTCAAGATGGAGGATGAACCCTTGTTAGTGGTGTCGCGAGGATCTACACGAAGCGCGAGGGATCAGATCGCCGACCTTCCTTCCGGTACCATGAGGCGGATCTCGAGGGCGAGATCCATTGTTAGTGGTGTCGAATTGTGGCATCCCTCAAAACCACTACTAGAAAATCGCGTTGAATTTGTGCATTGCATCGTCATCATCATGCATTGTTTGCCAAAACTATTTTCGCAAAGCCCGTTTTGTTTTCTAAAACGCCCCACCTTAATTATCGCGCAAACCCGGGTCACCGGAGTATTTTGTTTGTCCGTTGTCGTTTGCAAAACGCTGGTTGAGATAAATAATTTAATTAATTATTTTAGCGGGTCGAACGGCAGCGTTCGAACGACCACCCCTGTGATTTTACAAACGGCCCACCTAATCGGCCCCTTCTAAATCCTAAAGCTACCTATTAAACTACCCAACCCGCTGGCCACATCACTCCCTCCAATAGCCATGTGCCACCTCACCCTCTCCCTATCCCCAACCAACCAGGTTTTTCCACCTAGACTAACTCCCCCACCCCTCTCCCTCTCTCTCTCCCCCTCTCTCCCGGGCCCCACCGAGCCAGCCTCTCACACCACCACGCACCCACCCCCTCCCTGCCATCAGCACACCCGCTCACCCCAACCCTCTCTCTCTGACCCACGGGCCCCACGCCCCTGGGCCCCACAGCCGACCCAGCTTTTTCTCCCTCCACCCACCTCACCCGGTCAACTCCACTACCCCGCTACCCCCTGGCCGCCCCGGCCCCACCAGAGTGGCCCCCGTCCCCCACCTTCCGCTCCCTCTTCTCCCTCAGCGGCCCGTCCTCCTCCACCGCCCTCTGCACCGTCTCCCCAAGCCCCCCCCTCGCTGCCTGACCCCGACGCGCGGCCTCACCTTGCCGGCGCCGGTGGCCCCTCTTCCTCCCCTCCGTCCCGCTCCCACTGCTCCGCCCGCCTCCAGTGCCTCCGTCGGCCCTCTCCTGCCTGCCCGGCTGGCACCGGCTGCCCCTGCCCGCCTCTGCGCCCCCTCCTCCCAGCTCCCTGTCGCCAGCTCCGGCCAGAACCGCCGCCTCCTCTGCCATCGCCCGGCCTGCCAGCCTCCTGCGCCACCGCCACCACGACCCCCACTGCTGCCTGGGCGCGCCTCTGCTGGGCTCAGCCACGGAAGGCCTCGCGGTGCTCCTCAGCTCCGCCTCCTTCGCTTCCTGGCTCGCTGCCCATCGCCCTATCCGCCTCGACCTCCGCCGTCTGCTCGACTCGGCCTCGCGCTCGCCCCGTCGCGCCTCGCAGCTGCCTCCGCCTCGTCGTCGCCGCCGTGGACCGCCCTCCACCGCCAAGCGAGCTCGCCAGCAGGCCGCCTCGCCCGAGTCCTGCTCGCTGGGCCCTTGGCCTGTGTAGCATCCGTCGAGCTCGCAAAGGCCGCCCTGCCGCTGTGCCGCCTGCCTCGGTGCCAGCTCCTTGCGACCCCCCCGTTTGGTGCTAGTTCCTGAAGATGTCTGGATGGGCCGTCAGTGTGGAGAGATTGGTTATCCCGACAAGATCTTCCCGGACCCGAGGCTCGATCCACAAGACCGATCCGAGGCGCTGGACCAACCGAGTACGCCAAGTTCGCCGAGTTCAGGGACCTTCAAGATCTCCGCCACGGACACGACATGTACTTCCCTGGGACGCCATGACTGGGAACCCGGACCCGAAGACCACATGGGACGACAAGTGCTCCGACATGGACCCGTTTGAAGCAAACTCAAGACGGCAGATCGACAAGTACCTCTTCCGGATCGATGCAAACGCGGACACCAAGTACTCCGTCACGGACCCGAGGATCCGGAGGCCCCTTCCTGGATCCCGAAGACCGAAACCGTGGAACCGACAAGAACGGCATCGACCCGGAAGAACCCGACGCGCCCCGACACCGACCCAAGTCCCGCACCCGGACGCGCCAAGATCTACCCCAGTAATCTGAGAACGACCCCGGAGTCCGAGAACGCTTCCGTCGAACCCTGAGACCGAACCCCGAACCCCGGAACCCCAAGATCTGCCGAACCCTAATGTGTGACCCCTCTCCTCGAGCCCTATTTTATAATATAATAACAACTTGTCGCATATTGAATTGTCATACTCGCATGCATATTGTGTGGTTTGGGGGCCTTATGCCGATTCACCTGCATAATTAAATATGGGGCCCATATGCGGGCAAATCTAGTCTCATATTGGCCTCATCCAAATCTGTGTAGCGAACCGGTGCTATCGTTTGCCTTGTTAAACAACATTTAAAATGCGGGGTTTCTAAACAACTTGAACCACCTAACTAATTGTTGGGACCCCGGTTCCACTTAACTTGACCTAATTGCATCGCATCTTTGCCATGTCATTCATCATACATGCATCATGCCGATCTTCTGCCGTTGTATTAAATATTGCATCCGGTGTTTCTACTAGTGTTTTGCTTCTTCGCGGATAAGGCCGTTGAGTTGATGTGAGCTTACCGATCTTGGATGAACCTTCGACAATGTTTTCAAAGAGCATCTCCCTTTCTACCTATCTTACTTTTATAGTCTTTATTCCTCCTGTTGATCTATTGCTATCCGTGTTATGCGATGCTTTAGTTTCCGTACCTGTGATATACCGTGCAGCCCTATATTGCCTTGGACACACCCTATTACCTGTTGTTTGGTAGATAGTTGGACTTGCGCGTCGTAGTCGCTTGCTCTAGTGCTGTTGCATGTCGTCAAGTGCCACAGTTGTTGATGTATTGCCGCAGGTTGATGTTGGAGATGATCTTAGCTTTACTTATCGTTCACTTTAATTCCTGTTTAACAACTAAAATTGAAATAAGCAGAGGCATCGGTGGGTGATAGACAATATTTGGTTTCCGAACGCCCACTTGTGTCCCGTAAGACCCCGAGTACTTGATACATGTTCCTTGTTTTATCGCGCTATCCACATCCGGGAGGTATATGGGACCCCCCTGAGCCAGAGCTTGATTCAGTCATATTTCTAGGGGCCACAAACTAGTTTGAGGTTTTATTTACGATCCTGTACTTATGCCATGCTACTTATGTATTTACGTTTGCGAGGAGCACCTTTGCTTGTTAGGAATTGTGACCCGTTTACATGGTATCGACAAGCCCAGCCACACTTTCGGGTTCCCGTTTACCGGCCCCACAAACCTTAAGTCCGTCTCAAGTCAGCTAACCGTTGCGGGTTCTACTTTAAGGGTGCCCCCGAAATATTTCTGAATCCTGTGATTGTTCGATGTGTGAAAGCCTCGTTGGGTTTTGTTTTGGTTTTTCCGAGGTTGATCGGCGTGTGTTGCTATTGGTGCACCCGCCGGTAAAACTTTCTGAAAGCCGTGTCCGCGGATATGGACGACTTGGAGCACAGTATCTCGATCATAGACAAGCATAAATAAAGTTTATTGCTATAAATTTGACTTTATAATGACTAGTAATCAGCTTCACTATAACGGAATGACTAATTAATACTGCCCACAATTGCTTGTTTGGAGTGTCGCTTGCGACCATTGTACCTGACTAGTAAGTATTGCAACTACAACGGAATGGCTGAATAAAAGTACCAACAACTGCTGGGTTTCGGGGATATCTCATGCCAATTGTATCTAACTAGTAAGTGTTGCAACTATCACGGAATGGTTAACTAAAAGTGCCCACTGCTTACTTTATCAGGATGATTATCTAAACCTGACTAGTAATTGCTGCAACAATAACTGAATAAGTAAAACGGCCAACGGTGTGAGTTCCTCGGTTGACTTCCTCGTTTGGTATCGAGGGGGAAACACCAGGATGGGTTTGTTTGGTGTTAGCTTCAGGTTGGTTCCGGATAGGTCATTCTCACCCCTCTCTGATAACCGTCAGTTGTATCGAGTCTCTATAGGTTGTTTAGTGTATGCTGCCACTGCCGCTTCAGTCCACCATACCTATGTAGGCGAGGACCGCTGAATTCTAGCCTCGCCGTGTACTGGCCTCAGTACTGACGCTCCTTCTTTTTCCTTTGCCCTTTGTCGGCACCCCTTTTGTTTGAGCAGGTTGAGATCGACGTCGTTAGCAGGGTTACCCTTCCGGCTTGGCCTGGGCAGGGTTATGGACGCCATTGGTTATTCTTCAGGGCTCTTAGCCCCATTTGCATCTGGTCCGTAGTCGGACGCTCTGTCATTTTCAAAGTGATTTGGATCTTTGTATATTATATCTGTATTCTTGACTCTTTGAGTCGTTGTTGTATATATATTTGTTCTGTGGGTACCATCGAGGACTGTTGTGTAATGTTATTACTTCGTTTTCCACCCGCACGAAAGTGCCTGGTGGGCACCTTTGAATCGTTTCTATGCGGGTTTGGCGAATTTTGCTCAAACTTGCATAGGTCCGATTCTGAGGGTGTTACATCATGCCACATTGCATTTGAGCATCGCCATCATCTTGCATGGTTTGTTTAAAAACTATTTTCGAAAAGTCTGTTTTTGTTTTCTAAACGCTCCGTCTTTATTCAAACACAAAACCCGGGTCTCCGGGATATTTTGTTTTGTCTGCCAACGGTTTGCAAAGGCCTCGATTTGTTATAAATAAAATATTTATTTATTTTTGGGAGGCAGCCAGCTAGGCCCGAGGGCCCGGCCGGCCACCTCCAAACCCTAGTCTAAAAATATCTAGTCCTAAACTTTTACTACCTAACCCTAACCTACCCAGCCCCCTCCACCTCACTTCAGCCAACCACCACCCTCCACATCACATGGCCCAATCCCCCCACCCACTCACATCGCGCCACCTCACCCCACTCACCAATCCCAGCCGCCACCCCCTCACCTGACCCCGCCACCTGCTCCCGGGCCCACCCCGCGGTAGCCCGCCCCCAGGCGCGCCTCCCCCGCTCTCTCTCTCTCCTCCTGCACGTCCTTCCCCACCGCATCCCGACCTCCGTCTCTGCCTCCACCATGAAAGCAAGGTCGCCGCCTGCCTCAACCCGCCGTCAGCCGACCGCCTCCCTCTCTCTCCCTCGTGAACCACCTCGCCCGCTTACCCCATCCCCGTCCGCCGCCAGAGCCCCGCGGCCCTGCCTCTGCTCGCGACTCTGCACATCGCCGTCCGCAGAGAGCCACCGGCCGCATCCTCGACCTCCCCGGAGCTGGCCGCGCCTCCCGGTCCTCTCCCTCTCGCCTACATACCGCCGCCTCCCTTCCCTCCAACCCCGCCTCCTTCCCGGTCCCGCAAACCCCACACCCGACGCTCCCCTTGATCCCCGCCGCCGCTTCTCCCTCTCGCCTGCCCGCTCCCAGCGTCTCTCCCCGGCGGCGCCCTCACCCCATCTTCCTTTGTCCACCCTCCACACGGTTCCCTTCACCAGCAAGGTGCCGACCTCCTCTTGGGTCTCCTTCCTCCCTGGTCATGTGTGCCGCTGCCACCGGCCGCATCAAGCCCTCCGGCGCCCCCATCTTCCCGAGTGCTCCAGCCCGACCGTGTCCCGGCCGTCTGCGACCATAGCCAGCCTCCTCTATCGGTCCTCTCCGCCCGACGATCCACCTCGCCTCTCTGACCGTCTCGCCTCCGCCCCACGTCCCCGAGCACCTCCAAGGCAGCTCCTCTTGGCTCGTGAGGAAGCTTTTACTGCCAGCGTCCTCACAGAAGCCCGCGCACTTAGCAATGTCGTTCGTCTTCACAGGGTGTTCCCTGTTGTAATCCTGGCGTTGTCCACATGTTCCAGTGTTGGCCATATGTGCAGATGCAGGATCCCCTGTCTTGTTTGCTCAGGCCCAAAAACCCTATGTCAAGCTCTGCCGCTGCAACAAGTTCTACCGTGCGCTCGTGATGTCCCTGATCTGAAGATCTACGGACGAAACCGAAAGTCATCGACATGGAACACCAAGGTCTACCGGCACCGAGACCTGAGTCTGACCCCGATAATCGAAGCTAAAGACCTCAAGATCTCCTTTGCGGACTAGAGGGAACCTCAAGACCGATCCAACCGAGACCAAACCCGAACCCCATCGACCCCAAGATCTTCAATCCGCCAATGTGTGATCCCTATCCGAGACCCCTCATATGTTTTTTATAATATATGATATTGATCTTATTGCATATTAAATGAACATGTTTGCATACATACAGTGTGGTTTGGGGGCATTATGTCGATTCACCTCGTAATTAAATATGGAGACCATATGCGGACATTTCTAGTCTCATATGGGTTCCATTTAAATTTGTGTAGCGAACCGGTGATATAATTTTGCCTTGTTAAGACAACATTCAAATTGCAGGGTATCTAAATAACATGAACCTATTAATTAGTTGTCGGGACCCCGGTTCCGCTTAATATTGCCTAATTGCACCGTATCTGCATCATATCATAATCATGCCGGATCTTTTGCCATCGTATTAAATATTGCATCCGGTGTTTCTTCTAGTGCTTTGCTTCTTTGCGGATTAGGACGATGAGTGGATGCGAGTATCGACAAGTTCTCCGGATATGAATCTTCGGCAGTGTTTCCCAGGCGAGCATCCCTTCCCCTTCTACCTATTTTGCATTCTTAGTCTTTATTTCCTGTTGATCTATCGCTATCCGTGTCGCGATGCTTTAGTTCCGTGCACCGCTTATATCCTGCAGCCTCTATATTGCCTTGGACACCTCCCATTACCTGTGTTTGTTAGATAGATGGCCTTGCGAGTCGTAGATGCGTGCTCAGGTGCGATCTCGTGTTGTCGAGTACCATAGTTGTTGGAATGCTGGCAGATGTTTATTTGTTGGAGATGATCATGGCTTTAATTATTGTTTAATAACTAAAATTGAAGTAGGTAAATAATGCAGAGGCACAGGTGGGCAATAGATGTTATTTGTTTGTTAACCGGCCACTTGTGTCCCGTAGGACCCCGAGTTCTTGACACCTGTTCCGAGATCGAGCGCGCTAACCACAGGTGGGGTGTGTGGGCACCCCCATCGATTAGTACCTGATTTCAAAGTATTGTACCGGGGGCCACAAGTAGTTTGGGGCTTTATTACTATTCTGTACTTATGCCATGCTTTACTGCTTTATTTATGATTGTGCGTGGAGCACCTGTACTGTTTAGGACCGTGACACGTTTTCGCTGTATTGACAAGCCCAGTCACACTTTCGGGTTCCTAGTCGTTTACAGCCGTCTACACAAACCCTGAGTCCGTCTCGGAGACCGGCCGACTTCGTTGCGGGTAGCTTAGTGGGGTGGCCCCCATGTACTTGCTTTGGGTCTCAGAAACGTCATGACTTAGGCCCCTCCGACATACCGATGGGTGTATGTTAACTGATCTGGCAAAAAGGGTCGAAGTGCGTGTGGATACTTTGGTGCACCCCTGCAGGGTTAAATCTTTTCGAAAAGCCGTGTCCGCGGTTATGGACGACTTGGAGCACAGTTATCGATCATAGACAACTATAACTAAAGTTTACTGTTATAAATTGACTTGTATCCGATATGACTAGTAATCAGCTCCACTACAACGGAATGGCTAAATAAAGGTACCAACAACTGCTGGGTTTGGGATATCTCATGCTAATTGTATCTGACTAGTAAGTGATGTAACTACAATGGAATGGTTAACTAAAAGTGCCCACTACTTATTATATCAGGATGCCATCTTTATTTGACTAGTAATTGCCGCAACTATAACGGAATGAATAAAACTGCCAACGGTGTGAGTTCCGCGGTTGACTTCCTCGTTTGGTCTCGAGGGGGAAACACCAGGATGGGTATGTTTGGTGGTAGAACCAGGTTGGTTCCGAATAGGTCTTTCTTATCCCTCTCTGATAGCCGACAGTTATCTCGAGTCTCTATAGGTTGTTTAGTGCATGCCGCGCTGCCGCTCAGTCCACCATACCTATGTAGGCGAGGACCGCCGAATTCTAGTCTCGCTGCAATCGCCTCGATCGACCGCTCTCTTTTTCCTTTGCCCTTTGTTGGCACCCCTTTTGTTTAAGCAGGTTTGAGATCGACGTCGTTAGCAGGGTTACCCTTCCGGCTTGGCCTGGGCAGGGTTATGGACGCCATTGGTTATTCTTCAGGGCTCTTAGCTCAATTTGCATCTTGTCCGTACTCGGACGCTATATCGTTTTCCAGGTGATTTGGATCTTGTATTGTATATCTGTATTCTTGACTCTTTGAGTCGCTGTTGTATATATATGTTCTGTGGGTTCTGTCGTGGACTATTGTGTAATGATATTACTTCGTTTTCCACCCGCACGCAAGTGCCTGGTGGGCACCTTTGAATCGTTTCTATGCGGGTTTGGCGGGATTCGCTAAAACTTGCATAGGGCCGATTCTGAGGGTGTTACAAAAATCCCCCGGGTCCTCCAAAAATCCCCAAAATCCCGCTTTTGCTACAAACCTACCCGTTTTTGCTACAAATAGTCTCGCTTTTGCTATATGTATCAAAAAACGGTTTGGCCTAAAAATACAAAAATAATCTGGACCTCGCCGGAGATCTCGCCGGCGACCGTGTAGCAAAAAAAATCGAATGCAGCAAAACTGACTTCGCCGAAGATATCATCGAAAAAAACATCGCCGAAAACCTTCGTAGCAAAAAAATTACGCTATTGTAGCAAAAACACAAAACAGTGGTAGCAAAATATTTTTTCTAGTGTAGCAAAAGAGACATCGTCGGAGACTCAAACCAGAGACCTCATAGCAAAACATAGACATTGGTTGTAGCAAAAAAATTATATAAAAATAGCAAAAATATATGAATACATAGCAAAAAAATATGCCGAGGTAGCAAAATCCTAAGCCCACGTGTAGCGGACTAGTAGCAAAACTTAACTACACTTGTAGAATAGCCGCTGGCCACAGGTAGCACGCCTCCACGTCGTACGTAGCGGCACATGGTAGGTGGTCTCAAAACGGGAGCAACAGGGAGGTTCGCCCCGCTCCATGACCGCTTGGAGGCGTGGTCATAGCCGAAGGTGTGCCGATGACGAACGAGAACGAGCTCCATGGGATCTTCCCGACGACATGTGCATGAGCTATGACTAAGGCGGGTCGAGGCGAGGGAGGGGTGTGAGCATCGGTGGTTGGGGACCTATGACCGGAGCCATGATGCTCGCTATGGCGGCGCGGGCGTGCTTGCCAGTGTGGAGTTGTTAGCGGATTCCGGCGAGCTACATCACGGACGGTGCGCAGGCTGCACGGGAGAGCCAGAGGCGTGGGGATCGTGGGGAGCGGGGTGGAGGCGGAGGATGGGGAGCGCGGCGGCAGAGCACGGCAGAGGAGCGCGCGTGGTGGCGGTGACTTGCTTTTGTCAACAACCTGTGGTTGCCGGTAGAGATGAGAGAGAGAGAGTCAGGAGGAAGAAAACGAAGAGATAAGGTTGTTGGGTCCCACGTCGCTGCACAGTCCAGAAAAATCGCGTGCAATCCAGATCCGGGGGATGGAATCGTCCGTATCCCCCGGGGGTACGGTATCATTTTCCTTAAAGAAAACTTGAGACAAACCCAAGAAAGAATTGAAAGGCACTTTTTGTCGGATGTCCAATCGCACGTGGTGTGATGTGGTGTGGTCCATTTCCAATCCACGCTAATACTGCCCAATGTTCAAATCCAACTAGCCGTAATGTTGTATATATCCTTTTTTTCTGAGATGGAAAGAGATTTATATTAAGATATAACCAGGTTACAATCATCAGATACCAGCCATATCAGAAGGGTAGTTTCCTAACCATACCGATGTTCTCCTTTGTAATCTACCTATCTGTGAAAGTCCATGAGCGGCACTATTTGCTTCACGGCCAATCTTAACACACACAATATCTCTTTCATGAACTAACTCTCTAATAGATGAAATTTTAAACGCATACACTGAACTATTAGAGTTGCCAGATTTTACTAAGCTCAGCGCTTCTGAGCAATCCGACTCCATGACAATCATCTCAGTGGTCCAATGCATCGCCAAATTTAGTCCCTCTTCCATAGCTTCTAGTTCCGCTTCTGTTGCATCTCGTCACACACGCAGTTGGCGACAGGCAGCAAAAATAACCTATCCCGTTTGGTCTCGCAGCACCATTCCAGCACCGGCTTTACCATGTTGGTCAAAAGCACCATCAACATTCAGTTTCATTGTTCTAGCTTCTGGTGGTTTCCACTTCAGCCGTGCCTTCTGGCATTCTTTGCTTGGTTCTCTCCTAGCACAAAATCCTTCTTCATAAGCCACTACCTTTTTTCCTTTTGCAACATCTGCATCCGGGAACTGTTTAATCATAAGTAAGAAATTCATATAGCTGACCAGGAAGCGACGTGACCCCTCGACAGATGACGCCGGTTTATCATGTGTTATTTCATTATGCACATGCCAAATTCTCCATAGCAACATCAACATAGACGCTCGTTGTAGCTCGGACAACTGGGAGAGGGTATGTAGAAGCCATTTCTGTCCCGTGTTTTTAAGCATGTTATCAGCAAGGAGACTCCATACCTCGCGCATTGCCTGCCACATAATCCTCGCATGTGGGCACAGAATAAAGGCATGGTAAGAATCCTCATTACCTTGCCCACAGATTTGACATTGGTCCGGGGTCTTAATACCACACCTTCGTAAATTTACTTGTGTTGGCAGGGCATTACAACTGATTCGCCAGGCTAGGTTCTTGACCTTGGGAGGAACTGGGCACTTCCAGATTATTCTCCATATTGGCCTTTCATCTCCAGGCCTGCTGCTAGTGGCAAGTCCACCTTGTTCATGCATTTGTTCATTGAAAGCAAGTTTGTAAGAAGTACGTACGGAAAAAGTACCCCGCTTCTCTAGATACCAGGCTATAAAGTCACTTTCATTTCTTGTGGATGTCTTAATCTTCAGAATCTCTGCAACATCGTCTGACTGAAAATATTGCTGCACTTTTTGGACGTTCCATACACCATCAGGTAAGAGGAAGTCTCCTACCCATTTGAATCTGCAGCATCGTCGTGGCATCATAGCTTTTATAGTTGTGTCACGAGGTATCCACGAGTCCCTCCAGGCCCGAATGTTTGCACCATTTCCCACTCGCCATATTACCCCCTTCTTCAGCAGGTCTAGACCATGTTCAATAGCATGCCAAGTCGACGACCCATTACCTGAAAAATAGTATCTAGAAGATGACCATTAGGGTAGTATTTTGCTTTTAAAAGTTGGCCACAGAGCGAGTTCGGGAACTCAATTAACCTCCAGGCCTGCCGTGCTAACATTGTTTGGTTAAAAAGCCTTAAATCTTTGAAGCCAACGCCTCCATGGTCTTTTGACTTTATGAGCTGATTCCAAGTGATCCTGTGGGCTTTGCGCTTACCTTCTGCCGCTTCCCAATAAAACCTTCTAATCATTTTCATTAATTCGTCACAGAGGCCATACGGTAGTTTGAAAACACTCATCACATAGACCGGAAGTGCAAATGCAATGGATTTAATTAGCACCTCTCTAGCAGCTTGTGTCGTAAGGTTGTCATCCCACATATCAAGTAGCTTACTCAACTTACATTGCAGGCTTTGAAAATTTTCCTTACCCATTCTTCCTTACGGAGTTGGCAGCCCCAGATATTTGGGTTCAAAGGTTTCCTGTGATATCTACAAAGCTGACATAACATCAGCACGAGTGTTAGCCGGACACCTCTTACCGAATAAAATCGAGTACTTCCCTGGATTAATTAGTTGTCCAGTGCTAATCGTATAGGTATCCAACAAAGCCTTAACTTTAATAGCTTGATTTGCTTGTGCCTTAAAAAATAGGAGACTATCATCCGCAAATAACAGGTGTGAGATACCCGGCCCTCTCCGGCATATTCTAACTGGGACGAGATTGTTATCGTTTACCTCCTTTTGCAATAACATCGACAAACCATCTGCCACAAAGAGAAACAGAAAGGGCGACAAGGGATCACCTTGCCAAAGGCCCCGGGAAGGAGAGAAAGAATGAAGAAGGGTTCCATTAAATTTAACAGAATACCTCACCGTGGTCACACATGTAATTATCCAATCGACCCACCGGGGAGCGAAACCCATTTTCTGCATCGTCCTCTTTAGAAAAACCCAATCAACCCTATCATATGCCTTAGACAGATCAAGTTTGTAGGCACATAAATGTTTATCACTATCATTGTTGTGCTCAATAAAATTGAGGCACTCAAAAGCCACCAGAGCATTATCTGTAATTAATCTTCCTGGTACGAAGACACTTTGATTCAAAGATATGAGCTCCCCAAGCATAGGTCTTAAACGATTAACCAAACATTTTTGCCAAAACTTTATAAAGGACAATGCATAAGCTTATAGGCCTAAAGTCTTTTAGAGTTTCTGGATGATCTACCTTGGGGATCAACACTATAGCTGTATCATTAACATTCTCAGGAATTCTACCAGTCGCAAAAAAATACCTTGACTGCATTGATCACTTCTGCTTTTAGTGTGCTCCAATTCCTTTTGTAGAACCTTGCGGGGAAGCCATCCACCCCTGGCGCTTTTAAGGGTCCAATTTGAAACAACGTCGCCAATTTCTTCATCTGTAAAATCCCTACAAAGCTCATTGTTCATTTGCCCTATAGCCTTTTCCTAAAAAAGATTAACTAAACCATCAGATTGTAGAGAAGGGTCACGTGAACAACTCTTTAAAGTAAGAGGTAGCCATGTGTTTCATATCTGTGGGTACATCTTTCCAGGTGCCTTCATCATCTTTTAATCTTTTAATTCTGTTTTTACGAGCTCTCCAGACCGCTCGTTGATGGAAATACCTGGTGTTACGGTCTCCCTCCTTCAACCACGTCACATGAGACCTTTGTAGCCATAGAAGCTCCTCTCCGTACAGCAGCTCATGCATATGATCTGTCTCCTCCTTGATCTCCTTCTGGCTGGCATTGTTGATCATAAGGCTTTCTAATTTTTTGTGTGATTTCTCGAGCTCCTTTAATATATTGTCAAACTTCTTTTTGCTCTAGTTCTGCAGCTCTACCATCACCTTGTCTAAGCCGTGCCTTACCTCCCCAAGATCGCCTTTTTGGCCTGCCGCTTTCCAAGCTTCTGTAACTCGTTCCGGTAGCTCAGTTTCCCTCTCCCAGAGCATCTCATATTGCCTTCTTGGCGCCTTCATGAGCTCCTTTTATTCCTGCGCTAAACACACAGATATGGGGCAATGATCAGAGCATATTGAGGTTAGATGCCTAACACTAGTATCATTAAAGAGTTCCTGCCAATCATTGTTTGCTACAGCCCGGTCCAAACGGACTTTCACATTTGCATTTCCCTTTCTTTTATTATCAAAAGTATAAGGAACCCCAGAAAACCCCAAATCTCTCAAGTTACAGTCATCCAAGACCTCACGAAAATCTTCCATCTGTGCTACAGCCCTAGGTGTAACAGAAAAATGCTCCTCCGGCCACATAACTTCATTAAAGTCGCCCATTACAATCCATGGAAGGTTTGATTCCAGACTTAGTTCCCTCAATTTATCCCACATCTGATGTCGATTTTCAACCCGTGGTTCCCCATAGATGCATGTTAAACGCCAAAGGGGTTCATTAGTGGAGACACGCACATAAGCATCAATATACCTCTCATTAATAGATTTTATTTCAACATGAATTTGTTCGGTCCAAAACAAAGCAAGCCCGCCACTAAGGCCATCACTACTAATACCAGCAAAACCCTTCAAGCCTAACCTAGTTCGGAGAAGCCGAACCTTATTTTTATTTTGTCTAGTTTCACTCAAGAAAATTAAACTAGGACGCAACGACGTGGAGAGCGACACTAAATCACGAATTGTCGGTTTGCCTCCAACTCCCTGACAATTGCACCCTAGACATATCATTGCTCCTGACGAGACCACACATTTGGTCTCGTCAGTTTACCGGCGGCCATATGTCCGGTTGCCTTCACATTCTTACTCCTCCTATAGACCTTATCCACGTTGCACATGACACCTGCTCCCTTATTAGTACCTTGCTTATTCCCAATCTTCTGGGTAGCACCATCACTCGGTCCACCATATTCCAACGCCAAACCAAGATCAAGCCTGGCTCCTTGCACCTCATTCTCCTCTGTTGCTCGCTTTCCCAAGACTGTGTCAGCAGGGGTCATTGTCACGTCCGTCGCTGATCCAAATGATACGTGCATGTTTGATAGATCTCGCATAGCCGGAATCATGTCGCTAGATGTCGGTCCACGGTTCTCACTGCTACTCCTTGCACTTAACTCCTGTAGATGCTGCATATACGTGAGCATGTCTGGCGTCATTGTAGGGCGGACATGATCAGTCCTTTTATCAGCGGCTGGGAGCACATCCTCTTAAGGGAACTATATAATGGGCTCACTATTTACTCTGATAGTTGATCGTGCCTGAGCAGCGTGACCACCCTGGTCGACCTGCATCGCGCCAACCTTGTCCACTAGGTTCATCTCTACCTCATCCACTTCCTCTCCTTTTGGCCTCTCCTCCTCATCGAAGTCATCATGTGCATCGATCTGCGTTACTCCATAATCTCGTGGCGGTGTAGCATCCATCAGGGGAGGCATATCATTATCACTCGAGTCATCTCGGGGATCAGCTTCCGGGGTTTGGCCCTGCTGCTGCGAGTTGCTAGCTTGCCTATGAGTTCCACGTGTTTGCCACTGAAAATCACGCGACCCAGCTGTCCTACGAGAGTTGGACTCAGCAGTACCGAAGCTAGCAAAGCTCAGATTGCGCTGGGCAGGGACGTGAACAGAGGGAGGAATATAATGAGCACGGTGTTCAAACTTTTTGTACGGGCTGCACCTTAGTTCATAGGCCTTATAATCTAGAGACGTTATCCCTTGACGCTTCTTCTCACATTCATCCGTGCGATGACCCATGAACCCACAATGTGAGCAGTAGTACGGCACCCGCTCGTACTTAAGCTTGAACACTTGAATGTTTCCGGGCTTCCCCTTGATGCCAGTGGTAATCTGTGTCTGCAAGCGTCTGTTATACGGCAGGTCGACACGAACCCTCAAGAACTCATTCATATCCTGATCAGCTGTTGGAATATCGACCTCCAGTGCCTCTCCTAATCCATCACCCAGCCTCTTTCCCCACACCTTGTTCTGCTTGTCCCCTGGCACATTGTACATGCGAACCCAGACTGGCACCAAGTCTAGAATAATCTCCGATGGCTGTACCTTAAGATCAAAATCTTTAACTAGCAAGGCATGCCTTCGGAAGATCCATGGCCCTCCACGCATGACAAAATCATAGTCTCCCTTCGAGTATAAGGTAATCATGTAATAATTCTTACCACGGTCCGAATACTTGATTCCCGTACGCAGCTTCCAAACCTCATCAGTGAAGTGGTCAAACATAGTTTTTGTGTTTGGATGGAAATTTGCTCTGTACCTGGCTAGCAGTTTTCATGTATTGAGTTATGATGGCGTTGTCTCAACCCCAACGTCTTCATCAAATTCGAGGAACACATCATCCTCCATATCGACCACACCTCCAATTTGCGATTTTGTCCCTTGTCTGAACCCCCAAATCATCATCTGTATCATGACCATCGTCCCAGTTGTCATCCTCCTCCGCACACATCTCCGGTCCAAGCATTGCTTTGCACCGTGTTAGTGACGCCGACAGACAACCACCAGCAGGCTTCGGGAGGGTAGGTCTCTCAGCGAGTCCCCCTCTATCGCCCCCACCCGCCGGCGGAGCCATCAGTAAGCCAAGCTGACCTATAGACGCAAGCTCTCCTGCAGCCAGAGTCGTCTCCGGCTCCATCGTGGACCGACGCCTCAGATCCGTAGCGCCGCCACCATCGATCCGACCTCCCTGGCTAGATCCCGTGTCGGCGCCCATCTTCTTCCCTTGCAGCGACATCAACGCTACCGATTCCCGGCGATCCTCGTAGCGCCAAGGAACAGAGTTAGCAATCTGCACAGAGAACTCGTGATTTTCGTGGCTCAGGATTTCCGCCTTGCGGGGCTTTAAGGAACTTCCCACCGCCTCTGCCCGTGCGTGTTGGCCTCGAACTCCAACTCAACCTTCCATCTGACTCCGTCGCGTAGACCGGACAGACTCTCGCAGCGCCCTCCGACGATCCGCTGGACTCTCGTATAGGGGTGGCGGCGGCGGCGGGGCAGGGTCACCCATATCGCCAGAGCCAACCCTAAACAGATAGACTCCCTAGCAGCAGTAACTACTAGCTATGTTGTATATATCCAAGGTCCAAATGGACCGTGCTTCACTCAAATTCCATGGACCAATTGAACAAACACAAACAATGAAATTTGAATTCTCCAAGTTCAGATTCCTTGCTGTTTTGGCATTCCCCTGAAACTCAATACCAAGGACCCCAAATCCCCAATACATGCATCCAAACAAATCCGAGTGATTTGTGCGCGACAGCGAGCGTATGTTAGGATTACACTAGTTCTAGTCATTTTTTCTGATGTATCTTGCGATTTGTGCGGAGTATGTAGGATCACGCTAGTTCTCTTCACGTTTCTGATGTATCTTGTGATTTGTGCACTCAATTGTATGTAGGATAACGCTAGTTCTCTCCATGTTTCTGATGAATCTTGTTCCCGTCATATGTACTACTCCCTCCATTTTATAATATAAGATGTTTTAGGTTTGTGAAGAGAATGTATTTAGACTTATTTTAGTATGTAGATTCACTCCAAACATAAATAAACCTATATACTAAAAGTAGTCCAGATACATTTGCTTCACAAGGCTAAAACATCTTATATTTTGAAAAGAAGGGAGTAGTACTAAATTGACTAACATCTCTCGCTATGTAACGAATGACAGTCTGACATTGTGTAAACCTAAACTGTTCATTGCCAAACAAAGGTCCTCGTTTGAGTCCCACAGGCGCACCTCGTAACCATTATTTTTCTTGCTCGCCTCCTTCATTCAGCGTAGAGATAGTACATACTACATGTAGGACTGTAGTATGAACAATAATTTGTTCCATCCAACATGTGCTAGCCTGCAACACGTCAAATAGTATGAACAATAATTTGTTCCATGCTCCTACCAAATAAACCATTTCATAGGAAAAGAAAACAAACTGACGACATAAACCATGTGTTTCGCAGAATATGATATCACACCAGTTATGCTAGTACCAAACTAAGAGTTAACAAGCCAATTAAGAGACATTTCGGCAACATAGACTTGAAATGGACCAGGCCATCTAACAAGCATCATCTAAAGCAACATAATATGACACGGTAACAACTTCAGAGCATCCTCCATCCACCCAATGGTGCAACCACCACAAATCAAAAAAATTCCAACACAACAATCTAGGAGGAAGAATAACTCGACTAGTCCAGTGTTCAATCAGCAGATAATTGCTGTCGAAATGATGTACTCTCTAATGCCAAAGGCTGTAGCAACGGACAACCTTTGATGGAGCAACCTTCTCGTTGCTGCAGACGGCGTCCCTGAATGCATCCATCAGCTGCGCCACCAGGCTAGCTGGGTCGCTGATGAAAACATCCACGAAAGCACTCACGATGCGCCTGTCCTTTGCCGACGCCTTCAGGCTGAACCAAGTGAGAAACTTCACCCGGAGCTCCTTGTCCATGTGCCCTCCGTGCTCCAGCCATCTGATCACCTTCACACAGTACTCGTATTGCCGCTCCACATGGTTTTTGCAGGCCGAATCAGGGGTGCTACTAAGCCAGTCGGGTTTGTTGGGAGCTTCTGAAGGAGAGGAGTTGGAGCTAGTGAATGGTACAATTTCTGATGTTGGTGGCAGCTGGCTTTCATCATTGTCGCTTGCACCATCCAGCCTCGCAATCTTTGCCCGCTTGTAATGCCTTTCTGGGGACTCATTGTTCTCACTCGAGTTTGTAGAACCCTTTGGCGACTCATATTCAATGGCCCTTGGTGGCTTCTGCACATTCGACTCCTTTTTCTGATACTGTGGTACATCCTCTTTGACGCACATGCTCTCAGAATTTTGCGTAGAGCATTGGCTGCTGCCCCGGTCAAGGTTCCGTGTAGAGCATTTTGCCTCACATTCACCGAAACCCCGTGTGCTTCCAAAAGGCAAAACCTTAAAGAAATATTCAGTTGAAGGGCTTAAACCAGAAAAAAGGTTCCGAGTATTTGGCCTCAGTATGTGGCATGTGGGCTCTGCTGGATAGTTGAGTACTTTGGCACTTCGGTGCCAAACTCTGCAACCATCAATGTCCTCCTTACTGTTATCCTGATATTTCAATACAATAACCAAAGAAAATGAAGTGATCTCTTCAAAATGGATTCGGGGTTGGGGACCTGCAGAAGTGAATACCATCTGTTAACACACAGATTTGTTGTCTGGAGCATTTGTAAAGAGTTCTTTAAAAATGCATTTTCAATACATGCAACTAAGACTAGTTCTACAAGGATGAGTTCGCAGAGTGAAGCTGCTGCTCGAGTAAGTCAACAATACAAACTTACCTGGGGGTTCCAGATTATTGTTTGTCTCAAGCACTAAGGTGCTTTCCAATGTAGAGTCCACTATTTCTAGTGCGGAAGAACAGAGTTTGTGAACATCAGCACAACAACTAAGACGGCTCACAAGGCCCCGGCCAATGATTCCAGATACATGATCCAACACACCCCCAACTTCCTGCTTAAGCATTTTCACAGCTGAGCTAATTATGCTGGACAGTTCCCTGTAACGCTCAGACCCTTTGAACAATGTATGGCTCAACGACAGACGCTCACATAGTACATCAACCCTTCTAGCTTCCCTTGCGACAGCTAGTTGTTTCCGCAGATTCCTGCAAGAGAAAGTGTGTGAGAAAACAAACTATAGCATTTGTTACTTGTGAAGGATTGGCTATTATAGTGTTTCAAATCATCAATGTTAAGCTACTTTCATCATTCTCTTTTTCCACGGAAATTTGTCAACGGAAGGATGAAAGTATAGACTGTCGTGATGAAAAACTAACAAAGAGAAAAAAAGGTAATAGCCTATCACAATTCCTTAACCCATATTCTGATTCTTCACCAAATATTTAACTGCCAGATTGTTTTTTTAGGAACACAAGTACATAACTGAGGAGTATGAGTAAGACGGACACAACTCTGGCACAAATTTCTCAGGTGAAATGTGCCCTTCAAATTATTTTGCACAAAAAAGTTCTGGATATCACAGTTATAAAGTGGTTAAGAACATGAACCACCCTGAGCCTACTGCATGAAGGTTATTTTCTTGATTTAAAAATGATTTCTGTAACACCTTATTCATGCATGTTTAAATGAAAATTGTCAATAGGTTTACCTCATTAGCCAGTTGATCTTCCCACAGCAAAAACAGTAGAAACTACCGTCTAACTTGTTGCATGTATTCTTGAGAATGCCAGACTTTTTATTTTTTAGAGCACACCTTAAATGACATGACAATCCACATGAAAACCCATTATATGGATTATCAGAGCTGCAAACCAACCATAAGCTAGGATCCTTGTTTTCATCATATTTATGGCAAATGCAGCAAGAGCACCGCTTGCAATATGCATCTCCTTCATTTAGGGTGGCTTGGCATGCAACATTTTTGCATATCAAATTACCAGCATGGGCCTCTCTGCATAATGACAGATCAGAGTTTACACTTTTAGTCAAATGCTGCGGCTGTTCCCCATTTACTTTCTTCTGCATTACATCTTTGTTGTTCTGCCCCAATAATAAAGCATTTGAATTATTATCCTTCAGCTGACTATTCCTTCTTGAAACTAATTTTAACAGATGGGAAATCATCTTAGCTTTCGGAACATTGGTGTACTTCCTCTCCTTGCCCAGCTCAGTACAGATAAGCTCAAGAAGATCCCTACGAGACCAGCATTGAAGAATCTCAGCGGCACTTTGTGGAAATCTAGCAACCTCGTACACTAATTCTCTCTTGTCTTCCAGACTCATCCCATTTCGTTTTTCTGGATCCATCGCAAATCCTGGATGAAAGAATCATAAGAATCGTAGTGATTACTTAACTGAGATAAAATTCATAAATAGACCGCTGTAAATGGACAGAACACCACATATAGAAATATAAACAAACATAAAATGACACCGTAGTATAATGATGCGAATAAAATGTGCATTGGCACCACTGCATAGAGATTTTTTTTGAACTTTACTGCACAGAGAAATTAACACCTGTGTTTGCACACACTTCTAAGACCAAAACCGGGGCATGGAGGGCCCCTTGTCAGGTATTATTAGTTGAAGGATGTGCAGTAGGGAGTTCTTTAGTTCCAGGTTAAAAATCAAACTCATGGCACTTAAGAACTAGAGCCTTTTTCAAAATTTGAAGTCAGCTGACTAACAATATCAGAAAAGAAAAACTACTTCCATTTCTTTCCTACAGCTAGGAGAAGTTAGTATTACCAATAAAATTATACTGCATGCTCCTTTTCTACCACTTGGCTACCATTCAGAAAGCATCTGATAGTTAGTTTAAACAATTTTCACCTTTTAGCATCTCAGTAGAAACAGGTACCAAAATTATTATGGTTTGAGCAACTTTCCTCTGCAAATAGGGAACTATGACACCTAAAATCGTTTCACATATTTTGAAAAAAAAAAACTCATAAAAGAAAGGAGAGCAATACGGTCAAATGGATATTGAAATTCTCGCGGTTCTCTGTTTGGCTAGCTTTAGATTTGACAACCTAATGAAACTGACATTCATTCTACACTATATTTCTCGTATGCTAGCACAAAACAGAATGGACCAAACATCAGGTCAATTTTAGACTCATTAGTTTCGCTATACACTTTTGCAATGCACCATTGTCTAGACAGTTTTACAAGTCTACAATTTCTGAAAGGGGACTATTTCCATTTTCTCATGTCAATAAATTCACCACAAGCTTAATTATTGTAAACTTAAATACTCTACAAGGAGCTTAACAGGGTAAGACTTCATTTCACTAGCATAATTGGAAAAGCATCCACTTCCTGCCAATCCTCGATAACACAACACGAAACATAATACAGTTATCTAAACTGGACAGTGTTTTATCATTGTCACCTCTTAAACCAAAATTCAATTAACGAATCAATCCCGTTGGACATCACATAAAATCCATGATTCGTACTACAGCTTAAACATCAAAAACCATCCTCTGGATTTTCAAGGAAACCTTAAAGGTGAAGTTGCCCAGCACTCAGCTAAAAAATGCAGTTGCCCAACAGAATGAAGATTTCAAAAATTGTGAATATAATGCAAATAGCACTCAGCTAAAAAATGCATAGCACAGCACAGATGAAAAAACAAACAAACAAGAGAGGCAAGGAATTAGAGATTATCATCAATTCATCACCTTGGCCGCCTTTAAGGGGTTAGGTATTTGCATCGCCCCAACCGCCTCGGGGTGGATTTGGCGCAACTGTGCCAAAAGCTACTTGCAGGAGAACAGGAGAAGGTCTTAATTGAAAGCAATATTTATTGCTTCAGCGGCATAATGAAGTAATCTTTTGACAAGACACGCAATGCTAAATGCTGAGTAAGTTTTCTGATTTCCTTTTTCGATGTTTTTTAGAGGAATTACATTGTACCACAGGGCAGAGATTTAGATTTTGGTAAAAGAAATTGAGAAATTGGCAATTCTTGATGGAGGGCACAAAAAGTTCAGTTTTGCCCCAAAAAATTCATTTTGAAATAAAACAATTGCTTTTTGGAGCAGATATTTAGCATGTTATAGCTCCTGGTGCATTGGTAAACTTTTTGGACTTTATACGCACACTTTTTTAATTCTATTTTACTGCATGTTATAGCAGTTATTTTGGACTTTATTTAGCATGTTATACCTCCTGGTCATGCAACACTCACTAGAAAAGGTAGAGAAAATTAAAAAGAATTTAATAGGTAGAAACTCGAACTCAAGACTAGCCGGTAGATAACTATTAACTATACAGACAAACCATTAGGCTGGACCAACTTACTTCATTTACATGGCATCGCCTATCCAAGTAATACATTGCCGGGTGTCCAAATCTGAATTTGGTGAAAAAAAATAGATTCATTTTGGAAATTAAAAAATTAGGGAAATACCCCATTCTTGCTGGGGACAAAAAACTGTAAAACGAAATTTTGAACTCTGCCACGGGTATTTTATTGTTTTGCTCAACAGGAATTTCTTTGTTGAAAATTCTCACGTCCTGAATTGATTGTTTAACTGATACCATGGGTAGGTTTTGGGCTTCAGTTGCAAATGTGCTTTCAGAAACACAAGCTTCAGATATAACTTCCAATTGAGTAACTATAATAACAGACCTTTCTAAGGCTCGTCACCTTTGGCCTTCCTTCTATTCATGCCGCTTCAACTCCTGCAGACGCCATGCGAGCCCGTCGTCAGCTGTTGCCCCTCTCTACCCTCCTCTATCACTGCCTATCCTCCTGCAGTACTACCATATCTGAAGAGGAGGAGCTTGAGGGCAATGGAACCCATGATGGAGAAGGCCGAAGATGAACAAGGATATCCATTTTTCATCAGATCATCTGAAGTATATCAGGAAAGTATTGGGAATTTCTATATCAGGAAAGTACATCAGTGCCGTGACAGTACCCATTAAGACCACTATGGTAGGACAGCTAATTTGGGAATAAAGGTGATTGAACCTCCCAGAGTGTCCCATTATAAGAACTTCAACGTTGGTCTCAGGTCAGATTTTAATGGTCTAGATTGTTCATGCCACTAGAGGGTATTATGATCTGAGATTAAATACAGAATAATCCAAGCGAACTTTCAAAGAGATACAAAATGCTTTTGTCATTTGATCTTGGCCATCCGAATCTGACCCAGTAATCAACATGGTTATTGTCATTCTCCTATTTATGGATATTTCTAATTCTACATTTTCCATCCAAAATACAATTAAAGAGAATTCTACAATCAGAACAGTGCAAGGGAAATCTAGAGGGCTGAAAAGAGTGAGCAACAAAACTTCCAAAGACGTGGGAAACATGGGGCACACGGTACTGCCAAAATATACTTGAGAAGATGGACTTCATGATTACATCCACCCACACAAACACATTCATTTGTCTCAACACCATCCTTTTTACGAATATAAGCATGGCGAGTCAGTAATTCAAACAGATGACAAGGAAATGCAGGAATATATATATATATATATATGATAAGTTAGCAGCAGCATTCCCATCCGCAGAAATAAATTTACCAGGAAGGCGGAGACTATGAAACCAATCAGTGGTGTCCCTTCTCGCTGAAACTGGATATCTACATGAAACAGAAATGTCACCAATTGAAGTTTTTGGGCACACGCAAACCTTTCATTTAATCATACCTAGTAATAGCAAACAAATTACAATAAAACTGACATAAAGAAATGAATGAATGTGCCTACCATGTGAAAAAGATTCAACCGTGTTCTTCAGGAAATCTTTGCTCGCCAGACGTTTCTACAAGGACCAGAAAAAAACAATGTCAATCACCTTATGCTCTTGGACGATGCAGCAATGGAGTGAAGAAACATTCAGAGAACAGAAAGATGCAACAGGGCAACAAAACTTTACTTTTATATATGAACAGGGCAACAAAACTAAACATGTATAAAGCGCAACAGAACAAACTGCGTCCCTTGAAAGAAAAAAATCAAAACAAACATTTTACAGATAGAGCAAGAAGAATAAATCAAACAAATTAACCACGACCAACAGGAAAAAAAACTACCATATAAATCGAACAGCATTGCCTAGCGATACAACAACAACACGAACCGGGACAACCCTAGGAATTCGCGAGAAACCAACGGCATTGCCCTCCAACGCCTAGAATAACCCTAGACTGACTAGATGGGGGACACCGCGCAGCCTAGATGGGGGCCATGGAGGGCAAGAAACAACGCCCGGGAGGACATCACGCACCACCAGCAATGCACACTACATCCATCCAACACGGCCCGGAGGATCGGGAAACCAGGACGAGGACGATAATCCTACCTTCCAAGACACGCAAGAATCCCCAAGAAACGGCGTCCGGATGATGTAAATCTATCTCCGAGAAAGAATAGATAAATCTTGAGCGAGGGAGGGAGCAGGGAGGGCGAAGGCTATGGCTGCTGCGGCGCCCTCTGCTGCTGCCGCTCCTGCCGATGCATTGGTGGTGGGGCTAGAGAGAGAAAGAGAGGGGAGGGGAGGGGAGCGTGTCAGATGCAAAAGCTGATGGTGGTGTCAGGGAGTGGGGAGAGGGGCGTTTTGCGGGGTGCTTTTCCCGAAGTGGCATGGTAACAAGCGATACAAAACTACGCGAGATTTAGGGCAGGAAGTGGAATGGTAGGCTGTATGATGTACCTGGCCCAGTACCCAAGTTGGGTTGAGGCCTAGTCTTGCCTTTATGAAATTGGGCCAAGTTATCAGGAAATTGCAATTGGGCCAAGATGAAGCTAGGGTTGCCGAAGCTAAAAAAAATATGCCAACAATAGATTGCATCTTTTTTTTTGCACAGAACAATTGATTGCATCTGATTGTCATGCCGGGTTCGAGCAGTGCAACTTCCGGGACTATAGTCACTCTCGTTGATTTTCTTTGCTATATTATAAATGTAGAGCCAATGTAAATATATATATATATATATATATATATATATATATATATATATATATATATTGACACACACATTGTATAGTTAAACTATCAAGTGTAAGAAGTGTGCAAACTCATGAAAAAAGAAAAGGAAAATCCATACCAACATAAAATTAACATAAATGCTAAAGGTACCACCTTTCCTTGTATAATTCGCTCATCAGATCAAATGTCGGTCTCACATAAGTTTGCTTTAAGTTGTGTGCACACCCAACGTGTGCCACGTGGCCCCGATAGCGTGTAGTTCTTCTTTTATTGGTTAAGGCATAGCTTTTATCAATTAATTAGAGATATAATATATTGGAATGAAGCGGTTAAGTTAGCTGCAAACTTTGTCATTTGCCGCATTAGCACAGAGAGTTTTCAACCAATCCAAGCATTCCACTAATTAGGTCACTTGGTTTCTTGTCCTCCAACAAGTGGTTTTGCATTACAAGGTAGGAAACAACATGCGTTTTAGGGTGCTGCCTCCTTTTGAAAAAATGGAAGCACATGTGCTTTAGATCCCAGCATTAGTTTTTTTTTGTTTTAAAAGCAACAACATTGAGGCATTTCTTCATAATGTCGAGTTGCCTCTTTGTTTTTCTTATTCCGTTGGTTGATGGGTCGTCCCACCAATTCTTTTTGTCTCGTCTCTTGCTACCACTATGGTTTACAAGTAGCTTATGGTTGTGTTACACAATAATCATGTGACTTCTTACATAGAGGCTCTCATATTTTGCAAAAGTATTACCTTCAACTTCTCCCTCTTCTCACTATCAACCACATCAAAATTCCGCACAAATGGTGCATGACCAACATACACACACCCTCATTATTCACACATTTTTGGAACCATTGTGATTACCAAATTCAGATTATTTCAATACTTTAGCATCCATTGCAATAATACTTAGGATTACCAATAAGACATTTATGCATATCTTTTAATAGTAACAAAAAAAAGGATGCATGTGTTTCTTGATATTTCAGATCACTAAGTTGTAATTCATGATCCTATTAATATTTTGGATCATATGAAACACGAATGGAGAACGTTTCAAACATGCATGAACATAAAGCTAGTTTAGATATATGTATACCGAACCAGTACGAGGCATAACAGCTAGCAGACGATTGGGAGGCGGCGCAAAACCCATCTAGGGTTCGGTACTCCCGTCAATGACGTCGTCAGTCTGCTCCGGCTCTGGTGGCCTCGGAGCCCTAGAAGTGTGGCGGACCACGGCCACTCACCGGCGAGAGGTTTCTTGTTCTTTGTTTAGGTCCTTTTCCAGTGTTGAAAGGATACGGATGTCGCCTAGAGGGGTGGTGAATAGGCGATTAAAACTTTTCCTAGAGTGGCTCAACAAAGGCGGAATAAAACTAGTGTTACTTTGTTAAGCACAACCTAGAACAACTAAGGTTCACCTATGTGTACCAACAACTTTTGCTAAGCAATACAAGCAACAAAGTGATAGCAAGATATATATTATTTCAAGCACGAAGGCTATCACAATGTAAAGTGCATAAGTAAAGAGCTTGGGTATAGAGATAACCGAGGCACGCGTGGACACCGATATTTTACCGAGTTCCTCCCAACATGGAGTACGTCTCGTTTGGAGAGGGGGTGGTATCAAACCACCAACGCCACAAAAGGCCTCCCTTATTCTCCGGTGAATCTCACCCCAACGGGATCGATCCACGCTTCCACTATCGGTGCACTAGTCAGTGGCAACCGGAACCTCTCACAAGGTTGGGGCACTTCTCCACAACTTAATTGGAGGCTCCGAACAAACGCCACAAAAGGCCTCAACAATTCCACCAAGACCACAATGCCACCAAGGCCATAAAACCGTCTAGGGTTCCAAGAACCCAAGAGGGACAAGCTTTAATGAGCAACTCAAACCAAATCCTCGGAGGAGAACTCAAACCGATGCACCAAATGCAAATGGCAAGAACACCACAAAGATGCTCAAATCCCTCACTCTCAAGTTCCAACAAAGCTACTAAAGCTATTGGGGGAACAAGAGAGAAGGAATCAAAGAGAGACACAAAATCCCCTAAAATCTAGATCCCCAAAGATGCACTCACAAAGAGATGAATCGGTTAGGTCAAAACGCGGATCTAGATCTCCTCTCTATTCCACTCAAATATGGGCAAGAATCATCGGAGGAAAAAGATTAGGCAAGCATCAAGATCTAGAGCGAGTGTGGACAAAACTTAGCCTAATAGATGAGAAAGAAGTAACCTAAACTCAAAACGGGCAAAGCCTTAAATAGAGGCCCCAAAAATTTGCCCTTTGGGATGATTTTTCTGGGCGGAACGGTAGTATCGGTTTGGTCCGATACGACCGGACCCAAACAACAAAACGCCAAAAAAAAACAATGCAGCAGCGGTGCACGCGAGGAGATGAGCGGCAGCAGTGCACGCAACGCATGCGGGCAGGGGCAAGCGGGGCCAGCGGCTGCATGCGCGAGCCAGGGACAGCGCGGCAGCGCGTGGGGCCAGCGCAGCGGCCGCAGCAACAAGCGGTCGAGGCGTGGATCGCAGCAGCGTGCGTCTTGTGGCGATTAGCAAGCGGCAGCGCAGCCGCCAATGTGCGCGATGCGGAAGCGAGCAGCAGTGGGCGAGCGAGCGGCGGCAGCGATAAAGGTCAGCGCTGGGCCACGTGGGGCAATGACGGCGCATCTTGAGGAATGAGCGCAGTAGGCGAGAGCGATCTGGATCTGGATCTAGGAAAAGAAACTGGGCCGCCCGATAGTACCGGATTTGACTACCTAGCGAGGCAGTAAGATATTATGGGGTGCCTAGGGATGGGCGGTAGTACCGGCCCGCCTGGGCGGTACTACCGCTCGGCCCAGAGAGCCAATTTCCCTTTTTCCTTTTAGAATAAAATCGGCGAATATTCAAACGGTCATAACTTTTGACTGAAAGCTCCGATTGACCTGATTCCAATTACGTTGGATAGAGGACAACAAGGGCTTTCCAATAAAAAGTGGAAATATTGATTATCACCAAGTAAGAGTGTATCAATTAATATAATGTGAGATACCTCACTTGGTGAGAGTGTATGCAAAGGTTTGAGCTCTCTCCGAACGATATGACTGAATTACTCATTCGAGAGCCCCTCTTGATAGTACGGTTATCTATCATAAACCCGGTCGCACACACACAACGTGAGACCGACAAAGGGAAACCTATCAAGATTATACATTTGCCTTAAGCATTCCACTTGAGTTTGATGTAGACGATCTTGCCCTTCTCAAGATGGAACGCCTTTCTTGATTCTTCATCATCGACCCATGATCACCGAGGATGGCAAGCCTCAAACATGAGATCTTCTATATATGGTGCATTTTGAGCTTTCGCAACACATATTCTTCTCATTTCATCGACCTTGAAGCCACCACATGCTCCAAGCGATGCCAATGGACAAATCCTATAAGTATAACTTAATACACACATTAGTCCATAAAAATTGTCATTAATTACCAAAACCACACATGGGGGCCCAACATGTTCTTTCAAGTGTCTTTCTCGGGTTGTTGAGACGCCGGCTACATCTTGAAGTCAGAATAAGGTCCTCCCCACCCTATCCTTGCTCCGATGGCGCATCTAGCGCTAGCGGAGGGCGCGTGAAATCATGTGTTTGGCAGATCTCCTAGGATCTGGTCAGTTTTCGTGTTTGCTGGTGTGAGTTAAGATCAGTCTCTTTCGATTTACGGATGTCATAATTGGTGATGGTTGTTGCGTACTATGTTGTTCCTTTGGGTCCTTAGCACAATAACTTCTCGTCTGCCTACTATAACAAGCTTTTCCCGGCTCCGGTGATGGAGGGGCGAGAACAGCGACGTCTTCGGCTCGTGCTACTGTTTGTAGTCGTTAGGTGGTTGATAGACCTATTTGTAATGCTTATTACTTTTAGAAATCTTTATACTAGTGTTGAATTATTAATAAATTGATGGAATTTAGCAAAAAAAATTAACATAAAGCTCAGACTACTTCACTCACGCCTCCGCATCCAACCATGGCTGAAATTGGTATTTCACATTCCATCCTTGAAATATTTGTCCTGCTTTATATAAAGCAAACCGTCAACCGTCGTCGTATGTACAAAAAATAAACAAGCATGCTGGAGCAACAACACAAACTATATCCGTCCTCCGTCTAAAAATAACTGATTTAAATTTGTTTAAATTTTAAACTTATTTATATACTATAATGCGTCTAGATATATCGAAATCTAAACAAATCGAAGTCAGCTATTTCTAGACGAAGGGAGTACAACTCCACGGGAGAATGAATGAGATTTTTCTCCTCCTGTGTTCATCTCGTTTCCTTTTCGAGCAAGACCGAGCTGGCTAGCGGGCAACAATGTTGATAAGGACTGGACATCAGCCGAACAATCAACACGGCCAAAAGTAAGCGTGTCACGCTCTGTGTTCGTTTGGCACGGCCCGTCCGTGTCCATCGCATCCACGTGAGTACATGGCCACCAGCAACATGTTAGGCACCCATCAAAGCAACCAGCGTAAGAGCATATCTACCGAGTCCCTTAAAACTGTCAAATTTTTAAAAGTCCGAGTTATGGTTTTGAACGTATTCCTTGGCCAAAACAGATCCTTTAGAAGTCAGTGGAACTCTAAAAGTTTTAAAGGGCACTTTAAAATACACTTACTTCTAGAGTTTCGAGGGCGATACCGACCTTCCAGGACTTCCCTGACTTGTGGACCATTCCAACGCCAGCTGGACTTGACTCCAATATTTGGTCGTCTATCGCTCTTGCCATTCTTTGAAAAATCTGGGATGCCAGAAATAGCATGATTTTTAGACATATTGATACACCCTCTTATGTAACTATTTTCAAAACTGTGGATGACATCACTATTTGGTCTCATTGTTGGTTGTAGGGGTGCGACCCAAAAAAGTCACGCCGGTTTGTGGCGTGACTACCTCTTGTCACGATACTCGTGAAATCTGTTGCTGGCCCTTTGAAGTAATATATTCAGGTGGGGATCCTCTCCCTCTCGGTGATTGTTTCAAAAAAACAAACTGGCTGAAATCCACACCAACGCTGCCCACACCATCGTCCGTGCCACAGCTCCTGTCGTTGATTTCTTGCAGCTCGAGCAAAATTGTTTCCCGCCGTTTGAAGATTCAAGTGCGTCGCGTCGAGACGTAGCCCGTACGCCGTGGCAATGAGCGTATTAGACAACAGCCATGGAGGCCGGCAGCAAGTGCCCATGGCCGACGGGAAGCAGACGCACTAGACAGAGGCCACGAAGGCCACACGAGCGCGTAGCCGGGCGGCCATGCAAAGCGCAACCACACGCTGGCTGGCGACGATGACAGGTGGGAAGGCCACGGCGGTTGCGGGGGGGTGGGGGGGGGGCGGGTAGCCAGCTGCCGCCACGGTGGGCGAGGGGTAGCGGCCGGCTCTGGCGTCGGAGACAGGAGACTGGAGGTAGAAAAAAGGAAAATGAAAAAAGGCGGGTGCCACCGATTATTCTATTTTATAGTTCGTTTCTGAGGTGTATGTTCCACCAAGCTTGCACGCACGGTAAAATCATGATTTTCTCGGCCCTTATAAACATTATAAGGGCTGGCCTTTTAAGGGATCCACTAGATATGCTCCAACCCCTCTCGTTGGTCGGTCGACGGGGTCGGCCAGCAAAGCCACACAAACCCCTCTGATCCTTCAAATGACCGGAGGCGATGACCTATAGCTAAGGATGAAAACATAGAGAAAACGGATGGAGCTGTGTGCCATATTTGTTTTCAGATTTTTTTGCCGAAGCTGAAATGAATACAGAAATCCCTAAAACAAAAATAGAAGCATGTATTGTCGAAAACATATACGAACCGAATACAGTGTAGACACGGAATGATGCAGATTTTATCCGGAACCAAGAGAATCATAAAATCATTCAACAAACCTCAAGCATTCAATAAAACCAACAACAGTGTTTCCTGATTATATCATGGTGCTATGTTTATAAGGGAAATGTTAAATTCTGGAAGCCTCCTTGAATACATCAAGGGAATACATGGTTGTCGATTATGGAATGAGCAACTTTGCAAGTTTGGCATAATAATGTTATGCAGTGGGTATGTTGGATTTGTCCATGCACATCGATTCTAAAATGAAAATTTCATGTTAGACGAAAACGGAAAATCTTCCCTTTTTTAAGTTTTTATCAAAAATTCCATTTCCATTTTGCAAAATTTTGTTCCATTTTCATATTTTTATTTTGTTTATGTTTTCTCTACTATCTAAAAAGAACCTGGTGTTCCGTCGTCGACAATACGTCGATGCCTTCGTCCAACGCCTCGCCTGCACTCCCGCAAACTGCGCCGCGCGGAAAAAACGCGATACCAAAACTGCGCCGTGTGGAAAAATACACGATGCCAGAACTGCCTTATGGGATTCACTCGCGTAGCAGACATGACTTCTCCCGGCCGTGGTCTCCTTTGAGCTCCAGGATGCGCGCCGTTCCGGGACCCGAGTTCCAATGGACGTCGGAGGGAGGATGCCGGCAGGAGTTGTGCAAACATGGCCTACCGCGATGAGATCAAGACCAGTGGTCGCCGTGTCGTAGGCGGCCATATCAGCGGACGCACACCACCGATGCTCAAGCACGGCGACGGGATCGAGACAGCAGCCACTGCCTCTGCGGACTACTGCTGGGTAAGCAGCGCCACCCCTTCCTCGCAGCCCTCTTCAGGTTTCGCCCCCTCCCCTGCCCTCCTTTCCCATCTCTCTGTCATGCACGCCCAGTGCCCACCTGTTTTGCTTGTGTCGTGATTCCCATCTCTAGATCCGATCAGAATCTGGTCTGGTACCTGCATCAGATCGATCCAGCATATTCTTATTCTTGATTGGTATATTAGGCTAAACCGGAGTGTGAGTAATTTGCTACTTATTTAGGAATTGGAAGGATTCGGATTGTCATGCTCTCTTCTCTCTCCTCGAACCTGAAACATCTGATATTGTTAAGTCCTCAACATTTCTTATATATGCATTAATTGTTCTTAAATTTCTGTAAATATAGATATGGTAATCTGCAGTGAGTTGGCATCTAGAAACATGTCCCGGGATTTAAATCTGTAGAGATGGCAGATGAAGTGAAAAGAAACCAAGTACTGTACCTGCAATATTCACACGTCTCAAGGGAGAAGGACGACGGAACAACACATCAGTCGAGCAAGGGTGGTCTAGGTGTGATTAACTTGCAAACCTAGATTGAAGGGCTCCTTTTGAAGCAGTTGCACAATTCTTTTTCACGAGCTAATGTTTCCTAGGTTAATTTGATCTTGTCTTACTGTAACAATGATACTGTTCCCCATGCTAAGAGGCAATCTGGCTTATTCTGTTTGTCAACCTCAAAGAGCTTATCAGTTTGAATCTTTCAGTTCATCTCCAACTCCAGTACCAGCTACTGCTATTCCATGTGCATAATTTTTTTTGGAAGGAGGCTGGGCATAGTATTATTCGAGCTATGATTTTGAACTGCACGCCGTCAAGGCCTGCCGATCCTGGACCACCGTTACTGAGGTCCAAGACTTGCTTGAACCGCAAACATCACAGACTATGGAAGTCAACTAACATATGTTGTGGCTTTTTATAGGTGAACAATAATTGTTGCTGTTGTAGGCACGAAGGTCTTTGGATTAATTGTCCAATCGGCTCACCTTGGTTCCTCCTTACACATAGATTGTTTACAACTTTTTTTGACACTTTTCTTTCACCAAAATATTTGTGATATTTTCATTGGTTTGAATGCAAATCAGCGTAATAGAAAGCAGTATGCTAGATCTCTGTGCAATAAAGGCTATACTGTGGTGTTTTTAGTGCGATGAATCATATGATTTTCTACTTAATATAAAGAAGTATACTAAAATTGATTCTATAGTCATTTTTCCATATTGTGTAGAGATATGATCCATTATAGTGCTTTGTACCTTGTGTCAAACCTATAGAAATATTTAAGAAAACGCTAACCCATACCTTGTAAAACAGTGTGGGTATTACTTGATCTTGTAACAACTAATAAAGCTGAAATATGCTAGATCATAGGACTGTTCAACATTATTCTTGTATGTTTGCATTTCTTTTGAGAAAATTACTTTCACTTATAAAGAAAGGATTGCATCAAATGATGCTGAATTCTGCCGTTAGTCTAAGATGAGATACTCGCGTACACCTAACTAATACACTACATTTGTATCTGTACTGACACGGCTAGGTGTAGGAGGAGAAGATAGTTGACGAGAAAAAAGAATCCTATATAGATGTTGTAGTTACCCACTTCCTATAATGCCCCTTTGTATAATTCAGAAAGCGTATGCCTTATAATGCTTCTCTTTTAGTGTCAATATTTATGGGGTTAATTAATATCCCCATTAATATATTTTGACTCATTTGCTAGAATTTTCAAGGTCTGTTGTTGCTCCTATATTCGGTGTATGTGTTCGGGTTTACAAAGTAAGTGGTTATTGGATCAGGAGGTTCCTTTGGTTAGGAACAAACATTGTTTTCTCTTGATAAACTTTGTTATTCTAGCTGAATTGGTATCGTAGAATCACCTTGCCGCTTAATAGTAAATTACAACTGTCGTCTTGTTGGTGCTTCATTTTAGGGGAAAATGTTTTTGGTGTTAATTTATTACTGCTTAGAAGTTTCAATTACTTTTTGAAGTATGGAAGAAATATTTTGTAAGTTTACTGGAAATATGATATAGTCGAAAGAGCAATGTCAGATTGGTTTTGGGAGCTTTGAAACAACAAGGACTTGTGCTACTTGTAACTACTAGATTTTATGGTGCGCCTTGGCGCAAGATCCCGTTGAACTCGTGCCAAATTACGTTTTATATAATAATGATCAAAAAATAAGGCATGGAATTTTAGGGAATATAGATCCGTTCTAATTAAGATAAGGCCTTCTCAATTTGACTATTAGAAGTTTGGAAACCATGTTGGAACTTAATGCTATAGAATCTGATAGTTATATATATTAGAAAAGTTTTATTCAAAGAAGGAACTATGATAGTTGTGATGTGTGATGACCTATTATTTAGCCGAAGAACACGACCTATTATTAGGGGTGCGCCTTGGTGCACGTACCCGTTGAATTTCAGCCAATTTAACGATTATAGGTGAGAAAAATAGTAATAACACTTTTTCCAATTTAGCGATTATAAGTGAGAGAAATAGTAATAACACTTTGCATGGTGGTATGCGCCAAATTGATTCCCAATTAAAAGGCTCAAAATTAATACCACTCCCTGAAGTAGATTACACTTGGTGTTGTGCCTTTTGGCCCTTTGCTATAGTTCAACTCTGTATGCGGATTTAACCGAAAACATGCCTTGTCATAATGCCAGGCTGGACTGTCCTCGAGGTCTTCCATAATTGGAATTTGTAGAATCTGCACCACATCTTCATAAAATGTCTTGCTTATCAATTAAATATCCCAGCCTCCATGTACTGGGTCAATTAGTTTATATCTGCATAAGGTTGTGACCCCTTGGCGTGATTGATTTTCTTCGTCTTTCTCTAGGAATCAATGAGTCATACCAGATGCTAATGCTATCTCTGTTTCCCACTCACCAGCTAATTCCCTCCTTAATCAGGCCCCTTTAAAACACTCCATGTATATGACATGCCTACTCTTGGTCTTGCATTTGAAACATTGTCTTCCAGGAAGTATTTTGTAGCCAAAATCCGGGCACAGTGAGTGGGGATTCTGCAATAGTCTCCATGCCTGTATGGAAGTTACTTGATTGTCTCTTGGAGCAAAACAGATGAGCATGTTGAATGTGGCGGCCAATGAAACAAATATAAATGAATCTAAACAACACAGTAGAAAGTATAGTATGAACCAAGAAACAACAACTACTTCCATTCATACCAATCAACAACAACGGGAAAAAAATACTAAATGTAACACAAATATAACTGTGGCAGGACCGAAACATCACCCAACCATGATCGAGTAGTGCATAATCCAATCCACACCTTGTAATTTATGTACACATAAACAACAACTCTAAGTAAGGTTCAAATGAGTATGGAAAAAAACCAAAATTGTTGTGTCATATACCTATTACCTCAATCTGAACAGAACCTCCATATTAATTTGATTTAGACACTTCAAGCCCCATGATGTAATTGAAACTGAAATGCACCGATATAACAAATATTATGCAGTAGATATTTATTTAACCAGTGAAGAACATTCAGGTTCACCTCCCGCTACTTTATCTAACACGTGTTCAAATCAAAGCAAGAAAGTTTGAAATAATCACAATATTCAAGGGAAACCGGTCTTGAATAGCTAATCAAAACCTGCAAGAATGGATACTCAAACAGTAGTAATCTGATATCACTGTAAAACCACTGAGTTACAGTGAGCCCATGTCATATAGCACTAAAACAACAAAGAAATTAAAACAGGCTAGTACCACAAGCTAGCAGAAAAGGAAGGAAGCTGCTTATTTTCTTATGGTCTGATGTTTACCATTAGTAACTTTTCATATCTAACAGACACTACCTTTGGATAAACATTATGAGGTTCTTCTCCATCCATACAGTGCCCCCAATCTTCAGAAGTACACTCTTCCATTTCAGATTTGATAGAGGGGTTAATCTAGAACAGAGAACCATGTGGGGATACCCATAGACATTAAATCCACAATATCTATAGATAAATAGATCCCCAAATCATTCACATTGAAGATGTAAAAATAACCTTTTATTGTTCTGTTGTTGTTGTCGCGGCTTCTCTTCGTTGGTGGGGAATGCCAATAAAGAACCTTCAAATTATGTTAGTGGTAGGCTTAAAAATCTTCATTATATTAGCGTACCAATAATGATGTGTGATGTGGCCCTCCTGCTAAACCAATTCCAGAATTTCATATAGATAGGGAACAATAACATGCAGAATGAAGATGAAATAAACTCTAAATAGTTAAACCATCAAGAACTCCAGGGCCTACATGATGGCCTAGAAACGTAAATTTACTTTTCATGTAGCATGCACTTCCTTTTTAGCCCTAAATTCTTTCTGCACATATCCTACATGGGAGCATTTCAACAAACATCTGGTCGGCATGAGGGCAGCGAAAACCTGCTAATGCGTGTCTGGCACCATGGTAGTAGGAGATTGCAGCTCCCTTGGTCATGGCCTAGCGACGAACCTGGAGCTGGCGCCTGTGTTCTTCCTTCACACCGGCGCCCGCGGAAGGGGACCTCGGCGGCAGAGCTCTGATGGTTGGCCCGCAGCATGCTCCTCTTCGCCCCTTCTCCTCTGCCAGCCTTCTCCTTCCTCCCTCTCGTCTGCATAGGTCCTTGCTGCCATGTGCGCCATGAGTGACGGCTCGACAAGGAGACGGAGAGGAGGGGGCGCCGACAAAGAGGAGAAGGCAGAGAACAACAACATCTCGAACAGTGGCCCGGTCCCCGCTTGTTGACGACGACCTCCAAACATCCCTTGTTCCCTTTGACCATCACGAGGAGAACGGACACGGGTGGCCTACGTCCCTCCCAAGAGGAGAGACGGGGGGGCTAGGAGGAGGAGATACGGGTCTGGGAGGAGGAGGGCCGGTGGTTAATCCAGCCATGGAGAAGACCGACAGAGGAGAAAGGGTGAAGAGGAGATTGAGGGCAGCGGGGTGCGCTGCTCCGTCGTCCACAAGCCACTTCTCCTGTGGTGCGGCATGGCACAACGATGCGACACCGGGATGGAGAAGTTTTTGGAGCTCGGGCCGCCGCTGCTGGGGGTGAAGAGAGGGAAATCGTGAGAGCAGCAGGTGGCGGCGGCTGGAGTGGGGATTGGGGATTGGGAGGAGGAAACGATGGAGGGGATTGGCCCTTGGGTGTGCCCTTTTGTCTCACAGGAGCACATCATCCACGCATGACCCACCCCAAAACCACCCTAGGTCACTGACAATGCAGACCATCCAAATGAAGGACCCATGCGCAGCCACAGGCGGGTAGATCAGCGTTGTTACATGGCTTGGACTAGCGCGAAATGGACGGCTGAGATGCTCCCAAGACCGCGATCCGACGGCCAAGACGTGTTGAGCGCTATGGTGCCTCCTAGGGGTCTCACTAATTACATCTTTAGATGACCCACCCCAAAACCACCCTAGGTCACTGACAATGCGGACCAGCCAAATGAAGGACCCATGCGCAGCCGCAGGCGGGTAGATCAGCGTTGTTACATGGCTTGGACTAGCGCGAAATGGACGGTTGAGATGCTCCCAAGACCGCGATCCGACGGCCAAGACGTGCTGAGCGCTGTGGTGCCTCCTAGGGGTCTCAACAATTACATCTTTAGATGGTGAATATAGCCACAAATTTAGCTTCTCAATTGGCTTGGCATCCTTTGGAAATAAAGTCACATCTTTAAAATTTGCAGCAAATATTTGTTCTGGTATGAAGTCTCGCTGTCAAAAAAAGTCTCAATTTGACTAACAAGACCGGTGAGCACTAACTACTACTATCAAGCATCAATATAAAATATACCAACTCTATATTAGTGTTAGTAGTACAGACTATCCAACCTTCTATGGTATTTATGTAATTTTGCAGTTTCAATCTTGCCCTGGGCAATTTTATGCCTATGTTTATACACACTCTTAGGAGATCTGATTCTAGAACGATATTTAGGTGATTTGTAGGGAACTCCTTATTGTACGAGATGACCTGCCTGGCAATATCAGTTTTCTCAGGAACGAAGAAGTTTAGCCCAAGCCCATGCTGCTGCCTTCGATGTCCACGACAAGTCATCCCATGCTGATTCCGGGTGCCATGGAGTGCACACACGATCCCTTGCTCATGTTGCACCGCCACCGTCGCCATCTTCTCTAGGTCCATCGACCACGTCCACGCACTTGAGCTCAGAGATTTATATTTAGATGTTCAATCAAGTTCAGAGATTGACCTTTCACTTGGTAAGCTAGAAAGTTTCTTACATGGGATGACTATTGTTGATCTTTTAATTCGTTGATATTCCCTTGACTATTGTTGATCTTTTAATTCGTTGACATCGCCATTAGTCTTATTGTTTCCATATATACCCTTTGTTCAGATTGTAGATTCAAATAAATTGAACATTTTTTCCATCTTTCTATGCAGGCATGGAGCTGAAGCATGCTACATCAGCGCTGATGATGATTAGATCTTATATAGCAGATACTCATGAGTCTTATCCTACTTTGAGGCGGATTTTTCTACAAGACTACTTTCTTTTATTATATGGGAGTCACCCGAGATACATCATATTTCATTTCTGTTTACCCGATAAATAGTAGTGTGTAATTAATGAGTCGTCTATTGGAACACTTTTGTATTCTGATTTTCTACTATTAGATTTCATGACTTAAGGAAAAAATAGTGTATTTGCTTGTGCTGAAGAACTATATTTGGCTATAATGTCGTAGAAAGGATATGGCAATCAAACTAGATTACTGGACACCGTCCTGAGAATACATCAGAACATCTATACTATAGACGTTACATATAGTTTAATTTCTTTGATTTAAAGAAAATATTATGCTTCAATATTGCAATACCCAATGTGTGTTTTAATTAAAAGCAAATTAGTGAGCAGCCTTTTTATTAATCGCTCCAGGTTTAATCTATCCTTAAGAGATTTATGGTAAATGAAACCTGGTATAAAACTAGGTTCTGCATGTCACTATGTGACTTAGTAAAATCCAAGTGTATCAGAAAAGAGGAGAGGCTATGATATGTTTTTCTTAAAGAGTCTGCTCGTGGCGCCAAACATAATCCGTAATATTTATTTCCGGCCATCGATTAATGCTCCCTCTGTTCAAAAAAACTAGACAATGTTTAGAGCAGGTTAGAGAGGTTTGCAAAGTTTAGGGAAACATTGTTATGCTTTGTTGGAGTAGTATGCGGCTGCTGAGTACACTGTCAAACACTCGACTAGGATGACTTCAAAAGCACACTTACGAACAAGGACGAAAAATTGAGCCCGTGGCAAAGCACGGGCATTTTACTAGTCTAGAAAAAAAATCAAAAGTTTTTCATTCCACTTTAATCCCTACCTATAGCTAGCTCCGAGGGCTCAGCATGGCCACATGACTGGATGCAAATGTTAGGTTCGCAGCATAGAAAACAAAAAATTTCCTAGGATGGGAACATCTAAGTACCAAGATCTATCTACTAGATACAAGCAACGGGTGGATATACATCCATAGAATACATACCCTCGAAGACCGAATAGCGTTAACAAGGTTGTACTCGTGGATGATGTAGACGAACGCTTGCCGATCTCAAGATCGTGATAAGTCCATCTGGTCCAGCCGGTCCAGCACGATCAAGTCGAGCACCTCAAAGCACTGGTGCATCCGTGATCGCACACACGCACGGGTACCCCGACAACATCCGCGCCCTCGCTCCAGCGAAGCAGTGGAAGCAACAAATCCTTTGTCAACACCCGGATTTTTAATCCCATGCCTGTTATGCCATACATCGCAATCCCAGAATTACCATTTTTGCGAGACATAACAGAATTGGATACCATAGTACATCATCCATTACAAACCGTACATAAGTTCTTACACAAATAGGGATCTCATGATCCAGTTCTTAATACAACTTCAAGCAGCGGAATACGTAATAATAACGGTAGCGTAGGCGAAGCTCCATCTTCGGGGTCACAGGCAATGCTGACGATGGGAGATGATCCTAGTTGTTGTAACCTTCCTGGGGTCCATCCTCCAGGTACTCCTCTTCATAGTCTGGCCACGGGAATAGCCAGGGACAAAGTCATGAGTACTCTTTAAGTACTCGCAAACTAATACTAACAAGTGAAAGGTTTTTTTGATAATAGGACACTAGGCTCTAGGGTTATTTTGCAAAAGCCAGATTTATCTCTACTAAGTTTAGAAGCAACGAATGCTAGTTGAAATTTTATAACACCTAAGTGGGAACTTGTATATCATATCACAACCCTGTTGTGGTCAAGTCAAAGTCTCAATTCATTTCACAAGTTCTTTTAAAACATCTGACGGGGGAATAGTATGGCCACTAATCGTCCATAATCATGACGCGGCTATTCGAATAGTTTGACACTCTGCAGAGATTGTACACTTTCACCACAACATTCGATACATCCGTCAGAAATAAATCCTGAATTCACCATACTCAGTATGCGGATAATCAATCCTAACCTTTCAGTTACACGCCCTAGTATAAGCACCTCTCCTGTGAGTTTGGCCTCCCAACTATGACCAACTATCATCTTGGGTACTACACAGGTGAACAATCTTCACAAGGTAGCCTCAGCTCAGACCTTGGTCGTGAGGGAACTAATACTAAGGTATATAAGTTTCCAGTCAAGCCCTACCCAATCTTCGGGTATTGTGGTTGTATGATAAAATTGGAATGGTATCGCATCCAGACAACCATCAGTTTTAAAAAGGGATAAGGCTCATGCCTCATCATTTTCATCACCAAAATCATCAAGTGTTCGGAAACACATGTCCAAAACATTTCAATAGAATGATCCATCATTCCAAGGTTTTCATAACCATTTTTCCACCAAGTATTCCCATCTAAAGTTGATCAAGTTTTATGCTTAGCACAAGCATCTACAAGTGGGGGTAAGCACTAATGAGGGGTGGTAAGCTAGTGGAGTTTAACTAAGTTTAATCTTATGCCTTAGGATGACATCAAGATTATCTAGCTTAGGCCAAATTTTATGCTCTTTATGCAACCTTCAATTATCTTTCTAATATCTACAATTTACTTAAGTAAGCTCTAAGTACTAGCTTTGATAAAGAAATAAAGTATAAAGCTTGTAAGTAAAACTAGGATTGGTTTATCAAGTGTATATGATCACATATGCTTAAGGCATATAGTGGTCATGGTAACAAGCAAGTATTAGCTTGCATAAGTATCAGTATAAGCTTGCATTAGTAGGGTATCTTGCAAGTGTTAGCTTGCATTGGTCAACTTGATTAGTAAAGCTTGTATTAGTAGGGTATCTTGCAAGTGTTAGCTTGCATTGGTCAACTTGATTAGTAAAGCTTGCTAAGTTAATAGCTTGCAAGTATTGTCTTGCCTTGTGCAGAGCAGTGGTTGAAGTTCTCCTTGGCTTCTTCTTCATAGAATCCTCCTTCCTCCTCGTATCCTTGGTCGGTACTAGCGTCTATGAATAAATACGAGGTACACAATCACCAAACAATACTTAACTACTTGCAATCATCGCACAAAAAGGGTCCTATAGATGATCTAACATCATCTCTAACATTACAAGATTAAGGCTTGGTTTAATTCCTTTTATTTTTAGAAAAGTAATTTCTACTCATTGAAAAACTACTTAAGATTTAATATTCTCCAAACCAAACATGGGATAATGTTGACACATGTCATCACCACATATTTTAGTCCATGGGAATGTGATTTAAAGTGGTGTCATAATTTAATAAGGTTTTACCCTTTTATTTTAATTAAATAAAGTGACTAGAAATGCCTATGGGGCATTCTTTTATTACTTGAACATTATTTCTGTAAGTAATCCTATATAGTTTTATATATTATGAAAGGTATGGTTAAATGTGATTTTTGAGAGTTGGAATCAACTCAAAATCTATTATGGTTTAAATTTGAAAAATGTTTGAATGCAGAAAAGCTTCTGCCTTGTTATTTTTACCATGGATGATCTATAGATCCAAATGACTTGAATCCAACGGGCTTGGATTCAGCACTTCCAGTATTTCTAACAAAATTAGTTTCATTCGATTGGTGCACTGAATCGACCTGGGTTGATTTTTGAAACTAGGTATAGAAGTGTGTTTGAAATAAAATGGAAAAGGTTAAATTCAAATAGCTGGTCAATGCTGGAAGCGATCTTGGGGGTCTGCTAAGCCTGGCCACGCTGGCTGGTTATGGTCGTCCCCACGCCGCTGAGACGAGGGGGTGCGAAGCGGTATGGGGCGATGTGGTGCGTTCGATCTAGTTCTAATCCAACGGCTGAGAGTCATCGTCGATGTTGGGCAACGCCGGCGAGACAGAAACCTAGAGCGGCCAGTGAGGGTCGTTGGGGGCTCACCGGGGTTCAGGTGAGGGTCGGCGATGCGGGCGAACGACGAAGTCAACGACGGCGAACCTCCTGGTACCGGCAGCTTCTCCTGGGGCGGCTCCAATCGCTGGCTCCCTTCTTCTCCAGTAGCGGCGGTCGAGCGTGACGGTCTGTGGGCATCGGTCGAGCGTGGCGCACGGGGCATGCTCTCGGCATGGTTGCTGGCGAGGTTGGCATGGTTCATGCGTGTGGTCCAGTGGGTCGGTGGTTCGAGCGATGTGAGTGGCGTGGGTGCCGGGCTGCCTCCTAGACATGTTGTTTAGGCTTGGTGCTTGCTGTGGCTAGCTAGCCATTGTCGGCTGGCAAGGGTATTCTCGGGTTGGCATGGCATGGGGCAAAGAATAGGGGCTAGGGTTTGTCTAAGCACTGGTTGGCACTGGGGGAGACAAGGGTGATCAATGGTGAACATTGCTTAGCCCAATTACTGCTCCAAACAGTGAAGTTAGGCCAGTTTAATTTGTTTCTGCCAAGTGTTTGATGAAATGGCCGCAAGAATTCAAGTTTTGAATTTTGAAAAGATTTTTGGTGGGTGTGCTAGGTTGGTGCTGGTGAGTCTGCAGATGCTTGGGTTTTGAAAGTTGAGCTTGTTTGAGTGGCTTTTGAAAAAGTGGGATCTTCCCATATGATAAAGATTCAATTTTGAACTGTCATTTAAACTATGTATTTAAATGTTTTTGGATGATCACAAAGTGGGCATTGATACTTTGTTATGAGTACAATCAAGGGGTGCAAAGATCCAGAAAAGTTTCTGTTAGGTTCTGAAAGTTTGAGATAGCCAAAGTAGGCATGGGAGTTAAATTGGTCCAAATGATCATTCCCTCATTTAGCTTTGTTTTGATTTATTTGTCTTTGAGAAAAGTTTGGGAATTGTTTAGATGATGTTTATTTCACCCAAGAATCGATTTACATCAAAGGAACACACAAACAAGGTGGTTCAAAAGAATTCCAAATGAAATGCATACACCATTCATGCTTTCATATTTTTATTTAGAAAAGTTTTTGTTAACCCTAATTTTGATGATTAGAGTTTGATGATCCAAGTTTAGTATTTTTGGGATGTTACAAACCTTCCCCGCTTAAACAAAATCTCGTCCCGAGATTTGAAAAAGGACGAAAAATATTACCTAGGATTTGAAGAGATCGGGAAACTCTGTCCTGATGTGATCTTCGCGCTCCCAGGTAGCTTCCTCTTCTGTGTGGTTGCTCCACTGAATCTTGAGAAACTTGATGCTTAGGGTTAGGGTAGTTCGAAAAGCTTCTTCCAAAATACGGATAGGTACTTTGGGATAGGTCAGGTCATCGTTGATCTCTATGGTCCGTGATCGATATTTTTGAACACTTCGGTCTTCTCGGGGACTTAGAGACACTTGCGAAGTAACGAGATATGGAACACATTGTGCACGGCTGACATCTCTTCGGGCAGTTCCAATTGATATGACACTTCTCCTCGACGGTTCAGAATCTTGAAGGGTCCGATATATCTGGGGGCTAACTTTCCTTTCAGTTGGAAACACTGCATTCCCTTCAATGGAGACACCTTCAGATAAACAAAATCTCCTATGTTGAAGGCGAGGTCTCGACGTCTCTTGTCGGGGTAACTCTTCTCCGTCTGATCGGGTCTTAAGGTGCTCACGAATCTTGTGAACCTTCTCTTCTGCTTCTCGTAGGATGTCGGGTCCGAAAATCTGACTCTCTCCTACTTCCGACCAGTTCAAAGGGGTGCGACACTTTCTTCCGTACATGAATTCAAAGGGGGCCATTTGCAAACTGGCTTGATAACTGTTATTGTATGAAAATTCTGCAAACGACAAACAGTCTTCCCACTTGGATCCATATTCTAACACGCATGCTCTCAGCATATCTTCGAGTACTTGGTTTACTCGCTCCGTTTGTCCATCGGTCTGAGGGTGATAAGCGGTACTGAAATATAGGCGGGTTCCTAAACCTTCTTGAACTTTCTTCCAGAATCTCGAGGTAAACCGAGTTCCTCGATCCAATACAATGTCATTGGGGACTCCATGCAAACTAACTATTCTAGCGATGTACAACTCTGCTAGCTTCGAACTCTGATATGTGGTCTTGACGGGCAAGAAATGGGCAATTTTGGACAATCTGTCCACTATGACCCAGATAGAGTCAACCCAGATAGAGTCATTTCCCCTACTAGAAGTAGGCAGTCCAGTGATAAAGTCCATTCCAACGGAATCCCATTTCCATTCCGGAATCTGCAAGGGTTGCAACAATCCAGCGGGTCTTTGATGTTCGGCCTTGACTCGCTGACATATATCACACTTGGCGATATAGCTTCTGATTTCTCTCTTCATCTTATGCCACCAAAATTGCTCTTTTAAATCTTGATATATCTTAGTTCCTCCGGGATGGATAGAATAAAGAGTATCATGAGCCTCCTTCAGAATAACTTCTTTCAACTCAGAATCTGCTGGTACACAAAGGCGTCCTTTGTACCACAGAACTCCTTCTTCGTCTTCGGTGAATCTGGGTACTTTGCCTATACCGATACGATGCTTGATTCCGTCGATACTAGCATTTCCCTTCTGCGCCTCTTTAATCTGACTGATCAAAGTGGGATAGAGTTCTATGCTAGCCAAAAATCCTTTACTTACTAATTCCATTCGAAAATCTTCCATCTCTTTGTGCAATCTTGGTTGCTCCTTCAAGATCATGGAGTTCAAGCGGCACGACAATCTGCTAAGGGCATCGGCTACCACATTGGCTTTACCAGGGTGATAGTGAATGTCCAGATCGTAATCCTTGATTAGCTCAATCCACCTTCTCTGTCTCATATTTAGCTCTTTCTGAGTGAATATATACTTCAGACTCTTGTGATCCGTACAGATCTCACAACGGTTTCCCATCAGGTAATGTCTCCATGTCTTCAGGGATAGAACTACGGCTGCGAGCTCGAGGTCATGGGTTGGGTAATTTTTCTCATGTTGCTTCAGTTGTCGAGATATATAAGATATAACTTTTCCTTCTTGCATTAGCACACATCCGAGACCGATCTTGGATGCGTCACAATACACGTCGAAGGGCTTTGTGATATCCGGCATGATTAAGATTGGGGCTGAAATTAATATCCTCTTGAGTTCTTGAAAACTCGCTTCACATTTGTCGGTCCATTCAAACTTCTTGTCCTTCTTCAGCAATTGGGTCATGGGTCTGGCGATACTCGAGAATCCTTCTACGAACTTGCGGTAATATCCCGCCAATCCGAGAAATGCACGAACTTGGGTTTGAGTGGTTGGGGCTTGCCAATCCTCGACATCTTTCACTTTGGCAGGGTCAACGGCAATTCCTCCAGCTGATACAATGTGACCGAGGAATCCTACCTCATGTAACCAGAATTCACATTTGCTAAACTTTGCATACAGTTGATGCTCTCTAAGGATTCCAAGAATGGTCCTTAGGTGTTGCTCATGTTCTTCTTCCGATTTGGAATAAATAAGAATGTCATCGATGAAAACAACGACAAACTTATCCAGGAAGTCCATAAAAATCTTATTCATGAGATTCATGAAATAAGCGGGGGCATTGGTTAATCCAAAAGACATGACGGTATACTCGTATAATCCATATCGGGTGGTAAAGGCAGTCTTGGGAATATCTTCTGCACGAATTTTGAGTTGATGATAACCAGTTCCAAGATCAATCTTAGAAAACACTTTGGCACCGGTCAACTGATCAAACAAATCTTCTATCTTGGGCAAGGGGTATTTGTTCTTGATAGTGACATCATTCAATTTCCGATAATCCGTACACAAACGGTTACCTCCATCCTTCTTGTCCACAAACAAGACAGGTGATCTCCATGGTGACGCACTTGGTTGAATCAATCCAATTTCTAGCATGGCATCCAGTTGCTTCTTCAGTTCTGCTAGCTCAGACGGGTTCATACTATAGGGTCTCTGGGCTATGGGTCCGGTTCCGGGGATTAGATCAATGATAAACTCGATATCCCGATTTGGGGGCATACCAGGAAAAATATCTGGAAATACATCGGGGTATTCACAGACTATCCGGACTTGGTAAATGGTAGGTTGGGCTATACTCTTGTTGCATTTGAATTGACGAGGTAAGGTTTCAGATAAATGCTCGACTGATATTCTGGCCGTACTGGTCATGGTTATGGCTTTCTTGGCACAGTCAATCAATCCTTTATGTCTGGACATCCAATCCATTCCTAGTACTACTTCCAAACCTTTAGTTCCGAGTACTATCAGGTTAGCATAAAAATCTATGCCATGGATTCGGATAGGGACACCTTTGCAAATTTGCCTAGCCTTGGTGGTTGATCCGGGAATTTGAACAATCATAACATGCTTCAGTTTGGTTGGTGGAATTTTACTAGTGCATGCAAATTCTTAGGTGACAAATGAATGTGATGCACCAGAATCAAACAACACTCGTGCAAGTACTAAATTAACAGAAAACATACCCAGCACGACGCCTGGCGCTTCCTGAGCTTCTTCAGCATGCATGAGGAAAAGACGGCCATTGCGGTTGAGCGAGTTCCCTAGGGCAAATCTCCTTCCTGGCTGAACACGATGCTGTTGTTGAGCTGGGGCATTGGCATTGGGTTCTGCGGCATTCTTCTTGTTGGGGCACTCATTGGAATAGTGGCCTTTATTTCCACAGTCATAACAAGTCACTTGCGACTTTTCCTTTGCTGCTACAGGCACATCATTGCTTCCAGTTCTCGGGGCAGTGTTGGTGTTGGCGGTAGCATTGTTATTGTTGAACTTGGGTGGGGCACGGTTGAAATTGCTAGAATTGCCGGGATTGTTGTGATTTCCTCCGGGCCTAGGGTTTCCACGGTTGGGATAGGTCGGATAGTTCATCGGGGGTCTGTTGGTTCTTGGGGCAAATCCGGGAGATGGGTTAGGGCGATACTTTGGGGTCTGATGGGTTCCTGGTTGATGCATCATGCGACACTTGCGGTTCTCATTGGCTTGGTTGATCTTTCCTTCCATTTGGATGGCCGAGTCGACAAGGGCTTCAATATTAGCAAAGGGGATATTGACTAATATCGTCTGCATCTCATCATGCAGACCATTTAGGAATCTTTCTTTCTTCTTGGCTTCGGTGTCGATCTCATCCGGGGCATACCTAGCTAATGACAAGAATTTGTCATGGTATTCCACTACATTCATCCGTCCTTGCTTCAGTTCTCTGAACTCGTCTCTCATTCTCTTGATCAAACCCGGTGGCACATGGGTTCTGCTAAACTTGACCTTGAATTCCTCCCAGGTCATCATCTGTCCTCCGGTCATTGCGCGAACACTGTTCCACCATGCCCTGGCATATCCGGCTAGATAGTGTGTGGCGAACAGAACTTTCTCGTTGGCTTCCACTCCGGCTACTTCTAGGTTATTTTCCATGGTTTGCAGCCAATCATCGGCGTCTAGGGGTTCTTTTGACTTAGTGAAAATAGGTGGGTTGGTATTCTGGAAAATCTTGAGCTTAGATCCATGGTTGTCCTGATTTCCGTGGCCTTGGTTGTTGTGGGCAAGCTGGGCTATCTGTTGCAGTGTGGCTAGGTTGGCTTGACGTTCCGCTCTTTCAGCTTCGCGGTCAGAAGTCAACATTTGCAGAATCTGCAACATCGGGTCCGGGGATGAACCACTTCCTCCGCATGGCATCTGAATATTGGGATAGATCATGAGAAAAGAGGGAAATTTCTAAGGTTTTGGGTCTTTGAAAAGTTTTTAAAGTTTGACTCAGATTTTTATAGCAACTTGCTTGTTCATTCATTCATTCATTCAGAGCACACGATACAACACACACCACAACAAAGAAAAACAGATGGTTTTAAGAACCATTCTGAAAACTATGATACAGTGGGACCGAATACTACTCACTACGCTAGTGCTCAAGTGCTACTACTCCTCGAAATCTGTGGCTTCATCATCCTCATCGTCATCGTTGAAGGCAAAATCATCCTCATCGGTGAAGAAATCCATGGCCTGATCCTCCAGAAAATCATCATCATCGCTAAGGTAGGAGTAGGGGTCTCCGCGAAGATCCTCTCCGGCATTCTCCCTTTCCTCTAACTGCATGTCTCTCTCGTGGATGGTCTCCTCCAAAGGCGAGATACGGTGGCAAAGACGGGCAATAATGCGCTCCTTCTTGGCGAGCTGACGGCGGCGAGACTTGCGATCCTTTGCAAGCATGGCGATGGTTTGGTCCTTCGTCTTGATGATGGCAGACTTGTGGTTGGAGTAGTCACGGTAGTTGTCCAATTCCTGCTAATGATCGTACATCATGAAGCTAAGGTGGTCCACTTGGGTCTTCAGCTCAGGGTGATATGGGGCTTCCAGTGGTTGTCCATTTGCATCACGTCTTGGGAAAAACTCAAAGCGAGTACCCTTGATCTGGTTGATACTCTGCCCACACAGACGGGAAAGAGCTTCCTGCATGGCCCTGGCAAGTCCATCGAGCCAGTTGTTCTCTCTTAAGGTAAACTGAATTCCTTCGGCAGTGGGAGGTTCAATCTTTCCTCAAAGACTTGCATTAGCCACTGTAGATCTTCTCCTCCTTGATCATTGAGCTGAGCTCCGAAGAACTCGGGGTGCGGACGCTCCAGAAGTTCCGAAAGCTGGTCCAAATCCCTCTCAAAGATAAGGTCTCCTCCATTCCCCAACTGATAAAACTTGCTATACTTCACGTCCATCTATAAGAATATAGGATGAGTAAGTTAGTAGAGTGATCAAGTGTGTCAAAATTTTATGTATTTTGCAAGAGTTTTTGAGGAACATGAATTTTCATGAAAGAATCAAATGGATAAGAATGAGAATAAGTTTTTGTAAATATTTGTTTTATTTGGTTTTGAAACTAAGTTTTTGATTCAAACGTCCAGTCTAACTAGGGTCTCCTATGGTCAGGATGGCTCTGATACCAACTTGTCAACACCCGGATTTTTAATCCCAGATGCCTGTTATGCCATACATCGCAATCCCAGGATTACCATTTTTGCGAGACATAACAGAATTGGATACCATAGTACATCATCCATTACAAACCGTACATAAGTTCTTACACAAATAGGGATCTCATGATCTAGTTCTTAATACAACTTCAAGCAGCGGAATAAGTAATAATAACGGTAGCGTAGGCGAAGCTCCATCTTCGGGGTCACAGGCAATGCTGACGATGGGAGATGATCCTAGTTGTCATAACCTTCATGGGGTCCATCCTCCAGGTACTCCTCTTCATAGTCTGGCCACGGCAATAGCCAGGGACAAAGCCATGAGTACTCTTTAAGTACTCGCAAACTAATACTAACAAGTGAAAGGGTTTTTTGGTAATAGGACACTAGGCTCTAGGGTTATTTTGCAAAAGCTAGATTTATCTCTACTAAGTTTAGAAGCAACGAATGCTAGTTGAAATTTTATAACACCTAAGTGGGAACTTGTATCTCATATCACAACCCTGTTGTGGTCAAGTCAAAGTCTGAATTCATTTCACAAGTTCTTTTAAAACATCTGACGGGGGAACAGTATGGCCACTAATCAGTATATAATCATGACGCTATTCGAATAGTTTGACACTCTGCAGAGATTGTACACTTTCACCACAACATTCGATACATCCGTCAGGAACAAATCCTGAATTCACCATACTCAGTATGCGGATAATCAATCCTAACCTTTCAATTACACGCCCTAGTATAAGCACCTCTCCTGTGAGTTTGGCCTCCCAACCATGACCAACTGTCATCTTGGGTACTGCACAGGTGAACAATCTTAAGGCATATAGTGGTCATGGTAACAAGCAAGTATTAGCTTGCATAAGTATCAGTATAAGATTGCATTAGTAGGGTATCTTGCAAGTGTTAGCTTGCATTGCTCAACTTGATTAGTAAAGCTTGCATTAGTAGGGTATCTAGCTGGTGTTAGCTTGCATTGGTCAACTTGATTAGTAAAGCTTGCTAAGTTAATAGCTTGCAAGTATTGGCTTGCCTTGTGCAGAGCAGTGGTTGAAGTTCTCCTTGGCTTCTTCATAGAATCCTCCTTCCTCCTCGTATCCTTGGTCGGTACTAGCGTCTATGAATAAATACGAGGTACACAATCACCAAACAATACTTAACTACTTGCAATCATCACACAAAAAGGGTCCTATAGATGATCTAACATCATCTCTAACATTACAATATTAAGGCTTGGTTTAATTCCTTTTATTTTTAGAAAAGTAATTTCTACTCATTGAAAAACTACTTAAGATTTAATATTCTCCAAACCAAACATGGGATCATGTTGACACATGTCATCACCACATATTTTAGTCCATGGGAATGTGATTTAAAGTGGTGTCACAATTTAATAAGGTTTTACCCTTTTATTTTAATTAAATAAAGTGGCTAGAAATTCCTATGGGACATTCTTTTATTACTTGAACATTATTTCTGTAAGTATTCCTATATAGTTTTATATATTATGAAAGGTATGGTTAAATGTGATTTTTGAGAGTTGGAATCAACTCAAAAGCTATTATGGTTTAAATTTGAAAAATGTTTGAATGCAGAAAAGCTTTTGCCTTGTTATTTTTACCATGGATGATCTATAGATCCAAATGACTTGAATCCAACGGGCTTGGATTCAGCACTTCTAGACCTTTCTAACAAAATTAGTTTCATTCGATTTGGTGCACTGAATAGACCTGGGTTGATTTTTGAAACTAAGTATAGAAGTGTGTTTGAAATAAAATGGAAAAGGTTAAATTCAAATAGCTGGGCTGCGCGGGAAGCGATCTGGGCCGGCCTACTAAGCACAGCGCTTACGCGGGATGGTTAAGTGGCTGTCCCCACGCGTCAGTGAGACGAGGGGGTGCGAAGCGGTATGGGGCGATGTGGTGCGTTCGATCTGGTTCTAATCCAACGGCTGAGAGTCATCGTCGACGTTGGGCAACACAGGCAAGACAGAAACCTAGCGCGGCCAGTGAGGGTCGTTGGGGGCTCACCGGGGTTCAGGCGAGGGTCGGCGATGCGGGCGAACGACGAAGTCGACGACGGCGAACCTCCTGGTACCGGCAGCTTCTCCTGGGGCGGCTCCAATCGCTGGCTCCCTTCTTCTCTCCGATGGCGGGCTCGGTGAAATTCGGCGTCGCCGCTTGCTCCGGTAACGGGGTGGCACGATCAGTGAGGAGAGGGGAGTGAGATGGTGTGCTCAATTCGGCTGGGGGTGGCCTCTATTTATAGTGGAGCGAGGGGACCGACGGGGCGCAAGGTGAACTCGTCGTGGTCGACGGTACAGACGGCTATCGGCGTGGGCAACGGTAGGGGGCGGTGCGGTGCTCCCTGGCGGTGCTCAATGACACGGTGGCGAGACATGGGGCGGTGTGGTTTGGTCGGAACGCGACGGTGCTCTGCGTGTGCCCGACGGAAGATTTAATGGCGCACAGCGCGCGTGGTCCGCGCGGCGGCGAACGAGCGTGTCTGCGGGGTTGCTGGGACGGTGGTGATCACGTATGCACACGGCGAGGGCGGCGCGCGGTCTGTGGGCATCGGTCGAGCGTGGCGCACGGGGCGTGCTCTCGGCATGGTTGCTGGCGAGGTTGGCATGGTTCATGCGTGTGGTCCAAAGGGTCGGTGGTTCGAGCGCGATGTGGAGTGGCGGGTCATGCCTCCTAGACATGTTGTTTAGGCTTGGTGCTTGCTCTGGATAGCTAGCCATTGTCGGCTGGCAAGGGTATTCTCGGGTTGGCATGGCATGGGTCAAAGGGTAGGGGCTAGGGCTTGTCTAAGCACTGGTTGGCACTGGGGGAGACAAGGGTGATCAATTGTGAACATTGCTTAGCCCAATTACTGCTCCAAACAGTGAAGTTAGGCCAGTTTGATTTGTTTCTGCCAAGTGTTTGATGAAATGGCCGCAAGAATTCAAGTTTTGAATTTTGAAAAGATTTTTGGTGGGTGTGCTAGGTTGGTGCTGGTGAGTCTGCAGATGCTTGGGTTTTGAAAGTTGAGCTTGTTTGAGTGGTTTTTGAAAAAGTGGGATCTTCCCATATGATAAAGATTCAATTTTGAACTGTCATTTAAACTATGCATTTAAATGTTTTTGGATGATCACAAAGTGGGCCTTGATACTTTGTTATGAGTACAATCAAGGGGTGCAAAGATCCAGAAAAGTTTCTGTTAGGTTATGAAAGTTTGAGACAGCCAAAGTAGGCATGGGAGTTAAATTGGTCCAAATGACCATTCCCTCATTTAGCTTTGTTTTGATTTATTTGTCTTTGAGAAAAGTTTGGGAATTGTTTAGATGATGTTTATTTCACCCAAGAATCCATTTACAGCAAAGGAACACACAAACAAGGTGGTTCAAAAGAATTCCAAATGAAATGCATACACCATGCATGCTTTCATATTTTTATTTAGAAAAGTTTTTGTTAACCCTAATTTTGATGATTAGAGTTTGATGATCCAAGTTTAGTATTTTTGGGATGTTACATCCTTCCAGAAAAATCCACCGGGAACATGTATGTCGCTGATCCGAGACCATGGGGGAATTCTAAAGGGGGAGAGAGATCCTTTGCGAGGAGGTGTGCTTTGAGAGGAGGAGAGGGGGGCCTTTTATAGGGAGAGGGGGCACCCCAAGGGGCATGCGCCAGCCATGGTGGATGCCCCCACCTCTTCCACATTCATGTGGGTGGAGCTCCCACTCAAAATGAAAAGCTTCCACTCAAAAATCGACTCACATGCATTAAATTTCCACCAAATTTAATGCAAGCTCTCATTTAAATAAAACTCTTTTATTTATTTATTCAGAATTTTGTTAATTACTTTAATTAACATACTTTCACATAAAACCCCCTTCTAGTATTCAATTTCACATGCAGAACCAGTTTCAGCAATTTCAACCGAAACAGTTTCGGTGTCTAGTGAAATAAATTCCTGTGCTTTCCTTTTATTTTTCTAACATATCATTTGCTCCGAATGGTGTCGATATCCCTTAAGTGTGTCACCCTACGGTTCGTGAATAATGCAGACATGATCGAGACCCCTCTCCGATCAATAATCAGCAGCGGGACCTAGAGATCCGTACTGACTCCCACACATTCAACGATGACTTCTGTGATCGTGTGAACCTTTTACGCTAGTATCTTAATCCCTTTGTTTCATGATATATTCCATGTTCGAGATTCGATCACCGGTATATCCATACCTAGTTTGATCTCGTTACCGACATGCACTCTTTTCTTGTTCCCGTGATATAACATTCTAGTGATCAAATCACTTGCTTGCAAGCTAATCAATGTGATATCACCGAGAGGGCCCAGAGTATATCTATCCGTCATAGGGATGAACAAATTCCACTCTTGATCCATGAGTCTCAACATAACACTTTAATAGTTTTGAAGCCATCTTTATAATCACCCAGTTACTGTGTGACGTTTGATGTCAACAAGAAACTCTTTCGGTGTTAGTGATTGACATGATCTCATGGTCTAAGGATTAGGATCAGTTCGTAAGTTGTTATAGCAATATAAAGTCAATGGCCTTGATCGTAATGCTATACTTCGGATGAATGTTCATCACATCATTACACTAATGTTGTGATCTCGTTATTAACAACATCCAATGTCCATGATCAGGAAACTTTGATCATCTTGTTAATCAATGAGCTAGTTTATTAGAGAGACATAACTAGGAACTTCCTTTTTGTTTATTAAACACACATGTATTAACGTTTCCGTATTAATACAATTATACATGCAAAATAAACATTTATCATAAACAAGGAATACGATAATAACCACTTTATTATTGCCTATCGGGCATATTCCTTTCAGTCTCCCACTTGCACTAGAGACAATAATCTAGTTTAGAAACTTTGCATATTGAACACCTATGGCTTTCCGGTGTTCCATATACGCGATTGCAAGTGGTTAACATAATCTACGGATCTAACACTTTCAGGTCCGTGTGTATTTGCATGTGTTTGCGTCTTCACGCATCACTCATTCTCTAGTGAGATGGCATTGTATAAATTTGGTCTTTTGGTGAGACCTTTAGTTCCTTGGGGTTAAACCATGTCGATACTATTGTCATAAATATATCTTTAGTGTTAGTCCATTGCGAACCACACCTTAGTTTGATAACAAACTACTTGACACAAATTCCCTCCTTTCGTGCTACTATAGCAGTCATATACTAGCCTTTTGTTGTAGTATCCGTCACAATGTCTTAACTTTGGAATTCATCCAAATTCATCATGGAAACTTTCTTTCCATTTCATTGTGCCACCCATAGTTTAAATTGAGATAAACTTAATTTGTATCTTGTGACAAAAACTAGTATTAATGTAACGCTTTACAATGAACTATTTGTAATTGTTTGTCACCTCTACACAAATATATTCTTAGTTCTTCCAAGAGATCATAAGAATATCCTTACTATCGTCCAATGATCATTTTATTATTCATTCTGGTATATGATAATAACACTTAGAGTATAGGACATATCTGGATGTGTACATATCATGGTATGATTGATCAAAACATTCTCGTGATTTCACTCATCAAGTGTCAAAGCACTTGAGTCTTATTTCACTTATCAAGTGTCGATACACTTGAATCTTGATTCAATTCCTTTCCATGCGACAAGAACATTTTCTTGTCATTTCTATATTGAACTCCTTCGATATCTCATATATGTACGTTTGGCATAACCAAATTAGCGTCACAGTCTATCCACTATAGACATTCATGCTAAATATTCGGGTTTTGCCTAAGTCTTCCATCGAAATGAAATTCCTAACCTTTTTCAATAAAAATTACATAATTTCTAATCAACAACATGTCCTCCACATAATGTATTAGAAATATGTCTCAGCGCTCCTACTTAATTTCTTGCAAATGCAAGCATCTTCATCCTCTCCTGATGAAAACTCCTTTTCATCACGGTGAAGATTCCAACTCCGCGATGCTTACTTCAACCATTGAAGTTTGCATGCCCTTTTTAGCATTCTTTGAATTAACAAAACCCTTTGGACTATGTCATGTACAAGTCCTAGGTAACCATTCTATTAGAAGAACTTTGTTTTGTTTATTCATCTACCATATACCAAATTATATGTAGTGATTGCTACTTTAATCCGTACAGACTAAATATCGCTATGAAAGATCAAATCTTGTCATAGTCAACTCCTTGAACATTGTCATAAAATACTTTATGACATGTCGACTATTTCATAGATGTGAAATATCCATGTCTGTTTCTTTATAGATTCAAATACGACCGACAGGTTTTTACACCTTTCCGGAGGGTCTTCCAAGTTCAAAACTTGATTTCTCGTGTATGGAACTATCACGGATTTTATGTCTTCAAGCCATTTAACGGAGTCAGGGCCCATCATCGCTTCTTTGTATGTGGTCGGTTCATCTTTGTCAAACAATAATGATTTACTTTCAAATCTCAGCATTTGATTTGTTTATCTGACCGACTTGGTTCAATAAGAACTTAGATCCCTGTGACCACAGCCTTTGAGGCACATAAGCTATGAGCATTATGGCAGCCTCCGGAACGATTTCCGGCGCTGCGCAACTCAGCACATTTATCTAAGGTTCGTTAAACTTATCAAAGTTCTATTGTCCTCCCACTTAACTTTTGCGAAAAATTCCTTCTTCAAGAAACTTCATGTTTCAAGCGACAAACCCTTTTGTCCTTGGTGTTATGGAGGAATACCCAATCTTTATTCAAAATAACCTACAAAGACATGCTCATCCAACTTCGGTTGTAAACATTTTACTTATGTTTAGCATACCAAAATTTAAGAAATGACAATTTGGGTTTTACCCCAAACCATAACTCATATGGTGTCATTTCAACGGATCAAGATGAAGCTCTTTTCAGTGTAAAAGCGGTTGTCTCTAAAGCTTTTAATCTTTTAAAACATAATGACAGTTTTATAAATAACACCTTTGATCCAACCATGTCACACAAGGTTTCATTACAAATCTCAAACACTCTATATTCCTATGGTGTTTCGGGAGATGCAAGTCTAGGTGTTTTGTTAAACTCGCAACTCAAATAAATCCTTGATAAATAATAATTCATTTATTTTTCTTGTTACACTTGTAACTCAAATAAATCCCTTATGATAAAATCATAAACCATTTTATTTTCTTATTACAATGATTTTTCACTTCATCTTGAAAGTCTTTGAAACATTTTCAAATATTTCATACTTCTTTCTCATTAAGTGAATATTCACTCAAATTTCCGGATAAATTATATAAAGTTAAAACCCATCGCTTACGACTACACATAATGGACTACATACATCGATATGTATAAATTCTAATATTTTATTCGTTCGTTCTTCTTTGGCCTTTAAACAAAGTTTTAATTATCCCGAGGAAAGTCTCACAAGCGTCAGTTGATCAAATCAAAGACTCCAAAAATCCATGAATATGGAGATTCTTCATATTTTATTTCCAATATAATTTAAACGGCGATGTCACTTCGTAAGTGATCTTTCAATCATTTGTCTCGCGACATTTTAGCATTAGGTTTTATGGATGTGATTTCTCCAACTAGATTTGTAAATCATCCATCTTATATGGAATACGGTAATTATTTGAACAACCTTTGTTCTCATATTACCTGATTTAAATAACTATTATTAAAACAAATCTTGAAGGCAAGCTTTGGTGTCAACGAGAAATACAAACAACGGTTTGTTTGTTTTTTATGAACATCATCACATATTCTCTTGCTAGTTACTTAGGCCATTGTGGTTCATGAATTGCGTCATTTCATATGAAAATTTCATACCAACCAATTCGATATCCAATACCCAAGAACCACATTATTTAACAAGCAAAGAATACAACCATAACATGTATATCATCCATATACCTAAATTGGATATTTCCAATCTTTTTTTTCTTCCAAGTATATTTTATAGATTCTCTTTCAGCATTTCCTTTTACTTTTTAAAAGAATCTATCAACATCAACAGTGGCGCCATATACATGACACGTAGTTCAAAGCATCTATATTCAAATAATAATACCTTTGGACCTGCACTTTGAAGTAGATTACCATCATCAAAATGATCCGCATTCTATCAAAAATCCATTCTTTAGTAATCTTTTAGTGTAGTAAACACTTTACATACATCTTCTATTCATCCTTATCATGACGACTTTCATGATCAAGCTACTGTAGCTTATAAAGGCGAATCGTGAGTATAACATTACTTTCTAAAACCCTTTTGAATGATTAGGATGTCTAGCATCTCTAACCTTTGCAAATTCTCATCCAATATGAGAACATATATTATACTCTATCATATTGCAACCAAAACTTTGTTTCAGATATCGTTATATCTGCCACACATGATGGTTTCTGAAACAATTCTTTCAGCTCCTAGATAATCTCGATTTTAAATCAAGAATCATGGAGGCAAACATGATACTTTAGATACTAACACTGGAATTGTTACTCTCGATTTAATACCAATTATTAAATTTTACGGAGTAAACAAAATTTTGCTGAAAGTTTGCAATAGGACTTTAAACTTTAGATTGACACTCAACACAATACGATACCAGTTCGTAAAGTAAATATCCAGAATTCTATAGTTCTATTATCTCAATTACAACTATGCATAAGGTGGTGAACGAATGCCAATGACTACAACAAATTATGCAAATTCACTTTGATTTAATTTTATGATAAATTGAGTTCATCTAATCCAAATTATAAATGAACTCCTACTCAAAAACGACATCCCTCTTGTATTTTTGGTGATTACATGAACCAAATCCACTACACCAAGTCCGATCATCACGTGAGTCGGCGTAGCTTCAAAGGCGAGCATCCATATGGTCATCATATCAAAACATATGACTCATGCTTAACCTTTCGGTCCGTGTTCTGAGGCCATGTCTGTACATGCTAGGCTCGCCAAGTAAGAACCATAGTATTCGCGTGTGTAACTGTCTTACACTCGAGATATGCTCGTGGATTCAAGTACACCCGATCATCACGTGATGTCTTGAAGCGATGAAACATTGTCGGTGCATACTTAAGGAAGAACACATTTTTATCTTGATATCTAAATGAGGGATCATCTTATTATGCTAATAAAACGCCAAACAAGCAATATAAGATGCAATCAAACACCACATGTTTGTAAGTGAAATGATATGGTTCCCGCATATGATCTCCATCATGTGCACCGTGGTATGATCTCTATCATACCTCTATGTGTAAGGCCAAGGTCTATAGAAACTACAAGTTATGTGTGTTGTAATAGTATCATCTTATACTTCTACTTACAACATCACCATATCATAACACTAGCCTAGCAACAATCTAAACTAGACGCCTTTAATTTATCCATTGCAAGTTTTACGTGGTTTAGGGCTTTCAAAGATAGAACCGTTCTTACCTACGAACATGAACCACAACGAGGATAACCAAATTGTTGACAACTTGTTGCAAATTAGATATTAACTATAGTAGGAGAGACAGACACACGCTAGCCACTTATGCAAAACTAGTTGCATGTCAAGCGTGGAACAGGTCTCATGTGCGAGGACATGTAAAGTTCATTCGGGCCGCTTCATCCCACTATGACACCAATATCCAAAGTACAACTAAGAAGCAATAATATGATCATCACCGCCCACATACTCATATGTGTACTACCCGTGCAAAGCATCTACGCATAGATCCGGCTCTGATACCACTGTTGGGTTCGCAGCATAGAAAACAAAAAAATTCCTACGATGGGAATATCTAAGTACCAAGATCTATCTACTAGATACAAGCAACGGGTGGATATACATCCATAGAATACATACCCTCGAAGACCGAATAGCGTTAACGAGGTTGTACTCGTGGATGATGTAGACGAACGCTTATCAATCTCAAGATCGTGATGAAGTCCATCTGGTCCAGCCGGTCCAGCACGATCAAGTCCAACACCTCAAAGCAGTGGTGCATCCGTGATCGCACACACGTACGGATACCCCGACAACCTCCGCGCCCTCGCTCTAGAGAAGCAGCGAAAGCAACAAATCCTTCCAGAAAAAGCCACCGGGAACATGTATCTCGCTGATCCGAGACCATGGGGGAATTCTAAAAGGGGGAGAGAGATCCTTCGCGAGAAGGTGTGCTTTGAGAGCAGGAGAGGGGGGACTTTTATAGGGAGAGGGGGGCACCCCAAGGGTCATGGCGCCAGCCATGGTGGCTGCCCCCACCTCTTCCACATTCATGTGGGTGGAGCTCCCATTCAAAATGAAAATCCTCCACTCCCATTAAAAAGCCTCCACTCAAAAATCCACTCACATGCATTAAATTTTCACCAAATTTAATGCAAGCTCTCATTTAAATAAAACTCTTTTATTTATTTATTCAAAATTTTGTTAATTACTTTAATTAACAAACATTCACATAAAACCTCCTGCTAGTATTCAATTTCACATGCAGAACCAGTTTCAGCAATTTCAACCGAAACAGTTTCGGTGTCTAGTGAAATAAATTCCTGCGCTTTCCTTTTCTTTTTTTGACATATCATTTGCTCCGAATGGTGTCAATATCCCTTAAGTGTGTCATCCTATGGTTTACGAATAATGCAGACATGACCGAGACCCTCTCTTCGATCAATAATCAGCAGCGGGACCTGGAGATCCGTACTGACTCCCACACATTCAACGATGACTTCTGTGATTGTGTGAACTTTTTACGCTAGTATCTTAATCCCTTTGTTTTACGATATATTACATGTCCGAGACTCGATCATCGGTATCTCCATACCTAGTTTGATCTTGTTATCGACATGCACTCTTTTCTCGTTCCCGTGATATAACGTTCTAGTGATCAAATCACTTGTTTGCAAGCTAATCAATGTGATATCACCGAGAGGGCCCAAAGTATATCTATCCGTCATCGGGATGAACAAATTCTAATCTTGATCCATGAGTCTCAACATAACACTTTAGTAGTTTTGAAGCCATCTTTATAATCACCCAGTTACGGCGTGACGTTTGATGTCAACAAAAAACTCTTCCGGTGTTAGTGATTGACATGATCTCATGGTCTAATGATTAGGATCACTTCGTAAGTTGTTATAGCAATATAAACTCAATGACCTTGATCGTAATGCTATACTTCGGATAAATGTTCATCACATCATTACACTAATGTTGTGTCCTCGTTATTAACAACATCCAATGTCCATGATCAGAAAACTTTGATCATCTTGTTAATCAACGAGCTAGTTTACAAGAGAGGAATAACTAGAAACTTCTTTTTTGTTTATTAAACACACATGTATTAAAGTTTCCGTATTAATACAATTATAGCATGTAAAATAAACATTTATCATAAATAAGGAATACGATAATAACCACTTTATTATTGCCTCTCAGGCATATTCCTTTCAGCAAATACTATGGGTAGATCGGTATATACCGTTGTGCATCATGTGGCTCGCGGCCCACCGGCATCGACGGATGCGGCTATGCCATAACCTCTCGACGCCATCGCTGTATCGCAGCGCCACCGCAGGCTAACGATTATAGCTAGGGCTACCTTTTTTCTTTTATTTCCTATGTGAATTATCTATAAAAATCTATGTATAGTTTCAGTAAATTAATGCATCTAGTCTAAATACTTAACTAGATACATACAAATTTAGACAAGGTTAAATGCATCGATATGTATCGGATGGAGTATTTAGTTTGAATTTCTTTTTTATGTCTATGACCAATATGCCAAGACGAACATGTTGGATCACACCGCTGGACGCAGCTAGATAGAGCAGACCACGATCTAAATTTCTGCGGACAGACCGATTCATCCGAACCGAATCAAACGGTTTAGGTGGCCAATTTGAGTCGGGCATGTGGCATGACCGGAAGCGACGGCCTATAGCCAGATCGATGCCCTTGTGCATCACGTGGCTGGCGGCCCGCTGTCACACCCCACCCCAGGTGGGTTCCAATAGGATGGATCGATGCCACACACAGAGCTGTGTGTGAGCCTGTCGTTCACAGGCTCGCATAGCTGAAAATGAAATACGTGAGGCGCGCGCGTGTGCATTACTAGGGTGTGTGGTCTTACCGGTTGCGTGTGCCATGTTTGGTTCCTGCGTCGACATCGCGTCTTTCCATTCGATCGCTCGACCGGCGGTTCGATCTGCAGCTCCGTGACAAGCAGCAGCTCGCTCGTAGTCGTAGGGCTCCCAAAGACCTACCGACGGGCCCACTAGACATTTCGTCCACGTGACCAAGCTGCTGCAGGAAACCCATTCCACTCGGTATATGACCGTGCCCATGCAGCTGCAGGACAAACCTTTTCTTGGACCAACCCGATTTTTGTACCGGCACGGATGGACCGTCCGTTTCAATTTCCTCGTGATCGCATGGGTCCGCCTCGTGGCACGGATGATGATTAAATTTCCTCATACTTTATTCATGGTCTGATCGTAAAATCGTAATTTCGTTGGTATTATCGATGCACCTGACAAGAATATATGAAGCTAGGGTTTAGACTACGGGGACTAGGGATTCGACCGTGGGTGTAGTTAGCTTGTCCTCTTCAGGCTAATGTCCTTTAGTTTATATAGGCGTCGGTGGTGTAGCAGTGATGAGTTCCTGGCCTACCGGGTACTCGGAGAGCAGGGAAGTTTTGGCAGGTGGCCAGGACTTCCTCCATGTCGACCAAAGTCGGCTTCCCATTGGAGTTGTCGTGGCTAGCACCACCCACCTCCCACCCATAGTGGGCCCGGCATGGGAGAGGAGGAGAGGTCGGTGGACAAGATGACGGCGTGAGGTCAGCCGACCGTCACAATGAGGGCGCCAGGTGAGAGCCATACCTCTCTCACTAGTCACGTCCTAGGTAGCCGGGTAAGCGCATAGGCAATGCCATATGACATAGGAAGTAAGGTTGTCGGTGATCTATTCCCGAGGCCCGACTCTGTATAAATTGCGTGTGCCTAAAGTTGATACCCCATCGGGTCGTGGTCACAAGCTCCTACTGGCACACAAATTTACGATCGAGAATCGAAACCCTGACAGTTGGCGTGCCAGGTATTGGCTTTGTGCGCCACAGTTAGCATGAGTTCACAATTTTCTTTCATCGCCGGCGGTCACGCAACCGTCACCCACACCGACCCTCGGGGCTTCCCAACAGGCGGCCGAGAAGTTCCCGGGTACATCATCCACTTTGGCAGCCTAGAGTTCATCATCGACCAGCTTGGTGACATCCACATCCACGGAGGGGCGCCTGTTCTAGGTGTTGCCGAAGACACTAACAATGTTAGCAATGTTATTTGTCATGCCAATATCTCTGCCCATTCTTTTAGATAAATTGGAACAAAATATGACATGGATTTAGCCATCAACATATCTAGGTAGAAATTAAAGTTAGTTAAGTCATACATGATATCATTTTTGTGAAGGTTTTCTTTAAGATTACCATTTTGCAAACTTGGTAATTTTCCTAGCAAAATATCACATAAAAGGCCGTGCATAAGTTTTCTATTTTCTGATTTTTTTAATTTGTTCCCCTATATTTTAAATTCTTTTAGAACTTTTCCAAGTGTCTTGTACGAAATACTTGCAAAGTTTTAAATTTGTCGAGTATTTCTATTTGTTGAGCATAACAATCAGCGAAGTTTTGTATTTGCCGAGTATAGTACCTGATAAATGTTATGTTTACTGGCTACCTTTTTGCCGAGTATATTTTAAAAACCCTCGGAAAAGGTCTTATTTACCAAATTCCGAATAAAAACACTCGATAGACGTACAGATAGTATACTACTTTGGCATCTATATATGAATTCTCCGTTCGTGGCCTACGCGGCTACGCTACTCCACCACTTTTTGAGGAGAGATGAACGAAACGAATCCAACACGATGAGAGAAAGCTTTCAAATGAAAGTATGAAACACACTGCTGGCCGCCGGACAGTGCGATTGCGCCGTATCACAGCGGCGGCTCTCTTTTCTTTCCGGACGCCAAACCAAAACCGCCCGCGTACATGTCGACTGGCGGCTGGCGACTCCGGCGCCGGCCGGCCAAACAACAAGGACCTCCAGTCCCTCCACATCTCACGCTCGCGCACACGCGCACGGCCAAGGACCTCTCGATGGTTACACACAATGGAACGTCTGAACTCTGAACAACCAAGCTAGCGTGCTTCACGGTTGTTGTCTACATGATCGCTACTGCGCTCACCGCACTGGCTCAGCTCCAACCACGTACCCATATACATCGTCAATCTTCCCATGTTCTGATATTTTCCTATTCGTCGTTATCCATGGCTACGTTAGGGCCGGGCGAGGTGATGCTCTGAAGCAAGAGTGTTGGCTCCAATGTAATGTATCTGTCTATATTTCTCGACAACGTCGATGGGATTTGCTGTATCTGCGTATAAGACAGCATGTGACATTCCTCGGTTGACGTGTCACAACGACACATGTTTAGCTGCTTGTAGCGGACATGTTCATTGACACAAAAAGAGTCGTTGGCAATGGTACTTCGTTGGATCTATGGCGGAGACTCGGCATCTCAGTGTGTGTCTAGGCGGCACTGGAGTTTGGTGGAAATATTTGCAAAGTTTTCAAGAAAAATATTTTGTTTTGGTCTGTCTTTTAGTTTTCACGCTGATGTAACTTGATTTTTCGTTAATAAAATATAAGGTTGCTTAGAAAAGAAGATGGAAGATGATGTTGTAACGTGCCATCCGCCTCAGGCTTCCTTTTCAATTGAGTAAAGTCCATTACAAACCTTGAACTTGTAGTGATTAGCTAAATTGAACCCTAAACTTTTAATCCCGGAAGTCAGCACTCTAAACTCCTGAATCCCGGCCAATCTCAACCCTAGGTGTGTTTGGTGCACCGGAAAAGCAATAATCCTGACCGGGATGCAGCCTACTGTCACTAACAGCAGGGCCCACATGTCATATTCGTCGTCTTCCCAAATCCCACTAAACGAATTGATCCCATTCTAGATGGTGGACTGATTAAACGAATTGATCCCATTCTAGATGGTGGACTGATTAAACGAATTGATCCCATTCTAGATGGTGGACTGATATTTGCTAGATCCATCTCTCCATTGGCGCGTTGTTTGACGCCGGATATCGTAGGGCGCCAGTGCTTTGTCCTCATCAAGAGGACTAGAGTAGCACATCATCAGCTCGCACGCTGTAGATCTCACTTCGCCGGTTAGTGTAAAAGGTGTTCAAATACGTTCTATGTACCAGCAGAACATAAGATCAGAACTCAGATTTGGTAAACAGATTAGTGGCACACTTAGGCTCCCACGATCTCACCATGTAGTATCTTGAACTCGTTATCTCTGAATAATCTTTGACAACCAATGGCTGCAAATCTAACTCGGTGTGTTTCGCGCAGCTTTGCAATTCTCAGGCTACTAAATTGCATGAGCTTCTGCGCCGCATTGTGCTGCATATTAAGAAATTCAATCGCTCGTGACCGGACCCGTGACCACCTTGTGCCGGCGTGGTTCAACTGCCTCAGCTCCTGCAGGTGCCACCCGTGCTGGTGGCAGACGGCCAGACACATCAGGGGTAGCGTTGCGGGAGGGACTGCACCGGCAGGAGGCGGCGCTGATGGAGGTCAGCCGCGGCCATGGGGAAGAGCGGGGAGCGGCAGACCACGCCGGCTTGGGTTTCAGTGGGTTTGGATGCGGAGTCTTTTGCTTCCGCCATGGTCAGGGCAGCGGCAAGGGCGAGGGAAGGCGAGGAGAGGCGGCGCACAGCAGGCCCAGACAAGTCGTTGCTGGAAAGAGGAACTGGGGTTGAAGATAAAACTGACTGGTGGGCCAGCTTGATCAGTGAGAGATTAGCAAATTATTTTATTTAGGGATTATTATTTTTGTCAACAGTAATTGCTGAAGGTCTTGGATAGACTAGGAATGATAAGTTTGGTGTACCAATTTCCGGGATTGAAAGTTGGAGGTTTAATTTAGCTAACCTCTACAAGTTTAAATTTGAAAATGGACTTTACTCTTTTCAATTCAATTTGATGGCTGACTTTCGTCTCTGCTACCATGGAGCTGCCATTCGTCCATCCATCGATCTGCCTAGAAATCTATATCTATACCTAATAATAAAGGAAGGAGTGTTTCTTGTAGTACCTACACTTTTCTGGTCGACTTTACCCCTGCCATCTAGAGATAATTACCCACCATGTCACGTGTAAGTCAAATGTCAAATATACTGCCCCACTTTGGCACCGCCTGCTCGCGCGCGCCACCTGCCCCTTTGGCGCCGCCCGCTCGCGACCAACCACCTGCCCGCACGCGGTCAGCGCGCCACTTGCCACCCGCTCGCGACCAAGCAGCTGCCCTCTCGCCGTCGTCGTCGTGGCCAGACAGCTCGCTCCAGCAGCTGCTCTCTCGCCGCCAGAGCCCACTCTAGCAGCTGCTCTCTCGCCGTCTTCGTCGCGCGCAAGGCAAGCTGCAGCGCTAGAGCCCGCTCCAGCAGCTGCCCTCTCGCTGTCGCGGTCGTGGCCGCTCGCCCTCTCGCCGTCGCGGCCAAACTAACCGATCCGCGCAAGGCGAGCTGCAGCGCCAGCGCCCTCTCGCGGTCTCCGCTCAAGTCAACCGCGGCCGTCGGCATCACTCGCGGGCAGAGAGCGGGCGGTTCGCCCGCTGCGGAGATGTAGAGGCGGCAGTCCGTGTGTCGGCGTGTGTCGGCAAGCTCAAGCGACGCCACGGCTCGCGGCCGGCCGGCCTTCACTGAATTGCATCGGCTCGCCGGCCAGCCGGCCTGTGCTGAATTGCATCGGCCTTGCTCGTGGATGTAGGACCGGGCTTGCGGCCGGCGACCATGGATGGCCGCGCGTCTTCTTCTGACTCCGTCGATTCACGCGGGCGCTGGACACGGGTGTAGGTCCGGGGCAAGGACCTGAGTAGCAAGATCGAGGAGAGGCTCGGCCACGGCCTTCGTATCATCTCCATTTCCGATTCCCAGATGTAAGGAGTACGCAGAGGCATCGACGGCCGTGAAGTCCAGCAGGAGGCGGACGACGTTGAGGCCGGTGCCTTGGTGCGACAATGGTCAAGAGAAGTGGTATGCTTCCCTGAATCTCTCTGAAACATTCTTTTAGTTTTTCTGATCTCTGAAATTTAGAACAATCCTGAGTACTTTTTTTTAGCGGAACAATCCTGAGTACTAGGTGTCCATCTCAAACACGACAATGAATTGGGCCTGTCGATTGATTTGGTGCTCTTTTAGTTTTTCTGATCTCTGAAATTCAGAACAATCCTGAGTACTTTTTTTATGAGTGGAACAATCCTGAGTACTAGGTGTCCATCTCAAACACGACAATGAATTGGGCCTGTCGATTGATTTGGTGCGTATGGTAGGAAAATTCTATACAAATACAAACTCTATTCCAATACAAACTCTGCTCCCGGTCTCCTTTAGTCTCCTATACAAACTCTGCTCTAAAACGACTATAAAAAGAGTTCCAAACCCTTGCTCGAAATCCCACACCGATTGCGCTCGAGTTCCCTTGATCGAAATCCTAGATCGATCTTGCTCGAAATCTCGCACCGATTCTGCTCGAGTTTCCCTTGATCGAAATCCCAGATCGATTCTTCTCAAGGTCGACATTGCCATCGTTTCATCCTTCTGACCCAAACTTCGCACTGCTTGCGTACGTGCTCTGCAACCTTAATTCTTTCTCATATGTGTCCTATATCTTAAGTGCTTTTTTATTGCTTTGTTATGACTGTTTTTCTATCATATTAGATCTATGTTAAAAATAGATCTCTTACTGAAACTGCAATGTATTGCTTGTACTAATATGAACAGAAACATATTTGTAGGAAATAGAGGGGGTTCAAGGACCAGTACAAAAGATGGGAGACTACGGGGAAGACAATCAATCTTTTTCTATGGATGAGGTAAATTTTCTATACCTTCTGCAAGCCTTCATGAGTGAGATTGGTGTTTGTTAGGATCGTTTTAGAGCAGAATTATTGTATCTATTCTATAGATTAGAAACTGGAATTACTATTGTTTTGCAAGCAGGTTAATAGTACAATGTATTGCTTGTACTAATATGAACAAAAACAATCATGTAGGGAATAGAGGGGGTTTAAGGACCAGTACATAAGATGAGAGACTACGGGGAAGACAATCAATCTTTTTCTATGGATGAGGTAAATTTTCCATACCTTCTGCAAGCCTACATGAGTGAGATTGGTGTTTGTTAGGATTGTTTTAGAGCAGAATTATTGTATCTATTCTATAGATTAGAAACTGGAATTACTATTGTTTTGCAAGCAGGTTAATAGTATAAATGTATTGCTTGTACTAATATGAAAAAAAAAATCATGTAGGGAATAGAGGGGGTTCAAGGACCGGTACAGAAGATGGGAGACTATGGGGAAGACAATCAATCTTTTTCTATGGATGAGGTAAATTTTCCATACCTTCTGCAAGCCTTCATAAGTGAGATTGGTGTTTTTTCAGTTCTACGAGGCTCCAAATATATAATATTTTGTACTAATATGAACCAAAATATATTTATAGGAAATAGACGGAGTACAAGGAGAAGGGCAGAAGATGCTAGGCTGTCCTGAAGTAAATTCATCTTTTTCTATAGATGAGAAGGTTATTTTTTCCTTACCTTCTGTTAGCTTTCACAGTTCGTACTTGTCATCAATCATCAAGTGAAAAATATCTGTATGAGAATACTTTTTTTTGTATTTTTAGTCGATGATAGTCTGTCATAGATCCATGAGACTAGCAGCTTCCTTGCATAACTGTCATGTCATATTAACAAACATAAAATGAAACTTGCAGTCTTTGATACGAAATAACATATAACTTTTTTCTTTTTTTGTTATTGCAGACAATGGATCAAAACTGTAACACAACCACTACTAAGGATTTTACAAATCCGCCTTCAAAGAAATCAAAAAAAAATGAATCAAGTGTTCTGGATGATCAATTATCATCACCAACAATGTTGCCATCTTTGGTTTCTGAAATTCCTGAATCAGTTATTTCAGAATCAGATAATAAGATAGATGAGGAGCCATTGCCATCTCGTGAATCAGTTAAAGAAGATGATGACAAGCAAATAGTAAATAGTCTGAAATATGACTACCTACCACAAGGTTAATTATTCACTTACTAATTTTGCAAATGTTTTAAGAAGCATTATTCTTATATGTTATTTATTCGATATTCACTTGCTTTATTTATTTTTATGTTCTTTCAGATTATACATTGACCGAAGAAGATCGATGCGCTCATTGTTTTATACAATACGCTAAGGAAGATGATATCTTGGTGAAGATAGATGACATACATATTAAAAAGCGTTATTTGAAGTGTCTTCTAGATGAAACAAAATGGCTAGACGATGAAGTAAGTACAGTTACCAGCAATTAAATAGTTTTAATTATTAATACACATCATTAATGTGTTTTCCAATCTTTATAGGTAATTAGTGCATACATATGTTGTCTAAAGGAGCAAGCACATGTGCAAAACCAGAATAATGCAAAAGTCTATTATGAAAATCCCTTTGTTACCCGTCTCTTGAAACAAGATGGTCAAGGTGGAATCGATGGACCTACTGGTATGACAAAGGTTGTCAAAAACTATCTGAACCATGACATGGTAACAACCATATCCACAATTGTTTAGGTTTATTTGATTTTAAATTCGTAATTTTACATGTAAACAATAAACTCATTGTATTTATTATAGGTTCATCTTCCGATAAATATCAATGACTCCCATTGGTATTTGGCTTCCCTCGATATGGAAAAGTGTGACATACAAGTACTGGACTCTTTGTGTTGGAAGCACAATCGAGCTGACCTCACCTATACGGTTAGTTACTACATGATTTATTGCTTTTCGTAAAATTTTGTATATTGATCCATCGCTCTTACACATATCAAAAAATTATTTTTACTGATTCAAGGACTACGGTATCATTTAAACATTCTTAGAAGTGAAGAAAATTTGATTGACCCTAAATGGAAGGACATTGACTTTACTAATTGGACGATCACTGAACAACTACAAAATCCTATCCAAAAAGACAGGTATAAACAGCACATGTGTTTTATGATAATAACAATATAAGAACTATTGAAATTCACATGGAATGCTTAGATTTATTTTAATTATGCAGTTCATCTTGTGGTCTGTTTATGCTAAAATTTATGGAATATTGGACAGGACATACACTGTCCCATACAATTACACAGGTAAGTAAATCTTCTGTTACATATCCATTTATAGTTGATACCATTTTATTTGTTATCTATGCAAATATTTGTTCGTTATATGCGCAGGAAATTATTACTCCTTTTAGATTTAAGTTAGCTGCCATACTATTATGTTGGAAAAACAACACGGCTCAAATAACTACTATGGTTGATGAAGAAAGTGATTATAGTGAAGGAGATCCAACTGATATTTTTATATCAGATAGTCCATTTGATGAAAATCAATCAAAAGAAATGAACTCATTATCCGCGGAAAACAAATACAAGTCGCTGATATCCGTTCTTACTAACTTGAGCCTACATGAGTTAATAGGCGGACTCTCTAACCATATCAGATCAATCAATTCTGCAGAAATATTAGAGTAAGCCATCTTTTCCTTTGTTTATATTAACTAATATTGACAATGTAAATTTTACCTTCTTTTTTGTTTATGGTTATTAATGTTTTGCAGAAAAATCTGGGTACAAAGCTCTAATCCATACCCTATTAGCTTAACCCTTCAAAAGCTGCAAGGAATGCTTAATGAACAGTCTGCGATGGACATTCACTGTTTCAATTTGGTCGTACGAAAGATTATGTTTGACAACATCCAAACCGTGAAAAGAAAAGGAGGGTTCATATTGAATCACTATCTTGACATGCAATTTTGGGTATGTTCTTACATCCAATATATATTTATATCTAAAAAATTCTATCTATCACCTTTCTAAATATTTATATTCTATAAATATGCTAGATGATTACTGATTTTGGACGACATCAAAGCTACCGAAAGAAATTAGATGTGGAACAACTAGCAAATTCTGTTCATAGCTGGCCTGGAATCAAATATAGCATTACATCATGCAAATCGGTAAGAAAACTTTCCTACACGTCCTCCTAATTATTATTATTTTTACATCTAATATCAAGCCTATTTCAGATTCATATTCCAATAAGATCCAAAACCGGTGGTTATATTTTAGTCATACTGGAGAAAGATAGCAAAAGTGTCTACATTTTGGACCCTACTCCTATAGAAGAGATTTACAAACTCAACCCACAAGCCAAATATGTAAATAGAATAATGTGGATCGCAGAACACTTACCGAAAGCTATCTCAAAGGCATGTCCCGGTTCTACATGGAATGAAAATATTTTCCTCTGGCAACAGAAGATAGTACATGATATTTCATTGTACACAAGGTAATATTTTTTTAGAGATAAGACTACTTAGTATTTTATATGTTTGGAATATGTAAGATATGTTGTTTTAACATTTATTACTAAATACTATGTAATACACAGGGAACTGTCTGGTTTTTTGGTTATCCTCTTCATGTCCACATGGAATAACGGAAAACTGAATTTGCCATTTATAAAGGTAAATATCATAACCATTTAAAACATTATTTTTTTGCACAATAAATGTTGACCTTATTGAATTACAATATGTAGGATGGGTATGAGCTCAGGAAACAAATGTTAGGACAGCTACTAACATTCAAGGAGAATACATGCGAAAGAAACATGCCTACTGGTGTCCTGGATTTCATCAGCTGTATCAGGAAGATACAAAACAATATATGAATGTGAAGAACTCGTGAGAGTCAAAAAGACATCAAGATCAATAAAGAAGCTGCATATCAAACTCCATCTCCAGTTGCTGCTCTAGAATGCCTCTACCTTCTCCAGCTTTTAGGAAATATATATAGGTTTAGCCAATAATAATGTTTTACTTTGTATTCAAACCCTGCTACTTAGTGAATTATTTTGGCACTGTGTTCTCCTTTTATTAATTCCAAGTGATGCAAATATATTTATATATACTTTATAGCATTTATTATGATTACTGTTAGTTTACATTTTGATTTTACTATGACAAGTGAGTATCAATTCAGTGTTTTTATCCTATTTTCAAGTCTGATTGTTGGTGCTTGACTGCCGGCTATTTCTTTGATCTGTGTACAAGTGTATATGTGAAGAAACGGTTTGCATAATGTAATTTTGCGTCTGATGTATATGGTGTTTGGGTATGATGTAATGTTTCCGGTGATCTCTAAATTAATTATGCTGTATATGGTTCCCATGCAAAAATACATTCTTCATTTTGGTAATTTGTATAAACTCTTCTCTGACGGGTAGTATAAATCACGACAGTGCATATATATACTTAATTGACAAAATGCAGTGAATTGAATACAGCCACGAGACAAGGAATCAAATTCATCTCCTACTGCATTCCATTAATAACAAGGCAGAAACGGATTTAGTTATTTTATGTACTACCTCTAATCCTAAATAAGTGTCGCCATTTTGAACTAGAGTTAGTTCAAAACCGTGACACTTATTTAGGATAGGAGGGAGTACAAGACTTCATTTGGAGCCGCAGAAAAATTTGACACCAAAGAATAAGATGATAGAAACAAATTTGTGTCTTCCAGATCATACTTGGAAGCTGTGGCATCCCGCAAAACCACTACTAGAAAATCGCGTTGTTTTTGTGCATTGCATCATCATGACCGCATGCTCATGTCATCATGCCACATTGCATTTGAGCATCGTCATCATCTTGCATGTGCTTGTATAAAACTATTTTCGGAAAAACCTAGTTTTGTTTTCTAAACGCCCCATCTTTATTCAAACGCCAAACCCGGGTCGCCGGAATATTTTGTTTGGTCTGCTATCGGTTTGCAGAGGCTTTGTTTTAATCAAATAAAATGTTTAATTATTTTAGTAGGGGCAGTCGAACGGGCCGAATGACCCGAACGACCACCCTAGGAAATATAAAACGGTCCACCCATAAACCCTTTTACACCCAACCTATCTACCCACCCTTGCCTCCACATCACCCTGGCCAATCAATAGATGCCACCTCACCCTCTCCCTATCCCCCAACCAACCAGACCCCGCCACATCACTCCCTCACCTCTCTCTCTCCCTTCCCTCACACTCACCCTGGCCCCACCACGCGCCCCCACAGCACACGCATGCACCCAGGCAACACACTCACCCCTCCCTGCCTGTGGGCCCCGTCCCCCCTGGCCACACACGCACCCGCGCGCAGCCAGCAACACACGCACGCCACGCCACGCCCCTGTCCTTATCCACCACCACCCAACCCACCTGGCCCCGCCCCTGGCCCCACCCACGTACGCACACCCACGCCCAACCGCCCTCCCTCCACTGTTTTTTTCCTCCTGCTCCCTTCTTCGCCTCAGACGCCAGCGCAAGACCTCGCCGCTCTCCTTCTCCCCTCCCGCCGGACCCGCTCCCCATCCGGCTGCCCCTCCCGGAGCCGCTCGAGCCGCGCCAGATCGGCGACCGCCGCCCAGCCGCCTCCGTCCCCTCCCGCTCGCGCGGATCCGCCGCCTCTCACCGCCACACCGCTCCTCCTTCTCACTCGGCCAGACCCACTCTGGCCAAGCTCTCGCAAGCCTCCCTCTCCTTCCGCAGCTTGCCCGCCTGCCGCCCGCCGCCGCCATGGCTGTCCCGGCTTCTCAACCCGCCGCTTCCGTCCACCGCCGCTGCCCGGCCGCCATACTTTTCCGCTCCGCTGCCGCGATTTCGCCTTCTGCGGTGGCGCGACCACCAGCCTCCGGCCCTGCCGCCCACCTCTGCCGCTGCTTCGGTTGCCTCGGCGCGCCCAAGGCCGCCTGCCCCGCTCGCCTCCGACTCGCTGTCCGCCTCCGGCCGCGCCGGAGCTCGCTCGCCGGCTTGGCTAACGGCGCGCCTCCCTCCGCAGGCTCGAGCCGGCCGTCGCTGCCTGCCTTCTGCCTTCCCGTCGCCCCGCCCCGCCATCCTTCGTCTGCGGCGAGCCGTCAAGACCGCCCTCGGCAGCGCCGGCAAAGCAAGACCGACAATGGGCAGCACAAGAAGGACCATCGACGAGTTATACACGATCTTCACGGAACCTAGACGCCGAGACCTCAACCGTCGGCCATCTACCCGAACGCCGTTCCAAGGTCTTCCGAGGACCTCGCCAAGGTTCATCAAGAGTTGTGCACCAAGCCTCGCCAATACACATGCGCCTATTCAAGATCACGACCACCGGAACATCAAGTTCTTCCTCCTGAACCCGAGGTCCCTCGATCCATGGATCCGATGGCGCGAGACTCTTCTTCCAGGAACATCGAGTTCGCCACCTCAGATCCGAAGACCCTGAGACCCCGGACGCCAAGTCCGACCCGACCCGCGGACCCGACAAGGTCTCCACGAATGCGACAAGAACGACAGCGATCAGGACGAGTCCGATGCCCCGACGCCAGACCAAGTACTTCCTCCCGGAACGCCAAGTTCTACCCCAGTAATCCGAGAACGCTTCCGTCAAGACCGAATCCGTCGAACCCTGGACCCCGAGACCGACCCCGAACCCCGAACCCCCGGAACCTCAAGTCCGTCGAGAACCCAATGTGTGAACCTTCCCGAAACCCTATTTTATAATATGATACAACTTGTCGCATATTAATTGGTCATGCATGCATACTTGTCTGTGGTTTGGGGCCTTTTGCCGATTCACCATATAATTAAATATGGGGCCCATATGCGGGCAAATCTAGTCTCATATTGGCCTCATTTAAACTTGTGTAGTGAACCGGTGCTATCTTTTGCCATGCTAAAACAACATTTAATTGCGGGGTAGCTAAATAACTTGAACCATCTAATTAAATGTCGGGGCCCCGGTTCCGTTTAATATGACCTAATTGCATCGCATCTTTGCCATGTCATTCATCATACATGCATCATGCCCGATCTTTTGCCGTAGTATTAAATAGTGCATCCGGTGTTTCTTCTAGTGTTTTGCTTCTTCGCGGATAAGGCCGTTGAGTTGATGTGAGTCGCCGATCTTGGTTGAACCTTCGACAATGTTTTCAAAGTAGCATCTCCCTTTCCACCTATCTTACTTTTATAGTATTTACTTCCTCCTGTTGATCTATTGCTATCTCGTGTTATGCGATGCTTTAGTTTCCGCACTGTGATATACCGTGCAGCCCTATATTGCCTTGGACACATCCTATTACATGTTGTTTGGTAGATAGTTGGACTTAGCGTCGTAGTCGCTTGCTCAAGTGCTTTTGTCATTCAAAGGCCACAGTTATTGATGTATTGCCGCATGTTGCTGTTGGAGATGATCCTAGTTTTACTTATCGTTCACTTTAATTCCTGTTTAACAACTAAAATTGAAGTAAGCAGAGGCATCGGTGGGTGATAGAAAATATTTGGTTTCCGAACGCCCACTTGTGTCCCGTAGGACCCCGAGTACTTGATACCTGTTCCTTGATTTATCACGCTATCCACATCCGGGAGGTATATGGGACCCCCCTGAGCCAGAGCTTGATTCAGTCTTATTTCTTGGGGCCACAAACTAGTTTGAGGTTTTATTTACTATCCTGTACTTATGCCATGCTACTGCTTTATTTAAATTGTGCGAGGGGCACACTGTACTGTTTAGGTAAGCGGAATGTTTTCGCGGTATCGACAAGCCCAGCCACACTTTCGGGTTCCCAGTCGTTTACAGCCATTGTCGCAAACCTTGAGTCCGTATCGAAGCTTGCTTACTTCGTTGTGGGTCTACTCAATGGGGTGGCCCCCTGAAATATTTCTGAATCCTGTGATTGCTTAGTCGTGAAAGCCTCGTTGGGTTTTGATTTGGTTTTTCCGAGGTTGATCGAGCGTGTGTTGCTATTGGTGCACCGGCCGGTAAAACTTTCTCAAAGCGTGTCCATGGATATGGACGACTTGGAGCAAGATTCTCGACCATAGACAAGCATAACTAAAGTTTATTGCTATAAATTTGACTTTATAATGACTAGTAATCAGCTTCACTATAATGGAATGGCTAAATAATCATGACCACATTTGCTTGTTTGGAGCGTCGCTTGCGACCATAGTACCGGACGAGGAAGTATTGCAACTACAACGGAATTGGCTAAATAAAAGTACCAACAACTGCTGGGTTTTGGGTTTATCTCATGCCATCTGTATCTGATTAGTAATCGTTGCAACTATCACGGAATGGTTATCTAAAATTGCCCACTGCTTACTTTATCAGAATGATTATCTAAACCTGACTAGTAATTGCTGCAACGATAATCGAATAAATAAACCGCCAACCGTGTGAGTTCCTCGGTTGACTTCCTCGTTTGGTCTCGAGGGGAAACACTGTGATGGGTTTGTTTGGTGTTAGCTTCAGTTGGATCCGGATAGGTCTATCTTACCCTCTCTCGCCTGCCGCCAGCTTGTATCGAGTCTCTATAGGTTGTTTAGTGTATCGCCGCCGCCGCTCATCCACCATACCTATGTAGGCGAGGACCGCCATTCTAGTCTCGGCTGTACGGCCTCGATCGACGCCTCTTTTTCCTTTGCCCTTTGTCGGCACCCTTTGTTTAAGGTGTTTTGAGATCGACGTTAGGTGGTTACCCTTCCGGCTTGGCCTGGGCAGGGTTATGGACGCCATTGGTTATTCTTCAGGGCTCTTAGCCCCATTTGCATCTTGTCCGTAGTCGGACGCTCTATCATTTCAAGGTGATTTGGATCTTTGTACCGTATATCTGTATTCTTGACTCTTTGAGTCGCTGTTATATATATTTGTTCTGTGGGTCCCATCGAGGACTGTTGTGTAATGTTATTACTTCGTTTTGCACCCGCACGAAAGTGCCTGGTGGGCACCTTTGAATCGTTTCTATGTAGGTTTGGCGGATTTCGCTAAAACTTGCATAGGTCCGATTCTGAGGGTGTTACAGAGTGGTATCAGAGCTCAACAGTTGCGATATCCCACAAGTCTAGCCTGTAGGATAACCTAGCTAACGGCCGAAGTAGAGTGTCAAAAATATTTTTGTAAAATCGGTTGGATAGTTCTGATTAGGTCTGATTTTACTCCTTACCCCTCTGCTATTCTCCTCTTATCTCGACGTGTTTTGAATCCGCTCTCTTCTCTCTCTTCGAGTCCAGGATTTCTCGTGGTCGGGTTCCGTCGTACCTTCAGGGTTTTGCTTCCTCCTTTGGTAACGGCGTTGCTACATCTGGTCTTCATGCTATCCGAGGAGCCCTTCGTCTGTGGTACCATCCTTTGTTCCTTGTTTGTGCCTTCCGGTGTTTTCCGACGCGACGACATCATCTAAGCCAGATCCGATGCAGAGTCTGCATCACTCCTTGGTTTCCGAACCTCGCTTGTCGGGATCTTCAGTCTGATTCCGAGAATCATTGCACGCTTTTCCACTGATTGTGCAGAGTAATAGTTTGGGTGCGTGATGGATTGGCCCCCATGCCGACTACCCCTTCTATTCGCTTTTGTACACTGAAGTGGATGAGAATGCATCGGTTCCCTCTTTCCATCGAAGTTAGAGGTGGCTCTATTTGTTGATACCTCTACCTTCGACCTTTTGTTCCCGGAGTGTTCTCTCGACGATCACGGACAACGACCTCTAGTTAGTGGTGTCGCGAGGATCTACACGAAGCGAGGAGATGCAGATCACCAACCTTCTTTCCGGTACCATGAGGCGGATCTCGAGGGCGAGATCCATTGTTAGTGGTGTCGAATTGTGGCATCCCGCAAAACCACTACTAGAAAATCACGTTGTTTTTGTGCATTGCATCATCATGACCGCATGCTCATGTCATCATGCCACATTGCATTTGAGCATCGTCATCATCTTGCATGTGCTTGTATAAAACTATTTTCGGAAAAACCTAGTTTTGTTTTCTAAACGCCCCATCTTTATTCAAACGCCAAACCCGGGTCGCCGGAATATTTTGTTTGGTCTGCTATCGGTTTGCAGAGGCTTTGTTTTAATCAAATAAAATTTTAATTATTTTAGTAGGGGCAGTCGAACGGGCCGAATGACCCGAACGACCGCCCCCAGGAAATATAAAACGGTCCACCCATAAACCCTTTTACACCCAACCTATCTACCCACCCTTGCCTCCACATCACCCTGGCCAATCAATAGGTGCCACCTCACCCTCTCCCTATCCCCCAACCAACCAGACCCCGCCACATCACTCCCTCACCTCTCTCTCTCCCTTCCCTCACACTCACCCTGGCCCCACCACGCGCCCCCACAGCACACGCATGCACCCAGGCAACACACTCACCCCTCCCTGCCTGTGGGCCCCGTCCCCCCTGGCCACACACGCACCCGCGCGCAGCCAGCAACACACGCACGCCATGCCACGCCCCTGTCCTTATCCACCACCACCCAACCCACCTGGCCCCGCCCCTGGCCCCACCCACGTACGCACACCCACGCCCGAACCGGCCCTCTCCCTCCACTGTTCTTTTTCCTCCTGCTGCCCTTCTTCGCCAGACGCTGCCATGCGCACCCCTCGCCCAAGGCCGCTTCTCCCTCCCGCTGACCCGCTCCCCATCCGGCTGCCCCCGCCTCCGGAGCCCGCTCGAGCCAGATCGGCCGCGATCCGCCCAGGCCGCCTCCGTCCCGAGCTCCGCTCACGCTGGATCCGCTGGCCTCTCGCCGCCCGCCACCGCTCCTCCCTTTTTCTCACCGCCGCCAGACCCCACCTCGCGCGCTCTCTCCTCAGAAGCCTCCGCCGCCTCTCTCCTTCCAGCGCCCGTCTGCCGCCGCGATCGCTTCGCCCGGCCATTGCCGACTGCCTCTCCAACCCCGCCGCTTCGCCGCTGGCCCACCGCCTCGCGCCCCCGCCAGCTTCTTCCGCTGGCCGGCGCTCTGCGGTGGCAGACCACCAGCCTCGGCCGCCCCGCTGCCACCTTCGCCGGCTGCCTCCGGCGCCCGGCCACCGCCCCCAAGCTCGCCTCCGACTCGCTGCCGTCGCCCGCCAAGCCGCCGGAGTTCGCTGCCGGGCCTGCTGCCAGCGCCGCCTCCCTCCGCAGGCTCGAGCCGGTCTCGTCGCTGGCCTGCTCCCTGCCTTCCTGTCGCCCCTGCCCCGCCATCCTCTGTCTGGCGCGAGCCGTCAAGACCGCCCCCGCAGCCGCCGTCGGCAAAGAAGACCGACAATGGGCAGCACAAGAAGGACCATCGACGAGTTATACACGATCTTCACGGAACCTAGACGCCGAGACCCCTGAACCCGTCGGCCATCTACCTGGAACGCCGAAGCCGTTCCAAGGTCTTCCGAGGACCTCGCCAAGGTCTACTGAAGAGTTGTGCACCAAGCCTCGCCGAATACACATGCGCCTATTCAAGATCGTCACTGACCACCGGAAGCCGGAACATCAAGTTCTTCCTCCTGAACCCGAGGTCCCTCGATCCATGGATCCGATGGCGCGAGACTCTTCTTCCAGGAACATCGAGTTCGCCACCTCAGATCCGAAGACCCTGAGACCCCGGACGCCAAGTCCGACCCGACCCGCGGACTCGACAAGGTCTCCACGAATGCGACAAGAACGACAGCGATCAGGACGAGTCCGATGCCCCGACGCCAGACCAAGTACTTCCTCCCGGAACGCCAAGTTCTACCCCAGTAATCCGAGAACGCTCACAAGACCGAATCCAGAACTCGGACCCCGAGACCGACCCCGAACCCCGAACCCCCGGAACCTCAAGTCCGTCGAGAACCCAATGTGTGAACCTTCCCGAAACCCTATTTTATAATATGATACAACTTGTCGCATATTAATTGGTCATGCATGCATACTTGTCTGTGGTTTGGGGCCTTTTGCCGATTCACCATATAATTAAATATGGGGCCCATATGCGGGCAAATCTAGTCTCATATTGGCCTCATTTAAACTTGTGTAGTGAACCGGTGCTATCTTTTGCCATGCTAAAACAGCTAAATAACTTGAACCATCTAATTAAATGTCGGGGCCCCGGTTCCGTTTAATATGACCTAATTGCATCGCATCTTTGCCATGTCATTCATCATACATGCATCATGCCCGATCTTTTGCTGTAGTATTAAATAGTGCATCCGGTGTTTCTTCTAGTGTTTTGCTTCTTCGCGGATAAGGCCGTTGAGTTGATGTGAGCTTCACCCCGATCTTCGGTTGAACCTTCGACAATGTTTTTAGGCGAGCATCTCCCCCTTTACACCTATCTTACTTTTATAGTATTTACTTCCCTCCTGTTGATATATTGCTATCTGTGTTGCGATGCTTTAGTTTCCGTACCTGTGATATACCGTGCAGCCCTATATTTCCTTGGACACATCCTATTACCTGTTGTTTGGTAGATAGTTGGACTTGCGCGTCGTAGTCGCTTGCTCAAGTGCTGTTGCCTTTCGTCCAGTGCCACAGTTGTTGATGTATTGCCGCATGTTGCTGTTGGAGATGATCCTAGTTTTACTTATCGTTCACTTTAATTCCTGTTTAACAACTAAAATTGAAGTAAGCAGAGGCATCGGTGGGTGATAGAAAATATTTGGTCGAACCCACTTGTGTCCCGTAGGACCCCGAGTACTTGATACCTGTTCCTTGATTTATCACGCTATCCACATCCGGGAGGTATATGGGACCCCCCTGAGCCAGAGCTTGATTCAGTCTTATTTCTTGGGGCCACAAACTAGTTTGAGGTTTTATTTACTATCCTGTACTTATGCCATGCTACTGCTTTATTTAAATTGTGCGAGGGGCACACTGTACTGTTTAGGTAAGCGGAATGTTTTCGCGGTATCGACAAGCCCAGCCACACTTTCGGGTTCCCAAATACATGTACCATTGTCGCAAACCTTGAGTCCATCTCAAGCTTGCTTACTTCGCTATGGTCTACTCAATGGGGTGGCCCCCTGAAATATTTCTGAATCCTGTGATTGCTTAGTCGTGAAAGCCTCGTTGGGTTTTGATTTGGTTTTTCCGAGGTTGATCGAGCGTGTGTTGCTATTGGTGCACCCCGGCCGGGTAAAACTTTCTGAAAGCCGTGTCCGCGGATATGGACGACTTGGAGCACAGTATCTCGACCATAGACAAGCATAACTAAAGTTTATTGCTATAAATTTGACTTTATAATGACTAGTAATCAGCTTCACTATAATGGAATGGCTAAATAATACTGCCCACATTTGCTTGTTTGGAGCGTCGCTTGCGACCATAGTACCTGACTAGTAAGTATTGCAACTACAACGGAATTGGCTAAATAAAAGTACCAACAACTGCTGGGTTTTGGGTTTATCTCATGCCATCTGTATCTGATTAGTAATCGTTGCAACTATCACGGAATGGTTATCTAAAATTGCCCACTGCTTACTTTATCAGAATGATTATCTAAACCTGACTAGTAATTGCTGCAACGATAACTGAATAAATAAAACTGCCAACTGTGTGAGTTCCTCGGTTGACTTCCTCGTTTGGTCTCGAGGGGGAAACACCAGGATGGGTTTGTTTGGTGTTAGCTTCAGGTTGGATCCGGATAGGTCTATCTTACCCTCTCGCCGCCAGCTTGTATCGAGTCTCTATAGGTTGTTTAGTGTATCTGCCGCCGCTTCATCCACCATACCTATGTAGGCGAGGACCGCCGAATTCTAGTCTCGCTGCATCGGCCTCGATCGACGCCTCTTTTTCCTTTGCCCTTTGTCGGCACCCTTTTGTTTAAGCAGGTTTTGAGATCGACGTCATAGTGGTTACCCTTCCGCTTGGCACAGGCAGGGTTATGGACGCCATTGGTTATTCTTCAGGGCTCTTAGCCCCATTTGCATCTTGTCCGTAGTCGGACGCTCTATCATTTCAAGGTGATTTGGATCTTTGTACCGTATATCTGTATTCTTGACTCTTTGAGTCGCTGTTATATATATCTGTTCTGTGGGTCCCATCGAGGACTGTTGTGTAATGTTATTACTTCGTTTTCCACCCGCACGAAAGTGCCTGGTGGGCACCTTTGAATCGTTTCTATGTAGGTTTGGCGGATTTCGCTAAAACTTGCATAGGTCCGATTCTGAGGGTGTTACAGAAGCGCAAGTCGGTGGGTCGGCGTCAAGCCGAAAGAGGAGATGGGGCAGGTGAGGGCAGGCTTTGCGATACAGGAGCTGGAACGGGAAGAAAATCAATTTACTAGATCACTCTGTTGCATTTGTGGATGCTTATCTGGATCGCTCCGGCGGGAACAATGTCTTCCCCTTTTTTCTCTTAAAAAGAATCATTTTGTGAACTGACTATGTCTTCTATTGCTAGCTCTAATCCACAGGATTGGTTTCTTAAAGGCTATCTATAGTTTCACAACACGCACACATCTTTCTTGTCACCTACATTGCATTGACAAAAATTCAAACAAAACATAACGCTCTCTGACTTAACAGTTAACATCGAAGTGCAGTATTTAGTTTACCAGTTAACATCAAAGTACAGTATATAGTTGTGAAGCTCTGCATTGCTAGAGGCCATGGTTGATCACAAGGAAAGAGCCCAGAAGTTATTATGTGATGATGTGACAAAGTGAGAGAGATTACATCTACTAATAATAGATCAATCTTTGACGTAAAAATCTGAATTTAAAAAGCTAACTAACACCTGAATATGATTTTTATAGCACGATCAAATCACGAATATGGCACGTACTAGAAGTTGTATAGGGAGTTCCCTCAAAAAAAAGTTGTAGGGAGTCCTAATCTAACTTAACATGGTGCGGCATCTAAAAAAACACAGAGTTAAAGAGTCCTAATATTACTTTGCTTGGGATCCTATCTATACAACAAAGCCTGGACCAAATTCTCAGATCTATACAGAATACATCATCTCGGCAGGGCATCTGTGAATCCATTGCATCAATTCCCAGGTGAGTTCCATAGTTCCAATATTACGTATCTATACAACAAAGCCTTGACCAAATTCTCAGATCTATACAGAATACATGAGCTCGGCAGGACATCTCTGAATCCATCACATCAATTCCCAGGTGAGTTCCATAGTTGCATAGTTCTAGCCTCGCCTGGACATCAACATCCCCAGCTGACTCGCCAGACTGCTGCCAGTCTTACCCGCAGTCGCAATCTCGACCTCAACATCGCCTGCAGACTCAGCCGCACCCTAGGCCGTAGGCTTGCCAGAATAAACGCTGACAGCAAAGAAACAAAACGACATCAGGTATTTTCATAATATCTTTCGATTTGTTTATACTTAATTAATAAATAGTACTCCCTTCGTCCCAAAATAGATCTCTCAAGTTTTCTTAAATTAGATGAATCTGTATACTAAATAGTGTTTAGATTTATTTACCAACTCCATATCTATATTTTACATACATCTGCAATAAACTGGCAATTTGTTCTATCTAATTAGGTTTAGTGATTTTTTTATATTATTAATGCTTGCTGAATAATGATAGTTGATCAGAATTTGGTTGCTATAGAAAATAGTCATGTCAACATCAGTTCAAATAATGAATCTTGACCAAGTTTTTCAGGAAAAGAGAGATTTGAAAAAACAAGCACAGGGTAACAATCTTGAATAATGGATGTCAATGAACTAAGAAGGAAAAGACAAAGAGAGAGGTATGCACGGATGACAGATGAAGAAAAACAGAAGAAAAATAAAAAACGTCGTGAAGCCTATGAACAAAAACTAAAGAAATATGCGGATAAAAAGCCAGAACAAAAGGCACAAATATGCGCACATGAAAGGAAGAAATATGGAAATTTGGAGACAAAACAAAAAAAGGCTAGAATAGAACAAGTTGAAGCTAGCCGTGAATTAAGGCGCATCACACCTTGCAAAGATTCAAATGCGATGGTGAACCCTGCATATATCGCAACAGAAGAGGAAGCTGATGTATCTACTTTAAGAAATAGAAAGCATGTGACGCCAGGAGAAAGACAAAAAATGCTACATCGTCGTAACGAAGAGTTCTCTACAAAACAAAGGAAAACTACTTCAGAATCAACACAGGAAGACACATCTGAGATGAAGAGCAACAATGATGACATAGAACAGAAAAAGCATCCACAATTCCTGAGCAACGGTAATACTTCAAATTTGATAAAATGCCAAGTCATTCAAAAAATAATATATTATTCATACAACTAACCAAATTTTATGAACAGGTATCCGCTGTTCATTTGGTCCAATCAGCAATGATGCAGCAGCACAACCATTCGGCAATGATGATGAACATGGTAAGGCTATCGATCTAATAATGTCGATGATCGAAAACGGAAATGGCGACATACAACCTCTAAAGCAACAGCAAGTCATGATTAACGGTAAGTACTCTAAATCCTATATAATACACATACATACCGAAAAAAAGAGTACAAAGTATGGAGAACTAACCAAAATTCTGGCACAGACAAACCATCTTCAGCAAATCCAACAAACATAAAAATAGATGAACCAACGGAGTCATTCTGCAATGATGATGATCAAGGTAAGCTTATGAAGTATATTTTTATGAAAAAGAAAATAGTTTACAACAAATGTGATACACAGGTATTGCTCATGATCATGGTAAACTTATGAAGTATATTTTTATGGAAAAGAAAATAATTTACAAAAAATGTGATACATAGGTAATGATGATGTCACATATGAACATGACACAAGCGAGGACGAATACATGTTTTATGCTCCAGGTATGCTCAATACAATTTTATTATATTCGTATCGTTATTGGTAATTTACTAAATTTTTGGTGATGCAAATAATTCTAGAATGGGAAACAGAAGTGGAAATCAAAATCAGAGAAGACAAGGATTATAACAAGCATGATCCATATGATGACGTCTACAAAAAAATTCCAAAAAGGACACACATGCTCAAAACAAAACAAAATTGCAAATGGTGCGGTGCAAAAAAGTTAGAGTATGAATCAGAGGGGTTATGCTGCAAAAAAGGAAAGGTTAAACTTTCGGATCCAGAGACACCACCTGAACTCATGAGACTTTGGACAAGCAACGATTCTGACGCAAGATTTTACCGGGACAATATCAGATTTTTCAACGGACACTTCTCATTTACTACTCTATATTTCCATCTTGATAGAGACACAACTGACATACGAACAGCTGGTTTTTACACCTTTCGGGCTCATGGTCAGATCTATCACAATCTACACTCCTTTGCTAATAGTCGTTCAGAACCAAAGCATCTGGAGCTATACTTCTACGACGATGATCCAAGCTTACAACATCGGTGCCGCCGTTCCGCAAAGAAACATACGAACAAGACAAACATGTAGTCGGTACAATAACCGATATTCTACGAGAGAACCCATATGCTAAACAATTTAGGAGTTTGGGACAAGAAGAAAACCTTGATGACTATAGGCTGATCTTGAAACTTGACCAAAGACTGGACCAGAGAAACTACAACGCACCAAGCAATTCAGAGGTAGCTGCAGTGTGGGTCGAAGGAAATGAAATAAAAAAACTTTTGAAAAGAATGTAATACTACATGGAAACAGCATAGAAATACAGAGCATTAAACCATATTATGGGTGCTATGATCCGTTATCTTATCCTTTATTCTTTCCAAGAGGTGAACTGGGTTGGCACAGGAAGATACCAAAAGAAAAGACAAAAAAGGAAAATGTGAGAAGAGATGTTGCAGAAGATAACGATGATCAAGAGAACCCAGGTAAATATTTTACTACTTATCATTTCCCAATATCAGTATTAACACATCCAACACAATTAAACACACAACTAAATCCTTTTATCGCAATGCTTGGAACAGATGCAAACAGCAGGTTGTGGGTAACCATGAAAGAATACTATTGCTATAAACTACATATGCGGCCAAACATATTCAACCCAATATTGTATGGTGGAAGGCTACTTCAGCAGTTTGTGGTAGATACATACATCAAGATTGAGAGTTGTAGACTAGACTACATGTTCCATCATCAGAAAGAATTAATGGCTGATCTGTACCAAGGACTTTTGGACAGCATACAAGCAGGAGAACAAGATGGAAATGCAGTTGGAAAAAGAAGAATTCTAGCATCATCATTTATTGGAGGTCCACGAGATAAACTACGCAGGTATCTAGATGCAATGGCTTTAGTAAGGAAATATGGAAAGCCGGACATATTCCTCACAATGACCTGCAACCCCAACTGGGAAGAAATTACAAGTGAACTAGAGCGTGGACAAACACCACAAGATCGCCCAGACATCGTTGTCCGTGTTTTCAGGGCGAAGCTAGAGGAAATGAAGAAGCAACTATTTGAGAAGGGCATTCTTGGAACAGTGACCGCATATACCTATGTTGTAGAGTTCCAGAAGAGGGGGCTGCCACATGCTCACTTCCTGCTGATTATGACCGGAAAATACAAGTACACATGCCCAGAGCAATATGACAAAATCATATCCGCTGAGCTCCCTAACAAGCACAAGTACCCAGAGCTATATAAAATGGTAATCAAGCATATGATGCATGGTCCTTGCGGTGCACTGAATAGAAACTGCCCATGCACAAAAAATCGCCAGACATGCAAGAACAATTATCCAAGACCATATAATGAAAATACAATTCAAGAAAAGGACTCCTACCCGGTGTATAGGAGACGCAATGACGGCCAGAAAGAAATAGTACGAAAGTGCACGCTAGATAACAGATGGGCCGTTCCTTACAACCCATATCTATTGAGGATGTTCAACTGCCACATTAATGTTGAGATCTGCTCAAGCATTAAAGCCGTTAAGTACCTTTTCAAGTACATTTACAAGGGACATGATCGGGCGTCTATAAACGTGACAGAGGATGTAAATGAAACCGAAATCGACGAGATTAGACAATATAGAGATGCACGGTGGGTGACACCTCCAGAAGCACTGTGGAGAATATATGGATTCGAACTAAGCAAAATACACCCACCTGTAATGCAACTGCAGCTACATCTCCCAAATATGCACATGGTCTCATATAATGGCAAAGAAAATATCAGCAATGTTATAAACCGTGAAAGGACAGAAAGTTCAATGCTGACAGCATACTTTGAAGCAAACAGCTTACATGAGAAAGCACGAGGTATGTTGTACAGGGAATTCCCAGAACATTATACCTGGCAAAAATCTGACAAGTTTTGGCAAGAGAGAAAAAGGAAATCTGTATTTCAAGTAGGCAGGATCGTAGCAGCACATCCAGCTGAAGGCGAACGATACTATCTTCGAGTTATCCTAAACCACGTTCGAGGCGCCACAAGCTATGAGGACCTAAAGACAGTTGATGGACAACTCATGCCATCATTCCATGAAGCTGCAGAAAAAAGGGGGCTCATTGAGGCAGACAACACACTACATGACTGCATGACAGAAGCGGAGTTGTTCCGGATGCCATCATCGCTAAGAAGGCTATTCGCAACAATTCTTGTATTTTGCGAGCCCAGCGACGTCCGTGGCCTCTGGGAAAATCACCTAGAGGCAATGTCTGAAGACTACAGTAGAAACTGCAAATGCAAGAACACGGTTGAACAGATGGTACTTAAAAATATAAGGGACATGCTACAATCAATGGGAAAAGATATAAAATCGTTCCCTCTACCAGAGATCGATGAACAACATGACAAGGTAGACGACATACCTAGGGAGATAACCGAAGAATGGTCAATCGAGGTAAACCAACAGGACATATCTCTACATAAGAAAACTAAACAAAGAGCAAAAGGGGGCATATGATGAAATCCTAAAAACGATAGACACCCAAAGAGGAGGCATATTCTTCGTCGATGGACCAGGAGGAACGGGAAAAACATTTCTTTACAGAGCACTACTGGCCACGGTACGCAAACAGGGAAAAATAGCTCTAGCAACAGCAACTTCCGGTGTTGCCGCTTCCATAATGCCTGGAGGAAGAACCGCACACTCGAGGTTCAAGATTCCACTCAAAATAGACGATGGAGCTATTTGTGGATTCACAAAACAAAGTGGGACAGCAAAACTACTCCAAGCGGCATCACTAATAATCTGGGACGAAGCATATATGATAAAGCGGCAGGCTGTTGAAGCCCTAGATAGAAGCATGCGGGACATAATGGACAAACCAGATCTTCCATTCGGTGGGAAAACGGTCATATTTGGAGGAGATTTCAGACAAGTGTTGCCTGTTATCCGAAAGGGTACAAGGGCACAAATAGTAGATGCGTCACTGAGCAGATCAGAGCTCTGGAAATGCATGAGACAATTGAAGCTTGTACGCAACATGAGAGCTCAAAATGACCCAGGGTTCGCGGAATACCTACTGCGCATTGGAAACGGATTAGAAGAGACAAATGAGAATGGAGAAATACTTCTACCTAGAAGTATATGTGTGCAAAATAGGACGGATGATGTTGGACTGGATAGACTGATCAGCCATATCTATAAAACAACAGAGGACTCACTACAAGATACAAAATACATTACGTCAAGAGCAATTCTAGCCACAAAGAACGACTGTGTAGACAGAATCAACACAAAAATGATTGATCGCTTCAAAGGGAACGAGATGGTGTACCACAACTTCGATTCTGTAGAAGAAGACACACATGGCTACTATCAAGAGGAATTCCTAAACAACCAGACCCCAAACGGACTACCTCCACATATGCTAAAGCTCAAGATCAATTGTCCCATCATACTACTCAGGAACATAGACCCAACTAATGGCCTCTGCAACGGCACAAGGTTGGTGGTACGTGGATTTCAAAAAAATGCAATTGATGCAGAGATTGTACTAGGACAACATTCTGGAAATCGAGTTTTTCTTCCTCGGATACCATTATGCCCCTCAGACGACGACATGTTTCCGTTCCGTTTCAAGAGGAAACAATTTCCTGTCAGGCTAAGCTTCGCGATGACAATAAACAAATCACAAGGTCAGACAATACCAAATGTAGGCGTCTACCTACCTGAACCAGTTTTCTCACATGGTCAACTATATGTTGCACTATCTAGAGCAACCGCTACAGAGAACATAAAGGTATTAACAGGTACACATGATGAGGATAAGGAAGACAAAAAGGAAAACAAAATGCAGAAGAAAATCAAAACAAGCGAGACGTACACTAAAAATATAGTGTACACAGAGGTCCTAACCAAATAATTGTTCTCCATAGTACCTCCACCCTTTGTCGAAGTTTGATACAAATTGATTAAGGAAGCTACCTATTGTAAACCGCCGGCTAAGGTTTATCACATCATTGGAAAATGCAGTGACGTTGTGTAAAGAATACAAATATAATGAAGTTTGCTGATCCGTGGTTTTTTCCTCTCTTTGTTGGAGAGGTTTTTCCACGTTAAAATTGAGTGCCCTATGCGTGTTTACTTTTACCGTTCTTGTCGCCAGTATAAAAAACTTCAACTGAACTAAGATTATCTATTACTTTATCAATATGGTTATAATGTATCCGTTAAACTAATCACAAATTCTTATATGTATATCTTCACACTAGAACCTAAATATAGTCAAGTTAACCTAATTATATCCAAGTTAAAGGCTAACTATCAGATTTCCGACTTCTAATTAGGAACATAAATTGTACAGAACAGGACAGAAACTGATTGGTTAACATACCAGAGTACAACAACTTTTACTCTTCTGCCTTCTCTCCACGATAGATTTGGGGCATCACCTGATACACCACACTTTCTCCCAGGTGTCTGGGAATAAGAAATTGGAATGACCATTGGTGATACATCAGAGTAAGTAGACTCCATGATAGCAACAGGCCCAACAACATTCAGTGGCTGGAAGACTAACTGAATTGGCATATAAGCACCAAACATAATATGCTGCCCAGGCTGTTGCATCAAACTGGTCATAGAACATTACCCAAATTCAGTTTGCGCATCTACAACAATTTATTCAGGAAACATCTATCTAAAAGCAATATAAGGATGCTCACTTTGAGATCAGGACAGGGGAGAAGGATGTTGTAGGAGCACGCCGGCCTCAAAAGGACGTCGGGGATTTCGGGAATAAGCTAGACGCCGCTGCTTGAAAGCAGGGTCGGAGGCAACAATATCAGGAGCTCCTTGTCGTGATCTGCAAAAACGGAAAAGAGCATAAGAATATGGTAAAAATCCGTTGACTGAAAGGAGGGAGAAGATGGAGAAGGGTGAGGTCGACGTACAGGGAAACCCGCTGCTGCTGCTGCTGCTTGGGCGGGTGCCCACAGCTGGTGCGTCGAGGCAGGGAGGGAGATACACCAGAAATCCAGATCGACGGGAGGCGCCATGAAGACGGACGCTGCTTGAGGGCAGGGTCGGGGAGGAGGTGGGTGATGGGGGAATCCGGACCGCTGCCTCAGGGAAAGGTCAAAGAGGAGGTCGGGGATGGGGAAATTAGTCTGCTGCTAAAGCTTGAGCGCGATGAGCAGAGAAAATGCATCCGGGAGCAGACAGAAATGAATAACTGCGAGACTGGACGGAAACCGGAGATGAGGCCAAGACGACTCTCACAACAGTGTTATCCGAGTGGCTAGTCGGTGTCTGAACCGAGTAGAACTCTTTTACGAAACAAACTAGGCTAGACGACTATAAAAGTATCTCTAATAACTCGATCAAAAAACAGATCGAAGGTATCGTCTCAACTAGCGTGAGGTATCTCTGTTTCGCCGTTCCGCTTCGCGATTCCGCCACGCCGTTCCCTGACCAGAACTACTCAGCGTGCGTACTAAAAGCTCGCTTTCTACAATGTGCTTTCAAATTTACTTACGTTTCATACACTATAATAAGATTTATAACAAGTATGTATATTTTACTAGCTAGCTAATCCGATGATCTAATGTATACAATTTTTATTTTTCATAGGCCACAAATGGCTAACGCTCTGAGGCACCGCCCACGGCTAAAGGAAATTTTTATGAGTAATTGTTAGCAACATACGCGTCTGTGCGCAAATCTTCACTGTGCGTACGTGGTAGAGCCAATTTCTCAGTTCAAGAGGGTATCAGCAAGTATAGTTCTACATTCTATAGCAACAAGATTAGACATACGCAGGGGCCTAACCGTCCACTCATCTACTGATGAGAAAATTGTTCTCTCAATTTCTAACCACCGAGAATCAATGCGTGCAACAAGACTCTCAAACACAAATCTACGGATCAATGGATGTGCCTATCGGTTCTTCTCAGCAGACACACAAATACACCTAAGAAGCATTACCAGTGATCAGCGAGTGGCCATCACATTGAGAAATCTACCTCTGCATATGTGGACATCAGCTCTTACCGAACAAATATTATCACCCTACTGTGCTTTAGAATATATTGATCAAGAAACAAGATGTATGGATGATCCATCTGGATATACATGCATTGTTCGCTCTCAAAAACTAATAAGGATACCAGATGCTATTGTGATCAAGGTTCCTGATAGTACAATACCTGAAGGCTCTGATTCATCGAGAAAAACATCATCTTTGTTTTTGAATAGATATACAGTTATTGTGGAGAAGACAGAGTACTTACATGGAATAACAAGGAGATATAGGTATGCAACCGCGCCGTCTATATCTACATCACGGGTAGTTAATCCGGCAGAGTGCTATATCTCACCTGCGTTGATTGATACTAATGCAATCAAAAAGTACTCCTCAGCAGTGGTTCTACAGCCTCAACCTGATTCATACATGGCAGATCTACAACATGTTTGTGAATTTCTGGAATTAAAATTGCATATTCGGGTTCAGGTCAAATTACTAGATGACAACGAGTTCTTGTTGTACATTGACCAAGAATATCCTTTTATGACACTACATAAAATACTCTCGGTTTCCATGGAAGAGTGGATCCTCAAGGGAGATTTGAAGATAACTCAGTGGACACCAGAATATGGTTCGATGGGTTCTGCCGTTACCGAAGCAGCCCAGATTCAGATAAGTGGTCTGCCTTGCAATTTATGTTCAGCGCCAGTGATAGAGTACATATTAGGCCCCTTTGGATCAGTAAAATCTCACGAAACAAACAAAGATGATTCTAAAAAGAATATCGGTAGAACAATCAGCATATACAAATGCACCCTATGGTGTGCTGCTTTAGAGGATATACCAGCTACCCTACAAATCAAGATGATGCCGATGCGACTGACAAACTTAACAGATATTTCTACAGGAATCAGCTGCAACTGCCCTATCATTGATGTATCTATACGAGCCAGCGCAGCTAAAACTATTGAGAACTTTGTATAGAACATGTAATAATTAGTTTACTTTATGACATAGTACCATAGAAATATATAGTTACTACATGTAAGCATATCAACATATAATGTAGTGCTTTTGTGATACCTTGCCAACGTATGGAATATATTATATCAGTCCAACCGTGTGCTAAACTAAAATTTTCCAACAGCTACCATTTGTATAGAATTTTAATTCTTATGTATCCCGGTGCAACGCACCGGCATTTTTACTAGTAGAAACTTATATCGTGAATTCTTATCAGCCCGTGGGCACCAGAACGACGCGCCAAGCGCTCTTTCTTACCGCAATTGACATAATGAATATAGAAAGTGGGACCAGGTACGATTCGGTATCTTTTTAACGGGAGTACGCTGGTTGGTTCTTCTGAGCATCCACGTTATCCAGGCGACAAGCAAGCACACACGTACGTCATCTCCAACCTAACCGGTCGTCTTCAACCACACCGCACGCCGGCCCTTCCATTGACGCGCGCCGCCCTGGCTCCGTGCTCTGGAATTTCAACCAGCGCGCCGCCCCGGATACCTGCACCGATGGACCACCTAGTATGCCGCCCTTGCGTCCCTACACCGGCGGAATACCCAGCGCGCCGCCCCGCGTCTCTGCGCCGGCGAGTTCGCTTCCCCCGCTAGCCATCTCTACGTGCTGCCAAGGATTTTGAACCGCCTCCGTCAACACCGGTGAATCTCCTCTGTCCACCCCACTACCGACGCTCCTCCCCGGATTCCCGATGAAGGGAGAATCTTGTCCGCTCGTCCCGCGGCCATACGAGATCTCCACCACTGTCCTAGGTCGTTGTGCACACCCATTAGGCAATGGCAGCCGGAGCAGAGCACATATCGTCGGAGGCCGTATCTGGACAGTGCCCGCATGCCTCATCTAGAGACAACTTTGAAGCCCGACGAGAGAACTTTGGTGTCCTGCGAGGCAACTTCAGAGCCCGGCGAGGCAAGTGCCTAACGAGGCAACTTCGGAGCCCGGCGAGGCAACTTCGGTGTCCGGCGAGGAAACTTTGAATCCTGACAAGGCAACTTTGGAGCCCGCTGAGACAACTTTGGTGCCCGGCGAGGCAACTTCGGAGCCCGACGAGGTAACTCTTACCCGGTGAGACAACTTCGATACCCAGCGAGGCAACTTCAGAGCCCGACAAGACAACTTTGGTGCCCGACGAGACAACTTCGGTTCTCGGCAAGGTAACTTTGGAGCCTAATGACCCACAAGTATAGGGGATCGCAACAGTCTTCGTGGGTAGTATTATCCACTTTATTGATTCGACACAAGGGGGCCAAAAAATACTTGCAAGCCTTAACAACCGAAAGTCAATTCAATTCAAGACTGAAATAGTTCTTGCTCACAGAAGTTTATCAGTAGCAACAGTTTGGTAGTAGCAACAGTAAAGCAACAGCAGCAGTGAAAAAGTAGCAATAGTAACAGTAACGATAATAGTGGGATTCGAGTGCGGTAGGCATAGGGATGGATGGCGGGCGTTGCATGGACGAGTCTAAACATGTAACTTCAAGATTTAGGACATTGCAGATAAGTAATAACAAGCATCCAAGTACTAAACAATCCTAAGCATGTGCTCCAAATATAGTCATACATGCTCGCAATGAGAACTTGCACAACATCTTCTGTCCAGCCATCCCGTGGCAGCTGGCCCTCTAGGGAACTACTTTAAGGTGCTCTTTTTAATAGAGCACCGGAGCAAAGCATTAACACTCCATGAACACATGTGATCCTCACACCGCAGCCATCCCCTCCGGTTGTCCCAATTATTGTCACTTTGGGGCCTTTGGATCCGGACAATGATATGTGTACACAACTTGCAGATAAGATCGCAAACAATACTATAATAATGATTCAATAATAAGTTCAGATCTGAGATCATGGCACTCAGGCCCTAGTGACAAGTATTAAGCACAACAAGTTGCAACAAAGTCAAATGACACTAATAGAGATACTAGGCACTATGCCCTAACAGATCTTATTCGATTACATGATAGAACTCATCCAATCCCTACCATCCCCAAGCCTACAATGGGAGATTACTCACTCATGGATGAGGGAAACATCAGTGGTTGATGGAGATGCGTTGGTGATGATGATGGCGATGATCCTCTCCAAATTCCCCGTCCCGGCAGGGTGCCAGAACGGAGTTTCTGGATCCGAATCTTGGTTTCTGGTGGCAGCGGCGAAGCGGAACTCTTTCTAGAAAACTATCGACACCCCTCGGTTTTTAGGTCGAAAGGCAACTTATAGGCGCAGAGGGAGGCCGAGGGGGTGCCTAGGGTGCCTGCACCCCCCGACGCGACTAGTGGTGGGCCCGCGCCTGGCACGGGTGTGGGCCCCCCAGGCTCCTTCTCCGTCTCGTCTTCTGGCTCCGTGGATCTTCTGGCGAAATATATTTTTTGGAATATTTTCCGGGATTTTTCCTCATAGTTCATTTTCTGCACAAAAACAAGACACCAAGGTAATTCTGCTGAAAACAGCGTTAGTCCGTGTTAGTTGTATCCAAATCACACAAGTTTAGAGGAGAAACAATAGCAAAGTGTTCGAGAAAGTAGATACGTTTTGGACGTATCAACTCCCCCAAGCTTAGCTTATTGCTTGTCCTCAAGCAATTCAGTTGAAAACTGGGTGCGATAAAAGAACTTTCACGAACACTTTGCTTCATATGATGTAAATATTCTCAGCACAGGAGTAGATGCTTACACAATTCATAATAAAGAGTATGCAACTAAGTCTACTCAATAGTCATTGCAAGCTATGAAGAGAAACCAACTCAATAATAATAAATAGCATGAAACATAAACATAAGCAACATTGCAATGCTCATAGTAAGGTATGATAGAGTGGTATCTCGCTTGCCTTTGTTTGAAGAGCACAATATAAATGCCAAGGCACCTGTGAAGTTCAAGTGAAGACTAGAGATAAAGATATCTGAGATACAAGCATCAAAGTCATGACATAATTAAACAAGTTTTGCAACAAACACAAGAATGAAAACTATGCTCTCAAGAAGGTGCTCATAGAATAAGTGATGACTCAACAAAGTTGTGAAAACGGTTTTGTAAAGTTTGAAAGGCTTCCAAATGATGAAAGGAAGGTACTCATTATCTTTGAGCTCTCATTGCCCCTATCATAGGCATCTTCATATGGTTAAGGTGAAAGTGAGGTCCACTCTGAATTATATGCTTGCCAGACCATAGACTGGAAATCCCAAGTCCCTTAAGTACGAGGGTCGCTCCGCATGCTACTCAACTTTGGTTACCTGAAAGTTCTTGTCATTGTAAATACATGCATATCATAGAGAACCGCCAACGGGGTACCCCTTGCACATGGTACATGAGCTTTTCCATAACCAAAATGATAAGGCAAGCAGACAATGAGCATCTCAACAATTTTTTTATTTACCATATGCATAGATTTTTTATTGCGGATGCTTCATAGATGCTCATTATGGTGATGCTGCAAGTTTCCACCATGATTAGGCACGGCTTAGGCTAGCGGCCCAGGCGTTTATCTAACACAATGTATAAACTCCATGAACTCACAAGCTCCCTTTTTATTTCACATCGTCGACATCCGTAAACAACAGATCAAAGTATCAACTGGATAGGATATCCAAAAGGTGTTGAAAGCGTTCCCGGTGATAAAGACGGTTCACGACTCAAAGATATAATTAGCAAGCATATAACTTTCATGGACTAGTCATAATGGTTCAAGATTATTAAGCGCAAGGAATAAAGTGTGCCATCAAGTTTACTAACTAACTTTCTCAAAACAGACAAACATTTTATTTTGGAAGAAAACACGGCATATGGAATATGCACTGAAATAGCAAATGATGCTAATAGGTAGGTATGGTGGACACACCTGGCAATATTGGTTTTGGGAAGTTGGAAGCACAAGTATAGCACATACTCAGTGCAAGTGAAGGCTAGCAATAGAGAGGGAGCGACAAACGAGAGAGCAATAGCTGTCATAATCATGCTTGCAACAAAACAGGACTAATTATGGCATGAAAGTGATACAAGAACTCTGAGGCAAAATAAATCATCGAGGCTTATTGACTATTAATTAGTCATATGCATGCGTGAGCATGTGCCAAGTTGATACATTGGAAACGTATCTATAATTTTTGATGCTTCATGCTTGTTTAGTATCTACTTTGCTTTACTTGTGCATACTTTGAGGTGTTTTTTACATGCTTTCTGGTACTAACCTATTAACAAGTTGCAACAGTGTCAGATGCCTGTTTTCTGCTGTTTTGGGTTTCAGAAAAGTTAGTAAAAAAATATTCTCGGAATTGGACGGGATAAAGGACAAAGTCAATTACTTTCCATGGGGAACAAGAAGTCCAGAGGTGTAGCACCCCGGATAAATCGACTACTAGAAAATCGCTATTGTTTTTATTATGTGCATCATCATGACATCAGCATGCATTTGTTTGCCTAAAAGTATTTTGCCAAAAGCCTATTTTTGTTTTCTAAGATATCCCCACTCTATTTCAACTGTAAAACCCTCGATCTATCTGGATATTTTGTTTGCCTAAACTATTTTACCAAAAGGATATTTAAGACTAAATAAAATAAATAAAACGTTTTTGTTCGGGGAGGCAATCCGACCGGTTAGGCCAGAGGCCCAACCGAACTATATCACCTACAACCCAGCCCACCTAATCCAAACACTAACCCTAACCCTAAAATTCCTATCCCTAACCCTAACCCCCACCTCTCTCGCCCCACCCCTCCACTCAGCCGCCGCCACTTCCTGACACACGCGCACGCCACGAATCTGTTCCCACCCCGCTACCTGTCCCACTCCTGGCCCCACCCCGACGCATCCCCGGCCTCATCCCGTTTCCCTCGCGTCGCCCCGAACCCCACCTTCTCCTTCAGTGATCCCCCCCGCCGCTCGAGGCTGCCTCCCTCAACCTTCTGCAGCGACCATCGCCACCACCTCTCCCCGTCGACCCTGCTCCTCCCCAGGCCCTGACCCTCTCTGCCAGTGGCGCCCCCCGTGCCTCCGTTGTTGTCGCCAGGCCTCGCCTGCACCTTCCTACCGCAGCCTCCCTCCGAAGGCTGCCAGTCCCACCTGCCGACGCTGCCCCGTGGCGCCCGCTCTCTGCCTCTGCCAGCCATCTTGTCCGCGACTGCTGCAACCTCATGCCGCCCATGTTTCCACGCCGCTTCGCCCTGCTCGTGTCGTGCCTCGCCGTCCTCCGCGCCTCAACCATTGGGTGCCGCTGCTGTCTCCGCCTCGCCGCGTCGCTGCCGCCTTCTGCTGTGGTCGAGCCACGTCGCCACGACAAGCCCACCGGCCCCGCCGACCTCCACCTCGCAGGAGCGCCGCCGTCGCCCTGGTTGTTTGTTGCCACAAGAACACATGACGAGGTGGTGTGCTGCTACCATATTCTGTTCAAGTTCTACACGTGGACCACGACCAGAAATCGGTCAAGAACTTCCATGGTGCGATTTAGGCTTGGGTACCGATGTCCGTGTTGGTCTGTGATGCCAAGATTGCCGAGGCCCTGGGTGTTGGGTGTTCTATCGCAAGTCGAGGACCTTCGTGATCTGTCAAGATCGACCACCAAAAAAAAAACAAGACCTTCTTCATGGAACGTCGAGACCCCGGACCCGAAGGCGCCGAGACCCCGAGTGCGCCGACACGGATCCAAAGATCGCTGCCTCTGTATTCGGACCCTAAGATCGTCAGCATGGAACAACAAGATCGACGAATCGGCGCAAGATCTACTCCACAGATTGCCAAGTCCCGACCCTTGGATCCGAAGCCTCGAACCTGTCGAACCCTGAAGACCGATCCCCCGAACCCTCAGGACCCCAAGATCGCCATTCGATGTGTGACCCCTATCCGAGACCCCTCATATTTTTATAATATATGATATTGATCTTATTGCATATTAAATGAACATGTTTGCATACATATTGTGGGTGTTTGGGGGTATCTAGATGATTCACCTAAATTAAATATAGAGACCATATGCGTGCGAATCTAGTCCAATATTGGTCCCATTTAAATTTGTGCATCGAATCGGTCATATAATTTTGCTTTGTAAGACAACATTTAAATTGCGGGGTATCTAAAACAACTATAACCATATACTTAATTGTTGGGACCCCGGTTCCGCTTAATATGGCCTAATTGCATCACATTCTTGCCAAGCCATACATCATACATGCATCATGCCCGATCTTTTGCCGTAGTATTAAATAGTGCATCCGATGTTTCCTCTAGTGCTTTGCTTTTTCACGGATTAGGCAGATGAGTTGATGCGAGTGTCGACCTGATCTTCGGATGAACCTTCGACAGTGTTTCCAGGTGAGCATTCTCCCCCTTTCTACCTATCTTACTTTTATAGTATTCATTTCCTCCTGTTGATCTATTGCTATCTGTGTTACGATGCTCTAGTTTTCGTACCCGTGAAATCCCTTGCAGCCATTATATTGCCTTGGACACGTCCTATTACCTGTTGTTTGGTAGATAGTCGGCCTTGCGAGTCGTAGTTGCTTGCTCAGATGTTGTTTAGATGTCGTCAAGTACCATAGTTGTTGGAGAAATGCCTCATGCCTTATCTTGGAGATCATCATGGCTTCAATTACAGGTTAATAACTAAAATTGAAAGTAGGTAAATAATGCAGAGGCACAGGTGGGCAATAGATGTTATTTGGTTTTCAACCGTCCACTTGTGTCCCGTAGGACCCCGAGTACTTGATACATGTTCCTTGACTATTCGCGCTATCCGCATGTGGGACCATGAATCCCCTTAGCATGAGCTTGAGTCATATCTTATTTCTTAGGGCCACAAAGTAGTTTGGGGCTTTATTACTATCTTTTACCTACGCCATGATTATGCCATACTTTACTGCTTTATTTACTATTGCGTGTGGAGCTCCTGTACTGTTTTGTAACCCCGTGCCACATTTTCACGGTATCGACAAGCCCAGTCACACTTTCGGGTTCCCAGTCGTTTACAGCCGTCGTCATAAACCTCTTTGTCCGTCTCGGAGCCGACCAACTTCATAGCGGGTAGCTTGGTGGGGTGGCCCCCTGAAATATTATATGAATCTTGCGATTTCTTTGTCGTGAGGCCTCGTTGGGTTTTCATTTGGTTTTTCCGAGGTTGATCGTGCGTGTGTTGCTATTTGTGCCCCCTGCAGGGTAAAACTTTCTGAAAGCCGTGTCCGTGGTTATGGACGACTTGGAGCATAGTATCTCGATCATAGACAACTATAACTAAAGTAGTGCTATAAATTTGACTTTATAATGACTAGTAATCAGCTTCACTACAACGGAATGGCTAAATAAAAGTACCAACAAACTGATGGGTTTGGGATATCTCATGCTATATGTATCTGACTAGTAAGTATTGCAACTACAACAGAATGGTTAACTAAAACTGCCCACTGCTTATGTTATCAGAATGACTCATGCTATCTATATCTGGCTAGTAAGTGCCGCAACTATAATGGAATGAGTAAAACTGCCAACCCTGTGAGTTCCTCGGATTGACTTCCTCGGTTGGTGTCGAGGGGGAATACCAGGATGGGTATGTTTGGTGTTAGAATAAGGTTGGATCCGAATAGGTCTTTCTTATCCCTCTTTGATAGTCGTCAGATGTATTGAGTCTCTATAGGTTGTTTAGTGCATGTTGCGTTGCCGCTTCAGTCCACCATACCTATGTAGGCGAGGACCGCCGAATTCTAGTCTCGCCGTGTACTGGCCTCGGAACTGACCGCTCTCTTTTTCCTTTGCCCTTTGTCGGCACCCCTTTTGTTTAAGCAGGTTTTGAGATCGACGTCGTTAGCAGTGTTACCCTTCCGGCTTGGCCTGGGCAGGGTTATGGACGCCATTGGTTATTCTTCAGGGCTCTTAGCTCAATTTGCATCTTGTCCGTACTCGGACGTTGTATCGTTTTAAAGGTGATATGGATCTTTATATTGTATATTTGTATTCTTGACTCTTTGAGTCATTGTTGTATATATCTGTTCTGTGGGTTCCACCGTGGACTATTGTGTAATGGTATTACTTCGTTTTCCACCCGCACGAAAGTGCCTGGTGGGCACCTTTGAATCGTTTCTATGCGGGTTTGGCGGGAAACGGTGAAAGTTGCATAGGGCCGATTCTGAGGGTGTTACAAGAGGAGAGCCCGGAAGGCCCGGCCAGAGGCAGACCCACCCAGCGTGCGGTGGGCCCAGCCTCCGGCTAGGGTTTGGTGGTTCGCCGCCGCCTTCCCCTTCGCCTATAAGAAGACCCCGATGCAGAAACCCTGAGTACCCGATCAGAAATCCACGAAACCTTCTATAGCCGCCGCCACCATCATCCCTATATCGGGGGGTATGAAGCTCTTCCTGGCACCTTGCCGAAGGGGAGATCATCCCGGAGGCCTTCTCTCCAGTATGATGCGTGAGTAGTTCCACCTTGGACTATGGGTCCATGTAGTAGCTAGATGGTTGTATCTCCTCCTTTGTGTTTTCATGTATAGATCTTGTGAGCTCCGTTCATGATCAAGATCTAATCTATTTGTAATCATGCATGTTGTGTTTGCGGGGATCCGATGGATATTGAGATTATTATGTTGGTTTGATTAATAGTTTTGTCTTTATGATTCTATCATGTCTGTGTTGTTTGTGATCTTGCATGCTCTCCGTTGTTAGTAGCTATCTTGGCCAAGTAGTTGCTAGTGACTCCAAGAGGGGGTATTTATGCTCGATAGTGGGTTCATGCCTCTAGTATCCAAGGGAAGTGACAGAAATCTCTTCGGTTGTAGATGTGTTGTTGCCACTAGGGATAAAACAACAGTCTCTTGTTCATGGAACATGTGGACTATTTACCTTACAAACTTTGCTTAAAGCAGTTGTCTATTGCTTGCAACTTAATACTGGAGGGCGTTCGGATGATAACCTGAAGGTGGACTTCTAGTCATAGATGCAGTTGGATGGCAATCTATGTATCTTGTTGTATTGCCCAATCAACCTCATAGGATCTTTCTGACTAGTAATTGCATTGTTATGCCTTGCTCAGTTCTTGTCAATTGCCCTGCTGTAATTTGTTTACCCTTCATGACATGTTGTTTATCCAAGGAGAGCACCTCTAGTGAACTATGGACCCCGGTCCAATCTTTACCATTGATAAATCTTCCACTATTACTTGTTTACTTGATGCAAACCATTACCTTCCACACCATACGTTTAATCCTTTGTTACAGCAAACCGGTGAGCTTGACACCTCACTGTTTGTTGGGGCAAAGTCTTGAGTTTGTGTTGTGCAGGTCTCCACGTTGCTTGCAACACCTGTGTGACGTTTCCTTCCTCCTTATGGTTCGATAACCTCGGTCTCAACTGAGGGAAAACTTGCTGCTTGCTCTTCACGCCCTGCGCTTGGGGTTACCAACGAAGTGCCATGTCGAGCACCATCAAGTGTTTCTGGCTCCGTTGTCGGGGAATAAAGAAAGAAGCTCCCACGTCAACTAGGCGCCATCAACAAGTGTTCTGGCGCTATTGCCAGGGAGGCTAAGGACATCTTCACTAGGGGAGTCCTTCACTTCCTTCCTCTTTACTTTGTTTTTAGTTTGCTTTGTTTCTTTTGCTTGGTTTTGTTTGCCTCTTTCAAAAAAACCCAAAAAAATTAGTCTAGTTTGGTTTGCTTGCTTTATTCAAAAACACAAAAAAAAATTATTACCTGCTCTAGTTGCTGCCATGTCTGGTTTTGGATCAACCTCTATTTCCCCTAAGATAGAAATCTCCACTTTTAAGCAAAAAAGTGAAGAAAGTTTTAAGGAGGCTTGGTTTAGAATCTCTGCTTTCCAGAGGGAAACTGAGCCTGAGGTAAGCCTCTGCTTGGTTATTGATAGTTTTTACCGCGCTATTGCTCTTCGTTATAGATATGCTTTGGATGTTGTGGCTGAGAAAGATATTTTGCTTTGTACTGAGGAAGAAGCCTTTGATGCCATAAAAAAGTTGATTGCAATTTATAATACACCTGGCAAGTCTGATTCCTCTTTCACAAATATTTTTGCCAGGTTGAACACTCTTGAGACTAGTATTGCTGCTATGAATAGATGCTATCACACGCATAGGGCTTACCATGATTATGTTCCCATAAATTCTGAGCCTTCAAAGTGGTTTCCCACAATCAAAGTCTCTATAAATACTACACTTTTCGATGCTCGCTGTGATATCTGATAGGTCGAAAACATATCTATAATTTTTTATGCTCCATGCTTGTTTTGTATCTACTTTGCTTTGCTTTGTCTATACTTTGAGGTGTTTTTATATCTTTTCTGGAACTAACCTATTAACAAGTTGCCATAGTGCCGCTTACTGTTTTCTTCATTTTTGGTTCCGAAGGCAGAAAATCAATATTCTCGGAATTGGACGGGACAAAAGCCAAAGTTATTATTTTTCCCGGAGCAACACGGAACGACGAAGCAGATCCGGAGGGGGGCCACATGGTGGCCAAACCCCCTAGGCGCAGGCAAGCCCTAGAGGCGCCTGGAGGGGGTGTGGGCGCCCTGGATCCCCACCGACCTTGATTCCTGCGCCTATAAGAAGCCTCCGACCCAAAAACCCTAGGCAGTCCATCATACTTCCAGAAAAAACTCCGTAGCGCCGCTGCCACCGAAAGGGAGATTCGGGGGATAGAAAGTCTTTGTTTCGGCACCCTGCCGGGACGGGGAAGTGCCCCCGGAGCCATCTCCATCGATCTCCATCGCCATCTTCATCACCGTTGCTAATTCCCATGATGAGGAGGGAGTAGTTCTTCCTCGAGGCTAAGGGCTCTACCGATAGCTATGTGTTCGTCTCTCTCCCTATGCATGATCTTGTGGTCATGAGCTTTGTAGTCAAGTAGATCTACCTTTCTACTCAAGTGCTTCATTAGATCTCTGCTCTCCTCATGTGTGTGAAAGTGACAGCGTGCACGCCATGGTGGCACTTAGGTTTGAGTCTACATAAATACTCTTTGTGCTTTAATAGATCTATGCTTTTCCCCACGCGTGTGAAAGTGACAGCGTGCATACCATGTGTGGAACTTTGGCTAGATTGAATATTTTTTATGAGTTATATTTGAAGTTGGATGTCTCTATGAAATTGTGGTGTTTGTTGGAACCATCTAGCGCTCAAGGTGACAGTGTGGGGTTATCTAGATTGGGGAAGGCCCTACCATGGATTAGAGTGTCCAACCGGAGAGTAGTTAAGAGTAGTATCATGAAGAGAGGATATTTATATGAGAGAGTGTTCACTAGTGAAAGTATGATCCCTAGGCCTTGTTTCTAAACATTGAAACACCGTTTGCTACTAGATTTGTTGCATGTTTACTTGCTTCCTTCTTGTTGCCTTTAGTCTTTACCTCACCGCCAAGCTCTTTTCTAGCACCGTTACCACTTGTATTTCACTATCTCTTGGCGGAACTAGTGCACCTATATTGGGTGTGTTGGGGACACAAGAGACTTCTTGTATCTTGATTGCAGGGTTGCTTGAGAGGGAATACCTTTGACCACTTTCTCCCTGAGTTCGATAAACCTTGGGTAATCCACTTAAGGGAAACTTGCTGTTGTTCTACAAACCTCTGCACTTGGAGGCCCAACAACTGTCTACAAGAATAGAAGTGCATAGACATCAAGCTCTTTTTTGGCGTCGTTGCCGGGGAGGTAAGGTAAAAGGTACTCACATCCTCTGGTGTGAGTTCTCGAAGTTATTTACTTTAGATTCTGTAGTTTTGTCTTTTTGTTTGTTGTTTTCACTAGTTAGGCTTAATGGAAAACAACCAAAAAAATTAGAGAGCTTTATAGTGTTTATCTTGAGTTAGGACATGAAGTGTTTGAAGAGAAAATTAAAAAACCTATGGAACTTTATTTGCATGCTAATAGAAATGTTATTAGTATGAATTCTTTCGACACCATTATTGCTAATGCTATGGAAAAGTCTAAGCTTGGGGAAGCTAGTTTTGATGAAAATGATCTTTTTAGTCCCCTAGCTTTGGAAGATAGCTATTCCATTTCTTATGATGATAACAAACCTCCAATATATGATGATTACAATGATGAATATGATATTTTCAGTCCACCTACTATTGAGGAGAAAATTTATTGTGATTACAATATGCCTCCTATATTTGATGATTATGGTGATGAGAATAACAATGATAGCTATTTTGTTGAATTTGCTCCCACTACAATTAATAAGAATGACTATGCTTATGTGGAGAGTAATAATTATTTTATGCATGTGGCTCATGATAAGAATGTTTTATGTGATAGATATATTGTTAATTTTATTCATGTTGCTACTGAAAGTTATTATGAGAGAGGGAAACATGGTCTTATGCATCTCAAAAATATTGAGTTCCCCTCTTTATGTTGAAAATTTTGAGGTTGCACTTGTTTTGCTTTCCTATGCTTATTGCTTTGTGCTTTCATGACTTGTTCCTTTACAAGACTCCTATGCATAGGAAGTGGGTTATACTTAAATGTGTTTTGAATCTGCTTCTAGATGCTCTCTTTTACTTCAATTCATATTTCTTATGTGAGCATCTTCTCAAGCTATCAAGCCTAACTTAAAGGCATTAAAGAAAAGTACTTGTTGGGAGATAACCCAAGAGTTTTCTTGAGTATTGGAAGTTATTACTTCTGTAATGACCTCTCCTTATCATTTTTGTTTTTTTCTGTGCCAAGAATAACCTCTAATGAGAGGGAATTAAGATTTGGGGAGTTGCTGTCCCGAAACAGATTTCTGTCCTCCACCATAAAAATTCATGAGGAGTCTCTGTAAGTCGGATTGAGTTGAAATTTAAGAATAAATCCCCCAGTATGTTAGCTAACTTTCGTTAGTTCAACACTTTTTGATTTGAGTAACAGAAGATGTTTGAAAAAATCGGTTTCTACCTACTGGTCTGTTTTGACAGATTTCTGCCATTATTTGAATTTGCTTCTTATTGATTCTTTTTTGGGTTCCTTTTGGTAAATTGAGATTTTTGAAGGAGTTGCTACAGTAGCTTGTGTTTTCAGTGAAAAGTTTTGCTGTTCTAAAGCTAAACCCAAAGGTCTATTATCTTTTGAATACACCAATTTTGCTAATGAAGATTGTGTGAAGTTTTGTATGAAGGAAAATTTGCAGGTGTAGAGAAAGAATGATGTAATGAGATGAAGAATGGACAAAAGATCAAGCTTGGGGATGCCACCCCGTGTCACCCCAAGAAATATTCAAGCGGTACAAGCGTCAAAGCTTGGGGATGCCCAAGGCATCCCCTTCTTCATCAATAAAAATCTCAGGTCTTTCTAGACACTTCGTTTTTATTGTTTCATGCATTTTTGTGTTATTCTTGGAGCATCTTAGTTTTCATTTTTGGTTTTAGTTTGCTTGAGTAAGTTGGTTGGTTACACCACACTTCTTTTGGAGAGAGACACACTCTGTTTCCATTGCCTAGAACACTCTAGTTTTCACTCTTATTGTTCTCTAAGTGTTCACTTTTGCTAGCATTGTGTTTAGCCTTAGTTTTCTTATGCTTTGTGCTTAGAACTTTTTAGTTCTTCTTTGTGGATTTATGAGACAAGCTCACTGATCTTTGTTGATTATTATCTTTGTGAGTTGTTTCAAATAAGTTGTTTGGTGGTGGAAAGAGTAGAAAGCTTCATGCTTAAGTGGTACAAAAGGGAGCTTGTTTTGACTGTGACTTAGACTTTAGCATGACATGCTAGGTGTTTTTTTGACCTTATGCTTAGTGATTATTGTTGTAGAATGACTTGTTCCAAACAATTAGGATTGCTTAATGTGCCTTGAAGGAATAATGCGTTGTTTTAGCATACAAAAGCATAGTATTTTGGTATTCTCCTTTGATGTTTTGCTTGGGTTGACTTGGAACATGCTCACACCATGTTATGACTATGACAAGTCACCATTAGCCTCTATGATCATTTAGTCCTTGACTTGTAGTACCAATCTTTGCTTTGATTAGTATGCTTTGTTGCACTGCATGATTATGGCCATTATTGCTCTCTTAGTTGGTTGCTGCTAGCCTCCACTTGTATGAGTAAGTTATACTCATGCTTACAACTCCCAAGAAACCAAGTTATTCCAAAGTGTCCACTATAAATTCCTATGCATGGTGTGTTACACCATTCCAAGTATATTCTTGTTTTCAGCTATCTACCAATTAAATACTATTTTGTTATGTGAAAACTTAGTGATTAAAGACCTCACAAACTTGATGGCACACTTTATATTCTTTGACCCTAATAAATTTGAACCATTGTGACAACTTTGTTGTATATTCTTGCACTTATAAGTTGGAATTAGTAGAACCGTGCTGTCACGGGGAACGTTTTCAACATTGCACTTGTACTTTGTACTCAGTTGATATCATGCTCTTTTTTCTATGGATGTCACCGGTGTGAAATAAAGAGGGAACTTGTAAGTCCATGGAGTTTGTATCCTGTTGTAGAGAAACGCCTAGGCCGCTAGCCAAAGCCATGCCTAATCATGGTGGAAACTTACAACATCACCATAATGAGCTATCTATGAAGCATCCTCAATAAAAATCTATGTATATGGTAAATAAAAAGATTGCTGAGATGCTCATTGTCTGCTTGCCTTGTCATTTTGGTTATGGGAAAGCTCCTGTACCATGTGCAAGGGGTACCCCGTTGGCAGTTCTTAATGATATGCAAATACATACAATGACAAGAACTTACATGGACCCAAAGTTGAGTATGCATGAGTTGTGGCCCTCATATTCAAGGGACTTGAGATTGCCAACTTATACTTCGTCAAGCATATACCCCACCTTTGACACTTTAACCTTAACCACTTCAAGATGCTTATGATAGGGGCAATGAGGGTTGAAAGCTAACAAGTACCATAATTTTTGGAAGCTCCTTTTGAAACTTGAAATCCCTTCTTCCTTTATAAAAGGACTTTCTTCCACCATTATTTGAGTCTCCACCTTCTACCTTTAGACACCATTAAGAGAGCATAGTTGTCATTATGTGTGCAGTGTCCCAAAGCTTATTGATTGATGCATATTGTGATATTACTTGTTCTTGTGCTACTTATTTCTAGTCACCCTTGTGAACTTTGAAGGTGTCCTATGCATCTATTTGCTACTCTATGAGGGACAAGATGAATGCCACTATGCCATGTTTTCTGTATGTGAAACAAACAAACGTTTTTCAATGCATGTTATTCATGATCTTTTGTTTGTAGCCTTTCATGTTGCATGCATAGTTACTTTGTCAAATTGTTATAACTCCATCTTTCATGCTCATGTTTATAGTTCTTTTGATCCTAGCTTTTAATGCTTGCAACTGGTTGATCTTGGTTTTGATGGTGCATGTCACCTAAAAAAATATTCTTTTTATCACTTACCTACTCGAGGACGAGCAGGAGTTAATCTTGGGGATGCTTGATACGTCTGAAACGTATCTATAATTTTTGATGCTCCATGCTTGTTTTGTATCTACTTTGCTTTGCTTTGTCTATACTTTTGAGGTGTTTTTATATCTTTTCTGGAACTAACCTATTAACAAGTTGCCACAGTGCCTGTTGCATGTTTTCTTCTGTTTTTGGTTCTAGAAAGGCAGAAAATCAATATTCTCGTAATTGGACGGGACAAAAGCCAAAGTTATTATTTTCCCGGAGCAACACGGAACCACGAAGCAGAGCCGGAGGAGGGCCATGGGGTGGCCAAACCCCCCTAGGCGCAGGCAAGCCCTGGAGGCGTCTGGAGGGGGTGTGCGCCCCCTGGATCCCCACCGACCTTGATTCCTGCGCCTATAAGAAGCCTCCGACCCAAAAACCCTAGGCAATCCATCATACTTCCAGAAAAACCTCCGTAGCGCCGCCGCCACCGAAAAGGAGATTCGGGGAACAGAAAGTCTCTATTCCGGCACCCTGCCGGGACAGGGAAGTTCCCCCGGAGCCATCTCCATCGATCTCCATCGCCATCTTCATCACCGTTGCTAATTCCCGTGATGAGGAGGGAGTAGTTCTTCCTCGAGGATAAGGGATCTACCGGTAGCTATGTGTTCATCTCTCTCTATGCATGATCTTGTGGTCATGAGCTTTTAATCAATTAGATCTACCTTGCTACTCAAGTGCTTCATTAGGTCTCTGCTCTCCCCATGTGTGTGAAAGTGACAGCGTGCACGCCATGGTGGCACTTAGGTTTGAGTCTACATAAATACTCTTTGTGCTTTAATAGATCTATGCTTTTCCCCACATGTCTGAAAGTGACAACGTGCATACCGTGTGTGGCACTTTGGCTAGATTGAATATTTTTTATGAGTTATATTTGGAGTTGGATGGGTCTATGAAATTGTGGTGTTTGTTGGAACCATCTAGCGCTCAAGGTGACAGTATGGGGTTGTCTGGATTGGGGAAGGCCCTACCATGGATTAGAGTGTCCAACCGGAGAGTAGTTAAGAGTAGTATCATGAAGATAGGATATTTATATGAGAGAGTGTTCCCTAGTGAAAGTATGATCCCTAGGCCTTGTTTCTAAACATTGAAACACCGTTTGCTACTAGATCTGTTGCATGTTTTCTTGCTTCCTTCTTGTTGCCTTTAGTCTTTACCTCAACGTCAAGCTATTTTCTGGCACCGTTACCACTTGTATTTCACTATCTCTTCGCGGAACTAGTGCACCTATATTGGGTGTGTTGGGGATACAAGAGACTTCTTGTATCTTAATTGCAGGGTTGCTTGAGAGGGAATACCTTTGACCACTTCCTCCCTGAGTTCGATAAACCTTGGGTAATCCACTTAAGGGAAACTTGCTGTTGTTCTACAAACCTCTGCACTTGGAGGCCCAATAACTGTCTACAAGAATAGAAGTGCGTAGACATCAATATCATGTCTGAATTTTGTCTCATGCCTAAATATATTTTTGATTCCTTGAGTCTTTGGGGGCTCATTGAAGGAGGAGAGGAAATATCTCTTACCAACAATGCCACTATATTGCCCATTGGAATAGCTGAGGGTGTGTTTACAAAAATCTCAGGGAAAATGGTGTCTACTGATTATCTTGTTATTGAATGTGTAGGCAAAGGACAAATCACACTTGGAAGTTCTCTACTGAAACACCTTGGGGCAGTAATAGATGTGGGAAAAGGCATCATGCACTTTGCTCCCCCGATAAGCAATCATATCTTCCCCAAGGAGAAAAATAAAGGTAAGAAAAGAAGGAACAAGAGGGGCAATGCTTCATTTGAAAATACTTGATTCTTCTTGCTTCTTGTGCCTAACCTAAAGGCGTTAAAGAAAAGTACTTGTTGTGAGATAACCCAAGAGTTTCCTTGAGTCTTGGAAGTTATTACTTCAGTAATGACCTCTACTTATCCTTTTTTGTTTGATTTTTGTGCCAAGAATGACGTCTAATGAGAGGGAAGTAATATTTGGGGAGTTGTTGTCCCGAAACAGATTTCTGTCCTCCACCAAAAAAATTCGTGAGGAGGATCTGTAACTCGGATTGATCTAAAAATTTACGAATACATCCCCCAGTATGTTAGATAACTTTCGTTAGTTTAACACTTTTTGGTTTGAGCAACAGAAGATATTCAAACGAATCGGTTTCTACCTACTAGTCTGTTTTGACAGATTTCTGCCATTATTTGCATTTGCTTCTTATTGATTCCTTTTTGAGTTCTCTTCAGGTAAATTGAGTTTTTTGAAGGATTTACTACAGTAGCTTGTGTTTTTAGTAAAAAGCCTTGCTGTTCCAAAGCTTTGCCAGTGGTCTAATATCTTTTGAATAAACTAATGTTGGTAATGAAGATTGTGTGAAGGTTTGTATGAAGGAAAATTTCAGGTGTAGAGAGAGAATGATGCAATGAGATGAAGAATGGACAAAAGCTCAAGCTCGAGGATGCCACCATAGTGTCACCCCAAGAAATATCCAAGAGGTACAAGCGTCAAAGCTTGGGGATGCCCAAGGCATCCCCTTCTTTATCAATAAAATGCTTAGGTCTGTCTAGACACTTTGTTTTTATTGTTTCATGCACAGTTGTGTTGTTCTTGGAGCATATTAGTTTTTGTTTGCTTTGCTTAGGTTGTTTAGTTTGCTTGAATAAAGTAGTTTGGACCCCCGTTCTCGCTGTGTTGTTTTGTAAGTAAGTTTGCTTGGTGTTGGAAAGGAGTAGTAAGTTCTTGCTTGAAGTGCAAGAGGAGCTTTCATTGACCGTGACTTAGACTTTAGCATGACATGCTAGGTGTTGTTTTAGCATTATGCTTAGTGATTATTGCTGTAACATGTATTGTTCCAAACAATTGGGATTGCTTAGTGTGCCTTGAAAGAATTATGCGTTGTTTTAGCATGCAAAAGCATAGTATTGTGGTATTCTCCTTTGATGCTTTACTTGGGTTGACTTGGAACATGCTCACACCATGTTATGACTATGACAAGTCACCATTAGCCTCTATGATCATTTAGTCCTTGACTTGTAGTACCACTCTTTGCTTTGATTAGTTTGCTTTTGTTGCACTCCATGATTTTGGCCATTATTGCTCTCTTAGTTGGTTGCTCCCATTCTTTTACTAGCCTCCACTTGTATGAGTAAGTTCTACTCATGCCTCCAACTCCCAAGAAACCAAGTTATTCCAAAGTGTCCACTATAAACTCCTATGCATGGTGTGTTACACCATTCCAAGTATATTCTTGTTTTCATCTATCTTCCAATTAAAAACTATTTTGTTATGTGAAAACTTAGTGATTAAAGCCCTCACGAACTTGATGGCACACTTTATTCTTTGACCCTAATAAACTTGAACCATTGTGACAACTTTGTTGTATATGCTTGCACTTATAAGTTGGAATTAGCAGAACCGTGCTATCACGGGGAACGTTTTCAACATTGCACTTGTACCTTGTTGTACTCAGTTGATATCATGTTCTTTTGTCTATGGATGTCACTGGTATGAAATAAAGAGGGAACTTGTAAGTCCATTGAGTTTGTATTCTGTGTTAGAGAAACTCCTGGGCCGCTAGCCTAAACCATGCCTAATCAAGGTGGAAACTTGCAGCATCACCATAATTAGCTATCTATGAAGCATCCTCAATAAAAATCTATGCATATGGTAAATAAAAAGATTGCTGAGATGCTCATTGTCTGCTTGACTTGTCATTTTGGTTATGGGAAAGCTCCTGTACCATGTGCAAGGGGTACCCCGTTGGCGGTTCTCAATGATATGCAAATACTTAAAGTGACAAGAACTTACCTGGACCCAAATGACGAGGTTTAATCTCGTCAATGCCCATTGTTATGGACTTGGGTTTTGGAGAAGATGGGGTTGCTGGAGATCGCGGAATGGTTAGCAAACAAGCAACACGGGACACGAGGTTTACCCAGGTTCAGGCCCCCGGAGGGTAAACCCTACTCCTGCTTGTCTGCTCTTGATTACGGCGGAACCGGTGATTACATAGGTGTGTAGATGCAATCTGGCGTGGAGGTGCGTATGCAAAATTATGAGAGAGAGATCTAGGTCGTGCCCTCCTAGCCTTTATATAGACTTAGGAGGTCCCAGGAACAGATCTAGTCGGTTACAGGTTCTAGGGTTTACCCCTTTGAATTTCCTATCTACTCTAGTCTTGCTCTCTAAGGATCCGAAGGCGTCATGGGCCTTGGCCACCCGAAAGTCTTCATGGGCCGGCGTATATTTGTCGTGTGCCTTCCTTGGGCTGGACCAGGTATACTGAGATCGTGTACCAATGGGGTATAACCATGTCAGTAGCCCCCGAGTGTTCAGTCGAATCGTAGATTCGGCTGAGGACTCTTCAATCCTTCGGGTGCAACTCTGTCTTTCAAGAGAATGTGCAGGGATTGTTGATACGTGTGCCTGACTCTCCCGACGGATCGTGGTCGATTAAGCGCCTTAGGACAAAACAACACGATCTTCTTGAGTTCGAGTCCCTCGACTCGAACCCGAACATATGTCTGGCGTAATTCACTCAGCCATGAGGACTTATAGGAGTGGAATTCGGTGAATTTAATTGATGTACCCAACGCGTCTCAGGATTTTTCATCGCTACAACGGGTTTATACTAGCAGAGCGCAGTCATGTGCGTTACCAGGCCATCAGATGATATCTGTAGGTCTTATCTTTGCGTCGCAGACATAGCATCCGAATTTTATCACCGCGGAGGTGTTTCGGGTAGCCAAGGAGAATGCTACTCACTTAGCGTTTAATTGGGGCAGAGTTGCCTAATTTTTTTTGCATACTGATCCGAAGGATCGCAGTCGAAATTTTATAGGGTGTGCGACCAGCGCTCCCTATGGGAGTAGCCCCCGAGTGTCTGTTCGAGTCGTAGACTCGAGCGGAGACTTTAATTCAGCCGTTGTTCAGTGTGAGGTCCGTATGACACAAATTTTTTCGGATGCTTAAATCCATCCTCCCTATGGGAGTAGCCCTCGAGTCCATAGTGGAGTCGTAGACTCAACATAGTACTAGAAGAAATAGTTCAGTGCTGTAACGTGTTGTTCATTCTTCAGGTGTGCGGCCAGCGCTCTTGATAGGAGTAGCCCCCGAGTAATTATTCGAATCGTAGATTCGAGTGAGTACTCTTATCTTTGAAGCCGAAGAAATTGTGACTGTTGCTAGTATAGCTTTTGATGACGTCAGTGCTGAAGATCGATGACCTCAAGCGTCTACTGCGCCAGAGATGACTTGACTGGATGAACATGGGTCCCACTTTCTGACCTTGAATTGACCGGTCACGCGTGGCGTGGATATAATTACGGTGACGCCTCGATTTCCGCATGTAGTGGATAGCGTATTAGCGACGGTTTGTTGCGATGCTGACACGTGTATGGCCAGATCCTGTCTCGATGGACGGTTGTCGTGCATCGTCTTCGTCTTTATAATAATTGGGGGAAAACATTAGTCTGATTTCACTGCAGCCATTCTTGTTTTACTGCTCCCTTGTTCTCTGAGAGTTCTTGCTGCGCGCTGGAATATCCTCGGACATTTCCTTCTTCCATCCTACGTCCTCGTCGCCGGCGCCGCCGTACCGCAATGGGAAAACCAAAGAAGTCCTCCTCTGTAGTTGGTACCAGCGCTGCTGGAGGGAAGAAGAGTGCTGCCGCTACCCGTGTCACCGACGGTGGATGGCGGCGATCGGAGACGCGGGAGAGTGATCTCCGCAAGATTCGTGGGCGGGGCTTGATCCCGCAGGATAGGGAGGCCGTAAAACTCCCAGGCAACGAGGTAATCCCCCGTCCCCCTGCTGGGTTTTGGGTTATGTTCCTCGCCTTCGTTATTCGCGGCTTTTCCTTCCCAGTCCACGACTTCCTTCGTGGACTGCTTTTTCTTTACGGTGTCCAATTGCATCATCTTCCCCCAATTCTCTTCTTTTACGGTGTCCAATCCGCATTTCTTTACGGTGTCCCCCTGCTTGTTTTATCACTTTCTGCGAGTGCTGGCTCGGTATCGAGCCGCACTTTGGCCTCTTCCGGAAACTCCATTCCATGAAGAGGCAATCTGGTTCGGATGGTGTTTATCCCATTCGTGGTTGCATCATCTCCCACCCAAGCTGCTTTTCTTTTCTTTTTCCATGTCCGAATCTGTCCAGTACCGGCGGAGGCGATGGTTTTATATCCGCGACTCCACAGTGGCTGGGCAAGATTTTGGTCTTGCTCCTTTCGATCCCTCCCAAAAGATCGAGCCGAAGAGGTCCTGGAAAAACCAGATCTTGGATGGCGAGGTAGCGGAGATAGAGGCTCTCTATCGTCGAGTGGAGGATCTCCAGTTGATTCCGGAGAAGGAAGTGAACGATGTGGATATCATCCGCACTTTTCTTGAGCGTCAGGTGCAACCACTCCAGGCTAGGGCGCACCCTATGTTCCTTTATGCTGGCCGTCGTGATCCGACTAGGGTTTCGGCTAAGAAATTCTCCCAGGGAGATCTCGATAGGGCCCTTCGTTCGCCGCTAAAGTTCAAGGCTGGAGAGGATATCCCGGGGAAGTCGCTGACTTCTCCGTTTTCTGCTTCGCTTCCTCTTCCACAGGTGTAGATCTGTGCGCGTAGCGCTATTTTTGACTGCATTGTATTTGCACTTGTTTGCTAACAAATTTTCTTCTCTTGTGCAGGACTTCAAAGTGCCGGGCATGTCGCCTCCATTACCCGAAGTATTTCCGGATGCTCCAGATAATGAGGTGGATTCCATGTCCGAGCTGCCATCGGAGCGATCTCTGGCTGAAGAGGCCAATGAGTCGAGCGAGGACCACACTCGCAAGCGGACATGGAGCTCCAGTGAGTCTTCGGATGCCTCGACTCCTCCGACTCCTAGGAATCCGCTGTGTCTTGAACATCACAGTGATGGGCATGGAGGCTCTTCCTCTATGATTCCTGCCGTTCTCGTGCGGGTTGTGGCACCGCATCCGTCGGCGAAGCAGAAGAAGGAAGAAAAGAAGGAAGAGAAGAAAGAGGAGAAGAAATTCCGGAGGACCCCTCCTGTCTTCGACCTGAGCGAGCTTGACTCGTAAATTTCTTTAGTCATGCACTGCTTTTCCTTGCCTGTTTACTTTGTACTTGTGCTAATTTGTCCTTGTGCAGCCACTCCTCCAACGACTCCTCCAGTGATGGTGCTCGGGAGATGATGGGGGAGTAGAAATCGCGTTTCCTACTCCTCAGACGGTGGCTACCTCTGAAGGCGCTGCTCCAGACCCTTCTCCGCAGGAGGTTCAGGTGGTTGCGCCTCAGAAGGCTGCAAGCGGACCTTCGGAGTCGCCATCGGATCATGTGAGTAGTTCTGCTTCCTGCCACGGGGAAAGCCCCCGAGCATCTGTAAAGGAGTTTTGTTGTTTGTTCTTCCTTCGGGTCTCGGGGGGGCCCCCGAGTGCTTTCGTGTGTGTAGTTTGCTTCTACTCTTTCTTTTGGGCGTAGCCCCCGAGTCCTTCTTTTGACTAGTAGGTCTTCTTCCTGCAACCTTTTGTGCAGGATGCCAAACGACTGGTGCAGCAGCACCTGGCGCTAGAGGCCAGCCTCAAACAGCTTCAAGGTGCTTGTATGCCTTGGTATTTGCTTCTTATTGTATTCTTGTCCTGTTATCCGAAGTTTGTATTATTTGAATGTAGAGGAGCACAACACCTCCCTTCGTGAGATTGATGCTCTCAAAAAGAGCCTCGGTCAAGCGGAGAAGAAGGTCGAGGTCGCCGTTGGTGCGAAAGAGCGCCTCGAGCTAGAGCTAGACACTGCGGCCGAGGCTAAGGAGCACCTGCAGCGGGAGGCCACGGACCGCGAGGATCAGCTTGCCACCGCCACGGCTTCGCGTGAGAGAGAGGTGGCCGGCAAGCTTATGGCGACTGCCAAGGCTGTCTCGGGTGAGTATCTTCACCTGCCTCTTTTGATTTCCTTGTCTTTCTTTTGCGGTGCTGTCGTTCGTTCTTCTTCCTTGTTGTCTTAGATGTCGCAGGCATCGAGTTTGATCGCGATGCTCTGGAGCATGGGAGTGCTCTGGATGATACTGCTGCGGCGGTCGAAGATCACTGCAGCACCGTCGTCAGCTCGCTTGCCAAGGCCAAGGAGGTCCTTGGGCGCTTCTACAAGGAGCTTGTCCCCAAGGGCGCGGCCCTTGATGATGTTGATGCTCTGGCGAAGGCACTGTCAGCCAAAGCACCTGCGGCGTACAAGCGCAAGAAGAAGGGCATTGGCGCATCCGCCGGGCTGGCAATGGCCTTGGCGGCTGGAGCGGAGCTGGACCTTCCCCAGGTCACTTCCCGGATGCCGACGACTGCTGATGGATCCGAGGTCGCCTTCGCTACCTATGCTGCTCGTTGTAAGCGTTATGGGCCGAAGCTGATTGATCTGCTGGCCGAGTACGCGCTACGACAGCAGGGGGAAGCCAAGGCGAGGCAATCAGGCTCCGATGCTACTCAGGGTGCCGCGTCTTAGGGGCAGTAGCTGTAGGATAGTTGTAGTCTCTTTTGTTGTACTTATTTTGATGAACAAATCCTTGTGCCACGTAGTGGCTTTTGATGCACTTAATGAATTTGTTGAGTTATGTGCTCCTTCGTCTGCGTGTTCATGTCTTTGCCTTTCTGTTGATCTAGGGTCCTTCGTGTGCTGATCCCGTTGACACCTCGCCTGTAGCGCGGCTACGGCCATCTTTGGATGATTCGTCGCAGCTTGCGTTTCTTCGAGACCGTGTTCGTAGTCTCGAGAAAGAGTTGCTTGGGGTGCGTGGCCATGCCGACGTTTGGAAGTCCAAGGCGGATCGCGGTGTTGCCAGAGAGGAGTACTTGATGGCGGAATTGCTTCGATTATCCGAGAAGCTTCAGTGTAAGTTTTTCGAGCTGTTGCCCATTTCTTCGGATGCACCTGCTGGCATTGCATCTTACTTTTGTGCAAGTATTGCAAGTGCTAACCTTGCTCCAAGGGAGGAGAAGGAGCGTGTTGCTGTTCGGGTCAATTGCTTGACTCAACAGGACATGGAAGCCGGCGGGTTCTTCTGGATGGATCGTGACCGTGCCATGGTCCTTGCGACGGTGCAAGATCGCGTTCACCATGTATCGCGGGTGCTTCGTCAGGTGCATACTTCACTCGCGTCGGTTCTGCATGTGATGTTTTCGCTGGATGCTGCACCTTCAACCCTCTCTGGTCTTCTGTCGAAGTTTCGAAACATGCATCATGTCAAGGAATTGGTGCGGAAGCATCTCGTCACAGGGGTGAAGGCTGCGCTATCCCTTGTTAGGCTGCATCATCCTGATGTAGATCTGTCCGCTGTGGCGGCTGGGCCGCCCCTTCGGCCGGATGGTGGTGAGTGGGATATGCGTCCACATTATGATGTTGTAAGGCAGTATGCCGAAGAGATTGTAGATCTGTTTGAGCAGCGTGCTCAGGTTATTCTTCAGAGTAGGTAGTACCTGTAAAAGAGATAGATGTAAAATTTGTATATATTTTACTGGGCGTGTTTTGCCCTTTGTTATAAAGGTTTGATTGTTGTTTGAGCACGTAGTGCTTTGTTCGCATACGTGTCCTTTTCGTTAGCCTGACGTGGTCAGCTACTCAGGTGTACACGTGTTATCCTCAGTCGATGAAATTGTGAGGTGGGGGGAGCCCCCGAGTGCGTTTGTAGCATGGAGTAAAAGTGCAAATAGAAAACAAAATTTTGGGGCGAGACACTTAGCTTTAAATTATATCGTAATGGAGGAGGTACATTGTTCGGCTGAGTAGCCTTGGCTGAATAGCCTTATTGAAAGTAAAGGGGTAGGTAGCTAGGGGTAGAATCGTCGCAGCTGTGCGACGTTCCATGGGTTGGAGTATGCGACTCCAGACTCCACGTGCTTGAGGCGATAGGCGCCACCTGGGATGGCTTCGGTGACGATGTAGGGTCCTTCCCATGGTGACTCGAATTTCTTCGGTCGCTCTTGCTTGAGTCGCAAGACGAGGTCTGCTTCGACGAAGGACCTTGGGCATAGCCGTCGGCTGTGGTAGTTGCGGAGACTGCTGGTACACCCCTGATCGAGTTGCTGCTATGTCTCGTGCTTCGTCGAGTGTGTCGACGGCGTCTTCGAGTGCATACGTGGATTCGGCTTCGCTATAAGCAATGACCCGGGGGGCCTGGTGGCGTACTTTGGCTGGTAGCACGGTTTCGGCCCCGTGCACCATGAAGAACGGCGTGTAGCCGGTGGAGCTGTTTGGCATGGTATGCAGGCTCCATAGGACGGAGGGTAGCTCTTTCGTCCAGGCTCGGCGAGTCGCTCGAGTGGGCTCATGAGGCGCTTCTTGATGCCAACGCCGATTAGGCCGTTGGCCTTTTCCACCTGCCCGTTCGTTTGCGGGTGCGCCACAGAGGCGTATGTGATGTTGATTCCGAGGCCTTCGCAGAAGTCTTGGAATTCTTTGGAGATGAAGTTCGATCCATTGTCGGTGATGATGCTATGCGGTACGCCGAACCTGTAGACGATGGATTCAAAGAACTTGACGGCAGTCTTGCCCTTTTGGTTAGTGACCGGCATTGCTTCGATCCACTTGGTGAATTTGTCGACTGCGACCAGGAGGTAGACGTGCCCCCCTTTCGAGGACCTTGGCAGTTTGCCGATCATGTCAAGGCCCCATTGGGCGAAGGGCCAGGCCAAAGGTATGGGCCTGAGCTCTGACCCAGGTGCGTGTGGTTTGTCGGCGAACCTTTGGCACCATTTGCATCTTCGGACGATGTCTTTTGCGTCGTTCATGGCCGTTGGCCAGTAGAATCCAGCTCGTAGAGCTTTGGCGACTGCCTGCGTGGTGGCCGCATATGCCCTCGTGGATGTCTTGAAGTATGGTTTTCCCGTCACCGATGGTGACGCACCTTTGTAGTACACCCGAAATGTTGTGCTCTGACAACTCTCCATTGATGATGGTGAAGGCTTTTGACCGGAGAGATATGCGTCGGGCATCTGTCGGGCTATCAGGTAGTTCTCCGTCTATCAAGTACTAGAGGTATGGTCATGTCCAAGTTTCTTCGACTGCCATGATGTGCACAGGTTGACTGTGGTGACCTCTGTGTCTAGTTTTTCGGGTCCTTCATTACCTTCGGGTAGCGTAGCCCCCGAGTGTTCTGCTTCTTCGGGTGATCCCTTGGGGAATTTCCGCTTGATGGATGGCACGCAGATCTGTTTGAGGAACACACCTGGTGGAACCCTTGCGCAGGTGGAGCCGATGTTGGTGAGTCTGTCGGCCTCCTCGTTGCTTTCTCTTCCAACATGCCGAAGCTCGCAGCCGTCGAATTCTCCCTCGAGTGAGTTGTAGAGTGTGCGGTACGCGATCATGTTTTCGGCGTGTGCGTCGCACTCATTCATCGTCTGTTGGACGACGAGGTTGGAGTCACCGTAGATGACTAGGCGCGTTGCGCCGCAGATTTTTGCCATCCTCATGTCGTGGATGAGGGCTTCGTATTTGTCCTCGTTGTTGGAAGATCGGAATTTCATCCGAAGGACGTACTTCATCTTGTCGCCCTGCGGGGAGGTCAGTATGACCCCGGCTCCTGCTCCAGCTTCGCGCTTGGAGCCGTCGAAATGCATCATCCATGACTGCGACATGTCTGGGGTGTCTGGCAGCTGCAGCTCCATCCAGTGTACAAGGAAGTTTGGGAGGACCTGAGCTTGATTGCGAGTCGCTTCTCGTAGACGATGTCTAGAGCTGACAGCTCGATGGCCCACAGGGCCACGCGTCCTGTGGCCTCCAGGTTGTTTAGGATGCTGTTCAGGGGTGCTTCGTTGACGACCATCACCTGGTGCTCCTGGAAGTAATGGCTCAACCGACGAGCCGTCATGAGCATGTCGTAGGCGAGTTTCTGGTAGTGAGGGTACCTCTTCTTTGTTGGCGTCAATACCTCGCTGAGGTAGTATATTGGGCGTTGGACCCCATGGGTCTTGCCTTCTTCGGGTCGCTCGACCACCAGCATGGTGCTTACCACCTGGTGTGTGGCTGCTATGTACAGCAGTAGGGGCTCGCGCTCCTTTGGCGTAACCAAGACAGGCGAGGTGGAGAGCAGCCTCTTCAGATCTTCGAATGTGTCGTCCGCTTCGGGTGTCCACTCGAATTTGTATGCCTTGCGTAGTAGCTGGTAGAATGGCAGGGCTTTCTCGCCCATACGACTGATGAACCTGCTCAATGCCGCTATTCGCCCTGCGATCTGCTGACACCCTTGAGATTCTTCGGTTTCTCCATGGCCATTATGGCCCGTATTTTCTTCGGTTTCGCCTTGATCCCCCGCTGGGAGATGAAGTAGCCAAGCAGCTGACCCGATGGGACGCCGAAGGCGCACTTTTCGGGGTTGAGCTTGATCCTGTAGCGGTCGAGATTATCGAACGTCTCGCGGAGATCATCGATGAGTGTTCTCGCCTCTCTGGTTTTGATGACTATGTCGTCGACATAGACTTGGACATTGCGACCGATCTGGTCCTTCAAGCATGCCTGCATGCACCGCTGGTACGTGGCACCTGCGTTCTTTAGCCCGAAAGGCATTGTGTTGTAGCAGAACACTCCGAACGGCGTGATGAACGTTGTTTTCTCTTGGTCTTCGACCTTGAGTCGAATCTGGTTGTAGCCTGAGTAGGCGTTGAGGAAGGAGAGTTTCTCGCATCCTGCGGTCGAATCGATGATCTGGTCGATCCGAGGAAGAGGTAAGTGATCCTTTGGGCAGTGCTTGTTCAACGACGTGAAGTCCACGCACATCCGCAGGATGTCTGTGTCCTTTTTAGGGACCATCACTGTATTGGCGAGCCACTCGCTTTCTTTAATCTCTCGGATGAAGTCTGCAGCGAGTAGCTGTTGATTTCCATCCCGATGGCTTCGGACCGCGGCTCGGACAGTCTTCGGATGGACTGCTTGACGGGCTTGGTGTCAGGAAAGACGTTTAGTGCATGCTCGACGAATTCCCTGGGAACTCCTGGCATGTCCGCAGGACACCAGGTGAAGATTTCCCAGCGCTCACGGAGGAATTCGACAAGCGCACTTTCCTATGCGGGGCTGAGATAGTTAGCGAGCAGCGCCGTCTTGGAGGCATCCGTCGGGTGGACCTGCACCTTCTTTGTGTTGACAGTGGAGTCAAAAGACATATCATGTGCATTTTGTCGTGCGACTGGGGGTGCCCCGTTGTCCGTCACCCCGCGGAGCCTTACGAGCTCCTCCTGCATGCCGAATGACTGGGAGATTCTGTTGAAGTCCCTGTCGCAGTGGTCCGATCGGGTGAAGCTCCCGTGGACCGTGATGACGCCCCTGGGTCCTGGCATCTTGAGTAGCACGTACGCGTAGTGTGGTACAGCCAAGAACCTTGCGAATGCTACACGCCCGAGGATGGCGTGGTATTGTGATGGCCAGTCCACCACTTCTAATTCGATCCGCTCGCATCGGAAGTTATCCGACTTGCCGAAGATGACGTCGAGCCATATTTTTCCCAGGGGGAATATGCCCTTTCCTGGGACGATGCCGTGGAACGTTGTTCCGATCGCTCCAGCTGCATAGAGATCCGCATTGCTGCTAGAGTGCTTGCGAACATCAGGTTGATGCCGCTGCCACCGTCCATGAAGACACGGCTCATCTCGAAACCTCCGATCCGTGCCTCCAGCACCAGGGCAGCATGACCTGGGCGAGGGATCTGGCAAGGGTGATCCGAACGGCTGAACGTGATGCAGGACTCTGATCCGTTGAGGTACTCAGGGATGGCGGGTGGAGTTGTCACGACCAGGTTGATCTGACGGGTGATTTTCTTCTGCACCCTATTCGTTGGTCGCCCCTTCTGGATCATTAGTGCTCCTTTCAGCGGGGGATACCCGTGCCCAGCGTTGTTCTGTGCTGGTGCGACCGGTTGGTTCGGGCCTCCTACGGGTGGTGGTGGAGGAGCTTCCTGCGCTATCTCTCCTGGTGCGGGTGCGTTCCCAAATCCAGGGGGTGGAGCTTGCTGCCTCATCTGAACCATGCTTTCGCTGAGCTTTTGGAACTCGCGGCAGTCCTTGAGCATGTGCATTGCCTTCTTCTTACCATCCTGCTTGTCGATGTAGAAGTGGATGGTGCATGGACCCGACAGTTTTTGTATGCCGTGGGTCCGTCGTCGCGACCGCGGCGCTGCCACGACTACGTTGGGCGTCCTCCGTCGTGAAAGTTTCCTCCGCGATATCCGCCGCTGTTGCGGTTGGTGTCGTTACGGCGATCAGCGTAGCCGGCCGCGACCATGTCAGGTCCATCGCGATCGTCGTAGATGCGCGGTCTCCTTTTGTTATGGCGCTCCCGTCGTCGGCCGTAATCGTCCTCTTCCTCCGATTGTGCCCGGTGGACGGAATCTTCGCCGTCGGCCCACCTGTTGGCGATGTCCATGAGGTGCTCAAGTTTCTTGGGTTTGACGCGCCCAAGTTCCTCCTTGAAGTCCTGGCGCTTGACGCCATCCTTGAAGGCGTCGATGGCCCTTTCTTCGGAGATGTGCGCTGCGGAGTTCTTGGTGTTGGACCAGCGTAGTATGTACGAGCGAATGGATTCGCCCATTTGTTGAGTACAGGCTCGCAACTCCTTGATCGAGGCGGGACTCTTGCTAGTGCCTTTAAAGTTTCGGATGAAACTGTAAGCCAGCTCCTCCCAGCTTCGGATGGATCTTGAAGATAGGCTGCTAAGCCAGATCCGGGTTGCGCCTGTTAGCTGCAGCTGAAGGCATAGCATGGCGGTTTCCTTGTTTCCACCGTGCAGCTTGACGGATGACAGGTGGTCGCTAAGCCATGCCTTGGGGTCCTGTGTGCCGTTGAACTTCGGAGTATCCGAAGGTAGCTTGAAATTTCGCGGCATCCGTGTCCGTCGGACAGATCTGCTGAAGCACCGGGCTCCGCAGAGTTCTCCTTCGTCTTCGTCCATCTCGGATTCAGATGAGCATGCACGCTTGGCTCGCGCTTTGTCGATTTTGCGCTGTGTTAGCGCGTCTCTGGCGTCGTAATCGCGGTTGCGATGACGCAAGCTCTTGTGCCTTCGGGGAAGGTCATGGTCCTCTTCTTCGGATGAAGGAGTGGGGCTGCGGTCGAACCTGACCGTAGCTTTCTTTTTCGGCTCCGTAGGAGCTTCTTGATGGAGCGCAGCTCCGACGAGTCCGAGTCCGGTGAGTGCGGACTTGTGCATGGCTCTTTTCGGGTCCCCCTCCAGAGGTGGGTGGGATGCGAGGTACGCGGTGGCTGCCATGATCGCAGCTTGCGGCATCTTCGGGATAATGTTGTCGTCGGCATCCATCTCCATGAAGGATGTGTGGAGGGTTCGGGTCACCTCATGGCGCTCCTTTGGGTCCATGTTCTCCATCCGGGAGCGGTGCTTATTGCCGTGGTTACCGTTCGAGCTGGAGCCGATGCCCATGGCGGAGAGCGCAGCTCATCGCACGCTGGACTCCGAGGCTGCTTGCTTGCGTTTGTCAAGCACCTCTTGCATCTTGATCTGCTTCTTGTGCTCCTCGATCAGGAGCAAATGGTATGCCATCAGCAGGTCCCGTGAGGCGTATGCAGGCAGGATCATGCTGCCTGCCATGGCGGTGCGTGCCTGGGCCCATCCTTCTTTGCTAAGGCGGATGACATGGCCGGTGTTATCTTCGGTGGGGGACCGCTTCTTCCGCTGCTTCGGTCCCGCGGTTAGGTGGCGGGTTGGGCGGCGGGTTCAGTGTTTGCTGATCCACGTCGCCCTGGATGACTACGGCGCATTGGTAGCGCTCGTAGATTGGTCCGCTGCTGCCGCAGCTTTCGGATCCGGAACCGTAGGTCCCTTCATCCGATGGCGGATAGCACAGATCGGAGTTGCAGCTGCTGCTGTCGTATGACTCATCTGTTGATGATGATGTACGTAGAACAAGGTGTGGGGCCCATGAAGCGGGCCTGATTGATGGTAGGGGCACCCGCTCTGGGAGGCGGAGGGTGCCGGTTTTCCCCACCTGGAAGCAGAAGCTCCCGAACAGGATCTCGAGTCCGTCGCCTACGAGCTCGAAGTCCTTCATGGTGGCCGGTGAGTGGGCGGTGAAGTCGAAAGCACCGAAGAGGAGGTGACTCTCCGTCATCGGAGAGTTGTAGATCGCTCGGGTTGGGACCGTCACGATCGCACAGCGTCCCCAGTTCCCACAGACGGCGCCAATTGACGAGGTTTAATCTCGTCAATGCCCATTGTTATGGACTTGGGTTTTGGAGAATATGGGGATGCTGGAGATCGCGGAACGGTTAGCAAACAAGCAACACGGGACACGAGGTTTACCCTGGTTCAGGACCCTAGAGGGAAAACCCTACTCCTGCTTGTCTGCTCTTGATTACGGCGGAACCGGTGATTACAGGGATGCGCAGATGCAATGTGGCGTGGAGGTGCGTATGCGAAAGTATGAGAGAGAGATCTAGGTCATGCCCTCCTGGCCTTTATATATACTTAGGCAGGTCCTGCAGATCTAGTCGATTCTGTGTTCTAGGGTTTACCCCTTTGAATTTCCTATCTACTCTAGTCTTGCTCTCCAAGGATTCGAAGGCGTCATGGGCCTTGGCCACCCGAAAGTCTTCATGGGCCAGCGTATATTTGCCGTGGGCCTTACTTGGGCTAGACCAGGTATACTGAGATCGTGTACCCACGGGGTATAACCATGTCACCAAAGTTGAGTATGCATGAGGTGTGGTCCTCATATTCAAGGGACTTGAGATTGCCAACTTATACTTCGTCAAGCACATACTCCATCTTTGCCACTTTAACCTTAACCACTTCAAGATGCTTATGATAGGGGCAATGAGGGCTGAAAATCTAACAAGTACCATAATTTTTGGAAGCTCTTTTTGAAACTTGTAATCCTTGCTTCCTTTACAAAAAGGCCTTTCTTCCACCACTATTGAGTCTCCACCTTGTACCTTTAGGCACCATTAAGAGAGCATAGTTGTCATTTTGTGTGTAGTGTTCCAAAGCTCATTAATTGATGTATATTTTGATATTACTTGCTCTTGTGCTACTTGTTTCTAGTCACCCTTGTGAACTTTGCAGGTGTCCTATGCATTTTATTGCTACTCTATGAGGGACAAGCTGATTGCCACTATGCTATGTTTTCTGCATGTGAAATAAACAAACGTTTTTCAATGCATGTTATTCATGATCTTTGTTTGTAGCTTGTCATGTTGCATGCATAGTTACTATGTACTATTGTTAGAACTCCATCTTTCATGCACATGTTTAGAGTTCTTTGATCCCATCTTTCAATGATTGCAAATGGTTGGATCTTTGTGAGGGTGCATGTCACCTAAAAAATTATTCTTTTTATCACTTACCTACTCGAGGACGAGCAGGAGTTAAGCTTGGGGATGTTGATACGTTGGAAACATATCTATAATTTTTGATGCTCCATGCTTGTTTACTATCTACTTTTCTTTACTTGTCCACACTTTGAGGTGATTTTTACATGTTTTCTGGTACTAACCTATTAAAAAGTTGCAACAGTGCCAGATGCCTGTTTTCTGCTGTTTTTGGTTTCAGAAAAGTTAGTAAAGAAATATTCTCGGAATTGGACGTGACAAAGGACAAAGTCAATTACTTTCCATGGGGAACAAGAAGTCCACAGGGGAGCCTGGGAGGCCAGCCAGGGGGGCAGACGCACCCCAGCAGCGGGTGGGCCCATCCCCGCGCCTGGCTAAGTTTGGTGGCCCTGGATGCCACCTCGGTCTCCCCCTTCGCCTATAAGAAGCCCCCGATGCAGAAACCCGGAGTACCCGATCAGAAATCCACAAAACCTTCTGTATCTGCCGCCACCATCGTCCCTAGATCGGGGGGATCTGAAGCTCTTCATGGCACCCTGCCGGAGGGGGGATTGATACGTTGGAAACATATCTATAATTTTTGTTGCTCCATGTGTCGTGGGAATGGTCACGGCAGATGCTGCAATCGGCAGCGAGTAGTAGAACGAGGGGCAAGGGCGGCCAGCCATCTGCGGTGCGAGATGAGGGCAAAGACACATGGTTTTACCCAGGTTCGGCCCCCGGAGGGTAAAGACCTACTCCTGCTAGATTGTATTATGGAGGTGTTACAATGGGCGAGCTCGGCTAGGCGAGTCGCTTGGGTGTATAAGGAACGTGTCTCTACTCACCCTATAGGGAGGTTTATATAGGCTCACCTCCCTAGGGTTTACATATCTCAACCGATTCGGTTAAAGCTTAAATAATTTAACCTTACCCGGTGGGCCTATCTACTACTTTGGGCCTTGACTTCGATCGCTCGGCTCTGGCTGGGCTTGATCCACTCGCCGTTCTGTAGGCCCACTCGCGGTCTTGGGCGGTCGGAAGCGTCTGCCGGGTATACCCGGTAGGCATATCCCCATCGAGAGTCCCCGAGGCCGTCGTCGATTAGGCGTAGGCGGCTGCTGGCAGTCGGAGTATACGGCTTCAGAGTAGGCACCCAGTCAAATTGTCGGCGGGCTCCTGTATAAAGGAGACAACCAATGATCCAGGTCGCAGCTTTGGCGAGTCGAGTCGTGGCTCTTGTCTTAGTGATTGGGTCGGCGAGCAGTGGCCGTAGTTGGGCCGTCGGGCGTGTCAAACTAGCGTTGGGGTAATCCAACGGTAACTTTCGCGTAATCCTTTGCGTGTAACGGCTCCACGATTTGGCGGGTAACTCCGCTATATAAGGAATGGCGGGCAATCGTGAGCCAACTCCTCACCACTTCTTCCGAAAGTCGCGCATTTTCCTTCGCTCCAGCGATCGATCGACCGAAATCCTCCGATCTCCAACCAATCTCTCGGCCATGGCCCTTTCCACCGAGCCGTGGGGTAGGTCCAAGTGCACAAGGGCACGGCTAGCCTCCTTGAGAGGCGGGATCCTGAGCAGTGTTGGCATATCCTTGATGGAGAAACGACCCCAAACCCGAGAGAGAGGAATCGTCTGTTCACCAGTCATCTCGGCGGGGCTAGGGTTTCCCATCCCTATTCTTGGTAACCTGCGCCTACTACGAGATCCAGCCTTGGATCTGGGTACCCATAGCATCGAGCAGCTCGCCATCTTCGTGGCGTTCTGCCGAATGCTACTTGGTGACCCTACTTCCCTTGTGGCAAGATCATTTCCAGACGGATCAGCCGCGAGGCGGCGACCCAATGCTGGCAGCGGCGACAGCGTTCAGCTCAAGTCCAAAGCTTCTTTCTTTGATCTGATGCTACCCGCCAAAGGCAGCGGCGTGGAAGAATTCGTGGTTCTCGTGGCGGCGACCCGGAGGCGGTGGCGATCCCGGTACTCCGCTAGTCGTTCGAAGCGCAATCTCCAAGTCGGCAAGCTCCCGGAGACCAATGGATGGTCGTCGACAAGATGCTCCGACCATCCGTGGTGATGCGAAAAAGAAGGGCCTTCAAGCGATAAACTTGTACAATTGCTGGCTCGGGCGGCTCGTTCCACTCGCCCGCGACCACTACATGTACCGATACGGGCGGGAGACTCGGCGAAGGCCTATCTCGGCAGTGGAAGCTGGAGGATTATCTCCCGGCGTTGAAGAAGATTACCCAGCGGTGTACGGATGCGCGGTGGGGTCGCCTCACACCGCATGACGTCGGGCTCAACGGTAATTTCTTTACCTTGCTCGCGATCGCGATAAATGCGATCGGTAATTCGATTCCGTTTGTATTCGTTGCAGCTATTCCAAGTGGTGGAAGGGTGGCTCCCACCCTCGGATGATGAGCTCGGGCCCATCCGCCCGGGACATAGGCGAATCGCCGCCTACCAAGAAGCAGGGACGGCGAGGAGTCCGAAGAGGTCGCCCGGTCCGAAGACCAGCGAACAGCGACAGTAGAGATCGAGGCAAGCGAAGCCTCGAACGTCATGATGATGACGACGAGCTCCGAGACCACCTCGCCCGTCAAGCCACCCGTCAAAGAAGAAGAGGAAGGAAAGGCGAGGGCCCCTCGAAGAAGAAGAAGGCCGTCGGTCGGCCTCGCCGTCGCCTCGTGACGGCTCGACGCTCCAGCCCGGCCCGGTGGCGGCGCGCCACCAGCGACAACCGTGTTGGGCCAGCGGCGATGGAAGTGCCGCTGGCTTCAATGCCTCCACCATTCGCCCAGTCTGGGCTGGGGAGGCTCGACTGCGGCCGCCTCGCAAGGAGGCTCCCGCTGCGGCGGCTTCGCCTCGCAAGGAGACTCCAGCTGTGGCGGCTTCGCCTCGCAAGGAGGCTCCGGCTGAGGATGTTCCACAGGCGCCAGCTGCGGCCTCAACAACGAAGAAGTCGTCCGTGTCTTGGGCACGCGACGTCCTGGAGTTGGGGCTCACTCGCCGTCTGGGCCCTGAGCTGGAGAAACCGGCCGGCCTCCGTACGGGACTGCGTTTCATCCCAGTCGCCAAGTGAGTTCGCTCACCTTTCCTTATTTTTCATAACTATTTCGATTGTTTTTGTTGATTCGATTGATGCGCAGGACCGGGGTGAAGAGGATGGGCCACCCGACCGTGGCCAAGGTGCCCTCCGCCGCTAGCGAGGAAGATCCTTCCCGCAAGAGGAAGGCGGACGAGGTCGTCGCCTTGGCGGATGGCAGTAAGAATGCCAAGGGCGACGACACCATCACTATCTCTGACGATACAGCGGTTGCACCAGCCGGGCCCGTGATGGAAGCAGCCGCGTCTATGAAGGAGGGTGCTTCCTTGCCTGGAACGGCGGAGGCGACCTCTCTCGGAGCAGGTACCTCTATCGCTACCTTCCCGCGCTTCGTGACCAAGGCGACCACGGCGAGTGGGCCTGCACCCTCGAGCCACGCTCACAGGGGCCCGGCGCTGAAGTCGACCAGCGTCGCGGGCACACGCCGGCACTTCGCGTCCGTGGGCGGTACAACTCGTCATGCTTGGCGCGACCATCTAGGTATATCGGTCCCGAGGATCAGGTCGGTGCTGCGGCTGATTCTTATAATTTCGCATCTTTTGTTTGTCGCATCCGGTCCCGAGTGCGGCGCTAAATTTTAGCGGATGGGCACTTAGGAATTTTTGATCGCGGTCCCGAGTGCGCACTCGCTGAATTTCGCGGGTGGGCACTTAGGAATTTTTTGATCGCCGGTCCCAGTGCGCACTCGCTGAATTTCAGCGGGTGGGCACTTAAAATTTTGGATCGCTAGTCCCCGAGCGCTTTTCGCTGAATTTTAGCGGGTGGGCACTTAGGAATTTTGATTTGACTAACCTTTTTTGGTGATGTGCAGGGTCTGCAGCTTGAGTCAGCGACCGATTGGCCGCGAAACAGCGTGCAGAGAGGGAGCTGGCCATCATCCAGGAGGCGAACAAAGGGCTTCAGGTCGTTGCTGCGAAGGCAGAGGAAGCTCGCCAGGGGCTTGTCCCCGCTGGTGAGTTGGTGGCGGCGCGATCTGCTCTGGGTGCCGCTGAACAGCGGATCGCTGACCTCGAGCGCGAACTGCGGGAGGCGAGAGAAGAAGCGAGCTCGGCGGACGGGCGAGCTAAGGCCGCCATTGCGGCCGCGGAGGAGGATCGCAAGGTGTCGGAAGTCCTTATTGCTGGGCTTCAGGACGACCACACGTCGCTTCAGTGCTTCATCACGGGACTCGCCCGCCCGTTGCTTGGTGAGTGCATCTTCCCTTTCTAATAGCTGTGGTGTTTGTGGTGTTCGTCGTACTTATCATTGTCTTCTACTCGCAGGTCGCATCATTGATAGCGAAGAAGAGGCGAGCTCGCTCGACGCGAGGCAGTGCGTAAGCATGCTCGTTGACTCGGCGACGTTGTCGGCGACGTGCATCCGTGCCTACCTCCAAGAAATATCGCCCACGGAGGTAATTCCCAGCGACCTCGTTGAGGTGTGGAAGTATTTGGAGAAGGCGCCCGCGGTCGTTGAGTTCATGACGCGGTCGGCGTTTCGGCGTGGAGCGTCGACGGCACTGAGCCTTGGACTCGCCCACTTCCCCAAAGACTTCGACGTTGACGATGTGACGAGTGGGTATCCATCGTCGGTGGCGGTGGAGCTGTCCGAGGTCCTCAAGTTGCAGAACGTGTCGCCGTACTCGGGCGATGTCGGGCAATGGGCGACCTCCTGCGTACTAGGAGGCGGTTGTCGCGCCAAAGCGACCCGAGCCGCATCGTGACTTCAAGGTCGAGAAGCCTTTTCGCGGCGATGGCGGGTGAAGCGGCGGCGTATCCATCAACCCATTACGGCGTTCATCCGCAATCGCCGGGATCTTTGGCGATCGTCATCGAAGCTGCGAGTAGGGTAGTTTGCCTTGTGGCGTTAGCAGCAGTTACGCCGCAGCGGGCATATTTTGTAACATGAAACAATGCAACATGCGATTGAATGAGGCGTCGTCTGTTTTGATATTGTTTGTGTGCTTTTGATTGATTTTGGGCGAGTCCCCGGCGCGTCCGCCCTTTTGTGGGGTTTACCTCGTATATGATGTGTGTGTTGTTATCATGTGTTTTGTTGATTTGGTCGACTACTTGGAGCTCGGAGAGCCGATCGCAAAGCGACTCCCTTGAGTGCTCTATATTTTACCGTTTTCCCTTGCGAGCGAGGTCGGGTGGCGAGTCCCGGCGTGGTACTTGGTTGTTCTAGTCGCGACTCAAGGGTGGTTGAGGATTTAGCGTTGGTGTGGGCGTCGCTCTGCACGCCTGTTGGGTCGATCGGCGTGCGAGTCTGGGCATGCTCTCTTACTTGGCGTTTTCCACCGCTCGCGACGAACTGGTCTTGATCCCAGCGTGGTACTTAGCCGTTCGAGTCGCTATGCCGAGGATGCGGAGGACCAAGGTCGCTGTGAAGCGAGGCGATTGTCTTGGCTCGTAGAACCGGTCGAGATGGGCGACTCGGTGGGGCTCGGCTTGGCGTTTTCGTGGGCGATGCAAGACTGAAGTGATTCGGTGCTCTTACGCACTACTTAGCGTGCGATCACTGTACCAAAGGTTGACTTCTGCATTTAGCATAACGCTGTTTTCTGGTCGAGTGGCACAAGTCATGGAGAGTATCGCAATTTGTTGTAACCATTTCTTTTTATTTCATAGCATTGGAGAGTACATGTGTGGGGTTCTAGGAGTAGAACTTCCGGAGGAGGTTTACATTCCATGGTAAACGCTGCGTCGAGTTCGCCGTCCCGGGACGTCGATGAGGTAGTAAGCGTCGTTGCCAATCTGGCGCCCGATAGCGAATGGGCCTTCCCACGGAGGGGAGAGCTTGTGTATTCCCTTCTTGTCCTGGATGAGGCGTAACACCAGGTCGCCTTCCTGGAAGGTGCGAGCTTTCACCCGTCGACTGTGGTAGCGGCGGAGTCCTTGCTGGTAGATGGCAGTGCGTGACCGAGCAAGGTCGCGTGCTTCGTCGAGTTGGTCGATCCCGTCTTGGCGGGAAAGCTCGTTTGCAGCCTCCGTGTAGTGGACGACCCGCGGCGAGTCGTGTTCGAGGTCGGTGGGCATGACTGCCTCGGCGCCGTAGACCATGAAGAAGGGGGTGAATCCCGTCGATCTGTTGACTGAGGTGCGGATCCCCCATATGATGGAGGGCAAATCCTCGACCCAGCACCCGGCGGTGCGCTCGAGTGGTACTTGGAGTCGCGGCTTCAGGCCGTGTAGGATGCTTTGGTTCGCCCGTTCCGCCTGGCCGTTGGACTCCGGGTGGGCGACTGACGCGAGGTCGAGCCGGATATGGTGCTCTTCGCAGAATTCGGCCATGGATCCCTTGGCGAAGTTGGTGCCGTTGTCCGTGATGATGATGTTGGGGAACCCGTAGCGATATATGAGCTCGCGTAAGAATTTAGTGGCGGTCTTCCCGTCGCATTTTCGGACTAGCTTGGCCTCCACCCACTTCGTGAATTTGTCGACAGCGACTAGAAGGTGGGTGTAGCCAGAGGGGGCCTTCTTGAAGGGGCCTACCATGTCCATGCCCCACACCGCGAATGGCCAGGTGATGGGGATTTTTTTGAGCGCCGAGCTCGGTACGTGCGTCTGATTGGCGTGCCGGCACCGGCGATCGCTGGGCGATGTCGGCGATCGGCGTGTCGCGGTGGCCAGTAGAAGCCGTGTCGCATAGCCTTGGCGACCGAGGCGAGTGGCGGCGTGGTGGCGCGATCACTGAGTGAATGTCGTGGAGGATTTTGCGTCCTTGACGAGTTGGGCGCAGCGTTGGAACGCCGGTGGCTGCGCTTGTGGAGCTTCGCCGTCGATGATAGTGTAGGACTTGCATCGACGGGCGATCATTCGGCGTCTGTCTCGTCTTGGCAGGGTGCGGCTTCGGTAAGCGATGTAGGGCTTGGTCGGTCGTCGCTCGTTGGCGAAGTGCGACCAAGGCTGCCTCTGGTTGTAGTGGGACCCCAATGTCGATCTCCCTCGGGGGAGACTGATGGCTTGTCGTCGTGAGGAAAGCGCGGTGGCGCGAGTCGACCCGACGACGGCGAGAGTGCGCCGGCTTCCTCATTCTTTTCGCTTGTCGATCCACTCGACATAGTAGCCGGTGAAGTGGCCGCAACTTGTCCACCCACCTGGCTCGATGCCGCCATGGGGAGGCGGCGTCGCGCGGTGCCGGCGACTTGCCCCGCGACAAGGTCGGAATCTCCGTAGCAGCGGAGGCGATTGACGTTCATCTCCTTGGCGGCTCGCATGCCGTGGAGTAGGGCCTCGTATTCAGCCATGTTGTTGGTGCAGGGCGTAAAGTCGAGGCAGAGGATGTAGCGGAGCTTGTCGCCCTTTGGTGAAGTCAACACTATCCCTGCGCCTGCACCATCTGCGTTCTTGGAGCCGTCGAAGTGCATGCTCCAGTAGTGGAGGTACGGCAGCTTCTCTGGCTGCTGGGCCTCCTCCCAATCGGCGATGAAGTCTGCCAGTGCGTGTGACTTGATCGCCTTTCGTGGCTCGTATTTGATGTTGTGGACACCAATCTCGACGGCCCACTTGGCGACTCGCCCGGTCGCCTCGCGATTGCGGATGATGTCTTGCAGTGGCGCAGAGGAGACGACCGTGATCGGGTGCTCCTGGAAGTAGTGTGGCAGGCGCCGCTGAGCCCTGAAGACCGCGTATACTAGCTTTTGGTACTACGGGTACCGCTGGCGCGACTCGGTGAGGACCTCACTGATGTAGTACACCGGCCGCTGAACCGGGCGCTCCTTTCCTTCCTCTGGTCGCTCGACGACCATCACGGCGCTAACGACGCGCTCGGACGCCGCGACGTAAACCAGCATGGGTTCTTTGTCGGCGGGGGTGGCGAGTAGTGGTGCGGCGAGTAGCACCTTTTTGAGGTCGCGGAGCGCGTCGTCCGCCTCCTTGTCCCACTGGAAGGTGGGGTTCTTGCGCATCAGGCGGCATAGGGGCATCGCCTTTTCGCCCAGGCGGGGGATGAAGCGACTGAGAGCCGCTACTCGCCCGGCCAGCCTTGGCGAGCGGACTTCACGACCATGTCGTCGATGTAGACGTGGATGTTGCGGCCAATTTGGCTCGCGAGGCATTCTTGCATGCACCGCTGGTAGGTCGCCCCGGCGTTCTTGAGGCTGAAGGTCATGGCGGTGTAGCAGAAGGCTCTGAATGGCGTGATGAACGCCGTCTTCTCCTCTTCTTCGACAACCATTTTGATCTGGTTGTACCCAGAGTAGGCGTCGAGGAAACATAGCGACTCCGAGCCCGAGGTTGAATCGATTATCTGGTCGATCCGCGGGAGGACGAACTGCTCCTTTGGGCAGGCGCTGTTCAGGTTTGTGTAGTCGATACACATTCTCCAGGTCCCGTTTTTCTTCTCGACCAGGACTGGGTTTGCCAGCCACTTGGAGTACTTGATTGGCCGGATGAAGCCGGTAGCGAGTAGACGCTGCACTTCCTCGGCGATTGCTCGTGGCGTTCTTCATTGAAGGGCGGCGGCTTGCGGAGTCGCACTTTGGGGTCGGCGTTTAGCTTGTGCTCGCGAGCTCCCTAGGGACACCGGGCATGTCGGAGGGTTTCCATGCGAAGATGTCCCTGTTCTCACGGAGGAACTCGATGGCGCGCCTTCCTCTGGGCTCATGCGTCCCGATCGTCACCGTCTGGAGTCGCTTGGTACCAGCTCGGCCAGTGCAGCGTGTCGTCGTGGCCTCAAAGGTTGAGGTGCCTGCGCCCTCGAGTTGGGCTTCTTGAGTATGGTGGGGTCGTCGTTGTTGACCCGCTCGCGTTTCAGCAAGCTCATCGGCGTGGTTAGTCTCGCCGCGATGACGGCATCGGCTCGGCTCCTTTGGCCTCGCACTCGGTGGCCATGTCGGTCGCCGTTGATGGTGATGACGCCGCCGCCTGGAGCTTCATCGCGTTATGCAGCGTGGTGGGCGCTGCCATGAATTTAGCGCTGGCGCCCAGGCCAGCGATGGTAGGCTGTCGAAGGGCACCGGCTTGAAGGCGATCCGCTCGGTGCGGAAGTTTGCGGTGTGCGAAGGTGATGGCGGCGTGACCTTGCCGATCGGGTACGCCTTTCGGTTGGGGACGATGCCGTGGAATGGTGTGGGTCGTCTCGATCATCGATTGCGGGAGCATGCGCTGAAGGTGTCGAGTAGAGGATGTTGATGGAGCTGCCACCGTCCATCGGTGTCTTGGGAGCGAGTAGTCTCAACCTTGGCTTGACCACCAAGGCGACTCGTCACGGATACTCGATCGCGGCGAGTGGTCTTGGCGGCTCCGGTGATGGGCTGCTCCGACCAGTTCGAGGCGGGAGGCGTCTATTGGGCCACCGCGTTGACGGCGACGGCGCGGGCGATGACCTTCTTCTCGCGCTTCGTGTTGAAGCCTGTGAAGGTGTGGAGCGAGCCGGCTACTTTGCCGAATTTTCCGCCGTTTGGCGGGTCGTTGTCGGGGTCCTCCTGCGCTCGCCGTGCCTTCTCGATTTCCCTGAGGGTGTGGCAGTCGGCGGTGGTGTGCGTTGCGGGCTTTCCTTCCCTGCTATGGAACGCACATGGTTGGTTAAGGAGGGCCGCGGGGTCGAACCTTGGCTTGTTCTTGTAGTTGCCGCCGTCGCGGCGTTGCCCTCCGTCGCGGCGGAAGCTTTTGGGCTCGCGCTGCGCGTGCCCGGCGTTGGCGACGAAGTCGACTCGCCCGTCACTGCGGCGTTTGCCAGTGAGGCGAGTGCCGCTGTAGCGTAGGTCGGTTCGGCGTCCGCCGTCGTTGCCGCCCGTGCGGCGTTGACCTCCTGACTCGTCGTCAGTTTCCTGGTTTGGATCTTCCTCGGCGTACCGTTTGGCGATCTCGAGGAGGTCGGGGATGTTGTCGAGTGTGCGGGAGTGTCGCTTGAGCTTGGCGACTAGGGGCTCGTAGCGGCACGAGGTCTTGAAGCAATGGATCGCGGTGTCCGGGTGGATGCCGACCGCGTTGTACCAAAGCTCTTGCCACCGTTGGACCCAGTTGCGGGTCGACTCGCGGGGTCCCTGGGCGCCGTTCGGTCCTCAATAGTGGTGGCGCGGGTGTAGGAGCACTCGAAGTGCCTGACGAAGGCGTCGCGCATTTCCTCCCAGGAGTCGATACTGTCCTGGGGAAGAGTGTTGATCCACTGCCTGCACGTCCCCTCCATCATCAGGGGGAGGTAACGGGCGGCGAGCAGGTCAATGTGACCCGTGATCCCCATTGCCATGAGGTATGTGTCGAGCCACACGGCGGGGTCGTACGAGGAGTCGTAGTTTTCTATTTCTTTTGGTGCCTTGAAGTTTGGCGGATACTTATCGCCTCGGATCATTGGTCCGAAGCACTTTGGCCCGAGTCGGCTGAGCGACCCCATGGGCTCGCCGTCGCGACGATTGGTTAGGGTATGTCGCAGGTCGTCGGGCTGGCGTGCGCGCCAGCTTTGGTTGTTGATGATGTGGGTGCGGGCGTCGATGGGTTGCCCGTTGGCGGCGACAAGGTTGGTTGCCGTCCTGGGGTCGTTGGTGGAGAGTGCCGCGTTAGCGGGTCGGTATTGGAGCTGCGGTGGCTCTGGTGGCGGGCAGTTGAGGGTGTTTGCCTTGCTGGGCGGCCTGGAGGCTCGCTTCACGAGGAACGCAGTATACCGTCCTTGCGGTCGGCGCCGCTCTCTGCTCGACGGCTCGCCATAAGCAGGGCCTTGACGTATTCGATCTGCAGGGCGCCGTTGCCGGTCGCCGTGATGCTGTCGACTGCTGCTCGGCCTGCCACGAGGTTGTCCATCGGGGTGGAGAACAGTGGAAGGCCGTTTGCGTCTCGCTCTCGTGAGGAGACTACTATCCGGCTGGTCCACAGAAGTGCGGTTGGGTGGAGGTGGGGCACCCATTGCCATTGATCCTGGCGGGGGCCGGGCGCTCCCTCCTGGCGGCGCGTTCTCGCAGATCGCGCGCTCGGCCACGCGGGCCGGGTCGTTTTCGTCGTCGAAGTTCAGGGCGCGCCCCTGAACGGTGGGGTTCAGGCGCGTCCTGATCCGCTGCTGGTGGTAGCGCGATAATTCCTGCGCCGTCACCTGCTCGAGGCGAAATTTTTCGCGCTCAGCTTGCTCCTTGCGTACCGCCTCCGCCAGTTTCAGGCGGAGTTCCTCGACCTCCGTGGCCGTGGCGTTAGGAGGGATCGGGGTGGAGAATGGATCCTCTGGCGGGTCGGTGCCGGTCGCCATGTAAGTCGCGGCGTAGCGACTGGTTTCGTCGATCGGCGGAGTTCTCCGACCCGGAGTCGAATTCGAAGATCCCGAGGATGGAGGGGTCCTCGAAATCTCCAGCGTTGGAGACCTGGGCGATGGAGCCCGCGGATGAGGCCGCGGTGATGGATCCGGCGAGTGACGTCGGGGTCGCCGAGTCGGCGTCATTGCTGTGGGCCGAGTTGTACTCGGAGGCGAGGCGGTGGATTGTGCGGATCTGGCTCTCGGAGAGCCGATCACGTGGCGGCGACTCGCGGATGCGAGCCGAGTCCTCCGAGTCGGTGACGTCGGTGAGGCCGACGAAGAGGCTGATCGTGCCAATAGGCAGGATCACGTTGTGTGTGACGGGTCGCGCCGCCGGGACGTAGCTGCTCGGCAAGACCTGGAGCATCTCGCCGATCGCTATCATGCGGCCGGTGGCGACCGTCTCGTTGATGGGCAGATTGGATCTCGCCGCAGAACACCGGCCAGACCGGCCAGGCCCCACGGTGGGCGCCATTGTCGTGGGAATGGTCACGACGGATCTTTGTCGGCAGCGAGTAGTAGAGCGAGGGGCAAGGCCAGCCATGCGGTGCGAGATGAGGCAAAGACACGAGGTTTTACCAGGTTGGCCCCGAGGGTAAAGACCTACTCTGCTAGATTGTATTATGGAGGTGTTACAATGGGCGAGCTCGGCTAGGCGGCAGTCGCTTGGGTGTATGAGGGAACGTGTCTCTACTCACCCTATAGGGAGGTTTATATAGGCTCACCTCCCCTAGGGTTTACATATCTCAACCGATTCGGTTAAAGCTTCAATAGCCGTTTAACTTTACCCGACTGGGCATATCTACTCGCCTGGGCCTTCAGCTTCCAGTCGCTCAGCTCCTGGCTGGGCTTCGATCCACTCATCGTTCTGCAGGCCCACTCGCCGGGTCTTGGGCCAGTCGGAAACGTCCTGCTGGGTATACCCCGGTAGGCATATCCCCATCACCATGCTTGTTTAGTATCTACTTTGCTTTACTTGTCCAGAGTTTGAGGTGCTTTTTACATGTTTTATGGTACTAACATATTAACAAGTTGCAACAGTGCCAGATGCCTGTTTTCTGCTGTTTTTGGTTTCAGAAAAGTTATTAAAGAAATATTCTCGGAATTGGACGGGACAAATGTCAAAGTCAATTACTTTCCGTGGGGAACAAGAAGTCCAGAGGAGAGCCGGAGGGGCCGTCCAGGGGGGCTAGACCCACCCGGTGAGGCGGGTGGGCAGCGCTGGCTAGGGTTTGCGGCCACTGGCCTCACGTCTCGCCATAAGCCTAGAAGCCCCGATGCAGAAACCCTGAGTACCTGATTAGAAATCCACAAAACCGTCTGTAGCCGCCGCCACCATCATCCCTAGATCGGGGAAGGGATCTGAAGTTCTTCCCGGCACCCTGCCGGAGGGGAGATCATCCCGGAGGCCTTCTCTCCGGTATGATTCGTGAGTATTTCCACCTTGGACTATGGGTCCATGTAGTAGCTAGATGGTTGTATCTCCTCCTTTGTGCTTTCATGTATATATCTTGTGAGCTCCGTTCATGACCAAGATCTAATCTCTTTGTAATCATGCATGTTGTATTTGCGAGGATCTGATGGATATTGAGATTATTATGTTGGTTTGATTAATGGTTTATCTTTATGATTCTATCATGTCTGTGTTGTTTGTGATCTTGCATGCTCTCCGTTGCTAGTGGTTATCTTGGCCAAGTAGTTGCTAGTGACTCCAAGAGGGGGTATTTATGCTCGATAGTGGTTTCATGCCTCTAGTTTCCAAGGGAAGTGACAATAATCTCTTCGGTTGTAGATGTGCTATTGCTACTAGGGAGAAAACAACGATCTCTTGTTCATGGAACATGTGGACTGTTTACCTTACACACTTTTAAGCTTATGCATTGCTTGCAATCGAATCTTTGGAGGGTTCGGATGATAACCTGAAGGTGGAATTCTAGTCATAGATGCAGTTGGGTGTTGGTCTATGTATATTGTTGTATTGCCCAATCAACCTCATAGGATCTTTCTGGCTAGTAATTGCATTGTTACGCCTTGCTCAGTTCCTGTCAATTGCCCTGCTGTAATTTTTTTACCCTTCATGCCATGTTGTTTATCTAAGGAGAGCACCTCTAGTGAACTATGGACCCCGGTCCAATCTACACCATTGATACATTTTCCACTGTTACTTGTTTACTTGCTGCAAACCATTACCTTTCACACCATACATTTAATCCTTTGTTATAGCAAACCAGTGAGCTGGACAACCTCACTGATTCGTTGGGGCAAAGTCTCGAGTTTGTGTTGTGCAGGTCTCCACGTTGCCAGCAACACCTTTGAGACTTTTCCTTCCTCCTTCAGGTTCGATAACCTCGATCTCTACTGAGGGAAGCTTCCTGTTGTGCGTATCACACCTTGCTCTTGGGTTCCAACAAAGTGTCCCACGTCAACACTGGGTGCACGCATCCGAGATCATCCCGGAGACCTTCTCTCCGGTGTGATGCGTGAGTAGTTCCACCTTGGACTATGGGTCCATGTAGTAGCTAGATGGTTGTATCTCCTCCTTTGTGCTTTCATGTATAGATCTTGTGAGCTTCGTTCATGATCAAGATCTAATCTATTTGTAATCATGCATGTTGTGTTTGCGGGGATCTGATGGATATTGAGATTATTTTGTTGGTTTGATTTCTCTTTATGATTTTATCATGTCTGTGTTGTTTGTGATCTTGCATGCTCTCCGTTGTTAGTAGCTATCTTGGCCAAGTAGTTGTTAGTGACTCCAAGAGGGGGTATTTATGCTCGATAGTGGGTTCATGCCTCTAGTTTCCAAGGGAAGTGACAGAAATCTCTTCGGTTGTATATGTGTTGTTGATACTAGGGATAAAACAACGGTCGCTTGTTCATGGAACATGTGGACTGTTTACCTTACACACTTTGCTTAAAGCAGTTGTCTGTTGCTTGCAACTTAATACTGGAGGGGGTTCGGATGATAACCTGAAGGTGGACTTCTAGTCATAGATACAGTTGGATGGTGGTCTATGTATCTTGTTGTATCGCCCAATCAACCTCATAGGATCTTTCTAACTAGTAATTGCATTGTTATGCCTTGCTCAGTTCCTGTCAATTACCCTGCTGTAATTTGTTTACCCTTCATGCCATGTTGTTTATCTAAGGAGAGCACCTCTAGTGAACTATGGACCCCGGTCCAATCTTTACCATTGATACATCTTCCACTGTTACTTATTTACTTGCTGCAAACCATTACCTTCCACACCATACGTTTAATCCTTTGTTACAGCAAACTGGTGAGCTTGACAACCTCACTGTTCGTTGGGGCAAAGTCTTGAGTTTGTGTTGTGCAGGTCTCCACGTTGCTTGCAACACCTGTGTGACGTTTCCTTCCCCCTTTTGGTTCGATAACCTCGGTCTCAACTGAGGTAAAACTTGCTGCTTGCTCTTCATACCCTACGCTTGGGGTTACCAACGAAGTGCCACGTCGAGCACCATCAAGTCTTTCTGGCGCCGTTGCCGGGGAATAAAGAAAGAAGCTCCCATGTCAACTAGGCGCAATCACAAGTCGATTCACATGAACAGTCAGAGGAGGATACCATAATGTCATACCAAAATATGAATAAAACAATGCAAGCAAACATTCATATGACATGCTACAAACTATTAGCAAGCTGGAGCTAATCATAGACAAGCAAGAACTACTAAGCATCCATAATGACATACACCTTACACAAACAGGCTAAGCATGCTCACAATGATAAGTATATGTATAAAAATGAAACAAATAGAGTTCGTTACCAGCCTCTTACCACACCTCAAGTTGTCTTAACCTTCATTATTGCCCTTCACTTGTGTGACTTGAATAATAATAGGAAACCAAAATCCACTGTGGACGTGACGACGGGAAAATGGGGCGACTAAAGTACTCGCGTCCGTGTCATAGAGACAGATAGAATATAAAATTAAATTGCGCAAATATAAATGACGAATATCAAAGATTGAAGTTTATACTTCCGAAACTCATACATTTATGTAGAAATTCCGTTAATTACATCTCCGTAGAGAAAACCCCTGATTAAGAATTCCAACAATATCTATTACATAGCATCACACCATATGAATACTATAAAATATAGAAATAAAACAAGACTACAAAATGTAGGAAACTAAAGTCCTCTTCGCTGTCATCGGCTGCGGCGCACTCGGGATAGTATTTGATCTTCGTTTTCAGTATATATGTGACACTTTATGTTTGCATGAGTATAAGAAGTGCAAGCGTAATATTTTTCTTTGCATTTGGGAGTATGAGCAGGTTGCATGCATATGAGTGCATGCGATTCTGGCAAGGGGACATGCATGAGGCTCTCTATATGTATGCATCGAGCTATAGGTAGCCTTTTTTCCTTTTTCTAGTAGCAGGACGGGATATATAGTACTGGTCTTTGGAACATACCAAATTTAATTATCCATGTGTACGTGCATGTTTGTTTAACTATGCATGTCGGGAGGAAACGCCAGCACGGGGCTACTAATATGTTTTCACGAGGCTTTATAGCAGCGGAAGGATATGATTTCTACGGAAGATATTGACTTTTTAAACCATGGCAGGTCATATAAGATTTTCTTTTATTTATATTCTAGACTAGACTCATCGTTTTCAAAGACTCGGCTAGCTAGACTTTGTTATATATTTTTAATTGTATCATGATATAATATATGATAATTTAATATTTACCAACTTTCGTTGGACACTATATCACGCGCTGCAGCCTATTTCTACTCAACTTATTTTTATTATAAATATGCGTTGATTTTGACTTGGCATGATTTTAGAGCTCTTTGGATTGTGTCAATGTAACCAAACCAAAGGCGTAAGCTAACTACCAAATGAATTTAGAGAAACTTGACTTGTGTCGATGTGATCAAACCAAGAGAATGATTTTAGTGATATATATAAATTTAGAGCAGCTTAGTTTGTGTCAATGTGACCAAACCAACAGCATGAATTTAATAACATATGAATTTAGAGCAACTCGGCTTGTGTCGATGTGACCAAACCAAGAGTGTATATTTCTTTAGTTTATTTTACTCCATGTTCTCTATATGCAACATGGACTAATATATTTTTTGGTCATGCACACATTAATATGAAGGAGCTGCATGGTTTAATTTTCTTGCTACATGAAAACAAAGCTAGCTATGTTCTAGAGCCCTCATACTAGTGCAACTTTGTTTTATTCATTCACGTACATATATTATGGACCATTATTTAGCTACTAGTTGGAGACGCATGCTACTGACATGAAGTTTTGTTTATTTGTTTATCTAATACTAATCCCAAAATGACCATATGTGGTTGAACAAGACTAGTAACATATAGATATTTTAGATATTTATGGTGACTTGGGTTGTGTCAACGTGACCAAACCAAAAACCAAATTTCATTAACATGTAAATATGGAGCGACTTGGCTTGTGTCAATGTGACCAAACCAAAAACATGATTTTAATAGTATGTGATTTTAAAGCAACTTGGCTTGTGTCAATGTGACCAAGCCAAAAGCCAAATTTTAGTGATATATGTCAATATAACCAAGCCAAGAAACATATTTTTTGGTAATATATATGAGTTTATAGCATCTTGATTTATGTCAATGTGACCAAACCAAGTGCATGATTAATACGTAATTTTAGAGCAACTTGGCTTGTGTCAATATAACCAAGCCAAGAGCCAAAATTTTGGTAACATATATAAATAAGTTTATAGCATCTTGGCTTGTGTCAATGTAACCAAGCCAAGAGCCAATTTCTCATGCTCATGCATCAATCATAATCAAATCAAGAGCAACGGTACATGCATCCAATAGGAAGAGGGAAATCTCCTAGTTCATGTCAACGTGACCAAACTAGAAGATAGGGAGAGGAGGAACTCCAAAGTGTATGTCCATATGACCAACCAAGAGTAGGAAAAGAAATATGTTCTTCACCTTCTTGCACATATCCTCTGATTCTTCTTCTCGCGTATACAATGGGCAGCAGCTAGCAGCGGCCCGTATACATCAAGCGCCCGGCCTGCCGACGGTGACATACGGCGAGCGGCCGGACAGCCGGCGACAATAGCACTAGCAGCAGAGCAGCGGATGGTGTTAGTGATTTGAGCAGCGTAGCGATGATTTGTTTTTGTCGATGATTAGCCCTTTCCTGGTACTGGTCTTTTTATAGGTGGCCATGTAGAGAGTCCTGGCGACGGAGCACATGCACGTGTCCTTGATCTTGAGATCGTGTGTTTTGCACGTGTGCAGCACTAGTAGAAAACAGGCCATCCGTCCGCCCACGCACTAGTCCGGTTGCGCCGGGACTAATCTTAACGCGTCGGTTGGGCGGGCACGGGGCCAGGGCATGGTCCCGGTTGTAAGGGGCATGCGTCGGTTGGAGCCACCAACGGGACTAAAGATTGCCACAACCACGTGGCGTGTACGCACTTTAGTCGATTCTTGGCTCCAACCGACTAAAGGCCCTGCCCTCTATAAATGCCCAACCCCTCTGTCTTCACTCTGTTTTTTCGAATGGTGTAAGGTGTGAGGGTGTGTGCTAGTTTTTTCTCATGCATGCATTGAAGGTGTTTGTTGAAATGTTTGAGTGAAAAATCCAGTTGAATTTCTCATAGAACAAAAATATCGAAGGTGTCCGAGACGCACTTGAGCTTTCTCCTCTTTATTTCCCTCGATCGAGGTTAGCAATCCTATCTTTTCTAGGTCATTGATACAATTCATGTGTCGGTGTGAATTGGTTATTTCACTATTTACGATGTCCTGTTTTTTGATAAACTTACTTATATGATGCAGATGAGCGGTCGGGAATGGATGTCGGTGACGGCGGGTAGCAGGTATATCAAAGCGTGGATAAATTTATCGATGTGGCTACGGCAAACAAAGAGAATGGATTTATCGTTGTCCATGTGTTCAATGTCGGAACAACAAGGAGTACTCTTCCTCGAAAATCATCATGACCACGATTATGAAAGGTTTCATGCCCAACTATAATTGCTGGACCAAGCACGGGGAAAGAGGGGTTATGATGGAAGATGGTGAAGAAGAAGATGATGATAACAACTATCATCATATGTTTCCTGAATACGGTGATACTGCAATGGAAGACAATGGAGAGGAAAAAGGTGAAGAACGGGCATCAGATGAGCCGGCTGATGAACTTGGTAGGGTCATTTCTGATGCAAAGCGAGATTGTGAAACAGAAAATGAGAAGTTGAAGTTAGAGGGCATGTTAGAAGATCACAAGAAATTGTTGTACCCAAATTGTGAAGATGGCAGCACAAAGCTCGGTACCACACTGGAATTGTTGCGATGGAAGGCAGAGTGTGGTCTAACTGACTCCTCATTTGAAAAGATGCTGAAAATAATGAAGCCAAAGTTTCCAAAACATAACGAACTTCCTGAGAGTACCTATGAAGCAAAGAAGACTCTCTGTCCTCTAGGATTAGATGTGCAAAAGATACATGCATGCATTAATGACTGCATCCTCTACCGCGGTAAGGAGTATGAGAATTTAGATAAATGCCCGGTATGCAATGCGTTGCGGGATAAGATCGAGACGAGATGACCCTGGTGATGTTGAGGAGAGCCCCTCGGAAGAGGGTTCTGCTAAGGTTATGTGGTATGCTCCTATAATACCAAGGTTGAAGCATGTTCGAAACAAAGAGCATGCGGGTTGTTGCGATGGCACAAAGAAGACCGTAAGAAAAGGCGGGAGTTGAGACACCTGGCGATGGGTCACAGTGGAGAAAAATCGAGAGAGACTTCCCGGACTTTGCGGTGGCGCAAGGAACTTATGGTTTGGTCTAAGTATGGATGGCATGAATCCTTTTGGGGAGCAGAGCTGCGATCCAGACACCTGGCCCGTGACTCTATGTATCTACAACCTGCCTCCTTGGTTGTGCATGAAGCGTAAGTTCATTATGATGCGGTGCTCATCCAAGGCCCGAAGCAACCGAACGACATTGATGTGTACCTTAGGCCATTAGTTGAAGAACTCTTACGGTTGTGGGGCAAACCAGGTGTGCGTCGTGGGATGAGAACAAGCAGGAGCCATTTAATCTCGAGGGTTGTTATTCGTAACCATCAATGATTGGCCTGCTCTTAGTAACCTTCGTGACAGACAAACAAAGGATATAAGGCATGCACCCTGTTTAGATAAGACCAAGGTACATATTTGCATAAATGCAAGAAGGTTGTGTACCTAGCGAATCGGCGATTTCTTCCGACCAATCATCCGTAAGAAAGAAAGGCAAGCATTTAAAAGGTGAGACAGATCACGGAAGAAGCCTGAACTCCAGCTGGTGATGATGTATTTGGTATGGTCAAGGACATAGAAGTAATCTTTGGAAAGGGTCAGCGGTCAATCAGTTCGAACGACGTCGCTACAGGACACGCACCCATGTGGAAGAAGAAATCTATATTTTGGGAGCTGCCATATTAGAAAGTCCTGCGTGTCCGCTCTTCAATCGACGTGATGCACGTGCGAAGAATCTCTGTGTGAACCTGCTAGGATTCCTAGGCGTGTATGGGAAGACAAAAGATACACACACGGGAGGACCAACAAATTATGAAAGACCCAAAGAACATGCATCTGAGATAACAAGACGGATAAAGGCGTCACTTAAGTCGTGCCAGCTATGCTCTTACCAAAGCAGAGAAGGAAATCTTTTTGAAGTCCTTTACGTATCAAGGTTCGTCGGGCTTCTCATCTAATATAAAGGGATAATAAATATGGCGAGAAAAAGTTCCAAAACCTGAAGTCTCATAGTATCACGTGATTATGACGTTGATTGCTTCCGATTGCATTGAGGGGCTTCTACGAGAAAATGTTCAGTACCCATTGTGAAGCTGTGTGCATTCCTCAATGCAATATCTCGAAGGTAATCAATCCGGATATTACGCCAAGGTTCTGAAGGATGTGGTACAATGTCTTGTTAGTTTTGAATTGGTGTTCCCACCATCCTTCTTCAATATTATGACGCATCTCTGGTTCATCTAGTGGAAGAGATTGCCATTCTCGGTCCGGTATTTCTGCACAATATGTTCCCTTTGAGAGGTTCATGGGAGTCTTAAAGAAATATGTTCATAACCGTGCTAGACGGAAGGAAGCATCTCAAGGGATATGGAGCAGAGGAGGTCATTGAGTTTTGTGTTGACTTTATTCGACCTTAAGCCGATTGGTGTTTTTGACTCGCGGCATGAGGGAAGACTAAGTGGAAAAGGCACTGGGAAAGCAACGATATGTAGGGACGGGATTCTTTCACTAAAGCACACTACAGTTCTACATAATTCCACCTTGGCAGCTCCGTATATGGAGGAACACAAGAATATTATGCGCTCAAAAACCGGGAAGCTGAATCATGGATTACTGAGATGAACACATGAAGTCTTCGGTGGTTGGATCGGACACATCTCTTGAATGACACCAATGTTGGATATCGGCTATACTTGTTGGCGCGTCACCATCTTCTCTTGTATTGAATTTCCAAAGGTACGAAATAAATGGGAATACATTCTACGATCGCCCAAGATAAAAGAGCACCAACCAAAATAGTGGTGTCGCTTTGATGCAATAGGCGAGAATGGACAAAAGGACACATATTATGGTTACATAGAGGAGATATGGGAACTAGACTATGGAGTCTCTTTTAAGGTCCCTTTGTTTCATTTGCAAATGGGTCAACTTTGAATGGGGAAGGGTAAAGATAGACCGGTTATGCGGAATGACAACAGTGGATCTCAACAATCTTGGTTATAGAGATGAACCATTCGTCCTAGCCAATGATGTGTCTCGGGTTTTCTATGTGAAGGACATGTCCTCGGACGAAAAAAGAAAAAATATGCAAGCGAATACATCATATGATGATCCAAAGCGTCACATAGTTCTTTCAGGAAAAGAAACATCGTGGGAATCGAGGGCAAGATGGACATGTCAGAAGATGATAATAAGTTTGATGAAATTCCGCCCTTCACAGTGAAAACTGACCCAAGCATTCCGTTAAGTAAAGAAGATGCTCCATGGTTACGTCTGAAGCGGTCATAAGGAATGACATATGCCAAGAAGTTCATGCTCATATTATGTAACTCTAGTTCATGTCTTTCGCGGTTTGTGGCTTGTAGAAGGATATCTTTCGCGGTTTGTGGCCTTTAGTCCCGGTTTTGTAGTCTCAGTTTTTAATATTAATAAATGTCTTGAGTGTTAGTCCCATTTTGTGGCGGAGATGCCGGAGGACTGGGCTCCGTCGGCATCTCCCTGAAACTGGCCGCAGTGGTGTCCCTGCTCTCGAAAACCATCTTGCAGCTTGTAACTTCACTAACTAGATCAATACTCCTCGAGCTAACTAATTTCACATATTAGAGTGCCTCTATGACCAGTTTCTCGAGATGCGGAGGACTGGGCTCCGTCGGCATCTCCACAAACTGGCATGATGGTGTCCTGCTCTGAAAACCATCTTGCAGCTTGTAACTTCACTAACTAGATCAATCGCCTCGAGCTAACTAATTTCACATATTAGGAGTGCCTCTATGACCGATTTCTCGGAGATGCGGAGGATCAGGCTCGTCGCATCTCCACGAACTGGCCGTAGTGGTGTCCTGCTCTCTAAAACCATCTTGGAGATGCCTCAAACTGGCTGGAGGACTGGACTCACAAGGATGCATATTTATAGTACAAGCAGCTCGGCATAATGTCGACACTCACGACATAATGTCGACACTCACCCTATTATTAGTCTTGACTCATCTTTAGTCGGTTGGTGTCTCCAACGGGACTAAATTCATCTTTAGTCGGTTGGTGACACCATCCGGGACAAGGTAAGCCGCGACATAATGTCGACACTCACCTATTATTAGTGTTGTTCGGCCCACTGCCATAATCCCTTTAGTCGGTTTGTGACTACATCCGGACTAAATGTGTCGAACAATGATCATGTGTGTGGACATTGGTATGGAGAACAATGTTGCAGGAGGAATTTTTCCTTTTTGTCGCAAGGAAAAGCCCTTTTCCATTTTCGCGCAAAAAGCGAATTCGTTTTGTGAAGTAACCACCAAAATTCCGTTTCGAATGCTACCGTCCTATTTTCCTAAAATACTAGACCACCTTACATGGACTATATCCCAACAGGTGCATCTCAAACCTTTTCGTCCATCCGGGTAAAAGGACAAATGTCTCAGAATCGTGAAGTGGTCCGGTTTGTACTACAGTACATGATCTACGCCTGTGATTTTTGAAAAATCATTTTAGACTACAATATGTGGTTTCTTGAGAGATCCAATGCAAGTTCTAACAATGCCGTCCCCTATCTTCATGCACACCGGTTCGACCATAGTTAGAAATTCAAATAATTCAAAACGGGCATAATAAATTCAAAAAAATCCGAACAATGAAAATCCTTCGCGTGGTGTCATATTATGTTACATAGTTGAAAGGAAAAATACCAGACTTGGTATATTGATCATGTTTCGAAAAAACCTTCACAAAATGACCTATCATGTTCGAGGTTTCATGGCTTTCGGTCCAAATGACCGATGTTATGTGCTGAATCACGGCATAGTTTGTGATGTTGTGCCCATATTATGCATGTGTGTGTGGACATTGGTATGGAAAACAATGTTGCAGGAGGAAGTTTTCCTTTTTGTCGCACGGAAAAGCCCTTTTCCATTTTCCGAAAGCCAAAGCAGGTCGTTTGTGAAGTAACCACCAAAATGCCGTTTCAGAATGCTACCGTCCTATTTTCCTAAAATACTAGACCACCTTACATGGACTATATCCCAACGGGTGCATCTCAAACCTTTTCGTCCATCCCGGGTAAAAAGGACAAATTATTTTCTAGAAATAGAAAATGGTTTTGGATTATTTATTCAAATCAAACACTTTTTATGTTTAAAGTTTTCTAAATTCCAAATTGATATTAAAAAATAAAAGTTAATTCATTTTAGTTGTAAATGGTTCATATTTTAAATGGTTACATTAATTGTTTTTAAAATGAAAATGGTTTTGAATTATTTATTCAAATCCAAACACTTTTATGTTTAAAGTTTTCTAAATTCCAAATTGATATTAAAAAATAAAAGTTAATTCATTTTAATTGTAAATGGTTCATATTTTAAATGGTTACATTAATTATTTTTAAAGCAGAAAATGGTTTTGAATTATTTATTCAAATCCAAACACTTTTATGTTTAAAGTTTTCTAAATTCCAAATTGATATTAAAAAATAAAAGTTAATTCATTTTTAATTGTAAATGGTTCATATTTTAAATGGTTACATTAATTATTTTTAAAAGAAAATGGTTTTGAATTATTTATTCAAATCCAAACACTTTTATGTTTAAAGTTTTTCTAAATTCCAAATTGATATTAAAAAATAAAAGTTAATTCATTTTAATTGTAAATGGTTCATATTTTAAATGGTTACATTAATTATTTTTAAAAGCAGAAAATGGTTTTGAATTATTTATTCAAATCCAAACACTTTTATGTTTAAAGTTTTCTAAATTCCAAATTGATATTAAAAAATAAAAGTTAATTCATTTTAATTGTAAATGGTTACATTAATTATTTTTAAAATGAAAATGGTTTTGAATTATTTATTCAAATCCAAACACTTTTATGTTTAAAGTTTTCTAAATTCCAAATTAATTATCATTTAAAAACAATACAAATTTAAACCCCAAAATAAAAATAAAGCGGAACAGAGAGAAAACACGAATTTTTTTGAAAGCAGAGAATATGTCCGGTTGGAGCCACCAACCGACTAAAGACCCTCTTGGCAACGCTTGGGCTGAAAATTTTGGAGTATAGGTCCGGTTGGTGGCTCCAACCGGGACGTGATTTTTAGTCCCGGTTGGAGCCACCAACCGGGACTAAAGGTCCTTCCTTTATAACTGAGCATGCCTCTTCTTCTTCTTCCCCTTCTCCATTCTCTGCAACACCCGACGCGCCGCATAGAGACGCCGCCGCCCCGATCCCCCGGACGCCGGCAGGCTGCCATCCTTCTTGCGCCCGGTGTCGCCACGTCGCCGCGCCTCCACCCTTCATCTCCGTCCATCGCCTTGTGCCTCAATCCTCGTGCAGTAGCCTCCGTCCTCCGTCTCAAGCCCGGCTGGCGCCTCCTCCACGTGCAGCGCCGGCCTCGGTAGCGCCACCGCGCCGCCTCGGCCACCAGCGTCGCGCCACCATGCCGCCGCCCGCCGTCGCTGTGCAGCGTGCAGCAGGCTCCCCTTTTTTAGTTTTTTAGTTGATTTAGGTGATGATTATTTTAGGTGTATTAGTTGTTAGATGATTTATTTGTTAGATGATTTAGTTGTTAGATGATATAGGTGTATTTAGATGATGTAGATGATGTAGATGATGTAGATGATTTAGTAGATGATTTATTTTAAATGATTTAATAATTCCAGAAATTGATATAAACTTGTAAATTCAATATCTTTTTATTTATAAGTCAGAAAAATACAAATAATATATCAAATTGTTCAGAAAAATGAAACCTATCTATTTATCCTATAATCATGCATTGTTCAACAATTTAAATGACAAGTATAATTAGAAGAACAAATGCACCCTCTCATATGTTAGGAGTTTCCCGAGTTAGGGTTTTCACCCGAACCCGATTAAATCGTCGTCGAGCATGTCTTAGGGTTACATTCAATGCAAATTAACTTGTCATATCATCGTACTTGCTTGAGCATTGCATCGATGCCATGTGTTGATTGTTTCCCTTTCTTTTGGTGTTTGATTATTAGGTTTATTATTAGTTAGGTATTATTAGGTTTATTAATTAGTTTGGTATTATTGGTCTTATTTGTGGTCATCAATGTGGGTAGCCCTGCACGATTCACATTGCGATCCTTTGTGGTTAGATAAGGAATCATTAATACCCCTTAGGTGCATGTGGGTTCCCTCTCATGCATCGGAGGTTTCTCCGAACTAGGTTACACCCTCGAACTCCGGAATATTGATAACCGTTGATTTTAGCTAGAGTTACCTATCTACTACGGTTTCCTTTTTGTAGCTAGGTTTAGGGTTTCTCTTCATTTTATTATTGTGTATGTATATATCGGGGTTTCTCCTTAACTTTCTCCTTTAGCCGCTTTGACTTATTCGTTTTCCACCTATGCGTAAAATATGGATCCACACGTCGAGACGAAGAAAAGGAAGAGTTGATCCAAGGTGTGATCCGTGGGGAAGATAATTTAGGCGTATCAGCGTTTGAACAACTCGGTGAGGGTGATCCTCTTTTACGGAGTAGACAACTTGTTTGAGGTTGAAGGTGTTGCCTTCATGAGGGAGAAGCGATGCCTTGTGTAACCGAGAAGACGCTCGGCGAGGTGCATGTAATATAAATCAATTCATTAATTAATCATCGCTATCTATATAGAAATAGTAAACGATCTTTCTTCTTTTAGCCCTCCGGATCGAAGGAATCTCTTGAAATGAGCGAGGCCCAACCAAAAGTTGGAAGACCATGAGAGGTTCAGATCGAAGATGTCATTTGACGGGCAATGACCGCTCCGGAGTTATCGCAACCAAATTTGTGGCACAATGCGAATGTCGTTAGGGACTTAATCCCGATCACCATTAGAAATTGGAATAGGACTGCTAATGCGGATGAAGAGGTAACATGTTTATTTGTCCCTAACCACGCCAAAGATTTACTGTGGAAGAGGCTCATGGTTAATTTCAAACTACCGAAGATAGAGCTGGATCCAAATGCGGAGGATCCAGTTGAGGACGCCTTACAACATGGGAGAGCCATGGAGGCTAAGGTCAGGGAGTGGGCTTTGAAGAAGATGGCCCAGTGTTTCACCAACTGGAAGAAAAGATTGCACCTTGACTATGTCGTGAAAGAGAAGACTCCGGATTTCAAGAAGACTCAGTTTCAGAAGATAAAACCATTCTGGGCTGAGTTTGTGGAATACAAGACATCGCAAAAAGCTAAGGAAATGTCTGCAAAGAATAAGCTGAATGCTGCTAACAAGAAGTATCACCATACTATGGGGCAAGGTGGCTCTGGTGGCATTCCTAAGTGGGAGAAACTTGAGCAGGCTGCGTGATAAAAATATCACCCAGAGGTAAGATTGGGTAGAACGTGCAAGGAATTGGTTTTACGGGCATGGGGCACGTTGGACTCGGAAGGAGGTGTATATATACCATACGACATAAAGAAGACCCTTGCCAATCGAGAGGATGAGAAAAAGGTAAAAAGGTTAAAGATGGGGACTTCATTCCCGATAGAGAATGATGAGCTCACACTCGCCCTTGGAAATAAGGAACATGATGGACGAACACGAGGCACAATAGGCTCCCAATCATGGAGGACTGGGTTTCAAGAGAGGAAGAAATATCTGATAGAAGCCGTCGGAGGAGTAAGAACAGGCGGTTGAAGCGAAAGTCGAAAAGCGAATGCGTTTAATTGAAGAACGATTAAAGCAACAACAAGATGAAATTAACTCACTTAAAGAGCAAAAGTACTACGGCGCCCCATCTCGAAGACTGCGCATTCGATGCTACCGCCTATCGAATAATCGAAAAGCGATGTGGCTTCCACCGAGGTCCCGGGTGATGACAATGGCGATGCCGATGATGCAAGCGATGGCTCCTGTTGGCTACCAGTGGATGATATCACGAGATGACACCTGCGAGCTACATGTCAAAGTTGTGAACATATCAATGAAGGTGGCGGTCGGCTATGCCTTACCAATTGGACCCACACCAACTTACCACGATCGTCCGGTTCCGGAGGGCTACTGTGTTGTCGGCGTGGATGAAATCATGCCCACCTTTGAGGTTTTGGATCTTCACTACCACTTGGTGAAGGGATGTGTTGTCTTTGGGTGGCAAAAAACGTCACCATTCTATGGACGAAGGATTGTATCGTGCTTCGAAATCACACGCCAAGGCCATCTTCGCCGCCGTCTCACCCGTCTCCAGCGAGGTCGTCGCCGCCGCGGCAGCCGTCTTCGTCGCCTCACCCGGCTCCGTCGCCTCACCCGTCTCCGGTGCAGCCATCGCCGCGGGAGCCATCGCCGGCGCCTCAGGATAAAAAGCGTAAGCGTACCGCTACTGTGCGTCGTAAGCGATCGCCGAAACGTAAACAAGAGCCTCTTCCAAAAGTACCAACGGTTCCTCCCAAGAGAGCTTATGACTGTACTGAAGAGGAGACCGCGGCTCGGGTTGATGCGGAAACGACAGCGTTTTAAGCTGGTGAGGCAGCGAAAGAGCCGAGTTCCCCAGACCAAAGAAGAAAAAGCCAAAGTGTTGAAAATGCTAAAGACTCTTCATCAACCCGAGCCAAAGCTGTCATCGGACTATGAGCGTTCTATTCTCAAGTCACATGCACACAAAAGCCTCGAAGAGCAAGATCGATGCAAGCGGAAATCTGTTGCCCAGCTCGGAGAACAAGCAAAACAGACTTGCGCCCCTCTCAAGGTGATTTCTCAAACCAATGTGGTCGAGCAAATATGGGGCGAAGAGCAAGATGATCCAGAGGTAGTTGCACTGTCACGGAGAAGCTGCCGCTGCTCAAGGTATGAGTATTGCCCAGACTTATCCCGATTAGAGTTCTTCCCGTGAGTGAAGTAGCATACAAATACCGATGCGGCAAACCTCTCGTCAAACCTGAGGAGGTAAATAATCTTTCAACAAAAATGCGAAGATTGCATAAGCTGGTACATGCACGCCACAAGTGCGGGGCTAATCGGATAGTCTTGAGGGTTACAAAAAGCATCTTGGGAAAGAAAGTGATGACATGATATCCATTGAATTTGTTGAGCTATTTCAATTATTCAATCAAGGCCTTGGACAAATCGCTCATTGCCTATTATCTAAGTACTAATTACGTAATTAACTTAGTCTCCAGCTATCTCACTTTGTTTATTGCATGTATATAATCATACTGTAATATGCAGAATGAAGATTCTCGAATGCAGCAGAGGACAAATCTATGATATTGGCTTCATTGACCCATATTGGGTTCATGAAGCTAATCTCAAAATAAGCCCCCGGGATACGGAGGATAATATAGTACACGCGTTAAGGTTTCAAGAAACCAGAAAGGAAATACTTTTTCCTTACAACTTCGAGTGAGTGTTATTGTCTTGTATACACTTTCTATTTCGCTTACTCGATGTTAAGTATATAATTGATTAGTTATGCATTCGCAGCTTCCACTATATTCTGTTAATCATTCAACTTGACAAAGGGCGTGTACTAGTCATGGACTCGAAACATAAACCCCTTGAGACGTGGAAGGACATGCGATACTTCTCCAGCGGTAATTCTAATCATTACGACACTATATCGGCAACGCTCGTGAATTTTATGATATCAAGTACTTAATAACTTCTTTTATTCGTTTTCTTCGGCAGCGCTTGGAAAGCGGTTCACCAAGAAGGCTAGGGTGTTTGGAAAGAGGAGCTTACATTTCAACCACTAGATGTAAGCACCACTAGCTATATCCAGCATCTCTTTGATTCTAGTTTTGATACAGTTATTATCATGCTTGATTATTATTTTGATTGAACTATGTTCTTGTGAAGTGCGACACGACAGGGACCAGGTAACAATCTCTGTGGATACTATGTTTGCGAGTTCATCCGGGCGTGCGATGAGAAGGGCAGAAATTTAGAGCAACTCCACGTATGTAAACAATTTCTATAGTTTTATTTTCAAACAAATTGTGTTTAGTTTTATTCATATAGACTGACTCCTTTTTTAAATCAGATCGAACGTCTACGAGACGGTCTTCTGCCAAAGGATCGCGTACGAGCAATTCAGGAGGAATTGGCGGGATTCTTGGATGCAGAAGTCCTAGACCCGAAAGGGGAGTACTATTCTGCTGTGTATAGACAATAGGGATTGTAAAAATAGCAACTCGATCCGTGTATAGACAAGGGGAATACTTTTGTATGTAGTGCATGAACTCGATCCGTGTATTGAATGTAATATTGTCATGATGATCTTGTGTAATATAAGGTTCCTTCATTGATAAGTGCAAAACACTAAATAAACAATAAAACAACCTAAATGAATTCTACTGCGGCACAAAAGTGGCGAAAATCTGCTGCAACAAAATGTGCAAAATGAATTCTGCGCGGCAGAAATGAAAAATCTCTGCAGCGAAGGTTATTAGTCCCGGTTCGTGACTAAAGCCCCCCTCCTCGCACGGTGCAGCTGCGTGTATGATCTTTAATAGGTTGGTGGGCAGCAAGAAAGGTTCGGGCTTTAGTCCCGATTGCCCCGTCCCGGTTGGGCAACCGGGTCTAATGCCGCTTACCAACCGGGACGCATGGGGTTGTTTCCACCAGTGCAGGAACGTGGCATCGTGGCCGGTGGCAGAATTGATCATCAAGTTTTCTAGCGTGGACTTTGAATATACGTACAAGTTTATGGACCGATCGAGGACGTACAGTCCATTACTTAATCATTGGCATGGGCTTTGGCCACTAAGTTTATGTTAACCAAGTAGCTAGTTAAGCTGGGCTTAAAGAATTTTATTTGGCCGGCCAATTAGCTAAGATACGCTGATGCATATAGGCCTACGGCGCTACACTTATGTGTTGATTAATTGGTATGAGCTTAATTATTTTACATGTACGACTCATACTCAGTACCAATGAGCTTGGCCTGATTAGAGTAACGGCCAATCAATACTTATTCGATCATTAAGCCGATTATTTAGTAACTGATAATTAATATTTGTTAATCAATATATGACTAGATATTTATAGGGTTGCTGAGATGTCGCCGACATTTTTTTTAATTCCATGATCGGCTATTTTTTCTAAATTTAATGTCGTTCAACGATGAATTCTGGCGAACATTTACATGTCGCGCCGATATTTATCCCGCGGCAGAATCTTGAAAATATAGGGTTACCGATGACCTATCATTTAATTATTTTATATATATGTATTTCATAATCGATATCGCTTCTTTATATCCGAAAACAAAATCGGTGTCAACAGGTGCCTCTCGAGGTCTGGATGTGAATATTATTATGCTTCGGATCCGGAGCTCGGAAACTTTTCTTTTATGTCGAGTTCTAGGAATTGGTCTTTCCTTATTTTATTTGTACTGATGGTATTTTTCTATTCAATTTATTTTTTTCTGAGACTCCAAAAGGTAAGGAGTCACGGTTTAAAATTTGGTTAGCCATAGCTAGCTATACACCGATATTTCAGTAGCGTGTTGGCCAGAAATCTTGTTGCCGGTTGTTTAGCAACGATCATACGTATTCCTCCTTTTCTCTCCTAGTATATTACGTGCTACTCTTTCCGGCACTTTGATAGTCTTGGGCCAGATCCAATCTCTTCCAAATTTTATTTTTTTCAGGTAAGTACATGCACTAGTAGAAAAAGAGTCATACGTCCATCCTAGCTTGGAGCATTAATCCCGGTTATGGTTGGACCCGGGACTAATGTGAACATTAGTCCCGGTTCCAACGGCTAGAACGCCATACGTCTTTAGTCCCGGGTCAAATGGGACCTTTAGTCCCGGTTCGTATCACCAACCGGAACTAAAAGGGGTGCCCCGGTGTCAATCCCCTTTAGTCCCGGTTCGTATCACCAACCGGGACTAAAGGTCACACCTTTAGTCCCGGTTCGTATTACCAACCCGGACCAGTGGCGGAGGACGAAAATATTTTTTGGTGTGGCGAAACTAATAGCATCACAATATTTATTTACTAAATATATGTTCATAAAGTATACGACAATCCTTAATTAACATTGCATAGTAACTATAATATGCTTGTCCGTACATAACTAAGATAAAAATACCTCCGTAATTAAATGGAACTTAAGACAATAGTTCACTATAAATTTATTAAACATATAGAATTGACCTGTCAAAGAAACATGAAAATATTACTTCGAAATTAGTTTATGCAAGGCAAAACAGATGGAAAGAGAAGGCATGAGGCAACCGGAACATACCACTTAAGCACTAATTGGGTCTAGGAGGGCGAGGAAGTTGAATTTGCCGAGTTTTCTTGGCTAGAAAATATTTCTTCACTTCGCCAAGATCAAGTCCCTTGAATATATCTCGCTCGATGTAGCACACCATTAAGTCATTAAGCCAATCATTTGACATCTTATTGCGCAATTTGGTCTTAATAACCTTCATAGCTGAGAATACTCTTTCAACTGACGCGGTCGCCACCGGTAGCAGCAACGCCAACTGAATGATGCGATATACCAATGGAAATACAATATGTCTTTCAGTCTCAACCATCTTTGTTGCCAAACTTGCAAGATCATGACAAACAATAAAGTCTTCTACTCTTCTCACGTGAAGAATGAAGGTTTGGAGTTGATCCTTTATAGTGGCACGATCAGCAAAAGAAAAATCTCTATCATAGATCTCGGTAATTCGAGCAAGTTTATCCACACTGAACTTAGAGAAAGAGTCTCTTGGATCAAGGCAACAAAAGCATACAAGCAACTCTGAAGTTACCTCATTAAAGCGATGGTCCATTTCGGTGATGATAGCATCAATGGCACATAAGAAAGTATCAACACGGTAGTAATGATCTTGAGTGATTAGTGTCCCTTTTTCTCGTCTTGTCCGTCCCCACCTTGGTATCATTTCTTCCAAATTTGGAATCAAAATTTCATTTTCCTCACAAAATGTTTTGACTTCCTCAAATAATGGCTCCCAACCATTGTTCCTCAAGCCCACCAAACGTGCTTTCACATCAACAATCAAGGACATGGCCTGGACAATGTTCTGATCCTTCCTTTGCAAGACAAGAGACAACTCATTTGTAATGCGTAACACTTTCAACATCATCTTCATGACTAACACAAAGCTAAATGACTCCATTATTTGTACATAACCTCCAGTCTTAGATGGATTGCGAGAATCTCCTTGCACAATCATTAGAACTTCTATCACAGAATCCCACATTGACTCCATACGTAGTAAGGTTCTGTAATGAGATCCCCATCTTGTATCTCCGGGTCTGGCCAAACTAGTTTCTTGATGTTGTCCTCTTCCTGAAAAAATTTGACCACTCTCCAACTTGCTCAAAATATTATCAAGATGTTTAGCAAGCAATGCATCCTTCCTCTTGCAAGATGCACTAGTGGTGGACACAATCTGACCCACGTGCTCAAAAAAATCATGGATATAGGAACAGCAGCCCGTGACAGCAACAACTACCAACTGCAATCTGTGAGCAAAGCAATGCACATAAAATGCATATGGGTTCTCATCTCGGATCAGTTTCTGAAGACCATTAAATTCTCCTCTCATATTGGAAGCTCCATCATAACCCTGCCCTCGCAATCTAGCAATAAGCAAACCATGTTTAGCAAGCATCCCAACCAATGCGCTCTTCGGTGCTTCTGATGTTACTTCAGTGACATATTTAATACCCAAAAATCTCTCCATAACTTTTCCTTCATTGTTCACGTACCTAAATGATAGATGATACAGTTAGTTAGGATAGACAGAATATCGGAGAAAACAATAGGACAATAATATAGCACTTACCTTACAACGACGGCCATTTGTTCTTTGATTGATATATCACGAGATTCGTCAATGAGAACAGAGAAGAGACTGTCCCCAATCTCTTTCTTTATTGCTATGGTGACCTGCTCAGCACAATAATTTGCAAGTTCTTTCTGAATAGTTGGAGAAGTCATACAGGCGTTTTTGGGACATAACTCGTCAAATGCTAGCTTCACTTCTTCATTTCTTTCTTTGTACCAGTCAAGCAATTCTAGAAAATTGCCCTTGTTTAAGGAAGAAGAAGATTCATCATGTCCACGGAATGCTTCACCTTGAGACATCAGATAACTTGCAATACCTAAAGATGTTTCCACACGAGTTTCATACTTTTTGAGTGACTCTTTGGTATGAGTTAAAACTTTATGTGTCACACTTGACCTCTGATTTCTAAAATCTTCATATGCTGACCTTGCTTGATTATGGACACTTCTAGGTCCACCAACATGACGAGGGAGCAATTTATATGCATTCTTCCAAGTGTTAAAACCAACTTTAGTGAAGACATCATGACCAAATTTCTCATCCATGCGATCATGTTTAAAAAGATAGCAAATGAAGCAAAATGCCGCATCTTTCTCCACACTGTATTCCAACCAATCATGTTTCTTATACCATTTTTCAAGAAAGCTCCTATTATCATCTGTTTTAGGATAATTATGTCCAATTAATTGAGTCGGACCCTTCAACACATAAGCTCTCCGGACATCATCTCTAATATTGGGATCAATATCATCAATACAGATACGAATACTCGGATCAGCAATAATGTAATCTTCAATACCTTCTGGTTCTATGGTGGCATTTTCAACCTCATCTTCAGCTTGTGCATGTGCATCGCCGGGGTCATCCTCACTTTCCACCTCAGTTGTCATGCCAGTTTCAACTTCCTCTTCTGTTTGTTGTCCCGGGAACTCTGGCACTTGTTCGACGACATTCTCGCTACCATGGAGAATAGGGTTCGAGCTACTGCCGCTCGATGACGTGCCAAAGTAGCTCTTTATACCTGCATTCCATTCATTTGGTTAAGAAATTACTAAATATGACATTAGGAAAGAATTGAATAGGTGACAGAACCCAACTTCAGACTTTCAGTACTCCCCCGACCCATATTAGTTGACTCAAAATTTGTCTAAATTTGAATAAATCTAGACACTATTTAGTATATAAGTACATCCAAATTTTGACAAATCCAAGTCAACTAATATAGGTCTGAGGGAGTAATTTAGTTGTGTGGTTAATTTATTTTCTTGTTAGGTTGGTCACATCCAGAACACAGCAGAAACACAAAATATAATCATACCTTTGGAGTTAGCCATGGCCTTGCAGCCTTTGCTCTTTCTCATTGATGGGTGTCCGCTCACGCGGCTGTGCCTGTGAACCACGGGGGTGCGCACCGGTGTTTGCCTGCTTGCCCTCGGCCGTGTGTTGCACGCGCGATCCTGCCTCTCTGACGAATTGACGATCAACACTCTAAGCTAGGGTTTAGCGGCCGGCGCTGCAGCAGTTCTGCCGATGCGCAATGAATTGATTAGATTGATTGCTAATTCCCCTCTAGACTGTCCCACGATCGTGCCCCATCTGCATCTGGCCCACCACCACTACTAGTAGTACTAAATAACTAAAGGCCAAAGGCCCAGTTCACAAATGGGAAAACGATTTGTTTATTTACAGAGACAAGGTTCAGACGACCGACAAATGAGCCCTAATGGCATATCTGCAGCTCTCATTACTGGGATATAGGGGTACTCGCGCGAGAATCAAGGTACGGCGGGCGCCATAGCTTGCCACACAAGGTCCTCCGCCCCTGACCCGGACTAAAGGGATTGGCACCGGGGCACCCCTTTTAGTCCCGGTTGGTGATACGAACCGGGACTAAAGGTTATAAAAAATTCTAAAAGTAAAACCCTGTGCTGATTGTGGGTGCCCTTTTCTCTAAAAGTAAAAAATTCTAAAAGTAAAATCTCTTAGAAAATCATCGCAACAGCATGATCAATCTTGGAGGAATTAAAGAAACTAGGATTTTGATACAAATATCCACGTGTTTGTGATTTTAGGAACTCTGTAGTTAGGCCATGTACACTGCCAAACGTTTAGATAGACGTTTAACTGATTAAAAACAATACGTACAAAAAAGAAAATTAGGCAAGCGCCCTTGTCCCTCATCGCGTGGCGTTAAACCCGGGCGCTAAATAGAGTTTGTTTTTCGCGTCCGTCAGTCCGCCGCAGAAAAATTAGACGGCTCAACCTATCAAAACGTGCAGAAAAATTAGCTCTTTGATTTCAACATACTTAGGCCGTTTTGGATTCTTAAAATTGAAAAGAAAAAATTATTTCAGAAAAAATTATTTTAGTATTTTTATGTCATATTTGAATTCCTCGCATTTTTCTGATAATAATGGATATATTATTTGTTAAATTTCGATTTACAGATTTGAAGATATTGTTTATGTCATATTAAATGAATAAATGGAAAAAATGAATAAAATATTAATTTAATTAGTTTTTACTTTCATTAGAATAAAATGTTATTATTAATTATTTATTGTTGTTTACTAAAAATAGTTGTTCTTAATTTCAAAAAATAAAAACGTGTCACATATCGATATGAGTTAATAAGATTGATATACTAGTCTTGACAACAAGATATATTGGTCCTTCGCGCAGGTGGGAGGGATGAAATGAAGAAGTTAAGCGTGCTGGTGGTGGAGTAGTGCTAGGATGGGTGACCGGATGGGAAGTTTGACTATAAGTACAATTTGAACTAAGATTAAGTATAATTAGTGTTAAAAATGAGAGACGTGGGATATTAACGAGCCAAATAATTCAAAAAATAAAAAAAAAACTTTTTTCAAAAAATCAAAAAATTGAAAAAAAAATCAATTTTTTTTAAAAGAAAATTAGAAAAAACTTTTAGTCCCGGTTCGTATTACAAACCGGGACTAAAGGTCCCTCCCCCCTGGCAGGCCACGTGTGCACCCTTTTGTCCCGGTTGGTGGGGCAACCGGGACTAAAGGTTAGGGCTTTAGTCCCGATTGCCCCGTCCCGGTTGGGCAACCGGGACTAAAGGCCCATACAAACCGGGATGCATGGAGCTCTTTGTACTAGTGATGGATGCAGTCATCGACGACCCAAATTGGTCTTTCATCTACATTATCTTGCTAATCTCTTTTGGATCTTTTCTCACTAGGCATATAGGCTAGCAATTTCATCTGGAAGTACGGATTGGATCTCGCTTCAGATGCAGGCGAGTGCGCTCTTATTTTTATAAAGACTAGCAAAAGTGTCTCGTGCGTTGCAACGGAAGAACCAAAAGAGCTACACAGAAGAAAACTACTAAGACCAAGATGACTTTATTTTTAACATAATTAGCTCAATTCATATTCGCAATGCTGGAATCAATGTAACTGAATGCACATGTGTGTTACACAAATATGGACCATGTACCTTCCAACATCACGATCACGGCTCCAGCGATAGCCATGACTTTATTTTTAACATAATTAGCTCAATTCATATTCGCAATGCTGGAATCAATGTAACTGAATGCACATGTGTGTTACACAAATGTGGACCATGTACCTTCCAACATCACGATCACGGCTCCAGCGATAGCCATGATCATCGCAATGATATAGTGATATCTTGTTTCACTTCTTTGACGGTGCTCCTGATGTTGGTGATAAGGGTGTCGGACCTGGTCACCATAGTCCGCCCCGTGCTAAAAAAGAAAAACAAATTTTTGTTCATATTTATCTAGTATTAAAGAAGACACAATTCAACGCATCTAGAGGATTAAAACTTATAGGATAGTAGAACGCTTGCCCGAGGAAGAAAATCACAATGCTGCAACAAATTCCTCTCCTCCTTGCCCGAGGAAGATAATCACGACTGACTCCCTTCCAGCACACACAAGCAAAAGATCACCAGTTTGGTCTTGAGATTGAACATTCAGATGTGGTTGTTGTTTCTTCTAGCTCGCAAGCCGTGTGAACCGTGTTCCATCTCTCATAACCTCCATGTAATATCCGAAGTCATTCTCTGCCGCCTACTCCTTGCCTGACCCTCGCCATGTTGAAAAAAAGACATCCTGAAGATGCAAGCTGAGTAGAAAAACATTGGACCGGTGAATAATTCCCTCCCGCATGTGCATGTAATCCATACTCACCTTCCACCAGATTGTAGATGCTCATCTTGGTGCAGATCGTGCTCACCATGGCCATTGGGAGCATCCGAGCAGGCCCTCACTCGCCGCGTGCGAGCACGGCAGCCAGAGCCGTGAGCTCGAAACGACCTTCATCATTGTCAGCGTCTGTCTTATGTGGCGCTTGACTTCAGATGAGATTAGTACACACTCATGGTGGAACAAAAAATAACAAAAATAACTGAAGCATCAGCATGCAACATGGGACCCCAGGACCGGGGCCAGAACCTGATTATTGAGGCCGTCGTGCTGTAGCTGAAGCTCGTCGTGCAACATACTACAACCACGTACATGTATCAGTGTTGACCTCCTAAATTTGTCTTTGAGTCATGACCTCGCACGCCCAATTGTACCTACTAATTACATCCATTGACCATTCATTAATCTGCACTTTGGTGATTTGACTCCGATGGACTTGGGAGTTGCTGGTTAGAATGCACCGCATGAGAGGGACTCGTAGTCTCTTTTCTTGACCATCTGGAACTCCCCCGCATGCGGGCAGGTGGGCTCATCTGCACAGCACACGACACCATACACCTCGACCCGGAACTCCCTTGTAGCCTTCATACTACCGGGACCTCCTCCTCCCCTGAACGGCCCGCTGAAGCACAGCCTCGTACATCGCCTCCTGGCGCGATGCTCGACCTTGGCGTTGTGACCGCTCTCGATCTCGGCCGGGGCCGCCAGGGAGACGGAAGGCGGCGGATCTAGGAACAGGAAAAACGGACAGCGTGTTGAACACTGAAGGATCTGGGCGGCGGATGGGGTGTTGTTCGTCAGGAGAGGAGGATAACAGGAAGGAACAGTTCGGTTTTCACGGTTCTCACTCGTCCAAAAAAAGTTTGAACCACTTGGAGGTGGCAAAGGGTGTAATATACCCAAACTGAAGGGGTAAATCTGTCCAAAAAAATGTAGGTACTACAAGAAAAACTCCCCCCTTTATTATTAAGTATAGATTTATACGAGTACTTCTTTTTAACGTACTCAGTTCTAACTCTGATTTCTTTGCTTTTCTTAGATTCGCCGGATGCAATCTGGTCTATCCTTTAGCCGATATCTTTAGGCTGTCAGGTATATATTCATCTCTTGTATTTTCCTCTATGGTAGAATCACTATAGATTGAATTAATTGCGGCGTGGCGTGAGCCAATTTGATTAATGATTGCATCGTCTTTATAGTTTATAAGGTCTATTTTTGTAGTTGACGTGCCGGCGAGTTCCTTTAAACTCGGTCCGTTGTATATCCATAGTATATACATACTACATATTTCCGTCAGATTTTCTCCTTTTTTTACATCTCATTACCATAGGCGATTTCTCATTTAAATACGAGGGTGGTATCTTTTGACCAGGTAGTACAAGTTAAGTAGCCTGTTCTGTCTTAGCCAGTTTAGCTTTATGGTTGGCGTGCCGGCAAGTATAAGTTGGTCTGTCGTACAACCATGGGGATAGATATACGCTGTATTATTCTCGTGTTAGAGTTTTTTTTTTGTACATACAGCCAGAATTTATATTATAATATTTTTCATAAGACGAGTTTTTTTAATGATGTATTGGTTCGTCGACCGGCCGGAAATGCGACACCATATTCTTTTGGTATCACCTAACATCAAACTTCTTTGCCGATAGCATTCCAGCAAGCTCCTATATGAGCTTGGTTTGTCGCACAACTACAGAGGAACTAACTAAAGTTGCTATGTAATTTTTTCTTTTATTTTAGATCTTAGACATTTATCCATGTGTATTTGACAGGAGCTTCGCTCTTTTATTTTGGCCGTGGTTTCTCGCAAGTCTTATGTATTACACTTTAGATACCTCTTGTATATTTTATATTTCCCATTTTTTTATTACGTTACAATTTAATTTTCTTTTTTTGCATAGATGGCGCTTGGTCAACCAACCCGTTCCTCGTATCACTTGAAGTTATCAGAACTTGCCAAAGAGCAATTGCATGAACCTGAGACGAGTGCCTTAGCCAATCCTATCCTTATGTTGTGCACAAAAATAGGAGGACGATTGGTTCCTGGAGAACGTGGGTGGCATTCCGAACGTAATTTCGATGCTCTAAGTTATCATCTACTTGCGCTAGGGCCTCATGCTGAGTTACGTTACACCTTAGGGAGTAGGATAGTCTCAAAACATTTAGATTGGGAGAATCATAAAATCCCATATGTCGAACGCCCCACTGGTTATACTCAACGGGGTACTGAAATTCTTGCCCATCATTCTTTTAACTTGAGAGGAGGTGAAGAACATACAGATTATATCTGTAGATCAATATACTGCTCTCTTTGTGACTATACTGCTTCCCCTCCTTTATTGCAATCTCTGCTAGAAAAATGGAGTCCTCAAACAAACACCGTCCTATTCTCACATGGCGAGCACATGATCATTTTACTGGACATGCTTCTTATGGAAGGGCTTCCTATCGACGGTGATCCTTATGAAGAGTATATTCCTTCACTCAAAGAGCTAAATGCTTCTTCACTACTATTCCCAAACTTTTATTTCACCCTCCTGGAAATATGGGAAGATCTTTCATCTAAACATGAAGACGGATTGGTACCGTTCCAGGATTGGTGTGATTATTTTCACAACAATCGTCCAGAGCCTCTGACTTTCGATAGCCTTCGTGATGGTCGTCTATATCTTGCAGCGTTTTTCACGGTTTGCCTTTGCAATTTTGTCGTTGTCGGTACAGGGCCCTATATTCGCCCTGGTGTACTTGTCATGGCATCTTGGATTGCCATAGGCAGAAAAAATTCACTTGCTCCGTCGGCACTTTCTTCCTTGTATTTTTCACTCCGGCGCATTAGTATTCATCCTGTAGGGCCTACATATCCCAAAGCACCTTGGCCGGTCCATTATGTCATAGGATGGATGCATCTATATTTGAAGAGAACTTTTGGTGCCAAAGGCAGAGGATACCGTCTTCCTACTCCAAAGATCTTACGTATGCAGCCATCCATGATAAGTACAATGTTTAGGCCTCCCAACGAATTTTACTCTGAAGCAGCATATGATTTCTTTGAGAATCAGAAAAACATTGCTTGGTGCCCTTTTTCTTCACGTAACTTGATTGGAGTTGATCAGCTACCAAGGGCTTTCATGCTTTCTGTTCGCCGTGGTATTCTTCCTTGGAGGTTCTTATTTAAGGACATTGACCTATGTGTAGCTGAGCCATATCATCCGGATCGCGTGGCTCGCCAATTTAGGTTGGACCAGCTGATACCGTATGATCCTTTGAAGTCTTTGCTTGCGGAAGACGACGTTGGTATTGCATACACCTACTGGTCCCATTTTTTTGCGTCCGATTCAGGAGAATATCCAACATCCTCTTGATAGCACTTATGAAGGCAAGTTTTCTTTTGCTTGGGCTAATTGGTGGAACAAATTTTTGAAACCGTTCAGTACCATTTTACATAGCCTCAGGGCAGGTAGTGTGTGGCATTCCGCAAAACCACTACTAGAAAATCGCGTTGAATTTGTGCATTGCATCGTCATCTTCATGCATTGTTCGCATAAAACTATGTTTGCAAAGCCCGTGAATGTTTTCTAAACGCCCCTCTTTATTCAAACATCAAAACCGGGTCCCCGGAATATTTTGTTTTGGCCGCTATTGGTTTGCACACGGCCCGTTTAAAACAAATAAAAATTATATTAATTTTAGCGGGGGCAGTCGAACGGGCCGTCCCGACCCGAACGACCACCCCCAGAAAATATAAAACGGTCCACCCCAACCAGCCCTCTAAATACTATAGCTACCTAAAACCCTACCCACACCCCCTGGCCACATCACCCCCTCCTATCCTGAGCCGCCACCTCACCCTCTCCCTATCCCTCACCCAACCAGACCATGCCACGTCACCCCTCACCCTCTCCTCCCTCTCTCAACCACACAAACCCACTCAACCCACCAGCCCCTCACACCGCACGCGCCAGGCCGACCCCCCTGTCCCCCGGTCCCGCCCTGGGCCCCCCACCCACGCACTCCACCCACCTTGCGCCCAGCCCAGCCCCTGGGCCCCACCGCGTCCTCCCAACCCTCCCTCTCCTCCCCTGTTCATCTTCACTGCACCCCGGCCCGCCTCCTGCCTCCCTCTCTCTCAGCGAGCCTCGCCCTCCCGCCGCCAGCTCCGAGCCCCTCACCGCCTCGCCTCACCCCTCCCTAGCGCCGTCACCGGAGCTTCCCCCTCACCCCCGCAAGCCGCCGCGCCGCGCAGAGCTCACCCCGCCGCCTCTGCAGACACCGCCAGGAACCCTCCGCCCCGGCTCGGCCTTCCCCCTCCCGAGCTCACCGCGTCGTCCACCGCCGCGTCCCTGCGCCCCGTCGGCCCTCCTCTCGCCGCCCGTCCCCGTGCCCCTCTCCTCCCGAGCCTGGCCTCCAGCCCTCCGGCCTCCGACCCTCCCCGACCCTCGGCGCCCGGCCCCTCGTCCTCGCCCCGCGCCAGCGTCCCGCCCTCCGAGCCCACCGTCGCGTGCACCTCGCCACCTCTGCCTTCGCTGAGCCGCCCGCCGCCCGCTCCGCCCCGCCCCTCGCCGTGGCGCCCAGCGCCCTTCCCGACCCGCGCCAGAAGCTTCCTCGTCGCGGCGTCGCGTCCGCCGCGATCCGCCCGTCGCCGCGGACCCCCCCTCCACCTCGGCGCTCGCCCCGGCCTCGCCTCCGGCTCGCTCGCCGCCTCGGGCCGTGCTCGCAGGCCCTTCCTCCCCGCTGCGTCCCCTCCGTGGAACTCTGCCTCGCCTCGCCAAGCTCGCCCGAGAACTGCCCAACCTCGTCCGCCACCGTCGTCCGTGGGTCACCTGCCGGGTGTCTTCGTCTGCGTGCGCTCGTGTATGTGTGCCATGGGAGTATGATGATGTTCCCTATGACCGTCATGAGGCACCCCAAGCTCGCCAACGACCCTAGGCGCCGAGCCCCATGACCGACAAGCGCGCCCCAAAAACGACAATCACTACACCGCGGGATACCAAGGATGCCAACATGGAACCGGAAACCGAACCTCGACACGTCAAGTTCTCCTTTTCCGGACCCCGAAGGCCGGACCCGGCCCGACAAGATCTTCTGCTCGGATCCGAGGACCCCGAGACGCTGTACCCTCGAGTTCTCCCTCACGGACGCCAAGACCGCCACACGGACGCTGAGAACCCGGACCACAGTCCCGAACCAAGGTCGATCTGAGCGCCAGACCTTAACCTGCAGAATGCCAAGATCGCCGAGAACGCCAAGATCTTCACCCGACACCGACCCGGACTGCAAGTGCTTCTTCCCGGAACGCCAAGAACTACCCCGATATCCGAGAACGACCCCGGAGCCCGAGAATGTTCCGTCGAACCCTGGACCCCGAGACCGACCCCGAACCCCGGAACCCCAAGTTCGTCGAGCCCCTCTGATGTGTGACCCTTTTCCCCGAACCCTATTTTATAACATAACAACTTGTTGCATATTTATTTGTCATCTCGCATGCATATCATGTGGTTTGGGGGCCTTATGCCGAATCACCTAATAATTAAATATGGGGCCCATATGCGGGCAAATCTAGTCTCATATCGGCCTCATCTAAATTTGTGTAGCGAACCGGTGCTATCTTTTGCCATGTACAAACAACATTTAATTGCGGGGAATCTATATAACTTGAACCATCTAATTAATTGTCGGGACCCCGGTTCCGCTTAATATGACCTAAATGCATCGCACCTTTGTCATGTCATCCATCATGCATGCATCATGCCGATCTTCTGCCGTTTTATTAAATATTGCATCCGGTGTTTCTTCTAGTGTTTTGCTTCTTCGCGGATAAGGCCGTTGAGTTGATGTGAGCTTCGCCCCGATCTTCGGTTGAACCTTCGACAATGTTTTCAGGCGAGCATCTCCCCCTTTCTACCTATCTTACTTTTTCTAGTATTTATTCCCTCCTGTTGATCTTTGCTATCTGTGTTGCGATGCTCTAGTTTCGTACCCGTGATATCCCTTGCAGCCATATATAGCCTTGGACACATCCTATTACCTGTGTTTGGTAGACAGTTGGACCCGCGTGTCGTAGTCGCTTGCTTTAGTGTTTTGCTTGTCGTCAAGTACCACCATTGTTGGAGGATGGCCGCATGTTGACGTTGGAGATGATCAATAGCTTTACTTATTGTTTCACTTTAATTCCTGTTTAACAACTAAAATTGAATTAAGCAGAGGCATCGGTGGGTGATAGGTAAGATTTGGTTTCCGACCGCCCACTTGTGTCCCGTAGGACCCGAGTTCTTGACACCTGTTCCGAGATCGAGCGCTAACCACGGTGGGGAGATATGGGCCCCCATTGATAATTACCTGATTTCAAAGTATTGTCTTGGGGGCCACAACTAGTTTGAGGTGTTTTACTATCATGTACCTATGCCATGTTTCGCTTTATTTAAATTGTGCGACGGATAGCGTGTACTGTTTAGGAAGCGGAGTGATTACGCGGTATCGACGGTCCCGTTTGGGGATTTCGTCGCTTCGCCATCGACACAAACCCAGTCCGTCTCGGAGACCGCCGACTCCGTTGCGGTGTCGACTCGGTGGGTGGCCCCGTGCTTGCTTTGGGTGCAGGAACGTCGTGACTTAGGCCCGACATACCGATGGGTGTATGTTAACCGATCGGCAAAAGGGTCGAAGTGCTGTGGATACTTTGGTGCACCCTGCAGGTTTAATATTTTCGAAGCCGTGTCGCGGTTATGGACGACTTGGAGCACAGTGTCTGATCATAGACAACTATAACTAAAGTTTCTTGTTTTAAATTGACTTGTTTCCGATATGATTAGTAATCAGCTTCACTACAACGGCATGGCTAAGTAAAAGTATCAACGATCTGGGTTTGGGATATCTCATGCTAATTGTATCGACTAGTAAGTGTTGCCACTAAACGGAATGGTTAATTAAAAGTGCCACTTACTTTATCGTGACGATTATCTAAACCTGACTAGTAAAGTGCCACAACTATAATCGATTAAATAAAAGCGCCAGCGTGTGAGTTCCTCGGTTGACTTCCTCGTTTGGTCTCGAGGGGAAACACCAGATGGGTTTGTTTGGTGTTAATTTCAGGTTGGATCCGGATAGGTCATTCTTACCCTCTCGATAACCGCCAGGTTGTATCGAGTCTCTATAGGTGTTTAGTGCATGCCGTCACCGCCGCCACCACCATACCTATGTAGGCGAGACCGCCGAATTCTAGCCTCGCCGTGTAATCGCCTCGATCGACGCCTCTTTTTCCTTTGCCCTTTGTCGGCACCCCTTTGTTTGAGCAGTTTTGAGATCGACGCCGTTAGCGGTGGTTACCCTTCCGCTTGGCCTGGGTGGTTATGGACGCCATTGGTTATTCTTCGTGGCTCTTAGCCCCAGGGGCATCTTGTCCGTAGACGGACGCTCTATCGTTTTCAAGGTGATTTGGATCTTTGTACCGTATATTTGTATTCTTGACTCTTTGAGTCGCTGCTTTATATCTGCTCGGGGTCCCATCGAGGACTGTTGTGTAATGTTATTACTTTGCTTTCCACCCGCACGAAAGTGCCTGGTGGGCACCTTCGAATCGTTTCTATGCGGTTTTTGGCGAGTTTCGCTAAAATTTGCATAGGGCCGATTCTGAGGGTGTTACAGAGTGGTATCAGAGCTCAGCTATTCGATACCCACAAGTCCAAATTTCAGGATAACCTAGCTAACGGCCGAAGTAGAGTGTCAAAACTATTTTGCAAAATCGGTTGGATAGTTCTGATTAGGTCTGATTTTACTCCTTACCCCCTCTGCTGTTCTCCTCTTACCTCGACGTGTTTTGAATCCGCTCTCTTCTCTCTCTTCGAGTCCAGGATTTCTCGTGGTTGGGTTTCCGTCGTACCTTCAGGGTCTCGCTTCCTCCTTTGATAACGGTGTTTCTACCATCCGGTGTTCATGCTATCTGAGGAATCCGTCTGCTGTGGTACCCTTCTCTGTTCCTTGATTGTGCCTTCCGGTGTTTTCCGACGCGACGATACCCTCTACGCCAGCTCCGATGCAGAGTCTGCATCACTCCTTTGTTTCCGAACCTCGCTTGTCGAGATCTTCAGTCTGAATCCGAGGGTTGGTTGCATAATCTGTCTATTAGTGTACAGGGTAATGCTTTGAGTGCGGGATGGAGTCGCGACCATACCACTACTCTTATCATTCGCTTATGTACATTGAATGGTGGATCGATGCAATTTTACTCCTTCCATGGAAGTTAGAGGTGGCCTTACCTTTAACTTCGTCCGTTGTTTATCCGGAGTGTTCTCGTGACGAACAGGGACAACGACCTCTTGTTAGTGGTGTCGCGAGGATCTACACGAAGCGAGAAGACGCAGTTCGCCGACCTCCCTTCCGGTACCATGAGGCGGATCTCGAGGGCGAGATCCATTGTTAGTGGTGTCGAATTGTGGCATTCCGCAAAACCACTACTAGAAAATCGCGTTGAATTTGTGCATTGCATCGTCATCTTCATGCATTGTTCGCATAAAACTATGTTTGCAAAGCCCGTGAATGTTTTCTAAACGCCCCTCTTTATTCAAACATCAAAACCGGGTCCCCGGAATATTTTGTTTTGGCCGCTATTGGTTTGCACACGGCCCGTTTAAAACAAATAAAAATTATATTAATTTTAGCGGGGGCAGTCGAACGGGCCGTCCCGACCCGAACGACCACCCCCAGAAAATATAAAACGGTTCACCCCAACCAGCCCTCTAAATACTATAGCTACCTAAAACCCTACCCACACCCCCTGGCCACATCACCCCCTCCTATCCTGAGCCGCCACCTCACCCTCTCCCTATCCCTCACCCAACCAGACCATGCCACGTCACCCCTCACCCTCTCCTCCCTCTCTCAACCACACAAACCCACTCAACCCACCAGCCCCTCACACCGCACGCGCCAGGCCGACCCCCCTGTCCCCCGGTCCCGCCCTGGGCCCCCCACCCACGCACTCCACCCACGCGCGCCCCCGCGCGGCAGCCCCTGGGCCCCACCGCGTCCTCCCCAACCTTCCTCTCCTCCCTTGTTCATCTTCACTGCACTCTGGCCCCTGCAAGACGCCTCAGGCCTCCTCTCTCAGGCGAGCCTCGCCCGCGCCCTGACGCCTCACCGCCTCGCACCACCTCCCTAGCGCCACGGAGCTTCCTCACCCCAAGGCCAAGGCAGAGCTCACCCCGCCGCCTCTGCAGACACCGCCAGGAACCCTCCGCCGGCCTTCCTCCCGAGCTCACTGCTGGCGTCCACCTCGCGTCCTGCGCGTCGGCCCTCCTCTCGCCTGGCCCCTGCCCTCTCCTCCGAGCTCGCCCGCCTCCAGTAGCGCCCGCCTCCACCGACCCTCCCGACCATGAGCCCTCCGGGCCCCTCGTCTCTGCCTCGTGGCGCCTCCGAGCCCACTGTCAGCTGCCCACCTCGCCTGCCCGCGCCACCGCGCCTTCCCGACCTTTCAGCGCAGAAGCTTCCTCGCCGTCGCTGTGTCGCGTCACTGGCCGCGATCCGCCTGCCGCCGGACCCCCTCCACCTCGGCCGCTTCGCCGGCTCGCTCGCCGCCTCGGGCCGTGCTCGCAGGCCCTTCCTCCCCGCTGCGTCCCCTCCGTGGAACCCGCCGCCGCCTCCTGCCTCCGCTCGCCGCTCAAAGAACGCCCCACTCGTCTGCCCGCCACCGTCGTCCGTGGGTCCTGCCTTCCGTGTGCGCGTCTGCGTGCGCTCGTGTATGTGTGCCATGGGAGTATGATGATGTTCCCTATGACCGTCATGAGGCACCCCAAGCTCGCCAACGACCCTAGGCGCCGAGCCCCATGACCGACAAGCGCGCCCCAAAAACGACAATCACTACACCGCGGGATACCAAGGATGCCAACATGGAACCGGAAACCGAACCTCGACACGTCAAGTTCTCCTTTTCCGGACCCCGAAGGCCGGACCCGGCCCGACAAGATCTTCTGCTCGGATCCGAGGACCCCGAGACGCTGGACCCTCGAGTTCTCCCTCACGGACGCCAAGACCGCCACACGGACGCTGAGAACCCTGGACCCTGAGTCCCCGAACCGAAGGTCGATCTGAAGCGCCAGGACCTTAACCTGCAGAATGCCAAGATCGCCGAGAACGCCAAGATCTTCACCCGACACCGAGACCCCGACGCGGCAAGTGCTTCTTCCCGGAACGCCAAGAACTACCCCGATATCCGAGAACGACCCCGGAGCCCGAGAATGTTCCGTCGAACCCTGGACCCCGAGACCGACCCCGAACCCCGGAACCCCAAGTTCGTCGAGCCCCTCTGATGTGTGACCCTTTTCCCCGAACCCTATTTTATAACATAACAACTTGTTGCATATTTATTTGTCATCTCGCATGCATATCATGTGGTTTGGGGGCCTTATGCCGAATCACCTAATAATTAAATATGGGGCCCATATGCGGGCAAATCTAGTCTCATATCGGCCTCATCTAAATTTGTGTAGCGAACCGGTGCTATCTTTTGCCATGTACAAACAACATTTAATTGCGGGGAATATATATAACTTGAACCATCTAATTAATTGTCGGGACCCCGGTTCCGCTTAATATGACCTAAATGCATCGCACCTTTGTCATGTCATCCATCATGCATGCATCATGCCGATCTTCTGCCGTTTTATTAAATATTGCATCCGGTGTTTCTTTTAGTGTTTTGCTTCTTCGCGGATAAGGCCGTTGAGTTGATGTGAGCTTCGCCCCGATCTTCGGTTGAACCTTCGACAATGTTTTCAAAGCAGCATCTCCCCTTTCTACCTATCTTACTTTTTCTAGTATTTATTCCTCCGTTGATCTTTGCTATACGTGGTTATGCGATGCTCTAGTTTCGTACCCGTGATATCCCTTGCAGCCATATATAGCCTTGGACACATCCTATTACCTGTGTTTGGTAGACAGTTGGACCCGCGTGTCGTAGTCGCTTGCTTTAGTGTTTTGCTTATCATCAAGTACCACCATTGTTGGAGGATGGCCGCATGTTGACGTTGGAGATGATCAATGGCTTTACTTATTGTTTCACTTTAATTCATGTTTAACAACTAAAATTGAATTAAGCAGAGGCATCGGTGGGTGATAGGTAAAATTTGATTTCCGACCGCCCACTTGTGTCCCGTAGGACCCGAGTTCTTGACACCTGTTCCGAGATCGAGCGCGCTAACCACAGGTGGGGAGATATGGGCCCCCCATTGATAATTACCTGATTTCAAAGTATTGTACTGGGGGCCACAACTAGTTTGAGGTGTTTTTACTATCATGTACCTATGCCATGTTTACTGCTTTATTTAAATTGTGCGACAGATAGCACGTGTACTGTTTAGGAAGCGGAGTGATTACGCGGTATCGACAGTCCCCGTTTGGGGATTTGCTGTCGCTTACTGCCACTGACGCAAACCCTGAGTCCGTCTCGGAGACCGGCCGACTCCGTTGCGGGTGTCGACTCGGTGGGGTGGCCCCCCGTGCTTGCTTTGGGTCTGGGAACGTCGTGACTTAGGCCCCGCCGACATACCGATGGGTGTATGTTAACTGATCTGGCAAAAAGGGTCGAAGTGCCTGTGGATACTTTGGTGCACCCCTGCAGGGTTTAATCTTTTCGAGAAGCCGTGTCCGCGGTTATGGACGACTTGGAGCACAGTGTCTGATCATAGACAACTATAACTAAAGTTTACTGTTTTAAATTGACTTGTTTCCGATATGATTAGTAATCAGCTTCACTACAACGGAATGGCTAAGTAAAAGTATCAACGACTGCTGGGTTTGGGTTATCTCATGCTAATTGTATCTGACTAGTAAGTGTTGCCACTAAAACGGAATGGTTAATTAAAAGTGCCCACTGCTTACTTTATCAGGACGATTATCTAAACCTGACTAGTAAAGTGCCACAACTATAACTGATTAAATAAAACTGCCAACTGTGTGAGTTCCTCGGTTGACTTCCTCGTTTGGTCTCGAGGGGGAAACACCAGGATGGGTTTGTTTGGTGTTAATTTCAGGTTGGATCCGGATAGGTCATTCTTACCCCTCTCTGATAACCGCCAGTTGTATCGAGTCTCTATAGGTGTTTAGTGCATGCTGCCGCTGCCGCTCAGTCCACCATACCTATGTAGGCGAGGACCGCCGAATTCTAGCCTCGCCGTGTACTGGCCTCAGTACTGACGCTCCTCTTTTTCCTTTGCCCTTTGTCGGCACCCCTTTTGTTTGAGCAGGTTTTGAGATCGACGCCGTTAGCAGGGTTACCCTTCCGGCTTGGCCTGGGCAGGGTTATGGACGCCATTGGTTATTCTTCAGGGCTCTTAGCCCCATTTGCATCTTGTCCGTAGACGGACGCTCTATCGTTTTCAAGGTGATTTGGATCTTTGTACCGTATATTTGTATTCTTGACTCTTTGAGTCGCTGCTTTATATATCTGTTCTGTGGGTCCCATCGAGGACTGTTGTGTAATGTTATTACTTTGCTTTCCACCCGCACGAAAGTGCCTGGTGGGCACCTTCGAATCGTTTCTATGCGGGTTTGGCGAGTTTCGCTAAAACTTGCATAGGGCCGATTCTGAGGGTGTTACATAGTGCGTATGGACAAGTCCCATATGATGAGAGGAAGACTACATATAAACAAAGTGGGAAGTCAGTTATGCCCTCACGCAAGCTCACAGAGTTAGATCATGTTATAGTAAAAGAAGTATCTGCTAGACGTCGAGATGAGTACATTGCCGCTATTATGGCAAAAGAGGAAGAGAGCGTGAATTACTGGAAAAATATTTTGACCATTTTCCTCTCAGATAATGAACCTCCTAAAAGCTCTCGATGTGTGAGTTAACAATCTTTATCTCATTTAATTTATTTTAGCCTTGCCATAATTTCCTTATATAATCTGCCATATACATATATGTATTTATAGAAGAGGAAGAACAAGGGGAGTGTTATCGCTTCTTCCGCTGATTGTTTGCCTCCACCAAGTATAAATGCTGATGCGTGTACAAATGGAGCCATTTCTTTGGATGAGGAGACGAGGCCCACGGCTAAAAGGAAAATTGATTTTGTCGGTGATGAGAGTACTTCCGGTCCCATAGAATTGGTCATTCCTTTATACGTACACGATCATCTCAGCTGTATAGCATTAGACAACGTGCTCAACGGCAGTACAGCTCATGGTTTGGAAGACTTTGACACACTAAATGTGGACGATTATGACGCATCTGACCTAGCTATTAATCCTCCAAATTCACCACATATAACTTCAAATATGTCCCAAACGACCGAAGTTTCTAGCCATGGTAGTTCTATAGAATTTTTTATTTTATTTATTTTATTTTATTTTATTTTATTTAATGCATCACTCGTCGAACCTTCATTTTACCAGGATATTTATTTGGGGTTTTTTGTTGTTGTATTATTTTTTAGATGTTGAAGACGCTCTTGTTAGCAACGAGGAAGCGCCAGCTCAGATTACAATGACATCCATCAGTGTTCCCTTTATTACCGAAGCTTTCATGCAGTTTATTGATTCGACGTTGGATGCGGCTTTTGAGGGCTTGAACGGCTCCACGATAGCAGCTCCTCAACGTCAGGAAGTTCTCAAGACGGTTTACTCACTACTTCCGGCTGGGGATTATATTGCTCGAGTTGCCGATATCCGTATTGCCTTGAGAAGGATCATTTCTATTTCAAGTGACACACAACAAGCTCGTAAAACGGTGGCATCACAGTCCCAGAGACAGAAGGAAGCTCTGGCTACAGCGGATAAAGAGCATGAGTCGCTCTCTAAAGCTTTGAAGCTTACAAATGAAGAGCTATCATCAATGGAAGAACAACGTGATGAGAAAGCGAAACACTTGGAAGCTCTCAATGCACAGGTTGAGGAAGCTAGAAACGCTTTGCATGATATTGAGGAGGGCGTCATGCAACTCAAGATGACGCGGTCTGGTCAGCAGGCCGAAGCGAAGAATATACATGATACACTTTATGATTTTAATTCAACTGTTACTCAGAAGCTGGAGGTCCTCCGACGGGAGATATCCACCATGAGTGATGAAGTTGGATCTATTCTTGAGAGCATGATGAAGTTACGCCCTCCTTCTAGCTGATTTCTATTTTACAGATATTTTAAACAATTTGGTCTAGCTTTCTTTCTACGTGGTCATTCACGTCTCAACCACTTTGTTTGCTTGTTAAATAAGCACTTTTATTTATTGTTATGTATCATTGGACCGCCGAATTTGTAATCTCAGTTTATTTGTGTACCACAGTAGTACTATACCCTGATATTTATTTATTTATTCATGGCTGCACCGTATTTATATGTGTTGGTAAACCCTTATGCCATTGTTCTGGATGTGGTTACATCTTATTTACATGTCCATGATTTTGTCTCTTATTAGTTTTTTTTAGTTTACACTTATGAGATACGGAGCACTTTATTTATTTTCTACGCTCATATCTATAAGGGTATATATTTTTTATCTGCCCTACTTTATACTCTTGGGGATGGCGTTTATATATATGAGGGTATAGAATATTTTTTGTTTCTTGCGCTCTAGTTTATACTCATAAAGCGATGAAATCTATATTTTTATTTATGTTCCAGTTTATACTGATGAAGCGATGGAGTGTTTTTTTTGTTTGCCCCAGTTTATACTCATGAGGGTATGGAGTTGATTTTTTTTTGGTTGCCCAGTTTATACTCATGAGGGTATGGAGTTTTTTCTTTTTTCTTTACTCAAGCATAGTAACACTTAAGGAATTTTCCATTTACTGGCGACGGCGAGTATTTTCCATCCGGCGAGATAATCTGGTACGCGCCGCTAGAATAAACTTCTTTGATGACGAAGGGACCCTCCCATTTAGGCTCAAATTTTTCTTTCATTCACCGCGTGATATTCATGGGACGGATGACAGCGAGCACTAAATCTCCTTGTTTAAATGAACTTCTTTTAACACGTTTGTCGAAGGCTCGAAACATCCTAGCTTGATATGCCTCTAGGTTTTGTAAAGCTTGCAGTCGTTTTCCTTCGAGTCTTTCTAACTCGTCGAGGCGTAATTGCGTTGATTTTTCTTCAGATAGTCTTTCATGTGTAGCAACTCTCAATGAAGCTATTGTACTTCCAAAGGTAGAACGGCTTCTCCCCCGAATACCAAGGCATAAGGTGTCATTCATGTCGGCGTTCGTGTTGTGGTTCTGTAAGCCCAGGCTTCAATGAGTTTTTCATGCCACTCTCGTTTATTTTGTGATACCACTTTTTTTAATAATTTGCAAAGAGTTTTATTAAAAGCCTCCGCTTGTCCATTTGCGGCTGGATTATAGGCCGTAGAGTAGAAATGATTTATCTTAAACTTTGAACCTAATTTGTCTACATGTTTATTTTTGAAAGGGGTTCCATTATCAGACATGATCCGAGAAGGAACACCAAAGCGATATATTAGATGTGTTTTTATAAAGTGCTCCACATTCTTTGTGTTGTCCTCTTTTAGTGGTATAAGTTCAGCCCACTTAGAGAAATAATCGGTCGCGGCCAAAATAAACTTGTGACCTTTAGACGATGATGGATGAATTGGCCCCACTATATCCATTCCCCACATTTCGAATGGCCAAGCTATATTTTTTGCATGGAGTGGTTCATGTGGCTGATTATAAAGTCAGCATGTATTTGACACTCATGGCATTTCTTTGCGAATTTAGAGGCATCGCCAAACATTGTTGGCCAATAATAACCTAAGCGCCTTAGTTGATAATGTAGTTTAGGGCCAGATTGGTGCGAGCCGCGTACTCCAGCATGAACCTCATTCAATGCCTCCATAATTTCATTTCCAGCTAGGCAACGCAGTAGAATACCATCATGTGAACGCCTATAGAGCGTGTCATTGATGCATGTATAATTAATTGATCTCTTGCGGATTCGAGATCTTTTGCTAGAATCTAAAGGTAAATATACGTGAAGTAAATATTCTAAGAATGGCTCTCGCCAATCCCCTACCTCAATTTCGCATATGTCGGTTGTCATTGCCCCAAGCTATTATCGTTTCTTCTTCTTCAGCAAGTATTGGCAAGATTTTTCTTTCCTCGACATGGACATCCATTGATTGATGAGAAGTTAGTGACATGCTAGCAGCTAAACTTGCTAAAGCATCAGCCTTGTCATTTTGGCTTCTAATAATGTGTTGAATGTTTAAGTCGGCAAACCTAGACATGAGCATTTTGGCTTGTCTAAAGTATGGCTTTAATTCTTTTTTCTTAACCATGTAGATTCACAGCAATTGGTTAATCACCAATTGTGAATCACCATACACGGTGAGTGAATCTAATCCCATATTCAAAGCGAGTTCAAGCCCGATTATCAAAGCCTCATACTCAGCAGAATTATTTGACACCGCCAAAGTTAAGGTAAACGAGTACGGAATTACATCTTCGCTTGGTGTAACAAAGACAACCCCGACACCTGCCCCTGATTTTCGACAAGCGCCATCAAAATACATTTGCCATGTTGAATTTGAGACCGATGTAGTGAACACTTCTTGATCTGGCAAGTCATCGTTGACTAGAAAGTCATCAGGGATCGGATGCGCGGCTAAAAAATTAGCCAAGGCCTAGCCCTTTATGGCTTTTTAGGCACATATTTAATATCAAATTGTGACAATAACATTGCCCATTTTGCCAATCTTCCTGAAAGCACCATTTTGTTGAGAATGTATCGTAGAGGATCTGCTCACGACATAAGGTGTATAGTATGTTCTAACATGTAGTGGCGTAATTTTTGTGCCGTAAATACTAACGCTAAACATATTTTTTCCATATCAGGATAATTACATTCGGCCCCTACAAGGGTGCGACTAAGGTAATACAAAGAGATTTCTTTCCCTACATCATTATTTTGTGTCAAGAGAGCACCTAACGATGTCGGCATGGCCGCCGTATATAGGATTAATGGTCGATCTTTGACTGGCGCACATAAAATAGGAGGATTTATTAAATATTTTTTAATTTCTAAGAATGCATTTTGGCATGCTTGATCCCATTCAAAGGGAACACCCTTTTTCATAAGGCGTGAGAAAGGCTTGCATCTCCAAGATAAATTAGAAATGAACCTTCTGATATATGCTAAATGGCCTTGGAAGCTTTTTAATTTGTGTAAATTTGTGGGTGGTGGCATTTTGATGATCGCTTGTATTTTACTTGGATCGACTTGAATACCATTTTTTGTGACCACGAACCCGAGAAATTTCCCGGAAGAAACTCCGAATGCACATTTCATCGGGTTCATCTTCAAATTATGTCGCCTAAGACGCTCAAAAACCACTTCAAGGTGCTTTAAGTGATCGCGTTCTCGCTTTGATTTCACAACTATGTCGTCTATATAGCATTCAACGATATCATACAACAACCTGTCCAAGATAATTGCCATGGCTCGTTGATAAGTTGCCCCGGCATTTTTTAACCCGAAAGGCATAACTTTGTAACAAAATATACCTTTAGGTGTGCGGAAAGCTGTTAACTCTTCATCTTCCGGTGCCATTTTTATTTAATTGTAACTGGAATAACCATCCATGAAGGAAAATATTTCATGCCCCATTGTGGCATCAACTAATATTTCTGAAATAGGTATCGGGAAATCATCTTTGGGACATGCTTTATTCAAATCCCTGAAATCCACACATACTCGAGTCTGACCATTTTTCTTTTTAACATGTACAATGCTAGAGATCCATCTAGGGAATTTGACTTCTCTAATTAAACCTGCAGCTATGAGTTTATCCACCTCAGCTTCTATTTTTGGAAGTACTTCAGGCCGATACTTTCTTTGTCCTTGTTTCACCGGCACGACATCTTTTTGTACGGCGAGACGATGGACGGCTACCTCCGGGTTTAATCCGGGCATTTCTTCATAAGTCCATGCGAATACATCTCTGTTTGCACACAAAAAATCATTATATTTTACTTTATTTTCTTTAGACAAATGTTTATTGATAAAAATCGGACGAGGATCGTCGGTCGTACCAACACTTATTTCTTCTAAGTCATCGACTGTGGGTTGGTTGCCATCTTCCATTTATGGAGATGCTTCAGCCATGTCCATATATTGAGTCGACGCCATACAAACTTCATACCCTAGTCCATACTTCTTTTCCTTTAAAACTTGGTCTTCATGTAGAGCTTCAAGTTGCTCTGGAGACAATGCCTTTTGAAATGACGCAAGTTGCTCCCGTCCATCGCACAAAGACGGGCCGATGAAAATATCATATCCTATTTTCTGCATCATATACAAAACTCTATTATCATATAAGGAAATAGGCAACGACTCATCATCTTTATTTGACAAGGTAATTTGAGCCACATGATTGTTTTTATTCTTTTTATACCGGTGAGACTCCTTAGCTAATTCAATTTTGCGTTGAACCAAAGGAGGTAGAGGTGTAGGAAATTTTGTACCTCTTTTCTTGGACGACTTATTCACAATGCGGAATATTGGGTCGTCCTTTTTTATTTGATCACTTGGTATATACTGATAAACTTTTTATCCTGATGAAGATTCAGCAATATCATTCTTCGTAATATTTATTTCAGGCACTACAATTGACTTTGGCTTGTACACTTTCTCAACAGGCTCAAAGTAAAATTTGGCATGGACATAGAAAGATTTAGCCACTGTAAATGGTCTCTTATCTGCAAATATTCTTACAGTCTCCCCAGATTGATCCATATACTTGACGCACTAATGGAGTGTAGATGGCACAACCTGATTATCATGTAACCATGGTCGACCTAGCAAAGCATTGTATGATGTAGCTGCATCGATTACATGAAATATTACTCGTGTGTGTAATGTCTCCAATTTCAGAACCAAGTATATGGTACCCATGGATTCTTGACCTGATTGATTAAAACCATAAATCACTACATTAGATTAACTCAAATCCCTAGTAGTATATCCTATTCTTTTCAGAGTACGCAGAGGTAACAAGTTTATAGCAGATCCTCCGTCTACCATTATGCGATTTGTTGGCGATTCATCGATCTCACCAAACATAAGAAGAGGCATGTTGTGTTTCTTTGAGCCTAACAGTCTGTCCTCATCACTAAATGAAATATTTAATACATCATTTGGTTCAATTTCGGTCTGTGAAACTTCCACTCGATAATCTTCCGAAAATGATAATGCAGTGACCAAGGCTTTGCGCAAATCAGAAGAAAGAGACAAAGCATTATACATAGAAAAAGCATAGCTGGTATTTTCTTCAAGTGCGATATTACATCATATTTGACCGTCGCCTTAATAGAAGGGTCAGTCGTTTCATTCTCCACTACATCTTTGTTCCTAGGCTCCTTTCTAGGTGGAGGATGCGGGTCAGCTAGCTGGCGGCCTGATCTAAGATGGACTTGATCAACTTCAGGCGCCTATTCATCTTCAGGGAAGTGAAGAGACTCGCTATCATCCTCAAAAACACCAATGACCAAAACATCAAATTCTTGGGGGAGTCTTTTTAGACGTTTCGCCAAGCTCTCCGATATTCCTGGCCTAGAGCGTGGAACATTGGTTTCTTTCTTCACTTGGTGGTGGACGACGATCCCACGTCTCTCTCGCCCTCGCCCTCGATCTTGAGATCCTCGGGGCTCATTGGAGTATAGTCCTCGGGGCTCGACGGAGTATAATCCTCGGGGCTCGACGACGTGTAATCCTTCCCCTCTTCGGATATTGCCTCTTTCGAGCTGACATTTACAGCGCCCTCCATATCCGAAGTGCGGTTCAGCTCCTGACATTATCATAGGATTAAATTGGCCATCTGATATCAACATATTTTTATTATGAGCTGGTCTTATGTTTGAAGAGGCACAACTCACCACGTCATCTTGGAGGGTATCCACATTTGCTGCAGCAACTTTCTTTCCCTTCTTTAAACTTGTAAGGAGGTCTGCATCAACAGTCCCTTCATCTATCATTTTATGAATTATGTTCTTCACTACAAAGCAGTCCTTGAGCGTATGACCCAAGATGCGATGGTACCGACAAAAGTTTGGATCGTTGAACTTGTTAGCTTCTTCTGGTCTTTTTGGATTTGGCAGCTCAATAAGTTTTAACTGGAGTAGACCAGCAAACAAGTCACCAATTTCTTCAACGGGGAAGGAATATTCTCTATTTTGGCGCTCAAAGAGGGTTGGTCTCCTTTGGGCCGGTGCACCAACCCGCTCCGCATCTCTCGCGGCGGGTGCCCCGAAATGAAACTGTGGCCTCGTCGTGGTTGTCTCCATGACTTGCGTTGGCCTTGGCTTGGCGGGCAACTTATCGCGATAACCGCTCTTGTCAACCGGCTTATATACCGTCTTTGTACGACGTGCTATAAGTTGATTATAATTCTCAATATTTGTGGCTTTTGAGGCCAACTCTTCAAAAGTAACAGGCCGCACGCCTTGTAAATAAACAGCCATATCAGGCAGCAGATTGTTCATGCACATACGTACCGCTTCTGTTTCCGTGATCGGTTGCGGACAGTGAAGGCTTAAGTTTCTCCATCTATTAATGAAGTCCGCAGCCTTCTTGTTCACCCCTTGCTCGGTTTGAGTTAGCTCGGTGGTGCCGACAGTCCTCTGAGTGCTATAAAAGCGCTCGAGAAAAGTATCTTGCATTTGTTCCCATGTCTTCATTGAACTTGGTGGCAACTTGCTGTACCAAGTGAAAGCCGGGCCTGATAAAGTTTGCACGAATTGGCGGAGAAGAAGTGCACCATTTTGAGCAGTATCTTGACAAGCCGCCAAAAAGTGAGCTATGTGTTCATGTGGAGATCCACCCCCACTGAATTTGCTGAACTGCGGCTGCCGGTAATTTGCCGGGAATGGAACGAGGTCAACATCTGACGGGTATGGTTTGACATACCCTGGCCGCATGGAGTAATGAGTCTACATGTATTGGGCCTTGACTCCCTCGGCGACCATCTTTTGAATAGCTTCGAGGTTAATTACTGGGCCTCCTTGATCATTGTTTCGGCTACTCGAAGCATTCCTCTCAGCTTCAACATTTGTATTACTTGCCACACGATTGCGCAAAGCAACCAACTCATCTTCTTTTTGTTGGAGTGCGGCTGTGAGCTGTGCTAGCTGTTCTTCAACAGAACGACCCGTATTGCCATGAGGACCTGCTCCACACGGGTCATATCGACATCATACTGTTGTCCTTCATGAGATTTTAGCTCATTTCCAGACTCGGGTTGTGAACCTTCACACAAAGGATTATGAGACTCTGCATGGTTTGAATCATTCTCCTAATTACTCGAATCTACTTGACTGCGAGTCACGGGACGATGACCAGGTACAACATTTTTCTTGGCCTTTTTCCTTTTGAAGTGAATAGACGTCGATGGCGTTTCACTATTGCTTTCCGCGGCCTCTATGATGCCGATCGGTAATGAGTTGAAGACTTCAAATGAGTTCTTGGAAGCTCTCTTGCGAGATGGCCATGGAGTAAGAACCGTGGGAGCCTTTTTAGTGTATTTTCTAATTCCTTGCTCATATAGATTCCACTATCTTGATTTGCCGATGGACGATTTCTACCCTCTACCCTGCTGTATACAGAGTCAGTAGGTATGGCCATCTCTCTTCTCTTAAGAGCAGCACGTCTTGCACTTGCACGTCCTGCTTGGGTGACATACTCTCTTCTCTTGGGTTCTTCATTTACAAACTCTTCATACTCCGGCCATTTGGTAAGAGCATGTGCTCGGCGCATGATGTCGCCACCAACATCATCGGTGGACATGGAGTGACCGGGTAACATATCCTTCAAGGTTTGACATATATTTCGTGTCATCATTGTGTAAAAGTCAGTATAAGGTCTTTCGTGGATTCTTGCATTTGCATTCCCATCCCTATTTCGGATGGGGTAGGCAAGTTACTTTCACTGACGCCTTGCTTGATTGGACTCAATGGGTGCCGGAAGATCAACACATGCTTGATGAGCCCTCTATCGGCGGCGACGGTGATGGACTGGGTCAAATGAACCCTCACGTGATGTTCGTGGCATTTGTACTGATGATGACAAAGGGTCTGAAATTGTGGTTGTTGGATCAACATGACCCGTTCTAATATCATATGGACTGAGACAAACTCCCCGCCACATGAGCGAGCGTTTGTTACTCGGATCAGTGTACGTGGGGAAGAACTCAGGTGCATCAATACGAAGTTGACCAAGTGGTCGAGGTGATTTAGCCTCTTCCACCATCGCCGCTTTCCCTTTCTCCGCCGCGGAAGCTTTACGAGTTGCTCCCGGCAGGTTTGAAGTAGGTTTGTATGAGTGTTCTTCGGATGCTTGATGGAGAATCTTGCTCGGTGCGCCTACCTTCAGTTTGGAAGGAGTGAGCGGCACAGCGAACTTGGTCGACGTGGTCGATGAATATGGTTCATGTCTGGTTGGAGTGGCCGGCGCCGAAACAGGGCGCGCCGGTGAAGCTATCTTTAGTGGAGCTGCTCTTTTTGCAAGAACAGGCCACTCACGTGTGTCTTGGAACCACATCGGTTCCTCTTGGCTTGCAAGCTTGGCATATGCTGCCTTTTCAAAGCCAGGAGGAACCGAGTTGGATGAAGTGTCCTTGTGCACACTCACGTTTGGCTCACGTGCAGCAGCTCTTGATGCTCTTGCTGCAGCACGCATCCTTCTCTTGGCGGACTTGGACATCACAGGCACAAATCCATCTTTAGGTGCCGATGATACTTCTTTTTCTTTCTTTAATTCAGCTCGTGATGCAGCTGTAGTCTTCCAGCTCTCACTTGCCGCAATCACAAGATGACCGTATGGCACATCGAGCCACAGGTCACCAAAACGGAGAGTCACGAACTGCTGAACTTGTCCCTCCATACCTTCATATAAAATCAAGAAAACCACATATTAGTTTTCTTGCTTTTTTTACCAATTTATTATGCGAAGTATGATATATGCATTTCATGAAGTCATATGATGCAATCCTATGTTGGAATTCAAAGATGAGGGGAGAAATATGTCCCACCGGGCGTGCCAGAATCTGATGACGGGAAAATGGGGCGACTAAAGTACTCGCGTCCGCGTCATAGATATAGATAGAATATAAATTTAAATTACGCAAATATAAGTGACGAATATCAAAGATTGCAATTCATACTTCCGGAACTCATACATTTATGTACAAATTCCGTTAATTACATCTCCGTAGAGAAAAAACCCCTGATTAAGAATTCCAACAATATCTATTATATAGCATTACAACATATGAATAATACAAAATATAGAAATAAAACAAGACTACAAAATGTAGGAAACTAGAGTCCTCTTTGCTGTCGTCGTCGGCGGCGCACTCAGGAGAGTATTTGATCTTCGTTTTGAGTATATATGTGACACTTTATGTTTGCATGAGTATAAGAAGTGCAAGCGTAATATTTTTCTTTGCATTTGGGAGTATGAGCAGGTTGCATGCATGTGAGTGCATGCGATTCCGGCAAGGGGACATGCATGAGGCTCTCTATATGCATGCATCAAGCTATAGGTAGCCTTTTTCCTTTTTCTACTAGTACCAGGACGAGATATATAGTACTGGTCTTTGGAACATACCAAATTTAATTATCCATGTGTACGTACATGTTTGTTTAACTATGCATTTCGGGAGGAAACGCCAGCACGGGGCTACTAATATGTTTTCATGAGGCTTTATAGCAGCGGAAGGATATGATTTCTACGGACGATATTGACTTTTTAAACCATGGCATGTCATATAAGATTTTCTTTTATTTATATTTTAGACTAGATTCATCGTTTTCAGAGACTCGGCTAGCTAGACTTTGTTATATATTTTTAATTGTATCATGATATAATATATGATAATTTAATATTTACCAACTTTCTTTGGACACTGTATCTCGCGCTGCAGCTTATTTCTACTCAACTTACTTTTATTATAAATATGCGTTGATTTCGACTTGACATGATTTTAGAGCTCTTTGGATTGTGTCAATGTAACCAAACGAAAGGCGTAAGTTAACTACCAAATGAATTTAGAGAAACTTGGCTTGTGTCGATGTGATCAAACCAAGAGAATGATTTTAGTGATATATATAAATTTAGAGCACCTTAGTTTGTGTCAATGTGACCAAACAAACGGCATGAATTTAATAACATATGAATTTAGAGCAACTCGGCTTGTGTCGATGTGACCAAAGCAAGAGCGTATATTTCTTTAGTTTATTTTACTCCACGTTCTCTATATGCAACATGGACTAATATATTTTTTGGTCATGAACACATTAGTATGAAGGAGCTGCATGGTTTAATTTTCTTTCTACATGAAAACAAAGCTAGCTATGTTCTAGAGCCCTCAGACTAGTGCAACTTTGTTTTATTCATTCACGTACACATATTATGAACCAGTATTTAGCTACTAGTTAGAGACGCATGCTACTGACATGGAATTTTGTTTATTTGTTTATCTAATACTAATCCCAAAATGACCATATGTGGTTGAACGAGACTAGTAACATATAGATATTTTAGACATTTATGGTGACTTGGGTTGTGTCAACGTGACCAAACCAGGAACCAAATTTCATTAACATGTAAATATGGAGCGACTTGGCTTGTGTCAATGTGACCAAACCAACAACATGATTTTAATAGTATGTGATTTTAAAGCAACTTGGCTTGCATTGTGTCAATATGACCAAGCCAAAAGCCAAATTTTAGTGATATATGTCAATATAACCAAGCCAAGAAACAGATTGTTTTGATAATATATATGAGTTTATAGCATCTTGATTTGTGTCAATGTGACCAAATCAAGAGCATGATTAATATGTAATTTTAGAGCAACTTGGCTTGTGTCAATATAACCAAGCCAAGAGCCAAAATTTTGGTAACATATATACATGAGTTTATAGCATCTTGGCTTGTGTCAATGTAACCAAGCCAAGGGCCAATTTCTCATGCTCATGCATCAATCGTGATCAAATCAAGAGCAACGGTACATGCATCCAATAGGAAGAGGAAAATCTCCTAGTTCATGTCAACGTGACCAAACTAGAAAATAGGGAGAGGAGGAACTCCAAAGTGTATGTCCATATGTCCAACCAGGAGTAGGAAAAGAAATATGTTATTCACCTTCTTGCAGATATCCTCTGATTCTTCTTCTCGCGTATACAATGGGCAGCATCTAGCAGCGGCCGTATACAGCAAGCGCCCGGCCTGCCGGCGGTGACGTACGGCGAGCGGCCGGACAGCCGGCGGTGGCGTACGGCGAGCAGCCGGACAGCCGGCGACAATAGCACTAGCAGCAGAGCACGGATGGTGTTAGTGATTTGAGCAGGGCAACGATGATTTGTTTTTGTCGATGATTAGCCCTTTCCTAGTTCCACTAGTATTTTTATAGGTGGCCATGTAGAGAGTCCTGGCGACGGAGCACACGCACGTCCTTGAGCTTGAGATCGTGTGTTTTGCACGCGCACGTCCTTGAGATCGTGTGCAGGAACGTGGTATCGTGGCCGGTGGCAGAATTGATCGTCAAGTTTTCTAGCATGGACTTTGTATATACGTACAAGTCTATGGACCGATCGAGGACGTACAGTCCATTACTTAATCATTGGCATGGGCTTTGGCCACTAAGCTTATGTTAACCAAGTAGCTAGTTAAGCTGGGCTTAAAGAATTTTATTTGGCTGGCCAATTAGCTAAGATACGCTGATGCATATAGGCCTGCAGCGCTACACTTATGTGTTGATTAATTAGTATGAGCTTAATTCTTTTACATGTACGACTTATACTCAGTACCAATGAGCTTGGCCTGATTAGCGTAACGGCCAATCAATACTTATCCAATCATTAAGCCGATTATTTAGTAACTGATAATTAATATTTGTTAATCAATATATGACTAGATATTTATAGGGTTGCTGAGATGCCGCCGACGTTTTTTTTAATCCCATGATCGACTATTTTTTTCTAAATTTAATGTCGCCCAACGATGAATTTTGGCGAACATTTACATGTCGCGCTGATATTTATCCCGCGGCAAAATCTTGAAAATATAGGGTTGCCGATGACCTATCATTTAATTATTTTATATATATGTATTTCATAATCGATATCGCTTCTTTATATCCGAAAACAAAATTGGTGTCAACAGGACGACTGAACCTTGCAAAGAACTCACAAAACCAAAGCAGACCAACAAATATTTTTGGTGTTTTCAATTTTTTTTAAAGAAAGCAAACAAAGCAAAACCAAACAAAGAAGCAAACAAAGCAAAATCTTTTTGAATTTTTCTTTTAAGGCAAACCAAAGCAAAGAAACAAAGAAACAAACCAAGAGAAACAACAAAAATATTTTTTTGGTATTTTTGTGTTTTTGAGAAGGAAGCAACAAGAACAAAAAAGAAAGCAAAACAATGGATATACAAAGAACCGACCGAACATGATATATAAATGAGTGTGATGTCGGTATACCTCCCCTCCAAGCTTAGGCTTTTGGCCTAATTGGGGCTCAATCCCATGGTGCCCTAGTAGATGCACCTCCGTAGTATGACGAGGAGGCTCCCTCGTCCTGGTACGAGCTCGAGGACTCTCCTGTGTAGTGTACTGCGGGGTCATATGAGGGCGCTTCCTCCTGATAGTGCCCATGGAAGTTAAGAGAGCGCAGCTTGTCATCCATCTCCGCCTTGGAGCGTGACCAAGGTCCCTGAGAAATACTGAACAAAGTGGTTTGGGGTAGAGGGATCTCTCTCTCTTCCCTGTCAATAAACAACATTCTATAAACCAAGTTCACAAGAGTAGAGATAGTGGTGACAAAGTGGTGCGCCTTCATGGCAGCAAGATCAAGCCTCTGAGGAGACAAAACTGTATCATGTGGATCAACAGCAATGTTCAAGGCAGCAGCAATACGAGTAGCAATAATTCCCCCATAAATGGGTCCCTTAGCTAAGCGACGAGCAATGAGAGAAGCAAGATTATACTTATCTTCATTTTTTAGCGCAGCAGCTAAGAAGGCCAATTGATAGTTGGAAATATTACTAGTGTTCTCCCTACCAAGAACACTTGTGGCAAGATAGTAGGCAAAGTACCTGATAGCTGAAAGTTGAATATTCTTTATCTTTCCTCGCTGAGATCTGCGGTCATCATCATTGGTTTTTCCTCGGTAAAGCTCCAACAAATCAGTGGGTAGAGATAGAATCTTCTTTGATGATCCAGCTGTACCAACTCCCAAGGCCTTACAAAATTGCTTCAAAGTCATAGAATGAGCCTTGCCATAAATTTTGAAAGACACGGCTGGCTTGAACACGCTGTTAGTAAAAGAAAAGCTCTCCACAAATGTTTTAGTGAGCAAAGCATATTGTGCGCTCTCATCCTGCATGTAACTTGTTAGTCCAGCTTTCCGAACCAAACTCATAAAATCATTAAGAATCCCAGCAGCCCGCAAGAAAGTTTGGCAAGGAAAGGTGGAGGGGTGCGCATCCCCTTCATCTCCCTCGTCACCAAATCGCGGAGTAATGAGATCCTCATTGTATGAGGGTCGAGTACTTGTGGATTACCTTGGAATCCTTGCCCTTCTAGGTGCATCACTCTCAAATATTTCACCAAATGTATTGTTGTCCATGACCTTGCTTTAATTCTGAAAATTTTAGACAAACATTAAACCAAGTGATTTCTAAGTTGATAAATGATGAGCAACTACTATAGGAACTTGCTAGAGGACTACACATGCATCAAAATAAAGTTTCTAAGCATATAACAAGCATGCAAGATCAAACAACCTGACACCTATAGCAGCAAAATACTCAAGATACAATCTACCAATCACAAATCTAATTGGACAAGTGGAGAAGGCACATACCAAGGAGCAATCCCTCCAAAAATCAGCAATTGAGATGGGCTGAACAAGGAGATCAAAAATAGCGAGCAAGAACAGCAAGAACTCGAGCTTGAGCAAGTTTTCCGATGTTTTTAGGGAGAGAGAAAGAAGGTGGATTTGAGGAGGCAGCCTGGAGGGGCCTAGGTGGGCCACCCTCCTAGGCGCCACCCCCTGTTAGGACGTGCCTACCATGGGTGTGGTGGCCTGGGGTGGCTCCCTGGGTCACTTCAGGTGTCTCTCTGCCCCTTTTTCGAGGAAAATTTTATTTTGAATTTTCTGGGATTTTTCGGAAAACTTTATTTTTGGCCAATTTTGAGGGTATGAAAATTGATTTTCTCGCAGCAATAGTTTTTTCAGAAGAAGCAAAAGCAAACCAAAAGCAAAACTACAGCAGCTCTAAGACACTCTAACAAGCAAACAACTAACAAAACCAAAGCTAGCAAAAGAAAGGAAAAGACTAGGAAGGAGAAAAGTAAAAGAAAGCAAGTATAACCACAGTAGAAACATTATTTTGTTCATTAAAATCCTTTTGTTAACAAGGTTGATCAAGTCTTGTTACCAAAACAATATTATATGAAGCAAAAATTTGCATTCCACAAGGTGATTATGTTACCTCATACTTGATAGCAATGGTCCCAATCATAATAGTTTCAAAATTTTCTTGTGGAATGGGACAATATATTTATCCAACCTTGATGCTCTCAATATTTTCAATGGAATTCAGGCAATTGCTCTTAGCAACCTTCTTGGGAAAATAGACAGTGTGCTCTTTGTCATTAATATTGAATGTTACTTTTCCTTGATTACAATTGATGATAGCACCTGCAGTATTAAGAAAAGGTCTCCCAAGAATAATAGACATATTATCATCTTTAGGCATTTCAAGCACAACAAAATCAGTCAAGACCATGCAATTATGAGCAAATTGAACTGGCACATCCTCACATATACCAACATGAATAGTAGTTGACTTATCAGCCATTTGCAAAGATATATTAGTTGGTATCAACTTTTTTAGCTGGAGTCTTTTGTAGAGAGAAAAAGGCATAACACTAACTCTAGCTCCGAAATCACATAAAACAGTTCTAACATAATTATTCTTAATGGAGCAAGGAATAGTTGGTATACCTAGATCACCAAGTTTCTTTGGAACCTTACCATTGAAGGAGTAATTATCAAGCAAAGTAGAAATCTCCTCATTAGGAATCTTCCTTTTATTAGAGACAATATCCTTCATATACTTTGAATAAGGAGGCAACTTAATAGCATCAGTCAAAGCAATTTGCAAGAATAAAGGTTTCATCCACTCACAAAACTTGTTGTAGTGTTCTTCCTCATTTGACTTGTGTTTCTTACGTGGAAAGGGCATGGGTTTCTGCACCCAAGGTTCTCTCTCTTTACCATGTTTATTAGCAATAAAATCCTCCATTGTGTACCTAGTGTTCTTAGTGTGTTTCTTAGGTTCTTCCTCACCTTCCTCCTTATCAGGAGACTCATTATTATCATTACCACTCTCAGTTTTAGCATCAGAGACAGATATACTATTAGGATCTACAACAGGTTCAAGTGGTTTCTCAACTACTTTATGTTTCTTTTTCCTTCTATTACGAGGGCTACCACTACTTCCACCTTGTTGACAATCATGCTCAATTCTTTCAGGGTGTCCTTCAGGATATAAAGGATCTTGAGTAGTTATACCACTCCTAGTTCTAATTCCATAAGCATGTTTATCTCGTGAAGCATCAACTAGCATATCCTTTTGTACCTTAGAAAGTTGATCAAGTTGAGTTTGAACCATTTGAAAGTGTTTACAAAGCATTTTAATATCATTAGAAGTTCTTTTCACAATATCTTTCAACTCATCGATAGCTCTAGAGTTTTCCAATAAATGATTTTGAACTTGTTTATTAAAATTACCTTGTTTAACAATAAATGTGTCAAGTTCTTCTAAGCATTGATCAGGAGGCTTACCATAGGGAATATCCCCTTCATTAAAATGGAGAGAGTGTACCTCAATAGTGGATGAGTGGGGAATTGGATTACATAATTCTTCTATAGGAGGTATATTCTTCACATCTTCAGCTCTAATACCTTTCTCCTTTAGACACTTCTTAGCTTCCTTCATCACTTCATCATTTAATGCAATAACTCCCCTCTTCTTTGTTGTTGGGGTTGGAACTGGTTCAGGCGCAACTGGTTCAAAAGTAATAGGCTCAGGTGTATTCAGCTCAGTTGAAGTCGAATCATCATAATTCTTGCTTATCTTAGTCATTAATTCTTCAGCATCTGTAGGAGTTATTTTCCTGAAAACACAATCGGCAAAGCTATCTAGGTATGTCCTAGAATCATCAGTTAGTTCATTATAATAAATATCAATAAGCTCATTCTTAGGCAATGGACATCCCAGATGTGCATGAATCAAGCCACAAAACCTTGTCCATGACTCAGGCAATTTCTCTTCTTCTCCTTGTTTAAAATCAAAAAGTCTCTGCAAAGCAGTATGTCTAGCACTGGGAGGAAAATATTTCTAGAAGAAAGAAGCAATCAAGCAATCAGGGCTATCAATGGAACCAGGAGGTAATCTATTAAACCAAGCCCTAGCTTCTCCTTTTAGTGAAAAAGGGAAGATCTTAGTAGCAAAGTACTTGCGCAACTTAAAATCATCAGAGAACAAAGCACTCATAGTAGAAAGCTCATTCATATGAGCCACAACACTCTCATTTTCAGTCCCAGAGAAAGGTTCTTTCTCAACAATATCCAAATAAGATAAATCAAGAGAGAAATCATAATCTTTATCTTTAATATCTATGGGAGAAGTGGCAAACTTAGGATCAGAGGGCACTTTAGGCATAATAGTACGTCTAGCAAGGAGACTCTTAATAGCACTAGTACCATGTGTGTTTCGGCACTCTTCAAGAAAATCATCAGTGAACTCAATGTAACCATCATTAATATCATAACTCTCACTAGACTCAGGTGAGCTAACAGGTGTAACAGTGTCTTCACTAGGAGTTTTGGTATTTCCTAGACTAGCCATAGTAGCATCTAGAAAAGGACCTAATGAACCACTCGCATCAAGCACAGTAGAAGTAACATCATGAGCATCAAAAGCAGTTTCAGATTCAGCAGTAGTAGCAGTGTGTGTAGCATGAGTATGTGGTGGTGGTGCAACAAGGTTACTTATAACAGACGGTGTATCAAGAGCAGCAAAGGTGTTTAGGACTGTACCTATTCTTGTAGTGGATGGTAAAATAGGGAACTTTCCATCACGTGACTTCCCCATGATGAAAGGAGTAACAGTGAACAATAATATATCCAAGTGAACTTACAACTAAAGCTATGCTCCCCGACAACGACGCCAGAAAATAGTCTTGATGACCCACAAGTATAGGGGATCGCAACAATCTTCGCGGGTAGTATTACCCAATTTATTGGTTCGACACAAGAGGAGCCAAAGAATACTTGCAAGCCTAAACAACTGATTTGTTAATTCAGCTGCACCTAGAAATAGTTCTTGCTCATAGAAGTTTATCAGTAAAAACAGTTTGGTAGTAGCAACGGTAAAGCAACAGCAACAGTGAAACAGTAGCAATAGTAACAATAACGGTAACAGTGGGATTCGAGTGCGGTAGGCATAGAGATGGATGGATGGGCGTTGCATGGATGAGTCTAAACATGTAACTTCAAGATCTAGAGCATTGCAGATAAATAATAACAATCATCCAAGTACTAAACAATCCTAGGCATGTTCTCCAAATATAGTCATACGTGCTCGCAATGAGAACTTGCACAACATTTTTTGTCCAGCCAGCCAGTGGCAGCAGGGCCTCTAGGGAACTACTGGCAATTAAGGTGCTCCTTTTAATAGAGCACCAGAGCAAAGCATTAACACTCCATGAACACATGTGATCCTCACACCACAGCCATCCCCTCCGGTTGTCCCAATTATTGTCACTTTGAGGCCTTTGGATCCGGACAATGATATGTGTACACAACTTGCAGATAAGATCGCAAACAATACTATCATAATGATTCAATAATAAGTTTAGATTTGAGATCATGGCACTCGGGCCCTAGTGACAAGCATTAAGCACAACAAGTTGCAACAAAGTCAAAGAGCACTAATAGAGATACTAGGCACTATACCCTAATAGATCTTATTCGATTACATGATAGAACGCATCCAATCCCTACCATCCCCAAGCCTAGAGCGGGGGATTACTCACTCATGGATGAGGGAAACATCGGTGGTTGATGGATATGCGTTGGTGATGACGATGGCGATGATCCTCTCCAAATTCCTCGTCCTGGTAGGTGCCAGAACGGAGTTTCTAGACGAATCTTGGTTTCTGGTGGCGGCGGCGGAGCGGAACTCTTTCTGGAAAACTATCGAACCTCCATCGGTTTTTAGGTCGAAAGGCAACTTATAGGCGCAGAGGGAGGCCTAGGGGGTGCCTGAGGTGGCTGCATCCCCAGGCGCGGCCAGTGGTGGGCCCACACCTGGCATGGGTGTGGCCCCCCAGGCTCCTTCTGTGTCTCGTCTTTTGGCTTCGTGGATCTTCTGGCGAAATATAATTTGTGGCATATTTTCCGGGATCTTTCCCGATAGTTCATTTTCTGCACAAAAACAAGACACCAAGGTAATTTTGCTGAAAACAGCTGATGTCTACACACTTCTATTCAGACGGTTGTTGGACCTCCAAGTGCAGAGGTTTGTAGAACAAACAGCAAGTTTCCCTTAAGTGGATTACCCAAGGGTTATCGAAATCAGGGAGGAAGTGGTCAAAGGTATTCCCTCTCAAGCAATCCTGCAATCAAGATACAAGAAGTCTCTTGTGTCCCCAACACACCCCATACAGTTGTCAGGTGTATAGGCGCACTAGTTTGGCGAAGAGATAGTGAAATACAAGTGGTAACGGTGCCAGAAAATAGCTTGACGGTGAGGTAAAGACGAAAGCAAACAAACATGCAACATATCTAGATGCAAACGGTGTTTCAATATTTAGAAACAAGGCCTAGGGATCATACTTTCACTAGTGAACACTCTCTCATATAAATATCATCTCTTCATGATACTACTCTTAACTACTCTCCAGTTGGACACTCTAATCCATGGTAGGGCTATAACAGCACACCTCAAAGTCCGCCTCCCCCAATCTAGATAACCCCACACTGTCACCTTGAGCACTAGATGGTTCCAACAAACACCACAATTTCATAGAGACATCCAACTCCAAATATAACTCATAACAAATATTCAATCTAGCCAAAGTGCCACACAAGGTATGCACGCTGTCACTTTCACACACGTGGGGAAAAGCATAGATCTATTAAAGCACAAAGAGTATTTATGTAGACTCAAACCTAAGTGCCACCATGGTGTGCACGCTGTCACTTTCACACACATGGGGAGAGCAGAGATCTATTGAAGCACTTGAGTAGCAAGGTAGTTCTACTTGATTACAAAGCTCATGACCACAACAAGATCATGCATAGAGAGAGAGAGATGAACACATAGCTACCGGTAGAGCCCTTATACTCGAGGAAGAACTACTCCCTCCTCATCATGGGAATCAGCAATCGTGATGAAGATGGCGATGGAGATCGATGGAGATGGCTCCAGGGGCACTTCCCCGTCCCGGCAGGGTGCCGAAACAGAGACTTTCTGTCCCCTGAATCTCCCCTTCGATGGCGGTGGCGTTGTTGAGGTTTTCGTGGATTTCTTCTGGATGCCCTAGGGTTTTTGGGTCGAAGGCTTCTTATAGGCGCAGGAATCAAGGTCGGTAGGGGTCCAGGAGCCCACACCCCCTATGGGCGCCTCCAGGGCTTGCCCACGCCTAGGGGCGTGCGGACACCCTGTGGCCCCCTCTGGCACTGCTTCGTGGTTCCGTGTTGCTCCGAGAAAATATTGAATTTGGCTTTTGTCCCGTCCAATTCTGAGGGTATTGATTTTCTGCCTTTCTGGAACCAAAAAAAGAAGAAAACATGCAACTGGCACTGTGACATCTTGCTCAATAGGTTAGTTCCAGAAAGTGTATAAAAATACCTCAAAGTGTAGAAAAAACATAAGACAATGATACAAAACAAGCATGAAACATCAAAAATTATAGATACGTTTACGACGTATCAACAGCGTCAGTACGTGTTAGTTGTATCCAAATCACACAAGTTTAGAGAAGAAACAATAGCAAAGTGTTCGAGAAAGTAGATACATTTTGGATGTATCAGAGCCCGACGAGACAACTCTTGTCCGGTGAGGAAACTTCGAAGCCTGGCGAGGCAACCTCGGTGCCCGGTGAGGCAACTTTGAAGCCTGACGAGGCAACTTTGGTGCCCGGCGAAGCAACTTTGGTGCCCGGCGAGGCAATTTTGAAGCCTGACAAGGCAACTTTAGAGCCTGACGAGGCAACTTTGGAGCCCGACGAGGCAACTTGTGCCTGACAAGGTAACTTGTGCCGGACGAGGCAACTTGTGCCCGACTTCAGAGGCTGACAAGGAAACTTGTGCTTGACGAAGAAACTTTGGAGCTCAGCGGGGCAACTTTTGTGCCTGACAAGGCATTTTTTTCCCGGCGAGGCAACTTCAGAGCCCAACGGGATAACTTTTGTGCCTGACCAAGCAATTTTGGAGCCCGGTGAGGCAACTTTGGTGCCCGGCGAGGCAACTTCACAGCCCGATGAGGCAACTTCGGAGCCTGAGGCAACTCTTGCCCTGCTAGGAAACTTCGGTACCCGACGAGGCAAATTTGAATCCCCGCGGCCACGAGGCAACTTCAGAGCCCGACGAGGCAAATTTGGTGCCTGGCGAGGCAACTTCGATTCCCGGCGAGGCAACTTCGGAGCCCGACGAGGCAACTTTTGTCCGGCAAGGCAACTTTGGTGCCTGACAGGGCAACTTCTGTGTCTGAGGAGGCAACTTCGGAGCCCGACGAGGCAACTTTGAAGCCTGACAAGACAACTTTAGAGCCCGACGAGACAACTTGTGCCCGACAAAGCAATTTCGGAGCCCGGCGAGGCAAATTGTGCCCAACTTCGGAGGCCGATGAGGAAACTTGTGCTCGACGAGGCAAATTATGCTCAACTTCGGAGGCCGACGAGGCAACTTTGGTGCTCAACGGGGCAACTTATGTGCCTGACGAGGCAATTTTTTCCCAACGAGGCAACTTCTGTGCTTGATCAGGCAATTTTGGAGCCCGATGAAGCAACTTTGGTCAGTAGGGAACAAGTTGCCTTGTCATGCTTTTAAATTGCCTCGTCGGACACAAAAGTTGCTCATTAGGGCACCCGAGGAAGGCACGTTTTTTGCGCACTAAAGTTGTTTTGCCGCACACCAAAGTTGTCTGGTCGACACCAATGTTGCTATGTCAAACACTAATTACTTCGTCAAAACTAAAGTTGCCCTGAAACCAATGTTGTTTCGCCGCGCATAAAAGTTGTCCAGTCGGTACCATAGTTGCTTCCCCGGGCACCAAAGTTGTCCAGTCGACAACAAACTTGCTATGTCGTACAGCAAAGTTGCTTCGCTGGACACCAAAGTTGTTTTTATCGCGAAGTTGTCTCGTGCACAAAAGTTGTTTTGTCATGCACAAAAGTTCCTTTGTCGTGCACAAAAGTTGCTTATTAAAAAAGTTTGTCAAAATATAGGCAAACTGGATCTAGTTTTGAAGATCTCGTCGCGAGGGTATCAAAAATGAAAACGGATCGTAATTTCGATGCTAGGTTCAAAAGTTATCGTGTTTGAAATTTTTCAAAAAATAATTAATTGCATGACGACATCTATTTGCAAGCATGTGTAAGAGTTGGTAATTAATAGACCATATGGGCTTGTTGGGTTGGATTTCTCTTCATTTACTTTTGGTCAACAAGGGTTTTCCTAATGGTGCGATCAGCACGACGGTTGGCGGAGTTGATCATATCTTTCCTAATATAAAGGGTGCGCCAGAAACTATCATCGAATGCCTAGGCGCTCGCTAGACATACTCCTATATACATTAAATGAAAATTTATGTAAGAGACCATATACAACTAGGGGTATCACAAATGCGTCTTTATTTTACTGTGACTATCAGAATTGCATATGTAGTATCTGTATGGACATGGAGTCTGCGGAACACCTTTTGTTTTTACGAACTGGTTGTAACTTTGCTTAGCACTAAAGCAGCCGTGTGTAGGTGCAATCATAGGCGAACTCGTATCAATTTAACAAAACATGACTCTAAACGAGGTACTAGGTGGGTTATTTAAAGAGAACCTGAGGGTATTTTTGCTAGCATATGGGGTGTGGCTGGAATCAAATCTAGGCATGTAATGGATTATGTTTTAAGGTTCTACTTTAACTTTATGCATTTTATTGATCGTCAATTCTCATTGTATTAGTCTAGATGTCTCTCCTTAATGATTTTGACCACTCATTTTGACAATCGCTTTAATGAGCTATTTTTAGAGTTTCTTCGAAACTTTTCTTGTATTGTCTCAAGATACTTGTTTTCCTAGGTTGAACGTGAATACTGCTCGTATTACATATATTTATCATTGAGATTTCCTTTATTATGAGCTTGAGCATATACAACATAATCTTGAGCTATTTATTATTCATAGGCAGAGAAATGAAGACTTAAGAGTCTTGATATTTTAAAATCACACCATGTTTCCTACTGTTTATCATCTCATGAGCTGACATTACTTTTATCGGTGGCGATGATAACAGTTGAAAGGGATTTTTTAGCAACAAAATCATGCATCGAGACTAGTTGCGCAACAAGATATTTTTGACGCTTCTTAATGACTTGATGATTTGCTACATCGAGCGATAGATATTCAAATGTCATGATCGGTAAAATTATGGACGGTTTTTAAAAAAATGGTAGATCACTGCCATTGTGTATGACTTCTATACGTCATTAAAGCTTCACTATTGGTATTTTTAGGCTATGCTTATATTACTAAGTGATTATGTTAGAATCATATATATTATTAATCTCCTAAGGCAATCTTTGATCTTTACATCATTTTTGCATAGTTCGCCATATCTTAGATTTTTTTCGTCTTCTGCCACTTAGTGCAATGTTTATGTGTTGATATTTCACACATCGATTTAAAGGATCAATAGTCCACCTCTAATGCTTTTTTATACGACCAAGAAATACTTACATTATCAAAACCTATAATTTCACAAAGAATCAAGGAAATCACATAATACATGGTACCTGAATAGTTGTACTAGTATTGAAGTTGCAAGACTAAGCTAGGGAATAGGGTGCACCTATATTCGGAGAGTTAGAGTTTAAATTTGCAAGGATCCAATTAAAATTTTGCAAGCCATAAGATCAGTATTGTATGAATGGTTTATATCGCTTGAATCCCTTAAACTCATATTTCTACTTATATTGATAATAAAGTTGTGCAAAGTGTGAGTTGATTTCCCATATGAAAGTACAAAGCAAGTCGCCTAGAGGGGGGGTGAATAGGCTTTTTAAAATTATTACGGTTCAGGCTCAAGTAAATGCGGAATAAAACTAACGTTTAATTTATTGAGCACAAAACCTAGCCACTAAGTTCACCTAGGTGCACCAACAACCTATGCTAAGCAATACAAGCAACAAGGTGATAGCAAGGTATAAATACTTCAAGCACGATGGCTATCACAATGTAAAGTGCATAAGTAAAGGGTTCGGTTGAGAGATAACCGATGGACGCGGAGACGAAGATTTGTTTCCCGAAGTTCACTTCCAAAGAAGCTACGTCTCCGTTGGAGAGGTGCGATGGCGCAATGCTCTCCGAACGCCACAAATGGCTCACCTCGAGGTGTGGTGGCTCGATGCACACCCAACGCCACACAAGGCCTCACCCCGGATGCGGAAGCACGCAACTCACCGACGCCACAAAAGGCTCACCCTATTATCCCAAGTGCGCACCACAAAAGGCGGGCACTTGCTCCACTATGGGACGCTTGAGGGCGGTCACCGAACCCGTACAATATTGGGGCTAACTCCACAACTCAATTGGAGGCTCCCAACAACAAAGCCACAAAAGGCCAACGATACCACAAAAGGCCAACAATGCCACAAAAGGCTACAAGACCACAAAAGGTCAACAATCCAACCACACAACCGTCTAGGGTTCCAAGGAACCCAAGAGAAACAAGCTCACAAGCTTGAACTCGCCGAATCTCCGAGGAGAACTCAAACCTATGCACCAAATGCAAGGGCAAGTCCTTCTCCCCCAAATTCCAACAAAGCTACAAAAGCTATTGGGGAATAAGGAGGAAGAACACAAGAGTAGAACTCAAACCTATGCACCAAATGCAAGGGCAGTCCTTCTCTCCCAAATTCCAACAAAGCTACAAAAGCTATTGGGGGAATAAGGAGGAAGAACACAAGAGGAGAACACAAACTCTCCAAGATCTAGATCCCAATGATTCCTTCACAAAGAAGGATTTGACTTGGGGATTGTAGATCTAGATCTCTCTCTCAAATCCTCAAAAGATGCAAGAATCATAGGAGGGGAAGGAGAGGAAAGCTTCTTCAAGGTTGACAATGGAGGAGAGAGAGAAAGCCAAGAACCAAGAAGAAAAGCTAGTGCCCACGAAGGGAAGAGGAGCCCTTTAAAGGGCTCCCAGATCTGCCGTTATGGGCATTCATGACACTGGCCGGAACTTCCGGGAGGCGGAATTTCGGTGGCACCCAGCCAACGGACGAAAATCGCGGAGCGAGAAACTGAAAACGAACATGGCGGAACTTCCGGCTCTGGCGTTTCTGCCCTTGGCTCCAACGGTCATCGACCGTTGACGCCGCTCGAGCGCAACCGGAAGTTCCGGTCAAAGACCGGAAGTTCCGGTGAACTTCGAGCAAGTTCACAAAGTTTCGCAAATAGAACGCTTCAAAATGTAGGTTACCGGCGTGAGCGGAAGAAGAGCCGGAACTTCCACCGGAACTTTCGGCGGCAAAGATGCCCTAGCGTAACTTCCGGTGGGAAGCCGGAACTTCCGGTCAGAGAAATTCCAGAAACCAGAAAACCAGAAACGCAATAACTTTTGCATCCGAACTCCAAATGGGATGAAACCAATTTTGTTGGAAATATTGGGTATCACCTTGGGAGAAAATATCATAAATATATATGTGAAGTATCCCCCAAGGTGTGGAGCCGGAAAACTCGCTAGATCAAAAACCGCAATAAGATATGCAAGTGAAATCCTTAGATGATGAACTAGAGCTTGTTATGATGATGACCACAAGCTCTAGATCCTCTCATGGACAAGAACCAAATAAAAACCAAGAAAGATGATGCTATGAATGCAAAGGTTTGAGCTCTCTCCGAACGATGCAAACGAGACACCCGCTTGAGATCCCCTCTTGATAGTACGGCTATCTATCCTAAACCCGGTCTTCCAACTAACAACACGAGACCGGCAAAAGAGAAGCCCTATCAACATACCTTTGCCTTGAGCGTCCCACTTGAACTTGATGTAGACCGTCTTGTTCTTCTATAGTGGGAACACCTTTCTTGTTTGCTCTTGCTCGCTCTTGCTTGATGAAGACTTGCAAAATGCTCCCCCATATTCCATGGGGAAACCTCTTCTTTGAACTTGTCTTCATCATTCCATGAGAACGAGGATGGCAAGATTCAAGAATGAGATCTTCTAGAGATGGCGCATCTTGAGCTCGTCCTTCTTCATCCTTACTTGAGGTTGATCCATCTTGATGCAACTCTTTGCACATGCCTTGATCGACCTTCAAGCTCCTTCTTTCTTCATGATTCCAATGGGCACAAAGCCCTTGGACATTTCTTCATCTTCCAACCTTGAGACCAACACATGGCCCAAGCGATGCCAATGGACAAACCTACAAGTGAAACTCAATTTACACATTAGTCCATAGATATTGTCATTAATTACCAAAACCACACATGGGGGCATACATGCCCTTTCACCATACATTCCCGCAATATCTGCCATGATTTCATGATTTACATTCACATGTTTCATGTTTCAAGGCTTTGAAATATTGTGTTCCATGAGATCTAGCTTGTCCTAAGTGTGTGTAGCATTACTAAGATGCAAAATAAACATGCTAGGGTGTGCAAAAACATACACAATCTTGGAGCCCAAGTGGTTCGATCTGGCAGTATAGACAATTGGTAGCAACATGTGGCGCCCCGCAAAACCACTACTAGAAAATCGCGTTGTTTTTGTGCATTGCATCATCATGACCGCATGCTCATGTCATCATGCCACCTTGCATTTGAGCGTCGTCATGTCATCTTGCATTTGTTTGCATGAAACTATTTTTGAAAAGCCTGGTTTTGTTTTCTAAACACCCCGTCTTTAATTCAAAACCAAAACCCGGGCCTCCGAAATATTTCTTGTTTGTCTACCAACGGTTTACAAACGCCTCGTTGTTAATAAATAAAATATTTATTTATTTTTGGGAGGCAGCCAGCTAGGCCCGAAAACCCGGTCGGCCACCTCCAAGCCCTAAACTAAAACCTAGTCTAATCCCTAACCTACCCCAGAAACACCCAAACCTTTTCTACCAAAAACCCTACCCTATTTTCCTACCCACCTCCCTCCACCTCACCTGCACCAATCGGTGCACGCCACCTCACCTCTCCTCCCTCCATCTGCCACCTCAACCACCCAACTCCCTGCCGCCGCCAAATCGTCCAACCTCAGCGTCTTGAAAGCACGCCTCCTGGCCTCATGCTCCCCCACTACCCTGCTGTGTTGACCACCTCCAGTAACCCCGCAAGCACGCATGCCTCACCATCTCATCCCGCCTCTCTCTCGACATGCCTCTGTCGCTCGGGCCCCACCCCCTACAACTTCCTCCTCGCACGCTCCCGAGTCCCGACCCCACCTCTTGCTGCCTGTAATCCCTCCCCACCTTCCTTCCTCTCTTCAGATCTCCTCAAGCTGCCACCGACCACCCCACCCGCTCTCCCCATCGCCGCCTGCCTCCTCTCTCACCTTCGCTTGCCTCCTCTATGCCGCACCTCGTCCACCTGCCGAGCACCATCAGGCCCTCCTCGGCAAGGCCTCTTCGTCCCTCTCTCACCGCGTCGGTGCGCCATCACCGCCGCCAGGCCCCCTCTCGACCGAGTCGTCCTTCCTCCCCGTGGTTCCGTGTCGTTGCCGCCTGCGGCGACCGCCTCCGCCGCCGTCCGTGCCTCTCCGGCCTTCCTCCTCCGCTGTCCTGCGCCTGCCGAGGTCCCGCTGCCATGGCGCCAAGGCCGTGTCCTCCCGCCTCTCGCGCTGGCCGTGTAGCCATCGAGGCCGCCTCGCTGCCTCGTCTCCGTCTGGGCGCCTCCTCACCGTGCTTTCGAAGCCGCCGCCTCCTCAAGCCAGCCGAGGCCGCCTCGCCGCCTGCGCAGCCATCGACCTCGCCGTCCTCAGACGATCGAGCGCCGCCAAGAACTTCGCCTCGCCGGTCACCACGGCCACGACCTCCTTGCCCGTGCCGCCTCTGCGCTTGGTCACCATCGGCCCAAGGCCGACCCTTGTCTTTGACCATGAGCTCACCTCGGGTCTCGCCATCCGAGCTCGTCGCGGCCAATCCTGTGCATGTTTCGACATTGACCAAGTGTGTGTCCCGCAAGGTGTTTGGGCAAATGCCCAATTGGGACCTGCCCTGTAGTGTGGTGTAATCAGGTGCTGTCCTGATCGAGTTCACCTCCGAATGAGACCATCTGACGCTCGAGAACCGCGCCATCCGAAGATCTCCGGTGCCGCATGAGACACCAAGTCATGCGTTTGAAGCCGACACGAAGAACTACTCCGAGAATCACCGACACCGGACCCTCAAGCTCGCCTTCACGGAATCCGAACTCTCGGCACGACAAAGCCCTGTCCCCGGATCCGATGGTCGAGACTCTGAAGACCGATCCCCCGAACCCTCGGAACCCCAAGATCGCCATTCGATGTGTGACCCCTTTCTCGAGCCCTATTTTATAAATGTAATATCAAACTGTTGCATATTTAATTGTCATACTCGCATACATAATGTGGTTGTTGGGGGTACTTAGGCGATTCACCTAAATTAAATATGGAGTGTTTATGCGGGATATACTTGTATTATACCGCCTCCATTTAAATTGGTGTAGCGAATCGATGCCATGTTTCACCCTGTTACTACAACATTTAAATGCGGGATATCTAAACAACTAGAACCATATATTTAATTGTCGGGACCCCCGGTTCCGCTTAATATTGCCTAATTGCATCGCACCTTGCCATGTCATACACCATACATGCATCATGCCCGATCTTTTGCCGTAGTATTAAATAGTGCATCCGGTGTTTCTTCTAGTGCTTTGCTTCTTCACGGATTAGGCCGATGAGTTGATGCGAGTGACGCCCGTTCTTCGGATGAACCTTCGGCAATGTTTTTCAGGCGAGCACCTCCCCCTTTCTACCTATCTTACTTTTATAGTATTTATTTCCTCCTGTTGATCTATTGCTATCTGCGTTGCGTTGCTCTAGTTTTCGTACCCGTGATATCCCTTGCAGCCTTATATTGCCTTGGACACATCCTATTACCTGTTGTTTGGTAGTTAGTTGTGGCATCCCGCAAAACCACTACTAGAAAATCGCGTTGTTTTTGTGCATTGCATCATCGTGACCGCATGCTCATGTCATCATGCCACATTGCATTTGAGCATTGTCATCATCTTGCATTTGCTTGCATAAAACTATTTGCGCAAAGCCTGGTTTTGTTTTCTAAAACGCCCCGTCTTTTATTCAAATGCCAAACCCGGGTCGCCGGAATATTTTGTTTTGTTGCTATCGGTTTGCAAACGGTCCAATTAAAGAAAATAAAATATTAAGTTATTTTTAGTGAGGCAGTCGAACGGGCCGAATGACCCGAACGACCACCCCCAGAATTATAAACGGTCCACCTCTAATCCTATTCCTACCAACCTATCTACCCAGCACTTGCCTCCACATCACCCTGGCCACTCACCAGATGCCACCTCACCCTCTCCCTATCCCCCAACCAACCAGACGCGCCGCCACCCCCCGGCCTCCTCCTCTCAACCCCACCCCAAGACACCACGGCAGACGCACGCACAGCTCACCCACAAAGAGATCCCACCTGCCTGCTCCACCTCCCCGCTGGTCCCACTGACCGCCCCACCCACCTGGCTCTCTCCCGTGTCCCCGTCTTCTTCCCTGGCTCTCCAACCCCTGCAGACCTCCTTCTCCGGCCGCCTCCTCCTCCTCGCCTCGACGCTGGATCCGCCTCCCACCGCTGCTCACCCGCCTCGCCTCACAAGCCGAAGCTCGCCTGGCGACCGCCCGCCTCCGCGCTCGCCGCTGGCCGCCTCTTCCTCCGCGAGCCAAGCGCCGCCTGCTTCTCCGCCTCGCTCATGGCCTCAGCTGCCGCCGCCAGCACTGGCTGCGCCGCCGCCTGGGCGCCTCCAGCCTCGTCCTCATGCCCGCCACCAGCTCGCCTCTCGTTTCAAGGCTGGCGCCGCCTCCGCTGCTCGCTGTGGCTGCCCGACTCGCTCCTCCGTTATCACGGCGCCCGATTTAGGCTCAGCGGCCCGTTCTCCCGCCCTCGAGCTCGGCCTACTCTGGAACGCCATGACGCCGCCTCGATCTCGTCGCTGTCCGGCCGCTGCTCACAGCGTGCTTAGTGTACCAGGAGCAACCCAGCCTGCCTCGCGTCCTGCAGGTCCACCATCGGGACCCCCTGTTTCTGCTGGTGCTCAAGCTGTCTTACCGTCGAACAAGGTCACCCTTGTTGTTCTCAACAAGTTCGGCCTGCGACCACCGTTACCAAAACCAAGTACACCGGTAATTGAAGCCGGAACGCCAAGGCCGACGTCACCGAACCCACGGGGCCTTCCACACGGAGCGGCGATGCATGACTTTGAGAAGGCCGACATCGGTCGTCGGAACCCCAAGATCATCAACGGAATCCGAGCTCGACACCGGCAAACTAAGAGGGCACCACAAGACCGTCGACAAGAAACCGCGAACCGGAACCGGAGAGCTCCGTCACGAAACCACAAGGCCTTTGGGGGTGGAACCGACAAGTTCTACATCACGGAGCACCAAGGAACCCTTCATGGATCCGAAGACCGGACCCTCGACACGCCAAGATCTACCCTCGGACGCCAAGACCCGAACCGGGAGGACGCAAAGATCGCCACGAGAACGACAAGCCCTTCACCCCGAAGCCAAGACCGACCCGACTTGAGGACCCGACAAGACCTTCGCGACGACAAGAACGGCATCGACCCGGAAGAACCCGACGCGCCCCGACACCGAACCAAGTCCCGCACCCGGACGCGCCAAGATCTACCCCAGTAATCTGAGAACGATCCCAAAGTCCGAGAACGCATCCGTCGAACCCTGAACCCTGAGACCGACCCCGAACCCCGGAACCCAAGATCTGCCGAACCCTAATGTGTGACCCCTTTTCTCGAGCCCTATTTTATAAAAGTAATAACAACTTGTTGCATATTAATTGCCATACTTGCATGCATAATTGTGTGGTTTGGGGGCCTTATGCCGATTCACCTCATAATTAAATATGGGGCCCATATGCGGGAAAATCCAGTCTCATATCGGCCTCATTTAAACTTGTGTAGCGAACCGGTGCCAGCTTTTGTCTTGCTAATGCAACATTTAATTGTGGGGTAGATAAACAACATGAACCGCCATAATAATTGTCGGGACCCCGGTTCCGCTTAATATGACCTAATTGCATCGCATCTGTGCCATGCCATACATCATGCATGCATCATGCCCGATCTTTTGCCGTAGTATTAAATATTGCATCCGGTGTTTCTTCTAGTGTTTTGCTTCTTCGCGGATAAGGCCGTTGAGTTGATGCAAAAGATCATAAGAATATCCTTAGTTCTTCCAAAAGATCATAAGAATATCCTCACTATCGTCCAATGATCATTTTATGATTCATTCTGGTATATGCTCATAACACTTAGAGCATAGGACATATCTGGATGTGTACATATCATGGTATGATTGATCAAAACATTCTCGTGATTGCACTCATCAAGTGTCAAAGCACTTGAATCTTGTTTCACTTATCAAGTGTCGATACACTTGAATCTTGATTCAATTCCTTTCCATGCGACAAGAACCGTTTCTTGTTGATTCTATATTGAACTCCTTCAATATCTCATATATGTACGTTTGGCACAACCGTATTGGCGTTACAGCCTCTACACAAATATATTCTTAGTTCTTCCAAAAGATCATAAGAATATCCTCACTATCGTCCAATGATCATTTTATGATTCATTCTGGTATATGCTCATAACACTTAGAGCATAGGACATATCTGGATGTGTACATATCATGGTATGATTGATCAAAACATTCTCATGATTGCACTCATCAAGTGTCAAAGCACTTGAATCTTGTTTCACTTATCAAGTGTCGATACACTTGAATCTTGATTCAATTCCTTTCCATGCGACAAGAACCGTTTCTTGTTGATTCTATATTGAACTCCTTCAATATCTCATATATGTACGTTTGGCACAACCATATTGGCGTTACAGCCTATCCACTATAGACATTCACGCTAAATATTCGGGTTTTGCCTAAGTCTTTCATCGAAATGAAATTCTTAATCTTTGTCAATAAAAGATACATCATTTCTAATCAACAAGATGTCCTTCACATAATGTATTAGAAATATGTCTCAGCGCTCCCACTTAATTTCTTGCAAATGCAAGCATCTTCATCGTCTCCTGATGAAAAACTCCTTTTCATCATGGTGAAGATTCCAACTCCGTGATGCTTACTTCAACCATTGAAGTTTGCATGCCCTTTTAGCATCCTTTGAATTTAACAAAACCCTTTGAACCGTGTCATGTACACGCCCTAGGTAACCATTCTATTAGAAGAACTTTGTTTTGTTTATTCATCTACCATATACCAAATTATATGTAGTGGTTGCTACTTTAATCCGTTCAGATTAAATATCGCTATGAAAGATCAAATCTTGTCATAGTCAACTCTTTGAACATTGTCATAAAATACTTTACAACATGTCGAATATTTCATAGATGTGAGACATCCATGTTCTGCTTTCTTTATAGATCCAAATACGACCGATAGGTTTTACACCTTTCCTGAGGGTCTTCCAAGTTCAAAACTTGATTTCTCGTATATGGAACTATCACGGATTTTATGGCTTCAAGCCATTTGACGGGCAGGCCCATCATCGCTTCTTTGCATATAGTCGGTTAATCATTGTCAAACAATGATGATTTACTCTCAAATCTTAGTATTTGATTGTTTATCCGACCGACTTGGTTCAATAAGAACTTAGATCGTCGTGACCACAACCTTTGAGGCACATAAGCTATGAGCATTATGGCAGCCTCCAGAACGATTTCTGGCGCTGCGCAACTCAGCACATTTAGCTAAGGTTCGTTAACCTTATCAAAGTTCTATTGTCCTCCCACTTAACTTTTATGAAAAATTCCTTCTTCAAGAAACTTCACATTTCAAGCGACAAACCCTTTTGTCCTCGGTGTTAAGGAGGAATAACCAATTGTTATTCAAAATAACCTACAAAGACATGCTCATCCGACTTTGGTTGTAAACATCTTACTTATGTTTAGTATACCAAAATTTAAGAAATGACAACTTGGGTTTTACCCCAAACCATAACTTTCATGGTGTCATTTCAACGGATCTAGATGGAGCTCTTTTTCAGTGTAAAAGCAGTAGTCTCTAAAGCTTTAATCTTTTAAAACATAATGGCAGTTTTATAAATAACACCTTTGATCCAACCATGTCAAACAAGGTTTCATTACAAATCTCAAACACTCCATACTCCTATGGTGTTTTGGGAGATGTAAATCTAGGTGTTTTGCTAAACTTGCAACTCAAATAAATCTCTTTATGATAAAATCATAATTCATTTATTTTCTTGTTACACTTGTAACTCAAATAAATCCCTTTATGATCAAATCATAATTCATTTATTTTCTTGTTACACTTGTAACTCAAATAAATCCCTTTATGATCAAATCATAATTCATTTATTTTTCTTGTTACAATGATTTTCCACTTCATCTTGAAAGTCTTTGAAAACGTTTTTCAAATATTTCATACTTCTTTCTCATTAAGTGAATATTCACTCAAAATTCCGGAGAAAGCATATGAAGTTGAAACCCATCGCTTACGACTGCACATAATGGACTACATACATCGATATGTATAAATTCCAATATTTTAGTCGTTCGTTCTTCTTTGGCTTTTGAACGAAGTTTTAATTATCACGTGGAAAGTCTCACAAGCGTCACTTGATCAAATCAAAGACTCCAAAAATCCATGAAAATGGAGATTCTTCATGTTTTCTTTCCAATATAATTTAAACGGCGATGTCACTTAAAAGTGATCTTTCAATCATTTGTCTTGCGACATTTTAGCATTAAGTTTTATGGATGTGATTTCTCCAACTAGATTTGTAAATCATCCATCTTATATGGAATACGGTAATTATTTGAACAACCTTTGTTCTTATAATACCTGATTCAAATAACAATTATTAAAACAAATCTTGAAGTCTTTCTTCAACTAGATTTGTAAATCATCCATCTTATATGGAATACGGTAATTATTTGAACAACCTTTGTTCTTATAATACCTGATTCAAATAACAATTATTAAAACAAATCTTGAAGTCAAGCTTTGATGTCAACGAGAAATACAAACAACGGTTTGTTTGTTTTCGATGAACATCATCACATTTTCTCTTGCTAGTTACTTAGGCCATTGTGGTTCATGAATTGCGTTGTTCCGTATGACATTTCATACCAACCAATTCGGTATCCAATACCCAAGAACCACATTGTTTAACAAGCAAAGAATACAACCATAACATGTATATCATATATATACCTAAATTGGATATTTCCAATCTTTTCTTTTCTGCCAAATATATTTTATAGATTCTCTTTCAGCATTTCCTTTTCCTTTTAAAAGAATTTATCAACATCAAAAATGGCGCCATATACATGACACCTAGTCCAAAGCGTGTATATTAAAATAATAATACCTTTGGACTTGCACTTTGAAGTAGATCACCATCATCAAATGATCGGTATTCTTTCAAAATCCATTCTTTAGTAATCTTTTAGTGTAGTAAACATTTTACATACATATTCTATTCACCCTTATCATGACGACTTTCATGATCAAGCTACTTTAGCTTATAAAGGCGAATCGTGAGTATAACATTACTTTCCAAAACCCTTTTGGATGATTAGGATGTCTAGCATCTCCAACCTTCGCAAATTCTCATCCAATATGAGAACATATATTATACTCTATCATATTTCAACCAAAACATTGTTTCAGATATCGTTATATCTGCCACACATGATGGTTTCGAAATAATTCTTTCACTCCTAGATAAACTTGATGTTTAAATCAAGAATCATGGAGGCAAACATGATACTTAAGATACTAACATCGAATTGTTACTCTCGATTTAATACCAATTATTAAATTTCACGGAGTAAATAGAATTTGCTGAAAGTTTGCAATAGGACTTTAAACTTTAGATTGACACTCAACACAATACGATACCAGTTCAGAAAGTATATATCCGTAATTCTATAGTTCTATTATCTCAATTACAACTATGCATAAGGTGGTGAGCGAATGCCAATGACTACAACAAATTATGCAAATTCACTTTGATTTAATTTATGATAAATTGAGTTCTACTAATCCAAATTAGAAATGAACTCCCACTCAAAACGACATCCTCGTGCCTTTTGGTGATTACATGAACCAATCCACTACACCAAGTCCGATCATCACGTGAGTCGGCTTCAAAGGCGAGCATCAAATGGACATCATATCTACTATATGACTCATGCTTAACCTTTCGGTCCGTGTTCCGAGGCCATGTCTGTACATGCTAGGCTCGCCAAGTAAGAACCTTAGTATTCGGTGTAATCGCTCTTACACCCGAGATATGCTCGTGGATTCAAGTACACCCGATCATCACGTGATGTCTTGAAGCTTTAAACATTGTCGGTGCATACTTAAGGAAGAACACATTTTTATCTTGATATCTAAATGAGGGATCATCTTATTATGCTAATAAAACGCCAAACAAGCAATATAAGATGCTATCAAACATCACATGTTTATTAGTGGAATGATATGGTTCTCGCATATGATCTCTATCATGTGCATCGTGGTATGATCACTATCATACCTTTATGTGTAAGTCCAAGGTCTATGGAGATTACATGTTATGTGTGTTGTAAGAGTATCATCTTATACTTACAACATCACCATATCATAACACTAGCCCAAAGAACAATCTAAACTAGACGCCTCTAATTTATCCATTGCAAATTTTACGTGGCTTAGGGCTTTCGAAGATAGAACCGTTCTTACCTACGAACATGAACCACAACGAGGATAACCAAATTGTTGACAACTCGTTGCAAATTAGATATTGACTATAGTAGGAGAGACAGACACCCGCTAGCCACTTATGCAAAACTACTTGCATGTCAAGCGTGGAACAGGTCTCATGTGCGAGGACATGTAAAGTTTGTCCGGGCCGCTTCATCCGACTATGCCACCAATATCCAAAGTACAACTAAGAAGCAATAAAATGATCATCATCGCCCACATACTCATATGTGTACTACCTGCAAAGTATCTACGCATAGATCCGGCTCGATACCCTTTGTAGGGTTCGCAAGATAGAAACAAAAAATTTCCTACGATGGGAACAACTATGTACCAAGATCTATCTACTAGATACAAACAACGCGGATGTATATCCGTAGAGAACATACCCTTGAAGACCGACAAAGCTTAACGAGTCCAAACTCGTGGTTGATGTAGACGATCTATTGCCGATCTCAAGATCGAGAGGAAGTCCTAGCGCCAAGAAAACAATAGCCAGATCCGTGCTCGCACACACGCTCGAGGCACCGAGCAACCTCCGCCTCGCTCCAGCGATGCAGCGGAAGCACAACTCTTTCTTGCCGAAAAGCCACCGGGAACATGTATCTCGCTAGTCCGAGACCATGGGGATAAACTAGAGGGAGAGAGATCCTTCACGAGGAGGTGTGAGTGAGAGAGGGAGGGGGCCTTTTATAGGGAGAGGGGCACCCAAGGGGCCATGCCAGCCATGGGGCTGCCCCCACCTCTTCCACATTCATGTGGGTGGACACTCCACTCACAAAATGGCCTTCAAATTTCTCCACTCAAAAACCCACTCAAAATCCCATGAAATTTCCACCAAATTTAATGCAAACTCTCATTAAATAAAACTCTTTTATTTATTTATTCAGAATTTTGTTAATTACTTTAATTAATAAACATTCACATAAAACCCCTTGCTAGTATTCCATTTCACATGCGAGAACCAGTTTAGCAATTTCAACCAAACAGCTTTGGTGTCTAGTGAAATAAATTCTCGCGCTTTCCTTTTCTTTTCGCATGAAACTTTTGCTCCAATTGGATGTCGGTGTCTCTTAAGTGTGTCACCCTACGTCATGAATAATGTGGACATGATCGAGACCCTCTCGATCAATAATCGAAGCGGGATCCGAGACCCATACCGACTCCACACATTCAACGATGACTTTCTTGTGATCGCTTTAACCTTTTACGCTAGTATCTTAATCCTTTTGTTTCGCGATATATTACATGTCCGAGATTCGATCATCGGTATCTCCATACCTAGTTTTATCTCACATCGACATGCACTCTTTTCTCGTTCCCGTGATATAACATTCTAGTGATCAAATCACTTGCTTGCAAGCTAATCAATGTGATATCACCGAGAGGGCCGAGCATATCTATCCGTCATCGGGATGAACAAATTCCACTCTCGATCCATGGGCCTCAACATAACACTTTAGTAGTTCTGAATCCATCTTTATAATCACCGTTACGGTGTGACGTTTGATGTTATCAAGAAACTCTTCCGTGTTAGTGATTGACATGATCTCATGGTCTAAGGATTAGGATCACTTCGTAAGTTGTTATAGCAATATAAACTCAATGACTTTGATCGTAATGCTATACTTCGGATGAATGTTCATCACACCATTACACTAATGTTGTGACCCCGTTATTAACAACATCCAATGTCCATGATCAGGAAACCTTGATCATCTTGTTAATCAACGAGCTAGTTTATAAGAGAGGCATAACTAGGAACTTTCTTTTGTTTATTAAACACACATGTATTAACGTTTCCGTATTAATACAATTATAGCATGTAAAATAAACATTTATCATAAATAAGGAATACGATAATAACCACTTTATTATTGCCTCTCGGGCATATTCCCTTCACCCGGACGCGCCAAGATCTACCCCAGTAATCTGAGAACGATCCCAAAGTCCGAGAACGCATCCGTCGAACCCTGAACCCTGAGACCGACCCCGAACCCCGGAACCCAAGATCTGCCGAACCCTAATGTGTGACCCCTTTTCTCGAGCCCTATTTTATAAAAGTAATAACAACTTGTTGCATATTAATTGCCATACTTGCATGCATAATTGTGTGGTTTGGGGGCCTTATGTCGATTCACCTCATAATTAAATATGGGGCCCATATGCGGGCAAATCCAGTCTCATATCGGCCTCATTTAAACTTGAGTAGCGAACCGGTGCCAGCTTTTGTCTTGCTAATGCAACATTTAATTGCGGGGTAGATAAACAACATGAACCGCCATAATAATTGTCGGGACCCCGGTTCCGCTTAATATGACCTAATTGCATCGCATCTGTGCCATGCCATACATCATACATGCATCATGCCCGATCTTTTGCCGTAGTATTAAATATTGCATCCGGTGTTTCTTCTAGTGTTTTGCTTCTTCGCGGATAAGGCCGTTGAGTTGATGCGAGTGTCGACCCGATCTTCGGATTGAACCTTCGACAATGTTTTCAGGCGAGCATCTCCCCCTTTCTACCTATCTTACTTTTATAGTCTTTATTCCCTCCTGTTGATCTATTGCTATCTGTGTTGCGATGCTTTAGTTTCCGTACCTGTGATATACCGTGCAGCCCTATATTGCCTTGGACACATCCTATTACCTGTTGTTTGGTAGATAGTTGGACTTGCGCGTCGTAGTCGCTTGCTCAAGTCTTATGCGTGTCGCCCAAAGGCCGATTGTTGATGTATTGCCGCATGTTGCTGTTGGAGATGATCCTAATTTTACTTATCGTTCACTTTAATTCCTGTTTAACAACTAAAATTGAAGTAAGTAGAGGCATCGGTGGGTGATAGATAATATTTGGTTTCCGAACGCCCACTTGTGTCCGTGGGACCCAGTACTTGATACATGTTCCTTGATTTATCGCGCTATCCACATCCGGAGGTATATGGGACCCGAGCCGAGAGCTTGATTCATCTTATTTCTTGGGGCCACAAACTAGTTTGAGGTTTTATTTACTATCCTGTACTTATGCCATGCTACTCAGTATTTAAATTGTGCGAGATAGCACATCTTTGTTTAGGTAAGCGGAGTGATTACGCAGTATCGACACCCCGAGTTTTCGGGTTCCGATCGCCATGACCATTGACGCAAACCTTGAGTCCGTCTCAAGCTTGCTTACTTGCTATGGTCTACTCAATGGGGTGGCCCCTGAAATATTTCGAATCCGTGATTGTTCAACGTGAAAGCCTCGTTGGGTTTTGATTTGGTTTTTCCGAGGTTGATCGGCGTGTGTTATTGCTTGGTGCACCCCGGGTAAAACTTTCTGAAAGCCGTGTCCGCGGTTATGGACGACTTGGAGCACAGTATCTCGACCATAGACAAGCATAACTAAAGTTTATTGCTATAAATTTGACTTTATAATGACTAGTAATCAGCTTCACTATAATAGAATGGCTAATTAATACTGCCCACAATTGCTTGTTTGGAGTGTCGCTTGCAACCATTGTACCTGACTAGTAAGTATTGCAACTATAACGAAATGGCTGAATAAAAGTACCAACAACTGCTGGGTTTTGGGTTATCTCATGCTATCTTTATCTGATTAGTAAGTGTTGTAACTATAACGGAATGATTAACTAAAAGTACCCACTGCTTATTTTATCAGGATGACTACCTATACCTGACTAGTAATTGCTGCAACGATAACTGAATAAGTAAAATACCAACGGTGTGAGTTCCTCGGTTGACTTCCTCGTTTGGTTTCGAGGGGGAAACACCAGGATGGGTTTGTTTGATGGTAGCATCAGGTTGGTTCCGATTAGGTCCTTCTTATCCCTCTCTGATAACCGCCAGTTGTATCGAGTCTCTATAGGTTGTTTAGTGCATGCTGCCGCTGCCGCTCAGTCCACCATACCTATGTAGGCGAGGACCGCCGAATTCTAGCCTCGCCGTGTACTGGCCTCAGTACTGACGCTCCTCTTTTTCCTTTGCCCTTTGTCGGCACCCCTTTTGTTTAAGCAGGTTTTGAGATGCGACGTCGTTAGCAGGGTTACCCTTCCGGCTTGGCCTGGGCAGGGTTATGGACGCCATTGGTTATTCTTCAGGGATCTTAGCCCCATTTGCATCTTGTCCGTAGCTGGACGCTATATCGTTCTCAAGGTGATTTGGATCTTTATACTGTATATCTGTATTCCTGACTCATGGAGTCGTGTTGTATATATATCTGTTCTGTGGGACCCATCGTGGACTGTTGTGTAATGTTATTACTTCGTTTTCCACCCGCACGAAAGTGCCTGGTGGGCACCTTTGAATCGTTTCTATGCGGGTTTGGCGGGTTCCGCTAAAACTTGCATAGGGTCGATTGTGAGGGTGTTACATTAGTTGGACTTGCGCGTCGTAGTCGCTTGCTCAAGTGTTGTTGCGTGTCGTCCAGTACCACAGTTGTTGGAGTATTGCCGCATGTTTAATGTTGGAGGTGAACAAGACTTTCATTATTGTTTAATAACTAAAATTGAAGTAGGTAAATGCAGAGGCACAGGTGGGCAATAGATGTTATTTGGTTGTTAACCGTCCACTTGTGTCCCGTAGGACCCCGAGTTCTTGACACTGCTAGAGATCGAGCGCGCTAACCACAGGTGGGGTGTATGGGCACCCCCATCGATTAGTACCTGATTTCAAAGTATTGTACCGGGGGCCACAAGTAGTTTGGGGCTTTATTACTATCCTGTACTTATGCCATGCTTTACTGCTTAATTTAAATTGCAGGTACGCATGTACTGCTTAGGATCGTGACACGTTTTTACCAGACGACAAGCCCAGTCATCTTTTCGGGTTCCCAGTCGTTTACAGCCGTCTACACAAACCCTGAGTCCGTCTCGGAGACCGGCCGACTTCGTTGCGGGTAGCTTAGTGGGGTGGCCCCCATGTACTTGCTTTGGGTCTGGGAAACGTCATGACTTAGGCCCCGCCGACATACCGATGGGTGTATGTTAACTGATCTGGCAAAAAGGGTCGAAGTGCGTGTGGATACTTTGGTGCACCCCTGCAGGGTTTAATATTTTCGAAAAGTCGTGTCCGCGGTTATGGACGACTTGGAGCACAGGTCTCGATCATAGACAACTATAACTAAAGTTTACTGCTATAATTTGACTTGTATCCGATATGACTAGTAATCAGCTTCACTGCAACGGAATGGCTAATTAAAAGTACCAACAACTGCTGGGTTTGGGATATCTCATGCTAATTGTATCTGACTAGTAAGTGTTGCAACTACAACGGAATGTTTAACTAAAACTGCCCACTGCTTATTATATCAGGATGACTCATGCCATCTTTATTTGACTAGTAATTGCCGCAACTATAACGGAATGAATAAAACTGCCAACGGTGTGAGTTCCTCGGTTGACTTCCTCGTTTGGTCTCGAGGGGGGAACACCAGGATGGGTATGTTTGGTGGTAGTATCAGGTTGGTTCCGAATAGGTCTTTCTTACCCCTCTCTGATAGCCGCTAGTTGTATCGAGTCTCTATAGGTTGTTTAGTGCATGCCTTGCCGCCGCTGATCCACCATACCTATGTAGGAGGACCGCAATTCTAGCCTCGCTGTAATGGCCTCAAGATCTTGACCGCTCTCTCTTTTTCCTTTGCCCTTTGTCGGCACCCCTTTTGTTTAAGCAGGCTTTGAGATCGACGCCGTTAGCAGGGTTACCCTTCCGGCTTGGCCTGGGCAGGGTTATGGACGCCATTGGTTATTCTTCAGGGCTCTTAGCTCAATTTGTATCTTGTACGTACTCGGACGCTGATTCGTTTCCAAGGTGATTTGGATCTTTGTAATGTATACCTGTATTCTTGACTCTTTGAGTCGCTGTTGTATATTTATGTTTTGTGGGTTCTATCGAGGACTATTGTGTAATGATATTACTTCGTTTTCCACCCGCACGAAAGTGCCTGGTGGGCACCTTTGAATCGTTTCTATGCGGGTTTGGCGGGTTTCGTTAAAACTTGCATAGGGCCGATTCTGAGGGTGTTACAGAGTGGTATCAGAGCTCGTGATTGCGATACCCCACAAGTCCAGCCTGTAGGATAACCTAGCTAACGGCCGAAGTAGAGTGTCAAAACTATTTTTGCAAAATCGGTTGGATAGTTCTGATTAGGTCTGATTTTACTCCTTACCCCTCTGCTTCTCTCCTCTCACCTCTGCGTGTTTTGAATCCGCTCTCTTATCTCTCTTCGAGTCCAGGATTTCTCGTGGTTGGGTTCCATCGTACCTTCAGGGTTTCGCTTCATCCTTTGGTAACGGTGCTGCTACATCTAGTCTTCATGCTATCCGAGGAATCCTTCGTCTGGTGGACTTCTCTTTGTTCCTTCTCGTGCCTTCCGGTGTTTTCCGACGCGACGACATCATCTATGCCAGATCCGATGCAGAGTCTGCATCACTCCTTTGTTTCTGAACCTCGATTGTCGAGATCTTCAGTCTGATTCCGAGAATGGTTGCACGCTTTTCTACTGATTATGCAGAGTAATAGTTTGGGTGCGTGATGTATTGGCCCCCATGCCGACTACTCACTCTATTCGCTTGTGTACATCGAAGTGGATGAGAATGCATCGGTTCCCTCTTTCTATCGAAGCTAGAGGTGGCTTTATTTGTTGATACCTCTACCTTCGACCTTTTGTTCCCGGAGTGTTCTCTCGACGATCACGGACAACGACCTCTTGTTAGTGGTGTCACGAGGATCTACACGATGCGAGAAGATTCAGATCGCCGCCCTTCTCCCCGGTACCATGAGGCGGATCTCGAGGGCGAGATCCATTGTTAGTGGTGTCGAATTGTGGCGCCCCGCAAAACCACTACTAGAAAATCGCGTTGTTTTTATGCATTGCATCATCATGACCGCATGCTCATGTCATCATGCCACCTTGCATTTGAGCGTCGTCATGTCATCTTGCATTTGTTTGCATGAAACTATTTTTGAAAAGCCTGGTTTTGTTTTCTAAACGCCCCGTCTTTAATTCAAAACCAAAACCCGGGCCTCCGAAATATTTCTTGTTTGTCTACCAACGGTTTACAAACGCCTCGTTGTTAATAAATAAAATATTTATTTATTTTTGGGAGGCAGCCAGCTAGGCCCGAAAACCCGGCCGGCCACCTCCAAGCCCTAAACTAAAACCTAGTCTAATCCCTAACCTACCCCAGAAACACCCAAACCTTTTCTACCAAAAACCCTACCCTATTTTCCTACCCAGCTCCCTCCACCTCACCTGCACCAATCGGTGCACGCCACCTCACCTCTCCTCCCTCCATCCACCCAACCACCATCTGCCACCTCAACCACCCAACTCCCTGCCGCCGCCAAATCGTCCCACCTCAGCGCTTGAAAGCAAGCTCTGGCCGTTCGCCTCTGTCCCACTACTCCCGCCGTGTTGACCACCTCCAGTAACCCCGCAAGCACGCATGCCTCACCATCTCATCCCGCCTCTCTCTCGACATGCCTCTGTCGCTCGGGCCCCACCCCCTGCAACTTCCTCCTCGCACGCTCCCGAGTCCCGACCCCACCTCTCTTGCTCGCCCGTAATCCCCTCCCCACCTTCCTCGCCTTCCTCTCTCTCTCATGAAGCTGCCAGCCCCGACCACCCCACCTGCTCTCCCATCGCGGCGCCTGTCTCCTCTCTCACCTTCGCTTGCCTCCTCTCTGCACACCTCGGTCTCCACCCCGTCGAGCACCGTCAGCCTCCTCGCGGCAAGGCCTCTTCGCCTCTCTCACCATCGGCAGGCCGCCATCACCGGCCACGGTCCCCTCCGACCGGAGTCGTCCTTCCTCCAGCGTGTCGTTGCCGCCTGGCGGACCGCCTCCGCTGCCCGCGCCTCTCCCGGCCTTCCTCCTCCGCTCTCAGGCCTGCCGAGGTCTCATTGTCATGGCGCGCCAAGGCCGCCCTCCCGCCTCCTCGCGCTGGGCGTGTAGCCGTCAAGGCCTCGCTGCCTCGTCTCGCCCCATGGCGCCTCCTCACCGTGCTTTACGTAAGCCGCCTCCTCAAGCCCGTGACGAGGCCGCCTCGCTCGCCGCCGCAGCCGCCGACCGCCGTCTCAAGACGACGAGCGCCGCCAAGAACTCGCTGCCGTCGGTCACCGCGGCCACGACCTCCTTGCCCTGTGCCGCCTTTGCGCCTTGGTCACCATCGGGCCCCAAGGCCGACCCTTGTCTTTGACCATGAGCTCACCTCGGGTCTCTGCCATCCGAGCTCGTCGTGCAGCCAATCCTGTGCATGTTTCGACATTGACCAAGTGTGTGTCCCGCAAGGTGTTTGGGCAAATGCCCAATTGGGACCTGCCCTGTAGTGTGGTGTAATCAGGTGCTGTCCTGATCGAGTTCGCCTCTGAATGAGACCATCTGACGCTCGAGAACCGCGCCATCCGAAGATCTCCGGTGCCGCATGAGACACCAAGTCATGCGTTTGAAGCCGACACGAAGAACTACTCCGAGAATCACCGACACCGGACCCTCAAGCTTGCCTTCATGGAATCCGAACTCTCGGCACGACAAAGCCCCGTCCCCGGATCCGATGGTCGAGACTCTGAAGACCGATCCCCCGAACCCTCGGAACCCCAAGATCGCCATTCGATGTGTGACCCCTTTCTCGAGCCCTATTTTATAAATGTAATATCAAACTGTTGCATATTTAATTTTCATACTCGCATACATAATGTGGTTGTTGGGGGTACTTAGGCGATTCACCTAAATTAAATATGTAGTGTTTATGCGGGATATACTTGTATTATACCGTCTCCATTTAAATTGGTGTAGCGAATCGATGCCATGTTTCACCCTGTTACTATAACATTTAAATGCGGGGTATCTAAACAACTAGAACCATATATTTAATTGTCAGGACCCCCGGTTCCGCTTAATATTGCCTAATTGCATCGCACCTTGCCATGTCATACACCATACATGCATCATGCCCGATCTTTTGCCGTAGTATTAAATAGTGCATCCGGTGTTTCTTCTAGTGCTTTGCTTCTTCACGGATTAGGCCGATGAGTTGATGCGAGTGACGCCCATTCTTCGGATGAATCTTCGGCAATGTTTTTCAGGCGAGCACCTCCCCCTTTCTACCTATCTTACTTTTATAGTATTTATTCCCTCATGTTGATCTATTGCTATCTGCGCTGCGTTGCTCTAGTTTTCGTACCCGTGATATCCCTTGCAGCCTTATATTGCCTTGGACACATCCTATTACCTGTTGTTTGGTAGTTAGTTGGACTTGCGCGTCGTAGTCGCTTGCTCAAGTGATGTTGCGTGTCGTCCAGTACCACAGTTGTTGGAGTATTGCCGCATGTTTAATGTTGGAGGTGAACAAGACTTTCATTATTGTTTAATAACTAAAATTGAAGTAGGTAAATGCAGGGGCACAGGTGGGCAATAGATGTTATTTGGTTGTTAACCGTCCACTTGTGTCCCGTAGGACCCCGAGTTCTTGACACCTGTTCCGAGATCGAGCGCGCTAACCACAGGTGGGGTGTATGGGCACCCCCATCGATTAGTACCTGATTTCAAAGTATTGTACCGGGGGCCACAAGTAGTTTGGGGCTTTATTACTATCCTGTACTTATGCCATGCTTTACTGCTTAATTTAAATTGTGCGAGGTACTGAACCTGTACTGTTTAGGATCGTGACACGATTTTGCTGTATCGACAAGCCCAGTCATCTTTTCGGGTTCCCAGTCGTTTACAGCCGTCTACACAAACCCTGAGTCCGTCTCGAGACCGCCGACTTCGCTGGGTAGCTTAGTGGGTGGCCCCATGTACTTGCTTTGGGAAACGTCATGACTTAGGCCCCGACATACCGATGGGTGTATGTTAACGATCCGCAAAAGGGTCGAAGTGCGTGTGGATACTTTGGTGCACCCCTGCAGGGTTTAATCTTTTCGAAAAGCCGTGTCCGCGATTATGGACGACTTGGAGCACAGGACTCGATCATAGACAACTATAACTAAAGTTTACTGCTATAATTTGACTTGTATCCGATATGACTAGTAATCAGCTTCACTGCAACGGAATGGCTAATTAAAAGTACCAATAACTGTTGGGTTTGGGATATCTCATGCTAATTGTATCTGACTAGTAAGTGTTGCAACTACAACGGAATGTTTAACTAAAACTGCTCACTGCTTATTATATCAGGATGACTCATGCCATCTTTATTTGACTACTAATTGCCGCAACTATAACGGAATAAATAAAACTGCCAACGGTGTGAGTTCCTCGGTTGACTTCCTCGTTTGGTCTCGAGGAGGGGAACACCAGGATGGGTATGTTTGGTGGTAGTATCAGGTTGGTTCCGAATAGGTCTTTCTTACCCCTCTCTGATAGCCGCTAGTTGTATCGAGTCTCTATAGGTTGTTTAGTGCATGCTGCCGCTTCATCCACCATACCTATGTAGGCGAGGACCGAATTCTAGCCTCGCTGTCTTGGCCTCAAGATTAACCGCTTCTCTCTTTTCCTTTGCCCTTTGTCGGCACCCTTTTGTTTAAGGTGCTTTGAGATCGACGTCATAGCGTGGTTACCCTTCCGCTTGGCTCGGGGTTATGGACGCCATTGGTTATTCTTCAGGGCTCTTAGCTCAATTTGTATCTTGTCCGTACTCGGACGCTGATTCGTTTTCAAGGTGATTTGGATCTTTGTAATGTATACCTGTATTCTTGACTCTTTGAGTCGTTGTTGTATATATATGTTTTGTGGGTTCTATCGAGGACTATTGTGTAATGATATTACTTCGTTTTCCACCCGCACGAAAGTGCCCGGTGGTCACCTTTGAATCGTTTCTATGCGGGTTTGGCGGGTTTCGCTAAAACTTGCATAGGGCCGATTCTGAGGGTGTTACACAACATATGTCGAAGAATTAGTATGCACAAAAAACTGCACATTGAGCGAAATCTGGAATACTTGATTCCCTGTTTTACTATTCTTTTTCCAAAACCCACTTGTGTAAGTATGACTTCAGTTGCAAGAATCCGTCTAAATTCTGGTGCCATTAAGATATATGTACGGAAAAATGTGAGTAGATTTTCCTGTGCCGGCCCACACTATTCATTGTGATTTCCATGTTTTTAAGTTCACCTGTTTAGCCAACATTAAATAATAGTGAGCACACTATCATTTAATGTTGGCTAAACACAAGGTCCTAGAACTTGCACTATTAGGATAAAAAATAAACTTGATCTATATATAGTTAATGTGATGAAAATATGTGAAATAATTTGAAAGCCCAAGTGAACCAATATATAGGTATAGATAATAGCATAGTATTATGCAAAATCTGTTGTAAATTAGTTTGCGCAGAGAGCGGCCTTGTTGAAATCTAGAATCCACTGCCTTTTTTTTATCTCTATATGTGTTTTCAAAAACCCAGTAGAGCTTAGTTTGTGGTTTCCGAACTCACTATATATGTTTTGCAAACAAAAATACTATTGTAACACATATTGGCAAATGTGATTAGCACAGTCCACCACAATGCCAAATGAAGCCTAAAACTGTAATTTGTATGGAGTGGTCTTTTTTTTTTGTAAGCGTCGTCTAAATACTATACTTCCGGCCCTGATGCAACAGTGGTCAAGACTTGAAAGGGTTGGTTGGACGGTCACAAAACATGATTATTTATTGATAAACAGTACTGGTAGTCTTTTTTTCGTTGGAACATGACATTTGATACGTATGTGTTTTCATGCAAACTGTTGGAGAGTTTCATGTCCTTGGAAAGGAAGTAACCAAAACAGATCTTTTATGCCCCGTACAGAGTCTCACGTCGCAATTGCTAAGCCGTGTATCACACGGGTGTGTGTGTGGCTGGAGAATGTCTCTGTTCCGGCATACACGGTCCACACCGGGCCGGACAGCGTCCGTCTCGGCCCCGGCTGGTCGATGGAGTGGCCGCTGACGTCATCGCTCACCACGCCTGGCGGAGGCCCACCCACCCGGCAGCGAGGCGCGGGCCGGCTATAAAGCGCGCCCCGCCTCCCCCCCTGCCCTGGCATCGGAGCCAACTGTGTTGTCCGTCCCCAACATCTTGCCTTATCATCGGTCACCCGTACGTTGCAGCCACATCACAGAGATACGCTACAACTCGACGAGTTTCCGGCCGGATCCCGACCGCCTAAGGATCGACGATGGCACCCACGGCGGCTGAGCAGGGGGAGCAGCACGCCAGGAAGGCGGTGGGTCTCGCGGCACGCGACGCCGCCGGCCACCTCTCCCCGCTCGCCATCACCAGGAGGTACGTCGTCGTACCCGCCCTCCCATCCCCTCGATCGCCGCCCACCCTAGCTACGTCGGGTTCTCCCGTGCCCGTCCGGTGTACGTGGCTACCGCGCGAATCTAGCTAGGTTTCCGTGCCGTCGATGCGTAACATCGGGCGAGAGACGAAGGCCGCGCCCCGCCGGCCGTCGCGCCAGCGTGCCGGCGGGTTCGATCCGGACTCCGGCGGTGCTCTGCGCCGTCCGATCCGGCCGACCGGTGTACCGTGTACGTACCCCCCTGCATGCTTCCGCGGAATAATTTATTCTCCAGAAATTGTCGTATAGCTATGGCGGATGTTAACGCTTGGTCGAATCTCAGATTCGAAAAATCAATAAGCGACATGTCTCTGGGGCATATCCTCAACGTACTACGTACGACACCCTTATGGTCCTACTACCTCATTTGCGTGGCCAACAGTCCCGGAGAGCCTTATCTCCTTTGTTTCGATGCAAATTCTAAAAATACTACTGTACTCGGTCTAGATTTACACATGGTAGATTGGTAGTACGAAAATCTAACTCGGCTCACGGGTGCATATATATAAACTAATTGTTAATCTTTTTGTCTAAAAGATTTTTGATAAACCGATCAGGTATATTGTTGCTAATAGTATGAAGGAGTACTATGTGACTATGTATCTTCTATACTACTACAAGAAAATTAACATTGACGCCACTGTTTTTCTTTTGGTGGAATCCACTGTATTTTTTTTTGGGGGGGTGGTTGGGAATCTTTGACGCCTCTGTTGGTTGTGAAGGCATGTCACCCTCACTTACTTGTCAGTCACTATACCAGCTAGTAGCACCTAGCAGTACAACTGTGCGTGTATCGCCTTTTGCTCTTTCTGTGTGTGGTATGAATTGAGTGGCTCATGTGGGCGAACCTCAGCGGCACACACCCGTTTCAGTGACCGCATTCAACCCCGTAGCAATTGGACTGACCCGCGCTCGCGCTACTTGTTGCCATCTTCATCATTATTATTGATGCCTTATTTGGATTGAAACTTCCTAATCAAAAGATTCTTATATTTCCTATCCTGGAGGATTTGGCTAATTTCAGTAGCAATATAATGCTTCTTTAAGACTGTATAAATCGGGGAATTGATATAAATATAATTGGAGAGGATAGAGTGTATCTTAACCTAGGTTGTTACCCAAATTTTTATTAGTAGGGAAATCCAACCATTCTAGTGCTAGTACAAAGTGGGTAAACTGTGTCTGTCCATTACGTACTTGTATGTACTTTGCAGTTGGAAAAGCAACTTGTGTAGTTTATTGGTAGTGCTAGCAGTTTGTGTCGTTATAAATATAATTGGACAGGTTAAAGTGTATCTTAATTAACCTTGGTTGTTTCCAAATTTTTATTACTAGCGAAATCCATCCATTCTAGTACAAAGTGGGTAAACGGTTTCATTACGTAGTTGTACTTTGTAGTTGGAAGAGCAACTTGTATAGTTTGTAGGTGGTGCGAGCAGTTTTGTGTCGTTATCACAGCGGTGCCGGTGTGGTAATAAGGGCTGTATAAGGTGGTTGATGGATGGACGGATCTAGCATTTGCAGCCTTACAGTTTGCTTTGCGACCTGTTTCTATATATATTCGCCTCGCCTCGCCGGAAGTGTTATTTGACAAAGAAATGTGAACTTGTGTTTACTGAGTTATTATGGCATTTGTTTGCACTTGCTTGATGAGTAAAATCAGCAGTCTAAATTTACTAATAAAATTCAGCAGAGTCTGTTTTGATAACTTTGCATGCATGGCAGGCTAAACAAATTGCTCGTTCGAGTGAGGACTACTGAATTAATTAAGTTGATGACGAAGAATCCATAATTTACTAGCTAGATTATAGTTTGATCTTTTACATATATTATAATATAATGTTTGATGTAAACACTGAGCTGAGAAATACTAGCTTTTCTCCGCGCGTATTCCGCCTTTCAGGAACACCGGAGACGACGATGTGGTGATAAAGATTCTCTACTGCGGGGTCTGCCACTCTGACCTGCACAGCATCAAGAACGACTGGAAGAACGCTCGGTACCCGATGATCCCCGGGCACGAGATCGCCGGCGAGGTGACGGAGGTGGGCAAGAACGTGAGCAAGTACAAGGCCGGCGACCGCGTGGGCGTCGGGTGCATGGTGAACTCGTGCCGGTCGTGCGAGAGCTGCAACAAGGGCTTCGAGAACCACTGCCCGGGCATGATCTTAACCTACAACTCTGTGGACGTGGACGGCACCGTCAGCTACGGCGGCTACTCCAGCATGGTGGTGGTCCACGAGCGGTTCGTGGTGCGGTTCCCGGACGCCATGCCGCTGGACAAGGGCGCGCCGCTGCTGTGCGCGGGCATCACCGTGTACAGCCCCATGAAGTACCACGGGCTGAACGTGCCCGGGCTGCACCTCGGCGTGCTGGGACTGGGCGGGCTGGGCCACGTCGCCGTCAAGTTCGGAAAGGCGTTCGGGATGAAGGTGACGGTGATCAGCTCGTCTCCGGGGAAGAAGGAGGAGGCCCTCGGCCGGCTCGGTGCCGACGCCTTCCTCGTCAGCAAGGACGCCGACGAGATGAAGGTAAGTATGTGCACTATATATATATCCCATGGTTCAGATTCCACAGATTATATATTTCCGCTGTCCAGTGGGGAAGAAGAACCATCATATGTTTGTTTTGCTTGGTTGATGTGTTTGCAGGCTGCGATGAGCACCATGGATGGCATCATAAACACGGTTTCTGCAAACATCCCCATGACCCCTCTCTTGGGCCTGCTCAAGCCTAACGGTAAGATGGTCATGGTCGGCCTCCCCGAGAAGCCCATCGAGGTCCCTCCCTTCGCTCTGGTTTCCAGTAAGTCCTACACCACCTCCCGTCAGTTAGAAGCCATCGATCAGAGGCTGCCATGAAATAGCTACTAGCATTCTGTGCTCGCGTAACTGATGCATATTGTATTGTATGTTTGGTTTTGTGAACAGCGAACAAGACCCTGGCAGGGAGCCTCATCGGCGGCATGAGCGACACGCAGGAGATGTTGGACCTCGCGGCGAAGCACGGCGTGACAGCAGACATCGAGTTGATCGGAGCGGACTACGTGAACACTGCCATGGAGCGCCTTGCCAAGGCCGACGTCAGGTATCGCTTCGTCATCGACATCGGCAACACCCTCGACAAGGCGGCGGCGGCTGCCGCCAGCACAGAGTGATCCGCTCGGCTAACACGACTCACTCTCTACATTGGTCTCTGGCTCTCTTCTGTTATTATCCGTAGTAACAATAAATAAATGATCTAAATTTTTTGCCAGTGGTATATGGTGCATTGTTGTAGACATCGTCTTTTGTACTGTAAGAAAAAACTACGTTGGAGAATGGATGGACAAGTTTGCTTCTGGCCTTGTTAATAGATTGTTCAAATACTCCTACTTAGCTTCTTCCAGTTCCAACGCTTCTCTAATGTCTGCTGGGTGAAAAAAAGTTCCAACCTAGAAAAAAGGACAGGAATTCTGTTTAAAACTATATAATCATAACAAATTAAGAAGTCACACAACCATATAAACTGTTTCGTCGCTGTTCTTGGATTACACAATTGCATCAATCATCTGTGGAAGTCAGGCCGAGGAAACAACTTATTTGAACTATAAATTTTAATAACCTAGTACAGGTACATATATATCTATATATCGCAACGATGTACAGCTCGCCACTTTGAAAACTGTTGTCCTCGTCTGTGGTACATCGTGCAATATATCATCAAGCAATCTTGTAATGGAAATCGCTGCTCATATTAGAGTGCTGGGAAGGTCAGGTCACTGATTCATGTGGAAGCGCCATCAGAATATCACTGAACATGGTGTATCTGTATCCAGCACTGGCTCACATAATCAAATGTCTCGTGGATAGGCATTCTGCCAGCATTGCGGTGCAGATCTCCGATTGGCAGTTGTCTATACAGGCGCTACAACTGCACAGATAACCGTCTATCACTTAAGACAATTTGATGAGAATTGAATCATAAGAGCTCTGGAGACCAAATAAACAAAAGTATAATTGAGTGGCCAATTTTGAAAGAATGTGAACTGAAATCCTTTTAAAAAAAATTACAGTACCAAAGCTGCTAACCGACTGACAAAACAGGATGAACAGAATATATGAAATAGGAAACTTACTCCAGATCTGGTGATCTATTCAAGAATTCCTCTTCTTGGCAACTCTAACTTGGAGCATGAGATGGACATCTCTCTTGAATATGGACCTCAATTCTTCATTGGCTTCAATACCAATTCTCCTAAAGTATGTATCCCAAATCAACACATTAGTACAAGGCATGCACGAGAACAACTGTAATAACAACATTTAATTGGCGGTGTAAATTACTGAATCAAAAAAGCGCTTAACTAAAGAAGCCAACATGTTAGCATCAAATAGACACAAGAATAATTCACATAATACATCTAACTGGAGATGTGAAATATGGAAGGCGCTTCATCATCGAGATAGCTTGTCATACTATACATGGGAGCATGTTTTCACACGAGAATGTTACCCGATCTTAGAGCCATTTTTTCCAACAAGAATCTGCCGCTGGCTGTTCTTTGGTGCAATGAAGTGCTGTTCCACCCTAAGAGAACCATCTTTTAGCTCCTTCCAATCCATCAGTCGATGTTCAATTACATATGGGATTTCCTGCAGAAAGTCATATTTAGCAAATAATTCCATCATATTCAATGAGTGCCCAGTTTCACAGCAGAATTATTTAGAAAAATTACTTGGTGAATATGATCCAGCATCTTCTCCCGTACAACCTCCAATGATATGGTTTTCATGACTTCTTCAGTCATTGTGGTTGGCTCCTCATCCCAAGGTCTTCTCACTGCCTAACATAGAAGAGATAAGTTTCTCGCTGCCTACACAGAAGAGATATATTTTGGGTATTGATCATAAAAAAAGTTATTTCATCGTATGTTTCTATTTTGCTACTGACAAGCCCCTAAAAGGAGACCATATACTCATTAATGCTATTAGTTATCAATCAACAAAGCATTTCAAAAGATCCTAGATTCAGTTTGAATCAAAAATGAAATACAAGTGAAGTTTTCTTTAACTTCAAGTTAAGTGTCAAAACATAAAAAATAAAAGTCATTATATTCAGCAACTTCGATTAGTCAACTTTTTTTATGAAACAATAGGAGCAAGAAATACAAGCAGAGCTAATTGCTACCTCTGCAAAAGTTCTACAGAGAATTATAGACAGGTTTCCTGATCTCAAGTGCCTGCCTTCAAATACCCGGACTTTATACAATTTAGATCTAATATACATCGGATATGTTGACCAAACTTTGACATTTTGATTGGCAAGCTGTATCAGAAATCTGAGACCATGGTTGTGTTTGTCTCGTCAATTTGGATGAAAACGACTATAAGTTTATGCAAATCAGAGTTTAGATAATGTATTTAGATAACAATTTATTTTCAGCTTTTGGATTTTGGTGGAATATTAATTGATAACCGATTTGGATAAGAAAAAACAAGATAAAATCCCCTTGAATTGGCCTGCCCTGCCCTCACTTAACAGACCAACGCTCAACAACCAATCGCCGCTGCCACCACCAACTAGGGTTAAAACTTTGCTGCTGTCGCCACCTGTGTCGTCGCTGGTCATGGCCGCCGTCGCTGGAGTCTGCCGCGGTAGCCGCCATTTGACAGGGGCCTGCCGTGGTCGTCCTCGTCTCTTAGCCATCAGGGTCTTTTTGCTGCTGGAGTTTGACGGGGTACCAGAATCATTCTAGTAGTGCCGATTCCTTTCTCTTGTGATTGATTTATTTTAGAGCTAGCAGCTGCGCTGAGTAGTAGCAATCTGATGGTTGGCTTGGTAGAAACGATCTGCTAGCTAGACTGCTTAGGTACAAGGCTTTGATGCGGTGATGAACTGCTTTGGCACCAATAACCTGCTGGGCAATGCAATTTGTGCTGGGTTGGTTACTGTAGTCATCTTGGATCAGTGAAGATCTAATAAACTTTGGATCTGAATTTAGTTAAGGGGTGTGAGTTTTGACGTGCTTCTAAGGAAAAAAAGTAAATCTCGTGTTAAAGCGGATCTTCTAGTTACTTGCTGGTTGCACCAACTCAACTAGTGTACATATGAATTGCTACTGTAATCTAGTTCTGATAGTTTGCATAGAAACTGCCAGCATGGTGGTGACTTCTGTTGCAGCAATTCACACAAGTATCCATGTATTAAGTTTTTGGTACGGTATTTTGATAGTGGTTTAAACCACAGTTCCTGGAACTTTGGGTGCGAGGGCGACAGTTGAACGTCAAGTTCTAAGGCAAGTGCATGTTGGATTTTTCTGTCTTTTGGTTGCCTCTGTTGGTTTTTTGTCATTTCACCTGTTCAGATTCAGATTTGTTGTTTCTACACTACGTCGTGTTCAGTTTCTACAAGTTCAGCGTTCAGTTCAGATATATGTCACATTTCCGGTGATGACCGTTGTGAAATGTCCACTATGTCTATTTCAGTCTCTGAAGCTGAGTGACACGGGGATGTGTCCATTCCAGAGAGCCCCAGTTGTGAAAGTATTCAGTATACCGGAAAAATTATGTCTTCTATTTAGTATTAAATTTTTGAAACTTTCGGTTCTTATGGTACTTGGCTGAGTATACCTTTAATCACACCTGTTTCCTTCTTGGTTTTATTTGGTTTTCAGGTACTCGGAATGGCAGCATGCATGGGCAGGAATAGCACACTTTCTCTCTACACGTCACGTCATAACACACTACTTAGATAATGTACACCTGTACCATACCTTGGAGATTTATGGATTGCTGAACTACCTAGCTTCGTATTAGTTTTCTTATTTTGGTCTAGCGTGAGCCTTTGGTCGCTTGAGTGCAATTCCGTATATCTGTTGGACGGCTTGAGAACTATAGATTGTGTGCTTGGTGTTTGCGAACTATATACTGTTGCAATATGTTGATTATTTCTAATTTTCCTGTCGTGGATGTCCCCATAAACAAAGGAGGTACTGTACGATTTTTTAGGTTTTCCTAAACTTGGTGTTATTTTGCTAGAGGGGTAGCATCGTCAGGTAGGCCAATACCTGGGGTGTTCACCTTCATAGGATGATAAACATGACATGAGATGGACATTTGAATCTACACAAGGGTACCCATCCAACTATTATAAAACACAAGATCCCAGCATCCAACTTTCTTGAATCTCTGATTTCTTAATTTTCATTACAAGCATGTTTCCAAGTAAAGAGAATACAGCTATTTTGGCTACTACGAAGGCAAACTGAATGTTGGGAATAAATTAAAATACCTGGTCCATCAAGTATTGCACAAGATCTTTCACTCCTTTGCCTTTTAGCCCAGATACCATGAAGTACCTAACAAATACTCCAAGCAACTTTAATCAGGCATATGAAGAATGTAAGGCAATGTAAACTCCAATGAAAATAAGTGGTACCTCTCAAATCCAGGAAGATCTTCAAACTCCTTTGCGACTTTCAGCAAATCTTTTTTGTTTTCCACTAGATCAACCTTATTCATGCATAATATACGCTTCTGGTTTGGGTTTACCTCGGCACCCAATCTTTTGATTAACTTTATTACTCGTGAATCAGGCCTGCATAAATGAACATATGGTTAAGCGATGTCCTTATCATGACCTTCAAATAATCTGACACTTGAAAACTTGGCTGGTAAACCTGATAGAAAATAAATAAATAAAATAGATAAGAGACCGAGACTTTACATATTCAGATGCCTGTTGACATCAAACATGACTATTAGTAAATCGTAGAGGTTAACTGAGCTCCAGGCACTCTCCACACGAACAGTGACATCCCTATGAGGAAGTCCATGATGCCCTAACATGAGCCCTGGGGTATCAAAAAAGCACTGCAGAGAATTTTATGAGCTGAAAACAACTCAAACCAAGACAATTTTGAACACGGTTCTGGAATGCATTCTGTAGCAGGTATTTAATTATTGGTACTAATTTGTTATGATGGATTATGCTCTGCATTAAACTTACAAAATTTCTTAATTTTCATAGAATAAATAGATGCAATGAGCCAAATTGTATTGGCACTACTTATGTAATGAGATTTCTTAATGTTAATGCAGTCAGTAACTTGCCAAATACAAGCACTGGATGGCATCAAACATAATACTCATCATTTTCAAATTCCAATTAATTGTCAAAGAAAATTTCTCTTTTAAGCAATTACACTAATTATTTGTCAAACATAACACAAGCAGATATTTGATAAAGAACATACTATCTGAGTTTTCCCTTTTGTCAGCACCCCCAAAATTTCATGAGTTGTTGTATTTGTCTTGCGGGAGACCGCAGCCACTTTTGAGCCAACCTGTTAGCAGATATGAACAAGGAAGCATAAGGTATCACTATGGTTAGATGGCACTTTTACTTTACCAAACTGAAAACTACAAGAAATACATCCATAAGAAATGCGTCATATTGGCAGCACTGCAAGCATCAATTGAACTTCCAATATTAATATTGACCCCTGATTGGTCTTGAATGGATCAAGTTACTCTAGTATGCAACAAATGACATCGGAAATAGACAAATAGAGAGATATAGAAGGGAGAAATCGGTGCAGGTTATCTCCAAATCATAGAATGACATGTAGCTTTCGACGGTCTTACAACAAGCTTAATAACTATGCATTAGTTTGGACATTATATATCTCCCCTTAGTACCAAGCGACTGAAGATGCTGCCTCCTACTATGAAACCCATGTGACAAACTCTATTATCGACACATTCATGGAACACATAAAGATGGACCAGAGAGCCCACTTACCACGGTGTTGGTGAGCGACGACTTGCCGGCATTTGGCGCGCCGACGATCCCGACGGAGAGCGACATCTGGTCCTCCTCCCTGACCTCCCCAGGCTCTTCCTCGTCCTCGTCGGGCGGCTCCATCGCCGCCTCGAGTAGAGCTAGAGCCACCTCCCGCGACCTCTCCTCCTCCACCGGATCCTCCACGCTCATACCCGAATTATTCTCCCCAAATAGCGCCTCGTCGGCACGCGCGCGGAGAGAGGGATCGAAGCGGAGCTTCCGCAGAGCGGAGACAGGGTTGTGTGTGCGTGCGGCGGAGGCTGGGGCGGGTTCCGAGGGTGGGAGGGAGAAGTCGGCGCTGTTAAAATCAGCTTCAGGGGCGGCGGAGTCGGAGTCTGAGGAGGCTCCAGCGGCGGAGGAGGATGTGGAGAGGAGGCGGAGGACGGGGAGAGGGAAGTGGGTGGTAGGGGACGCTAGCGTCTGAAGGGGTCGGAGAGCTCGGATGACGCGGCGCATGGCGGCGGATGAGGCGGCGGCGCCCGGCGGCGGAGGGTTTAAGGTTGGTTTTTTGGAGAGATGCGGGGAGAAAGGAGGAATGGAACGAGAAGGTGTCTAACGGGCTTTGTGGGCCTTTGGTTATGCTCCTGCGGATGTGATTGGGCATTGGTCAGTTTGTCACCCGTTGGCCGTAGTCGGGGTAAGAGCAAACGACGAATGATAAAACGCGAGTTTAGAATCCGTATTAGGCTTTGTTCGGTTGCATGGGGTTAAATCCACTAGTGGATCTTACACCTGCAGGGATTGGGTGATCCCCAGTTGTCACCCCGATCTCCACCATCCTTCTCCCCATGTTTCCTAGTAATCTCTGTCTTTAATTGCCATTCGGTTAATCCTGGTACAACCAGCAGGGGGACAAGCACTGCACCGGTTTCGGAAGGCAGGAAGCAGCACATGCGACAACATAATAATACGGTGAAACAAGCAAGCACATGCGACAGCACATGGGACAACAAGGAAGCAACATAACATACAATCAGAAAAAAAAAAAGACAGCTCTCTTCAGCTAAAAATACAGGCAACAAAATACAGTGAAAGCACACACAAATTTGCAGTGAAATACCGTGAGATTCATCCTTAGAAAAATAGTGACACCACAAAAAACAGTGAATAATATGCAGACAAAACAAATAAATATGCAGTCTTTTTATTGTAGAGCACACACAGATTGATCGCCATAGCAGCCTTGTGTTTCTTCTTCTCGATCTTGTTCATGTAGAACTCCAGCTCTTTTCCCTCATCATGTATTCCCTCATCATTGTACCTAATATACAGAGAAACTATAAGAACATGACTCAGGTCTAAAATGGTACCAATGTTGAGAAGAAGACCAAAATATCCATCATGTACAAGAATTCATTTTGGAGAGCCAAACATTTATGTGATGATGGTAAGTTATAGCATAATATTGCCAACTGCCAATAGGTGTAAAACAAATTCAATTTTCTTTTCATTCACCCCTGATTCTTAGTAAAAATGAATCAACAACACTAATTAATAAGCAAGCGGAGTTACAACTAACAACACTAACTAATAAGCAAGCAGAGTTACAACACTAACTAATAAACTGTATACGATTTTAATTTGAAATGCTTCTTGCATAACAAAAGTATGTGATCTGCATGGTCTCGAGCTCTTGAAACTCAAGGTCTACTAAGATTAACTTCAGATCTGCTACTCACATATAACCTTGATTATTAGAAAGGTGATAGTTGTGTCTTTGAGTTCATGCAATTAGGAGGGATCTATGTAAAATAGATGCAGTGTCCAGGTACTAAGATTAACAACAGAGGAAGCCCCATAGAAGCCATGCTCCTATATGGGGGGCCTGTGGGCATTCAAGGTGTACATAGGAGGATGCTAGCGGAATAGCATGCTGAAGGCAAATAGAAACTACAATGGACAAAATTAGAAATACTATTATAATGCAACAAAGAATAATCATTTTCATGTTGCTGCTATATCAAGTATGATGCAATAAAGAAACATAAGATGACAGTAGTAGCAGTGATGCAACTTGGACAAAAATAAGAAAGAACATAAGATTTCACCTTTGCTAGGCCATTTCGCTTCGCAGCCACATCGCAGCCGTCTCAAGGTCAGTGCAGATGAAGAGCTCGCGATTGTCTGCACTTTTAAAGACTCGTAGAGCTTTCACCTTCTCCTCTTGCGATAATTCCATTGTGCTTAGGCGAGCAATACAATTCTTGATTGAGAACTCATCAACATTCCTCGAATCAGCTTTCGTGTCCTCAATTTGCTTTGTCTTCATCTCAATATACTTTTCCATCATTGCAGCTACATCTGCATTTGATCGGCGCCTTTTGGGTTCGCTATCAGTGCTTGTTGATGGTGCAGCAGCCACTATTGGGTTAGCTTGAAAACTGGCGTCTTGCATGCCTCCTTGTGTATTAGCCTCAACATCCACCACGGTATCTCCAATATGGGGCTGTATGACCTCTACAGAACTAACCTCAGGATCAAACTCCACTTCTGTAAGGGTTGGTTGTTTGGATTGATGAGTGGAGGTAAAGTTATAGGTCCCCTCGGCGGTCTGTCCGTCATACAACTCTCCCAAGGCATCAAAAAGCGGAAAAGCCTTAGTACGGAACTTCCCTATCTTAGAAAATGACTGCACAACAGAAAAGAAGACGAGTGATATACCATAATAAGGAATATTTTACGATAATAAGGAAATGACCAGATGCGTGTAGGGGTGAAACTATCTTACAATGATAAGGTTATCCCACAACGCCTCGCCTTCGATCATTGAACGCTTGTCATTCGTGATGCTCCACTTTGTTTCCTAGATTCCTTGAGCATCTTATATACCCTTTTAGCTCCTTCTCCTTATCTTGGATCTGTCCTTTGTGTAAGTCACATACGGATGGTTTGCTTGGAATCTCTTGACGATCTTATTCCAAGGCCCGAGGACCACCTGCTCGACCCTTATATTGAGGGTATTGTGCTCATGCGCAGATCCACGAGAGACTTTTCTAGTTCAAGATTCCAAGAGGCTCTATCTGCTTGAGAAAGATTTTCAAGTTAGCCAAAATAAACATGTATAATAAGCTATTGGGTTTAAGAATTGAAGTCTCTACCTTTAGACCGCTTTTTTGTTACCCTGCCTTTTGGTGAGAGATTCTTCTGGACAACTTTAGCTTGCATGAGATTAATCCTCGGAGATCCTCTTCCAGTCATCATCATGACCCCTGGAACAATATTCATGATACAAGCAGCAAGACATTTATCCTCACATAAAAATTTAAAACAAAAGAAACTCAAATGTCATTACTTTATTACACCACATAACAAATTAAAGAAGCTCAATGTCATTACTTTATTACATCACATAAGAAACAAAAGTAGCTCAAATGTCACTACTTTATTACATCACACTTGACTTTACTGTTGACGGTAATCTGCCCACATTTGATGCGCAATCATATCTCTAAGATTGTTGCCTTCATTGTTGACTTGATGGTTTTGAGGAAGATCACCATCAGGAAGGTCCACATAAGTTTCTGGGGGTATGTTGTTTGTTTGGTTATCTAACCAGCTCTCATCTCCCTTATGCAAACGGATGATGTTATGCAATATTGCAGCAGCCGCCGGTAACTTTACTTGATTCTCTATTGTGTGATGGGTTCCCACTTTGAGAATGGGAAAACGTTTCTTGAGACTCCCAATGCACGTTCAATATGATTCCGTAATGCGCGTGTCGGTGATTGAATAGCTCCTTGTAGTTTTGGGGTGCCTGACGACCACGGCCAAACTCCTTCAAATGGTACGAACACCACGGTATGGTGCAAGAAAGAAGGAGTGTTTGCATAACCACCATCTACGAGATAGAACTTTCCACGAGGTACTTTAAACCCTTTGAGAAGTGCGGATCTAAGAACCCTAGCATCGATGGCGATCCCTCCAGCCACAAGATATGAATGTGAAATTTAGATCAAAGTCACGCGACCATAACATTACGCTGATTGTCCCTTCCTATTTCTAAAGGGAGCGCTTTGTCACCGAAATGGTCATGGGAATATGAGTCCGTCAACGGCTCCAATACAGTTCGCAAAGAAAATGATAAGAAAATAATAAGAAATTATTTTGGTTTGTGGAAAGGAAGGCATTGTCATGGGAATATGATTTAGCAAAACACGAAAATAAGGGAAGAATCTCGGGTTAAATGGATCTTTGGATGTACTTGAGTAGGATTTGGAGGCTTGAGAAAATGCTTTGTGAGTAGGGATTATGTTGAAGAAATTTTTCATGTGCCGATGAAAAGTATCACCATCAGCTTAAATTGGACCTGGAGAGCACGGAAGGAGGAATTGTGGGACAACATCCACAGAAGGCTGCTAGTTTCTCTTGACAAGAAGTCCGTATCACGTACCAACTTCCCCCGTCGAAGGAAACTAGCCAAATCCCTGAAGATATAAGGCTCCATCCTAAATGCTTCTTGACAATTTTTGACGTGCCCTTCAAGAAAATCCCTTACAACCTCATCGCCTCTTAGAATCGATGTATGTCGCGGCTTTTTTGGTTCACTTGCACCCATTAGATGCAGTGCAGGTAAAAGGAAAAGCATCATATCATCATCGTCATCCTCCTCCTCCCTCTTTCTAATGCGATCCCTCATTCTCAGATCTATGCAAAGACTTAAAAAGAAACAGACCACTAGTTACCAGTAGCAAAATTGATAGCGTAGAGATAGAATATGTGCTAAAATGGAACACGCCAACACACTGCAACTAACATGTATAAGAAGAAATATTTACAGTTCATCAACTCAGAAGAGCCCAAGAATGTGTCGATCGCATAAGAAAAGAAGCTGCACACAGATGAGATTCCTCAAAATCTCTTGTAATTGCAACATGCAACCTTAACCAACACTAGACACCATACCAAGGAACAACAAGATAAGTTAACCATAACAAGCCTTTTGGGTTCGCTATCAGTGTAGATAGAATATGTGCCAAAATGGAACACGCCAACACACTGCAGCTAACATGTTTAAGAAGAAATAGTAGCAATCAGCATGTGAGTGGAAATAATTAGAAGAAACATAAATACAATTCATCAACCATGCATTGTCAAGATAAACTGATTTCCTAAACTTGGTGTCATCAAAATAAACAAACTTGCACATATAGTTTAGTCCGGATGAGTTAGACACCTAGTTGGACACCTATTGGCAAAAAGCTATTGTCACGCCTATAGTACCACTCTACCGTAATGATGAATGAATGTTGTCGGCCATCAAAGACAGAGAATTACGATTTTCTTTGGATATATACGCGTTCGAGCGTCGTTTAGGCATATTAAAAAGCATGGCCTATTTTTTGTTTTAGACCGAAAAATCACAACAGTTAGCTAACAGTGGGTTTAGAAGGATCATCAACCATAGGACAAGTTGTTCAAGACAAGTCGAGCGAACTTTATTTGTCCATCACAGACACCAAATTCTATATGACTCGATCCGTACACCCTCTTCTTGAACATTATCAAAACTGAAGTTAATTTTTCTCACCCATGTGGAATTTGACATACTGGAGCTCGGAGAATAATGAAATGTAACATCGACCGGGTTTTATAATCAACAAGGGACATTCAGAGAATTATTTTGTACTAGATACAACTATGTACTTTCTTTATTCCATAATGTCTGAATCTGTACTAGCTACTACTATGTATTAGTACTATGTACTACTATTGAAAGCACCCAACAAATGGACGACCACCACAGGGGTAGCTACTATCAACACGACCAGCCCATAAATACAACCGACCATCAGTACCCGTTTGTTGACGCAGCAACCAAGTATGTATCAGAAAATTAGTATACAATGGTTGACCTTTCTCTGTCTTTGTTTGGATCGATCTACCCAAATCAGTTGGGGAGCTGATAGAGAAACAAGACAAGAGACATGGCTTGTCGCTGTCGTGAGAGGACGAGGACAGACAGCATGGTCTAAGATAACAACATATATGGTAAAGAACCTACCACTACTGACCATGCAAAGAACCCTAGAAACTGTTACAGGACATGCCCAAACCCTAGAAACTGTGAGAGGACGAGGAGGAAGAGTAGGCGCTTACGGTCGGTGGAGAGGACGCCGAGGTGACGTATCACGGCGCCGAGATCAGACGGGTGAGATCTCCGTCAAACTCGCATGGTTGCTCCGCCGGTTGGAAAGGGAAAGGAAGGAGGACTGTCTTTGATCTGGATTCGTTCTTGCGCCGCCGTCCCTCAGCCCTGCCGCCTCAACCCCGCCTCCAAATCGTGAGTAGACTTCATTACTGGGCGAGAGAGAAGCCTCATTGCTGTTGTCTGGGATTTGTTCCACGGGTTCTGGTCGAGTTTTATTTCCACCCAAAACGATCGAGTTGGAGGGAAAAGATAGGGTTGATTCTGGGCGGGAGTAACCGAACACGTGACACGGACAAGCCGGGATTAAAACCGCGTGTTTCAGATCCCTCCCGATACACGGGGATATCGTTCTAATCCCTGTCGGGTTGGGACGAAACGAACAAAGCCTTAGGGTTTTATGGTTTTGAAAGTCGCGGCGCTGCGACACAAACCGAACCTATAAAATTATAATTTCAAAGTTTTGCACACATGAAGATTTCACATGTATGAATGATATAATTAAATAAAAAGAACACAAATAGAATAAGTATCCAAATTATTACAAAAATAGTTTGAATCAAATTATAACAATAGTTTTAATCAAATTACAACAATACTTTTAAACAAATAATGAAAGGTTCCGAATGCAAATGAATGTCTCAACAATTGGAAATGAAATGAATGAATAAATGAGGGCATCATTTTGCCCCGTGAAGCTGCCAATGGTGCTCTATGAGATCTTGGTTGAGTTGAGTGTTGATACGTCCAAAACGTATCTACTTTTCCAAACACTTTTGCTATTATTTTTTCTTTAAACTTATGTTATTTAGATACAACTAACACGGACTGACGCTGTTTTCAGCAGAATTACCTTGATGCCTAGTTTTTATGCAGAAAATCAACTATCAGGAAAAATCCCTGAAAATATGCCAAAAAAAATCCTTTTACCGTAAGATCCACGGGAGCAGTGCGAGACGGAGGGGAACCTGGGTGGCCCCAACCCTGACTGGAGGGGTGTGGCTAGCCCAGGCACCCCCTCGGCCTCCCTATTCACCTATAAGAAGCCTCTTGACCTAAAAAACGAGGGGGTCGACGTTTTTCCAGAAAGAGTTCCACTGCACCGCCACCACCAGAAGCCGTGATTTGGAACCAGAAACTCCGTTCTGTCACCCTGCCAGGATGGGGAATTTGGGGAGGATCATCATCATTGTCATCACCAACGCCTCTCCATCAACCATCAATGTTTCCCCATCCATGGATGAGTAATCCTCCGTTGTAGGCTATGGGGAAGGTAGGGATTGGATGAGTTCTATCATGTAATCGAATAAGATTATTAGGGCATGGTGCCTAGTATCTCTATTAGTGCTATTTGACTTTGTTGCAACTTATTGTGCTTAATGCTTGTCACTAGGGCCCAAGTGTCATGATCTCAGATATTAACTTATTATTGAATTATTATGATAGTATTGTTTGTGATCTTATTTGCAAGTTCTGTATACATATCATTGTCCGGATCCAAAAGCCCCGAAGTAAAAGAAATTGGGACAACCGGAGGGGATGGCTGTGATGTGAGGATCACATGTGTTCACGAAGTGTTAATGCTTTGTTATGGTGCTCTGTTAAAAGGAGCACCTTAATTTTCAGTAGTTCCCTTGAGGCCCCCCTGCAACGGGCTGGCAGGACAAAATATGTTATGCAAGTTCTCATTGCGAACACGCATGACTATATATGGAGCACATGCCTATGATTGTTTAGTACTTGGATGCTTATTCTTATTTATCTGCAATTGCCCTAGATCTTGAAGTTACATGTTTAGACTCATCCATGCAACGCCCGTCCATCCATCCTTATGCCTACCGCACTCGTATCCTACTGTTTGCTGCTACTATTGCTCCTATTTTTTTGCTGCTATTGCTTTGTTGTTGCTACTACAAACTGTTGCTACTGAAAAACTTTTGTGAGTAAGAACTATTTCCAGGTGCAGCTGAATTGACAACCCAGTTGTTAAGGCATGCAAGTATTCTTTGAATTCCCTTGTGTCGAATCAATAAATTGGGTAATACTATCCTCGAAGACTGTTGCGATCCCCTATACTTGTGCGTCATCAAGACTATTTTCTGGCGCTGTTGCCGGAGAGCATAGCTTTATTTGTAAGTTCACTTGGATCTACTATTGTTCACTGCTACTCCTTTCATCATGGGAAAGTCTCGTGATGGAAAGTTTCCTATTTTACCATCCATTACAAGGAGAGGTTGTAACTACCTCGGTGAATTACGCTCCTAGATACAAGCCTGGATGAGCGGTAGTGGTTGAAATAGTACGGTGGGGCCCCAAAAGCCACTCACGGGTAGACCTTTCGGCCGTCCCAACCACTACCATCTCAACGGGACCTGTACGGGCGGTGTAATCGGCAGGCGAAGGGATCAACTACATACACAAGTGGGTATGTATGCAAGCCACCATACAAGAGTACATCAGAGCCATACCATCTAAAAAGAAAGGAAATATAGCAACGCCATACGGCAAGATTCAAATGACCTAGATAGATCTAATATTTTAGGATACTTCCTCATACAAAGACACATCGAGTATCATGCGGAAGCAAACAAAGTCCGAGTACGGATAAGAAGCAAATAGGCATAAGATGCCATAGAAATAAGCACATCCCAACCACAGATCTCACGGATCCCGTTCAGGAATCTCTACACCGAACGATCGTTGCCCACATCATCGCCCTCTTCCACCCAAAGATCCGTCTGCGAGGGTACCTGCTCATCCGAACCAATAATTTATCATGTGAGACCCTAAGGGTACTCAAGAAGTCTTAATGCCTCTAAAGGGGACACAACCTGGGTGACGCAATTGCAAAAAAGATAAACCCTAGCAGTTCTACAGATACGCTAACCATCCGCCTAACCAATGATAGACGGATGTCCGTGAATTAAGGACAACAGTTATAACGATAATTTCATCGATCCATCCTCCTCCTCGCTACCAACGAGGAAGCGGATTTAACAACCCCCATCTGCTGGCAATTTTATTAACCATTCCATGAGTATTGCACTATTTACTAGTCAATTTACTTAGTCGATTAAAGCGGTACTTTAGTTATGCTTGTCTATGATCGAGAAATCGGTCTCCAAGTCGTCCATAACCGGACACGGCTTTCAGAAAGTTTTACCCGCCGGGTGCACCAATAGCAACACACGCCGATCAACCTCTAAAACCAAATCAAAACCCAACGAGGCCTTCACGACAAAGCAATCACAGATTCAATTATTTCAGGGGCCACCCTTGAGTCTTCCATCAACGTAAGCAAGCTCGAGATGGACTCAAGGTTTGCGACAATGGTCATGGCGAGGGAACCCGAAACTGGGTGTCGATACCAGAATCACTCCGCTTACCTAAATAAAGACAAAGGTGCTATCTCGTCACACAATTTAAATACGTAAGTAGCATGGCATAAGTACAGATAGTAAATAAAACCTCAAACTAGTTTGTGGCCCCAAGAAATAAGACTAATCAAGTTCGCTCGGGGGTCCCATATACCTCCGGATGTGGATAGCGCGATAAATCAAGGAACAGGAATCAAGTACTCGGGGTCTTACGGACACAAGTGAGCAGGAAAACCAAATAGCAGATGTTGCTCACCGATGCCACTTTCATTAGTTGTCCCATTACTACTCAGGTTAGGTTGTTTATGTACCTCGTTATCCAACAGACGCTCACATACCCTACACATGCTGTTCTACGACTCGCATGGCTCAAACAACTCCTGTAGTAACGGCTCATGGGATGGAGGAACAAGCTTGGTGGGGTTTAAAAGTAAAGGCTATGCATACTTGGGATTCAGTTTAATGCAATCGCGACTCAATGATGCAAGAATAAGATAGAGGCAATAGGTACTGTATGTATGCAAGCATGTGGAAGTGCTTGCCTGGCAACTCAGTTGAAGCGAGGGACGGATCTGGGTAGTGCTCCTGGTTCTCTTGATATAACCCCTGCTCAGTGTCTATCCGAGAAAAACCAAACAAACAAGGCCAACATGAATATAGAGCACCAGCATATGAATAAGATGCGTCAAGCAAACAATCATGCCATGATGAATGATGCACAATTTGCATGGCATTAATGTAGCATGGCATGGTGAGGTGTGGAAGACAAGTAATAACATTTTAATGGGGTTTTGGATCACATTTGTTGTCATAACAGTTGCTGTTTGCTATTTATTTATATGATGCATGCTGCAATTGAAGTCATAGATAGCATAAACAGAAAGGTCTCGTCGAGCTGATCATTTTAGACATATCATTTGCTAAATTCAGAGTTGTATTTCAAAAGTTATTAATTATTTAAGTTCCGTGGCATTTGTTGTAGTTTAACTCAACTTGGAATTTAAAATGCTAAAAGGCAATTTGAATAGCATATTTCAAATCCTCACATTTTTCTGATTTCAAAACATATATTATTCAGATTATTTGGATTTGTAGTTTAAAAGATATTTAAAAATGCAATTAAATTTGAATTTGAATTAATTTTGCAAATGTTTGAATTTAAAGATATGCAAATACTTTTGTACCTAAGCTAAGCTAGCCACGACACCTTTGCCTGGACCATCTTCTGACTCAAAGACACAACATGTGGCGAAAAGTTTTACACTGGGCTAGTCTAGCCGTGCTATGAGGTGCGGACCAGTGACTCTGGTCCACGTTCAATGACCTAACGCTGAGGGCTGACAATGGGGTCAAGATGGAGCGGGTTGAGAATAAAAAGAGGCCAGGGGTTTTTCCGGGAGATGGCCACGGTGGTCTGGTGGGCCTAGAGGGCGCGGCGGAGAAAAAGGAACAGGGGTGTGCAAAAAGCATAGCGTCTTGTTCCTCTTCTTCTCCTGCGTGGCTGGCAGAGCGATGCTGCCAGGCGGGATCGATCTTCTCTGAGCTGGGCTCACAGCAGAGGGCGGAGCATCATGTGGCCTGGGTGACCGCAAGGGGTGGGGCCTAGAGGGTTTCTGACGCCGAGCAACAGACGCCACGCTGCCCTGCACCGAGGGTGCTCGACGGAAGGGCCGGATCTAGGGCAGACGGCGGGACATGTCCGGGGGTTTAGGGGATCACCGAGAGATGATGGTGGAGTTGGATCGGGTCGGCGAGCAGGACGACGGTGATGCAAACCCAATGAGCTAGGGTTTTGCGTGCGTCCGGCGTCAAGCAGAGCCTTCTCCTCCTCGTTAGCACGGTCCAGTGAAGCGTGAGGGTACTCAAGGCTCCTCGATCACCTCCACGACGTGCTCATGAGCGGATCGAGGCGAGCAGGGTAGACGTGGTGCTTGCGGTGGCGAGAGGAGTCGGTGGTGGAGAGGGAGGAGAGGAGAGCTGTGGCCCAGATCTAGAGTGGCGGAGGAGAGCCGAGAGGAAGGTAAAGCAGAGAGGAGGGGGTGCTGGGAAGTGGTGGTTGGAAAGGTGGCCTCGGCCACCTTTTCCTCCTCCTTCTCCTCACGTGCTCGGGTAGGACAGGGGCAGGGCAGGTGGTGAAGGGAAGCTTCCAGGTGGGACAGAGCAGGCCAGGCTCGGGGTGGGGCACACCATGCAGAGAGAGAGAGGGAGCTGGGAGAGAGGGGGTGGCTCGGCTAGTGCTAGGGTCGGGTTAGGATTAGATCCGCTCGCTGCGCCTAGGGTTTGGGGTGGGGTAGCAGCTAGGTGGGCCAGGGAGAGAGGGCCAGGTGGGTCCAGCTGGAAGAGGTTCGACATGGATGGAAAAGAGGGGGTGGGGTAGGTTTAGAGTTTAGCTAGTATGGGGTATGGTAGATTAGGGTTTTTAGAGAGAGAGAGAGAGAGAGATGGTTAAAGGATTAGAGAGAGAGGAAGGATAAGATGGAATGGTACTTGACTTGATCATGCATGCTCTTGACAAGTTCAAACAAGATCAAGACAAGAAAAGAGAGAGAGGTTTATGGTCTTGAGTTGATCAAGTATGATCCACTCAAGCTCGCAAGAACAAGACAAGAAAAAGAGAGGGAAAAGGTGGTAGGGTTTTGGCAAGATCAAGCATATATCTAGCCAAGAGAGAGACAAAGAGATGGAGATGGTCAACTCAAAAACCAAAATAAAACCAAAGACAAGCACAAGATGGTACTTGCATGGCCCATGCAGAATATTTAATGCCCTGCTGATACTTGTGAAGACAATGTCATTACATGGCATTATTATTTTGCATCTCCAAAATTGGAATAAAGGCCAAGCTAAATATTGTGGTGGAATCCAACCAACCAACACGAGCTAGAGGTAAACTCAAATAAAATGCCAAGCTCATATTAATTGGATGGTGGATTTATAAGGTGGTGAAAGAAAGGTGGTGGAGTTTAAAAGAGATATGCCCCCAACTCAACTTGGGCATTTAACAAGATATCAAGATCCAAATACAATATCAAGAGGCAACTACAATTAATAATGCACATGAGATAAGAACCAAACAAGAAGGGGTTTTATATGATGCTCAAATGCAAGGTGGCATGATGACATGAGCATGACATGATGATGATGCAACAATTATATGTTGTAAGTGGCCCTTTTATTACTAGAACAAGTAGCATTACAGGTGTTAGACAACTGGGATGCTACAACTCTCCCCCACTAAACAGAATCTCACCGAGATTCTAAGAAGAAGAAGAAGACACAAAGAGAGAAGGATGGTTGGCACGGAGTTCATCTTCACGCTCCCAAGTGGCTTCATCAACAGAATGGTGTGACCACTGCACCTTGCAAAACTTGATGGACTTGTTGCGAGTCCTTCTTTCTGCGGTCTCAAGTATTTTGGTGGGGTGTTCTTGATAAGACAAGTCTTCTTGGAGATCGATTATCTCATGATCCACGGTCCTGCCGGGATCTTTGAAGCACTTCTTGAGCTGAGAGATGTGGAAAACATCATGGACTTTGAGTTTTTCCGGGAGCTCCAGGGCATAAGCAACTTCTCCTCTTCTACCACGAACCTTGAAAGGACCGATGTATCTAGGAGCCAACTTTCCTTTGATACCAAAGCGGTGTGTTCCTCTCATGGGAGTGACACGAAGGTAGACGAGATCACCAGGGGCATATACCATATCCGTGTGTTTCCTGTCATAGTTGCTCTTCTGACGACTCTGAGCAATCTTCAGGTTCTCCAGAATGATATGCACCTTCTCCTCTGCTTGGGTTACAATGTCAGGGCCAAACCAGATTCTTTCTCCTGCACCTGACCAACCAATCGGAGTTCTCACTTACGACCAGAGAGCCTCGAATGGTGCCATCTTCGCACTCTTCCGAAGCTATTGTTGTAGGAGAATTCGCATAAGGAAGACATTCCTCCCACTTCATGCCAAAAGAGATGACGCAAGCAAGCATATCCTCCGAATCGATTGATCCTTTCCACTTGTCCTTGCGATCGAGGGTGGTAAGCAATTTGAAGTTCAACTTTGTTCCCAAAGCTTTTGGAAACTCTCCCGAACTTTGAGGTGAAGATGCTCCCACGGCCCGAACTGATTTCAAGTGGAACCCCATACAGAGAGACAATCATTGATATAGAGCTCACCAACCGAATTCCGTAAATTGTTTCTTTGATCGGGAAGAAATGAGCCACTTTAGAAAGCCTGTCGATGACAACAAAATTGCATTGTTGCCCTTCTGCGATCTTGGAAAGCCGGTGATGAAGTCCATCTCTACTTTCTCCCATTTCCATTCCGGAGGTTTCAATGGTCTGAGAAGACCGAATGGTTTCGATGGGCGACAGCTTCACTCTGCGCACATCACATTCTGAGACATACTTTGCACAATACCGTTTCAGCCCAGGCCACCAATATTGTGTTTTCAAGTCCATGTACATATTTGTGCTGCCAGGATGGATAGAAAGAACCGAATCATGCGCCTCCTTGAGAACTTGCTCTCTCGCACCGGGTAGTTTGGAACAAACATCCGTGTTCAAAGAAGAGCGTGCCTTGATCATCCACGGAAGGACTCATACTTCGGAAGGTCAAGCTTCGAGATGAGCTTTTTGGTGTGCGGATCACCAAGCTGACGCGAGCGAATCTTTTCTTCCAAGAGTTGAGTATCAAGAAGGTTCAGGAGATGCCCTTGTTCCACAATTTCCAGGTTGAGCTGACGGAATTCCTCGCACAAGAGAGGTTGCTCTTCCACCATGAGGTTATTGACATAAGCTTTACGGCTAAGCGCATCTGCCATGACATTTGCTTTGCCCGAGTGTAGTTGATGGTCACATCAAAGTCATTGATTGCTTCAATCCATCTCCTCTGCCAAGGTTGAGATCCGCCGTGTGAAGATATACTTCAAACTCTTGTGGTCGAAAAGATCTCACAATTACCAAGCAAGTAGTGCCTCCATAGCTTCAAAGCAAAGACAATCACGCTAGCTCGAGGTCATGTGTGGGATAGTTGATCTCATGCCTTCAATCGACGAGGCATAAGCAACCACCTGTTTCTCTTGCATAAGGACCGCACCCAATCCTTGCAAAGAGGCGTCGCAGAATATCTGGAAAGGCTTAGATGTATCCGGAGGAACCAAGACTGGCGTGGAAGTGAGCTTCTCTTTGAGTGTCTCGAAACTTGCTTGACACGCAGGAGTCCACAGGTATTTCTTGCCTTTTTTGAGGAGATCGGTAAGAGGCTTCGCTATCTTCGAGAAGTTCTGAACGAAGCGACGGCAATAGCTAGCCAACCCAAGAAAACTCCGCACTTCTTTGACATTAGCAGGGGGAAGCCATTCAACAATTGTCTTCACAGTTTCCGGGTTGACTGCAATGCCCTTTGCAGAGATGACATGACCAAGATAGGTTACTTCAGGCAGCCAAAACTCACACTTTGAGAACTTTGCATACAAGCGGTTCTCACGAAGCTTGTTTAGGACACACCGCAGGTGTTCTTCATGCTCTTCCTCAGACTTAGAATAGACCAGGATGTCATCCAGATATACCACCACGAACTTATCAAGGTACTCCATGAAAACGGAGTTCATCAGCCTCGAGAAGGTAGCAGGTGCGTTGGTGAGACCGAAAGACATGACCGTGTACTCATACAGGCCATAGCGGGTGGTGAAAGCTGTTTTGGGCACATCTTCTTTGCGAATCTTGATTTGGTGATAACCACTTATCAAGTCCAGCTTAGAGAACACCACAACTCCTGCTAGCTGATCAAAAAGATCATTTATCCGTGGGAGAGGATATTTGTTCTTGATGGTTTTAGCATTGAGAGCCCGGTAGTCAACACATAGCCTATCGGTTCTGTCATGCTTCTTCACAAAGATTGTTGGGCTACCCCAAGAAGAAGTGCTGTGTTGAATGAAACCCAACTTCTCTTGTTCATCAAGTTGTCGTTTGAGTTCAGCCAACTCAGAAGGATCCATTTTGTAAGGCCGCTTGGAGATAGGAGCCATTCCAGGTTCAAGCTCAATCACGAACTCAACCTCGCGATCCGGAGGCATACCCGACAACTCTTCAGGAAAGACATCTGGGAACTCACAGACCACCGGTACACTCTGAATAGCTTCTATAGCATCATCATTCAGAGCTGCCAAGGAGAAGAGCTGGACAGCAGGAGTCAGACTTGGAGAAAAAACTATATGGCCTTCAGGAATCTTCAGAGACACTGAGCGTTCAGCACAATCAATCACAGCTGCATTTGCCGTTAACCAATCCATGCCCAAGATGACATCAATATCAGAGTCGCCCAGAACAATTAAAGAAGCCAAGAATGAAGAGCCACCAATCTCAACTTGATTGCCATGACTGATTTTAGAAGCTGCCATTGTTGCTCCAGGAGAAAGAACCATTAACCGCTTTGGAAGAGGATCTGACGCTAACCCATTCTCACTTGCAAACTTTATAGAAACAAAAGAATGCGATGCACCAGAATCAAACAAAACTCGTGCAGGGACTGAGTTAACGGAAAGCATACCCATCACAACTCCAGGTGCATGCTCAGCTTGAGTGGCGTTGACACAGTTGGCACGAACAACCGCAGACCCGGGCTTGGTGTTGATGTTGAGAGCCCGAGGTGGTGGTGCACGAACCGAAGGAGATCTTGTTGCAGATCTTGGCGTGGGTGGAGGGAGAGCTTTGTTCTTCATCGGACAGTTCCAGCTGAGATGTCCAGGATCTCCACACGTGAAGCAGGCACTAGCTGGACGTGGAGCCGCGTAGCCAGGGACTCCACCAGGCGCTCCAGGGTAGTGGTGGTTGTAGCCCCTGGGAGCCGCAGTGGTGAAGTTTGGTGGCCTTGACGCGTAACTTGCAGGTCTTGGTGGAGCCGGGAGCGACGGTGGGGTGTTAGGAACCCAGACACGCCGCTTAGAAGGAGCTGCCATAACTGCAGAGCTTGATGCATCCCTATTGTGTTTCTTGGACTCTTCAAACATTTGCCTGCTTGCTTCCTCTTGCAGAGCTATGTGTTGGAGTTCCAGGAAAGTTGCCGGCCTTGCATGTGTGATTGCATACTTGATCGATGCATTGAGCCCTTGCCTGAACCTCTTCTGCTTCTTCTTGTCATCAGATACCTCATCACCACCATAACGAGAGAGATTCATGAAGTTCCTGATATAGGTGTTGACGTTATCATTTCCTTTCAAAGTTGAGAAATGATTCCTTCATCCTTTCCATTACAATCTCGTGAAACGCTCCTTGAACGCTCCAGTGAACCTCTCCCAAGTTGGTGGAACCCAAGGCAACTTGCCTTCAAGTAGTTCTCCCACCAGAGCTGCATCTCCCTTCGAAGGTGAGTAGCACTTGACCCACTCCTCCGAACATCGCAGCCTCGAGCAACCTGGACATCTCACGTAGCCAATCATCCGCGTGAGGTCGGTCGAAACATCAAACCGACGAGGGTTGAATTTGAGGAAGCTCTTGATGTCTCCTCGCTTGGGAGGTGGAGGAAGTGGAGCAAACTCGCTTTCCCGACACTCTCCTCAAAGCGTTCTTGGTTCACTGGCATTGCTGCCAAAGCATTAGCGATGTTTGACAGCGCGGAGCCCAGTTCCGGAGGTATGTCCTCATCGGTCCGGCGTGGTGGATCCATCCTGTCATTGATGTAAAACTCAAGTCAGTACTATAATGGAGAATGATAATAATCCAAAATAGTACCAAAATGGAATTAACCAAGATTAAAGGATACAATTTACTGAGATGATATTAAAATATCAACAAAGTTCAAAGCACCTAAAAGATATTAAGCATATCGCACACGACTGAAAAGGAGTGTGGTACACAAATATATCAAAGAAAATTTTTCCACAAATTTCGGCATTAAAATACCAATAGATGCGCAAAATTACTTAACGACTCAAGATTAGTGACTCTACCGATTCAATATACAAAAGCGAATGATAAGAGTAGTGGTATGGTCGCGACTCCATCCCGCACTCAAATCATTACTCCGCACATGAACAAGTGGAACACATATCCCAACCCCTTCTTCTCACGTTGAACCTAAAGATAGGTAACTACGGAAACGAACACCCCAAAGAAGATAGCGTCGGATACAAAGAGGAAGACAGATTGCGTCGGTTTGCAAAAGCCTGTCGGTATGGATTGTACCAACAGTTGATAACCAAAGGCAGATAAGATAACAACTTGGATGCAACAGATAAACAAGGGGTTACACACACACACAACCTATGGTACTACGGAAACCCAGAACACGTGAATCCTAGTTTGAGTTTTGAGAAGAGGATTGAAAACGTTGCACTTCCTTACCAGAAAAGGGTGGGTGGGAGGGTAAGAAGAAAAATGGAAGCATTCCTACTCTCGCGTTTTGTTTTTCCCTAGTATACATAACTACCAAAATATTTGCTAGACTGACAACGACCGTTGCTTGGAAACCTCAAGGTCGGGATGGCTCGATACCAATTGTAACTACCTCGTGAATTAAGCCCCTAGATACAAGCCTGGATGAGCGGTAGTGGTTGAAATAGTACGGTGGGGCCCCAAAAGCCACTCACGGGTAGACCTTTCGGCCGTCCCAACCACTACCATCTCAACGGGACCTGTACGGGCGGCGTAATCGGCAGGCGAAGGGATCAACTACATACACAAGTGGGTATGTATGCAAGCCACCATACAAGAGTACATCAGAGCCATACCATCTAGAAAGAAAGGAAATATAGCAACGCCATACGGCAAGATTCAAATGACCTAGATAGATCTAATATTTTAGGATACTTCCTCATACAGCACACATCAGAGTATCATGCGGAAGCGGCAAACAAAGTCCGAGTACGGATAAGAAGCAAATAGGCATAAGATGCCATAGAAATAAGCACATCCCAACCACAGATCTCACGGATCCCCGTTCCCGGAATCTCTACACCGAACGATCGTTGCCCACATCATCAGCCTCTTCCACCCAGTATCCGTCCTGCGAGGGTACCTGTTCATCTGAACCAATAATTTATCGTGTGAGACCCTAAGGGTACTCAGCAAGTCTTAATGCCTCTAAAGGGGACACAACCTGGGGTGACGCAATTGCAGCGAAAGATAAACCCTAGTAGTTCTACAGATAAACGCTAACCATCCGCCTAACCAATGATAGATGGATGTCCGTGAATTAAGGACAACAGTTATAACAGTAATTTCATCAGATCCATCCTCCTCGCTTACCAACGAGGAAGCGGACACAACCCCCATCCGTTGGCAATTTTATTAACCATTCCATGAGTATTGCACTATTTACTAGTCAATTTACTTAGTCAGATTAAAGCGGTACTTTAGTTATGCTTGTCTATGATCGAGAAACTGTGCTCCAAGTCGTCCATAACCGCGGACACGGCTTTGAAAGTTTTACCCGACTGGGTGCACCAATAGCAACACACGCTCGATCAACCTCGGAAAACCAAATCAAAACCCAACGAGGCCTTCACGACAAAGCAATCACGGATTCAGAATTATTTGAGGCCACCCTTGGAGTCTTCTGCAAGTAAGCAAGCTCGAGATGGACTCAAGGTTTGCGACAATGGTACATGTATTGGAACCCGAAAACTGGGTGTCGATACTGCGTAATCACTCCGCTTACCTAAGCAAAGATGTGTGCTCATCGCACAATTTAAATACAGAAGTAGCATGGCATAAGTACAGGATAGTAAATAAAACCTCAAACTAGTTTGTGGCCCCAAGAAATAAGACGGAATCAAGTTCTGGCTCAGGGGGGTCCCATATACCTCCCGGATGTGGATAGCGCGATAAATCAAGGAACAGGAATCAAGTACTCGGGGTCTTACGGGACACAAGTGAGCAGGAAAAACCAAATAGCAGATGTTGCTCACCGATGCCACTTTCATTAGTTGTCCCATTACTACTCAGGTTAGGTTGTTTATGTACCTCGTTATCCAACAGACGCTCACATACCCTACACATGCTGTTCTACGACTCGCATGGCTCAAACAACTCCTGTAGTAACGGCTCATGGGATGGAGGAACAAGCTTGGTGGGGTTTAAAAGTAAAGGCTATGCATACTTGGGATTCAGTTTAATGCAATCGCGACTCAATGATGCAAGAATAAGATAGAGGCAATAGGTACTGTATGTATGCAAGCATGTGGAAGTGCTTGCTGGCAACTCGTTGAAGCGAGGCGGATCTGGTAGTGCTCTGGTTCTCTTGATATAACCCACCAAAGTTCTATCCGAGAAAAACCAAACAAACAAGGCCAACATGAATATAGAGCACCAGCATATGAATAAGATGCGTCAAGCAAACAATCATGCCATGATGAATGATGCACAATTTGCATGGCATTAATGTAGCATGGCATGGTGAGGTGTGGAAGACAAGTAATAACATTTTAATGGGGTTTTGGATCACATTTGTTGTCATAACAGTTGCTGTTTGCTATTTATTTATATGATGCATGCTGCAATTGAAGTCATAGATAGCATAAACAGAAAGGTCTCGTCGAGCTGATCATTTTAGACATATCATTTGCTAAATTCAGAGTTGTATTTCAAAAGTTATTAATTATTTAAGTTCCAGTGGCATTTGTTGTAGTTTAACTCAACTTGGAATTTAAAATGCGCAAAAGGCAATTTGAATAGCATATTTCAAATCCTCACATTTTTATGATTTCAAAACATATATTATTCGTATTATTTGGATTTGTAGTTTAAAAGATATTTAAAAACAGAATTAAATTTGAATTTGAATTAATTTTGCAAATGTTTGAATTTAAACAGATATGCAGAAATACTTTTTGTACCTAAGCTAAGCTATTACAGACACCTTGCCAGTGGACCATTCTGACTCAAGACACAGTTGTGTGAAAAGTTTTACACCGCGGGCTAGTCTAGCCGCTGCGACTGACAGGCAGGACCAGCGGCTACGGGTCCACGTTCCAGCGGCCTAACGCGCGGAGGCTGACAGCTGGGGTCAAGATGGAGCGCGGGTTGAGAATAAAAGAGGCCAGGGGGTTTTTCTGGGAGATGGCCACGGTGGCTGTCTGGTGGGCCTAGAGGGGGCGCGGTTGCGGAGAAAAAGGAACAGGGGGGGTATGTGCAAAACGAGCATAGCCGTACTGTTCCTCTTCTCCTCTGCGTTGGGCGTAGCGATGCAGTAGCGGGGATCGATCTGGAGCTGGGCTCGCAGAGGGCGGAGCCACTGCGGTGGCCTGGGGTTTGGTGACCGCAAGGGGGTTGGGGCCTAGAGGGGTTTCTGCGCGACGCTGGAGCGAACAGACGCCACGCTCGTCTGTGCACCGAGGGTGCTCGACGGAAGGGCCGGCGGATCTAGGCGGCAATGGCGGGACATGTCCGGGGTTTAGGGGCTCACCGAGGAGATGATGGTGGAGTTGGATCGGGTGGCGGCGGGGCAGACAGTGATGCGGCCCAGCGAGCTAGGGTTTTCGGTGGGCGTCCCGGCGTGCAGCAGCGGTGCAGGCCTTCTCCTCCTCGTTGGCGCGGTCCAGGTGAAGCAGGAGGGTACTCCAAGGCTCCTCGATCACCTCCACGACGTGCTCGCGAGCCGGATCGACGAGGAGCAGGGGTAGACGTGGTGCTTGCGGTGGCCGGCGAGAGGGAGCTGGGTTGGTGGTGGAGAGGGAGGAGAGGAGAGCCAGGGCGCCCCGGCCAGATCTAGAGTGGCCAGAGGAGAGCCGAGAGGAAGGTAAAGCAGAGAGAGGGGAGGGGGGTGCCGTGGGGAAGTGGTGGTTGGAAAAGGTGGCCTCGGCCACCTTTTTCATCCTCCTTCTCCTCACGTGCTCGGGTAGGACAGGGGCAGGGCAGGTGGTGAAGGGAAGCTGCCAGGTGGGACAGAGCAGGCCAGGCTCGGGGTGGGGCACACCATGCAGAGAGAGAGAGGGAGCTGGGAGAGAGGGGGTGGCTCGGCTAGTGCTAGGGTCGGGTTAGGGTTAGATCTGGCTCGGTTGCAGCTAGGGTTTGGGGTGGGGTAGCAGCTAGGTGGGCCAGGGAGAGAGGGCCAGGTGGGTCCAGCTGGAAGAGGTTCGACATGGATGGAAAAGAGGGGGTGGGGTAGGTTTAGGGTTTAGCTAGTATGGGGTATGGTAGATTAGGGTTTTTAGAGAGAGAGAGAGATGGTTAAAGGATTAGAGAGAGAGGAAGGATAAGATGGAATGGTACTTGACTTGATCATGCATGCTCTTGACAAGTTCAAACAAGATCAAGACAAGAAAAGAGAGAGAGGTTTATGGTCTTGAGTTGATCAAGTATGATCCACTCAAGCTCGCAAGAACAAGACAAGAAAAAGAGAGGGAAAAGGTGGTAGGGTTTTGGCAAGATCAAGCATATATCTAGCCAAGAGAGAGACAAAGAGATGGAGATGGTCAACTCAAAAACCAAAATAAAACCAAAGACAAGCACAAGATGGTACTTGCATGGCCCATGCAGAATATTTAATGCCCTGCTGATACTTGTGAAGACAATGTCATTACATGGCATTATTATTTTGCATCTCCAAAATTGGAATAAAGGCCAAGCTAAAGATTGTGGTGGAATCCAACCAACCAACATGAGCTAGAGGTAAACTCAAATAAAATGCCAAGCTCATATTAATTGGATGGTGGATTTATAAGGTGGTGAAAGAAAGGTGGTGGAGTTTAAAAGAGATATGCCCCCAACTCAACTTGGGCATTTAACAAGATATCAAGATCCAAATACAATATCAAGAGGCAACTACAATTAATAATGCACATGAGATAAGAACCAAACAAGAAGGGGTTTTATATGATGCTCAAATGCAAGGTGGCATGATGACATGAGCATGACATGATGATGATGCAACAATTATATGTTGTAAGTGGCCCTTTTATTACTAGAACAAGTAGCATTACAGGTGTTAGACAACTGGGATGCTACAGAGGTACAGTCCTAAACACCTTTGTTGCTCTTGATTCACCGTCTGTTATAAGTAAGCTTGTTACACCACCACCACATACTCATGCTACGCACACTGTTACTACTGCTGAATCTGAAACTTCTTGTGATACTCATAATGTTACTTCTATTGTGCTTGATGCGAGTGGTTCAACAGGTCCTTTCCTAAATGCTACTATGGCTAGTCTAGGAAACACTGAAACTCCTAGTGAAGACACTGTTACACCTGTTAGCTCACCTGAGTCTAGAGAGAGATATGATATTAATGATGGCTACATTGAGTTTACTGATGATTTTACTGAAGAGTGCCAAAACACACATGGTGCTAGTGCTATTAAGAGTCTCCTTGCGAGACGTACCATTATTCCTAAACTGTCCTCTGATCCTAAGTTTGCCACCTCTCCCATAGATATTAAAGATAAAAATTATGATTTCTCTCTTGATTTATCCTATTTAGACATTGTTGAGAAATAACCTTTTTGTGGGATTGAAAATGAGAGTGTTGTGGCTCATATGAATGAGCTTTCCGCTATGAGTGCTTTATTCTGTGATGATTTTAAGATGCGCAAGTACTTTGTTACTAAGATCTTCCCTTTTTCACTAAAAGGAGAGGCTAAAGCTTGGTTTAATAGATTACCACCTGGATCCATTGATAGTCCTGATTGCTTGATTGCCTCTTTCTTTCAGAAATATTTTCCTCCTAGTGCTAGACATGCTGCTTTGCAGAGACTTTTTGATTTTAAATAGAGAGAAGAAGAGAAATTGCCTGAGTCATGGACAAGGTTTTGTGCCTTGATTCATGCCCATTCTGGATGTCCATTGCCTAAAAATGAGCTTCTTGATATTTATTATAATGGACTAACTGATGATTCTAAGACATACCTAGATAGTTTTGTTGATTGTGTTTTCAGGAAAAGAACTCCTACAGATGCTAAAAAAATAATGGCTAAAATAAGCAAGAATTGTGATGATTGGACTTCAACTAAGCTAAATACATCTGAGCCTATTACTCCTGAACCAGTTGTGCTTGAACCAGTTCCAACACCAATACCAAAGAAGACGAGAGTAATTGCATTAAATGATGAAGTGATGAAGGAAGCTAAGAAATGTCTTAAGGAGAAAGGCATTAGAGCTGAAGATGTGAAGAATCTACCTCCTATAGAAGAATTATGTAAGTCAATTTCCCACTCATCTACTATTGAGGTACACTCTCTCCACTTTGATGGAGGTGATATTCCCTATGGTAAGCCTCCTGATCAATGCTTAGAGGAACTTGACACTTTTATTATTAAACAAGGTAATTTTAATAAACAAGTTCAGAATTGTTTATTGGAAAACTCTAGAGCTATTAAAGAGTTGAAAGATATTGTGGAAAGAACTTCTAATGATATTAAAATGCTTTGTAAACACTTTCAAATGGTTCAAACTCAAATTGATCAACTTGCTAAGGTACAAAAGGATATGCTAGTTAATGCCTCAGGAGATAAACATGCTTATGGAATTAGAACTAGGAGTGGTATAACTACTCAAGATCCTTTATATCCTGAAGGACACCCTAAATGAATTGAGCAGGATTCTCAACAAGGTGAAAGTAGTGGTACTCCATGTAGAGAAAGAAAAATAAACATAAGGTAGCTGAGGAACCACTTGAACCTGCTGTAGATCCTAATAGTATATTTGTCTCTGATGCTGAAACTCAGAGTGGTAATGATAAAAATGATGCTCCTGATAAGGAGGAAGTTGAGGAAGAACCTAAGGAGCACACTAAGAACACTAGGTACACTAAGGAAGATTTTATTGCTAAAAAACATGGTAGTGAGAGAGAACCTTGGGTGCAGAAACCTATGCCTTTTCCAAATAAGAAACACAAGTCAAAGGAGGAAGAAAACTACAACAAGTTTTGTGAGTGGATGAAACCTTTATTTTTGCAAATTCATGTGACTATTGTTATTAAATTGCCTCCTTATTCAAATTATATGAAGGACATTGTTTCTAATAAAAGGAAGATTCCTAACGAGGTGATTTCTACTTTGCTTGCTAATTATTCCTTTCAATGGTAAGGTTCCAAAGAAACTTGGTGATCCAGGTATACCAACTATTCCTTGCTATATTAAGAATAATTATGTTAGAACTGCTTTATGTGATTTGCGATCTGGAGTTAGTGTTATGCATTTTTCCCTCTACAAGAGACTCACGCTAGAAAAGTTGATACTAACTGATATATCTTTGCAAATGGCTGATAAGTCAACTACTATTCCTGTTGGTATATGTGAGGATGTTCCTGTTCAAGTGGCTCATAATTGCTTGGTTTTAACTGATCTTGTTGTGCTTGAAATGCCTGAAGATGATAATATGTCTATTATTCTTGGGCCTTTTCTTAATATTGCAGATGTTGTCATCAATTACAATCAAGGAAAAGTAACATTTAATATTAACGACAAAGAGCATACTATCTATTTCCCCAAGAAGGTTTCTATGAGCTATTGCCTGAATTCCATTGAAAATATTGAGAGCATCAAGGTTGGAGAAATATATTGTCCCATTCCAGAAGAAATTTTTGAAACTATTATGATTGGGACTATTGCTATCAAGTTTGAGGTAACATAATCACCTTGTGGAATGCAAAGTTTTGTTTCATATAATATTGTTTTGGTAACAAGACTTGATCAACCTTGTTAACAAAAGGATTTTAAATGAACAAAACAATGCTTTCATTGTGGTTATACTTGCTTTCTTTTACTTTTCTCTTTCCTAGTCTTTGCTCTTTCTCTTGTTAGCTTTAGTTTTGCTAGTTGTTTGCTTATTAGAGTGTCTTAGAACTTCAGTAGTTTGGTTTTTGTTTCCTTTTGCTTCTTCTAAAAAAATCTGCGAGAAAATCAATTTTCATACCCTAAAAATTGGCCAAAAATAAAGTTTCCCAAAAAATTCCAGAAAATTAAAAATAAATTTTTCCTCGAAAAAAGGGGCAGAGGGACACCTCGAGTGACCCAGCCCCCCCAGGCCAGCACACCCCTGGGTGGCGCGTCCAACCCCCAGGTGGCGTTTGGCCAGGGTGTGGCCCACATGTGGCCCTCCAAAGTGCCTCTTCCCAGCCATCTTCTTTCCCTCTCCCAAAAAACACCGGAAAACTTTCTCAAGCTCGAGTTCCTGCTGTTCTTGCTCCCGATTTTCGATCTCATTGCTCAGCCCATCTTTGTTGCTGATTTTTGGAGGGATTGCTCCTTGGTATGTGCATCCTCCACTTGTCCAATTAGATTTGTGATTGGTAGATTGTATCTTGAGTTTTTTGCTGCTATAGGTGTCAGGTTGTGTGAACTTGCATGCTTGTTCTATGCTTAGAGATTACATTTTGATGCATGTTTAGCCCTCTAGCAAGTTCATATAGTAGTTCTTCATCATTTATCAACTTGGAAATCACTTGGTTTGATGTTTGTCTAAAATTTTTAGAAAAAAAGAGGTCATGGACAACCACACCTTTGGTGAAATATTTGAGATTGATGCACCTAGGAGGGAAAGGCCTTCAAGATCATCGTCCCGAGCTAGGCCCTCATACAATGAGGATCTCATTACACCGCGATTTGGCGACGAGGGAGATGAGGGGGATGCGCACCCTTCCACCTTTCCTTGCCCAACCTTTTTGCGGGCTGCTGGGATTCTCGATGATTTTCTAACCTTGGTTTGGAGGGTTGGACTAACAAGCTATATGCAGGATGAGAGCGTGCAATATGCTACGCTCACTAAAACCTTGGTGGAGAGCTTATCTTTTTCTAACAGCTTGTTTAAGCCAGATGTGTCTTTCAGAATTTATGGCAGGCCTTACACTATGACATTGAAGAGATTTTGTGAGATCCTAGGTATTGGTACAGCTGGGATGGTGAAGAAGATTCCAGATCAACCCACTGATTTGTTGGAGCTCTACCATGGAATAACTAATGATGATAACCGTAGAGCCCAGCGGGGAAGGATAAGAAATATTCAACTCCCAACTATCAGGTACCTTGCGAATTATCTTGCCACTAGTGTTCTTGGTAGGGAGAACACTAGCAATATTTTCAACTATTATTTGGCCTTCCTAGCTGTTGCACTCAACAATTAAACCAGGTACAATCTTGGTTCTCTCATTGCTCGTCGCTTAGCTGCTAAGGGACCCATTTATGGGCGAATTATTGATGCACGTGTTGTTGCTGCTTTAGACATTGCTGTTGATCCAAATGATACAGTTTTGGCTCCTCAGAGGCTTGATCTTGCTGCCATTAAAGCGCATCAATTTGTCACTACTGGCTATACTCTTTAGAGCCTAGTTTATAGAATGTTGTTTACTGATGGGGAAGAGAGAGAGATCCCTCTCCCCCAAACCACTTTGTTCAGTATTTTCTAGGGACCTTTGTCACGCTCCAAGGAGGATATGGACGAGAAGCTGCGCATTCTTTGCTTCCATGGACACTATCAGGGGGACACACCCTCATACGACCCCCTGTGCACTATACAGGGGAGTACTCGAGCTCGTACCAGGACGAAGGGGCCTCCTAGTCGTACTACGGAAGTGCACCTTCTTGGTCACCATGTAGTTGATCCCCACTTAGGACAAAAGCCTAAGCTTGAGGGGAGGTATACCGACATCACACTCATCTATATATCATGTTTCGTCGGTTCTTTTTATATCCATTGTTTTGCTTTCTTTTTGGTTTTTGTTTCTGTTTTCTCAAAACACAAAAATACCAAAAATATTTTCGTTGTTTCTCTTGGTTTGTTTCTTTGTTTTCTAGCTTTGGTTTGCCTTAAAGAAAAAAATCCAAAAATATTTTGCTTTGTTTGGTTTTGCTTTGTTTGCTTGTTTTAAAAAATCGAAAACACCAAAAATATTTGTTGTTCTTCTTTGGTTTTGTGAGTTCTTTGCAGGGTTCATCCATCCTCAGTGGAGTTTGGTTTCATGTTATTATTTAAGTCACACAAGTGAAGGGCAATAATGAATATTAAGACAACTTGAGGTGTGGTAAGAGGCTGGTAACGAACTCTATTTGTTTTCATTTTTGTATATATACTCATCATTGTGAGCATGCTTAGTCTGTTCATGTAAGGTGTATGTTATTTATGGATGCTTAGTAGTTCTTGCTTTCTTGTAATTAGCTCCAGCTTGCTAAGAGTTTGTAGCATGTCATATGAATGTTTGCTTGCATTGTTTTATTCATATTTTGGTATGATATTGTGGTATCCTCCTCTGAATGGTTCATGTGAATCGACTTGGGACATGCTCACGCATGCATATGACTAAACAATAGTCAGTAAGCCTCGATGATTTATTTTGCCTTAGAGTTCTTGCATCACTTTCTTGCCATAATTAGTCCTATTTTGTTGCAAACATGATTATGACAGTTATTGCTCTCTTGTTTGTCGCTCCCTCTCTATTGCTAGCCTTCACTTGCACTGAGTATGAGCTCTACTTGTGCATCCAACTCCCCAAAACCAATATTGCCAACAGTGTCCACCATACCTACTTACTAGCATCATTTGCTATTCAGTGCATATTCACTATGCCTTGTTTTCTTCCAAATAAAATGTTTGCTTGTTTTGAGAAATTTGGTTAGTAAAGCTCTCACAAACTTGATGGCACACTTTATTCCTTGCCCTTAATAATCCTGAACCATTGTAACCTGTCCATGAAAGTTATATGCTTGCAAATTATAGGCTGGGAGTTAGCAGAACCGTGCTGTCACGGGGAACGCTTTCAACACTTATGGATACATATCCAGTTGATACCATGCTTTTTTGTTTGCGGATGTCGTCGATGTGAAATAAAAGGGGAGCTTGTGAGTTCATGTAGTTATATATATGTGTTAGAGAAACGCCTGGGCCGCTAGCCTAAGCCATGCCTAATCATGGTGGAAACTTGCAGCATTACCATAATTAGCATTTGTGAAGCATCCTCAATAAAAACCTATGCAAATAGCAAATAAAAAGATCGCTGAGATGCTCATTTTCTGCTTGCCTTGTCATTTTGATTATGGGATAGCTCCTATATCATGTGCAAGGGGTACCCCGTTGGCGGTTCTCTATGATATGCATGTATTTACGATGACAAGAACTTACAGGTAACTAAAGTTGAGTAGCATGAGGAGCGGCCCTCGTACTCAAGGGACATGGGATTTCCAGTTTATGGTCTGTCAAGCATATAACTCATATTGGACCTCACTTTCACCATTAACCACATGAAGATGCCTATGATAGAGGCAATGAGAGCTCAAAGCTAATGAGTACCTTACTTTCACCATTTGGAAGCCTTTCAAACTTTTCAAAACCTTTTTTACCTCCTTGTTGAGTCACCACTTATTCTATGAGCACCTTCTTGAGAGCATAGTTGTCATTCTTGTGTTTGTCTCAAAACTTGGTTAATTATGTCATGACTTTGATGCTTGTACCTCTAATATGTTTACTTCTATTCTTCACTTCAACTTCAGAGGTGCCTTGGCATTTACATTGTGCTCTACAAACAAAGGCAAGTGAGATACCACTCCATCATACCTTATTATGAGCATTGCAATGTCGCTTATGTTAATGTTTCATGCTACTTATTATTATTGAGTTGGTTTATCTTCATAGCTTGCAATGACTATTGAGTAGACTTAGTTGCATACTTCTTATTGTGAATTGTCTAAGTATCTACTCTTGTGCTGAGAATATATACATCATATGAAGCAAATGTGTTCGTGAAAGTTCTTTTATCGCACTCAGTTTTCAACTGAATTGCTTGAGGACAATCAATAAGCTAAGCTTGGGGGAGTTGATACGTCCAAAACGTATCTACTTTCCCAAACACTTTTGCTATTGTTTCTCCTCTAAACTTGTGTGATTTGGATACAACTAACACAGACTTACGCTATTTTCAGCAGAATTACCTTGGTGTCTAGTTTTTGTGCAGAAAATCAACTATCAGGAAAAATCCCAGAAAATATGCCAAAAATCCTATTTCACCAGAAGATCCACGGAGCCAGAGTACGAGACGGAGGGGATCCCTGGGTGGCCCCCACCCCTGCCGCACGGGTGGGCCCAACCCACACTTGGGAGGGGTGTGGCCAGCCCAGGCACCCCCTCGGCCTCCCTCTTTGCCTATAAGAAGCCTCTTGACCTAAAAACCGAGGGGGTTCGATGTTTTTCCAGAAAGAGTTCCGCTGCACCGCCACCACCAGAAGTTGCGATTCGGAACCAGAAACTCCGTTTTGGCACCCTGCCGGGACGAGGAATTTGGGGAGGATCATCGCCATCGTCATCACCAACGCCTCTCCATCAACCATCAATGTTTCCCTCATCCATTAGTGAGTAATCCCTCGCTGTAGGCTATGGGGATGGTAGGGATTGGATGAGTTCTATCATGTAATCGAATAAGATTGTTAGGGCATGGTGCCTAGTATCTCTATTAGTGCTATTTGACTTTGTTGCAACTTGTTGTGCTTAATGCTTGTCACTAGGGCCCGAGTGCCATGATCTCAGATCTGAACTTATTATTAAATCATTATGATAGTATTGTTTGTGATCTTATCTGCAAGTTGTGTACACATATCATTGTCCAGATCCAAAGGCCCCGAAGTGACAGAAATTGCGACAACCGGAGGGGATGGCTGTGGTGTGAGGATCATATGTGTTCACGAAGTGTTAATGCTTTTCTCCGGTGCTCTATTAAAAGGAGCACCTTAATTGCCAGTAGTTCCCTAGAGTCCCTGCTGCCACGGGCTGGCAGGACAAAAGATGTTATGCAAGTTCTCATTGCGAGCACGCATGACTATATATGGAGCACATGCCTATAATTATTTAGTACTTGGATGCTTATTCTTATTTATCTGCAATTTCCCTAGATCTTGAAGTTACATGTTTAGACTCGTCCATGCAATGCTCGTCCATCCATCCCTATGCCTACCGCACTCGTATCCTACTGTTTGCTGCTACTGTTACTATTGCTCTTGTTTTGCTATTGTTGTTGCTTTGTTGTTGCTACTACAAACTGTTGCTACTGATAAACTTTTGTGAGCAAGAACTATTTCCAGGTGCATCTGAATTGACAACTCAGTTCTTAAGGCTTGCAAGTATTCTTCGGCTCCCCTTGTGAACGAATCAATAAATTGGGGAATACTACCATCGAAGACTGTTGCAATCCCCTATACTTGTGGGTCATCAAGTGTGCATGGGCGAGTCTTCAATTTGCCGATATATCTTAAGGAATGCTTGGATACTATCTTGGTTCCTTTCCGTCCTCACTCGGCTGCCAACATTGTCAAATAAAAATTCCAAGTTTATGTCCCTCTCATCTTTAATGATCATGTTGTGAAGAATGACACAAGCTTTCATGATGTCTATGAGACTTTTCTTGTCACAAAAATGAGTATGGCTATGAACAATAAGAAACACCTTCCCATTGCATCTATTATCATTTTTAATTTATGTAATTTATTATTTCGAAAATACAAAAATACTTTTCCTACTTGCAATCACTCATAAACCCCCCAAAATAACTCTACTATCTTCCATATTATCTAGTTTGCATTACTTCACTTTATTTACTTTAGTTTGTTTTATATTTCATTTTATATTACGAATACAAAATCTTGTGCTTGACAACCACTTGGTGGAGTTGGGGACACAAGATAAATTATTTTACTTTACAGGTTGCTTGAAGAGGTGAAGACAAATACCCTTCCATAACCAATTCCCCGAGAGTTCGATATATACCCTCGAGTCACCCTTGTGAGGAAAAGAAGATTGCTACAACACTCTGCACTTAGAGTCCCAATGAAACGTGGCCACATTTGTTGCCATCAGGCATGAGGCGCCCAAATTCTAGGCTGCCCCCGGGTCGCTCGCGCGAGGCGACTCCGGAATGTCCTCATCCAAACCCTAGAAGTCGTCATCGGGCCCTCTTCCTTCGGCCGCTACCGCCGCCGGTCGGCGGTTGTGGCCACGTCTTGTTCGCCGAAGGCGACAGTCGGTTTGCGCGGTCTCCGCCAATCTCCTTCGCGCGGGGTGTAGGCACCTTGGGGCTGCGCCGATGGTTCTGGGCTACGGATGGCGGTGCTCCAAGGTGATGCGGTCCAGCGGCTCGGATGGGAGGCGCGGAGGAGCAGATGGGGATCTGGAGCAATTGTGGAGGCGACGGCTTCCCTGCGGCGATGATGCATCCCGGCTTTAGTCCAATCTCTGGGTTCGGCCATGGGCTCAAAAGGTCGACAGGCTAACCCACTTTTTCCGCTCGCCGGAAGCCGGTCGGTGTGGGGACTGCTGGTTCGGCCCAAATAATGGTGGTGGTCCTAGGGTTCCTTCGGTGCAAAGACGAGGATCTGCTTGTTGCATGCCCTCGTTGATCTGGCATGGGGAGGAGAGTTTCGGAAGACTCCATCGGCGAACTCTCATGGGCGCATCATGCCTGAAGATTGCTGGATCGGAAGGTATTCGGTGTGTGTACCCATGTTTTTTCTGACCGTTTGGTTTCAGCGGGTGATGTCTACGCAGTTATATTCTTGTAGACAGTTGTTGGGCCTCAAAGTGCAGAGGTTTGTAGAACAGCAGCAAGTTTCCCTTAAGTGGATTTCCCAAGGTTTATCGAACTCAGGGAGGAAGTGGTCAAAGGTATCCCTCTCAAGCAACCCTGCAATCAAGATACAAGAAGTCTCTTGTATCCCCAACACACCCAATACACTTGTCAGGTGTATAGGTGCACTAGTTCAGCGAAGAGATAGTAAAATACAAGTGGTAACGGTGCCAGAAAATAGCTAGACGGTGAGTTAAAGACTAAAGGCAACAAGAAGGAAGCAAGCAAACATGCAACAAATGTAGTTGTAAACAGTGTTTCAATGTTTAGAAACAAGGCCTAGGGATCATACTTTCACTAGTGAACACTCTCTCATATAAATATATTCTCTTCATGATACTACTCTTAACTACTCTCCGGTTGGACAATCTAATCCAGGTAGGGCCATAACAGCACTTCTCAAAGTCCGCCTTCCCCAATCTAGATAACCCCACACTGTCACCTTGAGCGCTAGATGGCTCCAACAAACACCACAATTTCATAAAGACATCCAACTCCAAATATAACTCATGAATATATATATATATATATATATATATATATGTAACCTAGCTTAAGTGCCACACACGGTGTGCATGCTGTCACTTTCACACACGTGGGGAAAAGCATAGATCTATTAAAGCACGATGAGTATTTATGTAGACTCTAGCCTAAGTGCCACCATGGCGTTCACGCTGTCACTTTCACACACATGGGGAGAGCAGAGATCTATTGAAGCTCTTGAGTAGCAAGGTATATCTACTTGATTACAAAGCTCATGACCACAACAAGATCATGCATAGAGAGAGAGAGATGAACACATAGCCACCGGTAGAGCCCTTAGCCTCGAGGAAGAACTACTCCCTCTCATCATGGGAATCAACAATGGCGATGAAGACGGTGGTGGAGATCGATGGAGATGGCTCCGGGGGCACTTCCCCGTCCCGGCAAGGTGCCGGAATAGAGACTTTTTGTCCCCCGAATCTCCCCTTCGGTGGCGGCGGCGCTACGGAGGTTTTTGTGGCTTTCTTCTCGATGATTTAGGGTTTTGTCCCCGGGGGCTTCTTATAGGCGCAGGAGGCAAGGTCGGTGGAGGTCCAGGGGGCCCACACCCCCTGTGGGCGCCACCAGGGCTGGCCCACGCCTAGGGGGGTGCGGCCACCCTGGTGTCCTCCTCCAACTCTGCTTCGTGGTTTCGTGTTGCTCGGAAAAAATAATGACTTTGGCTTTTGTCCCGTCCAATTCCAAGAATATTGATTTTCTGCCTTTCTGGAACCAAAAACAGAAGAAAACAGGCAACTAACACTGTTAATAGGTTAGTACCAGTAAACATATAAAAAGTTAAAAACACCTCAAAGTATAGACAAAGGAAAGCAAAGTAGATACTAAACAAACATGGAACATAAAAAATTATAGATATGTTTACGACGTATCAAGCATCCCCAAGCTTAACTCCTGCTCGTCCTCGAGTAGGTAAGTGATAAAAATAATAATTTTTGAGGTGACATGCACCATCAAAACCAAGATCAAACCATTTTGCAAGCATTGAAAGCTGGGATCAAAGAACTCTAAACATGTACATGAAAGATGGAGTTCTAACAATAACACAAAGTAACTATGCATGCAACATGAAATGCTACAGACAAAGATCATGAATAACATGCATTGAAAAACGTTTGTTTGTTTCACATACTGAAAACATGGCATAGTGGCATTCAGCTTGTCCCTCATGGAGTAACAAATAGATGCATAGGACACCTTCAAAGTTCATAAGAGTGACTAGGTACAAATAGTTCAAGAACAATCAATATCAACAATATAAATCAATCAATAAGTTTTGGGACAATGCACATAGAACTAAGAATGGCAACCATGCTCTCTTAACTAGTGCCTAAGAATAGAAGGTGGAGACTCAATATAAATGGGGGAAGAAAGGCCCTTCAAAGGGAAGCAGGGATTTCAAGTTTCATAAAGAACTTCCAAAAAATATGGTACTTGTTAGCTTTCAGCTCTCATTGCCCCTATCATAAGCATCTTGAAGTGATTAAGGTTAAAGTGAACAAAGTATGGAGTATATGATTGACAAAGTATAAGTTGGCAATCTCATGTCCCTTGAATACGAGGGCCGCTCCTCATGCTGCTCAAATTTAGTCACATGTAAGTTCTTGTCATAGTAAGTACATGTGTATCATACAGAATCGCCAACGGGGTACCCCTTGCACATGATACAGGAGCTATCCCATAATCAAAATGACAAGGCAAGCAGACAAAGAGCATCTCAGCAATCTTCTTATTTACCATGGGAAAATGGTGTTTTTTTCTCTCTTTCCTCTTTTCAATATGTCTCTTTTTTTATAAGAAGAAAGCTTCATAGATGTCATTATGGTGATGCTGCAAGTTTCCACCATTATTAGGCATGGCTTAGGCTAGCGGCCCATGTGTTTCTCTAATACACATACATAAATCCATGGACTTACAAGCTCCCCTTTTATTTCACACCGGCGACATCCGTAGACAAAAGAGCATGATATCAATGGTGTACAAAGTACAAGTGCAATGTTGAAAGCGTTCCCCGTGACATCACGGTTCTGCTAATTCCAACGTATAAATGCAAGCATATACAACAAAGATGACACAATGGTTCAAGTTTATTAGAGGAAATAAATATAAAGTGTGCCATAAAGTTCGTGAGAGCTTTAATCACTAAGTTTTCACATAACAAAATACTTTTTAATTGCAAGATAGATTAAAACAAGAATATACTTGGAATGGTGTAACACACCATGCATAGGAATTTATAGTGGACACTTTGGAATAACTTGGTTTCTTGGGAGCTGGAAGCATGAGTAGAGCTTACTCATACAAGTGTAGGCTAGAAAAAGACTGGGAGCGAACATCTAAGAGAGCAATAATGGCCATAATCATGCAAAGCGACAAAACATTACTAATCAAAGCATAAAGTGGTACTATAAGTCAAGGACTAAATGATCATAGAGGCTATGGTGACTTGTTCATAGTCATAACATGGTGTGAGCATGTGCCAAGTCAACCCAAACAAAGCATCGAATGAGAATACCACAATACTATGCTTTTGTATGTTAAAACAGCGTATGATTCCTTAAAGGCACATTAAGCAATCCTAATTGTTTGGAACAAGTCATGCTACAGCAATAATCACTAAGGATAAGGTCAAAATAACACCTAGCATGACATGCTAAAGTCTAAGTCACAGTCAAAGCAAGCTCCTCTTGCACTATTCAAGCAAGAACTTTCTACTCCTTTCCAACACCAATCGACTTATTTGAAACAACTCACAAAGATAATAATCAATAAATACTAGAGATATTGTATCACAAATACACAAAGAAGAACTAAAAAGTTCTAAGCTAAAAGCACAAGAAAACTAAAGCTAAACACAGTGCTAGCAAAAGTGAACACTCACAGAACAATAAGAATGAAAACTAGAGTGTTCTAGGCAATGAAAATAGAGTGTCTCTCTCTCCAAAAGAAGCATGATGTAATCAAACCAACTTACTCGAGCAATCTAAGCAAAATAAAACTAAAACCAAAAACAAAGACGCTCCAAGAACAACACAATAGTGCATCAAATAATAAAAACGAAGTGTCTAGAAAGACCTGAGATTTTTATTGATGAAGAAGGGGATGCCTTGGACATCCCCAAGCTTTGACGCTTGTACCTCTTGAATATTTCTTGGGGTGACATGGGGTGGCATCCACAAGCTTGAGCTTTTGTCCATTCTTCATCTCATTTACATCATTCTTTCTCTACACCTGAAAATTTTCCTTCATACAAAACTTCACACAATCTTCATTAGCAACATTAGTGTATTCAAAAGATAATAGACCTTTGGGTTTTAGTTTTGAAACAGCAAAACTTTCACTAAAGATACAAGATACTGTAGTAATTCCCTCAAAAATCTCAATTTCCCAAAAAGAACCCAAAAAGGAATCAATACGAAGCAAATGCAAATAATGGCAGAAATCTGTCAAAATAGACAAGCAGGTAGGAACCGATTTTTTCGAAGATCTTCTCTTGCTCAAATAAAAAAGTGTTAAACTAAAGAAAGTTAGCTAAAATACTGGGGGATTTATTCAAAAAATATTAGCTTAATCCGACTTACATATATTACTCATGAATTTTTACGGTGGAGCACAAAAATATGTTTCGGGACAGCAACTCCCCAAATCTTACTTCCCTCTCATTAGAGGTCATTCTTGGCACAAAGAAGCAAACAAAAAGGATAAGGAGAGGTCATTACTGAAGTAATTACTTCCAAGACTCAAGAAAACTCTTGGGTTATCTCCAACAAGTACTTTTCTTTAATGCCTTTAAGTTAGGCATGATAGTTTGAGAAGATGCTCACATAAGAAAAATGAATTGAAGTAAAAGAGAGCATTAAGAAGCAAATTCAAAACACATTTAGGTCTAACCCATTTCCTATGCATAGGAATCTTGTAAAGAAACAAGTCATGAAAGCATAAAGCAACAAGCATAGGAAAGCAAAACAAGGGCCACTTCAAAAATTTCAACATAACGAGGGGAAACTTAATGTTTTTGTGATGCATAAAACCACGTTCCCTCTCTCATAATAACTTTCAGTAGCATCATGAATAAAATTAACAATATAACTATCACATAAAACATTCTTATCATGAGCCACATGCATATAATAATTATTACTCTCCACATAAGAATAGTCATTCATATTAATTGTAGTGGGAGCAAATTCAACAAAATAGCTACCATTACTATTCTCATCACCATAATCATCAAATATAGGAGGTATATTGTAATCACAATTAATTTTCTCCTCAATAGTAGGTGGACTTAAAATACCATATTCATCATTATAATCATCATATATTGGAGGTTTGGTATCATCATAAGCTGGGGGACTAAAAAGATCATTTTCATAAAAACTAGCTTCCCCAAGCTTAGACTTTTCCATAGCATTAGCAATAATGGTGTCCAAAGAATTCATACTAATAACATTGCTATTAGCATGCAAATAAAGTTCCATAGGTTTTTTAATTTTCTCTTCAAACACTTCATGTCCTAACTCAAGATAAACACTATCAAGCTCTCTAATTTTGTTGTTGTTTTCCATTAAGCCTAACTAGTGAAAACAAGAAACAAAAAAGACAAAATTACAGAATCTAAAGGAAATAACTTTGAGCACTCACACCGGAGAATGTGAGTACCTTTTACCTTACCTCCCGACAGCGGAAAATAGCTTTACGCTTGCTTGCTGGGGTAACGTGTGTGAGTGCCTTTTACCTTTTATCCCCAGCAACGGCGCCAGAAAAGAGCTTGCTGTCTACGCACTTATATTCTTGTAGACAATTGTTGGGCCTCCAAGTGCAGAGGTTTGTAGAACAGCAGCAAGTTTCCCTTAAGTGGATTACCCTAGGTTTATCGAACTCAGAGAGGAAGTGGTCAAAGGTATCCCTCTCAAGCAACCCTGCAATCAAGATACAAGAAGTCTCTTGTGTCCCCAACACACCCAATACACTTGTCAGGTGTATAGGTGCACTAGTTCAGCGAAGAGATAGTAAAATACAAGTGGTAATGGTGCCAGAAAATAGCTTGACGGTGAGGTAAAGACTAAAGGCAACAAGAAGGAAGCAAACAAACATGCAACAGATCTAGTTGTAAACGGTGTTTCAATGTTCAGAAACAAGGCCTAGGGATCATACTTTCACTAGTGAACACTCTCTCATATAAATATATTCTCTTCATGATACTACTATTAATTACTCTCCGGTTGGACACTCTAATCCACGGTAGGGCTATAATAGCACTCCTCAAAGTCCGCCTTCCCCAATCTAGATAACCTCACACTATCACCTTGAGAGCTAGATGGTTCCAACAAACACCACAATTTCATAAAGACATCTAACTCCAAATATAACTCATGAATATATATATGTAACTTAGCTTAAGTTGACATGGTTATACCCTACGAGTACACGACATTAGCATACCTGGTCCAGCCCGAGGAAGACCCACAAGAATATACGCGGTCCATGAAGATATTCGGGTGGCCCAAGCCCATGACGTCTTCGGATCCTTGGAGAGCAAGACTAGAACATATAGAATATTCAAAGGGGCAAACCCTAAACCTTTAACCGACTCGATCTATGCCCGGGACCTGCCTACTTCTATATAAAGTCTAAGAGGACACGACGAGGAGGATCTCTCTCATACCACCGCATACATACCTCCACGCTAGATTGCATCTGCGCACCCTTGTAACTTTCGGTTCCACCGTAATCAAGAGCAGACAAGCAGGAGTAGGGTTTTCCCTTCGGGGGCCTGAACCTGGGTAAATCTCATGTCCCCTAGTTTCTTGTCTGTTAACCGTTCCGCGATCTCCAGCACCCCCATCTTCTCCAAAACCCAATCTCATAACAATGGGCATTGACAAGAACAAACCTCGTCAATTGGCGCCGTCTGTGGGAATCGGGGGCGCTTATTGTGCGATCGTGACGGTCCCGACCAAAGCGATCTACAATTCCTCGGCGACGGAGAGCCATCTCCTCTTTGGTCCTTTCTACTTCACCGCCCACTCGCCAGCCACCCTGAAGGACTTCGAGCCCGTTGGCGATGGGCTCGAAATCCTGTTCGGGAGCTTCTGCTTCCAGGTGGTTCAGACTGGCACTCTCCGCCTCCCAAAACGGGTGCCCCTGCCATCAATCAGGACTGCCTCATGGGCCCCGCATCCCGTGCTACGCACATCACCATCGACAGACGAGTCATATGACAGCAGCAACTAAAACTCAGATCCATGTGATCCACCATCGGATGAATGGACCTACGGTTCCGGATCCGAAAGCTGCGGTAGCAGCGATCCGACCTACGAACGCTACCAATGTGCCGTGGTCATCCAGAGCGACATGGACCAGCAACCACCCAACCCGCCACCCAACCCGCAGGGTAGAAACGGCGAAAACAGGAGACAACCGTCCCCCCGACCAACGAGGATGACCCCGATGGCAATAGAGTAATCCACCTCAGCGAGGAAGGATGGAACCAAGCACGCGAAGCCATGGCGGGCAACAAGATCCTGCCCGTGGGTGCCTCACGGGACCTTTTGATGGCATACCACCTGCTCCTCATCGAAGAGCACACAAAGCAGGTGAAGATGCAGGAAGTAATCGACAAATGCAAGCAAGCGGCCTCGGAGTCTAGCGCGCGGCGAGCTGCGCTCTCCGCCGTTGGCAGCTCCAGCTCGCACGGCAACAACGCCAACAAGCATCGTTCTCGCATAGAGAACATGGACCCTCTCTGCACGTTGCGAGGTGACTCGAACCCTCAATACGCCCTTCATGGAAATGGAAGCCAACGGCAACATCATCCCGAAGACGCCGCAAGCTGCGATCATGGCAGCCACCACATACCTTGCGTCCCATCCACCTCCGGTGGGGGACCCGAAAAGGGCCATGCACAACTCCGCACTAGTCGGACTCGGACTCGTTGGAGCCGCGCTCCACGGATAAGCTCCTGCGGAGCCAAAAAAGAAGGTTACGGTCAGATTCAACCACAGTGCCACACCTTCATCCGACGAGGAAGAACATGACCTACCTCGACGGCACAAGAGCTCATGACATCGCAGCCATGACTACGATGCTCGAAGTGAACTCACTCAACGCGAGATAGACAAGGCACGCGCCAAGCGCGTGTGCTCATCCGAATCCGAAGAGGATGACAATGAAGGAGAACTCTGCGGGGCTCGATGCTTCAGTAGATCTGTTCGGCGGACGCGGATGCCGAGGAACTTCAAGCTTCCTTTGGACACTACGAAGTTTGACGACACGCAGGACCCTAAGGCATGGCTCAGCGACCACCTGTCATCCGTCAAGCTGCACGGCGGCAACAAAAACACCGCCATACAATGCCTTCAGCTGCAGCTGACAGGCGCAGCCCGGATCTGGCTCAGCAGCCTATCCTCGGGATCCATCTGAAGCTGGGAGGAACTGGCATACAGTTTCATCCGAAACTTCAAGGGCACCAGCAAGAGGCTAGTCTCGATCGAATAGCTGAGGGCCTGCACCCAACGAACGGGCGAATCCATTCGCTTGTATATACTACGCTGGTCCAACATCAAGAACTCCGTGGCGCATATCTCTGAGGAGAGAACAATCGACGCCTTCAAGGATGGCGTCAAACGCCAGGACTTCAAGGAAGAACTTGGGCGCGTCAAGCCCAAGACACTCGACCACCTCATGGACATCGCCAACATGTGGGCAGATGGTGAGGACTCCATCCACCGAGCACATTCGGAGGAGGAAGATGACTACGGCTGCCGACACGAGCGTCGTAGCAAACGAAGATCACACGTCTACGATGACTGTGACGGACCCGACATGGTCGTGGCTGGCTACGCCGACCACCGCAACGAAAGTAACCGCAGCAGCGGCGGATACCTTAGAAACAACTTCCATGATGGAGGACGCCCAACGCAATCGTGGCAATGCCGCAGTCGCGACGACGAGCCCTCGGCATACGACAAGTTGTCGGGCCCATGTACCATCCACTTCTACATCGACAAGCAGGATGGCAAAAAGAAGGCAAGCCACGTGCTCAAAGACTGCCGCGAGTTCTAGAAACTCAGCGAGAGCATGCCCCAGATGAGATAGCAAGCCCTGAACCCTGGGTACGGGCACGCACCCGCACCAGGCGACATCGCCCATGGAGCTCCCCCACCACCACCCGTGGGACCCTCGAATCACCCGATCGGACCCGCGCAGAACAATGGCGGAAACAGGTACCCCGCGCCGAAAGGGTCATTGATGATCCAAAAGGGGCGCCCAACAAACAGGGTGCAAAAGAAGATCACCCTCCAGGTCAGTTTGGTTGTGATCGCTCTACCCGCCATCCCTGAGTACCTCAGCGGTTCGGAGTCCTGCATCACATTCAGCCGTTCGGATCACCCCCGCCAGATCCCTCGCCCAGGTCATGCTGCCCTGGTGCTCGAGGCAAGGATCGGAGGGTTCGATATGAGCCGCGTCTTCATGGACGGCGGCAGAGGCATTAATCTGATGTTCGCTAGCACCTTAGCAGCAATGCGGATCCCGCTGTGCATCCTAGAACAATCCAACACAACATTCCACAGCATCGTCCCAGGAAAAGGCATATTTCCCCTGGGAAAGATATGGCTCGACGTCATCTTCGGCAAGCCCGACAACTTTCGGTGCGAGCGGCTCGAGTTCAAAGTGGTGGACTGGCCATCACAATACCACGCCATCCTCGGGAGCATGGCATTCGCAAGGTTCTTGGCAGTAACACACTATGCGTACCTGCTACTCAAGATGCCAGGACCTCGGGGCGTCATCACGGTCCAGGGGAGCTTCACCCGATCGGACCACTGCGACAGGGACTTCAACAGAATCTCCCAGTCATTCGACATGCAGGAGGAGCTCACAAGGCTACGAGAGGTGACAGACAACGGGGCACCCCCAGTATCGAGGCAAAACGCACCCGATATGTCGTTCGACTCAACAATCAACACGAAGAAGGTGCATGTCCATCTGACGGACGCCTCCAAGATGGCGCGATAGCCAACGACCTCAGCCCCGCATAGGAAAGCGCGCTCATCGAATTCCTCCGTGAGCGCTGGGAAATCTTCGCCTGGTGTCCTGTGGACATGCCAGGAGTTCCCAGGGTATTCGCCGAGCATGCACTCAATGTGTTCCCAGATGCCAAGCCCGTCAAACAGTCCATCCGACGATTGTCCGAGCCACGGGCCGAAGCCATTAGAGTCGAAGTCAACAGACTGCTCGATGCTAATTTCATCAGGGAGATCAAGGAAAGCGAGTGGCTTGCTAACACCGTGATGGTCCCCAAAAAGGACACGGACATCCTACGGATGTGCATGGACTTCACATCGCTGAATAAGCACTGCCCGAAGGATCACTTCCCTCTCCCTCGGATCGATCAGATTATCGATTCGACTGCAGGATGTGAGAAACTCTCCTTCCTCGATGCCTACTCAGCCTACAATCAGATTCGGCTGAAGGTCGAAGATCAGGAGAAAACGGCGGAGTGTTCTACTAAAACACAATGCCCTTCGGGCTGAAGAACGCAGGTGCTACGTACCAGTGATGCATGCAAGCATGCCTGAAGAACCAGATCGTCCGCAACATACGAGTCTATGTCGACGACATAGTAATCAAAACAAGAGATGCCAAGCCACTGATTGACGATCTCTGCGAGACGTTCGACAATCTTGATCGATACAAGATCAAGCTAAACCTAGAAAAGTGCACCTTCAGTGTCCCATCTAGTCAACTGCTTGGTTACTTTATCTCCCAGCGAGGGATCGAAGCGAACCCGAAGAAAATCCGGGCAATAATGGCCATGGAGAAACCGAAGAACCTCAAAGGCGTCCAATAGCTAGTTGGACGCATCGCGACGCTGAGCAGGTTCATCAGCCGCATGGGTGAAAAGGCTCTGCCTTTCTATCAGCTGCTACGCAAAGTAGACAAATTCGAGTGGACACTCGAAGCGGACGACGCATTCGAAGATCTGAAGCGGCTGCTCTCCACCTTGCCCGTCCTGGTCACGCCAAAGGAACGCGAGCCTCTACTTCTATACATAGCAGCCACACACCAGGTGGTAAGCACCGTGCTTGTGGTCGAACGACCCGAAGATGGCAAGACCCATGGGGTCCAGCGTCCAATCTACTACCTCAGTGAGGTATTGACGCCGACAAAACAGAGGTACCCTCACTACCAGAAACTCGCCTATGGCGTGTTCATGACGGCTCGTCGGCTGAGTCACTACTTCCAGGAGCATCAGGTGATGGTTGTCAATGAGGCACCCTTGAACAGCATCCTGAACAACCCAGAGGCCACAGGACGTGTGGCCTTGTGGGGCGTCGAGCTATCCCCTCTAGACATAGTCTATGAGAAACTCCATACGATCAAGTCCCAGGCCCTCCTGGACTTCCTCGTCCACTTGATGGAGTTGCAGCTGTCGGACACCCCGGACATGACGTAGTCATGGACGATGCACTTCGATGGCTCCAAGCGCGAAGCTGGAGAAGGAGCCGGGGTCATACTGACATACCCGCAGGGAGACAAGATAAAGTATGTCCTCCGTATGAAGTTTCGAGCTTCCAACAATGAAGCCGAATACGAGGCCCTCATCCACGGCATGAGGATGTCCAAGATCTGCGGCGCAACACGCCTGGTCATCTACGGTGACTCGAACCTCGTCCTCTAGCAGATGATGAATAAGTGTGACGCGCACGCCGCCAACATGATCGCGTACCGCACGCTCTACAATTCACTCGAAGGAGACTTTGACGTCTGCGAGCTTTGGCATGTTGGACAAGAAAGCAACGAAGAGGCCGACAGGCTCGCCAATATCGGCTCCACCTGCGCACAGGTGCCACCAGGTGTGTTCCTCGAACAGATCTGTGTGCCATCCATCAAAAGGAAATTCCCCAAGGGATCGCCCGAAGAGGCAGAGCACTCGGGGGTTGCGCTACCCGAAGGACATGAAGGACCCGAAAAGCTCGACACAGAGGTCGCAGCGGTTAACCTGATGTAGGTCATGACAGTTGAAGAAACATGGACGCAGCCATACCTGTGGTGCCTGATAAACAGGGAATTGCCTGATGACCCGACAGATGCCCGACACGTATCTCGCCGGTCCAAGGCCTTCACCATAATCAATGGAGACCTGTATAAGCACAACATTTTGGGTGTACTCCAAAGGTGCGTCACCATTGGCTACGGCAAAACCATCCTCCAAGACATCCATGAGGGTATCTGCGGCCATCACGCGGGCAGCCGCGCCCTTGTTGCGAAAGCTCTACGAGTCGGGTTCTACTGGCCAACGGCCATGAACGACGCCAAGGACATCGTCCTAAGGTGCAACGGTGCCCGAGGTTCGCAGATAAACCGCACGCACCTGAATCGGAGCTCAGGCCCATACCCTTGGCCTGGCCCTTCTTCCAATGGGTCCTCGACATGATCGGCAAACTGCTCAAATCCTCGAAGGGAGGCCACGTCTACCTCTTGGTCGCAGTCGATAGGTTCACCAAGTGGATCGAAGCCATGCCCGTTACCAACCAAAAGGGTAAAACGGTCGTGAAGTTCTTCGAATCCATAGTCTACAGGTTCGGTGTGCCGCACAGCATCGTCACCAACAACGGGTCGAACTTCATCTCCAAAGAATTCCAGGACTTCTGCGAAGGCCTCGGGATCAACATATCATACGCCTCCGTGGCGCACCCGCAAACAAACAGGCAGGTCGAAAAGGCCAACGGCCTCGTCGGCGGTGGCATCAAGAAACGCCTACTAAGCCCACTCTAGCGACTTGCGGGATCCTGGACAGAAGAGATACCCTCCGTCCTTTGGAGCTTGCTCACAACGCCAAACATCTCAACCGGCTACACGCCTTTCTTCATGGTGCACGGAGCCAAAGCCGTGTTGCCTGCAGAAGTACGCCACAAGGCCCCACGGGTCGTCGCCTACAACGAAGCCGAATCGACGGCTGCACTCGAAGATGCCGTCGACACACTCGACGAAGCACGCGACATCGTTGCAGCTCAATCGATGGTCTATCAGCAGATCCTCCGCAACTATCATAGCCGTCAGCTGCGCCCAAGGTCCTTCGTCGAAGGAAACCTAGTCTTGCGACTCAAGCAAGAGCTGCCGAAGAAGCTCGAGTCACCCTGGGAAGGACCCTACGTCATCACCGAAGTCATCCCAGGTGGCGCCTATCGCCTCAAGCACGTGGAGTCTGGAGTCGCATACTACAACCCATGGAATGTCGCACAACTGTGATGCTTCCATATCCCCCCTTTACTTTCAAAAAGGCTATTCAGCCAAGGCTACTCAGCCGACCAATGTACCTCCTCATTACGATATGAATAAAGCTAAGTGTCTTGCCCCAAAATTCATCTTTTACTCGCATTTCTTTATGCTACAACACACTCGGGGGCTCCCCCTCACCTCACGACTTCGTCGACTGAGGATAACGCATGTACAACCGAGTAGCTGATCACGTCAGGCTAACAAAAAGGGCATGCATACAAACAGGCACCACATGCTAATACAATAAACCTTTACAGCAAAGGGCATAACACGCCCAGTCGAATACATACAAATTTTACATCTATCTTTTTATAGGTCCTACCTATTCTGAAGAATCACCCGCGCACGAGGCTCAAAGAGATCTACAACTTGTTCGGCATACTGCCTCACAGCCGCATAATGCGGGAGCATGTCCCACAGGTCACCATCTGGCCGAGGGGGCGGCCCAGCCGCAACAATAGCGAGATCCACATCAAGGCGATGTAGCCGCACGAGGGAAAGCGCGGCCTTCACCCCAGCAACCAACTGGTGCCGCACCAGCTCCCTGACGTGACGCACGTCTCGAAACTTCGCCAGCAAGGCCCAGAGAGTCGATGGTGCGTCATCCAAGGGAAACATGACGTGCAGAATCGACGCCAAGGAAGTCTTCACCTGCCTCAGCACTCGCGATACCTGGTGAGCATGATCCTGCACAGTTGCAAGGACCATGGCACGAACGCGATTCATCCAGAAAAATCCATCGGCCTCCATATCTTGTTGGGTCAAGCAATTGATCCTAACTGCAACATGCTCCTTCTCCTCCTTCGGAACAAGGTTAGCACCTGCAATACCTACAAAGTAAGATGACCAGCCAACAGGCACATCCGAAAATGAGCAGCAGCTCGAACAAACTTACACTGCAGCTGTTCGGCCAAATGCCGCAGCTCCCCCATCAGATATTCCTCTGTGGAGGCACCTCGCTCCGCCTTCGACTTCCAAACGTCTGCATGGCCTCGGATGCCAAGCAACTCCTTCTCAAGACTACGGACGCGGTCACAAAGAAATACAAGATGCGACGCATCATCCAAGGACGGTCGCGGCTGCGGAGCAGATGAAGTATCGGCGGGGTCATCACCCGGAGGTCCCTAGAGGAAAACAGACAAGGATATGCACAACACACGAATGGGCAACAGCTCGAAGGCTCATTATATACAACAAAAGCCACTGTGTTGCACATGAAGTTTTCATGAAGATATTACAACAAAAGTAGGCGACAATTATCCTACAACTACAAGGCCTAAGCAGTTGCGTCATGGGTGGCCTCGGAGCCAGACTGCCTGCTCTTGACCTCCTCCTGCAGCCTCGCCGCGTACTCCGCCAGCAGGTCAATCAACTTCGTCCCATAGCGCTTACAGCGAGCAGCATAGAGAGCAAAGGCTACCTCGGAACCGCTGGGAGCCGTTGGCATCTGGGAGGTGACCTGATGAAGATCCAGCTCCGCTCCAGATGCCATGACCATCGCCAGCCCCATGGACGCGCCGATGCCCTTCTGCTTGCGCTTGTACGCCGCAGGCGCATCCGCCGACAGCGCATCCGCCAACAAGTCGACATCCTCAAGGGCAACGCCCTTGGGGACGAGCTCCTTATAGAAGCGCCCGATAACCTCTTTGGCCTTGGCAAGAGAGCCAACCACAGTACTGCAGCGGTCTTTGACCGCCGCAGTGGCATCATCTAGAGCACTACCGTGCTCTAGGGCACCGCGGTCGAACTCAATGCCCGCGACATCTAGAAAAATGGAAAAAGTACAGTAAGAATCAAACAAAGGCACGGAGCCAAGGCAGCCAAAACAGAACACGCAGGCGAAATCACTCACCCGAAATAACCTTGGCAGCAACCATCAGCTTCCCGGCCACCTCCTTCTCGCTTGAAGCTACGGCGGTGGCGAGCTGCTCCTCGCGGTCCGTAGCTTCCTGCTGCAGGCGCTCCTTGGCCGCGGCTGCGTCAGCTAGCTCCCACTTGAGGCGCTCCTTCGCACCAACGGCATCTTCGGCCTTCTTTTCCGCTCGCCCGAGGATATTTTTGAGAGCATCAAGCTCGCGGAGGGCAGTGTTATTTTCATCTGGAAAAAGCAACAAGGACATGCATGAGCTTCACAAGCTAACAAGCAGGCAAAGAAGTAGAGGATTTAGTTAAAGATGTACCTTGAAGCCGCCGTAGGCTGGCCTCCAACGCCAGATGCTGCTTCACCATATGGTTGGCACCTTGCACACAAGGCTGCAAGAAGAAGCAACTTGTCAGGAAAAGGGCTCGAGGGCTGCGCCCAAGAAACGAGCAAAGCAAAATCAAACACACGAAAAACGCTCGGGGGCTCCCCCCGAGACACACACAAAAGGAGAAGTAAAGATCAGCAAATCATAAGAAAATGTGTCTCGGGGGATCCCCCCACGACAAGAATGGAAACACTTACGTGATCAGACGGAGACTCCAAAGGTATGGCTGTAGACTTCTGGGAGACGATCACCCGAGCCTCCTGCGGAGAAGGGTTCAGAGCAGTGCCTCTAGAGGTGGCCACCGTCTGAGAGGGAGGGGGCGTCATCTTCGACTCCCCTACTAACTCCTGATGACCTCACTAAAAGAGCCATCAAAGGAGTGGCTGCAGGGAAAGCGCCAATCATAAGAATGAAGACACAAAAAAAGCAGAGAAAGACAACCGAAAGTACTTACGAGTCCATATCACTCAAATAAAAAACAGACAAGGCCCTTTCGCCCTTCTTCTCTTCCTTCTTCCTCTTCGCCGGCGGTTGCGGTGCTACAGCCCGCACCGGAACGGCTGGGATGGGAGAGGAAGAGCCACCATCACCTCCACTATGACGGACAAGGCATGACGGGTCCCTAGGCATAGGCGGAGTCGAGGCATCTGAAGATTCGCTTGAGCTTCATGCTCGCTTTTGGGTCTGCTCCTCGCTCGCCTCGGGGGATTCTTCAACCCGTGACTGCGCCGAGGGAATCTCAGACATGGATTCCACTACCTTGTTGTCTGGCGCATCCGGAAAATGTTCTGGTAGTGGCGGCACCATGCCAGGTACCTTGAACTCCTGCACAAAGAAAGAAAATTTCAGAACAAGGAAGTACAAGAAAATGATTTCGGAAAAAGCGCTACGCGCAAGTCCCAGATCTACACCAGCGGAACTGGTCGAGAGGCACTGAACGGAGGGGTCAACGACTTCCCGGGAAGGTCCTCGTCAGCTTTGAACTTTAGCAGCGGCCGAAGGACTCTGTCGAGGTCCCCCTTGGAGAGCTCCTCAGTCGCAACCCTCGTCGGATCGTGGCATCCAGAATAAAGGAACATCAGGTTCGCCCTAGCCTGGAGCGGCTGCACCCGACGTTTGAGGAAAGTGCGGATGATATCCACACTGTTCACCTCCTTCTCCGGAATCACCTAGAGGTCCTCCACCCAACGGTAGAGCTCCTCTATCTCCTCCACCTCACCCTCCAAGATGTGGTTCTTCCAGGACCTCTTCAGCTGGATCTTCTGGGTGGAGTCGAAAGGGGCAAGGCCAAAGTCTTGCCCGTCCATTGTGGAATTGCGGATATAAAACCACCTCTTCCGCCAATATTGGACGGACTCAGACATAGAAAAAGAAAATAAGAGAAAATTGGATCGAAGGGAAATGATGCAGCCATCGATCGGATAAACTCCGTCGGAGCCGGATTGCCTCTTCACGGAATAGAGCTTCCAGAAGAGGCCAAAGTGCGGATCGATACCGAGCCAACACTCGCAAAAGGTGACGAAACAGGCGATGTGGAGAAGAGAATTTGGTGAGAGATGGTGGAGTTGGATGCCATAGAAAAAAAGCAGTCCACGGAGAAAATCGTGGTTTGGGAGAGAGAGGCCCCGAAGGACAAAATCAACAAACATGACCCGAAACCCTGCGGGTGGACGGGGAATTACCTCGACGCCAGGAATCTTGACGGCCTCCTTGTCATGCGGGATCAGACCCCGCTCACGAAGCTTACGCAGGTCGCCCTTGCGCGTCTCTGTTCGTCGCCACTCCGGATGGCACCCGCCGAGTTCGGGGCCGGGTCCGGCCCCCCCATACCCGCCCCCGCGACCTCTCCTCGCCCCCGCCACCCGCCTCCATACCCGCCGTCGGGTCCATTTTTCCACCAGACCCGCGACCCGCCGGGTTTCGGGGACCCGACGGGAGACCCGCAAGTGAGGAGGATAGGGCGGCGAGCGGCCGTTCTTGTTGGCGGTCGACGGAGGGGCGTCGAGGACGAGGCCCTGCAGGAGGCCGAGAGGATGGTGTGATCTGGGGCTAGGGTGTCTCGTCTCCAGCCGCGGCGGCGGCGCTAGAAGGGAGGCGGTGACCGCGCTAGAAGGGAGAGGGCGGCGGGGCACTAGAAGGGAGAGGGCGGCGGGGGAGGCAGCGGAGGCGCTAGCATGGAGGGAGATGACCAGAGGGATGTGTTTCTCGCGATGGGAACTGGGGAGCAGAGATCGTGGGTGGTGTCTTGCGTGCGTCAGTGCATGTTGCTGCACGCAACACATATGTGTGTAGGTTGTGCGCGGACGTGCGGCGTGGTGTGCGTGTCTTACGTGTGTGGTGTGCGTGCCTGTGCGTTAGGGTTAGAGTTAGAAACAAGGATTAGCCTGCAAATATATGGTTAGTGGGATTTGCCGGATATGCGGGTCTATGGGTACGGGTTTGGCATCTCCATACCCGCCCCCGCTAGACCCGGCGGGTCTAGTTTTTTTCCGCTAAGCGCCCCCACGGGTTTTTTTATTTACCAAACCCTTCCCATTTAAAGCGGGTACCCGTCGGGTTATCGGGTATCGGGTACCCATTGCCATGCGTAGTCGCCACCCACCATCGGTGAAGCGAGTGGCGGAGGTTCCCTTTTTGCCGCCGGCAGCAGCGCTGGTGCCCGCCACTGTGGAGGCCTTCTTCGGTTTCCCCATTACAGTACGGCGACGATGGCGGTGTGAGCGCAGAAAAGAGGACGGGAAAGATCGAAGAACTCCCAGTGTGCAGCAAGAAAAGCTCAAGAAGGTGAAAGCAGTGAGAAGCAAATAGTTGCGGTGAAAACAAACCACAAATTTTCCCCACAGTTATAGGGACAAAGACGATGAGCAGGGACCGTTCATCGGGAAGCCCTAGCGCCAGCATCAAATCCAACCATCCACGTGTCATCACAACAGCGAACCGTCGCTCGCACGCCGCCCACTATGCACGGAAATCAAGGAGACGCCGTAAATCTTGCCACGTCGCGTGTGACCAGTCAACTCCAAGTCAGAAAGTGGGACCCACGTTCGTCCAGTCATGTCACCTCTGGCGCCGCAGACGATTGAGGTCACTGATTGTTAGCAATGATGTCATCATAGCCATACTGGCAACGGTTATAAATCTTTGACTAAACAGCTAAAGTACTCACTCGAATCTACGATTCGAGTAACTACTCGGGGGCTACTCCTATTAGGAGCGCTGGCCGCGCACCTGAAGCATGACTAAGGTACTACACCGCTGAACTATTCTTCGAGTTCTACGTCGAGTCTACGACTCCACTACGGACTCGGAGGCTACTCTCATAGGGAGGATTGGTTCAAGCATCCAAAAAATTGTGTCCTACGGACCTAAAGCCAACAACGGCTGAAATAAAAGTCTCTGCTCGAGTCTACGACTCGAACAGATACTCGGGGGCTACTCCCATAGGGAGCGCTTGTCGCGCACCCTATGAATTCTTCGACTGCGATCCTTCGGATCAGAATGCAATTTTTTTGGCAACTTTGCCCCAATTAACGCTAAGTGATAAACCTCTTCCTTGGCCACCCGAAACACCTCCGCGGTGATAAATTTTCGGATGCTGTGTCTGCGACGCAAAGATAAGACCTACATATACCGTCTGATGGCCTAGTAACGCACACGACTGCGCTCTGCTAGTAAAAATCCGTGCCAACAGGCGCGATGAAAATACCGACGGACGCGTTGGGTACATCATTTGAAAATTACTGGGATTCTACTCCTGTAAGTCCTCAACGGCATGAGTTGAATTACGCCAGCATCTGTTCCGGGTTCGAGTCGAGGGACTCGAATCTGAAGAAGATCGTGTTGTTTTGTCCTAAGACAGTTAACTGACCCTGATCCGCCGGGAGAGTTAGGCGCATGCATCAACAATCCCTACACACTAGAATTATTTCTCTAAAGAACAGAGACAACTGCACACGAAAGATTGAAGAGTCCTCAGCCAAATCTACTATTCGACTGAACACTCGGGGACTACTGACATGGTTATACCCTATGGGTACACGACATTAGCATACCTGGTCCAGCCCGAGGAAGGCCCACAAGAATATACGCGGTCCATGAAGATATTCGGGTGGCCCAAGCCCATGACGTCTTCGGATCCTTGGAGAGCAAGACTAGAACAGATAGAATATTCAAAGGGGCAAACCCTAAACCTGTAACCGACTCGATCTGTGCCCGGGACCTGCCTACTTCTATATAAAGGCTAGGAGGGCACGGCGAGGAGGATCTCTCTCATATCACTGCATACACACCTCCACGCCAGATTGCATCTACGCACCCTTATAACTTTCGGTTCCATCTTAACCAAGAGCAGACAAGCATGAGTAGGGTTTTCCCTCCGGGGGCCTGAACCTGGGTAAATATCGTGTCCCCTGGTTGCTTATCTGTTAACCGTTCCACGATCTCCAGCACCCCCATCTTCTCCAAAACCCAAGCTCATAACAATGGGCATTGACGAGAACAAACCTCGTCATAAGTGCCACACATGGTGTGCACGCTGTCACTTTCACACATGTGGGGAAAATCATAGATCTATTAAAGCATGGTGAGTATTTATGTAGACTCTAGCCTAAGTGCCACCATGACGTGCACGCTGTCACTTTCACACACATGGGGAGAGAAGAGATCTATTGAAGCACTTGAGTAGCAAGGTAGATCTACTTAATTACAAAGCTCATGACCACAACAAGATCATGCACACACACACACACACACACATATATATATATATATATATAGAGAGAGAGAGAGAGAGAGAGATGAACACATAGCTACCGGTAGAGCCCTTGGCCTCGAGGAAGAACTACTCCCTCCTCATCATGGGAATCAGCAACGGCGATGGAGATGGTGGTGGAGATCGATGGAGATGGCTTAGGGGGCATTTCCCTATCCCGACAGGGTGCCGGAACAGAGACTTTTTGTCCCCTGAATATCCCGTTTGGTGGCGACGACGCTACGGAGGTTTTCGTGGCTTTCTTCTCGATGATTTAGGGTTTTCTCCCCGGGGGCTTCTTATAGGCGCATGAGGCAAGGTCGGTGGAGGTCCAAGGGGACCACACCCCCTGTGGGCGCTACCAGGGCTGGCCCGTGCCTAGGGGGTGCGACCACCCTGGTGTCCTCCTCCAACTCTGCTTCGTGGTTCTGTGTTGCTCCGGGAAAATAATGACTTTGGCTTTTGTCCCGTCCAATTCCGATAATATTGATTTTCTGCCTTTATGGAACCAAAAACAGAAGAAAACAGACAACTGACACTATGACATCTTGTTAATAGGTTAGTACCAGAAAACATATAAAACACCTCAAAGTGTAGACAAAGCAAAGCAAAGTAGATACTAACAAGCATGAAACATTAAAAATTATAGATGCGTTTACGACGTATCAGCGGGAGCGCTGTGAAGCTCTGCTTTTTTTTACCATCATGTGTGTGAGACCATGACGCATGGCTTAATAGGATTGATAGTATACCCATACCAACAAGTTGCAACTTTTTTTCCAAAAGCTCATCTGAAAAGAATTCTGAGGTTAAGCGTGCTTAGCCTAGAGCAATTTGATGATGGGTGACTGGCCGGGAAGTGCGTACCGGGTGCGCACTGTTAGGACCGGAATTTAACCTCCAGACCTCCTGTGCATCTCGTCAATCCCAAGATCAAGTTGACGACACAGCGAAATGAATACCATTGCATAACGTTCAAAAAGTAATTATTACAAAGTTTGAATAGCAATAGCCACATAGTATAATGTCTTGTGACATTTATTACCACCAGAAATACAGCGGAAATAAAATGCGCAGTGACTCCGTCTCAGCCACAGGCAGTCGATGTAGTCCACGAGGCCTCGCTCATCAACGTCATCATAGTAGTCGTAGTCCTCCCCTTCATAGTATTCTGGATTTCAACAAAAGTATTGCCATGAGTACATAGAGTACTCAACATACCCCTTATGCAAAACCTGATATAACTACACATGGCTTTATGTGGAGGTCATATGGTTCTTTTGCATAAAAGCCAATTTATTTGCAACTCAGTGGTTTTGATAAAAGCAAGTTTTGACGAAAACATGTTTTATCATCAATGTGGTGTTTCTCATCATTGTGGTTATCCTCGACAACTCACCTACTTCATCAGATTCCAAGAAAAGGATAGAGGCAAAGAGGGAAGTAGCAAGACAGGTTCCTGTATGTCAAGAAGGATTCATGTGTTGTCCATGACCGTGGACACGGCTATTCGAATAGTTTTAACTCTGCAGAGATTTTACACTTTTCCCACACGACACAACCCCGTCTTATTGCTCACCAGTGGCCGCTGGTTTAGTACACACCATTTGGTGTATCGGCAGATCGGAATCGTGACAAGGTCTTTTAGTTAGATCCCCCAAAGGTGTGACGAGCCCACCGGGTCTGGCGCACGGAACTGAGAATATGTCCCCAAACCGGTCCCCCCCATCTGTGCCGAAGGCTCCCGTGGCGCACACCTCATCGGTGATGCACGACATCGACACCTAAGGATGACTAACCTACTTAACCAAGCCAGTGCCCATTATAGCATGTGGTTGTACGGTGGTCACAATCTTCAAATCCAAGACTTATTAGACCCTCATGCGGCACGGACAACGGATTGCTCCCTCCATCTAGTGAAGGGCAGCCAATCGCTCCTTCCTTTGATCCAGCTGTCGCCCACACCAGTGTTTAGATGGTAAGTTTCACCCAGAGTAGAACAGAGTAGAAGGAAGCAACATCGGCTAGCTCAAAAAGTTTCAAAAGTGTATATGCGACCCGAGGGTCATCCAATTCCTCCGAAGAGGGAAGATCAAGGATCCTAAATATTATTGAGCATGGCTAAGCAATCTACTCTAACATGATTACTATATAATCTCTACTCAGGGTAGTGTATGACGACAGTGTTGGAGATATGCCCAAGAGGCAATAATAAAGTGGTTATTATCATATCTTCACACTTATGATAAATGTTTACATACCATGCTATAATTGTATTAACCGGAAACATTATAACTTGTGTGATTTGTAAACTAAAATAAGAGTCCCTAGTAAAGCCTCTTGTTAAACTAGCTTGTTGGTTAATTTATGATCATGGTTTCCTGATCATGAACATAGAGGTGTTATTAACAACAAGATCATATCATTAGGAGAATGATGTGATGGACATACTCCTATAGATAAGCGTAGCATAAAGATCAAGTCATTTCAATAGTTCAATTGCTATATGCTTTCTGATACATAGTAACCTAATTCCTTCGACCATGAGATCATGCATATCACCTTTACCGGATGGATGCTTTGATGACATCAAACACCACACCGTGAATCGGGTGGCTATAAAGGTGGCATTGAGTGTTCAGAAAGTATTGGTTGAAACACATGGATCAAGAGTGGGATTTGTCCATCCATATGACGGATAGATATACTCTGGGCCCTCTCGGTGACATGTCATCCAATTAGCTTGCAAGCATGTGACTGGCTCACAAGGGATCACATATCACGTTAACGAGAAAAGAGTACCTATCGGTAACGCGGTTGAACTAGGTATGCAGAGCTACCGACGAGCATAACCTCGGATAAGTAAACTATCATGAGACAAAGGGAAATTGGTATCGTATGTAAGTGGTTCATTCGATCGCAAAGTAATCGTAGAAATATGCGGGAGCCATATGAATTTCCGATTCCTCTATTGGTTATTGTTCGAGAAGTGTCTCGATCATGTCCGCATAATTCACGAACCGTAGGGAGACACACTTAAGGATTCGACGTTGTTTTGAGTAGTTATGGTATTATGAGAAAGAGACCAATGTTGTTCGAGTATCGGATGGGATCCGGATATCACGAGGTGATCCGTAATGGTCCGGAGAATAAGATTCATATAAGGAAAGTCCCATTTCGGAGTTCGGGAATGATTAGGTGTTTTCATCGGGAATGTTCTAGAAGGTTCGGATTGTCCGGCACTCGGGGAAGGGTACATGAATGTGTCATTGAATGATTGCATCATGTACTAAGTGTTCTTCTGTTCCAAAACTTGAAAGTCAAATGCCAGTTTGAAAGTCAAAGCGCTAAAACAGAAACTGGAAAACAGAAAGCTGGGAAAGAAACTGTGGGAAACAAGCAAGAGGAGGTTGAAACCAACTTGGAGGAGGAGTCCTCTCTCCTCCAAGCGGCCAGCCTAGGCGAGTTGGGGAGGGACTCCTCCCTTCCTGGCGCCAACCCCTCCACCTATAAAAGGAGGGGCAGGGCCTCCTCCTAGACACACAAGTTCCTATCCTCTAATCTCCGGTTTAGAGCCGTTTTGGTTTAGAGCTTCTAATTTCTCTAGCCTGCGGTTTAGAGCCTTCTAATTGGCGTGTCTAATCCCTAGACCACTAATAGCTCTCTCTCATACTCCACCATACTCGCTCCGGCTTAAGGCGAAGCCCTGCGGGATCTCTCCTCTACTTCCGGTACCACGCCGTTGTGCTGTCGGAATCGCGAGGAGAGTGCTACAACCTCCGCTGCCTGCTGGAACAAGGGAGAGGAAGGTCTTCGTCGAGTACCGAACGTGTGACCGACTGCGGAAGCGCTGCCGGAACGCAGCGCCGGAAGGATCGTCTACGCGATCTTGAGATCGGAAAGAGTACGACTACATCACCCACGAGAATCTTCTCTCGTTAACCGCTTTGGAATCTTCGAGGGTAAGTTATTCCATCGACTCGTTGCTACAATCTAGTAGATAGATCTTGGCTTGTTTGTTTGTATGCGATAGAAAATTTTTGTTTTCCATGCTACGAACCCCAAAGTGGTATTAGAGTCGTGTCTATATGTAGATCTGTTGCACGAGTAGAACACAATGGTCATTGTGGGCGTTGATGCTTTTATTGTCGATTGCTTCTTGTGTACTTTGCATCTTGCGGTATGTTGGGATGAAGCGGCCCGGGCTAACCTTACATGACATCGTTCATGAGACTTGCTCCACACTTGACATGCAACTTGTATTGCATAAGTGGCTTTGCGGGTGCCTGTTTCTCCTAGCATAGTTAAGATTCAATTTACAACGGGTGATTGACAATACTAGTATCAATGTTGTGGTTCTTGTTCGTAAGTTAGAACGACACTTATTGAAAGCCCCAAACCACGTAAAACATGCAAAGAAAATTAGAGGCGTCTAACTTTGTTTTGCAGGGGTGTGCTGTGATGTGATATGGCCATGATTGTGATTATATATGATGTATGCAATGTTCCTTATTGTAAGTCGACAAGCGTGAGCCATATGGTTGTCTTTAAATTCTGTTAAGACCCGCGTGTCTATTCAAAGTAGTTGTAATAGTTGAAGCCGGTGGACGACAACCATGGAGAAGCATCATTGACCTTGATGCAATGTCGGTAATGATGGAGATCATGTTCGTGCTTGAAGATGGAGATCGGAAGCACAAAGAAGAAAGGCCATATCATATCACATATTATTGAATTGCATGTGATGTTAATCCTTTATGAATCTTGTATTGCTTAGTAGACGACGGTAGCATTATAAGATGATCCCTCATGCACATGAATTTCAAGTCATAAAGTGTTCACCCTTAGTTAGCACCGTTGCTAAAGCTTGTTGTTTCGAAGCACCACGTGATGATCGGGTGTGTTAGATTCTGCAAGTGTATACAACGTGAGCAAGCCAGATTTGCTCATGCGGAAACTAAGGTTTGATCTTGACGAGCCTAGCATGTACAGACATGGCCTCAGGAACACGGATTACCGAAAGGTAGAGCATGAGTCATATAGTAGATATGATGAACATGTTGATTGTTCGCCATTGGAGCTATATCAACTCTCGTGATGATCGGTTTTGATGTGGTGGATTTGGTTAGTGTGATCACTAAAACAATGTGAGGGATATTGTTTTGAGTGGGAGTTCACCTAGATTAATTTAATTATTAATTAGAACTCAATTTATCATAAACTAAATCAAAGTGAATTTGCATAGTTGTTGTAGTCATTGGCATCTGTTTACCACCTTGCGCTTAGTTGTAATTGAGATGATAGAACTATAGAATTTTGGTTAGTTACTTTACGAACTGGTATCGTATTGTTTTGAAGTGTTAATCTAAAGTTTAAAAGTCCTATTGCAAACTTTCAGTAAGTTCCGGTTACTCCATGAAGTTTAATAATTAGTATTAAATCAAGAGTAACAATTCCAAGTGTTAGTGTATGAGTATCATGTTTGTCTCCATAAGTCTTGATATTCAAAGGATTGTCTTAATATCAAGGTTATCTAGGATCTGAAAGAGTTGTTTCAGAAACCATGATGTGTGGAAGATATTGTGATATCTGAAACGAAGTATTGGTTACAACATGATAGAGTATAATATGGCAAAAGTCATGTTCTCATATTTGATGAGAATTTGCAAAAGGTTGGAGACACTAGTTGTCCTAATCCTCCAAAAGGTTTTGGAGAGCAACATTATACTTGCGATTCACCGTTACAAGCTAAAAGTAGCTTGATCATGGATAAATCCATGATGAGGGTGAATATTTGATGTAGGTAAGATATTTACTACACCAAGAGATTACTAAAGAAAGGAATTTGAAAGAACACCAAATATTTGATGATGGTGATCTACTTCAAAGTGCAAGTCCAAAGACATTGGTATTTAATTATACACGCTTTGGACTATATGTCATATGTATGACTCCACTATTGATGTTGATAGATTCTTTCAAACAAAAAAGGAAATACTGAAAGAGAATCTCATAAATATATGACAGAAAGGAAAAGACTAGAATTGTTCAGCTTAAGTATATAGATGATATACATGTTATGGCTATATTCTTTGCTTATTAAACAATGTGGTTCTCAAGTATTTGATACTGAATTTGTTGGTGTGAATCGTCATACGAAACAACACAATTCATGAACTACAATGGCCTAAGTAACTAGCAAAAGAATATGTGATGATGTTCATCGAGAACAAATAAAGGGTTATTGTGTTGCTCGTTAAACATCAAAGCTTGCCTTCAAAGATTTGTTTTATCAGGTATTATGAGAACAAAAGGGTTGTTCAAATAATTGCCGTAATCCATAAAAGATGGATTCGCAAATCTCGTTGGAGACATCACATCCATAAAACTAGTGCTAAAAGATGTCGAAAGACAAATTGATTGAAAGATCACTTAGGAAGTGACATCGCCGTTTAAATTATACTGAAAAGAAAACATGAAGAAACTCCATGTGGATGGAATTTTGGAGTCTTTTGATTTTTGATCAAATGACACTTGTGAAACTTTCCCAGAGATAATTGAAACTTCGTTCATAGGCCAAAAGGGAACGAAAGACTAGCTTATTGGAATTTGTACATATTGTTGTACGAAGTCCATTATGTGTAGTCAAGAGCGATGGATTTTAACTTCATTTGCTTTTTTCGAAATTTTGAAGTGAATATATGTATATTTACTTAATAAGGATGAAGTATGAAACATTTGAAAAGTTCAAAGACTTTCAAGATGAAGTGCAAAATCATTGTAACAAGAATATAAACAGTTTATGATAAAGATCATAAAGGAAGATATTTGAGTTACAGAGTTTAGCATAATACCTAAGATTTAAGGAATCGTTCCGTGGATTTGCATTTCCGAAACACCATAAGAGTATGGAACGTTCGAGATATGTAATTAAACCTTGTTTGATATGGTAAGATCAAAGGTATAATTCATAAAACTGCCATTATATTTTAAAGATTAAAAGCTTTAGAGATTACCGTTTTTCCACTGAAAAGAGCTCCATCATAATCCGTTGAAATGACACCATATAAAGTTATGGTTTGGGATAAAACCCAAGTTGTTCTTTCTTAAACATTGGTATGCTTTGCATAAGAAAGATGTTTGCAACCAAAGTCGGATGAACCTGTCTTTGTATGTTATTTTGAATAACTGTTAAGTATTCCTCCATAACACCAGAGACAAAAGTGTTTGTCGCTTAGAACGTCAAGTTTCTTTCGGAAGGAATTTTTTCGTGAAAAGTTAAGTGGGAGGACAATAAGAACTTTGATAAGGTTAAAAGAACCTTAGCTATATGTGCAGAGTTGCGCAGCGCCGAAAAGTGTTCCGGAGGCAGCAACAAAGCTCATGGCTCACGTACCTCAAAGGTTGTGGTCGCGGAGATCTAAGTTCCTATTGAAACAAGTAGATCGGGTAAACAATCAAATACCAAGATTTGAGGGTTGAATCATTATTTGAGAATAATGAACCGACTACATGCAAAGAAGCGATGATGGGCCCGACTACCAAATGGCTTGAAGCCATAAAATCCGTGATAGTCCCATACACGAGAAATCAAGTTTTGAACTTGAAGGACCCTCGAGAAAGGTGTAAGACCTTACAGTTGTGTCTGGATCTATAAAGAAATAGACATGGATGTTTTACATCTATGAAATAGTCGACATGTTGGGAAAGAGTTCACAAAATGTTCAAAGGTTGACTATGACAAGATTTGATCTTTCATAGTGATATTTAGTCTAGACGGATTAATGTAGCAACCACTACATATAATTTGTTATATGGTAGTTGAATAAACAAAACAAGTTCTTCTAATAGAATCGTTACCTAGGACATGTGCATAACACGGTCCATAGGGTTTTGTTAATTCAAAAGGATGCTAAAAGCATATGCAAACTTCAATGGTTAAAGTGAGCATCGCGGAGTTGGAATCTTCACTGTGATGAAACTATTAAAGGAGTTTAAAAGTTCATCAGAGACGATGGAGATGCTTGCATTTGCAAGAAATTAAGTGGGAGCGCTAAGACATGTTTCTAATACATTATGTGGAAGACATATTGTTGATTGGAAATAATGTATCTTTTATTAACACATATTAAGAATTTCATCCCGATGAAAGACTTAGGCAAAACCCAAATATTTGGCATCAATAGACGCTAATATGGTTGTGCCAGAAGTACATAGACGAGATATTGAATGAGTTCAATATAGAAACTACAAGAAAGGTTCTTGCATACGTAAAGGATTGAAAGAGTTCAAATGTTGATGATATATTCAAGTGTATAGACATTTGGTAAAGTGAAACAAATAATCAAGTATAGATTGATACTTGATGTATGAAATCACAAAGAGTATTTATATCAATCATACCGTGATATGTACAAATCCAGATATATCCTATGCTCTAAATGTTGTGAGCATATACCGTAATGATTCGTAAGATGATCATTGGACAATAGTAAGGATATTCTTATGATCTTTTGGAAGAACTAAGAGTATAATATTTGTAGAAGTGACAAATAGATGGTTAGTTCATTGTAAAAGTACTACATTGATACTAGTTTTGTCACAAAGTACAAATTAAGTTTATCTCAATCTAAACTAAGGGTGGCACAATATAATGGAAAGTGAGTTCCATAATGGATTTGGATGATTTCCAAAGTTAAGACATTGTGACAGATACTACAACAAAAGGCTAAAGTATATGACTGCTATTATAGCAGCAAAAGAGGGCATTTGTGTCAAGTAGTTTGTTATCAAACTAGGTGTAGTTCACAGAGGGATAATACTATGAAGACATATTGTGCGACAATATTATCAACATGTTTTAACCCCAAAGAACTAAAGGTCACACCGAAAGACCAAATTTATACAAAGCCATCTCATTAGAGAATGAGTGATGCGTAGAGACGCAAAGACATGCAATTACACACGGACCTGGAAGTGTCAGATCCGGAGATCAGTTGACCACTAGCAATCGTGTACATACAACACCGGAAAGCCATAGGTGTTGAATGCACAAAGGTTTGAAACTAGATTATTGACTCTAGTGCAAGTGGGAGACTGTTGGAGATATGCCCAAGAGGCAATAATAAAGTGGTTATTATCATATCTTCACAATTATGATAAATGTTTACATACCATGCTATAATTGTATTAACCGGAAACATTAATACTTGTGTGATTTGTAAACTAAAATAAGAGTCCCTAGTAAAGCCTCTTGTTAAACTAGCTTGTTGGTTAATTTATGATCATGGTTTCCTGATCATGAACATAGAGATGTTATTAACAACAGGATCATATCATTAGGAGAATGATGTGATGGACATACTCCTATAGATAAGCGTAGCATAAAGATCAAGTCATTTCAATAGTTCAATTGCTATATGCTTTCTGATTCATAGTAACCTAATTCCTTCGACCATGAGATCATGCATATCACCTTTACCGGATGGATGCTTTGATGACATCAAACACCACACCGTGAATCGGGTGGCTATAAAGGTGGCATTGAGTGTTCGGAAAGTATTGGTTGAAACACATGGATCAAGAGTGGGATTTGTCCATCCATATGATGGATAGATATACTCTGGGCCCTCTCGGTGAAATGTCATCCAATTAGCTTGCAAGCATGTGACTGGCTCACAAGGGATCACATATCACGGGAATGAGAAAAGAGTACTTATCGGTAATGAGGTTGAACTAGGTATGCAGAGATACCGACGATCATAACCTCGGATAAGTAAACTATCATGAGACAAAGAGAAATTGGTATCGTATGTAAGTGGTTCATTCGATCGCAAAGTAATCGTAGAAATATGTGGGAGCCATATGAATTTCCAGATTCCTCTATTGGTTATTGTTCGGAGAAGTGTCTCGATCATGTCCGCATAATTCACGAACCGTAGGGAGACACACTTAAGGATTCGACGTTGTTTTGAGTAGTTATGGTATTATGAGAAAGAGACCGAATGTTGTTCGGATTCTCGGATGGGATCCGGGATATCACGAGGTGATCCAGAATGGTCCGGAGAATAAGATTCATATAAGGAAAGTCCCGTTTCGGAGTTCGGGAATGATTCCGGTGTTTTCATCGGGAATGTTCTAGAAGGTTCCGGATTGTCCGGCACTCCGGGGGGGAAGGGTACATGAATGTGTCATTGAATGATTGCATCATGTACTAAGTGTTCTTGCTGTTCCAAAACTTGAAAGTCAAACTGCCAGTTTGAAAGTCAAACGGCTAAAACAGGAAACTGTGGAAAACAGGAAACTGTGGGAAACAGGAAACTGTGGGAAACAAGCAAGAGGAGGTTGAAACCAACTTGGAGGAGGAGTCCCTCTCTCCTCCAAGCCGGCGGCCAGCCTAGGCCGAGTTGGGGAGGGACTCCCCTCCCCTTCCCTGGCGCGCCAGCCCCTCCACCTATAAAAGGAGGGGCAGGGCCTCCTCCTAGACACACAAGTTCCTATCCTCTAATCTCCGGTTTAGAGCCGTTTTGGTTTAGAGCTTCTAATTTCTCTAGCCTACGGTTTAGAGCCTTCTAATTGGTGTGTCTAATCCCTAGACCACTAATAGCTCTCTCTCTCATACTCCACCATACTCGCTCCGGCTTAAGAAAGCCTCAGGATCTCCCTCTACTTCCTGTACCACGCCAGTTGCCGGAATCGCGAGGAGAGTGCTACAACCTCCGCTCGCTGGAACAAGGGAGAGGAAGGTCTTCGTCGAAAATTAACGGTGACCGATCATGAAGCGCTGCCGAACGCAGAAGGATCGTCTACACGATCTTGAGATCGGAAAGAGTACGACTACATCACCCACGAGAATCTGCTCTCGTTAACCGCTTTGGAATCTTCGAGGGTAAGTTATTCCATCGACTCGTTGCTACAATCTAGTAGATAGATCTTGGCTTGTTTGTTTGTATGCGATAAATTTTTTTGTTTTCCATGCTACGAACCCCTACAGACAGGTGTATCAAGGTATGTGTGAAACCAAAATAGCAGTAATATTTGTAAAATAATAAATAACATGCACTTGTAAAACATGGGATAATTATGAAAGGGGCATGCCTTCGTTGTTGTTGTTGTTGTTGTTGTTGTTGTTGTTGTTGTTGTTGTTCTGATCTTCCTCATAGTCTTGATTCTGATCGAACTCGCCACTCCCTACTCGTCATAACGATAAACCACACATAAATACAAGCTCCAAATAACCACAAATAAAAATCCAAATGGAAAGATCCAAATAAAAAGATTCAAGTAGGCTTCCGATGTTTGGACGGTTCAGGATATAAAGGTCGGTCTATCGTTCTCGACAAATAATAATACTAGGAAAATAATATAATTTTGATATATCCTATATAGTTGAGTAGATTTAATAGGCACGCAAAGAGCAAACACTCATACGATAGCTAGACATACACTTAAGCTTACACGTGAAAATAAAAACATGCAAACACTATACACATGCAATAACAGAAACAAGCCAAGGTTACTGTAGTCTAATAAGCAAGGTGTTATTATCAATCTATAAGAACAAACTGAAGGGTTTCGCAGCATAATAAATCAAAAAAATTCTATGGATGCGAATGGGAAAGCCAAGATATAATCTAGGAGATGCAAACAACGAGGGGGAATAGATGAGATCTTCATACCCTTGAAGATTCGCACAGCGGAACGTTCGACGAAACGTGGGTGATGTAGTCGTACTCGCTTCTTCTTCTCGCGATCCGATCTGATCTAACACCGCAAGTGACGATGCCTCCGAGAGATCCACACGTGCGGCACCTCGACGTCTCCTCCTTCCTCGGTCCAGCAAGTGGGGTGGAGAGATGGATTGGATCTACAATGCGACGGCGCGGTGCAAGCGGTGGAGAGTTTCTGCAGCAGGCTTCGCCTACACGCAGTCGGGAGGGAGAGAGAGAGGAGGGGCAGCAGGGCGGCTAGGGTTGAGGAGGAGGTGTATGGAAGGGGTGCGCCCCCAGCCCTCTTTATATAGAAGGGTGGGCGGCCAGCCCTATCCCCTCCCCCAAGCCCTAGGTCGGCGGCCAAGGAGGGAGGAGTGGGGGGCAAGTTTCCCCTCCCTTCTAGAAGCTCCCTAGGGTTTCCTAGGTGTTTGGCCGGCTGGGCCCTATGGGGCTTTGTGCCCCTGGCCCAATGCGGCCAGGGCACTCCCTCATAGGCCCATGCCCCCTCCCGGAAGGTGGGGCCACGTTGGTCCCCCTTCGGAAGGTTCTAGAAGCTTTCGGTACAATATCGATTACCCAAAACAATTCCGAACTCCAAAAACTGCATTGCCTTATATGAATCTTATTCTCCGGACCATTCCGGAATCTCTCGTGATGTCCCGGATCCCATCCGAGAGTCCGAACAAAAACTCATAAACCAATTATCCAATCTATCCTAGCATCGAGACACGTTAAGTGTGTGACCCTTCGGGTTCGAGAATATGCAGACATGATCTTATATCAATAATCAACAACGGGGTCTGAAAACCCATATTGACACACACATTCATCGATGATCATATCGGATGAACCACGATGCCAGGATTCAATCAATCCCATATATATATTCCCTTCGTCTCGCGATATTTTACTTGCCCGAGATTTGATCATCGGTACCGTCATACCTAGTTCAATCTCGTTCACAGCAAGTACTTTACTCGTTCTGTAATCCGATATCACTTTGTGATTAACTCCTTAACCACATGCTTGCAAGCGGTGTTGATATCGATTACCGAGTGGGCCCGAAGTATATCTCTCCGACTTGGGAGGGACAAATCCCATCTCGATACATACAACCCAACAGGTACTTTCCGATCACGTGAGAGACACCTTTATGATCACCCTATCATAGGATGACGTTTGATGACCTCAAAGCTTTCTTCCGATACCAGGGAGTTGTATTATCTCATGGTCTAAGGAATACAATATTTGACATAGCAAAAGCTTCGCAAAGATGAACACGATGACACGATCTAATTGATTCGCTTAGTTTGGGTCTGTCCATCATATCATTCTCCCAATGATATGATCTCATTATTAATCGACAACCCATGTCTATGGTTAGGAAACCTTAACCATCATTAATCAATAAGCTAGTTCATAGAGGCGTACTAGGGACACGGTGTTGTTCACAAACCACACAAGTATTAAAGTTTCCGCTTAATACAATTCTAGCATGGAATATAAACTTTATCATGAACAAGAATTATAATAATAACATCTTTATTATTGCCTCTAGGGCATAATTCCAACACAAACGACCTGACGTGCTTTACATGTTAAAACCTGATTAGCTAAATATTACCAGATCGAGTAAGACCAAAGTTTAAGGCTAGCAAAAGTATGTATAGCTAATCAGTATACACAAGTGAAAAACAAACAGTACCGAGAGACTTAATAATTCTACTAAACATGTTTACAAGTGGAATCGATTACGACACTACTACACTACCAGAACAAGCAACCGATTGACGGTGTTCGTGATGCAAAGAATTCAAACTAGACACAAGAATACCTAATAGCTAGCAGCAAGATCCAAACTCAATTACACGGACACGACCCTCTGCCTAAGTGATGCACAGGAACCAGCGGTTCTTAGAAAAACAATAAACATACTCAACTAGTAGAATCCATGGTACATGCATGCCATCACAAGGACGTGCATCGTAAGCTCACAACAATGCATCTAGATCAAATCTAACCTTAAAACAGTTTGAAAAAACAACAAATATAATCATATTTACAAACACTATTTTAAAAAAACAACAAATATAATCATATTTATAAACACTAGTGGGTTCCTAGACTTAATCAGCACGATTCCTATGTGAAGTCTGATCAAATACGAGGTACGACAAGCTGTCTACACGTCCATGTCATAGATCGGCATTCGGTTCACCGGCAACCGTGCAAACTATAAAACTATGGCTAGAAATCATGTCTAGGAGGTAGGTCGCATCTATACTAACGCGTGTGTGCAAGAACTTCTGCTGGAGCTTACCGAGCGCGACAAGATCGTCCGCGGAAGGTGATGAACCGAGCTGGAACGGCGGGCGAGTACGTCGAACGTGATCCGCGGTTTGTCCTTCTGGTTTCACGAATCAACTCTCCTCCTTCTCTTGTTCCTTGCGGCGCAGCAGCTCCTTCTCCTGTGACCGGATTCGTCGGGAACGCGAGCGGCGTTCTGCGGCGGCCTCGCGGATCTTCGCGAGATTATATCCGTTTTTCGAGCTAGGGTTCTAGGTGGCGGCGGTGGGTTGAAAAGAGAAAACCAGGGTCGACCTAAGGTGTATATATATCGATAGGAGGCGGTGTGCAAGCGTAGGAATCGGGGGCGGATGGATTCCCGTCGCTGATGTACGTACGCGGCACAGACTCCTCACGTGAAGACAGGACGAGCTGCGATGCTGGACAGTCTACGCTGGTTGGATTGGGCTTTTGTGGGTTACATGGTTGGGCTGGTGAGGTGGTTGCATCGATAGCAAAACAAAACTAAGAGCTACAAACCGATAGGTACAAGAATAAGAGAAGAGGAGTAGCCAGGTTCGTGCATGCACATATCAAACCATGCACGTGCATGGGTATGCATACGAGGAAATCCAAATTCAAATAGAATTTCAAAGAACCACTTTAGAAACGAATTGGGAATCAAACCAGATCCAAATATTCTCTTGATTAAATCAATTACAAATAGTTTGGAATTAGTTTCTAAAAACTACGAATAAAATATTCCTTTATTTTATGAAACTGCAACATCCTTTGTAAAAAAAAATTGACCCGTAAAAATCAGGATGTTACACGCACGAGTGAGGGAAAGTGCGCAAAAATACTAGTGTTGTCTGTGGGGTTAGTCTAGAGTTCCTATTTAGCTATCAGGAGTGACAGCCGCTAGTCCAGAGAGGCCATGGTGTTACAAGTGTATTAGAGTCAATCCTCGCGGTTACACGGGTGTGTACGGGGCAGTGGCAGACATGTGTAGTATGGCACATGTGGCCCGGTATAGACACGGCATGGCACATGGGCCAACACTGGACGCACTGACATATGCCAAGAGGAGGTGTTCCTGGCTTGTGATTGATCGACAAGAGCGTCTTCTAAGGATGGATATATGTGAGACCCTGGTACATGGCTTAACAAGATTGACAGTATACCAATATTAGCAAGTTGTAACTTTTTTCCGGAAGCTCATCTGAAAAGAACTCTGAGGTTAATCTTGTTTGGCCTAGAGAAATTTAAGGATGAGTGACCGACCGGGAAGTGGGTACCGGGTGCGCGCACGAGTGAGGACAAAGTACAGAGAAAAGATTAGTGTTAGTCTGTGAGGTTAGTCTAGTGTAACACCCTCAGAATCGGACCTATGCAAGTTTGGGCAAAATTCACCAAACCCGCATAGAAACGATTCAAAGGTGCCCACCAAGCACTTTCGTGCGGGTGGAAAACGAAGTAATAACATCACACAACAGTCCTCGATGGGACCCACAGAACAGATATATATATAAGCGACTCCATGAGTCAAGAATACAGATATAATATACAAGGATCCAAATCACCTTGAAAACGATAGAGCGTCCAGCTACGGACAAGATGCAAATGGGGCTAAGAGCCCTGAAGAATAACCAATGGCGTCCATAACCCTGCCCAGGCCAAGCCGGAAGGGTAACCCTGCTAACGGCGTCGATCTCAAAACCTGCTTAACAAAAGGGGTGCCGACAAAGGGCAAAGCAGAAAACAAAGAAGGAGCCAAGATCGAGGCCAAGACACGCGAGGCTAGAATTGCGGTCCTCGCCTACATAGGTATGGTGGATCAAGCGGCAGCATGCACTAAACAACCTATAGAGACTCGATACAACTGGCGGATATCAGAGAGGGATGAGAATGACCTATCCGGATCCAACCTGAAGCTAACACCAAACAAACCCATCCTGGTGTTTCCCCCTCGAGACCAAACGAGGAAGTCAACCGAGGAACTCACGCAGTTGGCAGTTTTACTTATTCAGTTATAGTTGCGGCACTTTACTAGTCAGATTTAAATAATCGTCCTGATAAGGTAAGCAGTGGGCACTTTTAGTTAACCATTCCGTTATAGTTGTAACTCTTACTAATCAGGTGCAAATAGCATGAGATAATCCCAAAACCCAGCAGTTGTTGGTACTTTTATTCAGCCAATTCGTTGTAGTTGCAATACTTACTAGTCATATACATTTGTCGCAAGCGACAACCAAACAAGCAATTGTGGGCAGTATTATTTAGCCATTCCGTTATAGTGGAGCTGATTACTAGTCATTATAAGTCAAATTTATAGCGGTAAACTTTAGTTATGCTTGTCTATGATCGAGATACTGTGCTCCAAGTCGTCCATATCCGCGGACACGGCTTTCAGAAAGTTTTACCCGCCGGTGCACCAATAGCAACACACGCTCGATCAACCTCGAAAACCAAATCAAAACCCAACGAGGCTTTCACGATAACAATCACAGATTCAGAAATATTTCAGGGGCCACCCTTAAGTAGAATCCGAACGGAGTAAGCAAGCGAGGCGGCCTCAAGGTCCGGTGGACGGCCAGTGATCGGGAACCCCAAACGGGCTTGTCGACACCGCGTAACGTGTCCCGATCCTAAACAAGACAAAGGTGCGGTACCTCGCACAATCGTAAATAAAGCGATAAAACATGGCATAAGTACAGATCGTAAATAAAACCTCAAACTAGTTTGTGGCCCCAAGAAATAAGTCTGAATCAAGCTCGCTCAGGGGGTCCCATATACCTCCGGATGTGGATAGCGAAAAAATCAAGGAACAGTATCAAGTACTGGGTCTTACGGGACACAAGTGGGCGTTCGAAACCAAATATTATCTATCACCCACCGATGCCTCGCTTATTCAATTTTAGTTGTTAAACAGAAAGTAAAGTGACGATAAGTAAAACTAGAATCATCTCCAACATCAACATGCGGCAATACATCAAGAATCGTGGCATATGACGACACACATCAGCACTTGAGCAAGCAACTACGACGCGCAAGTCCAACTATCTACCAAACAACAGGTAATAGGGTGTGTCCAAGGCAATATACGGCTGCAGAGAATAACACGGGTACGGAAACTAAAGCATCGCAACACAGATAGCAATAGATCAACAGGGGGAATAAAGACTATAAAAGTAAGATAGGTAGAAAGGGAGAGATGCTCGCCTGAAAACATTGTTGAAAGGTTCATCCGAAGATCGGGGCGAAGCTCACATCAACTCAACGGCCTTATCCGCGAAGAAGCAAAACACTAGAAGAAACACCGGATGCGATATTTAATACAAAGGCAGAAGATCGGCATGATGCATGTATGATGTATGGCATGGCAAGGTGCGATGCAATTAGGTCAAATTAAGCGGAACCGGGGTCCCGACAATTAATTAGGTGGTTCAAGTTGTTTAGATCCCGCAAATTAAATGTGGTTTAGCAAGTCAACAGATGGAGCCGGTTCGCTACACATGTTTAAATGAGGCCAATATAAGGTTGGAGTTGCCCGCATATGGGCCCCATATTTAGTTATTAGGTGAATCGGCATAAGGCCCCCAAACCACGTGATATGCATGCGAGATGAATGATTTGATGTGCAACAATTATATTATGTTATGAAAATAGGGTTTCGGGAAGAGGTTCACACGATGAGGGGTCTCGACGATCTTGGGTTCCGGGGTTCGGGGTTCGACAGGGTCCAGGGTCCAGGGTTGACGGGTTCGGCCTCGACGGAAGCGTTCTTGGAGCTCAGGGTTGGCCTTGGCGTTCGAGATGAGGTGCTTGTCGTCCGGGGATCCTCCGAGACTGTGCTGTCGACCTTGGGGTTCCGACTATGTTCGTTGGCCGCGAACTTGTTCAGCGAAGGTACGGCCTCCGGGTCCGGGTGGAAGAACTTTGCGTGCCCGAGAGACGATCTTGTCGCATCTGCGTCGACCATCTTGGCGTTCGGGAAGTAGTTCTCGGTGTTCCGAGGCGAAGGTCTTGATGGTGCCGGGTTGAAAACATCGGGTTTTCCGTGAACGAGATCTTGGCGCGTCCTGGGCACGGGAACGACGCCAAAACGGACGAGGCACGGGGCAGGGGCGCGTCGAGGCTCGGGGACACGCACGGGAACGGCGGGCCCCTGACGGGGACGACGGGCTCAGGGCTAGCAGGCTCGAGGCGGGCCTCTAGGCGGCGCGGCCTGGTCCAGCTCACATGCGCGGGCTCGTCGCCGGCGACGAGGACGGATGGCGGCACCTGGCGCGGCAGGGCTTGGGGTCGGGGACGGACGGCGAGCGGCGGTGGCGGCGATCGGCTGTCGCCACGCTGCCAGCAGCGAGGACGGGGCGGCGGAGCCCGACGCGAGGCAGCCGCGGCAGACTCGAGGAGGGGCGTCGCGGTGGCGCGAAGCCGCGAGCGCCGGAGCGCGAGGCCGGGCTGGCGGAGCTGGCGGCGCTGAGCGCACGCCGGGCGAGAAGAGGCGAGGCTGGTCGGGCGACGCGGCTGGGGAGGCCGGAGCTGGCGCGACTCGAGGCGGAGGCCACGGCACCATGGAGCGGTTGGGGCGCGGGGAGCAGCGGAGCGGTGGTGGCTGCCGGGCGACGCCAAAGCGACCACGAGACAGGCGCCCATGAAATGAGGACGCGGCAAGGCGGAAACCGGGGCGAGGGAGGAGGGTCGGCCTCGGGAGGAGAGGATGGTGGGGGTCTGGCGCCGGGAAGAGGCTGGGAAGAAGAGGAGGGAGGGGCAGGACGCCAGGGGAGGCGGTTCATGGGCGTGGGCAGGGTAGGTGGGACCAGGGGACAGCGGGGCCAGCGCAGTCGGTCGAGGTGCGTGCGTTAGTGCGTGTAGTGTGCGTGAGTGGTCTTGGGCCGGGAGGGTGGGTGAGAGGTGAGGGAGGAATTGGCCACGTGGCGGTGGGGATTGGGTGAGGGTTTGGGAGAGGTGAGGTGGCAGGATGTTATTGGGTAGGGTGAGGTGGCTTGGGTGTGTGGTAGATAATTGGGTGAGTTTAGGATTAGATGGGGCAGGTGGGATGGACCGATTTTATTTACAGGTCGTTCGTCAATCGCCCGCTCGACCGCCTATTAAAATAATTTAAATTTTATTTATTCTAAACGGGCCGTGCAAACCAATAGCGCCAAAACAAAATATTCCGGGACCCGTTTTCGCTTGAATAAGAATGGGGCGTTTGGAAAAGATCGGGTTTTCAAAATAGTTTTGGCAAACAATGCATGATGATGACGATGCAATGCACAAATTCAACGCGATTTTCTAGTAGTGATTTTGCGGGATGCCACAATTCGACACCACTAACAATGGATCTCGCCCTCGAGATCCGCCTCATGGTACCGGAAGGAAGGTCGGCGATCTGATCCGTTGCGATTCGTGTAGATCTTCGCGACACCACTAACGATGGTTCCTTCTTCATCTGGAAAACGGCGACACCACCAACAAAGGGTCGTTGTTCCTGATCGTCGAGAGAGCACTCCGGAAACAAAAGGTCGAAGGTAGAGGTATCAACAAATAAAGCCACCCCTAACTTCCGTGAACGGAGTAAAATCGCGGGACCCACCGATTCGATGTACAAGAGCGAATAATAAGAGTAGTCGGATGGTGATCAGTCCATCGTGCACCCAAACCATTACTCTGCACATGAATAGGCGAATTATGCAACCAACTCTCGGAATTAGACCAAGATCCTCTTAGATGGTATCCTAACAAGGAATGTTGCGCCAGAAATCGTATGAAAGACACAACGATTAGGTTTCGCGATGGTTCCATTGGCATGAACAACACATGCTCAAGGTATACTCCAACTTCACCAAAGCTCGTCCTTCTCATATGTTTTTCAACGACACTGATATCCGGCAAGGAACACATAGGGATAAGAACAAAAGATTGGAGGAAGGGTACAACAGACAAGTTGCAGATTGATGATCGTAGCACCTCCGTTACAAAAGGAAGAAAGTGAAACCCTAAAGGTACGACGGAAACCCAACCACGAGAAATCCTGGACTCGAAGAGAGAGAAGAGAGCAGATTCAAAACGTAGAGATAAGAGGGGAATAGCAGAGGGGTAAGGAGTAAAATCATACCTAGTCAGAACTATCCAACCGATTTTGCAAAATAGTTTTGACTCTCTACCGTTAGCTAGGTTATCCTACAGTGGACTTGTGGGTATCGCAACCGAGCTCGATACCACTCAGTAACACCCTCGATCGGACCTATGCAAGTTTGGGCAAAATTCACCAAACCCGCATAGAAACGATTCAAAGGTGCCCACCAAGCACTTTCGTGCGGGTGGAAAGCAATAATAACATCACACAACAGTCCTCGATGGGACCCATGAGATATATATATAAGCGACTCCATGAGTCAAGAATACAGATATAATATACAAGGATCCAAATCACCTTGAAAGCGAGCGTCCAGCTACGGACAAGATGCAAATGGGGCTAAGAGCCCGAAGAATAACCAATGGCGCCCATAACCTGCCCAGCCAAGCGGAAGGGTAACCACGCTAACGGCGTCGATCTCAAAACCTGCTTAACGAAAGGGTGCCGACAAAGGGCAAAGCGAAAACAAAGAAGGAGCGTCGATCGAGGCCAAGACACGGCGAGGCTAGAAAGGCCACCTCGCCTACATAGGTATGGTGGATCAAGCGGCGGCAGATGCACTAAACAACCTATAGAGACTCGATACAATGGCGGATATCGAGAGGGATGAGAATGACCTATCCGGATCCAACTGAAGCTAACACCAAACAAACCCATCCTGGTGTTTCCCCTCGAGACCAAACAAGGAAGTCAACCGAGGAACTCACGCAGCTGGCGCTTTACTTATTCGTTATAGTTGCGGCACTTTACTAGTCGATTTAAATAATCGTCACGATAAGGTAAGCGGGGCACTTTTAGTTAACCATTCCGTTATAGTTGTAACTCTTACTAATCAGGTGCAAATAGCATGAGATAATCCCAAAACCCAACAGTTGTTGGTACTTTTATTCAGCCAATTCGTTGTAGTTGCAATACTTACTAGTCATATACATTTGTCGCAGTCGACAACCAAACAAGCAATTGTGGGCAGTATTATTTAGCCATTCCGTTATAGTGGAGCTGATTACTAGTCATTATAAGTCAAATTTATAGCGGTAAACTTTAGTTATGCTTGTCTATGATCGAGATACTGTGCTCCAAGTCGTCCATATCCGCGGACACGGCTTTCAGAAAGTTTTACCCGGCCGGGGTGCACCAATAGAAACACACGCTCGATCAACCTCGGAAAAACCAAATCAAAACCCAACGAGGCTTTCACGAGAACAATCACAGATTCAGAAATATTTCAGGGGCCACCTTAAGTAGAATCCATAACGGAGTAAGCAAGCTCGGCGGCCTCAAGGTCCAGGTGGACGGTGAGCGATCGGGAACCCCAAGCGGGCTTGTCGACACCGTAAACGTGTCCCGATCCTAAGCGATGCAGGTGCGATTACCTCGCAATCGTAATAAAGCGAAGAAACATGGCATAAGTAGATCGTAAATAAAACCTCAAACTAGTTTGTGGCCCCAAGAAATAAGTCCGAATCAAGCTCGCTCAGGGGTCCCATATACCTCCCGGATGTGGATAGCGAAAAAATCAAGGAACAGTATCAAGTACTCGGGGTCTTACGGGACACAAGTGGGCGTTCGAAACCAAATATTATCTATCACCCACCGATGCCTCGCTTATTCAATTTTAGTTGTTAAGCGTAAAGTAAAGTGACGATAAGTAAAACTAGAATCATCTCCAACATCAACATGCGGCAATACATCAAGAATCAGGCATATGACGACACATCAGCACTTGAGCAAGCAACTACGCATAAGTCCAACTATCTACCAAACAACAGGTAATAGGGTGTGTCCAAGGCAATATACGGTACAGAGAATAACACTGCACGGAAACTAAAGCATCGCAACACGATAGCAATAGATCAACAGGGGAATAAAGACTATAAAAGTAAGATAGGTAGAAGGAGAGATGCTCACGAAAACATTGTTGAAAGGTTCATCCGAAGATCGGGGCGAAGCTCACATCAACTCAACGGCCTTATCCGCGAAGAAGCAAAACACTAGAAGAAACACCGGATGCGATATTTAATACAAAGGCAGAAGATCGGCATGATGCATGTATGATGTATGGCATGGCAAGGTGCGATGCAATTAGGTCAAATTAAGCGGAACCGGGGTCCCGACAATTAATTAGGTGGTTCAAGTTGTTTAGATCCCGCAAATTAAATGTGGTTTAGCAAGTCAACAGATGGATCCGGTTCGCTACACATGTTTAAATGAGGCCAATATAAGGTTGGAGTTGCCCGCATATGGGCCCCATATTTAGTTATTAGGTGAATCGGCATAAGGCCCCCAAACCACGTGATATGCATGCGAGATGAATGATTTGATGTGCAACAATTATATTATGTTATGAAAATAGGGTTTCGGGAAGAGGTTCACACGATGAGGGGTCTCGACGATCTTGGGTTCCGGGGTTCGGGGTTCGACAGGGTCCAGGGTCCAGGGTTGACGGGTTCGGCCTCGACGGAAGCGTTCTTGGAGCTCAGGGTTGGCCTTGGCGTTCGAGATGAGGTGCTTGTCGTCCGGGGATCCTCCGAGACTGTGCTGTCGACCTTGGGGTTCCGACTATGTTCGTTGGCCGCGAACTTGTTCAGCGAAGGTACGGCCTCCGGGTCCGGGTGGAAGAACTTTGCGTGCCCGAGAGACGATCTTGTCGCATCTGCGTCGACCATCTTGGCGTTCGGGAAGTAGTTCTCGGTGTTCCGAGGCGAAGGTCTTGATGGTGCCGGGTTGAAAACATCGGGTTTTCCGTGAACGAGATCTTGGCGCGTCCTGGGCACGGGAACGACGCCAAAACGGACGAGGCACGGGGCAGGGGCGCGTCGAGGCTCGGGGACACGCACGGGAACGGCGGGCCCCTGACGGGGACGACGGGGCTCCAGCGGGGCTAGCACAGGCCTGAGGCGGGGCCTCTGGGCGGCGCGGCGCGGCCTGGTCCAGCTCACATGCGCGGGCTCGTCGCCGGCGACGAGGACGGATGGCGGCACCTGGCGCGGCAGGGCTTGGGGTCGGGGACGGACGGCGGAGCGGTTGGTGGCGGTTGACCGGCGGGCTGCTGCTGCCACGCGCTGAGGCGAGAGGACGGCAGGGCGGGCGGAGCCCGAGGCGAGGCAGCGGCGAACTCGAGAGGGGCGTCAGTGGCGGCGAGCTCCGGCGGGAGCGCCGAGTGAGGCGCTGGCGGAGCTGGGCGGCGGCGCCGTGAGCCGCACGCCGGGTGAGAAGAGGCGAGGCTGGTCGGGCGACGCGGGCAGGAGGCCGGAGCCGGCGCGACTCGAGGCGGAGGCCACGGCACCGGAGCGGTTAGCAGTCTGGAGCAGCGTGAGCGGGTGGCTGCTGCACGGGCGACGCCAGCGACCACGGCGAGACAGGCGCCAGCCGAGGACGGGCGGGACAGGCGGAAACCGGGGGCGAGGGAGGAGGGTCGGCCTCGGGAGGAGAGGATGGTGGTGGGGGGTCTGCGCCGGCGCCGGGGAAGAGGCTGCGGGAAGAAGAGGAGGGAGGCGGGGCAGGGACGCTGCGGGGGAGGCGGTTCGCGGGGCGTGGGCAGGCAGGGTAGGTGGGACCCAGGGGACAGGGCGGGGCCCGCGCCGCAGGGTCGGTTCCAGGGTGGTGCGTGCGTTAGTGCGTGTAGTGTGCGTGAGTGGTACTGGGCCAGCTGGCTGGGAGTGGGTGGGGCTGAGAGGTGTGAGGGAGGGAATTGGCCACGTGGCAGGTGGGGATTGGGTGAGGGTTTGGGAGAGGGTGAGGTGGCAGGATGTTATTGGGTAGGGTGAGGTGGCTTGGGTGTGTGGTAGATAATTGGGTGAGTTTAGGATTAGATGGGGCAGGTGGGATGGACCGATTTTATTTCTGGGGCGGTCGTTCGGGTCAATCGGCCCGTTCGACTGCCCCTATTAAAATAATTTAAATTTTTATTTATTCTAAACGGGCCGTGTGCAAACCAATAGCGGCCAAAACAAAATATTCCGGGGACCCGGTTTTCGGCGTTTGAATAAGAATGGGGCGTTTGGAAAACAGATCGGGGTTTTCGAAAATAGTTTTGGCAAACAATGCATGATGATGACGATGCAATGCACAAATTCAACGCGATTTTCTAGTAGTGATTTTGCGGGATGCCACATCTAGAGATCCTATTGAGCTGCCAGGAGTGACTGCCGTTGGTCCGGAAAGGCCGGGGTGTTACAACGTGTCATGTCTTCGACAGTCCATGTTGAAGTTGGATGCAGAGAATGTCTGAAAAGCAGAAACATTAGAGAAGCGATAGTGATTTGAGTCTTTATGGCGACGAGGAAGTGGATGCGTGATCATTGACTCGCAACAATGATTGTTTGTGAGGGTTGTTGGAGATATGCCCTAGAGGCAATAATAAATATAGTTATTGTTATATCTTTGTGTTTATGATAAATGTTTACATTCATTCTATAATAGTATTAACAAGGAAACATTAATACTTGTGTGATTTGTAAACTTAAATTGAAGTCCCTAGTAAAGCCTCTTCATAATACTAGCTTGTTGGTTAATAAATGATTGTGGTTTCCCTATCATGAACATTGAGATGTTATTAACAACAAGATCATATCATTAGGAGAATGATATGGTGTACATACTCCTATAGATAAGCGTAGCACAAAGATCAAGTCATTTTAATAGTTCAATTGCTATATGCTTTCTGATACATAGTAACCTAATTCCTTCGACCATGAGATCATGCATATCAGCTTTACCGGATGGATGCTTTGATGACATCAAACACCACACCGTAATTGGGTGGCTATAAAGGTGGCATTGAGTGTTCGGAAAGTATTGGTTGAGACACATGGATCAAGAGTGGGATTTGTCGATCCATATGACGGATAGATATACTCTGGGCCCTCTCGGTGGAATGTCATCCAATTAGCTTGCAAGCATGTGACTGGCTCACAAGGGATCACATATCACGGGAACGATAAAAGAGTACTTATCGATAACGAGGTTGAACTAGGTATGCAGAGATACCGACGATCATAACCTCGGATAAGTAAACTATCATAAGACAAAGGGAAATTGGTATCGTATGTAAGTGGTTCATTCGATCGCAAAGTAATTGTAGAAATATGTGGGAGCCATATGAATTTCCAGATTCCTCTATTGGTTATTGTTCGGAGAATTGTCTCGATCATGTCCGCATAATTCACGAACCGTAGGGAGACACACTTAAGGATTCGACGTTGTTTGAGTAGTTATGGAATGATGAGAAAGAGACCGAATGTTGTTCGGAGTCTCGGATGGGATCCGGGATATCACGAGGAGATCCGGAATGGTCCGGAGAATAAGATTCATATAAGGAAAGTCCTATTTCGGAGTTGGAGAATAGTTCCGGTGTTTTCATCGGAAATGTTCTAGAAGGTTCTGGAATGTCCGGCACTCCGAAAGGTAAGGGTACATGAATGTGTTATATCAAGTTTATACGATTGCATCATGTACTAGGTGTCATCGCTGAACAAAATAAAGGGTTTAATCAAATCCTAGTTTGAAAAAGTCAAACGCCAATTTGAAAGTCAAACGGCTATTTTGGGAAGTGGAGAGGGAGGTGGAAACCGAGTTGGGGAGGAGTTCCTCCTCCACCGCCGCCCACCTTGAAGCCGAGTGGAGGAGGACTCCCTCCCTTGGCGCCCTCCACCTATAAAGGAGGGCGGGCTGCCCTCTACACACAAGATCTCCACCCCGAAACCCTAGCCATGGGCGCCACCTCCTCCTTGCCGCGCCCTAAGGCAAACCGCCGCCAACACCTAGCTAACCCTAGCCGCCGGCTTGCCCCCTCCTTGGTGTGTCTAAACCCTAGAACACCGAGGTCTCTCTCATAGTTCACCATACTCGCTCCGGCTTAAGGCGAAGCCCTGCGAGATCTCCCCTCTACTTCCGGTACCACGCCGTTGTCTTTGCCAAATCGCGAGGAGTGCTACAACCTCCATTTTCTTTGGAACAAGGAGAGGAAGGTCTTCGTCAGTACCGAACGTGTGACCGACTGCGGGGAAACTTGGAGCAGCCCGGAAGGATCGTCTACGCGATCTTGAGATCAGGAAGAGTACGACTACATCACCCACGAGAATCCGCTCTCGTTAAACACTTTGGAATCTTCAAGGGTGAGTTATTCCATCGACTCATTGCTACAATCTAGTAGATAGATCTTGGCTTGTTTGTTTGTATGCGATAGAAATTTTTGTTTTCCATGCTACCAAACCCTACAGTGGTATCAGAGTCGTGTCTATATGTAGATCTGTTGCACGAGTAGAACACAATGGTCATTGTGGGCGTTGATGATTTTATTGTCGATTGCTTCTTGTGTACTTTTCATCTTGCGGGATGTTGGGATGAAGCGGCCCGGGCTAACCTTACATGACATCGTTCATGAGACTTGCTCCACGCTTGACATGCAACTTGTATTGCATAAGTGGCTTTGCGGGTGCCTGTTTCTCCCAAAGATAGTTAAGATTCAATTTACAACGGGTGATTAACAATGCTAGTATCAATGTTGTGGTTCTTGTTCGTAAGTTAGAACGACACTTATTGAAAGCCCCAAACCACGTAAAACATGCAAAGAAAGTAGAAGCGTCTAACTTTGTTTTGCGAGGGTGTCTTGATGTGATATGGCCATGATTGTGATTATATTTGATGTATGCAATGTTCCTTATTGTAAGTTGGCAACCGGCAGGAGCCATATGGTTGTCTTTAATTTATGTTAAGACCCGCGTGTCTATTCAAAGTAGTTGTAATAGTTGAAGCCGGTGGACGACAACCATGGAGAATCGTCATTGACCTTGATGCAATGCCGGTGATGATGGAGATCATGTTCGTGCTTGAAGATGGAGATCGAAAGCACAAAGAAGAAAGGCCATATCATATCACATATTATGAATTGCATGTGATGTTAATCCTTTATGCATCTTGTATTGCTTAGTTAACGACGGTAGCATTATAAGATGATCCCTCATGCACATGAATTTCAAGTCATAAAGTGTTCACCCTTAGTTAGCACCGTTGCTAAAGCTTGTTGTTTCGAAGCACCACGTGATGATCAGGTGTGTTAGATTCCGCAAGTGTATACAACGTGAGCAAGCCAGATTTGCTCATGCGGAAGATAAGGTTTGATCGTGACGAGCCTAGCATGTACAGACATGGTCTCGGAACACGGATCACCGAAAGGTAAAGCATGAATCATATAGTAGATATGATGAACATGCCGATTGTTCGCCATTGAAACTATATCAACTCGCGTGATGATCGGTGTTGATGTGGTGGATTTGTTTCGTGTGATCACTAAAACAATGTGAGGGATATTGTTTTGAGTGGGAGTTCACCTAGATTAATTTAACTATTAATTAGAACTCAATTTGTCATAAACTTAGTCTAAACTATTGGAAGTATGTTGTAGATCAATGGCGGCCCCTACCATCAATTTTAATGCGTTCCTAGAGAAAGAAAAGTTGAAAACAATGGAAGCAACTTCGCGGATTGGTTCCACAATTTGAGGATTGTCCTCACAGCTGGTAATTTGACCTATGTGTTGGATGCACCGCTGGGTGACCCGCCTGCAGCTGATGCTGCCGACGAAGTAAAGAATGTTTACCTCGCTCGGAAGACTCATTACTCCACAGTTCAGTGTGCTATTTTGTATGGTTTAGAATCGGAGCTTCAGAAAAGGTTTTAGAATTCAGACCCACATGATATTGTCCGTGATCTCAAATTGATCTTTGAGACTCACGCAGCAATTGAGAGCTATGAGGCTTCTGAAAAGTTCTTTAACTGCAAGATGGAAGAGGGCAGCTCCGTTAGTGAGCATGTGCTTAAAATGTCTGGGCACGCAAACAAACTTCAAAGCTTGGGTATAGTGATTCCTAATGCTTTGGGGATTTACCATGTCCTCCAATCACTACCACCAAGTTACAAGAACTTTGTGATGAACTACAATATGCAAAACATGAACAAGCAGTTGCCAGAACTGTTTGCTATGTTGAAATCTGCAGAAGTGGAGATCAAGAAAGAGCACCAAGTGTTGATGGTAAATAAGACCACCAAATTCAAGAAAGGCAAGTTTAAGCAAAAGGGACACTTCAAGAAGGGTGGTAAGAAAGTTACCGCACCGACGAAGAAGACCAGGGCTGGACCTAAGCCTGATACTGAGTACTTTTACTACAAGGGAGAAGGTCACTGGAAGCGGAATTGCCCAAAGTACTTGGCGGATTTGAAGAACGGCAACATCAAGAAGAAAGGTATATCCGATATACATGTTATTGATGTGTATCTCACTAGTACTCGTAGTAGTGCACAGGTATTTGATCTTGGTTAGGTTGCTCATATTTGTAACTCGAAGCAGTCTTTGCAGAATAAACGGAAGCTAGCGAAGAACGAGGTGACGATGCGCGTGGGAAACGGATCAAAGGTTGATGTGATCGCGGTCGGCATGCTACCCCTTCATCTACCATCAGGATTAGTTTTATACTTAAATAATTGTTATTTGGTGCCTGCGTTAAGCATGAACATTATATCGGGATCTTGTTTATTGCGAGATGGTTACTTGTTTAAGTCCGAGAAAAATGGTTGTTCGATTTATATGAGTAATATGTTTTATGCACATGCACCTGTGATAGATGGTCTATTCTTATTGAATCTCGATAGTGGAAATACACATATTAATAACATTGAGGCTAAACGTTTAAAATCGAGAGATAATTCGACCTATATGTGGCACTGTCGTCTTGGTTACATTGGACTGAAGCGTATGAAGAAACTCCATTCCGATGGACTTCTTGAATCACTTGATTTCGAATCACTTAAAAGATGCGAAGCATGTCTGATGGGTAAAATGACTAAGACTCCATTTTCTGGTATGATGGAGCGAGCTACGGACTTATTGGAAATCATACATACTGATGTGTGTGGTCCAATGAGTGTAGCATCGTGATGGTTATCGTTATGTTCTTACCTTCACGGATGACTTGAGTAGATATGGGTATATCTATTTCATGAAACATAAGTCCGAAACTTTCAAGAAGTTTAAGGAATTTCAAAGTGAGGTTGAGAATCAACGTAACAAGAAGATTAAATTTATACGTTCTGATCGTGGAGGTGAATATCTAAGTTACGAGTTTGGCGAGCATTTGAAGAAATGCGGAATACTTTCACAATTGACACCGCCAGGAACACCACAGCGTAATGGTGTGTCCGAACGTCGTAATCGAACTCTCTTAGATATGGTTCGTTCTATGATGTCACTTACAGATTTACCGCTATCATTTTGGGGTTATGCATTAGAAACAGCCGCATTCACTTTAAATAGGGCACCATCTAAATCCGTTGAAACGACACCGTATGAATTATGGTTTGGGAATAAACCTAAATTGTCGTTCCTTAAAGTTTGGGGTTGCGAATCCTATGTAAATAAGTTACAGCCGGACAAGCTTGAACCCAAAGCGGAAAAATGCGTCTTCATAGGATACCCGAAGGAAACTATTGGGTATACCTTCTATCATAGATCCGAGGGCAAAATCTTCGTTGCCAAGAATGGATCCTTTCTAGAGAAGGAATTTCTATCGAAAGAAGTGACTGGGAGGAAAGTAGAACTCGACGAGGTTGTCGAACCTTCTCTCAAAATTGCGAGTAGCGCAGCACCGAAAGAAGTTCCTGTGGTGCCTGCACCAATAAGAGAGGAAGCTAATGATGATGATCATGAAACTTCGGTTGTAGTTGCTATAGAGCCTCGCAGGTCAACGAGAACTCGTACCACTCCTGATTAGTATGATCCCGTTATGAGTGTCATGTTGGTGGACAACACCGATGACCCTGCGACATATGAGGAAGCGATGATGAGCCCAGATTCCAATAAATGGCAAGAAGCCATGAAATCCGAGATTGGATCCATGTACGAAAACCAAGTATGGACTTTGGTGGACTTACCGGATGGCCGGAAGGCTGTCGAGAACAAATGGATTTTCAAGAAGAAAACAGATGCTGATTGTAATATTACTGTCTATAAAGCTCGACTTGTCGCAAAAGGGTTTCGACAAATTGAAGGAGTTGACTACGATGAGACTTTCTCACCAGTAGCGAAGCTAAAGTCTGTGAGGATTATGTTAGCAATCGCTGCATATTATGATTATGAGATATGGCAGATGGATGTCAAAACAGCATTCCTCAATGGAGACATTGATGAAGAGTTGTATATGATGCAACCCAAAGGTTTTGACGATCCTAAAGATGCTAACAAGGTATGCAAACTTCAACGGTCCATCTATGGATTGAAGCAAGCATCCCGAAGTTGGAATTAACATTTTGATGAGGTGATCAAAAGTTTTGGTTTTATACAAACTTATGGAGAAGCTTGTATTTACAAGAAAGTGAGTGGGAGCTCTGTAGCATTCTTAATACTATATGTAGATGACATATTGTTGATTGGGAATGATGTAGACCTTCTTAATAGTGTCAAGGAATATTTGAATAATAGTTTTTCAATGAAGGATCTTGGCGAAGCAGCTTACATATTAGGCATAAAGATTTATAGAGATAGATCGAGACGCCTAATATCATTGTCACAAAGTACATATTTGGACAAAGTTCTAAAGAGATTTGGAATGGAAGATAGCAAGAAAGGGTTCTTGCCCATGTTGCCCAATACGACCTTGAGTAAAACTCAAAGTCCGACATCGGCAGAAGATAGAGAAAGGATGAGTAAGACTCCCTATGCCTCAGCCATAGGATCTCTAATGTATGCCATGCTATGTACTAGACCCGACATTGCATATGCTGTTAGTTTAACTAGCAGATATAAAAGTGATCCAGGAGTGGATCATTGGACAGCGGTCAAAAACATCCTTAAGTACTTGAGAAGAACTAAGGATATGGTTCTTTCTTATGGAGGTGATGAACAACTCGTTGTTAATGGTTACACCGATGCTAGTTGGAACACCGATCCGGATGATTCTAAGTCACAATCTGGATACGTATTTACTTTGAATGATGCAACAGTTAGCTGGAGGAGTGCAAAGCAAAGCGTTGTGGCGAGATCTTCAACTGAATCGAAATACATGGCTGCTTCGGAGGCTTCACAAGAAGCGATATGGATGAAAGAGTTCATTACAGAGCTGGGTGTGGTTCCTAGTGCGCTGGACCCAATGTCTATCTACTGTGATAACATGGGCGCCATAGCCAATGCGCAAGAACCAAGGTCACACAAGAAGATGAAGCACATCAAGCTACATTTTCACGCTATTCGAGAACATGTCCAAGATGGGGACATAAAGATTTTCAAAGTACACACAGATCTGAATGTGGCGGATCCGTTGACTAAACCTCTCCCGAGGGCAAAGCATGACCAGCACCAAACTGCCATGGGTGTTCGGTATATTACCATGTAATCTAGATTAGATGACTCTAGTGCAAGTGGGAGACTGTTGGAGATATGCCCTAGAGACAATAATAAATATAGTTATTGTTATATCTTTGTGTTTATGATAAATGTTTACATTCATGCTATAATAGTATTAACAAGGAAACATTAATACTTGTGTGATTTGTAAACTTAAATTGAAGTCCCTAGTAAAGCCTCTTCATAATACTAGCTTGTTGGTTAATAAATGATTGTGGTTTCCCTATCATGAACATTGAGATGTTATTAACAACAAGATCATATCATTAGGAGAATGATATGGTGGACATACTCCTATAGATAAGCGTAGCATAAAGATCAAGTCATTTTAATAGTTCAATTGCTATATGCTTTCTGATAGATAGTAACCTAATTCCTTCGACCATGAGATCATGCATATCACCTTTACCGGATGGATGCTTTGATGACATCAAACACCACACCGTAACTGGGTGGCTATAAAGGTGGCATTGAGTGTTCGGAAAGTATTGGTTGAGACACATGGATCAAGAGTGGGATTTGTCCATCCATATGACGGATAGATATACTCTGGGCCCTCTCGGTGGAATGTCATCCAATTAGCTTGCAAGCATTTGACTGGCTCACAAGGGATCACATATCACGGGAACGAGAAAAGAGTACTTATCGGTAACGAGGTTGAACTAGGTATGCAGAGATACCGACGATCATAACCTCGGATAAGTAAACTATCGTAAGACAAAGGGAAATTGGTATCGTATGTAAGTGGTTCATTCGATCGCAAAGTAATCGTAAAAATATGTGGGAGCCATATGAATTTCCAGATTCCTCTATTGGTTATTGTTCGAAGAAGTGTCTCGATCATGTCCGCATAATTCACGAACCGTAGGGAGACACACTTAAGGATTCGACGTTGTTTGAGTAGTTATGGAATGATGAGAAAGAGACTGAATGTTGTTCGAGTCTCGGATGGGATCCGGATATCACGAGGAGATCCGGAATGGTCCGAGAATAAGATTCATATAAGGAAAGTCCTATTTCGAGTTGGAGAATAGTTCCTGTTTTCATCGGAATGTTCTAGAAGGTTCCGAATGTCCCAGACCAAGGAGAAGGGTACATGAATGTGTTATATCAAGTTGGTATGATTGCATCATGTACTAGGTGTCATCGCTGAACAAAATAAAGGGTTTAATCAAATCCTAGTTTGAAAAGTCAAACGCCAATTTGAAAGTCAAACGGCTATTTTGGGAAGTGGAGAGGAGGTGGAAACCGAGTTGGGGAGGAGTTCCTCCACCGCCGCCCACCTTGAAGCCGAGTTGGGAGGGACTCCTCCCTTGGCCGTCCCCACTAAAGGGAGGCGGGCTGCCCCTCCTAACACACAAGATCTCCACCCCGCAAACCCTAGCCGCCGGCGCCGCCACCTCCTGCTGCCGCCGCCCTAGGGCAAATCGCCGCCGCCGCCTAGCTAACCCTAGCCACCGGATTGCCCCCTCCTTGGTGTGTCTAAACCCTAGAACACTGAGGGCTCTCTCATAGTTCACCATACTCGCTCCGGCTTAAGGCGAAGCCCTGCGAGATCTCCCCTCTACTTCCGGTACCACGCCGTTGTGCTGCCGGAATCGCGAGGAGAGTGCTACAACCTCTGCTGCCTGCTGGAACAAGGGAGAGGAAGGTCTTCGTCGAGTACCGAACGTGTGACCGACTGCGGGAGCGCTGCCAGAACGCAGCGTCGGAAGGATCGTCTACGCGATCTTGAGATCGGGAAGAGTACGACTACATCACCCACGAGAATCCGCTCTCGTTAAACACTTTAGAATCTTCGAGGGTGAGTTATTCCATCGACTCGTTGCTACAATCTAGTAGATAGATCTTGGCTTGTTTGTTTGTATGCGATAGAAATTTTTTATTTTCCATGCTACGAAACCCTACAAGGGTGACAACACAAGAGAAGTTATTGGTCTTATCTTTCAGGATGAAAATCTAAGGTCTAGCCTTAATTGGTTGTGCCTGTGTTGAAGGCATTATTTTACGAGAGAGGACTTTCTTTAGAGTGAAAACCTCTTTAATAGGACGACGACGACGCTTGTGTACTGTTTTCTTCCTTGGAGGCGATGTTGTTGAAGTGGTTGGGCCGCTGATATTGTTCTGATTGTGTTAGTGTCGTTGCTTTGAGAAATCATTCTCTATATCAAAACTTTTTTTGTAATTCTTCTATTTTTTCTATATTGTGCATCCGTAAGACCGTTAGGACATGTGTTGTTGCATAAACCATGTGTAATTGATATCTTCATGATATTAATATATACTACTTTCAAATAAAAATATGGTCGTTGCCTTCCCCTTCAAGATCAACTTTGATTTGGGCATTGTCCACTATTCCAACACTCCCGTGCACGTACGAAAGGGAATAATGTCGTCATGCTGCAGACCTGCGATCTTTGCTAGCTTCAGTTCAAGATCTACCGGAAGAGAGAGGTGCGTCGCACATAAATGTCTTTGCAAAAAGGAAGGGTGCTAAAAAGAATACTGGAGCGTCGTTCAAAGCATCCTGTTCTGCCAACCATTGGACAGTGCAGGCCCAGTCCCTTCTGAATTCTGATCTCAGCATGGACGCTCAAATTTTCTTGGCATATATTCCTCCTCAGAAGAGAACACATAGAGGAGGACCATGCGCCGTGACACCCATGTCATGCATGCCCAACCGCTCAAGCTTCTGATGGAAAACCAAATAAAATCTTTGGCCTTAATATCTTGAACTATCAGCATCATGTTCTAGGAATAATATTCAAAGTTGGGAAAGGTATGTCAAGTCATGCTCAAGGGCCCCGTTTGTATCATGTTCTAGGAATAATATTCAAACTTGGGAAAGGTATGTCAAGTCATGCTCAAGGCCGCGTTTAAAACGCAGGAACTGAAAATGTAGAAATAGGAAAAACACAATATTTCAAGAACGGAGGAATAGGAAAAACATAGGATTGACATGAAGCGTCATATGAAATCCTACAAAAATGTAAACGCAGGAATCTGCATCAGTAATTGCTTGGTTGTATCACAGAAAAGAAAACCGGGGAAGTTCCGCGAAGAAATAAGTGCATGCCACAGTTGTCATTGAGACACAGGGACATTTCCATGAGGTTGGATCTAAGGGAAATTTTCCTATGGAATTACATGCAAAGTAGTTCATATTGTAGGAAAATTCCTATGGTTTCTAATCCTACGAACCAAATAAACTCTAGAGAAAATTTTCTTTAGGAGTAAGATCCTCCAAGGTTCCTATGAATTTCGTATGAACCAAACAGGCCCTGAGATGTCATGTAGCCAGGATTCCTACAAGAATTAAAACCACAGAAAAAAAATTCAAAAGCGTCGTTTGGATGTCACAGAAACACAGGAATCATAGACACGAGGAGATGAAAACATGAGGTGAGACCTCATGTTAGTTTTCCTCCAAAATTCATATGGAATAGCCCATTGCATAGGAATTTCTTATGGAAAACCAAATAAAATCTTCGGCCTTATATCTCGAACTATCAATATCATGTTCTAGGAATAATATTCAAAGTTAGGAAAGGTATGTACACAAGTTGTGCTTAAACCTGTTCTGATTTTCCTGCAGTGTACAAGGCAGTTTGGCAGAAAAGACTGATGAACTTGTTATGGAATTCTCGAGACAAGATTTACAGCCTACGCTATATGCTTCTTGATGTTGGGAAAGTAGCTCCCCTGTAAAACCTTGTTTACTTTTAGGGTATTTCAAGGGATGGGAGGGGATTATTTTGGATCCCGAAATTTTTCTGATAGGTCGTTTACTAGGCCGGGTTTCGAGGGGATAATCCCGAAATATTTCCATAAATCCTCTCCACACTAGTATATTTTTGACTAGATTAAAAACTCTCCATCATGGTAGAGTATTTTTGGGGAAAGGTATTTGAGAGAATTTGAAACCAAATCCCTGCATATCCCTACGTCTTTTGGGGATAAAAATACCGGAGAAGTAAACAAGGCCTAAATGTGCAATGGACACATCTTAACGGAATTGGACTGTTTATCCAGTGAAAAAAAATCAGATGTCATTTCCTTAGAAAAGGAGGAGAACCCAAGTAACAATCTGTACATTCCGTTGATTTCCACAAGGTAGGCTACCTTTGTACTGCAAAGTTTCACCCACAAATATCAGCTCAAGTACCACTGTCCCCACTATCACTACCGCTTCAGCCTACACCTAATTTGGTGGAGACTTGCTCTCAAGGGATGCAGACATGTCCTCAAGTTTTTGGCTTCCTCTAGCTTTCCTTTACTCTCTAAAGTTTGGTCACATTCAAGCATCTTTTGCCTCAACTCTGGTTGATGGAGAGGTGACAGATGATGCAATAACGCGATGATGAAGCAGACCCTGTCTGCGATAAGCAAGGATCAGGGTCTTTAGGATGGATGAAGGTGCACAGAAATGCATTTATCAGTTGATGCTGTCATGCCCATTTGGCAAGCAGGGACATCAGCCCTGCGCCCATGAAAAGGGCGAGGTAGGTTGCCAGCTGAAGCTTTGTATTCGCCTGCAGCTTCGGGTTGTTGAAATCTGAAGCTAGGAGATCAACCAGGGCCATGTAGATCAAAATCCCTGCCGCTGCCGAGTTGAAGACCCCCTCGACGACTAGCGCGACCGAGCTATGCTTGCTATAGCTGGCTGTGATGGCGATGCCCAGTGCGATGCCTATGGGAGCGGTGAAGGAGAAGAAGGTTGCCATGAGCACCGTTGCCTTCGCCCTGAATTTCGCCTGGAGAAAGAAAATGAGGACCAAAGTGTGTCAAACTTCTTTTCTTCTTTTTCTCGCAAAAAAAAAATCTTGTTCTTTTTCTTTTGATATCCAAACTGTTATGGACACGTAGACAAAGCTTGAAACTCCAATATGTCCATTCACTAAAGGCGATCCTATCCTTGTGCTTCCAAATTTCCTCCCTAAATAGCCTGAACCAATAATTGGGGGTCCCTACTACTATATGCTGCTTCTAATGTACAATGTAGACACTAGTGAAGTGAGTGACACGTCATTTCATCCCAACTACAAATATCTCCATTTGTGTGTCATCTTATTCACTCATTTGATAGAACAATTTCATTACTTGGACGTCCCATTCAACATGGCCATGAACCTTATGTGTCTGATAACTGAATTAGCATCAAGATACTTTTTTTCTTCACTTTTCAGCATCAGAAAATCCACCGGCAGATTGTTCATTATGGCTGAAAGTAAACTTTGCCTTGTTATACCTGAACAATGCAACCTCCAAGGCCAATGCCCTCGAAGAACTGATGGAAGCTGAGTGCTCCAACGAGGGGCCTGATGGTCGTTGGCCTCAGCGATGCGCCCAAGGACACCCCAATGATCACCGAGTGCACCAAGATTCCCAGCTCCAAGACCTGCACAACATATAGGCATTAGCCTGTTACTATCTATAGGCAGTGCCAAGCTTGGTAGTACATTCAGTCACTAAAAAATGCCAAGTTGGTTGCAGAATCTGTAGATGGTGTAAATTTCCCAAATTTGTAAGGCTAGGGAGGGAAGCTTCATCTTCAAATGCAGAGTGGCCGACACATCACATCGGAGCAAGGCATTGATCCTTTTGTCCTCATTTGGATTCTCTAATTTTAGACTGTGACGACACGGATGCCTACCAGTACTGTGGGAGATATTTAATTATTTTAGCAATTTCTCAACTGATGTAGAATCCAAGCGGCTAGCACTTTCATTTTGTCTTTGTAATAACCAGTCTCGATCAAAATTCGAATGTCTGAATTATTGGGATGTGCTGTTCTAGCGGAAAATCTCAGGACTTTTGGTACTGCATGCAAGAAGCGAATCTTAGATTACCAGTTGGAAAGAGGGATCACCTGAGAGACCACTCTGTGACGGATTGTTTCGGCGGCCGAGGCATCTTCCGGCGAGCTGGCGGCTGCCGGCCCCCCGTGTCCGTGCGCGTGGCCGTGCGTGGCGTGCGTGTGCACGTGGAGGTGCCCCGCGTGGTCGGCGCCGCCACGCTCCTCGTCCCCGGCGGCGTCGTCGTCGACGGGACGCGGCTTCTTGAAGTGCGAACGGGTGTAGTACCCGGCGGCGAGGGAGTCGACCATCATGGTGCCCATGGCGGCGGCCATGGCCACGAGCCCGGGGAATGGGAACCCGCCCCTGGCGCCTCCGCTGCAGGGCGAGGCGAGTGCGTCGAAGGCGGCCGGCAGGATGTGCACCATGCCGGTGGCGAGGATGACCCCGGCGGCGAAGGCCTTCACGGCGAAGAAGACGTCGCCGTCGGGGCTCAGCGCGGCGGAAGAGCGGCCCAGCACGGGCACCAGCACCCCCGCGGCACCCGCCGCCAGGATGGACGCGATGGCGACGAACTTGAGCCGCAGCGCCCCGCCCGCGTCCTCGTCCGCGGCGGCGGCCTCCGCCGCATTATCGGTGCCGCAGTCGCACCCCGCCGCGGCCTTCGCCGGCGCGACGAGCAGCAGCGCGAGACAGAGGAATACGAGAGCTCGCGAGGCGTCCATGGCGTGTGCAAGCGGGCGTTCGTATGGGAGGGGAACAGGGAGGCGGCGCCGAGCGCGCTGGCTTTCTTATAGGACCGGGGAGTGTGTCACGGTGTGCTCATTCTCTCAGAGTTGCCTCTGTTGCTTCGGTGCCGCTTTACCCCGAGGTCGATCTCGGCCGTCGGGTTGGGTCCAAGCTGGAGTGGAGTGCGTCCTGGCCGGCGACTTGGTACGAAAAGCGTCAACGGGATTATCCGACACAACATTGGGTTGCCCTGAAGTTTTTTTTAATCCGATTTGCTATTTTTCAGGACGCCTGAGAATTTTTTAGTTTTATTCATCTTTTTACCATTCGATTTACATTGTGATTCGTGTAATAAGTAAGTTATACATAAGTTGCAATTAGGATATAACCGAGAATTTAATAAGTTGTAGTTAGTTTGCGACTGAGAATTAGTACAAACTTTATAAGTTGCAACCTAATTGCAACTGAGAATTTGCATAAATAGTAGGATAACATCAGCGACTTAGACATAAGCAGTTCTCAGACGTCTGAGATCTAGGCACTCCCTTTTTAATATAATGTGTATTACTTGAAAACATCGGAGATTACAATATAGCATATGCTTGTCAAATAATCTAGACCAAAGGCAAGACATGACATACCCGGATCCAAATTAATGGACTTGATACATTCGAATCTAGTTAAATATGTGTATTAATTTATATATATTTGAATCTCAATAATTCTAATTCCATTAATTTAGTACGATAATTTATTGCAGTAAAGTTTGTCTAGAAATGACTACTAGAATTTTGGCATCGTCTACTAGTGGGTGTAGTCCATCAGTAGAGAGCTATGGTGGTGCAAAAATGGTAAGCTTGGCTACAATGTTGGTAAGAATCTTGAGGCTTTTGAGAAGGTTTATGATAACGTTAATTGATTTTTCTTTCAGCAAACACTTCGTATAAAAGGTTTTTCTGAGGAGTGTCGTGCTTTTATACAGTCTTCTGTGTCTAGTGGAAGTGTTGCCATAAACGTCAACGATGACACTGACAAATATTTTCAGACCCAAAAAGGGCTGAAGCAAGGGGATTCATAGTGGCTAATATGTTGGCTATCCTTATTGAGAGAGCCAAGATTGATGGCCAAAATTGAAGGTTTAGTTTCCCATCTTGTTGATGGTGGTCTTTTATTCTTCAATATGCTGAAGATATAATTTTATTTATGAAACATGATGTGGAGAAAGCTAAGAATCTGAAATTAATATTGTCAGCATTTGAGCAACTCTCCGGATTGAAAATTAACTTTCATAAGAGTGACTTGTACTGTTATGGCGAGGCTCAAAACGAGACTCACCTATATGCCGAGCTTTTTGGCTATGGTCAGGGGCAATTTTCAATTAACTATCTGGGTATACCGATTCACTATTGGCGCCTCATGGTTGCTGAATGAAAACTCAATGAGGAAAGACTTCGGAAACGTCTTAATAGTTGAAAAGGTAAATTTCTATCCTTGGCGGAAGACTTGTACTCATAAATTTAGTATCACCAACATGATACTGTATATGATCTCACTTTTTTAGCTATCAAAAGGTGTCTTTACGAAAGTGGATTATTTTCGCTCAAGATTCTTTTGGCAAAAGGATAGTAAGAAAAATAAATATCGACTATCTAGATGGAATGTGGTTAAGGATGACAATTTTACCCACGGGTACGGATACCTGCAGGTACGATAGGTATCGTACCTGCATGGGTAGGGTATGTGCATTCTTTTATACCCATGGATAATATTCATACCTGCTCGTTAAGTCATGTGTACGGCTATAGGGTTATACACATGGGTATACCCATACCCTGCCTATTTAGAGTGACTTGTAAAATTTACCTGTAGAGTTTCAACGGATGCTTTCGAGTAGCCTAGGGGCAAGTATGAGATTACGATTTCTAAACTTTGATAATTGTCATATACTCGTCTACCTATTATTGAGTAGAGATACTTAGTTTTTTGGTCAAATATGATATTGATTAATGTAAATTTGTGAATAACTTGTTTACTATTGGATCTACCCGTCGGGTACCCAACGGGTACGGGTACCCGTCGGATATGGGCATGAGTAAAGATTTATACCCACGGGTACGGGTATGGGTAAAGTTTTCTACCCATTGACTACACGGATATGGGTATGGTATTGCTCTATCCTGTCCATTGCCATCCTTAAATGTGGTTTGCCGACCGAAAAAATACGGTGGACTGGGCACACGTGATTTGCAAGTCAAAAACACCACACTTCTAGGGAAATGGCTATTCAAACTGCTTACATAAGAGGGTGTCTAGCAAACCATTTTATGGAGGAAGTATGTTGGCTCTAAAGTTGTGTCTCAATTGGTTTGAAAACCCAGTGATTCACACTTTTGGTCTATATTAATGGCATTCAAAAAATATTTCTTCCGTTTTGGTGCTTTCAATATTAAGGATGGATCACATATTAGGTTTTAGAAAGATAAATGACTTGGCCAAATTTGTCTTCGTGAACAATATCCAGCTCTATATTCGATTATTAGACATAAATGGGATACACTATCCACAGTAATGGAATCCAATCCTCCTAATGTGTCTTTCAGAAAAAGTCTTATAGGTCCTAGACTGGTGTCTTGGAATAATCTCTTATTGAGATTATCCATGGTACAACTGTCAGAGGGCGTGGACGAATTCACATGAAAATTACTACAGAGCGGTAACTTTACTATTGATTCTATGTATAGAGCTTTGATCCAACCTGATATTCTAGTCGATAATAATAGTAAAATTTGGAAGATAAAAATACCCCTTGAAACGAAGATATTCGCTTAGTATCTACGTAAAGGGGTCATCCTTACAAAAGATAATATTGTTAGGAGGAATTGACATGGAAGTACACAATGCGCTTTTTTCACCATGATGAGACAATCAGGCATTTATTCTTTCAATGTAAATTTGCTCGTGCTATATGGTCAATCATCCAAGTAGCCTCTGGTTTATCTCCTCCACATTCGGTAGCCAATGTATTTGGCAACTGACTGAATGAGACTGAGGATAAATATGAGATTTTATTTAGGATGAGAGCGCTTGCCATTATTTGGTCGCTTTGGCTATATAGAAATGACAAGATTTTTAGTAACATTATATCTTCTCCCCTGCAGGTTATTTATCGAGCCACGCATATCCTCCGATCATAGACTACTCTCCAATGTATAGAGTTTCGTGACTTATTTGCGGAGGGTTGTACGCGATTGGAGGAGACAGCAAGGGATTTTTCCCCGACATGGATGGCAACGTGATCTCCGGGTAGATCCACCATAGCGTGTTGGGAGGACATCGTCTTTTTACCATTATTTGTAATTTTGATAGTTTTGCCTTTATCTTGAGATTGTGTGGTTGACCGGCTGTATACATCCTAGTTATGCAGAGGCCGGGTGTAAACTTATTATTAAGTAATAACACACTCATTTACAAAAGAAAGAATCTCGAGGCTTATGTTTTTTGTTGAATTTTCCTATGTTCGTTGGTTCAGTTATCTCATTATATAGTTGTAATCAATATTACTCTCTTGGTGACCATGGCAATGAGTTCTTCCCAGGTGGGCAATTTGGTGGCGACCCTGAAGTTTCTCAAAATAGTCTTTCTTCCCGTTTTATAAATAAAACACAATCATCCAAGTACGATACAATCTCCAAACCAAGGTAAAATAAAATATCGTCCACTACGGAAACAACATAGTAATGCCCAAAGAGAGAAAAAAGGCACGATACAAGGTGCCTCTAAGGACACTCAAAGGATCGACGGTGAAGCATACTGGCGTGCCATGACCAGAACAGATTGAATCATGCCTTCCAACTGCCCCGTGTCCTGCTGCCTAGAAAATGGGTGCCACTACTGAAGAAAAGCAAACAATTTAAAGATGGAATCATACGTACGTCGAGGGAATACTTTTTCAATAACCATCTTGCTACAGATGTTCCATAGGGTTCATGTCAATGCAACAAACACTAACCATAAGGGGCGACGTCTTCTATCGGTACAAGTTGCCTCAAATTCGAGGAACTCACCGATGTCATGAGCCTGCTAGATAGGCCCTAGAACCTCTCGAATAAAGCTTAAAGAAAATGGGTAGAAGGATATGAGAACATGATGCGTGTCCCCATTTTCTCCCCCCCCCACACACACACACAAAGTGGATAACGGCCATCACCCGGCCCATATCGCTTGGACACCTCCACCCCTGAGGGTACACAATCCCGAAGCAGCTACCATACAAAAATCTTGAGATTAAGTGGGAGCAGCACATTTCAAACGGGGGGGGGGGGGGAGTCCAGGGGAGCACGGGTGAAAGTGCAGAGATGCCGCCTAGAGAGGGGGGTGAATATGCGGTTAATTTTTTTATGAGATGGGTTTAACAAATATGGAATAAAACTAACATTTACTTTGTCAAGTATAAAGCCTATATATACTATAGTTCACCTATGTGCAGAAACAACTTATGCTAAGCAAGACAAGCAACAAGTTGATAGCAAGATAGATTACTTTAAACACGAAAGCTATCATAATGTGAAGTGCATAAGTAAAAGGCTCAGGTATAGAGATAACCAAGGTACGCAGAGACAACGATGTTTTACCGAGTTCCTCCCTACAAGGGAGTACGTCTCGCTGGAGGGATGTGCTATACTAAGATCACAAACGCCACAAGAGGCCTCACCTATTCTCCCGAGCACTCATTGCACGACAAGTACCCAATCCACTATGGGACACTTGGGGGCGATCACCAAACCCGTACAAGGTTGGGGCAATCTCGACAACTTAATTGGAGGCTCCCAATAAACACCACCAAGACCACTAACTTGGGAGAGCTCCATAACTTAATTGGAGGCCCCAAGTACTCACCACAAAGGCCACTCAACCGTATAGGGTTCAAAGAACCCAAGAGTAACAAGCTTCTTGATTTCACCAACCAAACCCTCCAAGAAGAACTCAAACCAATGCACCCAATGCAATGGAAAGTCCTTCACTCCCAAATTTCACAAAAGCTACAAAAGCTACAAAAGCTATTGGGGAAATAAAAGAGGAAGGACGCAAGAGAGAATCCACAAAAGAAACCCCAAGATCTAGATCCCAATATGTTCCCCTCACATAGAGAAGAGATGGATTGGTAGAGTTGTAGATCTAGATCTCCCCTTTCAAATCACCCCAAAAGATTCAAGAAATATGGGAGGGATTGGGAGTATTTGCAAGCTCTTAAAGGTAGAAACAATGAAGGAGAGAGGGAGAGAAAGCAACCAACCCAAGGAGGAAGAAGGGGCCTCTTATAGGTCCCCTAGGAAATATAGCCGTTGCTGGACACTTACACCAGAGTCTCCGGGATGCAAACTACGGAGTATCCGGCCTCTGGAACATCCTGGTCGAGGGGAGACATTAACAACAGCTCCTGGAGAAACCCTGGTGTCTTTCCCGGATTCTCTGCCCCCCTGAGACTCCGGCCCTCTGAAAACTGGTAGAAACACCAATACAAAAACGACCACAACTTTTGCAGCAGGACTCCAATTTTGATGATCTTGGTCTCGTTTCGAAGATAATAACGGGCTCTACAAGATCATACAGGGGACCATCATAGTACAACAAGGGAGTATAGAATAAAATTATGAAGGGGCTAACCTATCAAAAAATACAAACCAGAAAACCTCCAAATCAAAAACACAATAGAGAATGCATATGAAATATGTTTTCGAAGAACTTGAGCTTGACATGGAGATCAGCACAAGATCTAAATCCTCTCATGGATCAGAACCAAATAAGAACCAAGAAAGATGATGCCAAGTATGCAAATGTTTGATATCTCTCCAAAATATATGATCAAGTTACTCACTCGAGAGCTGCTCTTGATAGTACGATTATCTATCCTATAAACCGGTCTCCTAACTAACAACATGAGACCGACAAAAGGTAAAACCTATCAAGATAATACCTTTGCCTTGAGCATTCCACTTGAGCTTGATTTAGATGATCTTTCCCTCCTCAAGATGGAACCTCTTTCTTGATTGCTCTTGCTCGCGTTTGCTTGATGAAGACTTGCTAATTGCTCCCCCATACACCATTGGGAAACCTCTTTTTTGAACTTGTATTCATCAATCCATGATCACCGAGGATGGCAATCTTCAAGCATGTGATCTCTTAGATACGGAGCATCTTGAGCTTGCACTTTATTTCTTCTAACTCTATTAGGATGATGTATTGAAGATACACATGAGAAATTCCATCTTTTTCTTCAAGACACTCTTGATATTCTTTTCTTTATTCTTCTTATTCTACATGATTCCAATAGGCCCAAAGCCCTTGGATAATACTTCTTCTTCATTTCTGCTACCTTAAAGCCAACACATGGTCCAAACGATGCCACTGGACAATTCCTACAGTTGTAACTCAATGCAACCAAAACCACATATGGGGACACACATGCCCTTTCAACAAGTCCTTGAAAAGGGGCCCGATAAGACGAACTAATGGAGAAAATCCTGGATGGGGATAGAAGCCAGGAAACACTATCAGCGGCCCTTGAGAGGGACTGGGGGATTCCTCTCAGGGCCTTGAACATTGTGGCCTCCTCCATACCAAAGGTTCTCCGGAACGGGATGTTCTAGTTCCCCACATGGTACCTATTGGCCACTAGGAGTAGCGGGTCACCGTAAATCGCAAATAGGTACGAGAACACAACTTTAAGTGGAGTGTCGGAGAACCAGGGGTCAAGTCGGAACTGGGTTCCTTCGCCATTGCCTGTGGAGAAGGAGATCCCACGACGGATCTCATGCTTGATATCCTGGATGGATCTCTAGAATTGGAAGCCCTCCCACTATCCACAAGCCAGGTGAGGGCGTTCCCGTAGGTATTTGGCTTTGATGAGTTGTAGCCATAGGCGGATCCACCCTCCCTCCAGCTCGGGCGGTCTCCCGGGCTTGCCGGCAACGCTACACCTTGTAAAACATGAGTTCTTAGAGAATTTTAACCAAAAAATAGCATGTAGGCATGTTTGCCCATGCTTCTACAAGAATCTGGTCCGCCGTTGGTTGTAGCCAAAGATCTCCATCGTCAGCAAGGATACGCCACACTCATTTCAGCACAAGTGTCGTATTAAAACGGCGTGAGTTTAAGATGCCTATGCCACCGAGATCCTTGGAAACACAAATATCCGCTGTTTTCACCATATGCTATTTTTGACGCCCATCCCTTGCTAGCCAAAAAGGCCGTGACAACTCTTTAACGAAGTTGCCATGAGTTCTTTTAGAAAGGAGGTATAAGCCATAATATGCATGAGTGGCCTGGATAAGTATGCGTCAATTAAGACTGTCCTTGCTGTTAAAATAGTGGGATTATGCTTGTTTGTAGCAGGTGAATGTCTGTCCTCCTACGAAAAATGGTACTCCCTTCGATCCATATTAGTTGACTTAGATTTGTTAAAATTTGGATGAACATATTAGTTGACTTAGATTTGTCAAAATTTGGATGAACCTATATACTAAATAGTGTCTAGATTCAACCAAATTTAAGTCAACTAATATGGACCGAAAAAAATACTATTTTTTTAGCTTACTCTCGAGAAAAGAATGGCATAGTATTAGCACATGGAAAGAGCCCAGCCGTTAGAGGACTAATCAAACTAATAGCAAGCAACGGTGTGGTATGTCTATGCCCCAAATGTTGTGATTATGTGATAAAATTTGTGGAAAATAAGGCTTTGTATGACATTCCAGCTATTTTTTACATTTGAAAAAAATAGCACGTAAGGCATGCATGCATCAAGTTGCAACAACGTAAAACAGATGTCGTAATCGGTAGCGAAAGCAGATAGAAACTAGAAACTAGCCATGAAAAACGAGGACAACAAAACTTACCGGACCGGGGGAAGAAGACGTAACCACACAAACAGAAACAGAAACAGAAACAGAAACAGAAACAGAAACAAAACAGAACCGTGGTGGTACATCACAGTTTAAAATTTACTCGAAACCGAGAATTGGACACATTCAAAATAGAAATTACCCGGTCGGAAGACAAAAAAGGAAACATGCGCAAAGAGGTAATTTCAATTTTGGAAACAACCAGGTTTTCACATGCGTTTCCAAACCGAGTTTCAGACCGAAATCTCGGTAATTTCTATTTTGGATGCGCAAAGAGTTTTTTCACATGCGCAAAAAAGGAAACTCGCGACATAATAATCCTGGCCTAAAGCACCTTCACTTTTCCGCATTTTCGGACCGAAATCCAGCGTTAAATAGCGCCAGACGGATGTTACTTTCGGCTTGAAAACAATCAGTTTTTCACATGTGTTCCCAAACCGAGTTCTCGGGTTTGGCCAAACTTCAATTAAACTTGGTAAAATTTGGGTGAATATAGGAGATTTCATTAGTATTGGCCAAGTTCATACATATTACATCAAATTCTGGCAAACACCCGAATTTCTACTTCATCAGGCTAAAAAAAACTAAAAAAAAACTTAGAAATACTACTAGATCTAGCCGATGCCGATAGCCGATACCGAGGCGGCGGAGGACGAAGAACTTAGGCTGCCCATCCTCCTGGGCAGCAAGTTCGCCGCCGCGCCGCGCCTCGCCGTGGACGGCGACGAGCGCGGGAAGCCCAGCCTTGGGCGGTTGCCAATGGCAATATGCTCCAAGACGACGGTGAGCGTCCGTCCCGGCGCACTCCACCAGCGCCGCCGCGCCGCCACGTTGTTGCGCTTCGGCGGCGTGCTGGGCGGGCCTTCGTGGGCGGCGAGCTCCTGGTTTCGGCACTCGGCGAAGAACTGCTCCTAGTAAACTAGGTTATCGGGGTCTTCGGCGAGCTGCGACTCCTCCATCGCCGTGATGGCGGCTTAGATCTCCTCGACCATCTCGTCGTCCTGAGGCATCGACGGCATCGACATGCCGTCGACGCTGAGCTTCCAGTTGGGCGGGCACCGGAAGTAGGGCGACGCCATGTAGCCGGTGTCGTGGAGAATTCGGGCCTCCCACGGCTAGAGGGTATGCCGGCCAAAGCCGTTCGCCCCCTAGGGGTCGCCTAGGTACCTCTCCGCCATTGCTTTCGTCGAGAGCTTCTTCTTCTCGTCGAAGGTGAAGTTCATGGCGGGGGAATGGGGAGGCTTGAGAGTGTGGTCTGTGAACCGACAAGGGCGCCGGATTTTATAGCTGAAAGGGTTGGCGAAGGCAGGAGGGGTGTAGCGGCGTGGGCGGGAAAACGCGAGCCGACAGGAAAGCGGGCCGGCGGTGGCACGCCATTAAAGCGACGTGTGGTCGACGAGATGGACAGTCATTGCCTCGACAGTTCGTCGTGGGAGCCGAGACAAAGGGATGACGATGACTCGGCTTCCGGTCGCTGACAGGACGGGGCCACCAACGGAGCTATTTTTTTCGCTGATTCTGCTACGTTCGGCGTTCCGAGATGGTTCTAAGCACCCTGAGATCGGCCTGGAAATGTTGGACGAAAGTTAGGTCAAAATCGACATTCTAAAAATATGACTGAGCCACTTTTCGTCTTCCAGGTGAAAATTTCATCCTAGAAATGGAACCGAGTGGAGATGCTCTTGCCGACGGACACAGAAGACACAAGGAGATCATCGGGTGACCGAACATAGATGTATCAGCTAGGGTCGGGTAGGCAACGTATTTAAGCACAAGTCGTGACGCCATTTGCCTTTCCCTTTTTCGGCGGTGTTCCTTTTAGATGTGCAGGGTGTTGACACCATGTTGTCATCCGAGGCTGAGCCGAGCGATTCTACACGGCGGCGGACCGCTTTGCCTTTCCTTTCCTTTCCTGGCGACATTCTCCAGCTCCCTCCCGAGTCCCGATCGCACGCCACTCTGTCTTTTTCTTTTGACGACTCTACTCGCTACTCGCTAGCGCGCGCGTGTGATTCTTCCGTCGTTAAGCCAGCGAAACGCGGAGAACCAATCCGTGGTTGAATAGTTAGCAGGACAGTGGTATTTTAGTCCACCAGAGTTTAAACTTTAGGTTTGATGCTTTGGTGTCTTATAACGGTGGAATATTTTTTAATGGAAGACAACGTTTCCGTCGATAGCGAGACGTCTGCGGTGAAATTGTCAATCTCAAGATCGCCGGCTAGTCTCTCGGAGGTGCTCATAGGGGTAGGGTGTGCGTGCATGTGTTTATAGGGATGATTATATGTACGCATTGTGAGCGTCTGTATTTATACTATGTTTCTCAAAAAAAAAAAACCAACGAAACGTGTAATTAAGTGTCAAATTGAGTACTTTTTCCGTTTTAAAATATATAATATTTTAAATTTATGAAAAATATATCTAGATATTTTTTAGTGGGTAGCTTTACTCTAAACCTGATTAAATCTATACACTAGAAAATATCTAGTTATATTTTTTCACAAATATAAAACATCTTATATTTTAAAACGAAAACGAAGAGTACGAAGCCAGCCGGACGGGGATGGGCACCGCTGGAACCACTTGTGCGGGTACGTGCCACATGTTTGGTGTGCCTTTTGGGTGTTAATAACTCTCTGTTAGGCTATTTTGGCAATAAAAAGGAAAATAACAGAGTGAGACTATACTTATTTTTTTATTAAAAAAGACTATAACTATTTTTTTAATACGGAGTATAAATTAAAGTGAATAGTACTATAATATGAAAAAGGTACACAAGGCCCAACCCGTAAAAAGAAAGTACACAAGGCCGTCTTTGTACACCAAATTTAGACAAAGAGTTGCGTCGGTTTAAATGCGGACGGACCGAGGACGTGTCCTCCTTTAATGTGTCACTAGCCCAACCGTCAGTCACCACTTAGCGCAATAGTGATTCAGACAGGCAGTGACACCGATTCAGACGCAACCGCGGCACCGATTCAGAGGCACGGACAGCTACCAAGAGGTCGTCCAGCTTACCGGCCTGGTGGCGCAGCCAAACGCCTAGCTGCCTCTATCATCGTTGTTGCCAGGGTGGACGCCACGGATCGCTCCGGAGGTAGGGATGGAGCTGGCGCACCTCCACCACTGCACGGCACCGCCGGCACCATGGCCCACGCAGGTGATCGACCCGCTCGCACCCGCTCCGGCCTTGACACCGGCCAACCTCTGGCCGTCGCCGGAGTATATCGACCTCGACCCCTAGATGGACGCGCCGACGCCGACGCGCGAAGATCGGTAGCTCGGGTTTAGGCTAGGGCTAGTTTAATTTTGTTTTTTATATTATGAATGTAAATATGTATGAATTTTGCCAGTTTTTAGCGTGGACTATCTCTGTTTGAATTTAAAAGAAAAAAATGTCGTCCTGTTTGCCAGATGTGAATAAATAGATAGTGCGGCTAGACACGGCTGGTAAAAAACGAACCGGCCGTTTGGATCGGCCCAGTAGACATGCCCCTAGCACCGCCGTGATTGTCTTTTCTTTTCTGGGTGCCTGAAGTGATTGTGTGAGTGGAACAATCGGCACTCGAGCCAACGAGAAAAGAAAGAACTCCAAGTGCAAGCTATGTGCCCAAAAATTCCTGTGCATATTCCTTCTTTTGAGGTCCCGGCTTAATTGGTACTCTCTTCGTTTTCAAATGAATGTTGTAATTTATATGAATTTACTCTCTTCGTTTCCAAAATGAATGTTGTAATTTATATGAATTTACATGTATCTATACATTTAAACATGTCTAGACAACGTATTAGTACTATCAGTCTAGATAAATCTATAATGTTTTTTTAGGAAGGAAGATTACTATCCGTGTTTCTAAATAAGTGTCGCGAGTTTGTCTAGATATGACTGGACTTTAGCATGCATATATATGTGCATCTAGATATATCCGTGACACTTATTTTTGATGAAGGGAGTAGAATTCCTTTTCTTTTCTTTTCTTTTGACAAAAAGAATATATTAATATCACGGAGATATCAATAACACTCACACTCTGCAACAATAAAATATCATAAAGACATTGTAAATGCACACAACCCTACAACGAAATATCCTAAAGAAAGAAGAAGAATAAATAGCAAAAGGTCCCGCTACGGTGATCACCATCAACACAACACCCGGTGTCCAAATTCTCCAAAAGCGACGTCCCCATAAAGAAAACAGTGTACAAGTGTCATCGCCACCTGATTAAAGATCTTAGTTCTTTATCCTAAAAAATCCACACTCTCAAAACAATGTCTTCGACAAAATCACTCCTAGACACAATTAATTAAGGCCGGACCATAGATTTTTATCCTAAAAGATAAGACTCTATACTCCTCATATGTTGCCACTCCCGCTTGTCGATGCCACTGCTACAAGTCACGAATCACCAAGCAAAGTCATCATCATCTCGAAGACTCGGTCTGCCATTACTAGACCTTAGACCTCAGCCGCCATGATATTCTATATCATTGTCTTCACCATAAAAATCGAAACATGTTCCATAATGTCAACAGACAATGAAGCTTCGTGTCATGTCCTCCTGAAGCCGCATGGGCTGAAATAGGGGTGCACATGACCGAATCCTATCAGATCCAGCTCTCTACAGGCATAAAGCGTCTAATGAAGATTTTCGTCGGAGCCTTCCAAAACTCGTCAACAGCCAAATCAACGAGAACAGACATCAAGCAGAACATCGTCTTGCCACGAGAAGAATCCTATAACCATCTCCTCATTTGAGTACACCAACAGACCCCACGCCGTAGGTCGGAGCAACAAAGGAGAGGGCGGTTGCAACGCATCCACATCCACATCCACAATTCATTCATGGCAGGTAGCCAGCCCAGATAGATGTGAATGTCCCCATTTTTCTAGCCCTAGCTTAGTTAGTATAATTCAAAATGTAATTCCATTAGGGTGGCAACGGAAATTTCACATTTAATTTTAATGCTATTGGTCAAGAGAAAGCATGGAATCAACAATTTTTTTAGTCTTGCACCATTCGTCTCTCTTGTTTTCGCGGGTATCAGAGCATCTCCACCCGGGTACAAAGGACGCCGTTTACAGAGCAAATTTTTCGTCTGGACGCCGAAAATTGGTCCAGTCACGTTCTCAGGACCCCGGCTTAGTCCGAATTTGGACCAACTTTTATCCGGAGTTTCCAGACCAATCCCGGGGTGTCGGGTACGCCCTGAGAACGCCAGACAAAGCGAAAATGGGTGTGGGCCAACTGTAACGCCCCCGAATCGGGTCTATGCAGATCTCAGCATTTTCCGCCAAAATCCGCATAGAAGCGATTCAAAGACGCCCACCAGACACTTTCGTGTGGGTGGGATTTGAATACAAGTAGTTACATCACAATAGTTTACAACAGAGTCCACAAGAACTTATATATACAATAATGACTCAACGAGTCAAGAATACGAAAGGTACAACACGAAGATACAAATTCAGAAGAAAGCAAGATAGTATCCGAGTACGGACAAGATCCAAATAGGACTAAGAGTCCTGAAGAATAACCAAACGGTGTCCAACCCTGCCCAGGCCAAGCCGGAAGAGTAACCTTGCTAACGTCATCAATCACATACCTGTCAAGCCAAAAGGGTGCCGACAAAGGGCAAAGGAAAACATAAAGAGAGCGGTCAGTACTGAGGCCAGTACACGACGAGACTAGAGTTCGGCGGTCCTCGCCTACATAGGTATGGTGGGCTCAGCGGCACCAAAGCTTGCACTATCTAACTTATAGAGACACGCTACAACCTCGGCTATTAGAGCGAGATAAGAGAGTGCTATGCGGTAACAATATTATAACACCAAACATAACCCATCTGAAGATTTCCCCCTCGAACACCAGTCGAGGAAGTCCCCTTGCAGAACACACACAGTGGCAATTTTAGTTAAGCAGGTGTTTAGTTGATAATGCTAATTACTAATCATATTATTAGAGGCAAAACATTAGCGGCGTTGTCTATGATCATGACACTGTACTCCTGAGGCGTCCATAACCGTGGACACACGGCTTCTCGAAAAGATTTACCCTGCAGGGGTGCACTACTGTACTGTGGCATCCCGCAAAACCACTACTAGAAAATCGCGTTGAATTTGTGCATTGCATCGTCATCATCATGCATTGCTTGTCTGCATTATTTTGAAAAGCCCAATTTTGCTTATACAAAAACCCCTCTTTATTTTAAAAGGCAAAACCCCGAAGGTATCGGATATTTTGTTTCCCTCAAAACTATTTGCAAAATGGTCTTGATTTAAATTAGAGAGCATCAAACAAACACAAAACGGAAGCAGCCCCTCCTAAATCCTAGTCTCACCCAATCTATCCCTACCCACCAACAGCAGACCGCCACATCACCCTCTCACCCTTTTTCTACCCCCCTGCCACCTCAGCCATCCACCATCCCACCTCTCTCCTTTTCTCACCCCAACCCTGTCTACCCTCCCTCCCCACTCTCTCTGACAGCCGGCCCCACCCCGCAGTCCCTCTCTCTCTGCCGCCGGGACCCACTCCCCCACTCCCTCACCAACCCCCCAGACCGGCCCACTCCCCACACCAGATCCCATTCCCCACACCAGATCCCACCTACCGCCTCCCACCAACCACCGCGGGACCCGCCGTGGCCCACTGCCCAGAGCACCTCTCCTCCGCCTGTTCATCTTCCCGGCTCACCCCGTCCCCGACCTCCTCTCCCTCGCCTCTGCGCGCCCCCAGGCCCCTTCCCTCGCCTCGCCTGGCCCCGGCCTCCGGGCGTGCCGCCTCCCTTCTGCTCACCGTCCCCCACCCTCTGCAAGCCTGCGCCCGGCCCTTCCTCAGCTCTGACCTCAGCTCCTCTCAGCCTGCCTCTGCCTCGGCGGCATCCTCCAACCTCGCCACCCCTGCACGCTGCTCACCGCCCTCCGAGGCCAGCCGCCCCGCCCACATCCACTGCGTCTCAGCGCATGACCAGCTCCTCCCTCCGCCCCTGCGCCTCCTGGCGGCGACGCCATAAGCCTCGGCTCACACCCGAACGCCCACTCGTCATGGCCGCCCGCACCCTCAAGCTCCTCACCGCCACCTCCTCAGCGCGCCAGCAGCCTCATCCTCGCCCGCCACACCCTCGCTGGTCGGCCTCCGTGACCGCTGCGCCACCGACGCGCTGATCGCAAGCTCCAGCCAACGCCGTTCCTGCGCATGGCCGCCAACATCGGGTGCCCGTACCCCAGCGTCGCCTTGCCACGTCTGTTCAAGTCCATGCCAGGGTCACGAGTGCTTGGGTCCAGCACCAACCAGACGGAAGAACGCGACGGGGATTGTGGTGTCCAGCGGTTGACAAGAGCTTCCCCCGGAGGCGCCGAATCCCCAAGATCGGTCCCGGCGCCCGGAACCCGAACCCCTCGCCAAGATCTCCATCCCGGACTTCAAGTACCCCCTCGAACGCGACAAGTACTACCCCGAGGGACGAACCCCGGACTCCAAGTTCCCCGAAGACCGTGTAGGGGCAGATCCCGAGATCGACGCCGACTCGATCAAAACAGATGGACCAACAGAGCCGGAACCTCGTGATCTCCTTCCCGGAAGCATTGACGCCGCGCGACAAGATCTTCGTCACGGAAACCCCGACGCCAAGATCTCCCTCTCGGACCCGAAGCCGTCAAGACCCTAGAGACCCCGACATCGGACGACAGAATCAACGACACGGAACCGGAGACACATGTACGGAAAGTACTTCCTCGAGGACGTCAATACTGCACTCCTGACGCGAGAACCCTGACGCCAAGACCGCCACCGGAACACCAAGTTCTCCATCGAGGAAACCAAGGCCGTCGACGTGGAACCGTAGAACGCCGAGTGCTTCACCCGGACACCGAGAACTTCCCCCTGAACGCCATGACCGTCGACATGACCCCAAGTTCCGCACCCGGATGCGCCAAGACCTACCCCGATAACCGAGAACGGAACCGTCGAACCCTGGACCCTGAGACCGACCCTGGACCCTGTCGAACCCCGGAACCCTAACAAGATCTGCCGGACCCTAATGTGTGACCCCTTTTTTTTCCTCGAACCCTAATCTATAACATAACAACTTGTTGCATATTTAATCATTCATCTCGCATGCATATCTGTGGTTTGGGGGCCTTTTGCCGATTCACCTAATAATTAAATATGGGGCCCATATGGGGACAAATCCAGCCTTATATTGGCCTCATTTAAACTTGTGTAGCGAACCGGTACTATCTTTTGTCTTGTTAACACACCATTTAATTTGCGGGGCTTCTACATAACATGAACCACCTAATTAATTGTCGGGACCCCGGTTCCACTTAATTTGACCTAATTGCATCGCACCTTTGCCATGTCATCCATCATACATGCATCATGCCGATCTTCTGCCGGTTTATTAAATAGTGCATCCGGTGTTTCTTCTAGTGTTTTGCTTCTTCGCGGATTGGACCGTTGAGTTGATGTGAGCTTACCGATCTTCTTGGTTGAACCCTTCGACAATGTTTTCAGCGAGCATCTCCCCTTTCTACCTATCTTACTTTTATAGCATTTACTCCTCCTGTTGATCTATTGCTATCGTGTTATGCGATGCTTTAGTTTCCGCATTGATATTTCCCTGCAGCCTATATTGCCTTGGACACACCCTATTACCTGTTGTTTGGTAGATAGTTGGACTTGCGCGTCGTAGTTGCTTGCTCAAGTGCTGATGTGTGTCGCCATATGCCACAGTTGCTGATGTATTGCCGCATGTCGATGATGGAGATGGTTCTAGTTTTACTTATCATCACTTTAAATTCTGTTTAACAACTAAAATTGAATAAGCAGAGGCATCGGTGGGTGATAGATAATATTTGGTTTCCGAACGCCCACTTGTGTCCCGTAAGACCCCGAGTACTTGATACTTGTTCCTTGATTTATCGCGCTATCCACATCCGGGAGGTATATGGGACCCCCTGAGCCAGAGCTTGATTCAGTCTTATTTTTGGGGGCCACAAACTAGTTTGAGGTTTTATTTACGATCCTGTACTTATGCCATGTTTTACTGCTTTATTTGCGAGGTAACGCATTAATCGCATCGCTTTTGGAAGCGGAGTGATTACGCGGTGTCGACAAGCCCGCTTTGGGGTTCCCAGCCACAGCCATTGTCGCAGAACCTTGAGGCCGCCTCGAGCTTGCTTACTCCGTTCGGGATCTACTTAAGGGTGGCCTCAAATATTTCTGAATCTTGTGATTGCTTTGTCGTGAAAGCCTCGTTGGGTTTTGTTTTGGTTTTTCCGAGGTTGATCGAGTGTGTTGCTATTGGTGCACCCCGGGGTAAAACTTTCAAAGCCGTGTCCGGATATGGACGACTTGGAGCACAGTATCTCGATCATAGACAAGCATAACTAAAGTTTACTGCTATAAATTTGACTTATAATGACTAGTAATCAGCTCCACTACAACGGAATGGCTAATTAATACTGCCCACAATTGCTTGTTTGGGTGTCGCTTGCGACAATTGTATCTGACTAGTAAGTATTGCAACTACAACAAAATGGCTGATTAAAAGTACCAACAACTGCTGGGTTTTGGGGTTTATCTCATGCTATCTGTACCTGATTAGTAATTGTTGCAACTATCACGGAATGATTCACTAAAAGTGCCCACTGTTTACTTTACCAGGACGATTATCTAAACCTGACTAGTAAAGTGCCGCCACTATAACTAATTAAATAAAAACTGCCAACTGTGTGGGTTCCTCGGTTGACTTCCTCGTTTGGTCTCGAGTGGGAAACGCCAGGATGGGTTTGTTGGGTGTTAGCTTCAGGTTGGATCCGAATAGGTCTTTCTCACCCCTCTCTGATAACCGCCAGTTGTATCGAGTCTCTATAGGTTGTTTAGTGCATGCTGCCGCTGCCGCTTCAGTCCACCATACCTATGTAGGCGAGGACCGCCGAATTCTAGCCTCGCTGCCGTAATCGCCTCAAGATCTTGACGCTCCTTCTTTTCCTTTGCCCTTTGTCGGCACCCCTTTGTTTAAGCAGGTTTTGAGATCGACGCCGTTAGCGGTGGTTACCCTTCCGGCTTGGCAGGGTTATGGACGCCATTGGTTATTCTTCAGGGCTCTTAGCCCCATTTGCATCTTGTCCGTAGTCGGACGCTCGATTATTTCAAGGTGATTTGGATCTTAGTACCTTATATCTGTATTCTTGACTCATGGAGTCGCTGTTATATATATATCTGTTCTGTGGGTCCCATCGAGGACTGTTGTGTAATGTTATTACTTCGTTTTCCACCCGCACGAAAGTGCCTGGTGGGCACCTTTGAATCGTTTCTATGCGGTTTGGTGAATTTTGCCCAAACTTGCATAGGTCCGATTCTGAGGGTGTTACATGTACCCAAACACATGCTCAACCCATCAGGCAACATATTACTCGTGCCATCAGAATTTCACAACAAGAACTATCCCTTAACTACGCGCATATCCAGAGGCATCACCTACTGTGGGGAACCAACCAAGAGGTACGACGATTCTCAAGGAAGGCACATCGTTTGCGCCTACTGGTGGATCGGGCCCTGCGGGGTAACTTGTACACACCGTGGGTGCCGCCACCGTGTACCGCGATTTATGTATGCAAGCCATGGCAATCCACCAAAATATCGAGTCCGAAGACATATCAACTCACCCATGTCCGAGGACATATTATGCGTATGCACCAAATGGAAAACCAATTTTGTAACCCTCTGGATATACGAATAGCGCCGGTAGTTGAGGGGGGATCCCAGGGGCCCCACGTTTGGTTAGCGCGATCAACTCAGAACTGATATCGTATAACGAACGGGTCCTAGGTCGGCTCAAGCAGTTCCCAAAGGTGGTCCCTGCCGGGGCCTTATCATTAGGTGAAACCATAACCAATAACATCAGATTAATTATCTTATCACCAACCATAACCGAGTATCATGTTTCACCTGTATGAGAGCGATACTAAGCATGCCTACGACTCGCAAGGACAAAACTAACTAATCAAACAAGGCAATAGGATAAACAAGGCAATATAGTGGAGCAGGTATTTGAAGGAACGGTACTATAGCATCGACAATAAGGATAGCAATAGATCAAAGGAAGGAAGTAAAGACTATAAATGCAAAATAGGTAGAAGGGGGAGAAATGCTCGCCTGATAAACAATGTCTGATAGCCGGAGGCTTGTCGTATCTCACACCAACTCATCGTCCTATCCGGTTAAGAAGCAAACACTAAGAAGAGCAACCGGTGCAACATTTAGTAATACGACGAAAGATCCGACATGTTTATGATATGATGCATGGCATGGCAATATGCGGTCCCGCTTAGCAATATTAGGCGAAATCGGGATCCCGACATTTATTATGAAGTTCAAGTTATTTAACTACCCCGCATATTAAATGTTGAGTTAATAAGGCAAAGGATGACATCGGTTCGCTACACAAATTTAAATGGAGTCCGGAATATGACATAAATATCCCGCGTTTGATCTCCATATTTAATTTAGGTGAATTGGCTAATTATCCCCAAACAACCCGATATGCGATGCACACATGAATAATTTAATGTATAGAAGATAGATAGCATTTTATAAAAATAGAGATATGTGAAGAGTCTCACGGTTTGGGTTGTAGAGGTGAAGAGGCACCCCTCGGATTATATAAAAAATAGCCCATGTCATGGAAGTAGCGAACGCCGGTAAGAAGACCTTGGCGTAGGTGACAACATCGGCCGTCGGTTTCCAATGTGGCTGTGAAGACGCAACGTCATGTAGAAAAAGGAGACCAAAACTCTCATGAGCATTTTACCGAACACCTACCAAGCAAGAGGATCGTACACAGAGACATGCTGAATTTGTACGCTGCCAACCGTATCGAAACCAAGGGAAACTGCAAAGATGTTTACACACGGACGCGTAGACACGCATAGACAAACCGAGATGGGAGGCGTTGTCCTGGGCATGGCGCTACGCCCACAACGAGGAGAAACAGAGGCGCGGCTGGGCTAGCTTTGGCGCGTGCAGGTGGCCTAGCGCAAGAAGTGGTGGGAGCATTGAGACTCGATCTGTCGATGGAAAATAAAAAGAATCAGCGCATCGAAACAAGAGGCACCCACATAGAGCATCGGACGAGACGCTACCGGCGACGGGACATGCCTCATGCGAGGCCAAGGCGGGCAGAGCCACAGCATGTGCAAGTGGCAGTGGCCGTGTCGATGAGATCTGAAGTTGGGCGTTGACCCGCTTCTGCATGGTAGAATACGACGGGCTAGAAGCTTGTGTGTGAGGGAAATTTGGTTTTGGTGGAGATCGATTGGGATCTAGGTGAGATGGAGCTACGGGCTACAGGGCAGCTGCTTGCTGTCTCGCGCACAGGCAAGGCTCAGCATAGGAGCGAGAATTGGGTGGAGCAACGAAGGCTTAGCTAGCTGGAAGGAAAAGGAGATTGAATCAGAATAGAAAGGAATTCAGCGCATCGTGGAGAGCATACATGTTGAACTGAATCTGAGAGAGGAATCTGCCGACTAGCAAGAGTTCTGTGTAGAAACATTCAGATAAGACATGTAGACAAAAGAGGGGAATTATATCTCAGATTTGGGTGTTTGGGGCTAGGGTTTGAGAGGCAAAAGAGAAGAATGAATTATTATCTAGTCCAAAGTAGACTAAATGGGGCTAGTTTTGGGCTAAAACTTTAAACGGACTTTTAGCCTAATTTTGTTTATAAAACAAGGAAAGCTTTTGCTGCGAGAAATATTATTTGTTTTAATTTTAAAATAAGGACGAGAGACGGGTTTAATAAAACCATAGGGATATTTTAGTAAAGCAAAAATAGGTTTTTATCAAAATAGTTTGCGCTTAAAAATTGTGAATAAAATATGCATGATGATGTCATGATGATGCATAAAATAAAATAACAATCAAATTCTAATTTTTAATATTTTCCGGGCATTACACCAACCCTGTTGGCGAGACAATCCCATTTACCCACTTCAACTCGCCTCCCATGCGGTGAAGAGCTCCCCCAGCTGCCCCTGTCGCCATGCCTTCGTCAGCGAAGCTCCACCACGCCGAGTTGTATCCACACCTCTAGATAGGCCCCCGCCCTCGCCGCCCCTTCCCCTCAGCCTAGGCCATCTTTCGGCTCCCAAGATTCTCCGTAGCTCGCCTTTGCTTTGAGCTCCCGCTACCTCGTCCGCCAAATGTTCGGTGTTTTGCCGGTTCGGCCATGGACTCCGATGACGAGGAGATGTTCGCCGTGTTGCTGGAGGAGGAGAACGCCGCTGCCGCCAAAGATGCAGAGCACATCCAGATCCTCACCTCCCTCACTCGGTTGTACGTGCAGACGGCAACGCCGAAGCGTGGAGGCTCGGCGAAGGGTCGCCAGAAGTGCAAAGCAAGGCAGAGAATGGAGGGCTACTGCATGCTATACGCCGACTACTTCGCCGACGAGCCGCTGCACGAAGAGGCCGTGTTTCTGCATCGTTTTAGGATGAGCCGGAAGCTCTTCCTCAATATCGTGCATGCCATTCGGGAATTCGACCCCTATTTTGTGTGCAAGAAGGACTGCACCGGCATGGTTGGATTTTCCTCACTGCAGAAGTGCACAGTGGCGATGAGGTTTCTTGCATATGGAGCGCCGAGTGACATCACCGATGAATATCTCCGCATGGCCGAGTCCACCGCCATCGATTGCTTGTGCAGGTTCTGCATGGCAGTGATTGTATTGTTTGGGAAACAATACTTGAGAACACCCACAGCTGAAGACACTGCTCGGATCCTTGCAGTCAATGAAAGTAGAGGATTTCCTGGGATGCTTGAAAGCATATACTACATGTATTGGCACTAGAAGAACTGTCCATTTTCATGGCAGGGAATATACAAAGGCCACAAAGGAGGTTGATGTGATACCCGAGGCAGTTGCTACACATGATCTTTGGATCTGGCACTCCTTCTTTAGCATGACAGGGTCGAACAACGACATCAACGTCCTCAACTCCTCAAATCCTCAAATGTCTTTGCCAAGCTTGTTGAGGGTCATGCTCCCCTGTGGACTTTGAGATCAACGGGCACCACTATAACAAGGGATACTATCTTGCAGATGGCATCTATCCAAGATGACCAACATTTGTGAAGACTATCTCAAGCCCGATGCTCCCCAAACATGCTCAGTTTGCTAAGGAACAAGAAGCTTGCAGGAAGGACGTGGAGCGGGCATTTGGTGTGCTTCAACAGAGGTTTGCAGTTGTTCGGTTTCCTGCTCTGACCTAGTCGAAAGATCAGATGTGATGTAACATCCCAGTATTTAGGACCTAACAAAGGGTAGATTTAGGAATATGTATTGTTACATGCATTCATTTGTGAAAATGAGGGTAAAATTTTCGCCAAATAAAAACTTAAGTGATCAATGTTTCTTTCTTACTTTAAGATTAGGTTTAGACTTAAAGAAGGATTATTATAAACTTTGATGTGATCTTAAAGGGATTTATGGGTGTTTAGTAATAGGTTTGAATTTAAAACTTAAGTGTTTGAATAATCATTTAAATGATTTAGATATAAGATTTGAATCTTAAATTAATTAAGAGAAAAGTATTAAAACTTAAATCTTATCTAAAAAGAAATATTGTATATGAAATTCATTTCATATACATAAACAAGATACAAAGAATGAACTTACTCAAATTATTCCAAACCTCACAATTTACACAAGAGTAAAGGATAAGAATATTCTTTATTAATAAATATATACTCTTTATTACAAATGAACCAAATAAAGATTACAAGATTTATAAAATAAAAATTACAAAAGAATAAAAAATTACAATTGTTTATCTACTAACTATCCTATATCTAAAACTACATTAAATCTTCATCTTTATCTTTGTACCTGCAAAACAAAGATTAAATAGAAAACAAAATAAGAATAGTATTAGCATATTGTTATCACCATATTTTGGCCAACGAAGGAGATGGGCCGTGATCAAGATGGGCTTGGAAGATGCGTATATTCAACGTGTTGTTGGATCGGCCTAGTACGTAGAATTGGGCTAAACTGCCCGTGTATCTTGTATCATAGTAGGTTTCGTTTCAGTTTAGGTTCGTTTCAGTTTAGGTAAAGATAGAGTTATAGAGTTATTCCAAAAGTAGAGAGTCTCCGGACTATAAATATGTACCTAAGGTTATCGAAAAAGGAGGACAATCACGTTCACAACAAACACAATCTCGACGCATCGCCACCCCTTGTTTCTAGGGTTTCTTCGGTAGTAATATGTCGCTAGATCGCATCTTGCGATCTAGGCGATTCTATCGTTATGCTACCTGGTTTTACTCGTACTGAAGCGTTGTTGATGGCGAGTAATACCATTATCATAGATTGTTTGAGGCTAGCATCGGTGTTCTTTTCATTATTATCGTCGAAATTATGCTACCTCTAGTTATCTCGCTACTTTTGCACCTTTTCCCAAGTGCAAGGGTAGCACCTTGCTTGATCTTTATTTAGCTGATTCGATCTGTTATGGTTGTGCCTTGCTCGCCAAGGTTTAGTTTGATATCTACGTAGCCAGGCCTTACAAACGGGTTGAACGATCCAGTAGTACGTAGGGACGTGGTTTATTCGTTCTAGAGAAGTTGTTCCGGTAATTGACTTTACGTTGGTTATTAGGCCTCCTCTAGGGTTAATATTCTTCATCTTTTGTACATACCAGGCTCAATTACGTGTAGGACGTTCCAGTTACGTGGTGAAAACGTTAAACTATCGTAGATCGATTTAACTTGTAGTGATCAAGCAAAACCCCATGTTATCGTAAATCTAATGCAGAACCATGGGGCAATCGTCTCTAGGAGCCGATTTACAGGGAAACCTGGGAGCCGGTCACGGCTCGAATTTTACGTATACTTGTTTACCATGCAGGAAATCAATCGGAGCAATCCTTCACCTTCCTGACCAGGTATAGGTCAGGTGGCATCTCGAACCAAGCCGTGACGTGTCGGAGTTTTGCGGCCGTCGCCCGAGGGACCAGGGCCCACCAGCAGTTCTGGAGCCTCCCGGCTCGTGTTGCTCGTCGCTGCTCGCCGGCGAAGTTTTGGCAACACATTCTCGCACGCCGGTGGGACTCTCAACAACGCTCTACATCAACATCCGACGCTGCGATGGAGAATGCACCACTTATGACGATCTACCCGACGAGCACAAGGCCAAGTATGACGAGATCAAGGCTCTCTTCAAGAAGACCTCATCGCCTCTTTGAGAGGACCCGTAAGCATGGCATCAAGTGGAGGGGTTCTCCCCAGGGTGCCCTCGATGAGGTAGATGTCTGCTCCTTCGGAGGAACGCACTGAGCTCTACGGTGAAGTCAACTACATGGTGGCTCATTCTGCACCGCCATTCCGAAAGCCCGTGAACGCTTTCGAGCGGTCGCGTTCGCGTAGTTCGTGAGATCATGAAACATCGATTTCTCCGTCGGGGCCTACTCTGGGGACTCACCAGGGAGAAAGACCGCTCCAGACCAGGCCACAGCTGCCATTCACACTTGCAGCTCCAGAGCCGCCAGGAGCAGCGGCTTATGTCGTCTACAAGGCTGGAGGCGACCCAGGCGATTGCCAATTCCTGTTTGAGCCACCTAAGGAAATCCCACACGGGTATATATGCGCCTACGTGCCGGACTGCAATAACCTGACACGCACCAAACAGATTGCAACCGCAGGAGTTTCGGCGGCAGGAGTTCCTGGGGCAGGATCTTCAGGCGCAGGCGTGTCTGGAGCAGCGATGTCTGGGATGGACGCTGACAAACAGGCGTGGCTAGCCAAGTATGCCACTGGAACAAGTCATGAGAATCTAGCCCCTACAGCTCAAACAGTGGAGCAAATCGGTACCATCCTGAGGGATCAGTTCGGCTTCATGCCGAAGAGAAGGACAATCGGCTATTCAAAGCCGTACCCCAACGAGTTTGATTTGATTCCTCTGCCACCCAAGTATAAGCTCCCTGAGTTCTAAAGGTTCAGCGGGTCAGAAGGGTCAAGCTCGATCGAGCACATAAGCCGATACCTAGCACAACTAGGCATGATTTCGGCATCGGATCAGATGCGCGTAAGATTTTTTGCGCAATCTCTGACAGGACCAGCCTTTGGGTGGTACACCTCGCTGCCACCTGATTCGATTCATACCTGGAAGCAACTGGAGGAGCAGTTCCACATCCAGTACCATTCAGAGGCTACTGAGGCTGGCATTGCAGACCTGGCGCAGGTGCGGCAGAAGCGGGGAGAAACTGTAGCCGAGTACATCCAGCGCTTCAGGACTGTCAAGAACCGATGTTACTCAGCTCGTTTAACTGAGAAGGAAGCAGTCGAGCTGGCAGTGTTGGGTCTCTTAGCACCCATCAAGGATCTGGCTTTCCAAGTGGAATACAACTCATTGGCGCATATGGCCCAAATCGACGATGTATGAACAGCGCCACCGAAGTTGTACCAAGACAAATTCAACGTCCGATAGGCCTGGTCGATGCGTAAGAAGATGATCCTACACAGACTGTGAGGTGGCCGAGCTGAATGGGCTCGGGGCAGATCCTGTAGCCGCAAATGGGTGAAACAAAGCAAGGGCCTGCAAAAGGGTTCGACTTGATGTGAGCAAAGCGAGCAGATATTCGATTTCTTCAAGGAGAAGCGGTGAGGTTACCCAAGGCCACAAAATCCCTACGACTCAGAAATGAACGGAGACCATATCGCAAGTGGCATCATTCGCTCACCCACACCACCAATGAGTGCAAAGAGCTGCCGCCAAATCCAAATGGCGATAGAACAAGGCCGTCGATCCTTGGGCGATTCGCCATGAAAGTGGACACGAACCCATTTCCGGCGTCAACATGGTAGAACTCGATCTCCATGGCGCCAACTGGATTTTTCTTTCGGTGTTAATATGGCAGGGTCTGGGTACCACCATGACACGTACAAACAGGAAGGTGGTCGCTCTCGGGGCAAAGAAAGAAAGGAGGCCAGTCCACGCGACCGGCCCAGCCACAATGACAGGCGGTACTTAACAGAGGAACAAGTGAGGAGAGTGCGATATCAGAAGCCACATTCCACGCATCTCCTTAACAAGTATGAGCGCCAGTATGACCAACGTCGCCGGCGCGACAAAGACGACGAAAGATATGAGCACCTCACTAAGGGACCGTCTAAAGAAAAGGAGGGCGCAGACAAACATTGGGATTGTCCTTTCTTCAAGTATTGCTGGGACGCGGGAATGAGCCGATTGCCTACAGTCGACAACTGCCCGGAATGCGGTCAGCAGAAGGAGGACACGAGGCCAGTGTCAGTGTTCAAACGTCTAGGGCCTCTTCCACCCCTGAGCCGTTACAGGGAGTCCGCTCGAGCATAAGGCCTCGAGAAGCCAAAGAATGACAAAGACGAAGACAGGTATCACCGTCCAAGGTGGTGTCCCGACGGACTCAGACACACCCAGAAGCGTAGAGTGCAGCGGCTGCGTAACTTGGAGGAAGCTGAAGCGCAGTATCTCCACGCTTTAAAGAAAGCACGGCCTGATCTGGCCGTCAAAGTGAGGCAGACTTTGGAAACGGAAGACCGCCCGACAAGGAAAGAATGGCGACCCAAACCAGCAAAAGCCGATGCACAGACATCGGCTGGCACAAACATGGTGTTTGTACTCCCGTCAGAATTCTGCGCGCCAAGAACCGATGAGCTACCAAAGGGCAGCTTGATCGCGGTCCACGGCGGTTATCTTTGAGAAGCCACGTGAGAAGGGTTACAAACATCCGAAAGCCCCGACTGCAAGGTTACATCAATGGGCAACCTGTCGGCAAGATGTTGGGGACACCGAGCGGCGATCAATATCATGCCATACTCCATGCTACGACGCTTTGGGACGCCCACGCAGATCCGATCAAAACCAACGCCACGTTAAGCGACTTCAACGGTCGGTCTTGAACGCAGGCGATCGAACGTGGACCGACAAGGCAGGAAAACCGTACCACGCCATTTTTTCGTCGTGGACAGCAAAAGCACTTACACGCCTCTTGCTAGGAAGGGATTGATTCACGCTAATTGCTGCATTCCGTCCACAATGCACCAAAGGCTCGATCCAAAGGGGACGGAGATGAAGTGGAGGTCAACCACGCAGATGATTCTATCGAGATCTCCATAGCTGGCATGAACGTCTGGGAAGCAGGAGACCAAGAGCCGATCTCTGGAATCAATTTAGACGGCTGTGAGCGCATTGAAGCTACAAAAAATGGGGTGAGGCTGGTCTTATCCACTGGCCTTACAGAGTAGAAAAGCCCACGATCATCCGTGGCACGGCCGATCCCTGCGATCGGCCACAAAAAATAAAAAGAAGCGATCGTACGACAAGCAGCTCATGTAGTCGTAGCAGAGAGATGCTCTGCCACTGTAAAACAATAAGGTGTAAATCGTCCTTGACTAATGCAAGCAAAAAGGGGGCCGATTCAAGCAATCGGCCCAAATTATTTTTGTTATCCTCACCTACTGTTTGCCCTGTGTTTAGCGTCGATTTAACAGGTGACGGAAAGCTAGGGTATGGGTTTACATCCCGATGAGCTAGAAGAGATCGACATTGGTCCCGGGATAAGCCACCAACATTTATCGCCAGAAAGTTAGATCCGAATCTGCGGGGCCCGATGATAGCCGTTGAAACAATATCCAGATCGCTACCGACTACACAGAGATGCCTGGGTTAGACAGGAGCATCATCGAGCATCGACTCCCTCTCAAAAAAGGATTTCGGCCATTTCAGCAGCGAGCACGACAAATGAAGGCCGAAATTCTAGAAGAAGTCAAGAAAGAGGTCGAGAAAATGTTGACAGCCAAGTTAATCAGGCCATGCAGGTACGCTGAGTGGATTTCTAGTATCGTACCTGTAGAGAAAAAGGATGGCCGGTGGCGTGTTGCCATAGATTTTCGGGATCTCAACAGAGCTACCCCAAAGGATGAGTATCCGATGCCGGTGGCAGAGACGTTAATCAACGCAGCAGCTGGTCATAAGATTTTGAGCTTCATGGACGGCAATGCCGGTTACAACCAGATCTTCATGGCTCCAGAAGACATACACAAGACTGCGTTCAGAGTCCCAGGTTCGGTGGGGTTGTTCGAGTATGTAGTCATGACGTTTGGGCTAAAGAATGCCGGCGCCACGTACCAAAGAGCCATGAATTATATTTTTATGATCTGATCGGCAAGCTGGTGGAAATCTACATCGATGACGCGGTGGTCAAGTCTGCTTCAGCACAAGGACACTTAGACGATCTACGGCGCGTCCTGGACCAAACAAGAAAATTCGGCCTACGGATGAATCCAGAGAAGTGTGCCTTCGGGGTGACGGCCGGTCAGTTCTTGGGTTTTTTGGTCCATGAACGCGGAATTGAGATCGGCCTGAAAAGTCAGGAGGCAGTGCGAACAATGAAGCCACCCACTACAAAGAAAGAACTGCAGTCTCTCATCGGCAAGATCAACTTCGTCAGAAGATTCATCTCCAATCTGTCAGGAAGAATAGAGCCGTTCATGGGACTAGTAAAAATCAAATCTGACGAGGAATTCAGGGGCGAACAACAACGAGCCTTCGACGAGATCAAAGAATATCCGACAAAGCCGCCGATGTTAGTTCCACCACAACGACAAAGCCGTTCTACATTTACTTGTCAATAGTCGACACGCCCATCGCCTCGGTGGTGCAAGTTTATGATGGGCTGGAGCGGGTCGTATTCTACATAAGCGTAGGATGCCGACGGAGACAAGGTATTCCGATATCGATAAGTTGTGCCTCACCGCTTTTTCACCGCACTGCGCCACATTTTGCTATCGCAGAGATCATCATCATATGCAACCGACGTCATAAAGCACATCTGTGCCGGCTCCTATGTTAAAAGGCCGATCGGGCAAATGGATGTTTGCATTATCGAGTTTGACATCCGGTATCAACCCGCGAAAGCGATTAAGGGACAAAGGCCGATCTTATCGTTGAAAGGATCAACACTAACATAGCAAGACCGTCCATAAGAGCGTGGGCTGTTTTTCGACGGATCGCTTTGACGATGGCTGCGGCATCGGCATTTTGCTCGTGTCGCCTGGGGCAACATTTTCCTTCTCCATCAGTTGTCTACCTCGCACCAACAATGTAGCCGAGCACGAGGCGATACGCAAGGGAATGGAGTTACTCCTCGGCCGGAGCGTATGTGGAAATTTTTGGAGACTCCAAGTTGGTGATTTCCCAGCTCACGGAGGACTACAAGTGCGAGAGCGAGTCCCTCTTCCCATTATGGCTGCACTGCCACGAGCTGATGGCGCAATTCCGGTACATAAACTTCACTTGGATCCCACGGTCGCAGAATACCGAGGCGAACGATCTTGCGCAGATGGCTTCAGGCTACAAGGACGTTGTTGAAGGAGCCGACGTTCAGGTACAGTTCCTGGAAGCTGACGACTGGAGAGCCGATATCTTCAATTACTTGAAGGATTCGGCTCGGGGGGCACCTAAACGGATAAGGTACAAATCCATGAAGTACGTGCTTATTGGGGATGACATGTTTTACAGGACTCTGGAAGGGCTATTACTCAAATGCCTGGGGACAGCCGAGGCCAATCGGCTCCTACACGAGGTACACGAAGGCGCCTGTGGAACTCACCAATCGGCTCATAAGATGAAATGGTTGATCAGGCGATTAGGGTTTTATTGGCCCACCATGCTTGAGGACTGTTTCAACTACTACAAAGGGTGTCAAGCATGTCAGAAATTTGGAAAAATCCAGATGGTACCCGCGTCAGCAATGAACCCCATCATCAAGCCTTGGCCATTCCGAGGTTGGGGCATGGACATGATCGGCAAAATCAATCCTCCATCAAGCAAAGGCCACATGTGGATTTTGGCCATCACTGACTACTTCACTAAATGGGTGGAGGCTGTCCCGATGAAGTCAAGAATTCAAGGATGTTATCAATTTTGTGAAAGAACATGTCATCCATAGATTCGGATTCCCCAAACTATCACGACCGATGGAGGTTCGGTCTTTATTTCTCGTGAGTTTAGAAAGTTCTGCGAGGACATGGGGATCAAGCTGATTAGATCATCTCCATACTATGCTCAAGCAAATGGGCAAGCTGAGCCCAACCGAGCCTCATCAAGCTGATCAAGAGAAAAGTCGATGAGCACCCTAGGCGTTGTACGAGGTTTTGTCGAGGCGTTTGGGCTTATCGCATGTCATGCCATGGAGCAATAAAAACCTCACCATACCATCTAGTATATGGACAAGAAGCCGTCCTACCCTGGGAAATTACGGCTGGATCGAGACGCGTCACTTTTCAGGACGATCTAACGACTGAAGAATACGCAACCCTGATGAGTGACAGTGTGGAGGATTTAACCGAGCTCAGGCTATGGTCACTGGAGAAAATCAAAGAGAACAAGGCCAAAGTAGCTCGTGCATACAACAAGAAAGTGAAGCCAAAGGAGTTCCACGTTGGTGATCTGGTATGGGAAGCTGTGTTGCCCTTGGGGACTAAGGATGCAACATACGGTAAATGGTCTCCAAATTAGCACGGGTCGTACAGGGTCGACCAAGTTTAAGAGGAAACGCGTACATGCTTGAAGAGCTGGACGGCGTGAAATTCCCAGTGGCGGTCAACGGTCAACATCTCAAGAAATATTTCCCAAGAATGTGGGATGTTGGACAGTAAAACTGGAGGGGCCGATACATGAAATCGGCTAAGTAAAAGCACGTGAGACGATGGACAGTAAAAATGTGGGGGCCGATGCTGAAAATCGGCCGAATAAGAAAAAAATAATATATATAGCCGATGCACGGTCATCGACTCTAGAGGTTCACACATGTTACAACAGTGCCGCACATACAAAGCATCAAGAAATGCTTCGAAGGCGTGGAGGGCGGCAGCACGGACACGATCCACCTCGGCGATCTCAGCTTCGTCATCTTCATCCTTGCTTGTCACTAGTTGTTGGTTCAGGGCACGTTTTTCGATGGACAATTGGAGATTTGGGTCGCCCGTTTTGAGAAAGGTCGCAGGTCACCGTTTGAAACCAAGAAGTGGCCGTTTTAATGTGCCTAAAGATGCGACCAAGTTTTGACCCTGTCAAAGTTTTTTGGGAGAAGCCGATGGGTAGTCATCGGCTCTTTGCGATTTGACTTGTTTGACTGTATGCGTGCAGTATGTTGAAAGCCGATACAGTGTCATCGACTTCTAGGACATCGACCTATCGTGGCTATCGGCAAGATCAGGGGCGGACAAGGCAATCTTCGGGGAATAAATTTTCATTCATTCAAAAGATGATTGCTTACAAAGGACGATTGATTACAAAAGGGGAGCCTACTACTACTATTGCTGCTACTGGTTCCTAATCTAAAGGGCGAGATCGTCGCCGCTGTCGTCGCTGCCGTCCTCTTCGCTGTCTTCAGCTTCTTGCCGTCGTCTTCGGCTTCTTTGAAGAAACCAGCGGGGACCTCTTCGTCTTCGTCGTCATCTTCGGTGTCCTCGCTGGACCCGGCGCGGAAGCGCTTCGTCGGCGGGTACTCGTCGGAGGAGGTGTCCTCCTCTGATTCCTCCTCCTCGTTGGAGGACTCGACGCCGTCCCAAGACCAAGCGTCGTCGCTGCTCTTCGCCTCGTCAACGAGGAATCGAGGCTCTCTCGCGCCGTCGAGGGACGCATCGTCCTCCGACCAGATGGCAAAATCCCAGTCCCTTTCGTCCCACCATCGTGGGGCGAAAGTACTGTACGCCGCCGTGGACGGGTGTTCAAGGCGTCGGCTCTCGGCCATCTTTGTGGAGGCGTGGGAGGACAGCGAGGAAGCGAGGAGGCCATGGCGAGAAAGAGGGTTTTTTCGGAGGAAGAAGGGTTTTTGGCTACCGGAGGAAGATGGGGACCGCGAATCCTGCATTTAATTTAAATAAGGGAATGGTAGAGAGACGGTTCAATGCCATAGCGGTTTCCAGTTGTCGCCAAAATCGTCAAATCATGCAATCATGGAGGAGTTGAGAAGACAGGCATCATGATGAAGGGTAGCGTGATCGATTACTGCTCGCCACGCATTCGCCAACGCCAGCAGCCCGATAAAGAAAAAGAGGAGAAGAGAAAAAAAAACACAGAGTGGTTTTGGAATTATCATTGCCAAAACCAGGGGGGCATGTGTTATCACCATATTTTGGCCAACGAAGGAGATGGGCCGTGATCAAGATGGGCTTGGAAGATGCGTATATTCAACGTGTTGTTGGATCGGCCTAGTACGTAGAATTGGGCTAAACTGCCCGTGTATCTTGTATCATAGTAGGTTTCGTTTCAGTTTAGGTTCGTTTCAGTTTAGGTAAAGATAGAGTTGTAGAGTTATTCCAAAAGTAGAGAGTCTCCGGACTATAAATATGTACCTAAGGTTATAAAAAAAGGAGGACAATCACGTTCACAACAAACACAATCTCGCATCGCCATACCCCTTGTTTCTAGGGTTTCTTTCGTAGTGTCATGTTGCCTAGATCGCATCTTGCGATCTAGGCAGCGATTCATCTATCGTTACTGGTTTTACTCGTACTGAAGCGTTGTTGATGGCGAGTAATACCATTATCATAGATTGTTTGAGGCTAGCATCGGTGTTCTTTTCATTATTATCGCCGAAGTTATGCTACCTCTAGTTATCTCGCTACCTTTGCACCTTTTCCCAAGTGCAAGGGTAGCACCTTGCTTGATCTTTATTTAGCTGATTCGATCTGTTATGGTTGTGCCTTGCTCGCCAAGGTTTAGTTTGATATCTACGTAGCCAGGCCTTACAAACGGGTTGAACGATCCAGTAGTACGTAGGGACGTGGTTTATTCGTTCTAGAGAAGTTGTTCCGGTAATTGACTTTACGTTGGTTATTAGGCCTCCTCTAGGGTTAATATTCTTCATCTTTTGTACATACCAGGCTCAATTACGTGTAGGACGTTCCAGTTACGTGGTGAAAACATTAAACTATCGTAGATCGATTTAACTTGTAGTGATCAAGCAAAACCCCATGTTATCGTAAATCTAATGCGTAACCATGGGGCAATCGGCTCTAGGAGCCGATTTACTGTGAAACAGGAGCCGGTCACGGCTCGAATTTTACGTATACTTGTTTACCATGCAGGAAATCAATCGGAGCAATCCTTCACCTTACTGACCAGGTATAGGTCAGGTGGCACGCCCTCGAACCAAGCCAGGACGTGTGCCGGAGTTTTGCGGGCCGTCGCCCGAGGGACCAGGGCCCACCAGCAGTTCTGGGAGCCTCCCGGCTCTTCGTGTTGCTCGTCGCTGCTCGCCGGCGAGTTTTGGCAGGCAACACGAAGAGCCCTGGTACGCCCGTCAGGTAGATCGTCATAAGTGACTGGTCTGTTCTCCATCGCAGCGTCGGATGTTGATGTAGACGTTGTTGAGAGTCCCACCGGGCGTGCCAGAACAAAATAAGAATAGTATTAGCATATTTCTCTCAGATATGTCAGTGAGGTGCACATGACAAACTCATCATTGAGAAATATCTAAAAGGGGCAAGTTTCACCAATCTGAAAGATTTCATCCTTCATAAATTTAAAGTCAGGATTCAAATGACAGCCAAAAAAAGGAACCAATTCACCAGCCAGGTAAAAGTAGACTGGTAATAGTAAGTTCAAACTTTCTGAACTTATCCACATATGCATAGCAGGCACACAAGCTGCACACACAAGCATGCAAAGGGGTGTGCTGTCGACCTCACAAGCATAGCCATTATCACAAAACCACAGCCCAGCCGTGGAGGAGCACCTCAGTGCATCTCTCCACTACACAACACACCAGCACAGCCAGGATGAACCGCAGCTAAACCAAGAACAGCAACCCAAACATCACAAGTGATTGGGTTTTGGTCAAGCTAAGCCAGAAAGAAAAACCCAATCACTTGTGTGCCATAATACAATGGTATCATAATGATAAAACCCAAATCAATCCAAACATCACCAGAATGGTGACATAAGGAGGGGAATGGATCTGGTGGACATCAAGGTCAAGCCCAGGATCTAGGAGGAGCAGGCAAACTCAAGAGCAAGCTCAGGAGCCCAACAAAAGCAGATCAAGATCCAGATCAAGATCAAGATCATCATCAATCTACCACATCCACATCAGAATCTATGGTAAGCATCATAAAACTATCACATGATTTCATCATATTATCTAAATAAAAGCATGTGTTGTTTTATGAGATAATCTCTCAATAAACACCCAAGAGGAGTGCATCTATCCTAGAGATTTCAAGTATAAGGATACGAAATCTAGCTCAACCACAAACACTAAACCCTCAGACCAGCATCACTGGGTTCAGTATTACTTTTGCAACTTAGATCATTTTCATTTGATCTTATCAGATCAAGGCACATATCTCAGAGAGATAGTAGCACCTCTAATCCTATAAGTTTCTAACAAATTACTGCCCAACTAACTAGGAATCAAATCCTAGAGCGTCAGACCAACATCATAGGCAGGCAAGATAGGAAAGCTTTCATATCATCTTATCAGTTTAAATCACAAGCATGATCAAGCTAAGCCAGAAAGAAAAACCCAATCACTTGTGTGCCATAATACAATGGTATCACAAGGACAAGTTCTTAATGAGATAAAATCATCTTTGCTTAGTTCCCACAGGAAAAAGGACAAACCATGACATATCATTTTCCTGAAGCCAAGTGCCAGGAATCAATCTTAAATTCATACATCCACAAAAATCATTACATGTAATGATTTGATTCTGTGAGTATAATCTCAGACAATCCAAAAGTATAATTGCAGTAAGCAACTACTGTTAGTATAAGCAATCTGACAGTAGAGTAAACTATTAGATCAAAAACATAATCCAATCAAGGATTTAATGGATACACTAGCATGGATCATGGTGGATTGCCACTAGAATTAATCTGACAGGCAATTAGCAGCACCAAAGCTACTATTAATCATCAATCACAACAAACCATCTTTTACCATGATCAAATATGATCAACACTAGATCTAAAGCATCATAGGTATGATCAACAGGGGATTATAAACCCTAATCAGAGCAGGAACTCTAATCTAGAGATAAACTCACCCAGCACATAGTCACTCGACATGAAAGCCACTAGATACACAGGGAAAATCATGGCAGTAGCATGGACAAACACCACAAAGATAACTTACCCGAGGTCCTCGCTGATGAATCGAAGAGGAAGTAGAGGGGCCGACGAACCGCGACGGAACAGGGAGCACCCCGAGGGGCGCTGCAACCTGCACCTGCCACGGCAGCGGCCGCAGCAGCGCACGATACCAACACACCACTGCAGGCGGGATCGCGGCGGCGGCGACAACATCTCTTCCAAACCCTAGGGTTCGGGAATGGGGAGGAACTGACCACGGGGAAGCCCTGGAGTCAAATCCAAATGGATAGAACGAACGAGCATCGTCGATAACACCAGCTCGCACCACGACGATGGCCAGAATGGCCGCCGACGACGGGAATCTACGGTGGCGGCATCGCCGGCCACGGGGTCGAGGCAGAGGAGGGGGAATAAGGTCGAGGGAGAGAAGGAGGCAGAGTGGGCTAGATGGGCCAGAATCCTTCGGGGTAGTCATTTGACCCTGCCCTATTGGGCCACCCGACCCAATAAGCCAAAGGGGCCAGCCCAAGATATTTAAGGAAATTTTGACCAATTATAAAAGACCAAAATACCCCTGACCTCAATAAAATTATAGATAATAAAATCAAAGTCCAAAAATCTTAAGGAAAATATTTTTGGATTCCCAACAATCCACTCTATTCAAATAAAATAAAATATAAAGTTTTGAACAATTAAACTTTTATAAGAATTTTGTAATATATATATTCCTTATGGATTTTACAAAATTATTGAAAGATGATAAAAATAAATAAAAATCACTTTTATTATTTATTAATATTATAGTATTTATGAAAAATACTAAATAAATATTTAATAATAAAACTTTAATAATTCAAATTCCTATAATGATAAATTTTTATAATATAAGTAAAATACCAAAAATCTTGGAGAAAAAAAGAATTCTAATTAAAAATATAACCATGTATTGTTATTTCACTTAATTAAATATTTAGTATTTATTAAGTAATTATAAAGTAATGATAAAAAAATCATAACTTATTATTTATTAATCACAAAAATAAATATACCAAAATGATCATAAAAAAATACATGATAAAAATCTCATATTATACTTTAAATTAAAACAAAATTCAAATATTTTAATAACTCAAATTTAAATCTAGTCACTTCATTAATAATTCATAAAAGAATAAATAATATTTATTAATATCCTTAAAATGAGTAAAATAAGTTTAATATATAGTACAATCTTAAATATTAATGAAATAAAACTCTAATGGTTTAAAAACATTATAAACATCTTTATATTAAAACTATCTTCAACTCTAAGTGAAGATTATATTCTCAAAGGATTCCAATTCATGATAAAAACCTTGAAGAACATCTTGTGAATAAATCAGATCCTTTCCATTAACTTTAAATTATCAAACTTCAACAATTACCACAACACTATAGAAAGTTCAAGGGTAGTTAAATGAAAATATATCTAGAATTATAAACTCTACTCACTTATCTATAAAAGATAAATGGTACTACTCTATCATAAAATTAAGAAACCATTATCTTAAGTAACGGAACAAACATTCTTAAAGAAACATTCCAGATATACAAGATACCAAGGTGTAAGTATCATACTTTCAAAACTATCTATATTTTAAAATTAACTTTAGTCTCCAAGAATCTAAATATAATAGCATACACATTACTACATGTTTTATAGTTAACTTTGGTCTGAAGTAGTTAAACTATAAAGCAACTCCAGCCAAATCATTTGATCAAAACAAATAACATCAACCACCACTAATTAACCATAAAGATTTGTTTAGACTTCGGAAAAGAAACCTTTTCTTCGAAGGTTATCCTTTTTGCCACTTTAAATAAGAAATCTTGTATAAATAATCCTAACTAGTATGTCATAAGAATGTATATTTTACTCCTACAAAGGTATTGTCTACAACCACTCCTAAACTCTAATAAAAGTACAACTATGAAACTTATTTAAAAGGACCACACATTCCAAAGTAACCACTTCCGGAATCTAAACACTAGAACAACGCTATTCCCAGGATCTGCGCTTAGAACGTGCATCACATTACTTATGCATAAAAGCATATTGCTTCTTTAAACATTAGTCCTTTCCGGACCAATGATGCTGATTTCAGATTTTGGATCTTATACATTGACTCGAAGACCGTGAGTGCATAACCTTGCAATCACAAAAGGCAAGTTCACACTTTCTCATGTCCTTTGTTTATTTTTGGTAAGTATTTTACAAATCCAGTGTTGTCTTCACCTGCATTTAAAAAGGGTCAGAAAACACTATTTTAATAATAATGAGAACTATTGATTACTGATCCAGGGTGATCAGCTAATCTATTAAATCTGACAGTTGGGATACCACTGTTCAGAACTATATCACCTAAGACTTAACAACCAATGTCGCCAGTGATTCTTGCGTCGTATATTACGCGTCGACCATGAGATTTGGAATGGGACAGAGAAGTCAGATGTATCTTCTTCCTCTCGCATGAAGCCGGATGTGCAGGTCGTGGTTGTTATCCTCATAGCGTGCATATTAATTGGTAATTCATAGATGATATGCAACATATGGGTGGGAACCCTCAACGTCCCACGATAGTTTTGGCATCCAACGGTTTGTACAAACCATTGCCGTAATTTTTTATGTGGGCATGGTGTATCCCAAGGAGGCATGCGGGGTCGCTAAGGGGGCAGTGATTGGCTTGGATCATCTTCGGGGCCCCACATCATGGAATTCTGGACGGGAATAAGCTGCCCGGTTGTGCAACAAAGAGTTGATCTCTCATGGGTAAAGTAACACACCTCTGCAGAGTGTAAGAACTGTAACTTGTTACTCCCTGTTCCGGGAAGGAGCTGCGAACGCGGCGGGAAAGGAACCCCATGAAGGTTATGGTAAACCCGTGAAGGCTGATGGACATAAATTTTCAGAATAAAAGCAACCTTTGAAGAAATGTTTATGAAAACTTGCATTGCCTACGACCTACGGTCTGTGTCTGTAGATATAGTGCATCAAACACTCCTTTCTAGTGAACTTGTTGAGTACGCTCGTACTCAAAGTATCTTCTTAACCCTTGCTAGATTCTGAAGCCATTAAAACGATGTCTACATCGAGATATGCTCCAGGACTTACCAATACCAGCTAAAGCTCTTCAATGAAGACAAGGAAGTCAACATATACCTCAACTCAAGTAAAGACAAAGTTATTGATTAGATAGAAATAAAATCTCTAGCCAAAGAACCTATCTTTATAGTGCGTTGCAATAGCAGCAATGCCAATTCCTTAATTAAATACTAGTTTGAATAATATAATAGTTTGCGTTATTTATCTTTAATTCTTCTTCGTAAAGAAGTTCTTTCTTTCTCTTAAACCTAGACTATTCTTTGGATCTTATGTAAAGAGTGAGTTATAACATTTAGCCATGTATTGGACCCGCTGTGTTTGTATTGTGCCATTCTGAGGGATGTAATACTAGTGAACGGTGTTTCATTGGTGTTATGTCAACGACTATAGTATACTACATCATGCAGTGGTATGCTGGGTCTCCGCATGTGAGAAGTGATGAACTGTTATGTGACCTTGCACAACATGATCATTGAGGATGAGAGGAAGGACCCAGTGAGTTTGGTCGAGCAGAACGAGCCATACTATATACAGGTACCTCTTGCAGAGCCTGATCACCAGGTGCCTCCAACCTGGGTTGTCTTCATCGCCATGCGTCAGGAGATCAATATCCGATAGTACATCAATAGCTACAGGATGATCTGGTTGAGCACCTATGGATACGTAGGGGCAACACGTAGATGCCGACAAGGTTCAAGAAAGTGGAAAGCGTAAACAGAGCGTTGGGCTCTCGCTTAGAGTTTTGGGTGCTTAAGCGTCACTTAAGCATGCTTAAGTGTTCTAAAATTCACTAATTTAGTAGTAGGTTGCATCCAGAAGCATAGGATACATAGAGTAGGAGTAGAGAAGAGTGTTGATTGCTATAGGGAAGAAGAGGTGGATGATGTAGAGAAGGGGAAGTGCCTGCAGCGTCGCCATTATTGTTGTCTATGCGTATGTGAAAGGGAAGAAGGTCAGAGAAAGAGATAAGAAGACTAGATGGAAGACTTAGATCTAAAAAGATGAACATCTCAAATTGGGTTAGAAAATTAGGGTTTCATTATGGGCCCTACTGGGCTAGTTTCTATAGCATGAAGGAGACCATAAGAACGAGTGTTTTAGGGTTTAGGGTCTTTTACGTCTTTATTGTGCTAATGGGCCTTATCAACGCTTAAGGGGTCGCTTATGTCTAAGCGAGGCATTTTGCCACCGCTCAGTGTAACATCCCAAAAATATCAAACTTAGAGCATCAAAACACTAATCATCAAGATTAGGGTTAACAAAACCTTTTCTAAATGAATTCATGAATGCATGTATATGTGTATGCATGGATTTTGAATTTCTTTAAAAACCACCTTGTTTGTGTGAACCATTGCTTGTAAAATGTTTCTTAGGTGAAAAGAACATCATCTAAAACATTTCCCACACTTTTCCTAAAGACAAGTAAATCAAAACAAATATATTAAGTGAATGGTCATTTTGGCCAATTTAACTCCCATGCCTACTTTGGCTGTCTCAAACTTTCAAAACCTAACAGAAACTTTTCTGGATCTTTGCACCCCTTGAATGTACTCATAACAGAGTATCAAGGCCCACTTTGTGATCATCCAGAAACTTTCAAATGCATAGTTTAAATGACAATTCAAAATTGAATCTTCTTCATATGGGAAGATCCCACTTTTTCAAAACCCACTCAAACAAGCTCAACTTTCAAAACCCAAGCATCTGCAGACTCACCAGAACCAATCTAGCAAACTCACCAAAATTCATTTCAAAATTCAAAACTTGACTTCATGCGGCCATTTCATCAAACAAAGTTGCACACAAATCAAACAAAACCACAAACACTATAGTGTGCAGTGTTTTGAGCCTAACTTGTTCCCTAGTTAGCTCACACACAAACCAGTAGATCATCTAGAAAGATTAGCCCAACACTAGCACCCCTGTGAGCTTGCCATTCCCATTAATGGTGAACAGCCGAGCACACCCATGTCACCCCAATGTGGACAACAAGCTAGGAGCAGCAACAAGCCTATCCAGCATGTCTGGGAGGCAGCCCACCGTCCACCGCCACTGGCTGTCCCAGCCGCAAGCGTTGCCAAGCCCTGGACCACGCGCACAAGTCGCGCCCAGACCATGCCGAGCGTGCGCCAGAGCACCACCCACGACCAGCGTCCCCAGACCGCGTGCCGCCCTCACCGCACGCTCACACGATCACCACCGACCCAGGAGACCGCCAGACATCCCTATTAGCAGCCCCGTGCCATACAACCACCGCCCGCCGTCGAAGACGCCGCCTCTGTCGCGCAGAGCGCCGCCCGTTCCAGACCAAACCACACCGCCCCATGCCTCGCGATCATGTCGTTGAGCATCGCCAGGAGACACAGCACCGTCCCCTACCCTTGCCCATGCCTTTAGCCGCCTGTAATGTCGCCCCCGACGAGCTCACCTTGCTCCCCGACGGTCCCCTCGCTCGACTATAAATAGAGGCCACCCCCGCACGATTTCTTCACACCATCTCACTCTCCTCACCGACTGCCACACCATCCTCGAGCAAGGCGAGCACCACATCGCCGAATTTCACCGAGCCCGCCTGGAGAAGAAGGGCCAGCGATTGAGCCGCCTCGAGAAGCCACCGGTACAGGAGGATCGCCGTCGTCGACTTCGCTGCTCGCCCGCCTCCGACCCTGCACTGAAGCCCCAGCACCCCTCACTGTCCGCGCTAGGTTTCGTTCTCGCCGGAGCTGTCTCGCGTCGACGATGACCCTCAGCCGTTGGATTAGAATTAGATCGAACGACCCACGTTGCCCCATACCGCTTCGCCCAGCCCCGTGTCACTGACGAGTGGGGACACCCACTTACGCAGCCAGCGGGACACTGCGCTTAGCAGGCCGGCCCGTTAGAATTTCCCGCGCAGCCCAGCAATTCAAATTAAACCTTTTTCTTTTTAATTTCAAACACACTTTTGTATCCAAATTCAAAAATCAACCCAGGTCGATTCAGTGCACCAAATTTGATGAAACCAATTTTGTTGGAAAGGTCTGTGAATGCTTAATCCAAGCCCGTTGGATTCAAGTCATTTGGATCTGTAGATCACCCATCTCAAAAATAACAAGGCAGAAGCTTTTATGCATTCAAGCATTTTTCAAATTTAAACCATAAAAGCTTTTGAGTTGATTCCAACTCTCAAAAATCACACTTAACCATACCTTTCAGAATATATAAAAATATATAGGTTTACTTGCAGAAATATTGTTCAAGGAATAAAAGGATGCTACATAAGCATTTCTAGCCACTTTAATCAATTAAAATAAAAGGGTAAAACCTTATTAAATTGTGACACCACTTTAAATCACATTCCCATGGACTACAATATGTGGTGATGACATGTGTCAACATGATCCCATGTTTAGTTTGGACAATATTAAACCTTAAGTAGTTTTTCAATGAGTAGAAATTACTTTTCTAAAATAAAAGGACTTAAACCAATCCTTAACCTTGTAATGTTAGAGATGATGCTAGATCATCTATAGGACCCTTGTGTGTGATGATTGCAAGTAGTTAAGTATTGATTGGTGATTGTGTACCTCGTATTTATTCCTAGACGCTAGTACCGACCAAGGATACTACGAGGAGGAAGAAGGATACTACGAAGAGGAAGCCGAGGAGAACTTCAACCACTGCTCTGCACAAGGCAAGCTAGTAACTATGCAAGCTTATATTGACATTGATGCAAGCTAACCCTTGCAAGATACTATACCTATGCAAGCCTAATACTCCTAGTGAATGTGCAAGCAAACACTTGCAAGATACCCTATTGTTGCCACAAACCCATGCTTGTGATATGAATACCATATGCCTTAAGCGTATGTGATCATACCAACTTGCTAAACCAATCCTAGTTTTATGGCAAGCTTCCTACTTTATTTCTTTATCAAAGCTTACTTAGAGTCTACTTAAGAGTTTGGTAGATATTAGACAGCCGTGCTCAAGTTTGCCCTAAGAACATAAAATTTGGCCTAAGCTAGAAACCTGGATCTCAGCCTAAGATATAAGGTTGGACTTAGTGAAACCCCGCCAGTTACCACCCCTCATTATTACCCTTCCCAACTGTAGATGCTAGTGCTAAGCATAAAACTTGATCAACTTTAGATGGGATTACTTGGTGGAAAATGGTTATGAAAACCTTGGAATGATGGATCATTCTATTGAAATGTTTTGGACATGTGTTTCCAAACACTTGATGATTTTGGTGATGAAAATGTTGAGGCATGAGCCTTAGCCCTTTATAAAACTGATGGTTGTCTGGATGCGATACCATTCCAAATTTTATCGTACAACCACAATACCCGAATATTGGGTAGGGCTTGACTGGAAACTTATATACCTTAGTATTAGTTCCCTCACGACCAAGGTCTGAGCTGAGGCTACCTTGTGAAGATTGTCCACCTGTGCAGTACCCAAAATGACAGTGGTCATGGTTGGGAGGCCAAACTCATAGGAGAGGTGCTTATACTAGGGAGTGTAATTGAAATGTTAGGATTGATTATCCGCATACTGAGTATGGTGAATTCAGGATTTGTTCCTGACGGATGTATCGAATGTTGTGGTGAAAGTGTACAATCTCTGCAGAGTGTCAAACTATTCGAATAGCCGCGTCCGCGGTTATGGACAGTTGGAGTGGCCATACTGTTCCCCCGTCAGACTTTTAAAATGAGTTGAGACTTTGACTTGACCACAACAGAGTTGTGACCTGAATTACAAGATCCCACTTAGGAGTAATAAAAATGTGACTAGCTTTGGAACTTAGTAAAGATAAACCTGGCTTTTTGCAAAACAACCCTAGAGCCTAATGTCCTATTATCCAAAAACCCCTTTACTTGTTAATATTAGTTTGCGAGTACTTAAAGAGTACTCATGGCTTTGTCCCTGGATATTCCCATGGCCAGACTATGAAGAGGAGTACCTGGAGGATGGACCCCAGGAAGGTTACGACAACTAGGATCATCTCCCATCGTCAGCATTGCCTGTGACCCCGAAGATGGAGCTTCACCTACGCTACCGTTATTATTACGTATTCCGCTGCTTGATGTTGTATTAAGAACTGGATCATGAGATCCCTATTTGTGTAAGAACTTATGTATCGTTGTAATGGATGAAGTACTATGGTATCCAATTCTGTTATGTCTCGCAAAAATGGTAATCCTGGGATTGCGATGTATGGCATAACAGGCATCTAGGATTGAAAAATCCGGGTGTTGACACTCAACGCCTAGTTCGGCCAGTTCATGCTCTTGAACCTTGGATGTCGAGCATGAACTGGCCAAAATATGTTGTATTGTCATTGTATGCCGAACTATGTTTAATTTTATGCCGAACTATGTTTAAATTCATGCCAAACTAGGCCAAACATTGCTTTGTATTCATATTATGCCAAACTATGGCAAAAACTAGTCGAATTTAAGCCAAATTTGGGCGGAAAAAACCGACCTAAACCTTGGTCTAGGAACGCGAGTGGAAAAGTGGACATTTCCAGACCGAAAACTAGCGCCGTCAGGATTTCGGCCTAGAAACGTCCAACGAGTGGAGATGCTGTCAGCTAGTCTTTCTAGGATACAACCGCAAGGTGTATATGATAGCTCACTTTTCCACAGCTTACGGCAAAACGGTTTTTGCAGCATAAACATGGAACGTATTTTATGTGAATTTCCTTGTATCCGAAGCCTAGTTTTGGCTTTAGTACAACTGAAGAAATATTTTAGTGATGCAAATAATAGTCGCTCTGTTCCATAATAAGTGTCCTAAATCAGCCACACATATTATGTAGTATCGGAGAGAGTATCACAATTTGCTCCTATTTCTTGGTATAATAACGAGCTAAAGATACAAATGGCCTGAAATATAGGGCTATGTGCTTTGCATGACACTGAATCATATCCTCAGATCTTTGTTGTCATGTACACTAAATGTCAGGGTCAGGTCCACTAGTGAGGTGAGGGAAGGATCAGGATAATGTAATTATACCCCATACATAAATTTCAGTAAAACTGCTGTGCTAACTTAACATGAATGAATCCCAGCCAAATTCTCTACGCCAGGCGCACTTCTCTTACTCTACCACTTCGAGGGGGAGGAAACGCCGCCCTCCTTCGTAAAAATATTCCTTGGCAGCATTGCATCTTTCTTCCACCCCCTGTTGTTCTGTGCAGTATATATGTGGGTGCGCCATCCTACATTTTGCTAAATCAGGGTCCGGACTTCCACGTCAAAAAAATCCTTGCTGTCACCCCTGCTTAACCCCAAGCTGACGAAGAGAGTCCGGGCCAACCAGGTATATTCGTCTCGGGCTGCTCTTGTACCGGAACACCACTACTCCTTTGTAAGCTGCCCGCGGAACACCGTCCTGGGAAAACGGAAAAACAAAGCAAAAATCAGCATACACTTTATGCCATATAGAATGTCGAAGAGAGTAGAGATCATTTGAGAGACTCAGGTTGTATGGGTTTCCAATCCAAACTGTGTCCATTAAAATTGCAAGACTTGTCATTTTGTCAAACTTGAGAAAGATGTATGAATTCAGTTGAGTTAGCAAGTAACCTTCCACTCTTCAAATATCCCAAAATGGCGAGCTATACGCTCGAAATCCCCCTGATCATCGTACTGAATCCTGACATCCACATCCATATTGTGGGCCTTCAACAAAGCATCGGATCCATGCAGAGGTGTGGCGCTAGCCACATCTTTCCCAAATTGGACCAAGAACTTGTCCTAGTGTTGCCAGCACAAATATTAGGCACACTCTATGGAGAATAATGCTTTCTCAAGAAAAGATCAATTCTTACCTCCTTGAGGTAGCTCAGGTCCACGGAGTTCCAGTCAATCTATGGACACAAAACGGAACAAAATCTTAGCAACAAAGAGCTTATACCATTTCTACCAAATGGGGAAGTGTGGGAAGATTTGCATACATGGACATCATTTAACTTGATTGGTTCCAGGTATTTCTCGAAGAATTGTCCCATGCTTGATCCCTGGAATGGAAGTATAAAAATGGAAGTGTAAATGCCAGCAATTCAGAACCAATGGCTCGAATATAAAAGTGCTGGTCTGTTTTTTACTGCATGCAAAATTGCAACCATAAATTTTGCGTTGGTGTAGAATAGCCAACATACATGCTCACCGAAATTGTATGTTCTGCATACTTCTGGCCGAATAAATTGCCGATCTCTGTGTACCTCCTTCAGCCTCACCCAATCATCCCAATAAGTAAACTTTAGTCAAGGAAGAACAAGATCATAGAAGATACTAGAAAAGGCATATCTGCTCATCTAAAAATCAGTAGGCAACAGTAAGGATATGCTTTGGGCCACTTTGGTGACAGCTCCATCCATGTTGGCTTTATTAACATCCATCCAAGCCCAGGAAAGAAGTCCGAACGGTAAAGAGCTTCTGAAAAGCGTTATCTAGAAAAATGAGAACCTTTCCCTATTAATGCAAAAAGAAACTTGAACAGAAGCCTGTCATTATACTAACTTGGATCATAAACAAACTGCTTTTGCCCATTGTCATTCCAAGAAGAAACAGCCATTATCGTCCTTCAACAGCACAACGATAAAAATTACAGCCACGCAACTGGACAGATTTGATATTAACTCAGTGACTTGCCAGGTATAATCAGAGTATAGTGTGACATACTTGTCATTATCTAGTAGTTTCGCTGCAGCCTCGAAGTAGTCAAAGAAATCTGGGGCAATCTCCATGTCATCTGTTAACCAATTAACCATGGAAATGAGATGGTATGCGGAAATATCTAAGAACTAAACAGTCAACGGATCATCACAGAGATCAAACCTTCCAGAATGATTACTCGATCAAAATTATGCTTAATGAATAGCACATCCAAGGCCCATTTATAATGTTCTGAATGAACAAACATCTTTAGGATGAGAATCGATAATATCATCAGTCTTAAAAAAACACATCTATTGAGGAGCACCTACTAGCTATCTTGTAATATGCTGTCAATTCTCCGGGTCTTTCTGTGCGTACAGGTTCAAGATCTACATGCTGCAACACATCAAAGGGAAAAGGAACACTAAAGGGTATTAGCTAGACAAATCATCTTTTGGTAGGCTTACAAAAAAGTACAGGAAATCCTACGAAGGCAAGTATTTCTTTCCAAACCTGCATAAATGTTATTTGAGAATAACTCAAAGCTTTCTTTTTTACTTCTCCATTTGTTCCATCCTGCAAATGGAAAAAGCAATGAAAAATGTCCTCCCCACACACTTGAAGAGACTGAGAGCAAGAGATGAAATCGCTATCATCATTTGGTCAGGAAGGGTGTACCTGAGATATAAATAGTGGAAACTTAGAAGCAACTGTTTTCTGGTACCTGGAGGAATTATCATCCATCATTTGGTCAGGAAGGGTGTTCTACGAACTGAACCTATGTGGACCCAAATGGAGCAAATAGGCTTCATAAACGGACTAGGGAAATAATTCAGTCTAAGTATCGTTGGAAATGTTGTATGGAAATTGAATGGTGTCGTGGTCAATACTGCAACTTGATACGATATCCATATAAAATTGCGGCAGGTGTTATCCACTGAGTGGGATCTTGGTGCCGCTATAGAGTTAAGAACAATAGATAGCTGAATTTTTCAGCTTTTCAAAAAATAAAGGAATGCAGACATAAAACATACTTCAGGATAGATTCAACTGTCCTCTGCAAATAATCTGGTCGATTGCAAGCCATTATGACAACAGCGGCAACAGGAACCTGCTTTACAGAAAGAGGTCAGATTCATACTGTAAAGCTGAAAAGGTTTGCAAGATTGCATACCACGTTCTTGTTTACTAAGGTCTGCACGCTCCTTTCTGCATCCAAAAGAAATGTTAAGATAGTGTTAGATTTTCAAATTCCTGATGTATCAGTTGCATTTTGGCATTCTACCCGAACTAAATGTGTTTGCACTAATCGTTAGCACAGTGCTATTTATTGCAAAGCATCGTGTTAACACATTTCTAGAAGCATGCAAAGTTCGACATGTTGTAACTGAAATCAACAAATAAAAGCTAAAACAAAGGTAACGGATTCATACTTTCAAGGTCTTGAATTAAAATCTTGAGCTGCACACGCTCCTCATCTTGGCGTACCTTTATCTCTGTTGCATTGGCAAAAGGTTAAAATTGCAAAATGCCTACTGGATACATTACTGTTAAGTTATCGATGCTTATACACAGGTCAGAAAAAGGAAGAAGTTTATTATAAAGCAGGGAAAAGATAACTGTAGTGCCTATGTTCAGATTTTGGTTGATGGTTGCACACGACAAAGAAATCTCTACGACCCAAGTAGCAAAAACCCAAAACATCATCTTGACTTTTAAATACAAGTGTAGAACCATCCCTGGGTAGCAAGATTACGCTGGCCTAAGTAACCTTAAGAGCCGTGCTCCTTGGATAAATAAGCCTGGGGCGTGTATGGCACCAAACTAAGTATTATGTATGTGTTGAAGCATTTGACCCTTGAATGGCAGCATCAAATTCGTGGACAGAAAATTAGCATCAGTACCTTCCAGTGCAACAATCTTCTCCTGCTGCATGCTGACCTGATCGATCATGGAGCGCAGCTGGCTGGTGCATCTGCTCCCTGATTTTTCCTGCACGAAACTACAGGTGTTAACCCCTTAAGATGAGCATGGTACTGGTATAGGTAGAGAGAGCAGAGCCGAAAAATATAGATGGGGAGAGGGGAGTGCTTAGTCACTGCTTCTGCGAGGCGTTCGGCGTGATGAGACTGGGTAGCGAAGAGCCGCACCTGGAGATGCAAAGGGGAAACAATTCATCAGGGAGAGCTGAGGTAAAGTAGAGCCGGATTCCACTGGCGTCTCTACTCGAATCTGATCTACAGAGGAGGAGAAGACGCGATCAGATCCCCAGCGACTTGCTGACCCAAGTGGATCTGACCCGTAGAGAGAGGGATGGATGGTGGGGTTACCTGGATGTAGATGAAGGCCGCCGCGGCGGCGAGGAGGAGGAGGCGGAGGTCGCAGGGGCTGCGAGCCATCGCCGGCGGGCCCGGACGCGGTGGTAGAGAAGGAGACGAGCAGTCGCGACGCTCTGTCTGTAACACTCGTCTACTTCTTTTCCCCCCTGCTGTTAAAGAAGATCTTACACCTTCATTCACACTAACCACATGAAGAACCTTAGTGCTTCCAAACAATCACCAACAAACATAATTAATACATTTTTTCAATTTAATTACAATCGAATATGAGCCTTGTTACAGTGAATTGCAACCCTAGTGAAAACTATCTTAAACTACTTTACCGAGTGTACGATATTGTCTTCATACTTCATAGTAACATCTTTGGAGTGGGGATTTGTGGCACCCGATACTAGAGCTCAGTTTATAAGAAATTTATAGGTAATCTACATGTTTTGTATACTTTTGCAATTTTTTGGTAAAAAATGTTTTATTTTGGACTGCCAAAAGAATAAAACTAATAGGAATAAAACACTCTTATTCTATTCGAGATTTGCCTTTTCTTGTGTAGCCCAAGATATACCGTACCTTTTAACGAAACTTATGGCGTATGTACTACATATGTAGTATTTTTTATTTATAGAAATACTATTTTCAAATTTTTGAAAAAGCAAGAGCATACTCATGTGCAACTAGCAATTCCCCCATCTTTCGCTATTTTAGAGAATCTCACTTATCGTATTGTGGGGTGTTTATAGTAACCTTTCATTTATTTGTGGCATGTACCAATTTGAAATTATATTTGTTGGTGGATGCATGGATAAATAGTGAACATAAAACTGAAATAATCCATAATAAAGTGCTAATAAAATATTATTAAAATACACTAAGACAAATGTAACACTACATGAATTAAGAAATACTATTGTGTCCCAAACGATTTATAAAATGTACGCAACCAAAGTCATCAGTTAGACAAGAAGAAAACCATGCAACCATCATGTTCGTAAAAGAAGCATCTCAAAAAGCAGAACTGTCTAGTACATATATATAATATAAGTAGCATAACCAAATAGTGCAGTAGCTGAAAGTGTCTTTCTGTGCAGGTAGTCCGCATCTTCACAAACATTATATGGTATTTTTTAGGTGCTCATTTTGTCCGGGTGTTTGATCGAGCCACTCCATGTTCCTCCAGCCACCATGCCAGACGATCAACTCGCTATTCTCTTTGATCACCTTGTCAAATACAACTTCCATTCACGGTTATAAAATATTTTTTGATATTTCAATTGGACTGACTATATATGGACCAAAATATGTTATAATTGTGAACGGAGAGAGTAACAAATTAAAAGTCAGTCCAGTACACTTTTAATCACCTTTTCCTCAGGACACAGAGACATAGATCGATGTTCTAGTTCTAGTTATGCATAATCACATAAACTCCATTTATCTAATAAAAATAAAGCCACGTTGGTGGTTCGTTTGGAATTAGAGTGCAGTAATCAGAGAACTTTGCTGTCATGCCACACGCCATATACTACTAGCGGGCACTAGACGTGAGTGTTTCTATATTTGAATCCCATTGAATTAGTACGACTCAAAGTGCTTGGTTCGCGATGCAAATCTGACATGGACATCTCCTTTTACACCATGCAAAGCTGGATAAACAGGTTTCACCGGGAAGAAGGCATTCACTGCAGCCTGAGCTTGTGAAAATGAGTTAGTTATAGATAAAGTGTGAACTTAGAACTCGTCTAGCTTTGGTGTTTCGACATCTGGCGCGAACTCTTGATCCCTCCGATCCGCCGTTCATCTGAACATGCTCATGAAATGTATCCGTGCAAGTCTTGTTTAGATAGCTCTGCTCATGCAAAACGTGGTAGCTGTTGCCCAGTGGTTGGCTGGTCCTATGGTGTACTATAAAACCTTATTTGAAGCAACAGCATCAGTAGCCTATCTCTTTTCTGTCTTGTGATGGTGACGAGTGCATTCTCTTTTGTTTATTTGTTGGGATCAAGGTAACAAAATAAATGTTCACCTTATCGTTGACCTGACAAGCATAAGGAATTGGTCCTATATATCTTTTTCTTCTGATTTCATGGTATACCCAGTTATCGTTTCTTGTGTAAGAAGCACTATCTCCACCACACGGTCGCATGGTTTCCTCTTTTGGCTTTGGCTGTTGGCATCTGCCAATTGCCATGGTGAACCTATCTTTGAAGCCACTACTTCGTTGGATCATCTCTGGATTCTGATAATGACATGGATTTCTATTTCTCATTCATGAAATGCTTCGTTGTTTAGATGATAGCTGTTGTAGGCTGCCGACTTGTGTGGGCGTCCCAAGCTTGAAGAAAGGGGATCGGTTGTTTGCAAGGCATGCAATTTAAGCTTCTTCTTAAAGTGCATTTCATCCTGTTAAAACCCCCACATACCCATCTCATATTCCCAGGAAATAGTGAAACTTGCAGCTACACAGATGAGCGCCAAAATCTTCTCCATTTCTTGCTGCATAATACCGGCTGCATTTCTGCTCATCTTTGCTCATCTCAATAACACCTCGACAGCCCCATTCCTCGGAGCCCTGCTTGATCTGGCAGCACCTCCCTTTCCATTTAATCTGCTCGACGCTGATTACTTTTTTAACTACCATCACCGTCATGGCGAGTATAACCCGCTCTGCGATGATTTCCCCCCGTACTTCCCACCTCCAGACACAGAAGCAATGTCGATCTTCTGCGTCGACCCTAATGGCTGCTGCGACTTCACCACCGTGCAGTCCGCGGTGGACGCTGTGCCAAGGCACAGCGAAAAGAGGAACGTCTTGTGGATCAACAAGGGCATCTACCTGTAAGCAACTTTTGCTTTGATCGGACTGGCAGCACTCCATGACCGGCGTGCAGAGTTAACAACTGTTCTGTTATTGAAGCTGCATTGTTACTACAGTGAGAAGGTGACAGTCCCAGCGACCAAGCCTAACATCACATTTCAGGGACAGGGATTCGATCTGACGGCGATCATGTGGAACGACACCGCCAACTCCTCGCATGGCACCTTCTACAGCGCCTCGGTCTCTGTTTTCGCGACCGGCTTTGTTGCGAAGAACATCAGCTTCATGGTAGCCACAGACGCTGCAGATCATATTTCAGTTAACTTACATGAATGCATCTTCGAGTAGCAATGTAACTCTCTTAATCATCCTCACCAGAATGTAGCACCAATCCCAAGACCTGGTGATGTCGGTGCTCAGGCAGTTGCTATCAGGATTGGTGGTGATCAAGCAGCATTCTGGGGCTGTGGCTTCTTTGGGGCACAAGATACGCTCCATGACGACCGGGGCCGGCATTACTTCAAGGAATGTTTCGTTCAGGGTTCCATTGACTTCATCTTTGGAGATGCTAGGTCACTCTATGAAGTAAGTAAAAGATATATATCTCAATCATCGGAAGATAGAGCACCGAGTTCACTAATTGCTTCCACATGTTTGCTTCTCAGAATTGCAGATTGATATCTATAGCAGATCCTGTGCCCGCAGGGGTGAGAACCATCACCGGTTCAGTTACTGCACACGCCCGGGAATCCAACGAAGACAACACCGGCTACTCATTTGTCAACTGCAGCATCGGCGGCACCGGAAGGATATGGCTCGGGCGAGCATGGAGACCTTACTCCCGTGTCGTCTTCGCATACACTTCCATGTCAGACATCATCACCTCCGAAGGATGGAATGACTGGAATGATCCTTCAAGAGATCAGTAAGGCCTCATGCACCGTCAGTGTTTCCTGCCACTAATCCACAATGCACTAACATAAGTTTTCATGATTTGCATTGGCAGGAGTGTATTCTATGGAGAGTACAAGTGTACAGGTGATGGTGCAAACCTGGCAGATAGAATGGCATATGCTCTGGAGCTCAGTGATGCACAAGCATTGCCTTACTTGAACACATCTTATATTGATGGAGACCGATGGCTGAAACCATTCTGCGACTCGCTAATATCAACTTGACGAAATCATAGATACCTAGTTTAAGGTTATCCAGCATTGTATCATCAGATAAGCAAACAGAAGAAGTTAGTACAAATCCATTTCGCTGGGTTCCCTCGGCAAACCATCTGTGCAAAGAACAGCATTTGAAATTTTAGAAATACATTGATTTTTTTGACAAAGATTGGATTATGCTCTGTGACGAATATACACTTGAGCAACAAATGATACAGTTCTTGGTGCTGGTGGGGCGGGTACCCCTCGAGTGTTGCGTTACAGTACTCAGTACTCACAAAACCATACAAGCTGACTAATATTGACACTCTAGTTGCAAGACCTCAAGTCCAACCATCTGATCCCATGTAGTTACACACAAAAAATCCAGACCTCGCCACCCATGTATACAACTGCTTCTCTCGACAGCCTGTACCTAGAATGAGATCTCACTTGGTGCATGGAATGTTCGTCCACGGCATATGGCTTCTAGGTTTTCTCCAGAATAAGAGCACAGGGGGGAAACTTCGACGCCTATTAAGTACAAAGTAAGTTATCATGACAAGTATTGAGTTTCTGCCCGAAAAAATCTTCTGTTGTGGACAGTTCTCAAAAGTTTCCAGACATATAAACAGACGGAACATTACCAGTCATATACAAGGGCACGGAATGTGTCAAAAATCCACCGGCAGTAACAACCCACCGGCTGTGAAGGCGAAGTAGCATTAATCTGGCACTATCAGGAGTGTCGTAAGCTGCACCGTTAGCATTCTTCACCGGTGCAAATTCCTCCTCCCTCACCACCTGAAGTGTAAGGTGTCAACAAGTCCCCTGAGGCTCTAGACCACTTTAGTTTGAGCAATAGTGTATCTAATCGTACCTCATAAAGAGCTGTTGATGGCGAATAGTTGAATACATCAAATATAAACTGTTCAAGCTTAAGGCCTGTTGTATACCCATGGATTGAAGGAATCTTCTTGTCCGCTAGATGATAACTGGACATATGTTTTTAAAATTTAAGCACAAACAATGAAGCAACAAACGTATTTTTTGCCAAATCTGCCCAAGTTTGAAAAGTTCAACCAAGTCTGACCCTTTCTCGAAACTAATTCGGAATCTGACCCCTGGGGTCGGCGCCGTTTAAAATGGCGCCGAAGTTGTACAGTTCGGCGCACACAAAACAGAAAACCGACCTGAAGGAGGTCGGCTCCGTTTAAAATGGCGCCGACGTCGGCTCCGTTTAAAACGGCGCCGACCTCCCTAGTTTGCCTCCCAGCTGCTTCATCTTGGCGCCGACCTGTACAACTTCGGCGCCATTTTAAATGGCGCCGACCCCAGGGGTCAGATTCCAAATTAGTTTCGGGGAAGGGTCAGACTTGGTTGAACTTTCCAGATTTGGGCAGATTTGGCAAAAAATACGCAACAAACTGTATGATGATTGCTGGTTTAAGATATCAATAATCACATGCCAAAATTAAAAGATGATATACAGCTTATTATCTCGCAAAAGAAAGAAATACAGCTGGATCTTCTCAAAAAAAAAAAATACAGCTGGTTTATTAGCAGAAGGTAGTTCAAGACACTGTCCAAATTCAGTATTTCTGTTCTCAGTACAAAACAATGAAGAAAGCCAACTACATAAATAAAGCTAGTACATAAATTATGGTGATTAAATAAGTAAACCAGTTTATTTCCAGACTAAAGTAGCAGTGCGATCGAACAACAGTTTTATATACATAGAACAAACATCATGAACACATAAATTCAAGAACAAAGAATGTTGTGATAAAAATACTCACACACTGTCTCTCTCGAGACTATTTGTTACTTGATTAAGAAAATCCAAACTGAACATATGCAAGCACACCTGCCAAGATAAAAAATAATACAAAATTATGAGTGCAGAGAGAGGAGGTGCAGTTGAGGGGAAGAGGATCTGAAGAAGCATACATTGCTCCAACAATAACGGAGGCGCCCTGTTGTCTGATTGATTTCAGTAGTCATAGCTGCATCCATTTCACTGTACTCAACCACAGAGAGAGGTCCACCCCTACCACGCTGAACAAAAACTCCAACTTTCTCTTGTGGATATGCCTATAAAATGTATACCATAAAAAGTCAATGAGGTGCATAGCTGGAGTCGAAGATTAGCTTATCAATCTGCCAGGATTTGGTTTATATTGCATACCTTCCTTACGACCTTTGCAGCAGCAGACACACCCTTGTCAATGAAGTATCCTAGGAATGTTGGATCCGCAACACGGACCTGTGGCGAAGAGAACGACTATTATTTGACAAATTAAAAAATGATACTAAGTTCCATCAGAGATTTTGCAAATAAAAGATGTACTCACCAATGCATTATCAACTCCGTAGCAATCAATATATTTCACGCCTCTTGCAGCCATATTATCCAGCAACTTTTTAGATTTTAGAGCTGAGAGGCGGTGGAAGAAAAAAAAAATGAAAAATAAGCAAAGAAAACTGAAAAAACGTCAAAACGTATAACTGACGTATTGTACCGGCATATACTCCCCCATTGCCATCTGGAGCCCTTGCCACCTAGTTTTGATCAGAATGATGTGAAAGAAAGACATCAGTACTGCAGGAGAATAAAAGCATTGAACTAATTCTATTATTGTAGTACTTGATTTTAATTCTGCTAGTGGCCCATGTTGAGTTGAAAACTAGCAATAAACCAATGTGCTGGGTTTACTTAGGCATATGAAAGTAATTTTTTTAAAGAAAAGTCAAGAGTACCTTATATGGTGTCTCCATTATGAACCTTCCATCATGAGAAACACAAGGGAGCGTGCCTTGCTGGAAGAAGGTCACCTGTGTATACAGAATCAAGCCAAAGGTAACCGTTAGCGTTATATAGGAATTTCTGGTCACCAGAAAAGGTCATGTATTATTCTTACTTGGTCAGGCTCTAAGCCAAAATATCGACGGCTTTCAAAGAATTTGCGGGTGGCTTCATCGGTGAAGGGGCTAGTCATTATATACCAGTGGATTTGCACAGTGTTGCCTGGAGCAGCAAACAACGAACAATTTGAGCATGAGAATGTTAAACAAAGAATACAGAAATAATTAACAGGCATTGTGGACTAAATTACCATCATTGGATCGAGCAGCCAGTTTTTGAACACACAAAATTCGTTCGGCCTGAAGTTGGAAAAGTGACTTTCCAGATGGAAGCCCAATACCTGAGCATAAATCAGAGATGGCTCAGATCATTTTGAACTTGGTATTACTAAGAAAAGTACCATGTCATGAACAACAAATGCGGTACATGTTTCCCTTCACATTTGATGTGGATAAAATATAGTACTGAAAAGTATGATAACATCGACTTCCCTATTTGAAGTCTACAATCAGGAAAAATAATCAAGTCTTCTGCCAAATAAGAAAACTAAAAATAGAATACATAAATACACAGCATTTGGCGTACAATGAAGGCAACATGCCAGGACTTGAGTAAAAAGACTTACTGAAACATCCCTTAGGATCAGAACTGCCAAGCCGTGTTCCCTATCCACAATTAAAACAAATAAATAGTATAAGCAATTTTCTCCAGTGTACTATGCTTAATCTACTAAAAACCTAGGCATACTAGGGAGGCAGTCCTTGGAGTACCTGACCACCAGCCAAAAGTACCACAGCCAACTTTCCATCTGCAATGGCTTTCAGACCCCTCCTCCACCACCTTTCTTTGTCCTCGGCAGTTCTATCATCCACTGTGGCGACACTTGACTCTGGAACAGGCTCAACCACCGGCACAGGAGCTCCTGAGATTTCAAGCACCATCATAAATTCGTTCGAGTAAAAACCTTCCTCAAACTCACATGGCTTACAAAGCATAGGAAACGTCTATGGAGGAAAGGCCCCCCAGTCTCACCTTGTGATCTGAGCGAACATCGAACAATCCGGTCGATCCTGGCAAGATCTAGGCTCTGAAATGCAGTTTACAAACTTTCAGTTAGCCATGTCGGCAAAATTGTTGGAAACATAAATGCATCAACGAAATCAATTCATTTTGCATATGAGATGACAGGCCATCTCAATGTGTCCAAAGAGAACTGCGGCCGAATTACGAATGCAATGACAGCATAATGCCATCACCAACTAACTAACATGGATGTTTTTACTACTATACTATTTTCTTTTTCTTCTTCTAATGAGAATATGAGATCAGTTGGGTATCTTAATCCTGGCACAAAGGAGTTGCAAAATTAAATCTGTACTCACAGAGATTTTTAAAGAACAAATCTTCACGAAATTTGCTAATCATAACCAAATATTTATCAAGAGGTTCAAGTCTCTTTACGTAGAGTATCAACATCTTAGCTTGGCCCGAACGAGAAACAACCGAGGGCGTAATTGGGGTGGCTTACCTGGATGTCACGGACAAGGAAGTCGCGCTCCTCCGGCGCGAGTTCATCCCAGAGAGCGAAGGCGCCCTCTTGACCGTAGTCCTTGAGCCTCTCGAGCAGCTCCTGCGGAGCCGCCGCGCCCCACCCACCCGCAGGCGCCTGCGCCGCCGCTGCCACTACCAGCTCCGCCATCTCCCACCTCGCGCGACTCCACCACCACCAAGACAAGGAGAAGCGAGGCGGGGAGGGAGTGCTGGATCAGGGACACGCGAGAGATCTGCGATTGGGCAATGATGGCGCGATCCAATCTCGAGCCCAGCTGGGATGATAGTTGGCGTGATTGGATCGTCAGCGGCGTCGGCGGGCTTTGTTTGTGTCAGCGAGTGATGAGGAGGTGGTGCTGCTGTTGCATCTCTGTGCCATATCCGCACTTTATTCCTGCCACGGGATTCCACTATTCCAGTTCGATCCAAACTTCGACGAAAAGAAAATTGAAGTGTCTGCTTTTATTTTTACGACTAAAAAAACAGTTCATCTGTCGCGTTTATCTGTCACTTCTCAAAATGCAAGAGGTCTAAAAAAAAGTTAAAAATCAATGTTTTTTAAGTTTAACCAATTTTGTACAACAAATATGAACATCTACATTACTAAATCAATATCAATGAATTCACCATGAGTTATAATTTCTCAATGTGCCCATCAAATAATACACTCCCTCTGTTCACAGATTTAAGAACTTTTAGATATTTCAACTGTTACATCTGTACCTAACTGCTCTTGCGATTCAAATGGTTTTGCGTGTGAGGCACATGAGCCTCCAGACTCGATGGTGGAGTGAGGGGCGTGTGGTGGAGCGAGAGCCCTCTCCTGTTTTGTCGGTGGGGTTGCCATGCAAAGGGAGGTTCAGGGCAACGCCAGAGAAACAGGGGATGATCGGAGGGGAGGTTGAAGAGGATGGATCTGAACAGGACCGGGCAGAGCACGGAGAGGAGCCCTCTCCAACCGGGGAACACCAAGAAGGTTGTCGGAGCGTGTTACCCTAGGAGGGTTCATAGCACGTGTGAAGGAGTTGGGGGGCTTTGCTCCGGCACCAGCAACATGTGGCTTTTTCCCCGGGTGGGAGGGTATCTAGATTCTCGAGCGGTGGTGCCCGTTCCAGGGGCAAGGGCTTCAGGGCACGACCGCGGCTGGCTCGTGTTAAAATGGTGGAGGCCAGCCAGGTGGAAATCCGGCTGATGGCGCTTGACGGAGAGACGATTGGGGCTATGGATCCAGGTGCAGGAATCCAAGCATAGGGCTCGAGCCGGCCGTGGCTGCCCGCCTAGCGGGATAGCGAGGCCACTCCGAAAAGGCTTAGCGCCACAGCAAACTTACTGGCGGAAGCATGAAAGTCCGTTGTTGGCAACGTGTACGTCGCAAACTGATCCCCACGGGGCTTATCGCCGACGGGCACATGAAAAAGCTTGTCGTTGCAACGTGTTTTGCGGGCGAACCCGGGGACTGAAAAAAAGCTGTGACACTCGACCGTTTGCGTCCATCACGGCCGTCGAGCCTAGCGGTGACGAGAAGGTAGAGGAAGTCTGTCGATGGGTCCTCCCGAAGACTAGTGGAGTGCACGTTTGTCACTTGTTATAAGTTAACACTGACGACCTGATATAGAAACATCACCGATGGTTCTAACGGTTAGTAGCAACATTCATATTATCGGGTTCTGCGGCTGGACAGATTTATCAGTGACGAATAGATATGGTGTGCGTGTGTGAACAGCTGCAAGTGTAAATAGGACAGGTGGTTGTCGTGCGCACATCGGGAATTGATCTGCACGCCGGAGTGGAAGATTTAAGCCACTTTGGCCGATTGAAGCTTTATAGCACTTATTTGGGGGTAGGAAAGGTAAGTGCGTGCCCACACAATGCAATCCATGCACCAATGGATTTAGAAAGAGAGCTTGATATCTAGCGACGGCCAGTCAAGGTGTGGCAGGCTGGAATCCCCTACAACCTCACTAGGAAGTTTGATGGCATCTTTTTGTCCATATACTACATCGACTACTACGCCGTCTTCTGGGTAGTCTGCGGTAGTTACCGCCACACCACACTAGAGCGCTTCATACCTAGAAAGTGGATTGCTCTTGAGCACTCCATGTCGAAGGATAATCTTGTCGGTGACGTTGTTTTCACCTTGTTGAATGTGAACACTCGATGCTGCTTGGAAAATAAGATCCGCAATGTCGTCCGTAGGTGCTTCTTCGATATTCAAGTCTTAATTTCATTTATACGATCTTGCATCAGACTATTTATTGGATTTTGTTCTATATGTGTCACTTCCAGTATAGTTTCAACTTGTTGAACAAGTCGAGTCGTTCCATTTGATTAGATCTCTAACTATGGATGGCAATGGATATCCGATACCCGCATACCCGACGGGGCCCCGCTTTAAATGGGGCGGGTATGGTAAAAAATAATACCCGTGGGGCTAGTTAGTGGTTAGAAATCATACCCATCGGGTCTAGTGGAGGCGGGTATGGAGGTGCCAAACCCGAACCCGCATACCCGCGTACCCGCATATGATAAGTGGACCCTACATGTAAGTGTCAGTTGTTAAGCAAATCCCAAATATATTGTTGCTAAATGTATTGTTTGTTGTTGTATAGTCTATTTTGCTATAAAACTATTGTAAAAAATGCCTAATTATTGTCATTTTTTGGCGGGCTAAAATACCTGTTGGGCCCCCGTTTACCCGGCGGGTGGCGGGTATGGTGGGGATCTGTACCCGCCAATGTAATCGAGGCGGTCGTGGGCGGGAAATGAGGCGGTGCGTATGGGGGCGGGACCGGACCGAACCAGTGGGTGCCACCCGGATCTCTAACCCTCTTCTTTGTAAATTAAGATACTTTTTCATTGCTACAATGGGTGGCCTCATTATGCTAGGCCAGAGAGTGCGTCAGTACAAAAAAAAGGCTATTCAACCCCTTAACGGGTGCCATGAAGCACCTCCGGACATAGAAATTGGCGGAAGAGCTGTCTTGTGATGACCTGGTGATGAGTGCATATTTGCATCATGTTTTAGATTATTATTTTGCATTGTACATGTAGGATCTTGGTATTTTACGGCGTTCACACGCACTTTTTATGTCTATTTTCACCAGGATAGGGACAGATGATAGATCCGATGGACACAATTCTTGGACCAGTTATATTGGAGTAAAAAGGAGCCAAAAACTACGTAAATTTCTTATTTGGAAAATATTAATAACACTAGAAGAAAACCCGAAGTAATTGAGGCGTACAGAAGGTTTAACGACCAACTATACGGCGGAAGAACTTTTCCGGGCATATAGTTTCCGCCGTATAGTTGGCGTCAACACCGCCTCCTCAAATAGTTTAACCCCGGGCAACTGGATCGGAGAGGCGACATACAAAACACCCAGAAATCGCCGAAACCTCACCTCCGGAAGGCATCTGGAGGGGGAACTTGCCCTAGGGATCCATCTTCTCCCTAAGATGATCTGGGAGGCCAAGGCATCGATCTCCATCTTCATCAACCGCTGCATCTCCATCACCACCATCATCTCCATCCATCCCATCTATATCTTGTTGTAATTCTTGCACTAGTTGTGGATTTATACAAGTACTATTCATCGATAATCGTTTCCATTACCATTGCCATGATGTTGTTTGCCTCCATGTCTGAGTAGATAATTAGTTCTAAGGGAGATGGAGAAACCCTAGCATGAGATTGAAATAAGATAAAGTTTATTATGATATTCATCGTTGTGACCATGTGTTAGATTGTCTATATCTTGATGTTGGGAGAAGTCGACCTCTCAATATTTGCCTCTTGTGGGGACTTGATATAGGGAACTACTTGTTAGTAGACGGAGGGATGTTAGCACTTACAGTGACTATAAAGTTGTTGGCACACCTTACGTATCAACTTGGGAATCGAGAAAACTCACAAAACACTACCGATGCCATGGGATACGTCCTGCGGGATTATGTCCCTTAATAGCGCAGTAATTCAATTGATGTTGATTGTTGTCTGCTGTGGTTATGAGGATGATTTAAGCAGTGATTGCTGCCTCTTTATCCAAATACGGAGTTCCTCCCACACATATATAGTTTAAAATATTCATGATAATAATTTTTACCTTAACCCTTTATAATGCTAGTGGCGTATCCGCTAATCCCTGAGAACGCCTTTTCCCACTGAAGTTTCAAATCTCTTTTACATACGCGATACTTATTTTCTATATTCAATTTTATTTAGTTTACTCATTGTTCTCTTATACCAAAAATCCCAAAACATATTTTTACACAATACTCACATTTTATCTTGTCACTTAAAACTTTATTTAGCATTTTTAGTTTCAGTATTTATTTCAAGAATTCTTAGATTTCAGACTCCTACTCCTTGTGGGATCGATACCTTTATTTCGAAACTAGCTATAACCGATATGTGCACTTGCAGTCATCAAGCTATTTTCTGGTGCCGTTGCTAGGGAGCTAAGCACGTAGGTCTTTTAGTTTTTGCTTGTTTACTTTAGTTTTGTTTTAAGTTACAGGTTTCCACCAATATGATGGAGTTTGAGCATATGACTAGTGCTAACCCACTCAACCACTTTGGGAAGCCCTATGGTATTTATAAAAGATACAACTCCAACGAGAAGACAAGGGGGTTTGAAATAAATATTTTACTACTTGGTATTTTACACAAGAAGCAATTTACTGGAGATGAAGAAGATTCTGATCCATATGAGCATATTGCATATTTCAAAGATATATGTGGCGCGTTCCAATTAATGGGGTATACCGCCGATGAGGTAAGGGTTAAACTTTTTAGTCAAACTTTGACAAGTACAGCTCTCTCATGGTATAGATCTCTACCTCGAGAAGCCACTACTACTTGGGATAATTTAGCATGCGAATTCTGATACGTCGGAAACGTATCTATAATTTTTGATGCTCCATGCTTGTTTACTATCTACTTTGCTTTGCTTTGTCTACACTTTGAGGTGTTTTTATATCTTTTATGGAACTAACCTATTACAAGTTGCCACTATACCAGTTGCATGTTTTCTTCTGTTTTTGGTTCCAGAAAGGCAGAAAATCCATATTCTCGGAATTGGACGGGACAAAAGCCAAAGTCAATATTTTGCAAGTAAGAAGGAGAGAGGGAGAGAAGTCGAACCACCCCTCTCCGCACCCCCAGGCGCGGGTGGGCCCACCTCACTGGTAGGTGCCACCTCCCACCTCCTCTCGCCTATAAGAAGCCCCCGATGCAGAAACCCTAGGAACCCGATCAAAACTCCACAAAACCTTCTATAGCCGCCGCCACTGTCGTCCCTAGATCGGGGGGATCTGAAGTTCTTCCCGGCACCCTGCTAGAGGGGAGATCATCCCGGAGGCCTTCTCTCCGGTATGAAGCGTGAGTAGTTCCACCTTGGACTATGGGTCCATGTAGTAGCTAGATAGTTGTATCTCCTCCTTGTGCTTTCATGTATAGATCTTGTGAGCTCCGTTCATGATCAAGATCTAATCTATTTGTAATCATGCATGTTGTGTTTGCGGGGATCCGATGGATATTGAGATTACTATGTCAGATTGATTAATGGTTTTGTCTATTTGATACTATCATGTATGTGTTGTTTGTGATCTTGCATGCTCTCCATTGTTAGTAGCTATCTTGGCCAAGTAGTTGCTAGTGACTCCAAGAGGGGGTATTTATGCTCGATAGTGGGTTCGTGCCTCTAGTTTCCAAGGGAAGTGACAGAAATCTCTTCGGTTGTAGATGTGATGTTGCCACTAGGGAGAAAACAAAGGTCTCTTGTTTATGGAACAAGGATTGTTTACCTTACACACTTTTCTTAAAGAAGTTGTCTGTTGCTTGCAACTTAATACTGGAGGGGGTTCGGATGATAACCTGAAGGTGGACTTCTAGTCATAGATGCAGTTGGATGGCGGTCTATGTATATTGTTGTATTGCCCAATCGAATCTCATAGGATCTTTTTGTCTGGTATTGCATTGTTATGCCTTGCTCAGTTCCTGTCAATTGCCCGCTATAATTTGTTTACCCTTCATGTCATGTTGTTTATCCAAGGAGAGCACCTCTAGTGAACTATGGACCCCGGTCCAATCTTTACCATTAATACATCTTCTACTGTTATCTGTTTACTTGCTGCAAACCATTACCTTCCAAACCATACGTTTAATCCTTTGTTACAGCAAACCGGTGAGCTTGACAACCTCACTGATTCGTTGGGCTAAAGTCTTGAGTTTGTGTTGTGCAAGTTTTCGTGTTGCTTGCAACACCTATGTGACGTTTCCTTCCTCCTGCTGGTTTGATAACCTCGGTTTCTTACTGAGGGAAAAAATGCTGTTGTGTTGCTTCACACCCTGCTCTTGGGGTTCCCAACAAGCTCCACGTTAGCCATCAAGTTCTCGGGCGCCTTTGCTGGGGAACAAATAAGAAGAAGCTCCCACGTCAACAAAGCGCCATCACAAGTTCTCTGGCGCCATTGTCTGGGAGGCTAAGGATGTCTTCACAAGGGGAGTCCTTCAATTCCTTTCTATTTACTTTGTTTTTAGTTTTCTTAGTTTCTTTTTCTTGGTTTTGTTTGCCTCTTTTCAAAAACACAAAAAAATAGTTCCTGCTCTAGTTGCTGTTGTTTTTGGCTTCCCCACCTTTGCCAAAATGATCTCTGCTGAGAACACCAAGTTGTGTGACTCCACTAGCACAAACAACAATGATTTCCTTAGCACTCCCATTGCTCCACCTGCTCCTGATGCTACCTTTTTATAAAATTAAGCCTGCTTTGTTGAATCTTGTGATGAGAGAGCAATTTTCTTGTGCTAGTTCTGATAATGCTGCTGCCCATCTTAATAACTTTGTTGAACTTTGTGAGATGCAAAAGTACAAGGATGTATATGGAGATATTATTAAGCTCAAGCCGTTTCCTTTCTCTTTGAGAGGAAAATCTAAAGAATGGTTGCTATCCTTGCCTAGAAATAGTATTGATTCTTGTATTAAGTGCAAATATGTTTTTATTGGAAAGTATTATCCTCCTGCTAAGATTATATCTATGAGAAGTGACATTATTAAATTTAAACAACTTGATAATGAACATGTTGCTCAAGCTTGGGAAAGAATGAAGTCTTTGGTTAAGAATTGTCCCACTCATGGACTCACTGCTTGGATGATTATCCAGACTTTTTATGCAGGTTTGAACTTCTCTTCAAGAAACCTGTTGGATTTAGCTGCTGGAGGTACCTTCATGGGCCTCACTTTGGTTGTTGCAACAAAGCTCCTTGAAAATATGATGGTTAATTAATCTGAATGGCATACTGAGAGAGCTCCACATGGTAAGAAGGTAAATTCTGTTGAAGAAACCTCTTTGAGTGATAAGATTGATATTATTATGGCTATGCTTGTTAATGGGAAAGCTCCTCTAGATCCTAATAGTGTTTCCTTAGCCTCTTTGGTTGCTCAAGAAGAGCAAGTTGATGTGAACTTCATTAGAAACAACAATTTCAACAACAATGCCTACAGGAATAATTTTGGTGGTAGCAACAGTTATATGCCTTATCCTCCTAATAATGGCAATTCCTCTGGAAACTCCTACAATAATGCTAGAAGTTCCCCCTTTGAGCTTGAAGTCATGCTCAACGACTTTATTAGTAAGCAAACTGCTTTCAACAAGACCGTGGAGGAGAAACTTTTAACCGTTGAGAAAAATATTTCCTCTTTGTCTGAAACACAGTCCTCCTTGATTAATAAAATGGCTGCTAAACCTGAAACCGTGGAAAGTACTTTGCTGCTACTCATGCCATACAAGTTACTATTGATGAAAATGTTAGACTGTTAGCCCAACTTCATGCTAAGTGGGAAAGGGAAGCTGAAATTGATTGAAACAATAGTGTGTGCACCATCACTAGAATGGATACCACTAAACCACAAGAAGTCCCTATCCCCCCCTACAGTGCCTAAGCCTATTGAGTCTACTACTAGTGATGCTAAGTTTGATTTTGATATAGATGATTGCAATATTTCTCAAGTGATTTTGTTCCTGCAAAATCTTGCTAGAAGTCCTAATGCTAGTGATATGCATGTTGCTTTCACTAAACACATTACAGATGCTCTTGTTAAGATTAAGGAAGAGAAGCTAAAACACAAAGCTTCTATTCCTAGGAAAGTAGAAGATAGTTAGGAACCCATTATTAATATCCAAGGGAATGAATTTGATCTCAAAGCTTCATGTGATCTTGGTTCTAGTGTCTCTATTATGCCTAGGAAGATTTATGAAATGCTTGATTTGTCATCTTTGGAAGATTGCTATTTGGATGTCCCACTCAATGATAATGCTAAAAAGAAACTCATGGGGAGTATTAATGATGTTCACATTATGGTTAACAATGCTTATGTCCCTGTGGATTTCTATGTTTTGTATGTTGAATACAATTCTTCTTGTCTTATTACTTTGGGAAGACCTTTTCTTAGAATTGTTGGTGCCATCATTGATATGAAAGAAGGCACCATTAAATATCATTTTCCATTCAAGAAAGGTATTGAACACTTACCTATGAGGAGAGAGAAGTTTCTTTTTGCTCCTCCTTTTAAAGCAAGGTTTGATGTTAATGCTTCTTCATTTGAAAATACTTGATTCTTCTTGCTTCTTGTGCCTAACTTAAAGGCGTTAAAGAAAAGTACTTGTTGGAAGATAACCCAAGAGTTTCCTTGAGTCTTGGAAGTTATTACTTCTGTAATGACCTCTCATTATCCTTTTTGTTTTCTTTTTGTGCTAAGAATGACCTCTAATGAGAGGGAAGTAAGATTTGGGGAGTTGCTGTCCCGAAACAGATTTCTGTCCTCCACCAAAACAATTCGTCAGGAGTCTCTATAACTCGGATTGAGCTAAAAATTTACGAATAAACCCCAAGTATGTTAGCTAACTTTCGTTAGTTCAACACTTTTTGATTTGAGCAACAGAATATTTTCAAAAAAATTGATTTCTACCTGCTGGTCTGTTTTGATAAATTTTTGCCATTATTTGCATTTGCTTCTTATTGATTCCTTTTTGAGTTCTCTTTTGGGGAATTGAGCTTTTTGTAGGAGTTGCTACAGTATCTTGTGTTTTTAGTGAAAATACTTGTTGTTCCAAAGCTTTACCTAAAGGTCTATTATCTTTTGAATACACTAATGTTGCTAATGAAGATTGTGTGAAGTTTTGTATGAAGGAAAAATTTCAGGTGTAGAGGAAGAATGATGTAATAAGATGAATAATGGACAACAGATCAAGCTTAGGGATGCCACTCTGCTGTCACCCCAAGAAATATCCAAGAGGTACAAGCGTCAAAGCTTGGGGATGCCCAAGGCATCCCCTTCTTCATCAATAAAAAGCTCAGGTCTGTCTAGACACTTCGTTTTTATTGTTTCATACACAAGTTGTGTTGTTCTTGAAGCATCTTAGTTTTTGTTTGGTTTTCTTAGTTGTTTAGTTTGCTTGAATAAAGTAGTTTTGACCCCCGTTCTCGCTGTGTTGTTTCAAATAAGTTGCTTGGTGTTGGAAAGGAGTAGGAAGTTCCTGCTTGAAAGTGCAAGAGGAGCTTGCATTGACTGTGACTTAGACTTTAGCATGACATGCTAGGTGTTATTTTGACCTTATGCTTAGTGATTATTGCTGTAGCATGTATTGTTCAAAACAATTGGGATTGCTTAGTGTGCCTTGAAGAAATTATGCATTGTTTTAGCATACAAAAGCATAGTATTGTGGTATTCTCCTTTGATGCTTTGTTTGGGTTGACTTGGCACATGCTCACACCATGTTATGACTATTACAAGTCACCATATCCTCTATAATCATTTAGTCCTTGACTTGTAGTACCACTCTATGCTTCGATTAGTAATGTTTTGTTGCTCTGCATGATTATGGCCATCATTGCTCTCTTGGTTGGTTGCTCCCAGTCTTTTGCTAGCCTCCACTTGTATGAGTAAGTTCTACTCATGCTTCCAACTCCAAAGAAACCGAGTTATTCCAAAGTGTCCACTATAAACTCCTATGCATGGTGTGTTACACCATTCCAAGTATATTCTTGTTTTCAGCTACCTTCTAGTTAAAAAGTATATTTGTTATGTGAAAACTTAGTGATTAAAGCTTTCACAAACTTGATGGCACACTTTATATTCTTTGCTCCTAATAAACTTGAACCGTTGTGTCATCTATGTTGTATATGCTTGCACTTATACGTTGGAATTAGCAGAACCGAGCTGTCACGGGGAACGTTTTCAACATTGCACTTGTACTTTGTACTCAGTTGATATCATGCTCCTTTGTCTATGGATGTCACCAGTGTGAAATAAATAGGGAACTTGTAAGTCCATGGAGTATGTATTTTGTGTTAGAGAAACGCCTGGGCCGCTAGCCTAAGCCATGCCTAATCATGGTGGAAACTTGCAGCATCACCATAGTGAGCTATCTATGAAGCATCCTCAATAAAAAACTATGCATATAGTAAATAAAAATATCGCTGAGATGCTCATTGTCTGCTTGCCTTGTCATTTTGGTTATGGGATAGCTCCTGTACCATGTGCAAGGGGTACCCCGTTGGCGGTTCTCTATGATACGCATGTACTTACAATGACAAGAACTTACAGGTGACTGAAGTTGAGTAGCATGAGGTGTGGCCCTTGTATTCAAGGGACTTAATATTGCCAACTCATACTTTGTCAAGCATATACTCCATCTTTGTTCACTTTAACCTTAATCACTTCTAGATGCTTATGATATGGGCAATGAGGGCGGAAAGCTAACAAGTACCATAATTTTTGGAAGCTCTTTTTGAAACTTGAAATCCCTGCTTCCCATTATGAAGGGGGGAAGGAGAGTCGAACCAGTGCTGCCACACCCCCCTAGGCGTGGGTGGGCCCACCCCACGCCTGGGTAGGGTGTGGGCCCCCTGGCCGCCTCCCGCCTCGCCTCTTCGCCTATAAGAAGCCCCCGATGCAGAAACCCTAGGCACCCGATCAAAACTTCACGAAACCTTCTATAGCTGCCGCCACTGTCGTCCCTAGATCGGGGGGGGGGGGGTCTGAAGTTCTTCCCGGCACCCTGCCGGAGGGGAGATCATCCTGGAGGCCTTCTCTCCGGTATGAAGCGTGAGTAGTTCCACCTTGGACTATGGGTCCATGTAGTAGCTAGATGGTTGTATCTCCTCCTTGTGCTTTCATGTATAGATCTTGTGAGCTCCGTTCATGATCAAGATGTAATCTATTTGTAATCATGCATGTTGTGTTTGCGGGGATCCGATGGATAGTGAGATTACTATGTCAGATTGATTAATGGTTTTGTCTATTTGATACTATCATGTGTGTGTTGTTTGTGATCTTGCACGCTCTCCGTTATTAGTAGCTATCTTGGCCAAGTAGTTGCTAGTGACTCCAAGAGGGGGTATTTATGAAGGGAATATGCCCTGAGAGGCAATAATAAAGTGTTTATTATGTATATTCCAAGTATATGATAGATGTTTATTTTGCATGCTATAATTTTATTAATACGGAAACGTTAATACATGTGTATTTAATAAACAAACAGAAAGTTTCTAGTTATGCCTCTCTCATAAACTAGCTCGTTGATTAACAATATGATCAAAGTTTCCTGATCATAGACATTGGATGTTGCTAATAACGAGATCACAACATTAGTGTAATGGTGTGATGAACATTCATCCGAAGTATAGCATTACGATCAAAGTCATTGAGTTTATATTGCTATAACAACTTACGAAGTGATCCTACTCCTTAGACCATGACATCATGTCAATCACTAACACCGGACGAGTTTCTTGATAACATCAAATGTCACACCGTAACTAGGTGATTATAAAGATGGATTCAGAACTACTAAAGTGTTATGTTGAGGCCCATGGATCGAGAGTGGAATTTGTTCATCCCGATGACAAATAGATATACTCCGGGCCCTCTCGGTGATATCACATTGGTTAGCTTGCAAGCAAGTGATTTGATCACTAGAATGTTATATCACGGGAACGAGAAAAGAGTGCATGTCAGTAACGATATCAAACTAGGTATGGAGATATCGATGATCGAATCTCGGACATGTAATATATCGCGAAACAAAGGGATTAAAATACTAGTGTAAAATGTTCTGACGATCACAGGAAAGTCACCGTTGAATGTGTGGGAGTCAGTATGGTCTCCAGATCCCGCTTCTGATTATTGATCGGAGAAGGGTCTCGATCATGTCCGCATTATTCACAAACCATAGGGTGGCACACTTAAGAGACACCGACATCCAATTGGAGCAAAAGTTTCATGCCGGAAAGAATAACAAGCGCAGGAATTTGTTTCACTAGATACCAAAACAGGTTTTCGGGTGAAATTGTAGAAAGTGTTTTTGCATGTGAAATTAAATACTAGCAAGGGGTTATATGTGAATGTTTGTGAAGGGTTTCGCGGCATAGTAAATCAAAAAAATTCTACGGATGCGAACAGAGGGAAGCCAAGATCTAATCTAGGAGATGCAAACAACGAGAGAGATTGGATTAGATCTTCATACCCTTGAAGATTCTCACAGCGGAACGTTCGTCGGAACGTGGGTGATGTAGTCGCACTCGCTTCTCCTCCTCGCGATCCGATCCGATCTAGCACCACAAGTGGTGATGCCTCCGTGAGATGCACACGTGCAGCACCTCGACGTCTCCTCCTTCCTTGGTCCAACAAGTATGGTGGAGAGATGGGTTGGATCTACAACGCGACGGCGCGGTGCAATTGGTGGAGAGTTTCTGCAGTAGGGCTTCGCCTACACGCAGTCGGGAGGGAGAGAGAGAGGAGGGCAGCAGGGCGACTAGGCTTGAGGGGAAGGTGTGTGTGTGTGGGGGGGTGCGCCCCAGCCCTAACCCCTCCCCCAAGCCCTAGGCCGGCGGCCAAAGGAGGGAGGAGTGGGGGGCAAGGAAACCTCCCCCCCTTCTAGAAGGTCCAATTAGGGTTTATCGCTTGTTTGGCCGGCTGGGCCCTATGGGGCCTTGTGCCCCTGGCCCAATGCGGCCAGGGCACTCCCTCATAGGCCCATGCCCCTCCCGACAGGTGGGACCACGTTGGCCCCCTTCCGGAAGGTTCTAGAAGCTTCCGGTACAATACCGATTAACCCAGAACAATTCCGAACTCCAAAAACTGCACTGCCTTATATGAATCTTATTCTCCGGACCATTCCGGAACCTCTCGTGATGTCCCGGATCCCATCAGCGACTCCGAAAAAAACTCATAAACCAATTATCCAATCTATCCTAGCACCGAGACTAGTTAAGTGTGTGACCCTTCGGGTTCGAGAATATGCAGACATGATCTTCTATCAATAATCAACAACGGGGTCTGGAAACCCATATTGACACACACATTCATCGATGATCATATCGGATGAACCACAATGCCAGGATTCAATCAATACCATATATATATTCCCTTCGTCTCGCGATATTTTACTTGCCCGAGATTTGATCGTCGGTACCGTCATACCTAGTTCAATCTCGTTCACAGCAAGTACTTTACTCGTTCCGTAATCCGATATCACTTTGTGATTAACTCCTTAACCACATGCTTGCAAGCGGTGTTGATATCGATTACCGAGTGGGCCCGAAGTATATCTCTCCGACTTGGGAGGGACAAATCCCATCTCGATACATACAACCTAACAGATACTTTCCGATCACCTGAGAGACACCTTTATGATCACCCTCTCATAGGATGACGTTTTATGACCTCAAAGCTTTCTTAGATACCAGGGAGTTGTATTATCTCATGGTCTAAGGAATACAATATTTGACATAAGAAAAGCTTCGCAAAGATGAACACGATGACACGATCTAATTGCTTCGCTTAGTTTTGGGTCTGTCCATCATATCATTCTCCCAATGATATGATCTCATTATTAATCGACAACTCATGTCCATGGTTAGGAAACCTTAACCATCATTAATCAATGAGCTAGTCCATAGAGGCGCACTAGAGACACGTGTTGTTCACAAACCACACAAGTATTAAATTTTCGCTTAATACAATTCTAGCATGGAATATAAACATTATCATGAACAAGAATTATAATAATAACATCTTTATTATTGCCTCTAGGGCATAATTCCAGTCTCCCACTTGCACTAGAGTCAATAATCTAGTTTACATTTGGCAACAATCTCACACCCATGGCAATCGAGGTCTGATTATGTTTTACGTGGAAGAGGTTTAGTCAATGGATCTGCGACATTCGGATATGTATGTACTTTGCTAATCTTGAGATCTCCATCGCTATATAATCTCGGATTATATGAAACTTGCGGTTGATATGCTTGGTCTTTGGATGATATCTTGGTTCCTTAGCGAGTGCTATGGCGCCGATGTTGTCACACAATATCTCCGATGGGTCCAATGCACTTGGAACCGCCAAGCTCGATGATGAAGTTCTGATCCAAACTCCATCACTTGACGCTTCTGCAGACCATGTATTCCGCTTCTCATCAGATCCGCGATCACGCTTTGCTTGCGCTTCTCCCTCAGCTCCTCCATTCAAAATATACACGTATCACATGCGAGATTTAGAATCATCCTTGTCGATGTCAAAACTAGCATCGACGTAACCTTTTCTGACGAGTCGTTCATCATCCCCATAGACTAAGAACATTTCTTTAGTCCTATTTAGGTACTTTAGGATGTTCTTCACGGCTGTCCAGTGTTCCACTCCTGGATCACTTTGATATCTGCTCATCAAACTAAGAGCATTGGACACATCCGGTCTAGTACACGACATGGCATACATGATAGAACCTATGGCGAGGCATAAGGAACTTTGCTCATAGCTTTCCTATCATTTACAGTGGCGGACCGAGCCTTGCTCAATATCTTACACGACAACATAGGCCTTGAACCTTTCTTTGCCTTATCTATTCTGAACCTTTTCAGAACTTTGTCTAGGTATGTACTCTGGCTTAAAGCTATCAGGCGTCTTTGTCTATCTCTATAGATTTTGATGCCCAATATATAAGTAGCTTAACCTAGGTCTTTCATTGAAAAACACTTGTTCAAATAACTCTTCACATCGTTAAGCATGTTAATGTCATTTCTAATAATCAATATGTCATCCACATATCGTACCAGAAATGTCACCAAGCTCCCACTCACTTTCTTGTAGATGCAAGCTTCAGAGCAATTTGGAACAAATCCAAAGCTCTTGATCACTTGATCAAAGCGAAGGTTCCAACTCGAGATGCTTGCTTCAGTCCATAAATGGAACGCTGAAGTTTGCATACTTTATCAGCATCCTTAGGATCGACAAAACCTTCGGGTTGCATCATATACAACTCTTCATAAATGTTGCCATTGAGGAACGCAGTCTTGACATCCATCTGCCATATTTCATAATCATGAAACACAGCAATTGCTAATAAAATCCGAATGGACTTAAACATCGCTACGGGAGAGAAAGTCTCATCATAGTCAACACCTTGAACTTGTCGAAAACCTTTCGCGACAAGCCGTGCCTTATAGACGGTAACATTACCATCCGCGTCCGTTTTCTTCTTGAAGATCCATTTGCACTCAACGGCCTTTCGGTCGCTAGGAGGGTCCACCAAAGTCCATACTTGGTTTTCGCTCATGGATCCCAATTCGGATTTCATGGCTTCTAGCCATTTCTCAGAGTCTGGGCTCATCATCGTTTCCTCATAGTTCGTAGGTTCACTGTCTTCTACTAACACGATAGTAAAGACAGGGTTGCCATACCACTCAGGAGGGGCACGCGACCTTGTCGACCTGCGACGTTCAGTAGCAGCATCGTCCTAAGCTTCATGATCCTTGTCATTAGCTTCCTCTATTGTTGGTGCAGGCGGCACTGGAACAATTTCAGGTTCTGCGCTACTCTCCAATTCAAGAGAAGGTTCAATAACCTCGTCTATCTCTACTTTCCTCCCACTCATTTCTTTCGAGAGAAATTCCTTCTCAAGAAAGGAACCGTTCTTTGCGACAAACACTTTGCCTTCGGTTCTGTGATAGAAGGTATACCCAATAGTTTCCTTAGGGTATCCTATGAAGACGCATTTCTCCGCTTTGGGTTCGAGCTTGTCCGGCATCAACTTCTTGACGTAAGCTTCGCATCCCCAAACTTTAAGAAACGACAACTTAGATTTAGCACCAAACCACAGTTCATACGGTGTCGTCTCAACGGATTTAGATGGAGCCCTATTTAAAGTGAATGCAGCAATTTCTAATGCATAACCCCAAAATGATAATGGCAAATCAGTAAGAGACATCATCGATCGGACCATATCTAATAGGTTTCGGTTCCGGCGTTCAGACACACCATTGCGCTGTGGTGTTCCGGGTGGCGTGAGTTGCGAAACGATTCTGCTTGCTTTAAGATGCGTGAGAAAATCATAACTCAAATATTCACCTCCACGATCGGATCGTAGAAACTTAATCTTTCTGTTACGATGGTTCTCCACTTCATTCTGAAATTCTTTGAACTTTTCAAATGTTTCAGATTTATGTTTCATTAAATAGATATACCCATATCTACTTAAGTCATCGGTAAAAGTGAGAAAATAGCGATATCCACCGCGCGTCGAAACACTCATCGGTCCGCATACATCGGTATGTATGATTTCCAACAAGTCCGTTGCTCGCTCCATCATACCGGAGAACGGGGTTTTGATCATCTTGCCCATGAGGCATGGTTCGCATGTGTCAAATGATTCAAAATCAAGAGACTCCAAAAGTCCATCAGAATGGAGTTTCTTCATGCGTTTTACACCAATATGACCCAGACGACAGTGCCACAAATAAGTAGTATTATCACTATCTACTTTGCATCTCTTAGCCTCAATGTTATGGATGTGTGTTTGTCACATCCCAAGATTTTCCAAATCTTGTTATATGAAAAATAAATGAATAAAATAAAACTTTGTTGATTTTCAAGGCCAGAAGAAACTGTTTTAATTCAATTGGGACTTCAAACCAGTTGGATCAAATAAAATCATAAAGGGATTTAAAGAGTTAAACATTTAATAAAAGGAAAGTAAAATATTTTTGAATTGCTATTTTTGGTCTTTGAAATAAAAGGATTTTAAATAAAATAGAAGTTTTATAAACAAAGATTATTTTGTAAAGCCAAATTAAACCTTGACCAAGCTTTGGAATTAAAACATTTTGTTTTGAATAAAAATAGCAAAGGTTTATTTAAATAAATTAATAAGGATTTAATATCCAATTTTATTTAAATAAAAGTTTTACCAATTTAATTAAAACACCAAAAACTTATTAAATTATTTAAATAAGTTTTCCAAATATTTTATATTCTCAAATAAAACCTACTGAAGTGTTTTGGTTTTATTTTAGATTTCAAAATAAATATTTTAATAAAAGAAATCTTATTTGATTTAATAATGAAGGTCAATTGTATTTAATTATTAATGGACCCTAAAATAAAAGGTTATTTTGTTTTAAACAAGTTTCCAAGTATTCTTTATTTCCAAATAAAACCTACTGATTTGGTTTTGAAAATATTTGGATTTCAAATGAAGATTTTATTAATTAAATCAAACCCTATTTTATTAAATAACTAAAGAACCATTTTATTTAATTATTAAATAGATCCTAAAATGAATAAAAATATTATTTTATTTTGGGATTTGGTTATAAACAGAACCAAGTTCAAAGTTGTGAAGTGTGGTGTTTGTTTGAATTGATTTGGTTGATTAAATCATTTGTTTGAATTTCAAATCAGTAAATTGAAAATAGAAAAGGATAAATTAATCAGACAGAAAAAAATAGAACAAAACGACCAAATTAAAAGCCCATCCCAGTGAAGACCAGCTCCCCCTGCCCGAAGCATTTTCTTCTCCACTCAGAACCGCACCCACACAGAAGCTGACTGGTGGCCCCAAACCCCTCACTCTCCCCCTCACTGCCAGGTAGGCCCCACAAACACTGTCGTCGTCCTCACCCGCATCGACCGTTCTCCCCCGCCCCTGCCATTGATTTCTCGGGCTTAATTCTCCTTGATGCCGCGATAAAAACCCGCAGTGATCACACATGATAAAACCCCCCTTACTCCTCCTCCATTCCCCCCAAACACCACGCCTCGAGAGCCACCAGGCTGTTCCGAATTTCTTCTGCACCGCCGCCGTCTCCGACGAAGTTCTCGGCCGATTCCGGTGACCTCACGCCGCCCCCTGCCTTCCCAAGCACGCAGACAAGTTCCCCATATCCTGGCAAACCCCCTCGTAGTTTCAGCTCGCCCGCGAGTGCCCTGCAGGCTCGGCAACGATGACGACCACCGCCGCCACCGTCTGCCTCCACTCCGTCAGTCTTTTCCGGTGAGTGATGACCGCCCTTCTTCCTCTCGATGATGCACGCTTGATCGCCAACCTCTTGCACAGCTAAATCCGTTCTTGCCTTGTCTTCTTGTGCACCGTAGCGTCGCCCCCGTCGACGTCTGAGCGACAAGCGTCGCCTCGACTCGGCGAGGAATCACGACCGATCCAGTGCGCCCCCTGACAAACCGCAAGCGAGTTGATCATCAGCGTCGCTCCACGAACTCGGTGAGCACCCTCTCCCTCCTTCTCGCTTCTTGCTTCGCCAGCGCCGCCGCCATCTGGCCGCTCCGCCGCCATCTGGCCGCTCCGCCGCTCGCCGTTGGCCTTGCGCCGCTAGAGTATGGTCAATGCGATATTAGCCGTTGGATGAAGATCTAAGCGACACGAAAGAATCACTTAATAGCGAAGGGGTATGCGTTCGATCAGCGCGATCGACTTGATCCAACGCGCCAGAGCAGTCGATCCACGCGAAACGTTTTCGACGAATAGGAGTCTGACGCGTGTCAGTGGTTTGAGTTAAAACAAATTTTTGAATCAGATTTAATTGCAAACTTGAAACCTTTGTAACTTTCAAACCACACGTCCAAAAATTACAAATTTTATGTCGTTGGATTCAGGAGAGCAAGACATAGCCAACCATGCCCTTGGTTTAGCAAATAGTATCTGTTAGATTGCTTGTTTTTGCAGATTCATTTGTGTGCTTGTTAAGATTAGAAAAATTGTATAAAAATGATTTTAAGGTTAAAACCTTTGCAAATTGGTTTGTTGTAAACTCACTGACCCTAGGAACCAACCCATAGTTTGGAAAATGGATTTGGTAAAGTTAGGATGGAAAACTTGATTTAGTCATTTCTAGCCAAAAGAAAATAATGATTTTTGTTATGAAAATGATTTTGAGTAAAAACTTTGGGAAAATGGTTTAGACCAAACCTACTGACCCAAAACACCAAGTTTTGCAATAGCAACTCATTTGGTGAAAAACATAAAGTTTTGCTTTGATAAAAATAATTTTCACCACATAAAATAATGATTAGATTTAAAAATGGTTTATAGACCAAAACCCTTTTGCAAATGACTTTGCCACTTTGGAAAATAACCACTTTTGACTTTACAAAGTTTAGAAGCCTAGTGGAGACCACCTTTGCAATTAGAACCATCTTTTGCATGATTGCATGCATTACTTTGACTTTGTTATTTTATGTGATGTTTTTCTTGATTGGTAAATTAAGTTTGTGCCTTGCTTGATTGAATTGTAGTGACTTGAAGAGTGTGATTGTTGCAAGGACAAGGAGTGAACATACCCTCTACCAAAAAGGCAAGTGATGCTTCATACTTTTTGTCCCATTACTTTCTCTATGCATTAGTGATTTTGCTAAGTAAAACTTGCATGGATTTTGCTAAGTATAGACCTTGCTATAAGAAAACCTAGTAGATGAATCCTTAGTAGGATTTTCCTAAGTTAAAGATTCCTACTACTATCAAGCTTAGCCTAGCTATTATAAAACATGGGCAGAAAATATATTCACACTATGGAAAAATCTCTAAGTCTGAGGACTTATGTTTTTGTGTAATAAAACAACAAAGTTAATGAATCACCTGGGTGGAATGGGCTTGCTTGGTGGTTTTTGGTTGAGTGGTTCACAAGGCCATGGACTTGGCTTGTGTATCTCACTTGTGGTATGCCACCCAGGAACAAAGAGATTTGAGATGTCAAATGTTGAGAAGCTTCAAGTGCAACCACTTGGCAATATGGGCTCTGCCATGATCATATAGGTTGCAAGAACTTAGCCATATGGACAGTGGGTGGTAGTGTTTGATAGGTTGGAGCGCGTCCATTTTGGTCTAAGGGAAGGCTTCTGAAAGATCTTGTCTTGGGAAACCAAGTCTTGTGGGGAAAGTGCACCACCTCTGCAGAGTGTAAAATCTAGGTACTTAGCCATGTCCCTGGTAAAGGACAATTTGAGCATCAAGACATGGAAGCAATCAAGAACCTCATCACTCCAACTTCTAAGTTAAAATCTTGTGGATTGAACAAGGGTTGTTTGAAATCTTCAATCTTTGATTGAGAGATGCCTTGAAGGATCTTCAATCTTTGATTGAAAAAAATGATTTTGTCAAAGCAAAAACTTAGTATTTTCAAATGTTAAGAAAAAACTATTTTGAGCAATGCAAGCCTCAACTCCACTTAGCCAAATGCATATAGATGATAGACTCCACTATACTATTATAGTATCACTTGCCAATACAATTCAAATGTATTGACCCTTGTGGCTGTAACTTGTTATGTTGCAGGTTTGATTGTTTTTTTAGTGAAGATTGACTGATTAGGATTACAAAGTCTACAACCAACATCTGCCTGTGGCACTTTGAAGATGAAGGACCCCATGGCTATAGTTATTCCGCTGCAATGTATTGTAATAGCCAAATGATCTATGTTTGATGTAATAAACTTATGTTATTCCTGGTTATAAAGTTATATTATGACCTTTGTTTCTTGATATTACATCTTAACTGTGGATGCTAGCTATTGATCCAGGGACTAGCATTGTAAACACAGGAGGAATCTACCTTATTAGGTTGAGACCTCTACAGTGTTTCATCCTTTTCGAGATTTAGAAGAAATAAACCATTCACAATAGGTGCATGACCATAAAAGATGTTACTCATATAAATAGAACAACCATTATTCTCTGATTTAAATGAATAACCATCTTGCAATAAACAAGATCTAGAAATAATGTTCATGCTCAATGCAGGCACACAATAACATTTATTGAGGTTTAAAACTAATCCCGAAGGTAAAACTAAGGAGAGCGTGCCGACGACCATCACATCAACTCTTGATCCGTTGTCAACGCGCATCGTCACCTCATCCCTCGCAAGCCGCCGTCTATTCCGTAGCTCCTGTTTCGAGTTACAAATATTAGCAACTGAACCAGTATCAAATACCCAGACACTACAACGAGGGCTAGTAAGGAAAACATCAATAACATGTATATCAAATATACCTTTGATGGTGCCAGCCTTCTTTTCCCCTAAGTACTTCGGACAGTTGCGCTTCCAGTGACCCTTGTCCTTGCAATAGAAGCACTCGATGTCGGCTTAGGACCGACACGAGCTTCTTCTCAAATAGGGCGACGCGCTTGCCGCCGCCTTTATTGAAGGGCTTCTTTGCACCCTTACCTTTCTTGAAGGTGGGGGGCTTGTTGACCATCAACACATGATTATCCTTTTTGATGTCCACCTCCGCAGCCTTCAGCTTTGCGAAGAGCTCGGTGATCGTATCAGTGGAACCAATCTAATTGTGAGTCACTACAAAACTTTTGTAGCTGGGAGGGAGTGATTGCAGAACCCTGTCAATCTTGAGATCCTCTGGAATCTTGCAGTCCAGTTGCTCAAGGCGTTGAGTGTAGCCCGACATCTTAATGGCATGCTCACTAACAGAACTCCCTTCCTCCATCTTGCAGTTAAAGAACTTCTCAGAGATCCCATATCTCTCAGAACAGGCCTGAGTCTGAAACATGGTTTTTAGCTCCTCGAGAATCTCAAAGGGCCCGGGATAGTCTTCAAAACGATTTTGAAGGTCCGATTCCATAGCAAACAACATGGTGCTCTTAATCACACCATAATCATCTTTGCGCGACTGATATACAACTTTCTCATTAGCCGGCGCAGTAGCAGCAGGGGCGTCACCTAACACATTCTCAAGGACATAGTCCTTTTGACCGCCAGAGAGAATGATTCTCAGATTGCGGAACCAGTTGGTGAAGTTAGACCCATTGTTTTTAAGCTTTTCCTTCTTAGTGAAAACATTGAAGTTGAAGTTGGACTTAGCCATTTGATCTACAATATTTGAAAGTACAAATTAGACTATGTTCATGATAACTAGTTCAACTTTTAATCAAATTACTAGATGAACTCCCACTAAATTCAGCATCCCTCAAGTTGTTTAGTGAACACGATCCAAATTCACCACACCTAATCCGATCTTCATGAGAAGAGATGTGGTTTCAATGGTGGACAAAGAAGTGTCGATCATATCATTCATATGACTCATGCTTAACCTTTCGGTTCATGTGTTCCGAGGCCATGTCTGTACATGCTAGGCTCGTCAAGTTAGACCCAAGTATTTCCGCGTGTAAAAAGCGCTTGCACCCGTTGTATGTGAACGTAGAGTCTATAGCATCCGATCATCACGTGATGCTTGGACACGAACTTCATACGGTGCATACTTGGGTAGAACACAGTTTTTATCTTGATCTTTAAGTGAGGAATCATCTTATAATGCTACCGTCGCGATCTAAGCATAATAAGATACATAAAAGGATAAACATCACATGCATATAACTTTATGTGGCATGGTATATCCAATCTTCGCGCAATGATCTCCATCTTGTGCGTGCCGGCATGATCTCCATCACTCCACCATGATTGCCTCCACCACGAATAACAACTACAACTATTGCTAACTACTTAGCGATAAAGTGAAACTATTACATGGCGTATAAGAAGTTGACACACATATCATACATAATTATAAAGACAACCATATGGCTCCTGCCGGTTGTGTACTCATCGACATGCAAGTCGTGAAACATTACAAAACATGATCATCGCATACATTATACACATCACATCTTGGGCCATACCATATCACAGAAAACACTCCCTGCAAAAACAAGTTAGACGCCTCTACTTTGTTGTTGCATGTTTTACGTGGCTTATGGGAGTAGCATGCTAAGAACGATTCTTACCTACGGAAAGCCACAACGGTGATATTATGGTTGCCAAACTCCGGTATTAATCCCATGACAACTATAGTGAGAGAAACTGGCATCCACCAGCCGCATGTGTGGAACAAGCCACACGTCAAGTGCGGAGCCGGTCTCGCGAACGACGTCGCGTAAGGTTGGCCTGGACCGCTTCAATCTCACTATCCCACGTCATAAGAAGAACACAAAAAAGAGGCTTGCAATATAAAACATCAACGCCCGCAACAACCATGTTGAGTTCTACTCGTGAAACACATCTACGCATAGATCTAGCTTTGATACCACTGAAGGGTTTCGCGGCATAGTAAATCAAAAAATTTCTACGGATGCGAACAGAGGGAAGCCAAGATCTAATCTAGGAGATGCAAACAACGAGAAAGATTGGATTAGATCTTCATACCCTTGAAGATTCGCACAGCGGAACGTTCGTCGGAATGTGGGTGATGTAGTCGTACTCGCTTCTCCTCCTCGCGATCCGATCCGATCTAGCACCACAAGTGGCGATGCCTCCGTGAGATGCACACGTGCAGCACCTCGACGTCTCCTCCTTACTTGGTCCAGCAAGTATGGTGGAGAGATGGGTTGTATCTACAACGCGACGGCGTGGTGCAATTGGTGGAGAGTTTCTGCAGCAGGGCTTCGCCTACACGCAGTCGGGAGGGAGAGAGAGAGGAGGGCAGCAGGGCGACTAGGCTTGAGGGGAAGGTGTGGGGGGGTGGTGTGCCCCAGCCCTCTATATATAGAGGGGTGGACTCTAGCCCTAACCCCTCCCCCAAGCCCTAGGCCGGCGGCCAAAGGAGGGAGGAGTGGGGGGAGCAAGGAAACCCCCCTTCTAGAAGGTCCAATTAGGGTTTATCCCTTGTTTGGCCGGCTGGGCCCTATGGGGCCTTGTGCCCCTGGCCCAATGCGGCCAGGGAACTCCCTCATAGGCCCATGCCCCCTCCCGACAGGTGGGACCACGTTGGCCCCCTTCCGGAAGGTTCTAGAAGCTTCCGATACAATACCGATTAACCCGGAACAATTCCGAACTCCAAAAACTGCACTGCCTTATATGAATCTTATTCTCCGGACCATTCCGGAACCTCTCGTGATGTCCCGGATCCAATCCGAGACTCCGAACAAAAACTCATAAACCAATTATCCAATCTATCCTAGCATCGAGACACGTTAAGTGTGTGACCCTTCGGGTTCGAGAATGTGCAGACATGATCTTCTATCAATAATCAACAGCGGGGTCTGGAAACCCATATTAACTCCCACACATTAATCGATGATCATATCGGATGAACCACAATGCCAGGATTCAATCAATCGCATATATATATTCCCTTCGTCTCGCGATATTTTACTTGCCCGAGATTTGATCGTCGGTACCGTCATACCTAGTTCAATCTCGTTCACAGCAAGTACTTTACTCGTTCCGTAATCCGATATCACTTTGTGATTAACTCCTTAACCACATGCTTGCAAGCGGTGTTGATATCGATTATCGAGTGGGCCCGAAGTATATCTCTCCGACTTGGGAGGGACAAATCCCATCTCGATACATACAACCCAACAGATACTTTCCGATCACCTGAGAGACACCTTTATGATCACCCTCTCATAGGATGACGTTTGATGACCTCAAAGCTTTCTTCCGATACCAGGGAGTTGTATTATCTCATGGTCTAAGGAATACAATATTTGACATAAGAAAAGCTTCGCAAATATGAACACGATGACACGATCTAATTGCTTCGCTTAGTTTTGGGTATGTCCATCATATCATTCTCCCAATGATATGATCTCATTATTAATCGACAACTCATGTCCATGGTTAGGAAACCTTAACCATCATTAATCAATGAGCTAGTCCATAGAGGCGTACTAGGGACACGGTGTTGTTCACAAACCACACAAGTATTAAAGTTTCCGCTTAATACAATTCTAGCATGGAATATAAACATTATCATGAACAAGAATTATAATAATAACATCTTTATTATTACCTCTAGGGAATAATTCCAACAGTTTGTCATTAAACTAATTGTCAAAATTCTGAATAAGTAAAAGGAGTTTTATTTAATGAGAGTTTGCATTAAATTTGGTGGAAATTTAATGGGAATTTGAGTGGGATTTTGAGTGGAGGGAATTGAAATGATTTTTGTGAGTGGAGTGTCCACCCACATGAATGAGGGGAGGGCAAGGGGGCATCCCCATGCGCCGGCCCCCTTGGGGTTCCCCCCTCTCCTATAAAAGGCACCCCCTCCTCACTTCTCACTCACACCTCCTCGTGAAGGATCTCTCTCCCCCTCTAGAATTTATCCCTCATGGTCTCGGACTAGCGAGATACATGTTCCCCGTGGCTATTCGGCAAGAAAGAGTTGTGCTTCCGCGGCATCGCTGGAGCAAGGAGGCAGAGGTTGCTCGGTTTCTTGTACGTGTGTGCGAGCATGGATGCGCTGCTGATTTGCGGCGCTAGGACTTCCTCTCGATCTTGAGATCGGCAAGAGATCATCTACATCAACCACGAGTTTAACTCGTTAAGCTTTGTCGGTCTTCAAGGGTATGTTCTCTACAGATATACATCCGCCCATTGTTTGTATCTACTAGATAGATCTTGATACCTAGTTATTCCCATCATAGGAATTTTTTTGTTTTCTATGTTGCGAACCCTACAGTGGTATCAGAGCCGGATCTATGCATAGATGCTTTAAACGGCTAGTACACATATGAGTATGTGGGCGATGATGATCATGTTGTTGCTTCTTAGTTGTATTTTGGATATTGGTGCATAGTGGGATGAAGCGGCCCGGACAAACTTTACATGTCCTCACACATGAGACCTGTTCCACGCTTGACATGCAACTAGTTTGCATAAGTGGCTAGAGGGTGTCTGTCTCTTCTACTATAGTTAATATCTAATTTGCAACGAGTTGTCAACAATTTGGTTATCCTCGTGGTGCTTCATGTTCGTAGGTAAGAACGTTTCTTTCTTTGAAAGCCCTAAGCCACGTAAAACTTGCAATGGATAAATTAGAGGCGTCTAGTTTAGATTGTTGCTAGGCTAGTGTTATGATATGGTGATGTTGTAAGTAGAAGTATGAGATGATACTCTTACAACACACATAAGTGTAAGTTCCATAGACCTTGGCCTTACACATAGAGGTATGATAGTGATCATACCACGGTGCACATGATAGAGATCATATGCGGGAACCATATCATTTCACTTACACACATGTGATGTTTGATTGCATCTTATATTGCTTGTTTGGCGTTTTATTAGCATAATAAGATGATACCTCATTTAAATATCAAGATAATAATGTGTTCTTCCTTAAGTATGCACCTATTATGTTTTCGTCGCTCCAAGACATCATGTGATGATAGGGTGTTCTTGGATCCACGACCATATTTTGGGTGTAAGATAGTAACACACACGAATACTAAGGTTCTAACATGGCGAGCCTAGCATGTACATACATGGCCTCAGAATACGGACCGAAAGGTTAAGCAAGAGTCATATAGTAGATATGATGCCCATTTGATTCTCGCCTTTGAAGCTACACCAAATCACGTGATGATCAGACTTGGTGTAGTGGATTTGGTTCATGTAATCACCAAAAAGGCATGAGGGATGTCGTTTTTGAGTGGGAGTTCATTCGTAATGTGGATTAGTTGAACTCAATCTATCATAAACTTAGTCTAAACTTTACAAATTCTGTTGTAGATGGAACCACCTGCTTTTAATTTCAATGTGTTCATGGAGAAAGAGAAACTTGCAATGAACTGTAGCAACTTTACTAAATGGGCCATGAATTTGAGGATTCTCCTCTCTGCTGCACAAAAGCAACATGTGCTAGAAGCACCGCTAGGCCCCCCACCTTTCGATGATGCCCCTGACGAGGAGAAGAATGTCTATCAGACTCGTCAGGAGGACCACAACTTAGTTCATTGCGGCATATTGTATGGGCTAGAGCCGGAACTTCGAAAGCGTTTCGAAAACGGCAATGCATTTGATACAATGGTGAGTTGAAAATGATTTTCGACACACATGCTGCTGTAGAGAGCTACAATGCTTCAGAAAAGTTCTTTAGCTGCATGATGGAAGAGCACAGCTCCGTAAGTGAGCATGTACTCAAGATGTCGGGTTACGTCGATAATCTTGTGTCCTTGGGAATATTGATTCCCATTGACTCAGGCATCCATCATGTTCTGAAGTCTCTGCCACCTAGCTATAAGAGCTTCGTGATGAACTATAATATGCAAGGCATGAAGAAGTCTCTCCCCGAGCTTCTGTCAATGCTTAAAACTGCCGAAGTGGGGATCAAGAAGGAACATCAAGTGTTGATGATCAATAAGAACACTAGTTTCAAGAAAGACAATAAGGGAAAATGGAAGGGAAGTAAGGACGGCAAGTCGGTTGCCGTGCCTGAAAAGAAACCCCGAGTTGGACCTAAGTCTGATACTGAGTGCTACTATTGTAAGGGGACTGGCCACTGGAAGTGTAACTGCCCCAAGTATTTGGCAGACAAGAAGGCCGGCAAGGCAAACAAAGGTATATATGATATACATGTTATTGATGTGTACTTGACTAGTGCTCGCAGTAGCACCTGGGTATTTGATACCGATTCAGTTGCTAATATTTGTAACTCGAATCATGGGCTGTAGAACAAGCAACCGCTAGCAAGGGGTGAGGTCAAGATGCGTGTCGACAATGGATCAAGTGTTGATATGATCGTCGTCGGAATGCGTCCTCTCCACTTGCCGTCGGGATTAGTAATAAACTTGAATAATTGTTATCTGGTGCAAGCACTGAGCATGAACATTGTATCTGGACCGTGTTTGATGCGAAGTGGTTATTCATTTAAATCTGAGAATAATGTTTGTTCTATTTATATGAATGAAATATTTTATGGTCATGCACCGATGATGAATGGTTTATTTCTATTGGATCTCGATAATAGTATTACACATATTCATAATGTTGATGCTAAAAGGATTAAACTTAATGATTATATATCCGCATATATGTGGCACTGTCGTCTAGGTCATATTGGCGTTAAACGCATGAAGAAGCTCCATTCCGGATGGACTTTTGGAATCACTTGATTTTGAATCATTTGATACATGTGATCCATGCCTTATGGGCAAGATGACTAGAACGCCATTTTCCGGTTTAATGGAACGAGCGACAGATTTATTGGAAATCATACATTGTGATGTATGTGGTCCAATGAGTGTGTCGGCGCGAGGTGGATATCGTTATTTTGTTACTTTCACGGATGATTTGAGTAGATACAGTTATATCTACTTGATGAAACACAAGTCTGAAACCTTTGAAAAGTTCAAGGAATTTCAGAATAAAGTGGAAAATTATCGTAATAGAAAGATCAAATTTCTACGGTTCGACCGTGGAGGTGAGTATCTAAGTTACGAGTTTAGCACTCATATGAAAGAGTGTGGAATTGTTTCACAACTCACACCTGTTGGAACACCACAACAAAATGGTGTGTCGGAACGTCGTAATCGTACTTTATTGGATATGGTTCGATCTATGATGTCTCTAACGGACTTGTCGTTGTCATTTTAGGGTTATGCACTAGAAACTGCCGCATTCACTTTAAATCGGGCACCATCTAAATCCGTTGAAAAGACACCGTATGAATTGTGGTTTGGAAACAAACCTAAGTTGTCATTTCTTAAAGTTTGGGGATGCGATATTTATGTGAAGAAACTTCAACCGGATAAACTCGGACCCAAAGCAGAAAAATGCGTCTTCATAGGATAACCTAATGAAACTATTGGGTATTCCTTCTATCACAGATCCGAGGGCAAGGTTTTTGTTGCCAAGAATGGATCCTTTCTAGAGAAAGAGTTTCTCGCGAAAGGTGTGAGTAGTCGGAAGGTAGAACTCGAAGAGGTTACTAAACCTTCTCTTCAAAGTATGGCGAGTAGCGCAACGCCGGAAGTCGTTCCGGAGTTGGCTTCACCAGTTGAAGAGGGAACTAATGATAATGATCATGAAACTCCAAAAGAGAGTACTACCGAACCTCGCAGGTCTAGCAGGACGTGCGGCTCCGAGTCACGGAAATCCTGTCATGAATTTCATGGTTGATGAAAATGATGACCCTGCGACGTATGAAGAAGCGATGATGAGCCTGGATTCCAACAAATGGTTAGAAGCCATGAAATCCGAGATGGAATCCATGTATGAAAATGAAGTTTGGAACTTGGTGGACTTACCTCACGACCGAAAGGCCATGGAGAATAAATGGATTTTCAAAAGAAAAACTGATGTTGATGGTAATGTGACCGTCTATGAAGCTCGACTTGTCGCAAAGGGGTTTCAACAAATTCAAGGAGTTGACTACGATGAGACATTCTCTCTTGTAGCGATGTTAAAATCAGTTAGGATTATGTTAGCAATTGCTGCATATTTCGATTATGAGATATGGCAGATGGATGTTAAAACCGCGTTTCTCAATGGTAATATTGAAGAAGAGTTCTATATGATACAACCAAAGGGTTTTGTCGATCCTAAGGATGCTAACAAGGTGTGCAAGCTTCAGCGATCTATCTATGGATTAAAGCAAGCATCACGAAGTTGGAATCTCCGCTTTTATGAGGTGATCAAAGAGTTTGGATTTGTCCAAACTTATGGAGAAGCTTGTATTTACAAGAAAGTGAGTGGGAGCAATGTGGCATTTCTAATATTATATGTGGATGACATATTATTGATCGGAAATGATATAGATCTTTTAAACAGTGTTAAAAGTTATCTAAATAGCAAAATTTTCAATGAAGGACCTAGGTGAAGCGTCATACATATTAGGCATAAAGATCTATATAGATAGATCTAGGCGCCTAATAGGGCTATCACAAAGTACATACCTTGATAAGATTTTAAAGAAGTTTAAAATGGACGAAAGTAAGAAGGTGTTCTTACCTATGTTGCAAGGCAGGACATTGAGTAAGACTCAAAGTACGCCTACGGCGGAAGAAAGAGAGATAATGGACAAAGTACCCTATGCTTCAACCATAGGCTCTATAATATACGCCATGCTATGTACAAGACCAGATGTGGCACATGCTACTAGTTTGACTAGTAGGTACCAATCGGATCCAGGTTCGGAATACTGGATAGCGGTCAAGAATATCCTTAAGTACTTGCGAAGAACTAAGGATATGTTTCTTGTATACGGAGGTGAAGAAGAGCTCGTCGCTAAGTGTTATGTCGACGCTAGCTTTGACACCGATCCGGATGACTCCGAGTCTCAATCCGGATACGTATTTCTCATGAATGGCGGAGCGGTTAGTTGGAGGAGCTCCAAACAACCTGTGGTGGCGGGATCAACAACGGAGGCCGAATATGTTGCTGATTCGGAAGCGGCTCAGGAAGCAGTTTGGATGAAGGAGTTCATATCCGAACTAGGTGTGGTTGCAAGCGCGTTGGACCCAATGGTGATCTATTATGACAACAATGGTGCCATTTCCAATGCCAAAGAACCAATGTCTCACAAGTATTCCAAGCATATTAAGCGCCGGTTTCACTCCATCCGTAAACATGTCAAGGATGGAGATATAAAGATTTTTAAAGTACATACGTATCTCAATGTAGCAGATCCGTTGACTAAAACTCTCCCTAGAGCAAAACATGATCAACACCAAAACTCCATGAGTGTTAGATACATCACTATGTAACTAGAATATTGTCTCTAGTGCAAGTGGGATACTGAAGGGAATATGCCCTGAGAGGCAATAATAAAGTGTTTATTATGTATATTCCAAGTATATGATAGATGTTTATTTTGCATGCTATAATTGTATTAATACGGAAATGTTAATACATGTGTGTTTAATAAACAAACAGAAAGTTCCTAGTTATGCCTCTCTCATAAACTAGCTCGTTGATTAACAAGATGATCAAAGTTTCCTGATCATAGACATTGGATGTTGTTAATAACAAGATCACAACATTAGTGTAATGGTGTGATGAACATTCATCCGAAGTATAGCATTACGATCAAAGTCATCAAGTTTATATTGCTATAACAACTTACGAAGTGATCCTAATCCTTAGACCATGAGATCATGTCAATCACTAACACCGGAAGAGTTTCTTGATAACATCAAACATCACACCGTAACTAGGTGATTATAAAGATGGATTCGGAACTACTAAAGTGTTATGTTGAGGCCCATGGATCGAGAGTGCAATTTTTTCATCTCGATGACGGATAGATATACTCTGGTCCCTCTCGGTGATATCACATTGTTTAGCTTGCAAGCAAGTGATTTGATCACTAGAATGTTATATCACGGGAATGAGAAAAGAGTGCATGTCAGTAACAAGATCAAACTAGGTATGGAGATACCAATGATCGAATATCGGACATGTAATATATCGCGAAACAAAGGGATTAAGATACTAGTGTAAAAGTTTCCAACGATCACAGGAAAGTCATCGTTGAATGTGTGGGAGTCAGTATGGGTCTCCAGATCCCGCTTCTGATTATTGATCGGAGAAGGGTATCGATCATGTCCGCATTATTCGCGAACCGTAGGGTGGGCACACTTAAGAGACACCGACATCCAATTGGAGCAAAAGTTTCATGCTGGAAAGAATAACAAGCGCAGGAATTTATTTCACTAGATACCGAAACAGGTTTTCGGGTGAAATTGCAGAAAGTGTTTTTGCATGTGAAATGAAATACTAGCAAGGGGTTATATGTGAATGTTTGTCATTAAAGTAATTGACAAAATTCTGAATAAATAAAAGGAGTTTTATTTTCTAGATATTTCAGAGAAAGCGAGACATTAATGAGAGTTTGCATTAAATTTGGTGGAAATTTAATGGGAATTTGAGTGGAGGGAATTGAAAGGATTTTTGTGAGTGGAGTGTCCACCCACATGAATGGGGGGAGGGCAAGGGGGCAGCCCCATGCGCCGGCCACCCCCTTGGGGTTGCCCCTCTCCTATAAAAGGCACCCCTCCTCACTTCTCACTCACACCTCCTCGTGAAGGATCTCTCCCCCCTCTATAATTTATCCCTCATGGTCTCGGACTAGCGAGATACATGTTCCCGGTGGCTATTAGGGAAGAAGGAGTTGTGCTTCCGCTACATCGCTGGAGCGAGGAGGCGGGGGTTTCTCGGTGTCTTGTACGTGTGTGTGAGCACGGATGCACTGCTTATTTGCGGCGCTAGGACTTCCTCTCGATCTTGAGATCGGCAAGAGATCGTCTACATAAACCACGAGTTTAACTCGTTAAGCTTTGTCGGTCTTCAAGGGTATGTTATCTACGGATATACATCCGCCCGTTGTTTGTATCTAGTAGATAGATCTTGGTACATAGTTGTTCCCATTGTAGGAATTGTTTTGTTTTCTATGCTGCGAACCCTACAATTTATGCTCGATAGTGGGTTCATGCCTCTAGTTTCCAAGGGAAGTGACAGAAATCTCTTTGGTTGTAGATGTGCTGTTGCCACTAGGGAGAAAACAACAGTCTTTTGTTCATGGAACAAGTGGATTGTTTACCTTACGCACTTTTCTTAAAGCAGTTGTCTGTTGCTTGCAACTTAATACTGGATGGGGTTCGGATGATAACCTGAAGGTGGACTTCTAGTCATAGATGCAGTTGGATGGTGGTGTATGTATATTGTTGTATTGCCCAATCGAATCTCATAGGATCTTTTTGTCTGGTATTGCATTGTTATGCCTTGCTCAGTTCCTGTAAATTGCCCTGTTATAATTTGTTTACCCTTCATGCCATGTTTTTTATCTAAGGAGAGCACCTCTAGTGAACTATGGACCCCGATCCAATCTTTACCATTGATCTATCTTCCACTGTTACCTGTTTTACTTGCTGCAAACCATTACCTTCCACACCATACGTTTAATCCTTTGTTATAGCAAATCGGTGATCTTGATAACCTCACTGATTCGTTGGGGCAAAGTCTTGAGTTTGTGTTGTGTAGGTTTCCGCGTTGCTTGCAACACCTGTGTGACGTTCCCTTCCTCCTGCCGGTTCGATAACTTCGGTTTCTTACTGAGGGAAAACTTGCTGTTGTGCTGCTTCACACCCTGCTCTTGGGGTTCCCAACAGGCTCCATGTTAGCCATCAAATTCCTATCTAAATATTACCCATTATCAAAATCCTTTGGAACCAGGCGTCTTATAATGACTTGGAGGAACCGTGCTAATGATGGACTAGTAAGAGCTTATATAAGATTTAAAAATTTACTTAGTCAATGTCCTCGCCATGATTTGCCTGAATGGTATTTATTGCATACCTTTTATGGCGGTTTAATCGAACCTAATAAAATTGAATTAGACTCTTGTGCGAGAGGAGCTTTTATGGATTTACCTATAACTAAAGCTTGGGCTTTACTTAATAGAATTCGCGATCATAGAGTTTCATGGAATTTTGGTCTAGGAAGTGAAGGAGGCACAGACTATAATAAAAAAGGCCATGTTAATGAACTATCTAAAGAGATTTATTTAGAATCAGATCTTGTGTTGCAAGTTGTTAAAGATTTTATAGAATACATCAAATCTCCAAAAGAGGGTTCAACCAAGTATGATCCACCACCCGGACCTGAGAAGAAAAGAGAAGTTAAAGCAACATTGGCCTCCCTAGAACCAATGTATGAGATACCTTTCCCTAACACTGCACAAAATCATATTTTGGAATATGAACATGTCAAGGCAGTACAAGAGGTGAAAGAACAGGAAAGTGTGCCAATAATTGAAGAACATCTAGATGAAACCAAAGATGAAGAGGTAACCAAGGAAGTAATCATGGCTATGTATGCGCATTGTAACATATTTGAACTTGATGAAGAGACTTCTATATTGGTTGAAGGTAAAATTAAGGTAAAAGATGTGGATAAACCTATTCTTCCCTGCATATTTAAAGAAACCTCACATTACGGTTTATGTGACCTTGGCACTGAAGTTAATGTTATATCCTATGACTTTTATTTAGAAATAAAAGAAGATATAACACTGGCTATAATAGAAAATAATGATATGACAATCATGATAGCCAATAAAAATCTTAGAATTCCAATGGGAGTAGTTGAAGATGCAACTGTCACAATTGGCAATAAAAATTTCCCTATTGATATTGTAGTTGTTGATATGCCAATTGGCACTCTTTTCCCAATCATATTTGGAAGAATTTGTTTTGAGTGCTATAGGTGCCAGAGTCGAGTTCAAAAAGGAGGTTGTATCCCTTAAGCTTGGGAAAGCGGAAAAATAATTTCACTTTTCCAAATTTAAAGTCAAACCTATACATATACAAGAAGAAGAGAAAGAGAATACTATCAAGGAGATGGCAGCTCTTTCTTATATAATCAAGATTTAGAAATAAATGAAGACCCAAATTGTGAAGAAATAATTATGGAGGACAGAACTTTATAAGAATTAGAAAATGAATTTGATTCATTTACCATTGAAGAACCTCCAACTGATGAAGCTTTCGAAGAGCTAGAAAAGAGAGGGGATGAAGAATTACCACACCCAGAATTAAAAACCCTACCAGATAATCTTAAGTATAGATTCTTAGATGATACTAATAAATTCCCTGTTATTATTAGTGCTAAACTTTCAGGGGAACAAGAAGAAGAACTCATGAAGGTACTAAAGGAGCACCGCAAGGCCTTTGGGTACTCAATGGACGACTTGAAGGGCATTAGTCCCATGATAGCCTCCCATCGAATATTCATGGAGGAAGGTGCTAAACCAGTTGCAGAATTTAATAGAAGATTAAAGCCTAAAATGAAGGAAGTGGTAAGAAAATAAATAGTACGCATACTTGATGTAGGTATAATTTATCCTGTAAAGAAAGTGAATGGGTAAGTCCTGTTCATTGTGTTCCTAAGAAAGGCGGCTTTACTGTTGTTCCTAATGAAAACAATGAATTTATACCTACTAGAACTATTGTTGGAGATAGGATGTGCATAGATTTTAGGAAATTGAATAAGGAGACTAGGAAAGATCACTATCCTTTACCATTCATAGATCAAACTTTAGATAGGTTAGCAAACCACACTCATTTTTGCTATTTGGACGGATATTCTGGTTTTTCCCAAATAGCGGTTCATCCCGATGACCAACTTAAAACAAATTTCATTAGTCCTTATGGTTTACATGCTTACCGACGCATGCCTTTTGGGTTATGTAATGCTCTAGCTACTTTTCAAAGATGAATGACTGCTATTTTCACAGATTTTATAGAATTGATAATGGAAGTATTTATGGATGATTTTTTGTTTATGGAACTTCGTTTACTAGTTGCTTATATAATCTTAATATAATTTTGCAGCATTGCGAAGAAACCAATCTTGTCTTAAACTGGGAGAAGTGCCATTTTATGGTCAAAGAAGGCATAGTCCTTTGACATAAAGTATCAGGTAAGGGTATTGAAGTAGATAGGTCTAAAGTTGAAGCAATAGAGAGAATGCCACAACCAAGGGACATAAAAGGTATAAGAAGTTTTCTTGGTCATGTAGGATTTCATAGAAGGTTCATTAGGATTTTTTCTGGAATTTCTAAACCTTTGACTATCTGTTGCAAAAGGGAGTAAGATTCAATTTTGATGATAAGTGCCTTATTGCCTTTGATAAACTTAAATATGCTTTATATCGTGCTCCCATCATTAAACCACCTATATGGCATATGACTTTTGATTTAATATGTGAAGCTAGTGATGATGTTGTAGGAGTAACTCTGGGACAACACACATGTCGCATATTTAATATTATACATCATGCTAGTAGAACTCTCAATAGTGCTCAAAAGAATTATTCTAAGGAAGAAAGAAACTCTTTGCTGTATTTTTCTCTTGTGATAAGTTTCGTTATTATATTGTTGATGCAAAAGTAAGAGTTCATACGGATCGTGATGGTTTAAAAGAACTCCTCAAGAGGAATATTCATAAGCCAAGACTGATCCGTTGGATCCTTTTACTTCAAGAATTCGAGTTGCGGATCATGCAGAGACAAGAAGCAAAGGTAGTGGATGCAGCATCTATATTTGTCTAGAAAGACACTGATCTTATTCAGAGGAGCTTTGGTCATGGTGATTTTCATTCTCGAGAATTATTATATGAACTAAAGTCAAATCCTCCCAAGAAAAGAAAGTCCTTGTTGTTGCAGGAGCTCGTCACTCCCTACTAAATAAATGGTAAGAGGAAGGTAAGTTTTCTAAACTTAAATAAGTGACTTGTTTTCATCGTTTTTTCTTTTAAAAAATTCTACCTTTGAATTCCTCTTATTTTTTTGAAGTTTTTGAGGGGTTTCTGTAACTATACGGGCGCAACTATACGACAGGAGAAAAATCTCTCGTCGTATAGTTGGTCGTTAAACATTCTGTATCCCTCTCACAAAATTATTTTCGAGTGCAGTATCTATATGACCGCAACTATATGGCCCGAGAAAATTCTCCCGTTGTATAGTTGGTCGTGAAAGCTTATGTATCATCGACCCGTTTTCGTTCTTATTTATATTTGCAAAAAAAGGCTTTGTCAGTTCCTAGTCGGTAAACTAACCAACCTGGGCTCGAGATATTTGGAAATATCTGCCTGGAACAAACTATATGGCCGGAGCTATAGGGGCTGCGACCATATAGTTGGTCGTTACGGAGCAGGACTCCTCCAAATCCGCGATTTCTTTTTCTAGTCGGTTTGGATTGTTTTCTTGGACAAGAATTTTGTGTTTCTCGCGAGTTTTACCAACCTCTAACCCCTCTTATATATCGCCCTTGTGTCTCTCTCTAATCATAATTAGCAGGAACAAATATACCTCTTGTTCATACAAGAGGACACACCACATAGAGCCACCGAGATCCAAGAGGCCAAGGAGAGGAGCTCCTATGGAGATCGGAAGCAATAGCGAAGAAAGCAAGGAGATCAAGATCACCCCTTTGGAGTTCTTTGACGATGACAAGGAACGCTGGAAGAGGGATTTGATGGCCCTTGAGATGAAGATTGAAGAAATTAACAAGGAGGCGCTAGGGACGCCTAGACATCTTTGATGGCTACGAGTTTATCTTGATAAACTTGATGAAGATATCAAGCAAAACACCGAAGCAGGTTTCACCATGAGTCTCAAGGCAATATAAACCCTCCAAAACGACAATGAGATCATTAAGGAACAAGTGAAAGTGATGGAGAAGAATAATCTTCTCTACAAGCTGCGTATTAAAGAACTGGAGGCTATCAATCAATCCCTTCGTCTCAGGCTGGCCCATGAAGAGAAGATACCACGTGCCATGGTGCCACTATGACCTTCAATAAAACACGGTATAAAATAATCGTGAGGGATTATTTGATCCCACCTAGATTGATTCCAAGCTTGGGGATATCTTTAAGACCTTGTAATCTGTCTTACAAGTTTATATTTTTATTATAGTTTTGCATTAGTTCAAGCTCATAAATAAAGTTTGCATTATTAGAATTCCCTTCAGGAATAGTTGACCCATCTTATGAAATTCTAAGTTTATTATAATATATGGAGCATTATTGAGTTTGTGTTTGTCTTATTGGATATATTAATGACTTGAGTATGACTTTACTTGCACTTGATGATAGCAATAGGAGTCTTCCACACCATTGGTATTAATAGAACATATAAACATAATTTGATCAATATGTTGTAGGTTAATGGTTTGATTTACAAAAAGCAGAAATTATCTAATTAATTAAGATGAACAAGAAAAACCTTGAACAAAGGAGAAATTATAAGTGCTATCGAATATAGTGTGAACAAGTTTGAGGTAGAATACTCAAGTTATAAATATGCTTCATATATGTTTGGAATTTGATAATTGAGATCGTTAAACTTTGAAATTCCTAAATGAAGTGAAATATATGGCTAGCTCCTCTGCACAACACTTAAACAAAAGTGTGAGAACAAATATAGAGAGAAAAGGAAGAAAAATAAAGATGAAGAAAAAGAGCCAATGTGTAAAGAGCAAATAGGCATATACCACTATATTGTAGTAAGACAAAGAGACATTTGAGATTTTGAATCCCAAGTGAATATGTTAATCCTAAAAACACTTGGGACTACCTCACTAACTCATTTGGTTGAACCGAATACTTTTACATCATGTAGTAATCTTTTGTGAACTATTAATTGCTAAGGTGTGGAAGCCTGCTAATATTATTCAGATGGTCTGAGTAAGGAATTATTCATGAATTTATTTATATGTATCCTTTATGATAAACACATGTTGCAACTGCCTCATTTATTTTATTGTCTCAGCTTCATGAACATGAGGATCACATTCATTAAGATAAACTTGCTCGGGACGAGCAAGAGTCTAAGCTTGGGGAAGTTGATGTGTGCATATTTGCGTCATGTTTTAGATTATTATTTTGCATTATAGATGTAGGATCTTGGTATTTTACGGTGTTCACACGCATTTTTATGTATATTTTCACCAGGATTAGGACAAATGATGGATCCGACGAACACAATTATTGGACCAGTTATATTGGAGTAAAAAGGAGCCAAAAACTGTAAATTGCTTATTTGGGAAATATTAATAACACTAGAAGAAAACCCGAAGCAATTGAGGCGTACAGAAGGTTTAACAACCAACTATATGGCGGGAGAACTTTTCCGGCCATATAGTTCCGGCCGTATAGTTGGCACCGACACCGCCTTCTCAAATAGTTTCACCCCGTGCAACTAGATCGGAGAGACGACATACAGAACCCCCAGAAATCGCCGAAACCTCACCTCCGGAAGGAATCTGGAGTGGGAACTTGCCCTAGGGATCCATCTTCGCCCTAAGCAGATCTGGGAGGCCAAGACATCGATCTCCATCTTCATCAACCGCTGCATCTCCATAACCACCATCATATTTATCCATCCCATCTAGATATTGTTGTAATTCTTGCACTAGTTGTGGATTTATACAAGTACTATTCATCGATAATCGTTTCCATTGCCATTGGCATGATGTTGTTTGCCTCCATGTCTGAGTATTTCATTAGTTCTTGGGGATATGGAGAAACCCTAGCATGAGATTGAAATAAGATAAAGTTTATTATGATATTCATCGTTGTGACCATGTGTTAGATTGTCTACATCTTGATGTTGGGAGAAGTCGACCTCTCAATATTTGCCTCTTGTGGGGACTTGATATAGGGAACAACTTGTTGGAAGATGGAGGGATGTTAGCACTTACAGTGACTATAAAGCTGTTGGCACTCCTTGCATATCAACTTGGGAATCGAGGAAACTCACAAAACATTATCCATGCCATGGGATATGTCCTGCGGGATTATGTCCCTTAAAAGAACAGCAATTCAATTGATGTTGATTGTTGTCTGCTGTGGTTATGAGGATGATTTGAGCAGTGGTTGCTGCCTCTTTGTCCAAATACGGAGTTCCTCCCACACATACATAGTTGAGAATGTTCATGATAATAATCTTTACCTTATCCCTTTAGAATGCTAGTGGCGTATCTGCTAATCCCTGAGAACACTTTTTCCCACTGAAGTTTCAAATCTCTTTTACATACGTGATAATTATTTTCTGTATTCAGTTTTATTTACTTTACTCATTGTTCTCTTATACAAAAAACCCCCAAAACGCTTTTTTACAGAATACTCGCATTTATCTTGTCACTTAGAACTTTATTTAGCATTTCTAGTTTCAGTATTTATTTCAAGAATTCTTAGACTTTAGACTCCTGCTCCTTGTGGGATCGATATCTTTATTTCGAAACTAGCTATAACCGATATGTGCACTTGCAATCATCACCCAGCATACCACTGCATGTGTAGTACACTATAGTCATTGACATAACACCAATGAAACATCGTTCTATCGGTATTACATCCCTCAGAGTGGTACAACATAAACATAGCAGGTCCAAGACATGACTATAGGTTACAACTCGACTCTTTACAAGAGATCCAGAGAACATTCTAGGTTTTAGAGAGAGAAAGCAACTTCTTACAAAAAGAACCAGAAATAACAACTCATAAAAATCATACTAATAGACTAATATCTAAACTATCTAGCTTGCAATTTCTGCTACTGCAATGCTCTATAGAAGTAGGTTCTATGGCTAGAGATGGTACTCCTATCTAATCAAGAACTTCGTCTTCACTTTAGTTGACGTATATGTTGACTTCCTTGACTTCATTGAAGAACTGGAGCCTTTGGTGACAATTCCTTTGAGCATCTTTTGGTGTTGAAGACGTCTTCATGACTTTAGAATCTAGTAAGGGTTAAGAAGATATGGTCGAGTACGAGCGAACTTAGCAATTTCACTAAAAAGGATTGTTTGATGCACTATATACAACCACATACCATATGTCGTAGACTATGCAGCTTTTCGTAAAAAATTCTTTAAAGGTTTCTTTTATTCTGAAAAGCTATGTCCGTCAGCCTTCACATGTTTACCAGAACTTTAAGGAGCTCCTTTCCTGCTGCGTTCATAGCCCTGTCCCGGAATAGGGAGTAACATGTTATATTTCTTACACCCTGTAGAGGTGCGTTACTTTACCCATAAGAGACCTTAGCCTTATTGCACAACCAAGTTATGAGATTTTCCACACTTCCTTGGTATGTGGCCTAGTCTAAGATCCAAGCCATTCGCTGCCCTTCTCCGTGACCCTGCATGCCCATCGGATTGCACGTCAGGCCTAGGATAAAACTTGTTTCCAATGGTAGCCTAAGGCATACAACTCTCATAAATACCAGATGTCATGGGACATTGAGGGATCCCTCCCATATGATGTCAACCTCTCTGTGGAGTTATAGCCACGGGCTGGCATTCTGTTGACATGCGAAAGGGAGAAGATCCAAATGAATTTTCCGTCCTATTCCAAGTCTTATGGTTAACACGTATTATATAACGCAAGAATCACTGGCGACATTGGTTGTTAAGTCCTAGGTATTATGTTCCTTTACCACCGGAACTATAATAGTAGGTTATTACCATTTGGTAAATAACCCATAGTCATATAATTATGAAAATAAAGTGTTCTCACGTTTTCGAAATGCAGGTGATGACAACATTGGATTTGCAAATAATTGATAGAAAATAACCAAAGGACACGAGAAAGTGTGAACTTGCCTTTCTGATCACAAGATTATGCAAGCACGGTCTTCGAGTCAATAGAAGATCCAATATCTAAAAACAACATCATTGGTATAGTAAGGACTAATGTTTAAAGAAGCAATATGCTATTATGCATAAGTAATGCTATGCATTTTACAAAACTCCCAAAGTGAATTCCCAATATTAAAAGTGAATTAAACTTAGGTGACTTCTTTAAGATTTGGTTTATCTTCAATTTTACTTCACAAGCAAATAAATCTATAAGGAATTTAAGTCTTAACATACATGATATAAAGGTAGAGTACAATAACAATTTAAGATTAAGGTTAATTTCCATCTAGTAATTGTGATGAAGGTCCAGACGTTGGTTTGTTAAGAGTTGAAAGAAATTATTATAGAGTTATTGTTTGAAGTGGTAAAAAGAATAACCTTCAAAGAAAATATTGTGTATGTTAAGTTCATCAATTTGAAAGGTTGTTAGGATTAAAACTATGGTCTTTGATAAAGTAAAAATGATGTTGGGTCATTATACCTTTGGTTGATTGTATAACAGAATAAAGTTAACTATAAAAATAAGAATAAACTTAATACATAATGTTTATGGTATTTTTTAAGGGATACGGGTAGGCTACACTAGCGCAAATCAAAATTTTCTACCGCGTAAACCAGGAATACTATTGTCATAGATCACGGGATTACCACTAGATGCGCAGTTGCGGAATTAATGAAGCGCGTCGAGGCAGTGCAGACGTTCCACGTCTCCTCCTTGTACTCGTCCCACGAGCAGCTCCCCTTGCGTGGCTCGTCCAAACGCTACAGATGCAGCGCCTCCGAGGTATACACACTGTCACATCCCAAGATTTTCCAAATCTTGTAATGTGAAAATAAATGAATAAAATAAAACTTTGTTTGATTTTCAAGGCCAGAAGAAACTTTTTGAATTCAATTGGAACTTCAAACCCATTTGAATTAAATAAAACCTAAAGGGATCTAAAAAGATAAACATTTAATAAAAAGAAAAAAAAACATTTGGAAATACTATTTTTGAAACTCTTAAGTGAAAAGATTTATTTTCAAATGAAGTTTATAAATAAAGAATATTTTATAAAGCCAAATTAAACCTTGGCCAAGCTTTGGAATTAAAACATTTTATTTTTAATAAAAATTATTAAGGTTTATTTAAATAAAATAATAAGGAATTAATATCCAAACTTTATTTAAATAAAAGGTTTTACCAATTTAATTGAAACCTCAAACCTTATTAAATTATTTAAAATAAGTTTTCCAAATATTTGATATTCACAAATAAAACCTACTGAAGTGTTTTTGGTTTTAATTTTAGTTTTTCAAAATAAAGATATTAATAAAACAAATTCTATTTGATATAATAACTAAGGTCCATTTTATTTAATTATTAAATGGATCCTAACATAAAGATGTTATTTTGTTTTAAACAAGTTTCCAAGTATTCAATATTTTCAAATAAAACCTACTTTTGGTTTTGAAAATATTTGGATTTCAAATGAAGATTTTTATTAAATAAATCAAACCATATTGGATTAAATAACTATGGTCTATTTTATTTAATTATTAAATAGATCCTAAAATGAATAAAAATATTATTTTATTTTGAGATTTGGTTTATGTTGATAAACAGAACCAAAATCTCATTACAATTGTTGAATTGTTTGAATAGTTTGAGTGAATGAATAATTGATTCAAATTCAAAACAGAAAAATAGAAATAGAAAAGGAAAAAGAATTCAGACAGAAAAAAAATAAAATAGAACAGCCCACCATCTGGCCCGACTCCAGCCCAACAGCCCACCTAGCCCACCTACCCCTCTCCTCCGAAGCGTTTCTTTCCACTCAGAACCGCACCCACACAGAGGCTGACCAGTGGACCCTCCTCTCACTTCTTTTCCCACTGCCAGGTAGACCCCACTCTTCCTGTTCATCGTCCACACCCCGCACGACCACTTCTTTCCCCTAGCCGGCCGTTGCAAGCTTTGAATCGCGGCATCAATACGCCTTAACGCGGCCACCTTAACTCGCAGCGATCACGCACCTTAAAAGCGCTCGCCCTCCTCTCCGTTTTCCCCCTGTCACCCCGCAGTATCACGCCTCCAGGCCGTCCCAATTCCTCCCCGAACACCACTGCCTCCGACGAGCTTTCTCGACCAATTCTGGCCACACCTCGCCGCCCCTCAACTGCCTCTGCACGCGAGCTTGGTCTACATCGTCTGGCGAACCTCCCAGCGTCAACCGCTTGGCCGCGGCCACACCAGACGCTTGGCTTCGTCAACTTCTGAGCATCACCGACGTCGCGGCTACTCCGGCGAAACCTCTCAGGTAAACCAGACTACCCCGACCCCTCTCGTTCACGCAAACACATTCGCCGTATCCTTGCGCATCTGACCGTGCATCTTGTTTGTCTCCGAGTGATCCTCAGCGCTGTCCTCGACGACGACTGAGCAAGGCCGAGGCGCATCTCCACTCCGGCGAGCAATCAAGCCCGCTCCAGTGCGCCCCTCGACTAGACTGCACCACCTCGAGCTTCCCCACGTCCTTACAAGCACGGTGAGCATGTCCTTTTCCTTCCTCGCTTCCTGTAGCATCGATTCTGCCGTCGTCTGACCGTTGCCGCCACCGGCCACCGTTGAGCGCCGCCGGAATTTGGTTAGTGAATCAGTAGCCGTAGGATGCGCTTTGACTGGCTAGGATTAGATCTAGACGAAGAGGTAAGTTTGATCCTGAGCCGCTCGATCTAAATTAAATCCAACGCTCCGCAGCACGCGATCCAGACGAACCGGTATCGGCCAATCACGACGCGACGCATGGCCTATATTAGATCTAAAATCAGATTTGAAAACAGATTTGTTTGCAAACTTCAAACCCCCATAACTTTGGATCCACATGTCCAAAAATTACAAATTTTATGTCGTTGGATTCAGGAGAGCAAGCCCTAGCCAACTGTGGAATTAGTTTAGCAAATAGTATCTGTTTGTTTGCTCATTTTTGCAGATTCATTTGTATGCTTATTTGGAGTAGAAAAATTGTTTAAAATTGAATTTAGGGTTAAAACTTTTGCAAGATGGTTTGTTGTGACCTTACTGACCCTAGGAACCAACCCTTGGTGTTAAAAATGATTTTGGTAAAATTTAGGTTGAATTATTTGACTTAGCCATTTTCTAGCCAAATGAAATTATTAATTTTTGTTATAAGAATGTTTATGGAAATAAAACTTTAAGAAAATGGTTTGATCAAACCCACTGACCCAAAACACCAAGTTTTGCAAATTAGAAACTCATTTGGTGAACAACTTAATAGTTTTTGCCTTGATAAAAACATTTTTCACCACATGAAATGATGAATGGATTTAAAAATGGTTTATGGATAAAACCCATTTGCAAATGACTTTGCCGTTTTGGTAAATGACCAATTTGGAACTTACAAAGTTTAGAAGCCTAGTGGATACCATCCTTGCAATAGAACCAACCTTTGCATACTCATGCATGCCTTAGATTCCATTACTTTGTGTGTGTGAAAAATTGTTTGACTTTGGTTTAGAATGTGAATTGAATTTGTGTTTGCTTGATTGATTTGTAGTGAAGTGTGATACTAGCAAGATCAAGGAGTGAACCACCATTCCCTACCAAAAAGGCAAGTGATGCTTCATACTTTTTGTCCCATTACTTTCACTATGCATTAGTAATTTTGCTAAGTAAAACTTGCATGGATTTTGCTAAGTATAGACCTTGCTATAAGAAAACCTAGTAGATGAATCCTTAGTAGGATTTTCCTAAGTTAAAGATTCCTACTACTATCAAGCTTAGCCTAGCTAATAGAAAATATGGGTGGAATCTATATTCAAACTATGAGAAAATATTCTAAGTCCGAGGACTTATGTTTTGTTTAATAAAACAACTAAGTTAATGAATCACCTGGGTGGAATGGAAGGATTGGGTTATGTTGAGTGGTTCACAAGGCCCATTTTTTATGGTTGACCTTGTGTATCTCACTTGTGGATGGCCACCCAGGAAACAAAGAGATTTGAGATGTCATATGTTGAGAAGCTTCAAGTGTAACCACTTGGCAATATGGGCTCTGCCATGATCATATAGGTTGCAAGAACTTAGCCATATGGACAGTGGTTGGTAGTGTTTGATAGGTTGGAACGCGTCCATTTTGGTCTAAGGGAAGGCTTCTGAAAGATCTTGTCTTGGGAAACCAAGTCTTGTGGGGAAAGTGCACCACCTCTGCAGAGTGTAAAATCTAAGTACTTAGCCATGTCCCTGGTAAAGGACAATTTGAGCATCAAGACATGGAAGCAATCAAGGATCTCATCATTCAAATTTCTAAGTTAAAATCTTGTGGATTGAACAAGGGTTGTTTGAAATCTTAAATCTTTGATTGGTAGATGCCTTGGAAAGGATCTCCCCTCTTTGATTGAAAAAAATGATTTTGTCAAGCAAAAACTTAGTATTTTCAAAATGATAAGAAAAATCTATTTTGAGCAATGCAAGCCTCAACTCCACTTAGCCAAATGCATATAGATGATAGATTTCACTATACTACCATAGTATCACTTGCCAATACAATTCAAATGTATTGACCCTTTGTGGCTGTAACTTGTATGTTGCAGGTTTGATTGATTTTAGTGAAGATTGATTGATTAGGATTACAAAGTCTACAACCAACATCTGCCTGTGACACTTTGAAGATGAAGGACCCCATGATTATAGTTATTCCGCTGCAATGTACTGTAATAGCCAAATGAGCTATGTTTGATGTAATAAACTTATGTTATTCCTGGTTATAAAGTTATATTATGACCTTTGTTTCTTGATATTACATCTTAACTGTGGATGCTAGCTATTGATCCAGGGACTAGCATTGTAAACACAGGAGGCTCTATCTTATCTAAGATTGGGACCCCTACAGATGGTATCAGAGCATTGTGTTGCCTGTAGGATTTGTAAACCTAGGATTGGACAAAAACCCTTAGAAAAATAGGAGTTGTTTTGTTCCAAAAACTTATTTACAAAAACTTGTAAGCTCTTTCCTCAACCATTTTGGTTTCAACTCTACATCTCTTCTATTTTAAACTTGATGGAAAGATCACAAGTGAACCATATAGATGGACCACCATATTTTAGTTAAGTCAAAACACACCAACTTACGTGGTGTAACAAAAATATTTTGTTGCCTAAGAATGTGCTTGAAACCTTGTTGATTGAGTGAAATCTTTGGTTTGTGATTGCATGCACATTGCTTGAGTGAAATGTGATGTGTGTGATTAGAATTGAGTCCTTAGAAATATCTTGCCTATTCTAATCTCCCTTCAACCCAAACAGATGACTACTCCAAGAAACTCCAACATCAAGGTGGATGACAACAGCAACAACCAAAAGGACAACATGAGAGACATTATAGCAACCCAAAACCGGTTGAGCCAAGAGACAACTCAGCTTTTAGCCAACAACAATGGACTAGACCCAGCCATACAAAGGATTTTGAAACTTCAATCCCAATTGTTGCAAGAATTAGTTACTCAAGTGATCAACATGAGAGAAAACCTTTCCCAAAAAATCTAATGACAACAAGGATGACAAAGAAGCTAAACTAGAAGGAACCCAAGATAGCAATAATTTTAGGGACAAGGATCATGCATCCAAGGAGCATGAAGATCAATGCCCCAAGAAGAGAGAAAGATCTCCCACCTATGAAGAACATGAACTAGAAGAACTCCTAGCTTTGGAGAGATCCAAAAAGAAGAAGAAAGACATAAGCCAGTTGCAATGTTACAATTGCAAAGAGATGGGACACTATGCCAGTGAATGCCTAGAAAAGAAGAAGAGACAAGAAGTCAAACAAATGCTAGTGGAACCCAAGATAAGGAAGGATTTTAGCCAAGTGATGTGCAAACACTGCAAAGAGTTAGGACATTATGCAAACTACTGTCCAGAAAAGATGAAACATAAGATAAACCAGCCTATGAGGGATCTCAGCCTTGTCACATGTTTCAAATGCAGGGAACTAGGCCACTATGCAAACAATTGTCCAGAAAGGATGGAGAACAAGTTAAACAAGTCTATGAAGGATCTCAACCTTGGCCCATGAGTCAAGTATGGAAACCAAGGGCACAATGCAAAGTTTTGCTTAGAGAAGTTTTTCCAGGATCCCAAGAAGGACAATATGTAATTTTTTGTTTGAAAAATTTTAAGGGTGGTAGTACCCTAGTTGTTTTGAACTTGCTTGTAACCCTAGCCTCCCCAAATCTCGGGACGAGATTTATTTTAAGGGTGGTAGCCTGTCACATCCCAAGATTTTCCAAATCTTGTAATGTGAAAATAAATGAATAAAATAAAACTTTGTTTGATTTTCAAGGCCAGGAGAAACTTTTTGAATTCAATTGGAACTTCAAACCCATTTGAATTAAATAAAACCTAAAGGGATCTAAAAAGATAAACATTTAATAAAAGGAAAAAAACATTTGGAAATACTATTTTTGAAACTCTTAAGTGAAAAGATTTATTTTCAAATGAAGTTTATAAATAAAGAATATTTTATAAAGCCAAATTAAACCTTGGCCAAGCTTTGGAATTAAAACATTTTATTTTTAATAAAAATTAGCAAGGTTTATTTAAATAAAATAATAAGGAATTAATATCCAAACTTTATTTAAATAAAAGGTTTTACCAATTTAATTGAAACCTCAAAACTTATTAAATTATTTAAAATAAGTTTTCCAAATATTTGATATTCACAAATAAAACCTACTGAAGTGTTTTTGGTTTTAATTTTAGTTTTTCAAAATAAAGATATTAATAAAACAAATTCTATTTGATATAATAACTAAGGTCCATTTTATTTAATTATTAAATGGATTCTAACATAAAGATGTTATTTTGTTTTAAACAAGTTTCCAAGTATTCAATATTTTCAAATAAAACCTACTTTTGGTTTTGAAAATATTTGGATTTCAAATGAAGATTTTTATTAAATAAATCAAACCATATTGGATTAAATAACTATGGTCTATTTTATTTAATTATTAAATAGATCCTAAAATGAATAAAAATATTATTTTATTTTGAGATTTGGTTTATGTTGATAAACAGAACCAAAATATCATTACAATTGTTGAATTGTTTGAATAGTTTGAGTGAATGAATAATTGATTCAAATTCAAAACAGAAAAATAGAAATAGAAAAGGAAAAAGAATTCAGACAGAAAAAAAAATAGAACAGCCCACCATCTGGCCCGACTCCAGCCCAACAGCCCACCTAGCCCACCTACCCCTCTCCCCCGAAGCGTTTCTTTCCACTCAGAACCGCACCCACACAGAGGCTGACCAGTGGACCCTCCTCTCACTTCTTTTCCCACTGCCACGTAGACCCCACTCTTCCTGTTCATTGTCCACACCCCGCACGACCACTTCTTTCCCCTCGCCGGCCGTTGCAAGCTTTGAATCACGACATCAATACGCCTTAACGCGGCCACCTTAACTCGCAGCGATCACACGCACCTTAAAAGCGCTCGCCCTCCTCTCCGTTTTCCCCCTGTCACCCCGCAGTATCACGCCTCCAGGCCGTCCCAATTCCTCCCCGAACACCACTGCCTCCGACGAGCTTTCTCGACCAATTCTGGACACACCTCGCCGCCCCTCAACTGCCTCTGCACGCGAGCTTGGTCTACATCGTCTGGCGAACCTCCCAGCGTCAACCGCTTGGCGGCCACACGGGCAACGCTTCGTCAACTTCTGAGCATCACCGACATCGCGGCTACTCCGGCGAAACCTCTCGGGTAAACTAGACTACCCCGACCCCTCTTGTTCACACAAACACATTCGCCGTATCCTTGCGCATCTGACCGTGCATCTAGTTTGTCTCCGAGTGATCCTCAGCGCTGTCCTCGACGATGACTGAGCAAGGCCGAGGCGCAGCTCCACTCCGGCGAGCAATCAAGACCGCTCCAGTGCGCCCCTCGACTAGACTGCACCACCTCGAGCTTCCCCACGTCCTTACAAGCACGGTGAGCATGTCCTTTTCCTTCCTCGCTTCCTGTAGCATCGATTCCGCCGTCGTCTGACCATCACCGCCACTTTGGTCTAAGGGAAGGCTTCTGAAAGATCTTGTCTTGGGAAACCAAGTCTTGTGGGGAAAGTGCGCCACCTCTGCAGAGTGTAAAATCTAAGTACTTAGCCATGTCCCTGGTAAAGGACAATTTGAGCATCAAGACATGGAAGCAATCAAGGATCTCATCATTCAAATTTCTAAGTTAAAATCTTGTGGATTGAACAAGGGTTGTTTGAAATCTTAAATCTTTGATTGGTAGATGCCTTGGAAAGGATCTTCCCTCTTTGATTGAAAAAAATGATTTTGTCAAGCAAAAACTTAGTATTTTCAAAATGATAAGAAAAATCTATTTTGAGCAATGCAAGCCTCAACTCCACTTAGCCAAATGCATATAGATGATAGATTTCACTATACTACCATAGTATCACTTGCCAATACAATTCAAATGTATTGACCCTTTGTGGCTGTAACTTGTATGTTGCAGGTTTGATTGATTTTAGTGAAGATTGATTGATTAGGATTACAAAGTCTACAACCAACATACACTGTGGCACTTTGAAGATGAAGGACCCCATGATTATAGTTATTCCGCTGCAATGTACTGTAATAGCCAAATGAGCTATGTTTGATGTAATAAACTTATGTTATTCCTGGTTATAAAGTTATATTATGACCTTTGTTTCTTGATATTACATCTTAACTGTGGATGCTATCTATTGATCCAGGGACTAGCATTGTAAACACAAGAGGCTCTATCTTATCTAAGATTGGAACCCCTACACACACGTACAGGGTGGAAGCGTCAGACGTTGGAATGCTAGGTCCGTGCGTGCAACTCAGGCGAGAGGTGTGGCGGCTGGGTGGAATGGTCTGAGGTCTAACCCTGGTAAGCTTGCCCCACCCTCTCTTATATAGGTGTCCCTAGTGGGTTTCTACATTAGCAGCCCATTAGTAGCCTAAGCCTGGTCTAATTCGGATCCAATCCTCATTAGTTTTCCATCCCCTTAAGTGTGTGACCCTATAGGTTCATATACGTATAGACATGACACGAATACACTTATTTTGCCAATAGTTGGTAGCGGCCTCTAGCAAGACGTGCCAACTCCTAAACGCATACAAAGATCATATCGGACGAACCATCACAAGGTTTAGTACATGTCTTTCCCTTTGCCTTACGATATTTGGTCTAGCTCCAAGCTGACCTGTCTTTCTCAATACCGTAACTCGAAATCCCTTTACTAGGTTAACTCTTAACGTTATGTAGCACGACCATGCATTTCTGGATCCGATCACTCGAGGGGCCCAGAGATATCTCTCTCAAGTAGAGAGGGGCAAATCCCATCTTGATTAACCATGCCTTGCAGCATGTTTCATGACAAACCCGAAAGCTACCTTTATAACTACCCAGTTACGGTGCAGTGTTTGATAGCCCCAAAGTAGGTCGATCCAAATCTCAAGTACATGAGACAATCTCAGGTCTAAGGACAAAACTGTGGCATCCCGCAAAACCACTACTAGAAAATCGCGTTGATTTCGTGCATTGCATCATCATGACCGCATCCTCATGTCATCATGCCACATTGCATTTGAGCATCGTCATCATCTTGCATTTGCTTGCATAAATCTATTTTCGGAAAAACCTAATTAGTTTTCTAAACGCTCTTTATTCAAACGCAAAAACCCGGGTCTCCGGATTATTTTGTTTTGTGTGCTATCGGTTTGCAAAAGCCCTATTTGAAATAAATAAAATATTTAATTATTTTAGTGGGGGCAGTCAAACGGGCCGATTCGACCCAGTCGACCACCCCCAGGAATAAAAACGGTCCATCTAACTAGCCCCCTCTAAATCCTATACCTACCTAGTCCTAATCTACCCACCACTCACAACTCGCCACCTCACCCCTCCCCCAATTTCCTACCCACCCTGCCACCTCACCAATCCACCACTTTTCCCTCTCTCTCTTTTTCACCCAGCCCCCTCCTACCCCTCTCCCTTACAGGCTGGCCCCACCCAGCAGTCCTCCCTCTCTTTCCCCTGGTCAACTCTCTCCCCCACAGCCTGCGTCGGCCCACACCCTCTTGGACCAGTCCACCCCACTGCCGCTGTCCCACAGGCCCCGCGCCCCTCTCCCCTGGTCCCACCCCACCACGCGCCTCCCACGCGGCTCTCTCTCCCCCACCTTTCTTCCTCCTCTAGCCACCCGACGCGCACGCCTCTCCCCGTCCCTCTCCCCGATCCTCCCCTCCCTGCTTCCCCCTGGCGCCCGGCGCCGCCACGCCACCGGCCGCCTCCCGCGCCACCACCCCCCTCGCCTCCTCTCCTTCCCCAACTCCGGCCGCTCTTCCCCCACCTCGCCCTGCTCCCGCTCTCGGGCTCCCGCGCCCGTCGACCCCGCTCCGCCCCTCTTTGGCCTCGGCCCCGCCCCCGGCGCCGCCCCGTCGCCTCCATCTGCGACCACCGCCGGCCCGACTCCGCCTCGCGGCTCCCCAGCGTCGCGTCAACCGCCTCCGCCCCTCACGCGCCGCCAATGCGGTCGCCCTCGCCGCCTTGACCTCCCCCCGGGCGCGTCCGCCCGCCTCCGACCACCGACGCCGCCCGGCGACCCTCCCGCTTCGCCCCTCTCCTCGGCCTCCCCGCCCTTCTCCCTCATCTGGCGCCCCCCCTCTGCTAGCAACCTCGCCGGCCGCCTCGACCTCCCTCAACCCGCGCCTCCGCCTCCACCTCGCCCGGCAGCACCGGTCGCTGGGGCCCGTCCTCCACCGCGCCCCGAGCTCCCGCTCGCGCCCCGCCAGGTCCTCCGTCGAGCCCGCTCCGCCGACCGCCGCCCTCCGGCTCGCCGACCCCGCGAGCGCACCACCTCGCCGGACGTCGCCCTGCCCCGACCCCGACCGCCTCTCGGGCCGCCTCCTCCTCGCCGCGTTCGGCCCGCCACCAGCCCTGCCGTCGCCGCGTCCTCTCTGCTGAGCCTCGGCACCAGCCACCGCATCGGCCCCCGCTAGCCTTGCCCTCCGTGGCACCATGGACGACCGGCGCTGCCTGGAGCCGCATGTCTGTGGCCTCGCAAACGTCCTCCCACAGTTGCAGCCGTGTATGAAGATGGTGGCCAGGTGATGTTGACGATTCCGCGAAGATGGTGTGGTGCTGTCCGACGAACCGTGCCGGGCATAGGCCACCCGAAGACTGCACCGATGTAGATCCCAAGTTCGACAACGATCCTCTAAGCCCGAAGACCATATCGGGATGGGGACACCCGAAGAATCGCCGACAAGGACCGTCCCTACATCAAGATCTGCTTCCGAACACTTCACCCGAACGCCAAGACCGAACCGTTGCCGACCCAAGTTCTTCCTCCCGGACCCGTCGAGATCTCCGTCACAAAACCCTCGCGGCCTTCCACACGGAACACCGAGAACTTCCCCCTGAACGCCAAGGTCGTCGACACGGTTACGACATGAACTTCCGCTCGGCAACGCCAAGTGCTCCTTCCCGGACCCGAAGACCATCGGTCAAGTTCACCACCGACAAAAGACGGACTACAAGTTCTGCTTCACGGATACCAAGCGACAAGATCTACTACCCCGATCCGAAGACCCTAACCCCGGAGTCCGAGAACGATTCCGTCGAACCCTAGAACCCGAACCCCCCGGAACCCCAAGTTCGTCGAGACCCCCTAATGTGTGAACCCAAACCCGAGACCTTATTTTTATTGAATGATATATACTTGTTGCATATTAATTGTCATACTCGCATGCATATCATTGGTTTGGGGGCCTTAGGCCGATTCACCTCATAATTAAATACGGGGCCCATATGCGGGCAAAGCCAGTCGTATATTGGCCTCATTTAAATTAATAGTGTACCGGTAACTTCTCGTGCCTTGTTATTACAACATTTAATTTGCGGGGTAGATAAATAACTGGAACCATCTAATTAATTGTCGGGACCCCCGGTTCCGCTTAATATGACCTAATTGCATCGAACCTTTGCCATGTCATACATCATACATGCATCATGCCGATCTTCTGCCGTTGTATTAAATAGTGCATCCGGTGTTCCTTCTAGTGATTTGCTTCTTCGCGGATAAGGCCGTTGAGTTGATGTGAGCTTCGCCCCGATCTTCGGTTGAACCTTCGGCAATGCTTTTCAGGCGAGCACCTTCCCCTTTCTACCTATCTTACTTTTATAGTATTTATTCCCTCCTGTTGATCTATTGCTATCTGTGTTGCGATGCTCTAGCTTTCGTACCCGTGATATCCCTTGCAACCATATATTGCCTTGGACACATCCTATTACCTGTTGTTTGGTAGATAGCTGGACTTGCGCGTCGTAGTCGCTTGCTCAAGTGCTGTTGCGTGTCGTCAAGTGCCACAGTTGTTGGTGTATTGTCTTCTGTTTGATGTTGGAGATGATCATGGCTTTAATTACCGTTCACTTTAATTACTGTTTAACAACTAAAATTGAAGTAAGTAAGCAGAGGCATCGGTGGGTGATAGATAATATTTGGTTTCCGACCGTCCACTTGTGTCCCGTAGGATCCCGAGTACTTGATACCTGTTCCTTGATTTATCGCGCTATCCACATCTGGGAGGATTATGGGACCCCCCTGAGCCAGAGCATGATTCATTCTTATTTCTTGGGGCCACATACTAGTTTGAGGTTTTATTTACTATCCTGTACTTATGCCATGCTACTACTGTATTTACGATTGTGCGAGGAGCACACTGTACTGTTTAGGATCGGGACACGTTTTCGCGGTGTCGACAAGCCCAGTTTTCGGTTCCCAGTCGTTCACAGCCGTCCACCCAAACCTCGGGTCCGTCTCGGAGTCAGCTAGCTTTCTTGGTGTACTCAAGGGTGGCCCCTGAAATATTTCTGAATCCTGTGATTGCTTTGTCGTGAAGGCCTCGTTGGGTTTTGATTTGGTTTTTCCGAGGTTGATCGAGCGTGTGTTGCTATTGGTGCACCCCGGCCGGGTAAAACTTTCTGAAAGCCGTGTCCGCGGTTATGGACGACTTGGAGCACAGTATCTCGATCATAGACAACTATAACTAAAGTAGTGCTATAAATTTGACTTTATAATGACTAGTAATCAGTTCACTATAATGGAATGGCTAAATAATACTGCCCACAATTGCTTGTTTGGATTGTCGCTTGCGACCATTGTATCTGACTAGTAAGTATTGCAACTACAACGGTATGGCTAAATAAAAGTACCAACAACTGCTGGGTTTTGGGTTATCTCATGCTAATTGTATCTGGCTAGTAAGTGTTGCAACTATCACGGAATGGTTAACTAAAAGTGCCCACTGTTTATTTTTATCAGGATGATTATCTACATCTGACTAGTAATTGCTGCAACGATAACTGAATAAATAAAACTGCCAACTGTGTGAGTTCCTCGGTTGACTTCCTCGTTTGGTCTCGAGGGGGAATACCAGGAAGGGATTGTTTGGTGTTAGTATCGATCAGTTCCGGATAGGTCTTTCTTACCCCTCTCTGATAGTCGCCAGTTGTATCGAGTCTCTATAGGTTGTTTAGTGCATGTTGCCACTGCCGCTTCAGTCCACCATACCTATGTAGGCGAGGACCGCCGAATTCTAGTCTTGCCGTGTACTGGCCTCAGTACTGACGCTCCTCTTTTTCCTTTGCCCTTTGTCGGCACCCCTTTTGTTTAAGCAGGTTTTGAGGTCGACGTCGTTAGCAGGGTTACCCTTCCGGCTTGGCCTGGGTAGGGTTATGGACGCCATTGGTTATTCTTCAGGGCTCTTAGACCCATTTGCATCTTGTCTGTAGCCGGACGCTGTATCGTTTTACAGGTGATTTGGATCTTTGTATCGTATATATGTATTCTTGACTCTTTGAGTCGCTGCTGTATATATATCTGTTCTGTGGGTCCCATCGAGGACTGTTGTTTAATGTTATTACTTCGTTTTCCACCCGCACGAAAGTTCCTGGTGGGCACCTTTGAATCGTTTCTATGCGGGTTTGGCGGGTTTTCGCTAAAACTTGCATAGGGTCGATTCTGAGGGTGTTACAGAGTGGTATCAGAGCTCAGCAGTTGCGATACCCCACAGGTCCAGCCTGTAGGATAACCTAGCTAACGGCCGAAGTAGAGTGTCAAAACTATTTTTGCAAAATCGGTTGGATAGATCTGGTTAGGTCTTCTTTTACTCCTTACCCCTCTGCTATTCTCCTCTTACCTCTACGTGTTTTGAAACCGCTCTCTTCTCTCTCTTCGAGTCCAGGATTTCTCGTGGTTGGGTTCCGTCGTACCTTCAGGGTTTCGCTTCCTCCTTTGATAACAGTGTTCTACCATCCGGTGTTCATGCTATCCGAGGAATCCTTCGTCTGGTGGACGTCTCTTTGTTCCTTCTCGTGCCTTCCGGTGTTTCCGACGCGACGACATCTTCTACGCCAGATCCGATGCAGAGTCTGCATCACTCCTTTGTTTCCGAACCTCGCTTGTCGAGATCTTTAATCTAATTCTGAGAGTTGGTTGCATAATCCGCCTATTCGTGTGCAGAGTAATGGTTTGGGTGCGCGATGGACTGATCACCATCCGACTACTCTTATCATTCGCTCTTGTACATCGAATCAGTGGATCCAACAGTTTTACTCCGTCCACGGAAGTTAGGGGTGGCTTTATTTGTTGATACCTCTACCTTCGACCTTTTGTTTCCCGTAGAGTTCTCTCGACGATCACGGACAACGACCTCTTGTGAGTGGTGTCGCGAAGATCTACACGAAGCGAGAAGATGCAGATCACCGACCTTCCTTCCGGTACCATGAGGAGGATCTCGAGGGCGAGATCCATTGTTAGTGGTGTCGAATTGTGGCATCCCGCAAAACCACTACTAGAAAATCGCGTTGATTTCGTGCATTGCATCATCATGACCGCATCCTCATGTCATCATGCCACATTGCATTTGAGCATCGTCATCATCTTGCGTTTTCTTGCATAAAGCTATTTTCGGAAAAACCTAATTAGTTTTCTAAACGCCCCGTCTTTATTCAAACGCAAAAACCCGGGTCTCCGGATTATTTTGTTTTGTGTGCTATCGGTTTGCAAAAGCCCTATTTGAAATAAATAAAATATTTAATTATTTTAGTGAGGCGTCGAGCAGCGATTCGACCCAGTCGACCACCCCCAGGAATAAAAACGGTCCATCTAACCAGCCCCCTCTAAATCCTATACCTACCTAGTCCTAATCTACCCACCACTCACAACTCGCCACCTCACCCCTCCCCCAATTTCCTACCCACCCTGCCACCTCACCAATCCACCACTTTTCCCTCTCTCTCTTTCTCCCCAGCCCCTCCTACCCTCTCCCTTCAGTGGCCCCACCCATGATCCTCCTCTCTTTCCCCTGTCAACTCTCTCCTCCCCACGCCTGCGTCACACCCCCCCCCTCTTGGCCCCGGTCCACCCCACCTGCCGCTGTCCCCTGGGCCCCACCGCGCACCACCTCTCCCCTGGGTCCCACCCCCACCACACGCGCCTCCCACGCGTCTCTCTCTCCCCCACCTTTCTTCCTCCTCTAGCCACCCGACGCGCACGCCTCTCCCCGTCCCTCTCCCCGATCCTCCCCTCCACCTTCCCTGGCGCCCACGCCACGCCTGCCGCCTCCCGCCACCACCCCCGCCTCCTCTCCTTCCCCAACTCCGCTCTTCCCCTCGCCCGCTCTCGCTCTCGGGCTCCCGCGTCGACCCTCCGCCTCTTGGCCTCGGCCCGGCCGCCCGTCGCCTCCATCTGCGACCACTGCCCGAGCTCCGCCCCTCGCCGGCTCCCAGCGTCGCGTCCCCCCGCCTCCGCCCCTCCAGCAGTGCCGCCCTCGCCATGACCTCCCCTCGGCCCCGCGTCCGCCGCCTCCGGCCTGCGACCGACGCCGCCGGCGACCCTCCCGCTCGCCCCCTCTCCCCTCGGCCTCCCCGCCCTTCTCCCTCATCTCTGGCGCCCCCCCTCTGCTAGCAACCTCGCCGGCCGCCTCGACCTCCCTCAACCCGCGCCTCCGCCTCCACCTCGCCCGGCAACACGGTCATGGGGCCGTCCTCCCCGCGCCCGAGCTCCGCTCGCGCCACTTGAGTCCCGTCGAGCCTCCGCCCGACCGCCGCCCTCTCGCCGACCCCGCGAGCGCACCACCTCGCCGGACGTCGCCCCGACCCCGACCGCCTCTCGGGCCGCCTCCTCCTCGCCGCGTTCGGCCCGCCACCAGCCCTGCCGTCGCCGCATCCTCTCTGCTGAGCCTCGGCACCAGCCACCACATCGGCCCCCGCTAGCCTTGCCCTCCGTGGCACCATGGACGACCAGCGCTGCCTGGAGCCGCATGTCTGTGGCCTCGCAAACGTCCTCCCACAGTTGCACCCGTGTATGAAGATGGTGGCCAGGTGATGTTGACGATTCCGCGAAGATGGTGTGGTCTTTGTCCGAACGTGCGGGCATAGGCCACCCGAAGACTGCACCGATGTAGATCCCAAGTTCGACAACGATCCTCTAAGCCCGAAGACCATATCGGGATGGGGACACCCAAGAATCGCCGACAAGGACCGTCCCTACATCAAGATCTGCTTCCGAACACTTCGACCCGAACGCCAAGACCGAACCGTTGCCGACCCAAGTTCTTCCTCCCGGACCCGTCGAGATCTCCGTCACCAAACCCTCGCGGCCTTCCACACGGAACACCGAGAACTTCCCCCTGAACGCCAAGGTCGTCGACACGGTTACGACATGAACTTCCGCTCGGCAACGCCAAGTGCTCCTTCCCGGACCCGAAGACCATCGGTCAAGTTCACCACCGACAAAAGACGGACTACAAGTTCTGCTTCACGGATACCAAGCGACAAGATCTACTACCCCGATCCAAAGACCCTAACCCCGGAGTCCGAGAACGATTCCGTCGAACCCTGGACCCCGAACCCCCCGGAACCCCAAGTTCGTCGAGACCCCCTAATGTGTGAACCCAAACCCGAGACCTTATTTTTATTGAATGATATATACTTGTTGCATATTAATTGTCATACTCGCATGCATATCATTGGTTTGGGGGCCTTAGGCCGATTCACCTCATAATTAAATATGGGACCCATATGCGGGCAAAGCCAGTCGTATATTGGCCTCATTTAAATTGGTGTAGAGAACCGGTAACTTCTCGTGCCTTGTTATTACAACATTTAATTTGCGGGGTAGATAAATAACTAGAACCATCTAATTAATTGTCGGGACCCCCGGTTCCGCTTAATATGACCTAATTGCATCGAACCTTTGCCATGTCATACATCATACATGCATCATGCCGATCTTCTGCCATTGTATTAAATAGTGCATCCGGTGTTCCTTCTAGTGATTTGCTTCTTCGCGGATAAGGCCGTTGAGTTGATGTGAGCTTCGCCCCGTTCTTCGGTTGAACCTTCGGCA